>JAVIWC010009699.1:0-1495679 GCA_031894815.1 Creontiades dilutus
CTATTATAATGGAGGTTGGCGTTCGATAGTCTACCACCCACCCTCAAAAGACCAAGTTTGTCAAAAAATGGACAAAGATTACCAAATAGACGATGGATGTTCTCAGGTTTAGAGTTTCCTTCAAGGAGTGCATGATGTTGTACTGCTCTTATGCAGCAGTTCATTGCAGCATCGATGTCCTGACGTTGGAGAAGCCCAATTCGTACATTTGGCCTATTTTTTAGATTATGGATGCCTCGTACCAATACCGCAATTACACGAATCATTTTCATAAATGAAGAAAATTGCTTCATCCATAATAATAAATGGTTTTCAGTTTTAGAGGCGAGGGTAAGTGAAACTTCGTTGAGCTTGAGCTCAGGCAAGCTATGTCGAAGAGTAAACGATGAAGCTGGCCATTTCTCCTCGTTTAGTGATAGCCAGTTCGGTCCTTGCCACCACATGTTATGTGTTACCAATTCGGGAGGTAAAAGTCCCCTTGACCCACAATCTGCTGGGTTCTGGTCGGTATCAACGTGTCTCCAACTTTTGGGTGGTATAAGACCACCGATCTCTGACACTCGGTTCGCCACAAAAGTTTTTAATTTGAATGGCGGTGTGTTCAACCATCCTAATACAATGGATGAGTCTGTGAAGAACACTGGTTCAATAATAGAAGACGAAAGTAGATTGAAAAACGATGATATTGACCTGTACAATTTGGCTAGGAGTAGAGCTCCACAAAGTTCGAGCCTAGGCACAGAAATAGTTTTCAGTGGTGCTAACTTAGTTTTAGCGATAAGTAAGTGAACCGTTGTAGAATTTTCGGAAATTGTTCTCAAGTACAATACTGCGCTATAGGCCTTCATGGACGCATCGGAGAAGCCGACCACTTGATGAGTTGATGTTGGAGTTGCTCCTAAAAATCTAGGTACTTTAATACTTGAAAGTTGGTCGAGCTGTTGTATCGATGTTTCCCATTCCTCAACGAGATGACTAGGAAGTGGCTGATCCCACCCCAAACTCTCTTTCCATAAAGACTGAATGAACCCTTTTAAGACAACAATGTAGGGTGATAGGAACCCCAAAGGGTCGTATAGTCTCGCCACTACAGAGAGTGTTGTTCTCTTGGTATAACGACCAAATTCTGGTATATTCAGCTGATAAGAATAACAATCGAGAGAAGGGTCCCATTGGATTCCTAAAACTTTGATGCTGGTGTCATCAGGAGGTGAAATGGAAACAGGATGACTTTGGGATTCCCCAGAGACTACTCGAAGTAACTCTTCATGGTTACTGGCCCATTTGCCCAACTCAAAACCTCCTAACTTTAAAAGGTGTACCAGCTGATCTTGAAGCTGCAGTGCGCTTTCTACTGAGTAGGAACCTGTCGCATAATCATCGACGTAGACGTCTCTTTCTAAGATATCAGCTGCCCTAGGATATTTCGATCCCTCGTCAATACGCAATTGACGTAAGACTCTCAGAGCCAAATATGGTGCGCAGGATAGCCCATATGTGACTGTGTTTAACTGATAAGTCAAAAGAGGAGCAGATTGATCAAAGCGCCATACGATATGCTGGTATGCTCGGTCTTCTTCGGAGACCCAAATATTCCTAAACATTTTCACAATGTCAGCGACAAATACTACAGCATGAGTACGAAAGTTGAGAAGGACAGATCGAATATCATTTTGTTGCTTCGGACCAGTCAACAAATGATCATTGATTGAACCATTTTTAGTTTTCGCGCTACCATCGAAAACGACTCGGATTTTGACTTTACCTCTATCCTGTTTCATCACTGAATGATGAGGAATTACGTATTTCGACGGTGATTGCGTAGGAGTCATGTGATCTAAATCAATATATTCTTGCATGAAGGAATGATATTGGACTTTGAGGTCAGAATTTCTATTCAGTCTTGATTCGAGAGAATAGAAACGGTTAGAAGCCATCAAATTCGAATCAAGAGTAGGGGGAGTAGAACGGAATGGTAATCTCACAACATACTGACCATTAGGAAGTCTCGAATGAGTCTCATGAAAATGAAGTTCACAGGCCTCTTCGTCCGGATTCAAAATAGGAGTTTGAATAGGTTCTTCGTATTCCCAAAACCTACGAAGATTTTCGTTGAGATCATCAGACTCGGAAAAGGTAAAGAGAGAAGTAGAATGCGACGAAGTCGAGCTCTTGTATTTACCCATCACAACATTGCCGAATATAGACGGAAACAGAGATGGAACATCTGGACCCATTTTCGTAGCGGGTTCCGTCCAAATTTGATCAAAAACTTCAGCTCCGAGCAAAAAATCCACTGAAGAGGAAATCCAAAATTTAGGATCAGCCAGTTCAAAACGTGAAAAGGATTTAACCAAATGTTGAGGAAATGGAGCTGAAGGGAGAAACGAAGTAATGTTCTTTATTACCACGGCATTAATTGACAAATTGGGTGAAACTTTACCCTTTGGACGTAAGATACAAACAGCTTGTCCCATTGCGCCTTCAAAAGCCGTCTCGCCGATGCCTGAAATCCGTTTTGCAAATTTGGTAACGTCCAAACCCATACGTCTCACACAACGCTGTGTGATGAAGCTATGTTGACTCCCACAATCTAAAACTAATCTGACATCTTGAAATTGACCTCTAGCATCCTTTATCTGAACCACAGCAGTTCCTAAAATGACAGATGTAATATCATCGGAGGACGGTTCAAGGACCGCAGAAAGAACAGGATTAAGAGACGCAGATGGCGAATGTTGAGTATCCAGTTGATTCCTGTGAAGCATGACGTGGTGTTTCTGTTTACAAAATCTACAGGTCCACTGTGATTTACAATCCTGAGTTGAATGCAAATGACTGAGGCAATTGTAACAACCACTCCAATTTTTCAGGTATTGTAATCGCTGAACTACAGTTGAGTCGTGAAACTTTTCGCAACTCAGAATGGAATGAGACCCACGATTACAAACTAGACATTCAGGATATGAAATATTCGATTTATTCTTACTAACCGTTTTAGGAGCGGGAGGATTGCTCGCTACAAAGGATTTTGAAGCATTATTTTGCTTTCGTTTCAAATCATGGTTAGAAGATTTAGATTTATTCTGGGATATGCTATTGGAATCAGTGGTTTGAAGTGAAGTTTTGCATTCTGCTAATTGAAGAGCCAATAAATGTTCTCTGACATAGGTAACTAGCTGATTGACAGTTGGAAACTCTGTTTCCTTTGAATCTAGTTCAAAACGTTCTCTGGTGCGAAAATCCAAACATTTTGAGGCAAGATAGAATAAGATAAATTCGGCTTCATTGTCAATTTTTAGGAGTCTAAATGCCGAAATGCAATCAGCTACCCTAGCTAGAAAATGTTTCAAAGTCTCCGTCTGTTTACCTTGAACAGGTTTATAATTTAAAACTTGATCTAGATAGTTACTAGCTAGAATGCGTTTCTTATCGTAAGTCTTGATAAGAGCTTCCCACGCTACGTTGTAATTGTCTTCAACTAGAGGTAGATTTGAAATAACTGAGAGTGCTGGGCCACTTAAAATTGAATTAAGATAATGAAACTTCTGAATCGGTTTCAAATTATCATTTTGATGAACAAGAGATACGAATGTATCTTTAAATTTTGGCCAATTTAGAATTTGACCATCAAATTTAGGAAGACCAATTTTCGGCAAACAGCTAGATTTTGATTCATTATATACGGTTGTCGTGTTTCCTAAATTACTAGAATCTTTCGAAGACGTTGCAGGTGCAGAAAACGTCTCCATAAGAGTGAAGCATTCATAGTAATATCTCTTAACGGAAGCTATATGTTTTTTCTCATTTTCACTAGGAAATTCGGAACTATTTTCTTCTTCACAAAGTTGAATCATGTACGAAGTAGCATCCTCGAATTTGGTGTAATATTTTTCAAGTACGCGAAAGGCGCCCTTGAACTCGTTGATTACTTGTGGATTAGTTAGTGCACTTCGACCTTTATCACAAATTCCCATTACTTCCTTGCCGGCAGCTACCCATCCTCTCTTAGCTTTTGCTAATTCAGTCTCGAATACCATCGTGAATAAATCAAGTTCAGCCAATGACATAAGAAATACTCATGAGAAAGGATCACAAAATGGAATTAGAATAGGTATACCAAAAAGGAATAAGGATTATTGGATAGTGGAATGCCAATTTCCTAGCGATCAAAATAGCACAACAAATGTTTCAACTAATAAAATCACAAATTCTGTGAATAATAAATTCAAAAAAACTGTCGATCTTCAAAAATAATACATAATTATTATACTCAATTTCATAAAATAAAATTGAATAATAGATGGCAAGCAAATAAGAAATGTAGGTGGGTACCTACAATAGTCACTTCAACTAGAAGTGAGGTAAATGGATGATCAATTCAAAAATAATAATTATCTACCTAATTATATGAAGTAGGTCTTAAATTAAATATAAAAAAAATGTACGATTTCAACTTAAAATAAATTCAAAATAATGAATCGATCTTGATAATGTGCAATAAATACCTAACTATGGTAGTTCAAGCACCT
Organism: Creontiades dilutus; assembly: GCA_031894815.1. Classification (NCBI taxonomy): domain Eukaryota; kingdom Metazoa; phylum Arthropoda; class Insecta; order Hemiptera; family Miridae; genus Creontiades; species Creontiades dilutus. The sequence goes on from JAVIWC010009699.1 coordinate 4,533, forward strand.
TAAATTACGCAAAATTATAATTCAAATACTGGGTCGATCTAAATTATACGAATTGTAGAATGCAACCTCAAAGTAAATTCACTTTTAATATATACGATATCAAAAATAGAAAATTTAGAATTATAATATTACAACCCGCAGAACCACGCTCTGCTACCAAAAACAATGTCTGTGCTTGTGTACTTGATAGGGGTTACACTCATAGATAATTGAAACCAATTTACCAAGTGCATTGTTTATAATTTCATGACGGGTTGCAACATAAATTATAACTTATTTTAGACCTACCTAAGGAGCTCCGTTAATTAAAATCAATAATATAAAATTTTCCTTCTAATCGATGATTGATTGTCCTTAAATTAAAATTTAGAACGAACTGACCAGATGTCGATGGTGAGTCCACGTGAAGGAAGCGAGCGAATATGGGTGAGCATATACGATGCTCGAAGTCGGATCTTGATGTGCGAACGATTCTGATGCATGAACGAAAACGTTATGTTACGTATGTTCAGACCAGTAGGGATCCGAAACTCTTGAATTCCAAAATATGCGATTTTGAAAATAGTTGATTTCAAGAGAAAATTGAATAAAATGACGAGAGGACTGGCTATTTCGAAGACGAAGCGTGGACTGATGCGACGAGATTAGCCGCAGGAAGCAGATGCTTTTGGTCTGTCCAGAAGGCTCTCAATTTCCGACGGCTATCTCGAAAAGCAAAGCTGACTGTCTACAAAACCATTGTTAGACCAGTGGTGACATACGCAAGTGAATCATGAGCCCTCACTAAATCCAATGAACGCCTCTTGAATCGTTGGGAAAGAAAAGTCCTTCGTAAAATATATGGCCCAATATGTGAATTAGGCGAATGGCGAATTAGGCATAATGCTGAGCTGAGAGCCCTGTATGATCAGCCCGATATTGTTGCAGTCATCAAGCGCGGTCGACTTAGATGGCTTGGCCATGTAGAGCGGATGCCAATGGGAAGATATCCTAAAACCCTCTTAAATGTCTCGCCAGGAGAAAAAGATTAAAAGGAAGACCTGGACTACGCTGGGTCGATGACGTAGAGGAGGATCTTAGAGCCATTGGTGTGAGAAGATGGAGGAGTAAGGCGACTGATCGCAAGGAGTGATCAGCGGTTGTTGAGAAGGCCCTGGTTCTCCAAGGACGGTAGAGCCGTATAATAATAATAATAATAGTGACACGTGCGATGATATTATAGAAACTCTCCATTATTATACAGGTATGAATATAGTTGTACCAACGATCAAAGAATCAATGGAATTAATAACCACTCGACTAATGGAAGATTTTTTCGGGTGATTGTAAGCAATTCTTAGAATAACGGATCATTTCATTCGGAAATTAATGGAAAGCTTTTAAAGAGGAAAATTCCTCAGCAGTAAAATGTCCAGTTCTGGCTTACAAACAGAATCAAAATTCAAAGCAAGGTAGGATTTGAACATTTGGGAACATTAGTGCGATCTCAAACAACCACGATAAGGAAAAACAAAGCTTCTGCTGCCAATGAAGTCAGAAACAAAAAGGCCTAATCCAGAGGATCCGAGAAATCATTTTTGTTCACATAGGAATCAAGTGGAATAGAAAGAACCGAGCCATATAAATAAATTTTCATTTTTCGCGGAAAACTCTATCGAATTGAAAGCTGTTTCCTTCTTGAAACCCTCCACTTGAATGTAAGTTTCATGCAAGTAAAAAGCGGTATATAAAACAATTAGAATCTATAACCTGCTCTACAAATGAATGCGTTCGGCTAAAAATCGATTAAATCCAAAGCACAACATGCAGAATATTTAAAGCGACAGAGAGCTAACTACACGTTAGGTGAATACATTGTCCAAGACTTCTTACCCTTGCTACGAGACCAATATCAATTAACCAGCACCACTCATTTTCTAGATCCCCTGTTTGCAATTGAGGCAATACCAATAACAGTGGCAAAAAAATAATGAAAGAAAAAATCACTAAAACGAAATTGAAAATACTGAACTAAATGAGATACGACTCTACAGAATGAAGTGTTAAGTACGGATATAAGAATCTCACTTCTTTGCTGGGAGAGAGTTGAGCATCTTTGGAAGTTTCACCGCCTGAAACAAAATAGAACACATTTGGCGCACAACTCGTTACTGATGATAATGGTGTCATTACTAAATCCAATTCGTAGCTTGATTTTTCGAACGCTTTTGGTTAAAAAATTGGGTCTAATGTATTCAAGAATAATTTTGAATGTAATTGGGACGAGTATGAGATTCACCGTCAATAATTGATGTGAATTCATATGAACGTAGCTTTCATCCTGATTTGAAATCAATCGAACTTTCCCAATATCTTTCTACGACTTTTCAATTTAATGTGCAATAAAATTTGGAAAAATCATAAAACATGATCATTGCAGCAGTGAGGTGGGAGGGGGTGAAACTTATTATTTCATATATTAATAAAACAAGTATAAGCTTTTAAATGTTCCTGATTGTTTTCCCTTCCAAGATCAACGAATATTACGAATTCAGTTATAATCTGAAAATTATGCGTAGGTCTATCCAGTTTTTATAGATTTTATAACATAACTTCTACACCAATAACGAACCTTTCATGACGCCTAAGAATGTCATGTTCAAGGAGAATATCTTACCTGAACCCGTAGATGGAATTACGAGGTCAAACCCAGTCAGAGGCATCAACATTTTTTGGCCGTAACAGTTGGCGTGGGCAGTAGGACGATCCAAAATACTACAAACTTCAAATTTCCCACACACCAGAGTCAAAACACCATCAAATGCTGACTTATTCCAGCGAGCATCTGTTGAGTCAGTGGCCTGCAGAGTCACTAGGTTTGTTTTGACAAGAGGATCAGAACCACTTCAGAACCGAACACGCCCCTTTTTGGCTGTTTTGACACGACAGAACTAGTTCTGAAAAATCTCGAACCTCTTGGTTCGCTGTTCGGACAAGGAGTCCAGAACCACTTAGAACTAGTTCAAGTGGTTCGAAGATTTTTGTCAGAACTTTTAGTCCGAGACATGCGCAGTAGATTTATCGCGTTATCAACGGTTATCATCTATTCCCGCCCAAATACGGCCTACCTACACCGTTGAAATTGTCAAGACAAACTTTGTTTCAAGTATAAATTACGAGGTTTACAACAATGTCTAGTTTGTCATGAAGTTCGAGTGATGAGGACCACACTGTCATCAGTGAACCTGACTTCAGCTCGTCTGACGAAGAAGTAGTACGTAGTTAATCAACGGAGAATTACCTGGAAACCGTCGCTCAATAAAACGAAGTGGAATTTATCGAGCATTTTAGAGTGAGTTGTTAGGAATCGTCGATCGGTATGAAAACTCCTCGTATAATTTCCCCAACTCAAATGGTCCTCATGGTAGGATAACTCCACGCGGCCAAGTACTGATATTTTTGTGGTACTGTGGCCACCAGACTTCATCTTTTCGGGATGTAGCCGACGGATTTAACGTTGCCTCTTTTTTTGGTCTCGATGTCTGACGGAACCATGCGGGAAGGGGACGTTGAGGTTTTTTGGTTCCAAACTACTTCGGAAAGCGTTTGGACAAGTAGAACGAATACCGAAAGTTCTCGGTGGTTCTATCCCTCCCCCAGTAGGTTCTGGTTCTATCCCGAACTGATTCGGAACCCCTTGTCAAAACAAACCTACTGTCACTCAAGTTTACTTCTGTCCTAAACACGCACCCGTATTATTACCATTCTTTCTTGGAAAAGTTGATTTCCGAAATCAATGGCAAATTTCGGTGAACACTACACGAGACACTCGCCATTTCTGTTGATTTAGGAGTTGGTTATATTTCAATCAACATGACCGTGAACAAATGTTCACTGGAACACATTTACCACAACCAAGCAAACAACTTCAACAGGTGGTCTTAAGAAGTCATCATGCATGAATGATGAAAAATGACAAAAACCTTGATTTCTAAAGGAACTTTTGAAAAGATTATGTCAGAGCACAATATACTTTTTTCTATGTTCAGACACATTCAAATTCCAGTACACGCTCTTTTGTGCTATCAAAGTTATTATTATTATTATTATTTTTTTTTTTTTTAAGAAATGCATGGATGATAGTTATGGTAATGTTTGATATCGTGATACGTGAACAAAGTTGGAAAAAAACAGATCATTCTTTAATAATATTTATACTTCTATTTCTTTGAAAATTGAAATGAATTATGTCATTTTTCAACGTCGGACCACTGCGTAGTTCACTTTTCTGATAGTTAATAAAGGAAATGTTTTTTATTCTTATATCTACATCTCATAAAGAGCTCAAACAGCGAATGAATATGGTTTAGAAGGAATATCGGTCGATTTGTAACTCTCAGAACTAAATACCATAATTTTTGGGAACTACGCACTCAAAAACTTGACATTTTCATAGAAAAAAGTAATTAATTTGAGTCGTTAGGGATTTCGTTCACGTTTTTGGGATTCTGGACAACTGAGTCAGGATTTGAAATTTAATTTTTGTGATGCATGACACAATTAATTTGCTATCAAGTTTTTCCTACATCGTGCTTCCTATTCCGAGAGAAATCACTCAAGCGACTAGCTCTACAGAGACATTTCCTCATTTTCAAAGCTTTGAAATGGAATAGTTTGGTATAGAGAAGGTGAAGCGAATGTTAAATGGTGTTTGGTTAAATTTCAACAAATCAGGTGATTTCAACAACTTACCAGCTTCCGTAGCAGATTGCTTCTTCTTCGTGTAAGCCTTCAACGCAACAGAGGTAGCATCATCCACGAACGAATCAAATATTAGTTGCGATATTGAGTCCACGTTGACGTTTTGCTGTCTTTCTCTTTGAAGAGCAGATAAAAGAGGGGTTTCCCCTGACGATTTTTTCATCACCAGATTCTCTTCCCAGATTTTATCAGAAAGCTCGAAAGAATTCTGTAACAGTTGTATCACAGCTACTTCGCTAAGGGGCTTGGAAGGGACGATGTTCGGATCTGGTTCTTTTTCAAAGGATGCCTCAATATACTTGGCGAACTCTTCCGGGTTAAAAGACAAATTAAAGTCCTGTCCAAAAGGTCCTTCCAGGCTGTCGGCTTCAATGCTTTGGATTTCCAAATCTCTCAACGGTTCATCGCCTTGTCCCAGTTCTTGTTTGTCTTCTGGAAGCTCTACCAGGAGTTTTACCGAGCAATTGTCTCCAGCCTCAGACTGCGCAGTACCCGACGAATCTTTTTTGACGGACTGGGTCGATTCAACGTGAGAAACTATTTGTGGTCTATACGGGTCTAAACTGCCTAAACTGAAATCCAATTTATCTAACGCCGAATCATCATTTACAGTACTGCCATCTCCCGATTGAACGTTGGACATTTCAGATATAGCCTTTTCTTCTTCTTCAACCTGCTCAATTACTTCGCTCATTGAAGATGATTTATTACCAACTGTCGGCTTCTCTTCCATACCTGACCCAGATTGATCAGTGGGTATTTGTTCAGATACTGAACTGCCTTCACTATTTTCTCTACCACTCTCACTGACTAATTCAGTTGGAATCAGTTCCGAAATAGACCTCTTTCCTCCTTCCACAAGCATGGTCGGTTGATATCGAGATTCACCATTACTCAATTTCACTGACTTGTGTTCACTGTTTTCAAAACTCAAACTGTGTGAATCCATATCAAGACGTTTGCGAGCAGATTTGGAAGAGACATGAGAAGACGGATCGGACTTTCCACTAACCTGTGCAGCTGATCTGTCCATTTCAGGAGATACTTCGTTAGAAGTGGAACGAGCACTATGAACGTGGAAGCTTCCCAAGGTTTCTGATTCTTGTATTTGATCAGGTTCATTCTTAACGCTTTCGCCTTGAGCGGTTTTCGACGAATTAGATGACCTCCTTGCTGAAATACTAGGTGGAGAATGATCCAACAACGCTTGTTGCGAACTAACTTCAACGGAAGACACTTTGGCAGAGGATTTTATTTGTTCGGAGGCATCATCAACTCGTGACGAGAGCTGCTCTGAATTTGGAGCCTCCGAATTCATTTCCAGAGACTTCTGAGGCGAAAAACTCAACGAATGTACATCATCTACGTTGACTTCAAAAGGAATAGAACCAGAAAGCAAAGTTGGTGATCCATCAATGTCTGTTGGAATTTCTACCGGAGGCACTATGTTGGATCCTGACTCCACATCAAGAGGTAAATTTTCTGACAGCGATGACCCAGTGTGATAATCACGAGTCCTATTCCTTTCTGACACATATTTATTGAGAACTGCTGGAAATGTTGGCGGTTCATTGAACAACAAAGTGTTTACGACTATATCTTTGGTTATTGTTTTGGGTAGGGGAACATTTTCAAGCGAAATTTCTTCTTGGACCACTTTCGAATCACCAGAATTGGATGCTTTGTTATGAAATTCAGACGATTCTGGAACAGATTGTAGTTCCGAAACAGTTTTCAAAACTTCATCCACAACGCTTGACTGAGAAATGTGTTCAGAAATAGAACGTGTGGTCTCGGATGTAGCAACGTCCTTTATAGGCATGAATTTGGAAGTTTTTTGGTTATTTCTAGTAGCACCTAAGCTAGAATGATTATCTGTCATTATCACTTCATCAATAGGAAGCTCCAACTTAGTGGGAGACGAATCATCAACTGATAGGATACCAGCTTCAGAAATTTGACTCTGAGACGCTGTAATATCTTCGACTATTTCTTCTAAGACACTAACTTTCTCCATTTTCTCGTTATAAGTGGCAACATCTGATACAGAGGCTTCTGTTTGAGTATTAATTTGAGTATGAATTTCTTCCGAAGATTCTGCTAGCTGCGATTGCTCAGCTTTTTCAATTATTTCTTCAATCGAAAAATCCTTGTCGCTGACCGAACTCTCAGAATCTCTGAAAGATTCCATGGATTTGATTTTGACTTTCTCCATAGCTGCCTTTAGGACTGGGTCAGTCGAAACCCCGCTGAACTCAATTCCAGAGAAAGCATCGTAGTCTGCAATATCAGAGACGATTTCCTCTGGAACATCTCTGTCGTTAGAGAAGGTCCCCTGGTCTAATTTTTCCGTGACCTCACTTACAGAGTCGATGCTCTTCCCTTTTTGAGATTCCATATTTTTCTCTTCTGCCGCAGGCGGTTTGTCCAAGAACAACACCGACGCATCTTGCGATGACACATCCTCGGACACCAGAGAAGTTTCGTTATTCTTGGCATCGGTCACTAACTCGGAAGATTCTTTAGATATTGCTTTCACAGCGAACTTATCACTTTGACGCCTTTCTGAAAACTTCGGTTGCTTAATTTGAGGTTTAGTCACTTTAACGTCAGTATTTTCAAGATCTTTAATTTCTGTCTTCACTTGTTCAATGTAAGAATCGTACATCTGCAAAAATAAAAAATTAAAATAAATGAATGTGAGATTAATTATGTACTTGAACCGTTATGGTATAAACATCTTAATTGATAAAATTAACCTGAATTTGATTGATGAGATTTTTTTCCGTTGATCTCAGCCTTTCTTTTTGGTTTTTCTGGTACTCTCTTTTCAATTTGGCTAGTTCTGATTTTCGATGTCTAAGCTGTTGTTCAAGGGCTGAAACTCTCACTTCCACGTCACTTTGTTCCGACAATGTATCTGAAATAAAATTAAAAATACGGGAGGAAATTAGTCAAAATCTGATTATCCCCAACGCTTTTTGACGAGTGAGCGGCATCGAGCATTACACAATTAACAATAATATAATTCACGAAGTACCAACCGTTCTGGGACAGTAACATAGACTCGTCAGATCCACTAGAATGTCGTCGTTTAATAATCGTGATTCTGGGCGCTAGAGGTACTTTTAGCATCGGCATCTTCATCGCTTTGTTCAACAACGAAGAACCCTAAATGAGCAAACAAACCATAAGAAATTTATATAATTTTTAAAGCCATAAAGAGAACGTTCAGAAGGCTTAGATCCGAAACATCGCAATCAATTGATGAAGTGGTTTAGCTTGGATTTTTGCTTCCTTTTGGTTTATTATTCAATGATAAACCATTGTAATCGCTCTTGAAAAAAAAATGCTAAACCCCCCTGAAAATTTCATGGTTTACGTTTCAAAGGGTGTAGAATCCAAATCTGAAATAAAATTTTTCCGTCCGTCCGCCGTACGCACGATTTCTCCCGAACGGCTGGAGCAAAAAATCTGAAATTTTCAGGAAAAATCAATGTTGGTCCGACAACGCCCCACTTCTTTAGCCAGCTCTCTCACTTACTTTAAAGTGCCCTTTAAGGGTTGTCAAAGTTTTGTAAAATCCCTAAAAACCTCAAAAAAAGTCAAGGCGGCCTAAATTTGGACTTTTTTCGAAGAACTTTCCATGAGGAATCGAATGAGCCCCTCCCCAGGTCCTTAGCTCAAACCATTTCCGATGTATGGCCCGATGTATGGTGCCAACATTTACATCCACATTCACTACATCACTGGGTTACTGCGATCAAAACAAAAACAACACGGTTTTTTTGTTTGTTTGTTTGTTATGATCGTAGTAACCTAGTGATGTAGTGAATGTGTATACTGGAGTGAACTCCTAAAAGGGTTTATAGCCGAGACACGGGTTGAAGCATTCTGATAAGCATGCTTAGTCTTACGAAATTTAAAATTTTCAGATTGAATATTTTTCCATTGTAATCGCTCTTGAAAAAAAAGCTGCAAATTCTATCACAAGGGTTTATTATTCAATGATTCATGATTTGAATTTCTACTAAGCTTTTGAGTGATAGAGCGATTACAAAAAAAAAAAAAAAAAAAAAAAAAAAAAAAAAGAGCGATTATTGAATTTCAGGAGGCACAAAAATATGATCAACTGATCAATCCAAATAAGTATTTTGGTTGAGAACCGATTTACGTGCTCTATGCATATCTCCTAAAATTCAATAATCGCTCTATCACCAGTGAAACACGCACACTCCAAAGCTTAGTAGAAATTCAAATCATGAATCATTGAATAATGAACCCCAGTGAAAGAATCTGCAACGTTTTCTATTCCAAAATTGTATTTCAAAGCCTAAAATTGTATATCAAGATTAGTACATTTATGGTTGATTACTTTCAATTATGCATTTCTGCAAATTACAACAGATGCATTTTAAATTGAACGCGACTGTGAATTTCAGGTTGAATAAATGATTGTGAGTGTGACGATTTATTGACTTGCTAAAAAGTATTTAATTGTAGGTTACATGAAAGGACACTGATCTGTGATTAACGTTATCTGGCAACAAATATTAGCATTTTGTAGAATATTTTGGTAGAGTTTCAATTGAAAATTACTCTACCTGGAACCCCAAAATGAATACAACACACGTAGTTACAAGTGAGAAGAGATATTATAGTATTTCTCAATCAAATGAAAAAGCTTTTCATCCAAATAAATCTTTTTTTCAAACAAATGAAACTAGATTTCAATCCAAATGAAGCTTTTTCGAAACATCCATAATAAAAAAAGTGTATCCTGATTTTAGCAAAGAGGCAGTGATATCTGGCTTCGCAGCTCTGCTCGCTTTTTTTCTAAGTAATTTCAAGATTAATGATAGTAATTTGGATTTGTAATTTTACTTGAATAGTACTTCCACAAATATTAATGTTCTCTACAGAAAGAGCTTGCTTTATTTATGAAATTCACGGCTGAAACGGTTGTTTGGCATCGCAACACCGCTTCATTAGACTAAAAAATGACATAATTCCTACCGAAAAGGACGATCACACTATATAAAAACGAGCTTATCAGAGTATATCGACTTTTCAGGGGGTGATAACGCTGGGCGGGTGGAATTCTCGCCCCCGTCTCCCAGGGCAACCGACCTGCTCCCCCCTCCCCCCGACCCCTCCAGTGAAGGAAGGAGGGCCCCAGCGGGGGGAATCGTCTCCCAGGGCAAGCGACGTGGTCCTCTCCTCGGGGATTTGGGATATACGATTTTTTGACTCATTACGATATTATACTCCCTCATTGTGTTATTCACCTATTTCTTTTTAACCTGCGTAGCAGGGCCATTAAACTAGTAGAACATATAGCACACGGAATATGTATGTAAAATGTACAAGTGAAAAAAAAATAATATCCCTACTTGAGTTAAGCCTGGAGTAACCAATCCGGCAGTCTCTGACAGGACAGAAGATTGTTCAAAGCTGTCAGAATAGTAATCCTTGTTTTGCTGCTCAGACTCAGATTGACTGCAACACAGACCATCCAAGAGGTAACCATTGAAATGTATTTGTTTATCTGTATCGGGAATGAAGATTTCAAGAGAGAACAATTTAGGAAACATGAAAAACGTACCTTGTGGCGCTGGCAGGGATCCGTGATTCGGGTGCTTTCATTTGCTTCGCATTCTCAGTAGCGCCATCTTTGATAACAGTGAAGGGAGAGGTTCCTCGTTCCACCACAGCTAGATTGAAGTCAACAAGATAAAAAACATAAAACGAACGCTTTTAAAAAAATCAGTATTATGTTGGTATCATACCCAAAAAATCAAAATAACATACTCTCTGGAAGAGGGGATGTAAAATTGGATTGGGCAATCAATTTCTCCATTTCTCTAACGCTTTTCTCCTCCAATTCCAATCGTTTTTTCCACGCAACAATGGCTTCGACGTTCTTCTTTCTTTCTCTGAGAGCTTCCTCCTTTTCACGATATTCACTACAAAAGAATATGCAAAACACAAATATGAAAAATGGCAATTTAACAAACTATCAACTTTGGATCTAAAAATATCGAACATACCGCTTTTTTCGGTCAATTATATCCGAGTTTCTATCACTACCGACATATCTCACTGTTTCATCCAGCTGACTCATATGAAGACTCTTCAGAGAACTCCTGGAATTCTGCAATTGCAATTGAACAAGTTGAGTAAAATGTGACAAAAAGTATATTTAATTACAGTACTGTAATGATATTGTAAACTGTACCCGAGCGCTAGAATCTCTCCTTGACTGTAGAAGCAGTTTGATCAGCTGTTGCTGTTGTTTGAGGAGCAAACATCGCTCTTGGCAGGCTTTATTTTCCATTGCTCGCTGTCTATAACAAGTATTCAAGGCCAAAACGTAATTATGGATGGAATTAGTTACTACAGAAGCTTTGTTTGTAAATATTCTCTCAATCTCGATAACATACCTTTGCATTTCTTCGATTTCTTCATTCATTTTCATGATATGTCCTCTTTGCTTCCTCTTCAACTCCCTTGCCTCTTCTTCGTGACCGCCTTCAATTAATTTTCTGAAAAAGTCCACAACAGAAGGTATCCTCAATAAAAATCAGTTATATTTTTAATAAATTAATACTTCACTGATTATACTGAAATAATTAAAAACCAATAAAAAAATCGTACAAATAAAGGGCGCATTAATTATTTTTCCGAGAAATAATGAACTTTTTCCAAGAAGTTATCAAAAAGCTAGCAGGGGTATCTTCAGAAGATTTCACGCATGTGTGCAGATTTTACCATTGATTTGGAAGCAATGTAATTCATATAGAAATATTAAGACCCATGTCATGTATCAAATGCTAACAGTATAATCAAAGTCTTTTGAAAATTGTAGATGTTATAATTCTTACAAAGATTTCACGTTTGAGCATGCGTAGAGATTACCAATTTGAACTTTATAGGGAACAATCCAGAAATTCAATAAGCACAATCCATCATTATTTCATTTAAATAGGTCTGCATTCTAGTATAGATTAACCCATTGATCGATGTTGAGTAAAATTGAAATGGGGACCTTTCCTCACTCATTAAAATGGCCACAATGCTTCAAAGCAAGATTCGAGAGCATAAGGTTCAAAACCCAGATAGTTACGAGTATCACGTACTGTTGAAGTATGAACTATATAATAAACTCACTTTCTTTGAGATTCGATAGATTCCAAATCCTTTCTGGTTCTGTTGCACAGACTTTTCATTCTAACTTTCAATCCAGAGACGAGTTGTTCTGATCTCAATTTTTCATCTTTAATCAGGTTATCAAACTGAAAATTAAATGTAAAAATCATCCAATAGGTCATCTCGCAATCGTCTGGATTAATGACAAACTCTAGCAATAGTTTAAAAATAAGCAGACAAACAGAAGAAAATATGAGAAATAGACGAATAATTTAAATTCTTGAAACAAACCATTTCTACAGTGAGTTTAGTGACATCAATTCCGTTGGTTGACGATAGGCTCATGTCTAAACTGCTTCCACTGGGCTCTCTAGAATGTAGGGTATTTTTCGAAACCGCTGAAATCATATGAAATCCGTACTATCATTTACTTGAAAGGCCATTGTAATGATTGAGGGATCATGCAAAAATAACTCACCCGTTGACTGACAAAACATAAAATATATATTTCTGAAAAGAACGGCTTACTGTTACTGATACTTGCTAAACATTGGTAAACGTTAAAACATAACAGTCCTTCTTTTAAAACCTCCTCAAACATGGCTCATAGCCCAACTTTCCTATGTCCTTACAGCCATATATGAAGTGGTAGTATATTAAATAGAACCTTAATACGTTCTAATTAATGTTCGATCTAATTAAACATGAAAAATGAATCTGTGAATTGAAGAGAGGGGAAAATGGGAGTTTACCAACTAATGTAGCATCGATATCATCTAAAAGACCAGGCGACTTTGGTTTGACGGTAACAACATCTTGAGTCATGGGTTCAACTGTCGATTCGCTCTGAAAATAAAATGAATTTAAGTTAAAACTACTGGAATGGACCGCAGAACGAAAATAAGTCCGATATAGAAATCGAAACGATTAATAAATTGAAAGACTGTAGGGAACATACCTGAATCAGACTAGCGCTAGTGACCTCTCGAGACAAAACCATCTTCCCACCCTCCAAAAAGGAAGATAAACTTTGATTAACTCGGTCAAGTTGTTCTATTTCGTTTTTAATCTGATTTTGAATGGATGATGAATTAAACTGTAAAAGAAACAATTTTAAATGGATATAATAGACATATAAGAGTCACAGTAATACCAATAATATGTTATGTACATACAGTTCAGTAATTTTGGCTTTATTACTAAGAAATTCATGAGTTACCTTGAGGGATTTACTTGAGACGGATACTGTGTTTTGCATTTCAGACACTTCTTCCGATATGACAGTGCTACCCCTGGACAGAGTTCGGGACACTTTCACGATTTCTGAAACGCTGTCACTGGAGTGTTCGCTTTGTGGTCCATGAGTGCTTTGTATGTTTCTAACAAAACGCTGATAGCTGGATTCAGGAAGAACTTCAAAGGTTTTGCACGTGTCGTCCGAACGGGGTTCAGAGTGAGGGAGTACGTAGGAGCCTTCTTTTACTGAACTGAAGGAAGTGGAGCGACTGCGATTCAATTCTGGACTACTCGGAGTCGGTAAATCCAATTTGTTTTGGCTGTTCAAAAGCGGTGGGTCTGAACCTCGTTTGGGATTGACGAATTCGTGGAAACTGGACGACAAATCAATAGGAGGCGCTTCCAGATGTCCAATCTTCGTTCGACGACCAAGCGGCTTCCGAACAGTAATTGTCCCTTTGGGTTCTACTATCTTTTCCCCGAGTATTTCAATCGTAGGAGCATTTGTTTTGACTTCGGCAGTTCTGCTCGAGTCCAGTTTCGCTCCCATTTCCTTACTAGATTTGTTGGAGGTTTCAGGAAATAAAACACTCAATTCCGAGGTGGTGACATCACCAGCCAAAGCAGTCATGTTACATGTGTTTAGAGGATGGACAGACAAAAGAGAGAACGGATCAACGTCGTTCTTTTCATTTCTGATACTGTTGGGCGGTGCATTGTTTTTTGAATAGTTCTCAAACGAATGAGCTGAAGTGGACGCCAGGGACGAAGAACTCACACGATCGTCTGTCAATGAAACACCCGGTGGGTCCAGATAAAAATCACTTCGCCTGCTGCCTGAGCTCGAAGAGGAAACTCTACTAAGAGATGATGAGTGCAAATCTTTATCGTTGAATGGATTCTGATTCAGAGAACACCCAGTCTCATGAAGTTTAGGACTTTTTGGAGCTAGACCGGTATTGGTCACAAGGACATTTTCTTGCTTGGGTGAACCACTTTTGGAACTTGCAGACTCCAGTTTTTGTTGTCTCCTGAGGGCCTTGTTGAGGGTATTGATGAGATTGAACTGATCAGGATATTGGCTCATTTCTTGCAACCAAGGAGGAGTTTGAGGAGGTGGATTGTCTTTATCAGTCTATAAAGTAAAACAAAAACCAACGTTACAAGTCAAAATATGCACATTTTCATGAAGGTAGGTATTCAGGCATGTAATGGAAGAACATAAATTAACCGGTATATGAGAATCAACATCCAACAAGAGTACATATCACTTTAAAACTTAAATTATTGTAGTTTATTGGTATTTCTATACACGGAACACGTTGATTGTTCGGCAGAGATTTTACTAAACTTAATAGTCCAACCAACCAATTGCCCATGCCCAACCATACCCAACGGTGTCCCATTCCCGATTCAGGTTTCTGTACTTTAAATTTTCCTTGTTCCGGCACTGCTCCCGTAAAAAATATGTATTGTTATAAATCACCATGTTCTAAAAGATTTTAGATAAGAAAATTCTTTAAGCAGAAACGTCAATGACTTGATGGGTTGTACTATTTTCAGTTAGCTGCAGCAATAAAACTGGCCCAGGAAACCAGGACCATCCATTTTTAAATTTTCAGGATCAGTTTGTTCTAGGATTCCAGCCAAAAAATTGACCATAAAAACTGATGAAATGCTGTGGATAGGATAACTGAATATTGGGTGCGATCTCTGATGGGCGGTCTGTAATTAGTTTAATAAACTAAAGTCTTGTTTAATAGTCTAAAGTCTTGGGGACTTCAATGCCCAAGTCGGGAAGGAAATGATCTACAAACCAACTATTGGAATGAATAGTTTGCATGACGTGTCAAATGAAAATGGTAGGCGAATGATAGACTTGGCCTCCTCTAGAGGACTGGTAGTTGGTAGCAGCCTGTTCCCACACAAAAATATACACAAAGCAACTTGGCAGTCCAACGATGGCAGAACTTCAAACCAGATTGACCACATTCTGATGAGCTCTAGACATATCTCAGGCCTGAGGGATGTGAGGACCTTTCGTAGAGCAAACGTAGACTCAGATCACTATCTGGTCATATGCAGACTTAGGGCACGAATATCCACTGCCAGGAACCAAAGACGAGGAGTACCTCTACCTAAATGGAATCTTGAGAAGCTCAAGGACCCTGAAGTGAAGTCTCAGTTTGTGGAAACCATGGATGGAAAGCTGCGCACTCTGAGTCAGGATGGAAGCACTGATGACCAATGGGAAAAATGTAAAGAGTGTGTGAAGATCGTTGCAGATGAGGTGCTGGGACTGCAGCCCGTGATTGCAAAGAAGCCATGGTTTGATGAAGAATGTGCTACCATCACGGCCTTAAAGAATAAAGCACGCAAGCCGACGCTCCAAAGTATGCACACCAGGAGTTCGAAGGAAGCGTACAGGGCCTTGAGAAGACAAGAGAAACGCATTCACCGAAGGAAGAAGAGGCAACAAAAGTCTCAGGAGCTAGAAGCAGTTGAGGGACTTCGGACAGAAAATAATATTCGACAACTCTACAACCTGGTGAATAAACTACGAAAACCCTTTAAACCTCAGGTTACTGCTTGTAGGGATTCTGATGGCACATTACTCAACGAAAAGTGTAGGATCTTGGACCGATGGAAGAACCACTTCAGTCGCCTCCTAGGAGCCACCAATGGCACTACCCTTGACACAGACATGCAGACAGACGATCTCGAGCCCCCAGACGTTGAGGAGGTTCAGGAGGCCATTGAAAGCCTAAAAAATAACAAGGCCCCTGGCGCTGATGGTCTTCCTGCAGAACTCCTAAAATGTGGTGGCCAAGAACTTTCCAAAGTCCTGCACCGAATAATACTTGACATATGGGAAGGGGGTAGAATTCCAGCTGAGTGGTACAAGACAATAATATGCCCAATCCACAAAAAAGGTGATGTACATGAATGTGAGAACTACCGAGTAATCTCGTTACTTTCATCCTCGTATAAAGTACTGTCACGGATACTATTTCTCAGGCTTCTTCCTCACGCCGAAATAGAAATAGGGAAATACCAGACAGGTTTTATGAGAGGTAAAGGAACTACTGACCAGATCTTCTCCCTCAGGATGATACTGGAGAAAGCACGAGAATACAACATCCAAACTCACCACCTCTTCATTGATTTCCGTGCTGCATATGATAGTATTTCTGGAAAGGAACTATTTGGGGCCATGATGGGGATGGGCGTTCCAATGAAGCTGGTTCACTTGATTAAGCTCACAATGGAATCGGTCGAGTGCTTTATACGAGTTGGGGGTGAGCTATCGGACCCCTTCACCACCTACAGGGGCTTAAGGCAAGGAGATGGGTTGGCCTGCATACTGTTTAACTTTGCAATGGAAGGCGCCGTTAGGCAGTCCAATATTCAGGTTGGTGGATCAATCTTTAACCATACAGCGCAGCTCCTGGGATACGCCGATGACATTGACATCATAGGTAGGACTTTTGCAGCCATGAGTGAGGCTTTTGCAAATCTGGCATCTGCAGCTGCACGGTTTGGACTGGAAGTCAACCAGTCAAAAACCAAATACATGCTAACCACCTTAGAACAGAGATGATATGATAATGTGTAATGAGGGCGTTTCATGATGAGAATAGCATAACACACAGATCGGTCGAATGACTACGATCCAAATGGGATTGAAAAGCGAGTCGGAGAAGTGCACGTCACAGACAGACAGTGATGAAGTCATAATTTTTGCTGTAGTATGGCATGAATGCACTTTACGGACACTGAACATTAATCACGGTGCAATACAATCGTTATTTAATACCGATTTAACAAAATTATATTGCTCTGAGGGAGATTAATACATAGAGATATAGATCTAACAAGGAAGACTTCAAAAGTTAGTTGCCTGAAGTGCTTAGTGAACTATGCACAATCTTAAATAAAGTAAATAACACCCAAAATGAAGAAAAGTAACCTTTTTAGGAGTTGGAACGTATTCAGCCAGAAACTTATCCAGTCTGGATGAATAGGGAAGATCGTTGATGTTAATTCCACTGGTGCCCAAATTTTCTTTGTTTACGACTGTAAAAATAAAACATATACTCACTTTACGCTATGAATCACCCAACGCTCCTTTAGAAGTAGGTGACAATGAACATGCTTGATGACTTACTCTCCGGTGGAAGGGAATGTTTCGACCCTTTGGTTGATGCTTGACTCGAAGTCCTACCAGTTTTGTGTTTCTTGGACAAAGATTTGTCGTCCAAATCAATCTGAGTGCTAGTTTCGACCAACTGTGGAGCTGGTCTTTTAAGATGGAGGGACTGATCGCTAGTTACTTCCAAATCTTTGAGACAAAATTCCTTGAATAGTTTTTTCGGGGAACCTGAAAGAAACGCTGCAAATAATTACACAGAGGTTTATTACTTCAGTATTATTATAAACCGACGTACATCACTGATCTACGTCAGATGTGCGTGGTACATTATCTAAATTAGGCACCTCGTGCCTCCATATCTTGTTTTTGCATTCAAGCTATGTAAATGAGAAAATTTTATTCATCAGCTGGCTACATCAACTAGGAACTAAATTATCCACGTGGGTAGTTCAGTATACCACTGTGTGACCAAACCCTGTAATTGACTCTCAGACATCCCAAAGACTCAGTTAACTCCGTGAACAATTACCTTTATTAGTGCTTTTGAACGAAACAAAAACTGATATGAATATACAAACAATGGTGCAATATACTATACATATTATGTACTCATTTGAGTCAGTACATGTGTAATCTGAATCAGTAAATGCCTAATTTGACCAAGTAATACTGTAATTAGACTCAGTAATTGCTGAATTTGACTCAGTATATGTGTAATTTGACAGGGTAATTGCTCTCAGAAATTCGTAATATGGCTATGTAATTGAGGGATTTGACTCAGTAATTTCAAAGAAGAGTAAAATTTCTCCAGTTGTTTTAGAGAAGAGCGATAGATGACGGATCTTCAAACTTAAAACAACCAGTTTTGAGAGGAATGAAAATTGTTCTTTCTAGGTCGATTACAAAGGTGCATTATTGAAAAATAATAAACCAATACAAGAACGTACATGTTTTGGATGTGTATTTCTAAAACTAATAGGATGTAAAAGAACAAAACTACTCACTATTAGCATCCAAAGTGGCAGGCTCATCTGTAGACGTGCAAGTAGCAACGGAAGTCGATGGTGGCATCTCAACGGCGAATTCCGTCACTGTTCCAACGCTCTGAGTTTTGAGTAAATCGCTCATTTGATGATTGGATGGCTGCGCTATTGGGTCTTTATTCTTCTTCAAAGTGATAGTTCCCATAGCTGCTTCGCTCAGCACGGGAGTTTTAGGTTTGGGATGCACCAATTCCAACGAGGTATCAAAAGTGGATACTGTGGATTCCATAGGCCCTACCCATTTGGGTTTTTCCTGAAATATCAAATCAAGTAAATAACTTCGCATGATTAATGTTCCCTATCAAACCGTCAGGATGGTTCACAACTAGTCCTGAAACATGTTCCTGCATTAACACAATACATTGTGACAAAAAAGGTCACAATTCCCAATTTCGTCACAATCTACTCAAGTATGGTCTATGTTGATCTTACCTAGGCAAATCTAGTTAACTGCATTTGCAAAACTACCAAAAACCACAGATCCACATCTCACACAGATTTTATACGCAACTATCAATCTCCCATACAATTTAGAGATTTCGATAAGTAAATTTAAACTCATTCCCAATACACTTCACGTGACAGGTGAACAGTTGATATGTGATTTTGAACTTCTGAAGACAAACGGCCCATACAAGTACAGAACTTGACTTAGCCGAACAGATTTCGGAAATCAAATAATTCCTTTAATCGATGTCGCATAATTTGAGCATAACACCTTGTTTTTCTCTGACACAGAACACAATTCACACGTCCCAAACAACAATGTGGAAGATCAGATGCAAGATAGGTTAATGGTGAAAAATACAAATAATACTGAAGGTGAAGAGTAACTTATATTTAACTGGGATTAAATATATTCATTAAGTACAAGAAACAAAAACCATGCAGCCATGCACAAAGAATTCAAATATTTGTCAACCAACCGGATCTTTTCTAATTACCAGCGGACTTCGAATTTTATTAACAGTTCGCTTTTTGATTTTTTGCATAATTTTCCTCTGAGTATCCTTGAGTTGTTGCATCTTCTTCTTTCTTTCTTCAGCTTCTATGGCCTTCTTACGTTTTTCTTCGGCCAATCTCTCTTCCCTTTCCTTTTGTTTTTGTTTGATGAAGCATCGTGTTTCCTTGACATCATAATTACGAGCATGTTTCGAAGCGGCGTCAGTATCAACTTTTTCTATAAACAATGTCCAAAATCATTGTCCAGCTGCTGCCAATCCAAAAATATAATTTCAACTAATAATTAGAGCGCAAAAAGCGCTCTCCACTAGAAAGGAAGTGTCTCCTATTTGGACGATGCTCGGAGACAGATATAAAAATGTTTATAGCGCGGAAAATCTAACAAGAAATATAACAAAAAGGACTGGACAAAACCTCACATACCTTTGAACAAGCCACCAGGAAGGGATGAAGAACGTTTCAGTTTTCTAGATGGCTTATGTTCACTTCTGGACCTTGCACTCTTCCCTTGCAGTTCTTTTGTATTGCTTTGCCCGCTTTTATAAGATAATTTATATTTTTCGACAGTATCAGGCGACAAGGAGCTCGCAACGAGGCTATCAGTATCAGGTTTGGTTTTTTTCGGGCTCAAAGACGCCCTGGAGGTTCTTAGATGTTTCACAGTGTCACTAGGTTTGTTAGAATGGTTCTGAAAATGTTAGTGAAACACGGATTGAAAGTTAGTGAACAAACGCACAACATAGCTCATAAACAATTACTTTAGTTAATCCATTGCAAACACACTATCTAAACAAGCACTATGCATTCCAATTTAGTCTCAAAAGTTCACACAAATGGGATGTAGACAGATGTCTACATAAACAGATTTACACACATGTCCCTCATAGTAAATACCGACATAAAATACTTTGTTTTGGTTGGGGACAACAACTATTTCTGTAGCAGAACAAAGAAAGTATGATTATGATTGTCAAGCAGATGTAACCTCATCTGCAATGGATGACAAGGATCCTCTGCCTGCTAAACCGTCTAAATTACCAGTTATAATGCAAATTAAACGGTAGACAGCTGAAAAGGTTGGCTTATTCGCTAAGAAGTGTCTTATGTGATGAGGAAACGAGAATAATGTGATTCTTGTGTTGACATTTGAAATCACTGTCTACAAAAACGAAGGTGAATCGATGGATTTCCAGTTCAGCTTCGTACATTGAGAATCCAATCAGGATAGTTCAACCCAAAATGTGTTAAATAAATCTGCACCTAACGTGAAATAGTTGACAACTTGAAGAAGCCAAACGATAAACTAATAAAACGTGGAACATCCTTCACCCCAAAACTCACTACGCTGCCCATTCGAACTTCAATACACCAAATGGTCAACATATCGTTGCATTCACAATATATACCGAGTTGAAAATTCTGAACATGAGAAGATGTTGCCAGGACATTGGGAGGGAACGTTCAAGTGGAAGACCAAGATTAATCATTTAGTAGAGATCAATACTTCAAACTTCATGACAGCTGACCTAATTAAAAGAAAGCAGCACTGATTAAAAAGTTGGTTTATGATGTTTTGATATGAATTTTTTCGTATGGATATGGGTAATGCTGAAACTGTGGTCACGTTTCTTATGTCCAAAGTCTTCTGACACGTTTTCATCATTAATGACAACACAGATTATGATAAATCATCTGCAGAATGATCAGTAGCATCTCATGATTATACAAGAATGTCTTCAAAAATTGTGGCCTGACCATTTGAGCTGGCTGAGCAAGTAATTCCTTTCTCATTCCACTTGAGATGATGAATTTTGAAACTAAGCCTTTAGGGGACAGCTGGATATAAGTAGATAGGTGCGGTGATCAGCTGATCTCAAAGGATAATTTTCAATCCAATTCGTAACTAGTCTAAATCTTCATACGAGTATAATGAGAGTCAATGTGGATACACGTACAGATGTTTTGGCAAGTTGCTTGCAAGGAGCCCCTCATCTGCTCCGGGGCCACACAACTCGCAACCTGTTTGGAAATGGGGGACTGCTATCTACTTCCCAGCGAGTTCACTACCAGGTCGGTGATGCTTCCCCTTGCGGTAATGCACCAGTGGCAGGTCCGCCAATGGTACCATTCAGGGTAGAATTGGTTAGCAGAGAGCCCAGACCAGCTGAGCTGCCTCCCATTCGAAGCACCCTAGGCCTAGAAAGGTCGCAGGACCGACGAACGTCTACCGCTCTTCATGATTGCCCGCCTCCTCGGGGTACCCCATTCATCAGGCAGTCATGAGGAATACAGGCCCCAGAGTTTATTTGAATACAAGAAGCATGGCGATTTCACATAAAATTGTATGAATTATATTATTTTAAATGTATTTTTTATCAACTTTCAAGGAACAATTATGGACCGCCAAGCTATACAATTCACTCATAAAAGGGACCCGTTTCTTCATTCCTAATCAACCTTTGCTTCTGAAATTTGAAATGGAGCGCCTTAGATATACTTGGAATAAAATTACTAACGCTCAAAGTTTATATACATACTCCTACATACGTTTTCCAAGGCTGCAATGTTACTGTTCTGGTTTGTACTAGTAGATGGAAATGGTTATCATCACTACTTCAAATGACCAGTTGTTGGTTTTGGACTCTTGGCATGTTTGGAAACCTCATGCCTCATTGTGGTTTCCAAGCAAATGAGGCTCCAAGCATGAGAAGCTAAAGTTAGAGCTCACACGTAAATAATGACCTCTGTTGATGACCATGTGGTTGCTCTTACCTACCGTTTTTATTGCTTGTATGTCTTTTTTCTCTGTTCTAATTGTTGATTTATATTTTCATGTTTGAAAAGGATATATGGGGTTGGTGTTATGGAGAAAGAATAGTCCAGCAAAAGGGGAGATGACAAGGGGACCATGTCAAAGAACATGTTCTTCAGGGCACTGCCTCCCTGGCGCTCTTAGCGGTGGACTTGTCAGTTTGGAGCCTCCTTTAGAAGGGTGAGGGCCTAAATGCACCGTTCCTTAATAAAGTAGACCGCTATCAGTAGAAAGTACAACTTCATAATTAAATCCTAAAGCGTTCACATCTGCCTCAAAAAACCAAAAACTCTCAGTGTACAAGTGTGGACATGCGCAAACCATGTGTTTTCAAGAGTGTTCATCATTCAGTTCGTCAGTCAAGCAATAAAATGGGACTTGGGAACCAACCTTATCGATTTGAACTGTGATACCCTTAATGTTTCGGAAAGAGCGCCTAGACTCTGATGAGGAAAATGTCGATTTTACTGTAATTACATACCCTTTTTCAACGTACCTCACCACCTATAATTGATCAAATGTGGCAAATTCATTTGAAACACAAAAGCAGAGAGTGATATTGTGAATGTGACGTAGTTGATATATGCTTAGGTTAAGATTTACAATTTTATGTTAGGTACAAACAGCTCAAGCACAAAAATAACTCGATATCAAAAGATGGAGGAGGATCTGGAATGCTCAATTTTTACATCTTAGTCATTTCCATGACGAGTAAAGGCTGACAAGAATAATCTAATGTACACAAAAACACCGAAATTCAGCTGAACTACTGTGAATCTACATTAATGGAAGAATGGATGTCAAAATAGAGAAAAAGTATGGATCCATCACCAATAATGTACGGCGGAAAGATGGTGTACAAGGCAATGGAAGAGAATTATACTCGATTTTTTGGGTGAGAACTCTCAAATGGAACTTTACTGTTCTCTAAACAATACCAACCTCTTCATCACATTCCTTTAGCGATTGTTTTAAGATATTTCGTGGTCTACATTACAAACAAACTTATGTATACCGACTAAAATAAAATATTGTTGGGATGCATGAGTTAATCAAAGTAAAATTCAAAAGTCAAATTAGCTCTCAAATCACCATCATCATTCCAGATTCTCCAGAAATAAAGGTGTCAGGAACCATGCTTAAGCAATTTCCAATAATAATGTAGTTTCTCACCTCATTTTTAGTGGGATCTAAATCTATCACAGCCTTCATTTTTTGAGGAGCTCTCCCTTTCAGTTTCTTCTCAGCTGAAAATAAACGAAATTATTAAAGATCGAATAACTCTCGTTAATAAGCCTTGTACCTGAAGCGTCCTTCGGAAACTAAATCAGTTGTCAGCCAAATTCTTCAGAATTAAAACCTATTTGAGGCCACAATAACATTCTCAAGTAGCATATTATTAATACCTCTAAAATACTAGGAAACGATGGCGAGGGTGTTATTTTTGCGATTATAATAATGTGTATTACACATCTTTGCCAGATAACAGATAATTATAACAAGGCAACATAAATAATGAACAGAAGGAACACTGACAACTATCGATTTACATTACTGACTGTTATTATCGTATACCAGTCAATACTAGGACAGAAAATAAAACAAGTGGGTGTGGCACATAGCTTCCTCGTATCCATAACATGACCGTATAGAGTATGCAATATGGTTCGATCCAAGCTCGAGGCTTAAACTTTATTTTCTCTTTATTACTCACGAGGACCATCTTTACATCAAACCGAACAATCCCTGAAAATTTCATCGAAATCAGTCATGAACTCCCAGAGTTACTACTGAACAAGGATTTCACGTTTGCGCATGCGCAGAGGCTACTATTGATCCGGGGGTCATGAAACTCGTAGGGGACCATTTAAATATCAAACCGAACAATCCCTGCAAAATTCATCGAAATTGGTCAAGAACTCCCAGAATTATGCGCGTAACAAGGATTTTACGTTTGCGCATGCGCAAAGGCTACTATTGATCCGGGGGTCATGAAACTCATAGGGGACCATTTAAACATCAAACCGAACAATCCCTGAAAATTTAATTGAAATTGAACAATCCCTGAGAACGTCATTGAAATTGGTAACTCCCAAAGTTATGCGCGTAACAAGGATTTCACGTTTGCGCATGCGCAGAGGCTACTATTGATCCGGGGGTCATGAAACCTATAGGGGACCATCTACACCCCAACCCGCACAATCCCTGAAAATTTCATCAAAATCGGACAATAACTTATTGTAGTTTTGCCCGTAACAAGGATTTGCTGACAGACAGACAGACACGGAACCAAAATTGTTCAGAAAGGTCTTAAACGCAAAATGCGAGTGGAATTTTTCATTTTGGAGACAAAAAAATTATCACATTCCGAAAGTGAAAACAATGCTTCCGCTACCTTGGTAGACTCGGAAGCAAAATTAAAACTCAATTTTGATGAAGTAAAAGACCTAGTAGAGTAATGGCACCATTGAGTAAAGCAAAGGGTTCAGCAGACAAATACCTCATACAATTTGGAAGAAGGAAATGTTCAAGTAACAAGGAATTGTGCATGTGCAGTAAGTTGTGTCGATTATGAAGGAATCCAAATAGTAGGCAGCGAAAAATAGAATCACCAAACGTTAGCCATTGCATATCAATTTAAGTAAATCAGTAGTTTCAGTATGTGATAGACCATGGACTCACTTTTCGGAGGTTCTTCCAGTTTCAACATTTTAATTATTTTACCACTTTCCGTGACAAACTCTTTGTCTGGTTTCACGACATCTTTGACGGAGGTGGCCGTGACGGGGAGGGAATTGATGGTGAGGTGCGGGACATCGCAAAATCCAAACGTGGGTGCGCCGGGCGTGAGAATTGTGCTTCTTACAGTTAAGTTTCGAGGTGCTGAAAAATTAGGAAAAAATAAAAAATTGTTTTCCGAATTATAGCTTAGCGATTTGCCGTAGGGGGTGCTCCTGGTATAGGCCTAGAAACTACGACGAATTCAGGAGTAATGCAGGAGATTCTTGTCTAAGTGGCCAACGAAGAACAACTTCCAAAAGTGTTAGTGAAGTAACTAAATGTACTAGACCGATTGTGGGAATGAGTCGTAGGAAAAGTTAGAATAGAATAGGATTTTTATTTCCGCAAATAACTAGAAACAAAACTTAGCACTAAATACGGTGGAATCTAGCCCCCCCCCCCCTAATAGATCATTGATCTGTGCTAAAGGGGGGTTCAAGTTCGATCAATATACGAAATACATATTTAACTTAGTTAACAATTTTTACATGTAGCGAATATTCTTGGTAAACGAAGTCACTGCAATGACCCAAAATGTTTTAAAATAAAACATATTTTTAATCGAAGTATGTTTTGAGGCATTCTGCAATTATTCCCAGATGTTATGAATACGTGCGCGTATGTCATTCCACACGATACTATATAGAATTGGAATAAAAACGTTTTATTTAAAATATTTAAAGAAGAAAAATGAAAATAAAAAGAAGGGATGACGGTTTTACAACCACATTTTTGAAACAACAACCCAGTAAATTGGTCACATTTTAAAAAACGTCTGCCAAGTGGGTGTGGCACATAGCTTCCTCGTATCCATAACATGACTGTATACATCATTGAAAATTATTATTGACTAAAGAACTTCGTTCAATTATTCGAAGTAAAAATTGAATTAGGGTAAATTTATTGTTATGCAGGAGCATAACTTGAGAAAATAAAGGTAGGCATGTTCAACTATTGAACAAACCATAAAATATACCCTGAAAATTTCATCGAAATCGGTCAAGAACTCGCGGAGTTATGCTTGTGGCAAGGATTTCACATTTGCGCATGCGAAGAGGCTACTATTGATCCGGGGGTCATGAAACTTATAGGGGACCATCTACACCCCAACCCGCACAATCCCTGAAAATTTCATCAAAATCTGACTATAACTTCGTGTAGTTTTGCCCGTAACAAGGATTTGCTGACAGACAGACAGACAGACACGGAACCAAAATTGTTCAGAAAGGTCAAAAACGCAAAATTCGAGTGGAATTTTTGATTTTGGAGACAAAAAAAATTTTTACATTCCGAAAGTGAAAACAATGCTTCCGCTACCCTGGTAGACTCGGAAGCAATAAAAAGAAGGGATGAGTGTTTTACAACTACATTTTTGAAACAAGAACCAAGTAAATTGGTCACATTTTAAAACATTTACTAAAAAACTGAGGAAAAGGCTAAAAACCGTTATTCTGTTAGTTTCAAGCAGAATATTCTTCAAACAGTGCATCAACCATGAACTACAACGAGCAAGAATTAAAACTCAAACTAAAACTGAAAATTTGACATAAATTTAATTGAAGTTTGATCAAAATCTATAGATAAATAGATTTTATAGTGTAAAGCCCTTGGACCGTTAAAAAGGTTGGCATATGCAGATAATATAGATTAACTTGAAAAAGAAAGAAAGACAGATTTTATAGAATGTTTTTCAAAATCTATAAAGATGAATCTATAAACAAATTTATTTATTTAATGTAGAGTAAGTTTTTTTGACATAAAGTCGACAGTTAACAATTGCTCTGAACGCTTAGTGATTCAATAACAGCTCAATTTAATATAGATGTATCTTGAACGATCAGTTAAGAGAATTCGCTAATATGATCGAGCTGTAAGGCTGGCTTAATTTTATTTTTAAAGCGAATTCGAAATATAACATACCAACAGAGCGAGTGGTTCCACGAGACAGCGCTAACGATTCCATAAAAACGAGTCTGAGAGAAATCATAAACTAAATTGAAATTCCGCAACAGGTAGGAGACGCGAAACGTGGAATACATAACACTCACAAGTCTCCGAAACAAAATAATACGGTCCGGTAAGAAACGCGCCGGCAAACGTTATGCGTACGCTGCCTGAGAAAGTTCAACAAATTAGGGGAGGCAACGTCTTTCAAGTAACGGACGACGGGGGATGGGATTGGGGTCGCATCTGCTAGGGGTGCCAACTAGTTCATTCACTGCAAACTTGAAGGGGTGTAAGATTCGTCTGGAAGACAGAACGGATTGTCAAGGCGCTCTATCCACTTGATTTCCAACATCGAATGTGATTTTGAAGTGAACGCGCGAACAACTACTTGGGCAACATTTTTGTAATAACGGTAAAACTTGTACACTTCTCGTTTGATTCACTGATTCTTTTAAACTCGACAACGCGATCCAACTTTTAAAAAAGTTTGAATTATACATTCACGATGCAAACTATTAAATCCATCAGAAAAAACCCACAACATTTTTTACACGCTTCACGGGGAAAACTGGTTAGTGGCCTCAGATTTTCAACGGTTACGACAAATTAATTATAACGTTCATAATTTTGCAATTAGGTACACTTTTAAAAACATGGATATTTCCATCCATGAAATTAGAAGTTTTTTTTTTTTTTTTTGGAAAATGAAACATCACCTCTGTGAACCGACTAGTGTAGGGCCAATTAAATGTGATTTGTTGTGTTCGTTTGAATAGGATGGAAACATTCTCTGATCAGACATTACGCAGTAAGGTTGATTTTTGGTTTATTATTCAATAGTAAACCATTGTAATCGCTCTTGAAAACAAATTCTAATCCCCCCCCCCCCCCCCCCCCTGAAAATGTCATGGTTTACGCTTCAAAGGGTGTAGAATCCGAATCTGCAACACAAATTTATCCGTCCGTCCGCCGAACGCACGATTTCTCCCAAACGGCTGGAGCAAAATATTTGAAATTTTCAGGAAAAATCAATATTGGTCCGACAGCGCCCCAATTCTTGAGCCAGCTCTCTCACTTAATTTAAAGTGCCCTTTAAGGGTTGTCGAAGTTTTGTAAAATCCCTAAAAACCTCCAAAAAAAGTCGAAGCGGCCTAAATTTGGACTCTTTTTGAAGAACTTTCCATGAGGAATCGATGAGCCCTTCCCCAGGTTCGTAGCTCAAACCATTCCCGATATACGGCCCAATTTATGGTGCCAACATTTTGCTTTCTTTTGGTTTATCATTGTTTATGTTTTCATCGCAGTAACCTAGTGATATATTGATGTAGTAATGTGGATACTGGAGTGAACTCCTAAAAGGCTTTGTAGCCGATACACGGGTTGAAGCATTCTGATACGCATCAAACGCTGCAAATTCTTTCACTGGGGTTTATTGTTCAATTGGCTAGCGTTCATGATTTGAATTTCTACTAAGCTTTGGAGTGTGCGTGTTTCACAGGTGATAGAGTGATTATTGAATTTCAGGAGGCACACAAATATGATCCTGAACAATCCAAATAGGTATTTCGGTTGAGAACAGATTTACGTGCTCTATGCATATCTCCTGAAATTCAATAATCGCTCTATCACCTGTGAAACACGCAAGCCAATTGAATAATAAACCCCAGTGAAAGAATTTGCAGCGTTTTTCAATATATACTTCCCCTAACGCATTAATGTAGTTCCCCGAACACATACCGCTTTTTGAGATTCTTCCCAAACGCAACCCGCACTTATCATTAGGATTTCCTTTAGAGGAAGAAGATTTACAGGCAACTAAGCTTATACTTTCTGCAGTTCCTGTTATGTGAACAGTTCAAATGGGCGTGAATCGCTTCATCCTCAATACACACGTACGGAGAGAAAACGGGTAATGTTTTCTTAAGGCAGGTTGAAAAAAAGTTACAATCGAAGGGTTTCTTCCAAGAACCAAATAAGTCCGAAAATCGCAAACTGAGTAAATCACCTATTTGTAAATGCCAAATCCGCACAAAAAGCTGCCTCTCTGCTAAAATACAACTGGTGTTGTAGAATTACAGCTGTTAAATTTAGTTAAAGTTTTGTATTCATGTGTATTATATTGATTGCTAGTCACAGCGCATGATAGTTTTGAAGGGAGAACCTAATCTATTATCGAAACAAACATAAGGCACAGCTCAACAGAAAAACAGCGAAGCAACATGGCAATAAAACAGGGAACTGAGATCCAGTAACCTGTCGCATGGGTTACCCATCAGCTGATTGTCTGAAACGCCGACCACTTATTTTCTTCTTGTCATCAGACCATTGTTCGAAGCCTTGCAGCAAGTGGACATACATGGTTCTTGCAGAAACAATCTTTCCCCTAGATTGCTTGTATTTTGAGGAATAAAATGGCACCTTCATCCGGTTTTTTCAATTTTGCTTCCGAGTCTACTAAGGTAGCGGAAGTATTGTTTTCACTTTCGGAATCTGTTTGTCTCCAAAATCAAAAATTCCACTCGCATTTTGCGTTTTAGACATTTCTGAACAATTTTGGTTCCGTGTCTGTCTGTGTGTCTGTCAGCAAATCCTTGTTACGGGCAAAACTACACGAAGTTATAGTCCGATTTCGATGAAATTTTCAGGGATCGTGCGGGTTGGGGTGTAGATGGTCCCCTATAGGTTTCATGACCCCCGGGTCAATAGTAGCCTCTGCGCATGCGCAAACGTTAAATCCTTGTTACGCGCATAACTCTGGGAGTTCTTGACCAATTCCAATGAAATTTTCAGGGATTGTACGGGTTGGGGTGCAGATGGTCGCCTATAGGTTTCATGACCCCCGGATCAATAGTAGCTTCTGCGCATGTGCAAACGTGAAATCCTTGCCACAAGCATAACTCCGGGAGTTCTTGACCGATTTCGATGAAATTTGCAGGGATTGTTCCGACTTATTAGGTATATTTTATAGTTTGTTCAATAGTTGAACATGCCTACCTTTATTTTCTCAAGATACGATCCTGCATAACAATAAATTTACCCTAATTCAATATTTACTTCGCCTAATTGATCGAAGTTCTTTAGTTAATAATAATTTTCAATGATCTATACAGTCATGTTATGGATACGAGGAAGCTATGTGCCACACCCACTTGGTAGACGTTTTTGGACTTATTTGGTTCTTGGAGGAACCCATCAATTAGAAGTGACTCTTATTAGGGATATCTTCTTAGATTGTCCATTGGCAGGAGATAGAGACACTCAAATGCTCAAAATAACGATTCATATAGTCAATTATGTTACAGTGAGGGCTGCCTACCTTTTTTACTTTCTGGAGTTCCTATAATGTGAACAGTTCAGAAGGGGATGAATCGCTCCATTCTCAATACACACTTATGGAGTGAAAACTTGTAACTACAGTGTAATTATAGGTTGACAAATATTACAATTAGGTGTGGCAAACGTCGATACAGCCTACAATCTTGTTAGGGATATATTTTTAGTTGGTCGCTTGGTAGGAGGTAGAACTCAACTGCTTAAAATAACGACTCATATATTTTAGAGTGATGGATACCTACTTTTTAGTTGTCGTCCTACATATGTTTTTATGGATTTAATAAGTATGTCAAACCGATTCCCGAGTACTTTGGCCAAAGGCTTATGCAGGACTAGGCTGAAGTTCAGTGTAGGGGGCCCCTCCTGATAAGAAGGATATATCGATGTGTACTAGGATCGATGGTTTTATAGGATCATAATATCGATACCGCTGCCATGTCGGATTGCTTTGCACAACCACCTTCGAGAAGCTGAAGGTCCGCCATCTTTCCCGCTTCTATTCAACCTTTCCTTTCTATTCTTGGACCAGCACAACTGTCAACCTTCTATTTGTCCAACTGATCTATACTTTACTAGAAGGATTGATGTAGGATATTTTTTTGTTTTTGAGATGCGAGCGAAGCGAGCATCCAGACCAGCAAACTAGACAGAACACATTAGAACGCACATCGTGAGTCACATTATGCACGAATTGAACCTAGCTAAGGCGTAGTTTTTTTAGAGAGGTTTGTGTGACATGGTTGGAGGTGAGAATAAGATAGTTGAGATGGATGAGAGCAGTTGTAGATGTCAGCCGAGATGTTTTCTTTCCCTTGCAGACACGTAACCTACGTATTTCACCATGTTCATTTCCCGCCATTTGCTACTCAAAAGTTCGCTATTTTCCGCCATATTCAAAAGTTGCAGTTCGTAGAGGTATCGCGTATCATCGATTTATATATCGAAAGCGTCGATCGATATATAGACATCGAGTTACGACGGTCTTATCAGGAGGGGCCCCCTACACTGAACTTCTACCCAGGACTAATATACTTCTGAAACTTTTCATACCTTTATGGGGTGATGAAGCAGCGCTGGATTTAGGCGATGGGTTACTACTTCGGTAGTCAGAGCCTGAAACCCTCTTTGACGGTCTCGTCGAAGCCTGTCCATCTCGTCGACTTGGCCTGATGATAACAAATAAGTCCAAAAATGTAGGTACAAATATGCGTTCAACGTGATAATTTCACCAGCATGCAGGGTAACATGGACAAGTATGTGTACATGATTAGAATGGTTTCCATTACCTGTCTGACACTTTAGTCACGGACATGTGATTAATCCATTCTTTCTGCGCGTCCTCTTCGGAAGGCCCGCTGTCCACCGGGGTCTGGAGATTCAAACTCTCGATCCACTTCCTCTGCGCGTTGGCCAAATCGCTCGTGTGCCTTTTGGCGATGCTCCCCTGAATGTCGGCCAACGTCAAAGGCTGTTTCTGCTGTTGCGAATCTCCCGCACAGGCGACTCCCGTGGCAACGGCCAAGTCACCTTTCAAAGCCTCGAACCTCCGTCTCAAATCGATATCCCGGTCCGGCGAAACGCAGCTTGACCTTGGGTCAGAACCGTCCGTCCGCCTCCTAGAAACATTTCTAAAGTTCCCGGATTTACTGGGGCTCCCGTCACTGTTCATTTCCCCCCCATCAACGCACCCACAACCTTTTAAACCCTCAGTTTCCTAACAAAGTGCAGCAAACCACAGTTTCGCAACATTCTTTCGTTCCGCTTTGTTCAGATATCAACGATTATACGAAAATGATCATGAATTTGTTAACTACAACTAAGGAATAGAACGCATAAACTAACCGATAGTACTAACCGCCAAATAGAACACTTTCAGGTATAAATATTATAAGAAAAACAAAATTTGTAAAAATTTTAAACTGCGTGACAACATGATAACCACAGATTAACGGTAAAAAGATGTCGGTTCACTGCCACTTGAATTGTACTCGGACAACAGAACTTCTCAAAACCCAACAGAACTTTATTAATTAGTTTCACATTTTCACAAATATATAAAACATCACAAAAAGAATTATTCGCATATTTTTTCAATCATTTTGATGAGAGAATATCCTTTAACCAACATATTGGCTGACGAAGTGGTATATAACAGAGTTAGCCGACTTTGCTTCCCCTAGACAAGTGACGTCTACACCTGTTCACGTCATGTTTTGTTCGCGGGAAATTCAAGCTCCGATAGAGGCGCTCGTTCACATGGACGCGTCTGGTGCGGCTGGGGCGGTTGAAGCGGTTGGTGCGGCAGATTGTTCACATGGACGGCTAGCGAGAATAAAATAAGGGTTGCTTACAAGTATTTTTCACATTTTTTTTATGGGGAGGGGCGTTAAGAAGCTTGTGGAGGAGGGGGGTACCCCTGTTATAGGTAACTAACTCTCTCTTCCTTTTTAGACATTGTTTTATATATTTTTTGGTTTGTAACACTACATGCTCCCGAAACTACTTGAAAACTCCTATGATTTAAAGGTTTGCATAACAGCGAATTCGAAAACGTGTAAATGTTTTTATTATGGTCATTTCTGTAGTGAATCTACGAACTTCAACTCTTGTGAACATTATACAAATTAATTAGGAATAATCATTTAAATAACACTCGCCACCGATCTCAGTGAATCCTAAAGTGTGAAATCAAAGGGCTAAATTTCTTAAAATCTGAATTTCGAAAACTTTTGGAATAACACTATTGTTTTTATAAGGACTATTTTCTGTCTGTTATCAACCTTGAAAGTCGAAATTTGAATTGTAGCATGATGACGTGAGGTAAATGAAGGGCTTTGCAATGTTACGTCTTAAGGATATGGAATGACTCATGGTCTGACGTTCAAGGCTACGTGAGCTATAAGTGTTCATCCTAATCAATCAAACGTAATGGAATATAAATGGGACACTTTTTATGGCATCTAGAGTAAATAAGACAAGATTTGTAGGCTCAAGTTTAAAAATGGACCCTTGACTACGTCCAGTGTACATAGATCATTGATTCTCCCGTAAAAGTTAAAATTTTGCCCAAAAAAGATATTTTTGAACCCCTAGCAATTCCAAACATCACGCTAAGTAATTTCTTGTTTTCGGTTGTGAAATATTTCATAATAAACCTAAGGTGCAGATATTTTAAATGAAGAATTTACCGAAGAGACGTGTAGAAGTCAATTTCAACGCGTGGAGACAGTTATCGGCTCTGGGGCCCTCGCGGCTCAT
The DNA here is from genome assembly GCA_031894815.1 of Creontiades dilutus. Lineage (NCBI taxonomy): Eukaryota > Metazoa > Arthropoda > Insecta > Hemiptera > Miridae > Creontiades > Creontiades dilutus. Next base: position 37,948 of record JAVIWC010009699.1, read on the forward strand.
TTCTATCCTGACCAATTTAAGGTGCTTCAATACAAATTTAGAGCTTTTCAATGCATTTACAATACAACTACAAAGTATGGTGGCACGAGTTTAGGTAATGTAGGTATCACAGACCAAGACCAATGAACAAAGACCAGTGATCTACCTAGAATCTTAAAAAGAAATGATGAATCTGTGTGTAATAATCTTCGCGTTTTTTAAAAAACAAATGCTCATTCATTGTTTTGGGATCGTAAAATACCAATGTTTTAATTCTGACGGATTAACTACTTAGAATTTCAAAATGTACCTAATATTTAAAAATATCATTGTTTTGAACTTCAGAATATTTTTGATGTCCTTAAAAAAAGGATTCAATAAAGAAAATGTTTAATTGTTGTTTCACTGTATACCAAGAATATCTTCTTCAAAAATTCCTTGCAACATATTCGTATTACCTTCTATGTAAACTTGTGTTTTACGTTGCTACCTACTAAAAAGCTATTACAGTTTTGGTTTCTTCAATTTTTATTCAGGTAAATTGTTTTGTGTATGTGGCTAAAAAATTTATATGTATTGAATTACGGCATTAAATGAAACGTTTCCCAAACAAAATGAAACTTGTACTTTTCATCTTTAAAACGAAAGGGTCCCCCTGCCCCTCTCCCGGTGCGGCGTGGCCGGCCTCTTTCTTAAGATGGTAAATTTTTTTTACTCCCACCCCGTGACCCCTTGCTGTTTCAATAAACCTTCGCGATTAGCAAAGTACAAGTTTTATGGGTCGAACTGCTGTTGTACCTCATGGGTAGGGCGGGACTGACTGTGAAAATCTTTTTGCCATACCCGTAAATGGGCAGACTTTGTTTTGCTCGTAGCTCGTAAACGGTTGGAGCTATGGAAAAGTAAAAGGAGTCTATCCGAATGGAAATTTCAAGAGCTACAACTTTTCTTCTATGACAGTTTTCGATATATCGAACGGTTTTCGAGATAATTCAGCTTTACATCGATAAAAGGCGAAATTAAGTGAAATAATGGCGGTACGTGGCAGTTAAAATCGTTATAACTCCATCAAATGAAAATAACACACAAAACCCGTTGGGGGCATTGTAAAACAAGTAATTACAAACATTTTAAGACCTCAAACGCCTAATTCTATTGAGCGACTTTTTTAAGATCGCGTTTTTAAGATTTGCGGACGTTATCCGCCCGACAAACAAAACGGACGCTCATACCGGGCTTTCTGCTGGGTCCGTTCCGAAGAAAATCAGACCGCGTACGTTTAATTTGATCGATTAGAACCGAAGATATAGTCAAAAAACCATGTTTAGATCATAAAAAATCGAAAAAATCGTCAAAATATCATATTTACTGCTATAGCTTTCAAAACAGTTCATTTTCGACTGGCAGGCCTTTTTTATTCAATAGTCCTCTTTTATAGTTCTATATTTATTTTATTTGAGGAAGCGACTACACCAAGTATGAACCAAATCGGGGGGGGGGGTCTGTCTGGGTATGGAATGACTAAAATAATGTATATGTCGTAGGCACATTGCGGAACCCGATTCTTTCGTGAAGTGCCTAGGCGCTTCACGAAAATTCGTTTGAAAATTCCTAATTCGTAAAATGCCGAGGAGTTTCGTGAAATGCCTCGTAGTTACTGGAAACGCCTAGGCACTTCTTGAAGCTACACCCGCAGGTCCGGCAGATGGTGAAATGTCTACAGTTGAATGCTTGTTGCGGACGCTTTGCTCCCTCTCATTCTTGATAACTTGTTTAGGACACTTTGCTCTGTTCCATCTGCCCCTTTATCAGATCGGATAACCCCTCTTAATCGGCCTCACCTCCTGATGTGAAACTGTCTTGTTTGTCGGTCTTGTTTGTCAGTCCAGTCTGTATGTGTGTAGCAGTGTATGCTAAAACAAGTAATTTTATTTAGGCACAAAGTGACACAATTTTTCGACGATGCCTAATATACTTTTGTATTATTATATATTTTGTCGTTTCTTCTCTTTTCCTCAATCCCACTGACCTTCTCCAGGAATTTCAGGGAACGCCTAGGCGTTTCGAGAAAATCCTCTCACTTCATGGGATTATTCGATCGATTAGAAAATACGGGAACTTCGCTATCAGCGTAGGCACTTCGTGAAGTACCCCGCTCCGCAATCTTGGACATTTTGGCTCGAAGCGACTGGCGATTTGGTCTAGAAAAGATTTCATTCGGCTTGGAAGCGCTAGGTGTATATTTAATTATTATTCTTTTGGCAGGTACCAATCTAGTCGACTCAGTCGAATCGACTGCCTCACTAATCACGTTTTCATTGGTTTGTAGATCGACTCTCCAAACAACCCATTGATTCATAAGGTTTAAGGGTTTCAGGAAAATAAATAGAAAGAACGTTGTAAAAATAAGGTCTTTATACAATTTTATGCTATTTACAAATCACCCAACTTGAATCGTATTTTTTACAAAGCAGAGACAAAACAAGTAAATGGTGGCACACAAAGTCTGAAAACATTATCATAAACCATGTAACAAAAACCCAATTTACAAACATGACGAGTGAGCATTTATGCGGACAATCACGTTATTAATTCTAACTGAGTTGGAATTTAGTAGGTACGTTATAAAACTAATAAAAATATAATTTGACCTGAAAAACAAGACATTGGTAATACATTGAGTGATTTATTTCCCGTCGGTAATTTTATTAGATATTGAGAAATACAACCACTTTAATTGCTATCTTAGTATGGAAAATGATACAAATGTTGTTTTTCGATTTTGGGTTTCTCCATGGGATTAAGGATGAACCGGTTGATGTCTTTAACCGGAAAAGAAAAAATTGAACCAGCGAAGTAATTTTAATTTTGGACGGAGTGAAGGATCGACAGCCTACATAAAGGTTTCCTGCGAGTTCACATGAGTTCTTGGACTGGTTATTGGGGGTCTCAAGCCCTAAATGAAATAGGAACGGGTGGAAAGAAAAGCATGGGTGTATCTGGTGATAGTTTTGGTAGATAGGGTTTTCCGTAATAACAATTCCCAGCATACAGTACGTGTTCGTCAAATCAGTAGAAATGTGTGAAGCTGGTAAGGATGTTGACATGATCTTCCCCAAAATTAGCTGGACAAAACAGCATTTCAACATTAGCGGTTTGTAATATTTTTGAGTAAGTATTGGTCAACGTTTGAAATTTACTCTGGGTTATAGCACTTTGAAGATTACTGGGCATAAAGAATCCTTTACTAACGGTTGGGGAAGCTTTATATGCTTCGTTGGGGCAGAATTGCAATTGTCGGGTCATGGTTCACTGTATGATGCCAGCAAGAACAGGGAGGAACATCAATTGTGTGACCATTCTGAATTGGTGAATGCAATGACTGAATCAGAGATGTTCTGCTGAAGATGAACACGACCGGGGAACCACTCAGCCGTAAGCTTTCCTCCACTGGTTATAGTCAACAACCTCTCTCTGAACAAGTTTACAGATCGACGTATGAAGATGGAGTCTAATTTATGCGATGGTTGCAATGAAGCAGAGACACTCTAAAAAAGGAAGTTTTGTGAGGCAGATCAAGCAAATACATTAGCTGTGGACGAGCAAGCTCTAACAAGGATTGAAGTGGCCATCTGTCCAGCATAGAACTCCATAAAATTACAAGCAGTTTTGAAAATCCATACTCTGAGGGCTAACAAATTCGCGGCCTTTTCCATATTCAACTGAAAAATATAACATCTTCACCTCAACCCGTTGAAAAGTGAGGCAGAATACCAAAATCCTGGTCATCTGAACTCGGACGGCTGAGAAACGAGTGTCTATTCTGTCTTGTTTAACATCACACCAACATATTACTAAGGGATTCGATCCAAAGAGCTCAATTTGTGGGGGTTTTATACAAGGAAAGCTGATAATACGGTCAGAAAAGTACTCTTTGCTCTTGGTCTCGATAGCAGCCTGCAGGTTTGTGAGTCCATGTGCAGTACAACGCTCAGTATTGACCATGATCTCTCATACGATCAGCTATTTAGAAAGTTTTATATGACCAAAAACTGTAATTCTTTAAAGATTTCTGCGGATTTTTTAGTTTTAAAAATGAATCGATTCCACCGTATTAAGCTAATCCCAATAATATTCTTTGTCACACTTCTGGTTTGCCGATCGTGAGAGAAACGTTTGCTCCAAGTTGCCCCGCGAAGAGAATCTAGGAATCAGCGTTTTCCTACCATTTAAAGAAACCAGTTTTCTGTGACAGCTGAAGTTAGCGAGTGTTTTCCAATTCTAAAGCCTAATGAAACATTTTTTGAGATTTGATTCTGGCATTAGGTCGTCGTTGAATCCAAAACCATTTAGAATTTGGTCGCCGAGGAGTAGTTTGACATGAATCAACAGGTCGATACACGATATCGTTTACAAATCATCTCATGAGATGTAGGGCGACAAATTTAGGGATTCTCACGAGTGTGGAGAGGTTTGGCTCTTATGTTTTGTTATAGTGAGACCTTGTTGGGTTCCATTACCAGGGAGTTTCGTTACATGTTGTAAGGGGATAATCATTTTCTTGTTCTATTTCAGTTTTCTCAATTTTCAATTATTTGAATAGACAAGTTTGTCAAGCTTTGATTCTACCTTTTCTTTCATTTCCTACATTTCAATCAACTTATAAAAAGTGGCGACGAGGATAAAGCCAAACACTCCAATAATTGAGTAGTATCGAGGAAATACTTGAGCAGAATGGCGAACTTAAGCAACAGTTCGCGACATGCCAGACTTCACATTCAGCTAGCTTTGTTTCAAAGTTTGACAAACTCTAGGACTCCAAAGAGGCTTTCTGCCAGTCTAGAAAACGATTCAAAAAATTGTCCGTTCTACAGGGAATAACTGCCAAAGGTTTATGATGTTGGGGGCTGTTGCATTACATTGGACCTTGGTTGTTCTGTACATTTTTGACCTCAAGACCCCACCAGTAAAACGTATCAATAATTAGCAAAAGTTATAGAAGATTATCTCAATAGTCAATCGTAAGACAAATTTTCTACAGTCAATACGAGAAGTTGTTCCAGGCAACAAACACCTCAGCGAGTAACACCATCGATTTCAAGAATACACGAACATCAGGCTGTGAATCTCATGTCCAGGATTTTTGGAGTTCTGCTCTATGTTAGGATATTTGGTGAGACACCATATCTGGACAAGCACATCAACAGAAATATGCTGAATTCAAAATGCATCTAAAGACTTCCAGTTATTCTCCGCATCCTCTCTTCCCTCTTATCGTGCGAGTATGCCATATACAGAACCCCTACGAGATATGTAAGTGAGAAATGACTAAACGAGCTAGCAAGCATGTAGAGTGATGAAGAAAGAAGACCCAATTTACCGCGATGAAAGCTGAACCCCTGCAGAACCTAAAGTTAAGAAAAATATCTGGCACCACAAGTCGAAGGATTTTACAAGCCCGCAAGAAAAACAATGAGGGAGGACGATTTCAAATGATTACTCTACATCTCCCAAATTTCTTTAAATCTCAATAGTGGTTGTAAAAGCAGTATGACCAAAGCTTCAAGTTTAACCCCACTTCTGTAAAAAGCACCTACCTATTACGAAGGGGTTAACTTGACCAATTTTACAGTTTTTGATAGCCATTCCGTTCAGTAACATTGTTTAGTGTTTTTCATTAAATTCAATCATTTACTACGATACAATATCCACCGGTAAATATATAACTAAAGTATACAAATGTTTTATGAGCCATTCAATAAATTAACATAATATTCATTCCAGATGGCTATTAATAGGAAGATTTCAAGTGTTCTAGCAAGTGATGTAGTTCGGTATTTTTTGTGTGGAATTGAATTTGCCCATTTTTCTTATCTCGCCTTATCAGCTAATAATACTTATACAATATTACCTAACAGTTAAACGTTAAAGAGTAGGAAAATTCGATTTTATGCCACTTAAATTAATAATAAACGAAAATGAAGATGGATACAAAAGAGGAATGGGAGTTTGAATTGTAAACGGAGGGTTTTCAACAATTGAAACCTTTGTACTCATAATAGTCTCAAACGCTTCAATTAGGGTAGTGTATTACAATCGCATGAACTTAAACGCTATTCTGTACAAAACAGTGTCTTCACGAAGAATATAAAAATAATAACCATCAAAACGAACTTGAATTTGGCAAATACGAAAAAATAAACAAAAAATCAAGAAATAAAGTTACTTTTTTACCCAAATCAAGTGAACAGCATGGCAAATTCTTCCAATTAAGATGTTTTTTTAAAGAACATATAAAAAAATATAAAATATATTTACAAAATAAAATCGAAATTGGAGTGTTCTGCGTAATGTGCTGTTATTCCTTCCTCACATATAAATAGTATGGCCCTTAAATATCATAATCTTAAAAATTAAATGCTTCATCAGACAGGGAAGGTACTCGTTCACGTTTGAGCTTTTCACCAATGTTCTCCCTTAATGAAGCCCAACGATTTTTTTTAAAGTTCAATTTTCTTGTTCTTTTTTTCTATATTTATATATTTTGTCCACCTGTCATGCATTACGGCAAGAGACTGTTGTTTTTTCAAAGTTAATATTGTTCAACAAAATAAAAACATCAGTGGTGGTTTTCGGATTTTTGAAAAAAATGTTGCAAAGAAAACGAAAGTGTTCAAAAAATAAAAATAAAAAATAAAAAAACCAAATGAAAAGTTATCCTAACGCTTCTGCGCCATTACGTTGCGTTGATCATGGTCTTCGGTTTGATCATCATGACGGCTTTTTTAAGGGTGTAGTCCCATCCTCTCCATCTGAACCATACAATACCTGAAACGAAGCAATCATGAATTATAAATTACGATTAAAATTGAATAAAATTGTAATATCTCGTAGGAAGCAATGGATTAAGGACATCATCTAAGTAAAATACTACCTACTTATGAGCAATTTTGGTTTATTGTTTTCAGTAATGAACCTTAGTAATTTACCAAGAAATATGTTTAACACAATCTCAAAATATGTTGTTTTAGGTTTCAAGATGCCCAGAATTAAAAAGAGCTAAAAAAATATGAAACTGTTTAACAAGTTTGCTGGTTCCCGCTTTGACAGATGTTAAGGCGCTGTGATACTAACCTTGCCGAGCAGTGATGTCTTGCGGGTCGTTGAGGTAGAGACCGTTGAGTCCTCTTCCACATGACTTCCACCACCATCCACCTTTCAGCATCGACGCGCAGTTCAGGCTTGATCTGTCGTTATCCCTAAAGAAAAAACGAAAATCCGTAAGCCGTTTTTTTAAAGTAAAATTACAAAACTATGTTCTCATGAACTTGGCTTGATGAATCTGGTAAGCATAGATATTTAATGAATAGAATAATCAATATGACATGCAGGGAATAAATACAGTGGGATAAATTTAGAACCAAGTTTCTTTCATTATTCTTTCCGTTGTTAAACAATGAATATTGAAAAATCAAGTTTCACTTCAACTCTTGAGATTTAGTCTGCATACAGGTTTGTTACGAATGTCAGCAGTTTGATTTCAGAATTCACTTCCTTGTAACTAAGTTTTCTATTTGTGGGTAGTTTTCTAAGAAAGGAATGAAAACGACTGGTTTTAATATGTTTGAGGTGTTGTGAATAGAGGTACTCGTTTTTTCCATCTCTTGATTGCTAGCAATGACTACAAAAATCTCATCTTCCATAATTGAGATCGCAACTGATGCCTGTTATTGTTTGTCCAAGCTTTTGGTTATCTCTGAAAAGAACTACTACTTCAGAAACCGATCGATCTATGATATCCTGATTGGAAGAAGGCTATAGATCGGGTGGCGAGGAGGGCGAGTGCCCAGAAGAGGTGGAGTCATTTCTGTGATTTTCTTTGTGCATATCTCCAGTCATCGCTTGTAACACTTACAACTTGAAACCTCTTATTACAGCATTGAACACATTGTAAATAAAACAGTCAATGATTAGTTGGTTGCGATGAAAAAAAGGTACTAGTAGATCAAGCACAAGCGAAACAAAAACGCTGAAAATTCTTTCACTGGTGTTTGTTATTCAATGATTCATGATTTGAATTTCTACTAAGCTTTGGAGTGTGCGTGTTTCACAAGGTGATAGAGCGATTATTGAATTTCAGGAGGCACACAAATATGAACAACTGATCAATCCAAATAGGTATTTTCGTTGAGAACCGATTTAAGTGCTCCATGCATATCTCCAAAATGAATGCGTGAAACACGCGCACTTCAAAGCTTAGTAGAAATTAAAATCATGAATCATTGAATAATAAACCCCAGTGAAAGAATTTGCAGCGTTTTTTTTTCAAGAGCGATTACAATGGAAAAATATTTTATTTGAAAATTTTAAATTTCGTAAGACGGAGCATGCATATCAGAATGTTTCAACCCGTGTATCGGCTATAAACCCTTTTAGGAGTTCACTCCCGTATCCACATTCAGTCTATTTTACTACAAAAAAAAAAAAAAAAAAAAAAAAAAAACCTGTAGTTTGTTTTGATCGCAGTAACCTAGATGCAAATGTTGGCAGCATCAATAGGCCACACATTGGGAATGGTTTGAGCTACGGACCTGGGGAGGGGCTCATTCGATTCCTCATGGACAGTTCTTCAAAAAATGTCCAAATTTATTCCGCCTTGAATTTTTTTGAGGTTTTTAGGGATTTTACAAAACTTTGACAACCATTAAAGGGTACTTTAAATGAAAGAGAGCTGGCTAAAGAATTGGGGCGTTGTCGGACCAACATGGATTTTTCTTGAAAATTTCAGATTGTTAGCTCCAGCCGTTTGGGAGAAATCGTGCGTACGGCGTACGGCGGACGGACGGAAAAATTATTGTTGCAGATTTGTATTCTGCACCATGAAATTTTCAGGGGGGGTTAGCATTTTTTCTTTCAAGAGCGATTACAATGGTTTATTATTGAATTATAAACCAAAAACCTATCGGAAATCTCATGATTGAAAATTCGGCGCTCCACTGAGATGCTTTTGTTTAGAGCAAACGGCTAAAATTCAAGAAACTTGGATTGTCCTATCTACTACGGATCATCAACCTGGATAATTGGTTCAACCTGAATAAGTGAAATATCCTGGATAAGTGGATCAACCTTAATAAGTGGAATCACCTGAATAAGTAAAGTAATTTTTGGGACTCATTTTTGTAACGCTTTTAAGCTAGAACGACAAAATATAGGGTAGGCACGTTATTAGGAGTTAATAACATGATTATTCCTATATTGATGACGGTTCTAACGTCCCTTCCCTGCCCACTGCCTTCATATGCAAAATATGCAGTGCTTTTCAAATATTAATCCTCAAAAATTATTATTTACCTGCCCTGCCTAATGCAAGCCTTTTGATCCTATTCAGCCTTTGCTGTTTATAAGGCCCGCGAGTGTGATGGACAAAGATAGTTCGCACTACTTGTTTTTTGAAATTACTAAGCCCGCGTTCAAACATCTTTTTTTAATTTCAATGGTATTTTCTGGCTGTTGCAGGCTTATTACCACGACCCTTGGAAGGGGCAGGAGTCCATTCCATCACCTCTTCTTCATTTTACTGTAGGTACCTAACTACGTTAGTGTTATTAATTCCTCAACTGATTTATAATGAGTACTGTTCCTTGCAACTTCCCATGTAATTTTCCAATGATCGAACAAGTAGGGAAATGCACTTGATAAGAAAAAGCTGGTTTCTCACCTGTTGTACGTGGAGAACGGGCTGTTATTGCTTCCGTACCAGGGGTCATTCAGTGAATCACCGGCGTTGCCCTCATAGCCGTCTATCTCCAGTTTGTAGTATTCACCTTCCGAATAGATCTTGAAGTGGGAATATTGAGCGTACCTAGAGAAGAAAATTGAATGGTTTTTAAAAATTATCCACCTTTAAAAAACAAAAAAATTTGATGGAAAAATGGGGTTGAAGATTAGCGGTTGCAAAAGTATATTATTAAATTTCAACATAACGAATTGATAGTGCAGTCTAGCCATTGCGCGTTATATTACAAATTATCAAGCTACTAGAATGGTTACCCATCATTGAGCAAACGAATCAATGACGATGAGACACCTATTTCCACACCTTTGACTTTGGATTTGGTTAAAATACCAGGTACGGGTTTATCGTATAATCACAATGTCGTAATTGTTGTACAAGAAGTCATTTTCATACTATTCCTGTACTTTCAAGTATTCCTGTTTAGTATCGTTGATATTCATTCAATTCAGCTGCTACATTTCAAATCATCCAAAAGGGAAGTAGGAAACGTGCATGACAAGTTTTGGGAAAAAAAACTAGAAATGTTTGAACGATTGCTAACACAGATTTTAAATATCCAATTATAGGCTATTAGCTTGCTTATAATCATGGGTTTTCTTGAAAAATGTACCATGAACTTTATCTCGGGTATGTACACTTCAGTGGTAAGTACACGTATTATGTGAACTTGTCAGAGTTACTTGGAAGTTTGAATTAGTCTGGAATTGATCTTCAACACGTGGATTATGACACGCTTACAATACGGTTTCCGAACTAAGTGATTAGTAAAACTTAGGAAATCCATACATCAACTGGTTATATTGATGCGTTCTCGAATAAATGGAGGGTACCTCAATGTCTATAACCCAAAACTGAAGATCCCAAATTCCTGACATGACAATACTGTTGCCCTGAAATTAGAATCTTTGGCAAAAGCATGCACGATTTGGAAGAATGAATCTAAAAGTAAGTAAGTAGCTACTTCAAGGGGGTTTAGATATACATACGTTAGGAATGTTCCAATAAAGTTAGCTAAGCAATAAAATCAATATCTACGAAGTTTTGAAGCTCGTGTGGTAGAATCTAAAGTAAAAATGATCCAAGTTACTTGTTCTTGTAGTTATGCAGTTGTTTATCCCTCTCATGAGTACACTAATTTGTACACACCTACTTCATTACTCATAGGAACACAATATTGGAAAATCGTTGACCTCATGATGTTTACTTGGGGTATCGAACACTGAATTTAATGTCTCACCTTTTGTTACCCTCAAAATCTTCAAGTTCTACTCTGAGCATATGTTCTTCATTGTTGGTGAGCATGTAAATGTTCTCATTGCCGAGCCAGAATTCTTTGGCAGGGTCGCCGAATCCGTTCTTGTAGTCGTTCCAGTCCTTGTTGAAATTCTCTCTGGGCTCACCGAAATCGTCCCTCCTTTGGATAACCTGAAAAAGGAGCATAGAGCTATGTATAATTTTTTGAAAATATACCAGTTCCTATTCAAATTCAAGGTTTCCCAAATGTGAAGTTTTTTGTTTCAGTCTAAAGAATTTTATTTACAAAACGCTGCAATATCTTTCTCAGGGGTTTATTATTCAATTGGCTTGCGTTCATGATTTGAATTTCTACTAAGCTTTGGAGAGTGCATGTTTCACAGGTGATAGAGCGATTATTGAATTTCAGGAGATATGCATAGAGCACGTAAATCTGTTCTCAACCAAAATAAGTATTTGGATTGATCAGTTGATCATATTTGTGTGCCTAATGAAATTCAATAATCACTCTATCACTTGTGAAACATGCACACTCCAAAGCTTAGTAGAAATTCAAATCATGAACACAAGCCACTTGAATAATAAACCCCAGTAAAAGAATTTGCAGCGTTTTTTTTTTTTTTTTTATGGTTATCAGAATGCTTCAACCCGTGCATCGGCTACAAAGCCTTTTAGGAGTTCACTCCAGTATCCACATTACTGCATCACTACATCACTAGGTTACTGATATCAAAACAAGAACAATAATAAACCAAAATATCGCAAATGTTGGCACTATAAATCGGGCCATACATCGGGAATGGTTTGACCTACGGACCTGGGGAGGGGCTCATTCGATTCCTCGCGGAAAGTTCTTCAAAAAGAGTCTAAATTTAGGCCGCCTTGTCTTTTTTTTTTTTGAGGTTTTTAGGGATTTTACAAAACTTTGACAGCCCTTGAAGGGCACTTTAAATTGAGTGAGAGAGCTAGCTCAAGAATTGGGGCGTCGTCGGACCAAGATGGATTTTTCCTGAAAATTTCATCTTTTTTGCTTCAGCCGTTTGGGAGAAATCGTGCGTACAGCGTACGGCGGACGGACGGAAAAATTTCTAATGCAGATTCGGATTCTACACCCTTTGAAACGTAAACCATGAAATTTTTTATGGCGAATTATTATTGTATAATAAACCAAAATCAAATCAGAACCAAATGTGTAGGTGAAAGAAATTATTTGAATGGGTTCATTGGGTTATGAGTGACTTACAGTTCAATTCAAATCAATGTCAGCTTCAAAGTGTAGCGTTTGACAGTTGTAACAACATATACTTGACATGGTTAGACTCAAACAAGCTGCCATGGAGAGCATAACGATGAAATACAAAACCTCTAGAAGTAGAACGTCGAAAATCGTAGCTATTAATGCTGGCAAGTGAAACTTGGGTACCTAATGGAGCGATTGGGATAGAGCAGTCCACTGTGATACGTATGGAGAGTTCGAATTTCCCTTTTCTTGAAACTGCTAAGCCTGAGCTAATCCCAAAGCATAAGCTTCAAGGGTATTTTCTGTGTGTTGAAGACATCGCCTCAGCAGACTCGGAAATTTGTTTATTCCATTTTTCCCTCACACAGCACCGTACAGAAAATGGACGATTAGTTTTAAATATTGAAATATGAAAACGAGTGTTTACCCCTGCGTTGCAAATTGAGAACCTCCTCCTCCCCCTGCCACGTACATTTAGCTCCTATCTACTTTTTTGCAAGCCCTGGGAGTGTGATGGATATTATTAGCTTCCTGTACTCGATTCGTGAATCTGAAGCTTTTTAGCTTCTGGTGTATTCTCTGAGTATAGCAGGCTATCATGACAGCCCTTGAAGGGGCAACTAGTTCACTAACACCTCCTAGCGATACCAGCCAAATGTTTACAAAATCTCCGTTCGGGTTTTAGACTGCTAGATAGACGATGATAAATTAAATTCGTAGTTATTATTGAGCCAAATATGCAAATTCCGTGATTATTTCATCCTGTAGTATTTATGACGATAGCAATGATGTGGGGCCCAAACTGCATTGTCCCAGCAAATTTTTTTAGAAATAAATTGGGCTCTGCTCATTACCCAAGGGATTACAATATTGTTCAGGACCACAATATGATGAAAATGCTGTAACTGTAATTTTAAACGAATAAATCCAAATTTCACTCAACTTTTTATCATCAATTTCAAGCGACTCCTTACATCGAGTGACCGTAATGTGGCCAATAAATTGTTTAATTGTCTAAGAGAATCGAAGGAAGTTAGAATGCTTTTTTCTTTCAATCTTATTAATTTTTCATGTTTAGCAAAGTCTCACTGTATATTGTAATATTACTGGTACTTGTATCATTTGCGTAATTTGTAATGTATATACATCTGAAAGGCAAATAAAAACGCTGCAAATTCTTTCACTGGGGTTTATTATTCAATTGGCTTGCGATCGTGATTTGAATTTCTACTAAGCTTTGGAGTGTGCGTGTTCCACAGGTGATAGAGCGATTATTGAGTTTCAGGAGGCGCACAAATATGATCAACTGATAGGTATTTTGGTTGAGAAAAGATTTACGTGCTCCATGCATATCTTCAATTTAGTGTGCGTGTTTCACAGGATAGAGCGATTATTGAATTTCAGGAGATATGCAGTGAGCACGTAAATCTGTTCTCAACCATAATACCTATTTGGATTGATCAGTTGATCATATTTGTGTGTCTCCTGAAATTCAATAATCTCTTTATCCTGTGAAACACGCACACTCCAAAGCTTAGTATAAATTCAAATCATGAACGCAAGCCAATTGAATAATAAACCCCAGTGAAAGAATACTTATTTACCCCAGTAATAATATTGAATAATAAGCCCCAGTAATAATATTGAATAATATTTACCTATATATTATCAGCGTTTCATGCATATCAGAATGCTTCAACCCGTGTATCGGCTATAAACTACAAGGCTTGTATCCACTTCGGCTATCACTCCAGTATTCAGATTCACTACAACTCGACGCTATCGGACGGACATCACTAGGTTACAAACAAACAATAATAAACCATAAAACGCAAATGTTGGCACCATAAATCGGGCCATAGATCGGGAATGGTTTGACCTACGGACGTGGGGAGGGTCTCATTCGATTCCTGATGGTATGTTCTTCAAATAGGTACAAATTTGGGCTGCTTCGACTTGTTTTGAGGTTTTTAGGGATTTTACAAAACTTTGACAGCCCTTAAAGGGCACATTAAATTGAGTGAGAGAGCTGGCTCAAGAATTGGGGCGTCGTCGGACCAAGATGGATTTTTCCTGAAAATTTCAGATCTTTTGCTCCATCCGTTTGGGAGAAATCGTGCGTACGGCGTACGGCGGAAGGACGGAAAAATTTTATTGCAGATTCGGATTCTACACCCTTTAAAACGTAAACCATGAAATTTTCAGGGGGGTTAGAATTTTTTTTTCCAGAGCCATTACAATGGTTTATTATTGAATAATACACCAAAATGTATCTTATTGCATCTATCTATCATCAATTTCACCAGAAAGTTGTTGTGCAGGCTTTTCCTGTTCGTTCAACAATATGATCTATTTTTCGCTTCAGTGCAGCGGATCGACCTGTTTATTCTGCAATACCAACACCGTGTGGGTCTAACCAGCATATGGCCAGGGGCTTCAAAGAAAATCAGCACGGGGGTGAAGGGCAAGCCGCAGATGGAAGGTAGAGGCGGCACCGTTCCGGCATAATGGCCCTCTCGGAACAGACGTGTCGACACCCGACTTGTGGTTAATCACTGTCGAACTTATGAGGACGGGCCTGTTTTGACGAAGGCGTGTAGCCCGATTAGCCTCCCCGCGTCAGATTGAGAAACCGACACTCGGAACCTTTTTTTTTTCTTTTCAGGATGTCGTCCGATTTCGAGAGAGGACAAGGAAGAATAGGAAACGGATAATGCGGGAGGGACAAAAGATTGGACGGGATCAACTCAAAACCCGCAATTAGTTGTGGTTTTGAATCGAAATGCCGCGTGGAATCGTGGCCGACCATGTGCGCGGGAGGATTTTATTTCATTGGTCAATCGTGAGTCGTGAGGATTTCACTGAAGCTAACTATAGAGCTTTCCGAAATTGAATAAAGCTCTGTCCAAATAGAAATAAACCTTTTCCTATTTGATAAGAACGTTAAAAAAACGCTGCAAATTACTGGGGTTTATTATTCAATCGGCACTGGGGTTTATTATTGCGTTCATAATTTGAATTTATACTAAGCTTTGGAGTCTGCGTGTTTCACAGGATAGGGCGATTATTGAATTTCAGGAGATATACATGGAGTACGTGAATCTGTTCTCGACCAAAATACCTATTTGGATTGATCAGTTGATCATATTTGTGTGCCTCCTAAAATTCAATAATCGCCCTATCCTGTGAAACACGCACACTCCAAAGCTTAGTAGAAATTCAAATCATGAACGCAAGCCGATTGAATAATAAACCCCAGTGAAAGAATTTGCAGCGTTTTTTTATTGAACCTCAATACCCCCCCACAATAAAAACATCTATAATTTATCAAGTCCTTTGGCACTCGTATTACGTTAAAACTTCCCCAAATCCAAATTTAAACGATGTAGCCAAAGGTAGACGGATGTAGAGGGGGCCCACAAATATCATCAACTGATCAATCCAAATAGGTGTTTTGGATGAGAACCGATTTACGTGTTCTATGTATATCTCCTGAAATTCGATTATCGCTCCATCGCCTGTAAAACACGCACACTCCGAAGCTTAGTACAGATTCAAATCACGAACGCAAGCCAATTGAATAATAAACCCCAGTGAAATATTACTTATTTACTACGGTAATAATATTGAATAATAAACCCCAGTAATAATATTGGATAATATTTACCTATATATTATCAGAATGCTTCAACCCGTGTATCGGCTACTAACTACACTACAAGTATTCACATCGGCTATCACTCCAGTATCCACATTCACTCCAACTCGACGCTATCGGCCGGACATCACTAGGTTACAAACAAACAATAATAAACGAAAAAACGCAAATGTTGGCACCATAAATCGGGCCATACATCGGGAATGGTTTGACCTACGGACGTGGGAAAGGGCTCATTCGATTCCTCATGGTATGTTCTTCAAATAGGAAAATATTTAGGCCGATTCGACTAGTTTTGAGGTTTTCAGGGATTTTACAAAACTTTTACAGCCCTTAAAGGGCACTTTAAATTGAGTGAGGGAGCTGGCTCAAGAATTGGGGCGTCGTCGGACCAAGATGGATTTTTCCTGAAAATTTCAGATTTTTTGCTCCAGCCGTTTGGGAGATATCGTGCGTACGGCGTACGGACGGAAAATTTTTTATTGCAGATTCGGATTCTACACCCTTTGAAACGTTTACCGTGAAAGTTTCAGGGAGGGGGGGGGGGTTAGAATTTTTTCTTTCCAGAGCGATTACAATGGTTTATTATTGAATAATAAACCAATATGAATACAAATTTTGCAAAGATCAAGAAACAAAAATTGAATATGTTGGAAATTGTTGGGAGAATCGCCCAACTAAGAACAGTAACTGTTTGGCATGAAACCTGCAAAAGAGCCTGCATAAGTGCCATCTGGTAACATTTTTCAGAAGAAACAAAATAATGTCTGACGTGCTGTCAAAAAATTCAAAAATCATATTCTCTTGCTCATAATTTACTTTGGGTGGCTCACACAAGATTATCGGAAAAGATTTGTTTTCTGGTTAAAATTGGAAAAATCGACGACCTCAACCAAAAGGGCCTCAGTGCCACGGTTCTTGTCCCTAAATTCAGCGCAAGAACTTTGGCATTACTAAGAATTTTACTTATTATAATAAGTTCTTTGTTCGATTGCTGAATGCTATCACCGGTACAAAAATGATTGAACAACATGAATGTATTTAAAAAAAGAAAATAATACATCGGACACAAGAGAACCAACAGCAGGTTTCCCACATCACGCTTGTTTCTCTTTCATTTCTTCCACGACTTTTAGGTAGAGTGCTTGATTCACAGGCTGCACGTACGGGATCATATTTTCGATGTCCTTCATTTTCCCGGCGGCCCACAGTTTTGGGGATGTGATAGCAGGATGACAGCTTGGTCTCGCCTTTCCACTCACTGCTTTGACTGAGCCATCCGATGTGGACTAGACCGTGTACGGCTGTCCGCAGTCTATCCTTTGTTGGTTGCCCAGCCGCTGGAAACCTTCTTTTTTTCAGAGCACTGCCGGTTGAAATCGGATCATTCATACTTTTAGGAATACGACCAAACACACCATTCATAGGGAAGAACAACGCGTGTGGGTGAAATGGAATCGAACAAGTCGGAATAATGATCCCAAAACAAACAAGGAAACGGAATCTGAACTCCACAAGTCGAAAATAATTTTTTGACGATGTTCAAGATAGCATTCCCTTCCATCCTTACTTTGGTAAATAGAATAAGAATTGAAAATAATCGCTCCAAGGCCTGTTTGGCTGGTAACTCATTTTTCTCCAGGTACGCAGGACCCAAAACTGCAAAAAACCGGGTTCAGGAAAAAATGGCACTTGACCCTTTTGAAGGTTTCGTGTTTCAGCTGATGAAAACTGATATAAAACTTGGTACTTCATCATATGACAACCATTCCAGTACACAATCAGTGAAGAGGTTGACATGCGGTAGCCTTTGCCAGGAGGCGAAAACTGTCCATGATTAGTTGCTGCAACATGAAGATGTGATGGCAGCACATCTAGTCGTTATTTCATCCAATAATTGGCCTCCTACTTCGCTGAAGATGCTCCAAATTACTGGTTTTATTCTCTATGTTGTTTTTTTTGTGATTTCTCCCACCACAGCAGAGTTTTTGAGGGTTAGGAAAAAGGTGGATCCTAGTTTTATCAGTAGTTATTCTGCCAACTTGGAACACGTAGGTACTCAGCTTTTAAATTTACCTGGAAGATCTATTTTACTTATCCATGACAATCTAATACTCCTCCTGTCTACCGGACTGGTGCAAAACTGATTGATAGTGAGCTGCCATCATGCGAATGTTTATTGTTTCTGTTTGGTTTCATTCAATTTAAAAGAAGCTTATTTTTTTCTGTTGGAAAAGTCATACCTATTATATATAGTACTGTTTATTAATGTAGTTGCATTTATCAATTATTTTAATGTTTGAAACACCAATAACTGTTGTTGTGATGGATTGTCCACTTCAAGATGGGAGAGGCCTTTTGTACCGTTGTTATGCTGTCTTTGGTGCTCCATTTGTCTTCAAAATCGTTACCTTTCTAAATTTTCTCTGTGGCTTCGAGTGAGGTTGCCGATCTAGCTCAAGAATGTCAAACCAAACTTAATGCAAATCAGATAATGATTCAGGTTCAAACAAGCCCACGGCGAAACCGCACTTGACGATTTGTTGCCGATATTAATCGGTTATGTGATCTTCCGATCGAAACTTCAAACAGCCCGAACGTTAAGTCACACTTATCTGATAGGTGTATTATATTACTTGAACGAGCCCCGCACTCGTTCAATTTGAATATTTGACCCACTTGGATATGACTGATTGTCCCGTTGAAGGCCCGATCCCGTCAGATCGCGATCTAACGATCACAACCCGTGCCAAGGCCCGAAGGAGCCGAGTCGTATCTTACGACTTCCTTCCGATCGAAATTCACTATCACAATTTTTCGTCTATCGGTTCAAAGAGGTTCGACCTCCCGGAACAGGTCGTTCTACTTCTCTAGTTTGTCAAGGACTGCGAAAACGGGTTTTCGAGCATACACGGTGTTTCGATCATAATCAAACGATCATCCTGCTCCCGCGTCCTCCCACCGTAAGTAATGAAGTTGGACATAACTGTCAATTTGTCATGTCATGCTCAATTATTTTTCAATCAACTCCCCGTGTGTTTAGTGATCATTTTTTGCATCATATATCAATTATAATATAATATACATTTATTTTTTTGCAACGTTAACCCGTGCTAAATTTAAAAAGGTTAAAGCCCAAAATGTGTCTGCATTTTGATTCGAAATTGACTTGTATCGGTCTGTAAGCTGGATGGTTTATTATGACGGATTCAGGACTTAGTCATTTCGACTGTATAGTTGCTGTAGTAACCGAGTATGATAGATCTGTCTAAACACAAAAGTGCAATGAATGCAGCCATCACATTATTTGGCTCGGGTGTTCGAATTAGTGGTCTTCCAATTGCCGCTTTGAATGAACGAGAAGGAAAGTGTTTGACACCATGAGGGTAGTAGATGCATCGTCCAAGGTTGAAATGGCAACTTTCACACCACCTCGTGATAGAGGTGGATAGTTTCTTCTTCCCATTCTAACGCCTCCTGTTAGATGGTAGCAGAGAAGTAACGAATCACTAACCCTCTATTACTGGCTGTCCTGATGCCCCCTTTTTGGTTTATTATTCAATAATAAACCATTGTAATCGCTCTTGAAAAAAATTTTTCACTCCCCCTGAAAATTTCATGGTTTACCTTTCAAAGGGTGTAGAATCCAAATCTGCAATACAATTTTTTCCGTCCGTACGCCGTACGCACGATTTCTCTCAAACGGCAGGAGCAAAAAATCTGAAATTTTCAGGAAAAATCCATGTTGGTCGGACAACGACCCAATTCTTTAGCCAGTTCTCTCACTTAATTTAAAGTGCCCTTTAAGGGTTGTCAAAGTTTTGTGAAATCCCTAAAAACCTCAAAAAAAGTCAAGGTGGCCTAAATTTGGAATTTTTTTGAAGAACTTTTCATGAGGAATCGAATGAGCCCCTCCCCAAGTCCGTAGTTCAAACCATTCCCGATGTATGGCATGGTCTTATGCTGCCAACATTGCATCCACATTCACTACATCACTAGGTTACTGTAATCAAAACAAAAACAACAGCGTTTTTTATTTATTTATTTTTTTTTTGTTTTGATCGCAGTAACTTAGTAATGTAGTGAATGTGGATACTGGAGTGCTCTACGCATATCTCCTGAAATTCAATAGCGCTCTATCACCTGTGAAACACGCACACTCCAAAGCTTAGTAGAAATTCAAATCATGAATCATTGAATGATAGACCCCAGTGAAAGAATTTGCAGCGTTTTCTTACACTGTCTTCGTTAGGAAATGGACCATACGTTTTGAATACTAATCCTAAACAATAACATACTGCCCTTCCCAGAAATGGGCGAATGTAATTCATATTCCTGATTATAAATAACATCGTAATATGGGATTATGCCATCATGAATACGATCATGAGTATAAATGTGATTACAATCATATTCCAAAATTAAATAAGATTTTAATTTTCCCTAAAATTTCTTTTTTTTTTTGGATTGATTTTTTAGAAAATTATGTTTATTTATGAATGATATTCAGTCAAAATCACCACTTTTTTTCATGAGTTTTTGCCTTTAGTAATGCCGTAATGCCCCATCTTTACTGTTTATACTAAAAATCTTAAATTTTTCTCGTGATTTTCCTTTAAAATTCTAATTTTTATCTGATTTGGAAAATTTCATTTTGAGGGTAAAAATGTTGAAGACGGGGGTAAATTTCTAATTTCTTAATCCCAATCTATCAAGTTATGATTAGTTGTTGTTCTGGGGTATAAAGGGGGGGGGGGGGGGGAGGTAAACAGTAAAACTTGGTGGCATTATTCACAGCGTTTTATTCGGAAGCAACGGGAACATCAATAATGTTCCATTCCCTGCCAAAGCCTGCCTCCAGTAAAATATTCATACTCTCCAATTAATGCTCGGACATCAAAAGAACTTCCGAATGAAAAGAAACAGCCGGGCTAGAAAAATCGATCCGATAAATGAAAACGCCCATGAGATTTTCGGACGAGGTCCCGTGACGCAATTCCCCCTCGGGGGGCATTTAGCGTGAAGGGTAGGTACACAAACGACAATGATCCTCTCGAATGTAGCTGATTGAGAAAGCTTCTTATAATCGATCCTTCGATTTCATTATATAAATCCGGAAATCGATTGAGCCTTCGGGGATAGGAATCAGGCCGGGAGGTCTGGTACAGATTGAAAGTTTTTTTTTTTTTTTGCCTTCTTAGTTTGATCGCTAATGTCTTTCTGTATCGATTAAAGAGCGGTGCGATGAGGTTTTCGGATCGGATTTGAATGGGGACGTGTTGTGCGCCTTCGCGATGAGAAAGTTGAATAACCACCTTGACGCAGTGCAGAAGAAAAAAAAATTGATAAACGATGTCTATCTTATTGATACAAGCGGGCGTCGTCGTTTTGAGGAGTTGATTCTCTCGGCTGCCAATCAAATTTTTTCGAATGTACGGTTTCGAGATGAATGCGAATACGGAATGCGGAAAATGTATTTAAAAATTATACAACGATGTCGGTATCAGAGAGCTAAGATGTTGGATTACACGAAGTATCAGG
Source organism: Creontiades dilutus (assembly GCA_031894815.1). NCBI lineage: Eukaryota > Metazoa > Arthropoda > Insecta > Hemiptera > Miridae > Creontiades > Creontiades dilutus. Next base: position 59,416 of record JAVIWC010009699.1, read on the forward strand.
CTCTACAAGAGAAGATCTACACTTCCATCTCCATTGGTAGCAGCAAAAACTGCTAAACATTTTTTTCGAACATTTAAATGTATTGGTAACTAATCATGCATTACAAGGACGAACCTACTCCCGGTTTTCTTGTGATCATGATTATAATCGTAATTATAAACATTTAATGATCATTTTTAAACCAGATCAAATCCTTAATCGAACAAAAAAGGACGACAATTGACTGGGAGTTTTAGTAGGTATGAAGATCGCTTGAATGAATCGGACATCCCCATTTCCCATCCTATCATCACGACATCAAGTATAGTGAAGACATCGTTTTGTCACTATTAACCTCTCCATTTCACCCCCTTCCATAATTGAATCAGGAAGATCTGAAATATGTTTCAAAACAAGACCGAAGTTCTTGAACATGTAATTTTAAATCTCAGGTAGAATTTAAAAAAAAATTAACTCGAAATTGGGAACGTTGAAACAGTTGCAGGTCATGACAATGACAAATAGGGGTTTCTCAACCCTAAAAAACATGAAAATTATATTAGCTTCCGAGGGTTTTATATTGGTCAATGAAGTACTCAATAAATGTATACAGATGAGGGGGAAAAGTTGAAAGTTGGACGATTTTGAATTGCATAGGGTTCCATTTACACGAATTTTGCCCATAGAATGAGAATCACCCTAGTAGAGCTGTTAATCTACAGAGACGAGATCATTGACCCACTGTCATGTCAAAAGTAGGTGTCATTATTGGAATGGAAATACTTCTGCACACAATGGTCGCTAAAACAAAATTTTCACATTGTAAAAAATACCATTTTGTGCTTTTGAAGTTTCTCTGTTATGATTTGTTACGGAGATAGGATTTAACTGAGTCCTTTCTATTTGCATTTGCTCTTGCCTATATTTACGGTAAGGTGATATGTTAATACAAAATATTGATCTATGATCTAGTACCTAACATCACACCGACTACAGTACGACTTGGTATTATCCCGGGATTTACAACGCAGACCTTAACACCAATAAAAAAAGAAAGCAAACCCCCAGATCAAAGGTCTCGCAGTTTACTGCCGGAATTCAGTGAAATTCATTCCCAATAATATCCCGATCAGTTCGAAATATGACTAGAAACTTCATCATGTTATACAACCCCATTCCACCGTCTCGTGCGCCCGTAAAATACACATTCACTATCGGGATTACGAATCGTGAAAGAAGAATTATTTTTTGCTCCACCTTATTAATTCGTTACAACCGGGAATTGAGGTACACCTCTTGGATGAGGGTAGTTCGTGAGTTCATTATTTAAAATCATAAATTAATATTTGCATAAGGCGTTGAAAGGTCGATGGTCTTAACGGTATTTTCCCTCGAGCAAGTTCGTACGGATGTTTCACTTTTTTTTGTAATCTTTGTACGGTCATTTAGATTGCTTTAACGCAAAGTAATTAAAAGACCAACCTTTTCATCTTATCTCGAATTCGTATCACCGGAGCTCACCTATGAAAACGATTCTGTAAGTTACCTAACATTCATTGCTCTTGTCTTGATATGATGGGTCAAAACTAGAATGGTAGGCAGTTATTGCCTAGCTTTCGATTAATTCAAAACGATCATCAGGACTATAACTGAAGTATTATCCTTATCCCACGATATAAAGATATTGAACACAGTCAATAAAGTTCAAACAAATCATTATACAAAATTATTACACAAAGGTTTATTATTCTGTATTACATAGCCATTCTTTGTAGTTAATGGTACATTATCTAAACTTGCAGCCTCCCTGCAATGTAATTGTATTTTGGATGCGACTAAAAGAGCTCCATATTATACCACCTGCTATCATTCTTATCCTAGTTTATGTCCTTTTGCACCTGTCAAAGGTGTAGCTCTTTGAGAGAGCGAACGTGCGGAAGAAATGTGGTTCGGTCGAGCTCATTTGACCCATTGAAGAATGTCTATGAATAACGAGCAGATTCACATCATAATTTTGTGAAAATGTTCGAAGTTCAATATATCGAATTTTGATATTTCCAAATATTGATTTCATCCTTTCGGGTTGTTCGGCAGTAAAGCCGGCAATTCACGACAATCATCGGCGCATAAATTATTTTGTACGTATAACCTTTGGTCTTCCTGTTATTTTAGAACAATTTTCCAAATGCCGGAGGGTGGATGGGTCGATAAAAAAAAAAAAAAAAAAAAAAAAGATTTTAATTCCATTTTTCAATTATGCGCTCTTTTTCTCTCTTAAAATATAAGCCATCAAGTTTGAAGAAAGTTTAATTTTTTTCGGTCAATTACAGATGCGAAATGAATTTCGTTGCTGACAACATCGACTGGGAGGTTTGACATTCTTTTAAGTTCTTGATCGATTACAAATAAGAATTAAATTTTGCGTCTGACAGCACTGATTGGGAGTTTTTATTGATGAATCCAAAATCGGTATTAAGACTAATATCTGATTAGTTACTAATATAAGACTAATATCTGATTAGTTACTAATATAAGACTAATGATCTGAAGCAGGTATAAGCTTCTCAGTTTATTTCGTCTTCTATTTAGGGTAATCACCGCGAACGGAGTTGGCCCCTAAAGAATGAAGGACATTTATTTCTTCCATCGCCGTCTAACTGAGATTTCCCCCAATCCGAGTCTCTCGGAACCCACAGATCGAGTTTCCTCCGCTAAAAACATGTTAATTATTTATTTACGTAAATTTCCAGCAGCGGTCGCTTTGGTTTCGCCGAGCGGGGCCCTCCCTAACAAGACTTGATTTGTCGGCGCTGCGGAACATTCGGATGCCTTTGTTGCGTGGCAGCCGGTCTCAACATATATGGCGGGGACGTCGGCGTGCTTTCTCTAGATTGCATATCGACCCCAGCAACCTGCAACAAATGCTGCACCGATTCGAGGAGCCGAACTATAGGCGTTAAAAGGAATTCGATCAACCTGAGACTGCAGGTGATTAGGGAATTTGAACGGAGGAATGAAGATTTAAGTGCACCAAGTACGCAAATGAGCTAGTCGTCAGGAAAAATCTGCGCCTATTCATATGTGAAATGATTGAATTTAGTAACTACTATTAATAATAATTATTAGAATTTACATCCTTCAAATTTAAACACTGTGTTCAAGTTCTTGACTGCCATTATTGTATCTTTGGAAAATTTCCTGAGAGGTTGATAGAAAACTACTGTACCGCCAACGTTTCGTTCTATTCGTAGAACTTCTTCAGGGCTAGAAGAACCGTGCAGAACATTTTGAAAATAACTGATACTGAAAGAAATCCCAGAGAAGAATAGTTTGCATTTGTGTGACTTGAGAGAAAAGTTATGTTCTGCATAAACTAGTCGTTCCCATAGCAACTGGTCAAGCAGTTAGTACTCATTGTGTGGGTATCATATGGTTGGTGTCCACCCATTCTGACACATTCTTCATTTCAAATTGCTGAGCGTGAGCATTTACGTGAAGATTTTTAGGTTCGGGGATATTTTCAATGGGTTGCTGGCTTATCGCCGCACCCCTTGGAAGGGGTAGCTAGCCCATTCCATCACCTTCTAGTGATATATTGGCAGAATTCGGTAACGAACCAGTCACCCTCTAATATTGATTATACTACAGCCCCTTTTCTTCGCACTACCCTTATGTAGAATATAGACAATAGTAGGTATGAAATATCACCCCTTAAAAATTACTGTTTATCCATACTCTGCTTATTGTGAGCCTCCCCTTCCTCCTACCCCCTCTTTTTGAAACCCACTAGAGTGTGATGGATAGTCGATATGGGGTTGTAATGCCCTTTTCGTAACTGGAAACTGAGAGCCAATGAATTACACGGATATACTAAAGATACAACTATACATCACCATTAACCACTCCTCATTCACCCCCTTCCACGGTCTAGTTTGAATTTTCAAAAGTAAGCCAATAATCTTAGTCAATGAGAGAAAAAAACGCTGTAAACCCGTTTTACTTGATTTGAGTCAAACATTACATGTAAAAAGCCTGCTCACTTGCCTAAATCAATACGAACCTCAAAAAACCACGTTTTGTGAAGTTTTTGACCAGTTTTTGGCCCATAGCCTCTATAGGTATGAAGTGATCGCGTTGGCCTGAAGTTGAAAACCAACCAATGGCAATCATGCCCTCTGCAGTCAATAAACCAAAAGTACGAAAATCGGCTGGTAATTTTGCTAGTATGGGCAGTGCCTACACCCCCTTCATAAAAGTAAATCAGATGCTAAGTAGGGGTCGATAAAAGAAAAAAAATTGAAAACAAATAAGAATACAACGATTTGTCACTATTACGCTCTCCAGTCACTCTCTTTCTTCCTCAAATTTTAGAGTCTTGAAGTATGTTCCAAAATAAGATCAAAATTCATAATCAAACGAAAAAGAAGCCAGAAAACCGGCAATAGGCATAAGCTGTATGAGCAGGGAGGATTCTGTATTATCCTGTCCATCATCCCTACCGACCAAAAATTCAAAATTTTCTTGATTTGCTGTAAAACTGTATTGAAACCGGGTTCGAACAACAAAAATAAAATAATAAACTAATCAATCAATTCATCATTACTATTACCTCCATTCTCTGAAATAATGAAATTTCTGAAGTAAACTCATAAAAAGTAAGATTGCTAAAGAAAAAAGGTGACATAGACCAGTTTAGAATTCTTGCTTGAGCAGCAATTGGAAGGATTGAGTTTCACTTCCTCCATTCTGTCTCATGTCAGCAAAAGTAAAACTTCCGAAGTTTGTTGCACATAAAGAACGAAATCGGGATCAAAATAAGTAAGAGTCACGAAAATCGGTTGGAACTTCAACGAATTTGTCGAAAAATTATTTTTGCTAATGTTCAGTCCGATTTTTCTATTACATCATGGAATCCGACATTTCCGAGGTTTTTCGGACAAATAATAAATTGAGGATCGAATAAAAACACAAGCACAAAAGTGTGCTGACCTTGACCTTCCACACTTCATGATTCACAATTTTTTTAAAGTCAGCATAAAATTATTAGAATCGACTCTTAAAATCTCATAAAGATACCAAACGTCTTTCTTTTTCTCTTCTACACTTTCACATACCTGCATTTGATTGCATTACACCTACAATTTTCAGTGTATGACACTTAAAATTCTGTTTAATAAGTTGTTGTTGTTTCGGACACCCCGGTATTAATTAAACTAAACGTTGAGTCCAGCATGATAACTACATTCAAGTGAAATCCTTAAGTCTAGCGACTTCGTAGCGAGAAAGACTGCTGGTTCGCGTTAGAAAAAAGTGTTATGATCTTCATTTTTTCCGAAATTCATGAATCACAATTTTGTTTTAGTGAACAAGAAAATGCTTAGTATCGACTTTTCTTCATGTATGCTCTCTTTTTCCTTTTCTCTTCCATGCTTTTACATACCTGCTTTTGATTTCATGAACTGCCTTCAGTGCAGAACCTATAATTCTGTTTAATAAGTTGATCTTGTTGTATTGGACATCCCGGTAGTATTAACATGAAACGCTGAGAACACCATGATAACTAGATTCAAGCGAAATCCACAGGTTTAGCGACTTTTAAGCGAGAAAGACTGTTGGTTCGAGTTAGAAAACGCGACTTCTGCGTTTCCGATTCGTCTTAAATGCGGCACCGCCAGTGTCACCTGCCAAACGGGCACCGGAGCTCCCTTATTCACTCGGCGGCATAGGAGTTGGAACATGCGAGAAGAAACGTAAAAATCCCACTTTAGGACGTTTGGATTAATGTAATTGACGCTCCATAAAACTCGCCAACTTCCTCTTCGAAAGAAGAAGGAAAAAAAAAATCTCGTCTGAAGTTGAACTCTGGCATAGAAGTCCCGCGGAGTGGTACAGGTTTTATTTCACTTCTTTCGCCATTCGCCTCTCGACCTTAAAGGCTTTGAATTCAACTCGCCCGAGGGATTTTTTAATGATTGAATTAAGAAATCATTGGTTTTAACGTCTTCGGTGATGAACGGTGCCTTCTCCCTCATGACGGTGGGAGCTATTATTCGGTTTCCTTTCGGGCATTGGAAACATGATCTTCACCAAGTTGAATAGACGCAGAAATCCTGTTTCTGTTCACTTTTCCTTACAAACCAAGGAGTAAAACCAATCGTGCAGAATGAGTGTACGAGCGAATTTTAATAAATCGTCGCAATATATTCATGTTAATTGAGCAGATTGATTTCAGAACTTCAATTGTTGATTTAATTCAGAAAAAAACTTTTGTTGTTCAAACGCATAAAAAACGGTGAAAATTCAGAATTCATATTTAAAACGAATTTCGATGAAGACAATTTTTATTTGAAAAATGTAGGAGACATTATCTTTATTATCTAAGAAAATTCGCTAATAAAATAGTTGTTGCTTTCACCATTTTCTTCAACAACCCGTTAAAACTTCAAAATTTTGTCTAAATCGATTAAAGACATTTTATATTAGGGTCATTACAAGGATATTCCATGCCCGCATACGCAAAGCTGCTCATGGTACGATCGTGTCAAAATTTATGAGTATTGGATACACCGTTCTTCCTCAACAACCCAATAAATTTGCGTGATATCGGAAAATGGTGCTTCATGGATTTTACGTTTGCGTCTATAGATACTGAAATGTAGAATTTCTAGCGATAAATTTAGGAAGGAACCATCTACAGTACAACCTGCGCATTCCCTGAACGTTCAACCAATATCGGAGCTTGTTGATATGCGGACACACTACCTATGACAAACAGACAGACACGAAGTTGTTCAGAATGCCTACAATGTAAAATACAAGTAGCAATTTTGATTTCAAGAAACACTTTTTTTCCTCCGAGTCCACCCATAATTAGCGGAAGCTGTGTTTTCACTTTCGCGAGATGAAAACTTTGTTTTTGTTCAAAATAAAAATTTCTAGTTGTATTTTGCGTTTGAGACTATTGCAAATAACATTTGTTCATTTGCGATTGTTTATCAGTAGATGGAATATTGCGAAATCATGTTAAGGACGCACACAAAGAGAGCAGTGATTATTAATAAACTAAAATGCTCACAACTGTATGAACAATGCTCAGGAATTTTTTCCTGAAACGGAATCCTAAATTCATGTTCATAACCGATGTTAATTCTTTCAATACTCTAAACCTATGACTCAAACGGTTGAAGTATATGCCGTATCAAATTTTTTTAGTACTCAATTATTGTGGTGTAACTAGCTAATTTTTTAACCCCTCGTTGCACTTGAATCCATTTCCAACTTGCAATTTTCTGTAATACCATATTTTGGTTTAGTTACGCACTTATCTGTAGGGATCTATATAGATTTTAAGCACTACAAAATGATATTATTTAACGGGAAAGTAAAAGCAAATAACGCAAACTATAAAACTGCGGTTGAGTGCAATAAAGTGAAAGTTCAATAGTTTGTTCATATCAATCGCCCTCAGATTCTTGTAACCAGCCAAATTCCTACAGGTTTCATCCAATCTAGAAGAAATTTTCTTGGATTGCGGTTTAGGCAGTAAATGATCCCCTATGAGTTGCATTAATCCCAAATTAAGACTTCATCCTGCGCAGGCACGAACGTAAAATCAACCAAACATACTTCCTTCCGGTTTAGAGGTCCTGTCGCGCTCAAATTTTGGAGGAGGTTGGGGAAGAATGATCGATCATTATTCCAACAGTTTAAGAACTATTGCGACAGACCCGCTATACGTCTCGGCCTCCCACTGGAAGCCGATGTTGATTTCTGCAGTATCATTTCCTGTGGCAATTCTGTCCATGAATCGTTCTAACAAGCATAATATGCTAGAATATGTTATATTCTACACCTTTTGAGCTCATTTCCATGTTCTGCACTGTCTTGTGACATAGACGAGGAAGTCATGTGCCACCATTTGGCAGACTTTTTTCATATTCCAAAAGCAAAAAAGCCTTTTGGGTAGACTTGGAAGCAAAGTTGACAGGTATTTTGGGGGATTGTTCATCCAAATATCAACTACGTGAATCTTGGGTAAACCTAGTTCATAGTAAAAAGGTTTAGAGCTTTTTATATGAGAAACAAGTTAGCAACTAGACTTTTAAGGTGGTAAGAAACTGCCCAAGTTACGTGTTGAGTGCACTGCACCGTCGCGTGCATTTCCGTTTGAGTTCCTTCCGCAATCCGCAAGCTTCGCTCCCCTGATCGTCGTCCAAACGTATCGACTGAGACGGAATTACGTAAGTAAACATTGCTCATAACGTTTTTAAGAGATCTCGCCGACGCTTTGATATCATCCGGTTTGCAGATCTGAACGAAAGATAAGACATCAGAAAGATCCGTGATGAGTGTAAACAACTATAAAACCTGGTTGTGTGAATGAGTGCTCTGACGAGACCTGATGGACCCTGATGGTTTTCCCCAGAATCTGCTTGCAAGGGTCATAATTGGTATATCTTTCGCAATAAAATTATTCATTCTTGAGGGTTGGTAGGAGTAACCAATAGCTCCATTATAAATAAAACACTATCCACCGCAAATGAAACCATGAGCTTTACTGCCTCTGGGTTTCCTGAAATGGAAAAATTGACAGTTCATGAACCTCAAAGGTATTGTGATGGTTAACAAAGTATTCTTCTTGTATTATCTTCCTCAAGTTTATTGCATTTAAGCTGCAAATTTCTTGGGAATCATCCCACGTGCACCAGGTGAGAGAAGTGTCTCTTGGAAACTTGCAAAACACTAGAACCATTAGCAAGACTCAACTAGCTGGTAATTCTTAATTTCTTACAATTGACAGATAAAATTCGTAAAAAGAGAAGAGGTAAAAATCCTGTTCAAATACAACTGAATGTATAAATATGCTATTATTGTCGGAAACATCTTGTGTCTACTGACTAGCAAATGCGGGTGGAGCCAGCGATTCGCCCAAACTACCGGATGCCTTCAAGAAAAGTGAAAAATTACACTCACCGTCCAACCTCCTTCGGCGGTTTCTTGTTCGCAGAAGACCTTGAGGAACCAATACGTCGTGCCTCTGATTTGCAGGTAGTAAACGCCGTTCAGCCGCATTCCGCCGTTGAGTAGATCGACGCACGAGTAACCCTGTTAAACCATAAAATTAATAATTAGACTTCAACGCAACAACAACAGGAACGCAGGAACAATTGGGACTCGCTTTTAAGCGTTTATTTAATAACCGAGGAGTCTCGTTAAAACGTGGGGTTAAGTGATTCTGCTTCCTCACTACTGAAGGTAAAGAAGCTGGGTTTTCCTATAGGAAGTTGAACAGTTTTTGAATGATTTATTTATTCTTCAGAATCTTCCAATTTGAACACCCTACAACGAACCCAACCCAATTTTCCTACTTTCAGTACAATTCTAATTTCATGTAAGAAGAAGTGTCAATGTAAAGAAGACATAGATAATGGGATTTGCTGCCTCTGAAAGACGAGTTGTCCCCGACCATACCATGAAACTAAATGAGTATAATTGTGCTTCATTTAATGACTGCCTTTGTACCCCGATACCTTTTGCAAAAGATTTTAAATATTTAGGAATAATAATTGATGGAAATTTGAAGTTTAATAAGCAAATATACTTGCTTACTAGAAATTAAGAAAATTGTTTTATGTTTTTAAATTTTGAGAGGATTTGCTAACACAAATTTACTTAGAATGGTTTATTCTGGTTTGTGTAACTCATTGCTTAAATATGGAATTTTAGTTTGGGAAGGGGCGACTAAATCAGCCTTGCACCTTACAGGTAGCTCAAAATACGATTCTGCGTATCATCCTGAATCGGCCTCCTAGGAGTAGTGCTAGATTACTTTATAGTGAGCTGGGCTGTTTAAATATAAAAGATGCCTTTACACAGGAGTCGTTTTTGCATGTATTTCAAACGGGAATCGATCCGTCGAATTTGGCGCAATTGCATTCAACGCGAACTGCTAATTCGTCAAACATTAGACTTCTAAAAATTAACCTGGAATTATACAGGAGAAATTGTTAAATTGTGGAGCTGGGTTTTCTTTATGAACATAATATTGATTTTCGTAATTTTAAAAATGTTGGAGCTTTCGAAAAACGTATTAAAACTAATTTACAAGATTTGAACTTTGAGAATATTTTTTAATTTGTCACTTTTTTGCTTTTGATTTATTGATTTCTTGCTGAGTTACTTAAGTCTATTGATTGTGAACAAAATTTTTGAATAAGGGACTTTTTGCAACTCCATGGGGGGATACAAGTTCTTAGAACTTAGGCCTCCATGGACACAAAGGACCATATGTTTTTATTTTTTGTGTTTGACATATTGTTCTTTGTGTCAACAAATAAATTTTGAATTTGAATTTGAATTCGAAGTTTCAAATTCAGAGATGCCGAACTGTCCCCACCCCAAGTATTCAGTTACCTCGAAACACCCAAATACTTGACGATGAACTATACTGCGAAGTCCTGGAAGTGACCGCCAACCATTGATTCACATTATTGTCAATATTAAAATCCATCGTTTTAATGTATTTACTCATTATTCAAATAATCGTGTAAGTGAAGAGGGTTAACTATTTTTTTTTCCTCAAAAATGAAAATATTCACTCCATAGTTGAACACCTTTAATCTTTCCAATCTGACTGAATTTAATTTCCGTTTGACAGGACTTTTTTTTTGACGTATGTAGGAAAAAGCGTGAAACACAGATGATTAGGTCAATTCTTAAATGTACCTCTATAAGTTTCATTATTATTGAGCAGTTTGAAGGCGTGCGTTACTATCACAAACAACAATATTCCTGACAATTTTTTCAAAATCGGTCCACGAGTGTCGGTGTTTTGTGTTCATCAGACACTTTTAGTAATCCACATGGACAGTAGTTATTACCACACTGATCGGACCAAAATTTACAAGGCACGGTTCTCAAACTATTCCCCAACTGCATTCGAAATTAGAATGACATCCGACCGAATAATTGAGAGAAATTGGTTTTACAAGCCATTCACGTTTGCACAATTGTTGTAAAGGCAATAAAATTCCCAAGGGGACCTTCTAAAGGCTATCCCGCACAAAAAGCTTATAAAAATGTTATATTGCACAGATTTGGTCGTGACAGGGATTTACCACAGACCGACGCCAGACCGACCGACAGGGAACCAAAAATGACCACCAAGCCCAGAAACGCTAGAAGCAAGTCGAAATTTTCATTTTGGAGGGCACTTTTTTACATTTCTCAGATTAACACAGAGAAATGTTGCACACCGTTTACAGTGAGCCATGTTAAAGACTGAACGAGCTCAGGTTTGTTTTATGTAGTTCCCCACTTCTCTACGGATTTCAAATTGCTAAACCTGTCTAGGTTTTGGCTGTTTATCCTTCTTTGATTCATTCATGATTATATTTAGGAAGTGGACTAAAATGTCATTTACGACTTAAAATAGTCGAACACTATTTGTGCTATCCTAACTTCATGGCTGAGACAGGATCGTCTGAAAATGGCTAAGTGAGTTTTAAAACTAGGATATTATATCCCATGTTTTGCAACTATTTTGTGTTATATAACTTCGTGGCAATGGGGTAACTTCGTACTGCTCCTCGAAAGAGAAATAACGCAATGGCTGACTGAGAGCAATCCCACAGCTGTCCGATATTCATCAAAGGATCACGTTGTCCAATCGAAGCGGCCGCTGCAAAGATTGATGCGAACGGGCCTTAAGGCGGTTCTTCATTTGCGCCAGTGATATCTCATTTCCTGTACTATGACGGGGGACATCGGTACTGAAGTGTCACGCTTTGCCCTTGAGGCAAGGGCCGATCGCTTCGTGACTCCGTTTGTGGTCTTAATAGAGAAGGCAGCCCAACAATTGAAAAGGCACCCTTACTATCAGCTATATACATATTTATTGGCCATACAATCAATACAAAATCTATGATGTTTCCTTTCCTGAGGAGGATAAGATCAGCATTAATAACTCACGCATTGCTTTTGAGGCCCCTTCGATCACGGTCATGACTTAGTTTCTGTCTTGAAGACACCCTTCATTATGAACTCACATAAACATCAGTTTCATACAGATGAAGTGCTGCTCATTGCTTCCACACTGTAAATGCATACTTGCACCAGGTTATTTCATGAATCACTTTCCCGCAGAATCGCCTCTGCAGTTCAAATCAATAATCTAATAGGTCGGTGCTCAAAATATTGCAAAATGTTCCCCAGAGCAACTCCCCATTGCGTTGAAGTCACGCACAAAAGACATTCTTTTGTTCCACCTGACTCTTAAGAGTCGTTTGCAGAAGGCAAGCGGAGTCCCGAAGAGGGGAAACCAGCTTCGTGGGAATGCCGCCATTAGAAACTTTATGGGGTGACAGCCCCAACGGACAACTAGAAATTAGGGAGATAAGCCATCTTGGAAAGTTCAAGCCTCCCGCCCCTTAAGATAAACTCGGAGGTATTTGTTAAGAAATTTCCCTCGTTGTCGTGGCCAAATCAAGTGTTTGTTTGTACATTGCATATGGTAACTTGGCTCATTTGGTGCTGTGCACCGAGAAAAGTTTCTGTACTCCTCTTCATTAATCATGAAAATCAAACTCAATTAGTTTATCTCGATTGTTTTTTATTTTTTAATCGTAGAAAAGTTGATAAAAAAGTTTTCTGTTTCCATAATGGACCGGGTGTTACATTAAGGGACATCACATTGATAAGACTATACAATTCTGGTATTATGATGGCGATTCTAAATGCATTTTAATAATAGTGTTGTATTTCTAGGTCCACTTTTCTAGGTATGTTGGTCATCAGACGCTATATGTTGTCGCCATTCTAGATACACATCACCACCAACTCCTCCAATAATTCAGTGACAACACTAGACTGAGAATATTCACAATTCTGAATTTTCGTTCAAAGGGTGTCACGCCGCGACCCCTACGAAATGAATGGAGAATTATTCTCCTTGAACCCCGGCCAGTTTGTCGCACATACGGCGGAATGGATTGGCGCCGGATCTGTGGAAATATCCCATAGAAAAGGGCCCAATAAAGCGAATTTCCTAGGCCAATCAAGAGGCTAATTTGCTTTCTCACTTCCTTTCAAAAGGCAGTCGGCCTTGGGGATGGAAATTCTCCTCGTCGAAATCCCAACACGTAATGAACCGCGGATAAATTCAACCCCGACTAATCACAGGGTGTCGGAAGCTCCCATTAGCCGGCTTGTAAACTCCTTTTAAATATGTGCTAATACTCGGGTCAGGCGTTTTGATGTCCTCACAATGCGACGGTACAAATTTGTGCCCGGTTTACTATTTCAGTTCTTTTTCCTCAATAAATATGGAACACTCGCTGTTTCTTCGCGTGGACTACTTACTGTAATCCGAATTTAAAGCTACGATGACAGTTAATCCATATATGCTCTTGCCGGTGGGGTTCTTCATTGCATTTGTAAGTACGTAAGTTTGAAATCTCAATCATCACACGTCATTACGATTATGCACAGTTGAAGTAAAATGGCTTTGACTGAAATGAGTGGTGGATGGACCACTGGAACTGGCAATAAGGTATTATTACTTTCCAAACACTCAGATAGTCAAATGAAAGTGGCGTATTTACCAATACCGCCATACATACATATTTTCATACATATTTTCTACTTTTTATAAAAAATAAAAATGAATCCATATTGGGGAATTAGTGTTTATCTCATCGCCAAACGTCTTACTTTCTCAAAATTCTGAAGGCATATTACATTAAGGCATTATATTAAACTTGAAACACATTTCAAGAGGATCTGGAAAAAATTAACAGAAATATGTCTGTTATCCATCACTATAGACAAAAGTCCACAGATACTGCATTCTGATTCTCCGGAACGTCTGAACGAATATTTATGTAGAGGTCAGTTTTTTGTAAGATGAGTGATGAGGCTCATAGGAACTTTTGAAATTTGTCCAAATCGACAGCAAGTAACAATTCTCTGATAACGGTATTCGGGAGAGCTCCTCTTTTAAAGTCTGAGCATTTGTGCAAGAAACCCGCAACTACGAATGAATCACACGTTAAAGACGAATCCAAACTTCCCGGCGTAGTTGTTTGTAGGAAGATAATCTTCATTGCTTCAAGTGTAGACAGAAATAAGTGTGGTTCCCAATCCAGGAAATGTCAATTGGAAATCCGACAAAATTCAGTAGTTTTGCTGATAAGGAAGCTTATATAGAAGGATGAAAAAACATTCTAGTCCCATAAAAGTTCTGATAACATATAACGAAGAGATGATGGAATTTACTAGTTGCCCCTTCCAAGGATTGATGCGATGTTCCTGCAACACACAGAGGATACCCCAACAACAACGAAGCACCCGAAACCCCCATGGCTCTCCCTGAACTGTCTACATCCACTACTCTCGCTCTCTGGAAACTCTCAAATATAACATAGATATTGAATAAATGTGAGCGATATCTAGAATTTCTGATTAAACGTAGTTCTATTTGAACCAATAAGACTGCAGGCCCTGCAGCCCTTCAGCGGGGATTCATTTGAAACAAATGAAAATTGTTCAGTCAACTTCAACCTGATGTGATATGCATGAGGAACTCCATTGATTTGATATTCAGGAATGGAAGAATGAACCCAACATTAATACGGTGACAGTAATTTTATTTTTTAGTGGAACTCAAGGCGTCTGGATTTTTCTCAGTTCAGCAGACTTTTATATTACCAACGTTTACTTTCAACCGTAGGAGATGGATTGAGTTCGAGCGAAAGGCCAATAGATACTAACCTGATTTTATTCTCCGAAGTACCTCCCTCCCAATTAAACTAAAATTATGGCTAAACAACAGCATCAATTCAAAATTCATAACGTTGGCATTCCAAGATGAATTAACGGTTTCGGAGGAGAACTCTCTGAATCAATAAAATTTGCATTCCTGGCTATCATCTTTTAAGATCCAATATCCCCATAAACTCGGGTCGTTTCGAAGCGGTGTTTTAAGATCTGACACAAATGGGATCGTATGTTTGCTCTTGTAAATGAATCGGTGGTCATCCATATTTCCTCATAATCGATTCACTTAAACTAATGACGCGAACTTCAAAAACTGGATCATCCAAAAGGGTTGCATAACCAGGAGCTTACTGATAAATTTGATTGGTATTCAGAATGAGAGTGGTGCATAAATTTCATTTGTGGGATAGTAGCAGTTGAATAATTCCGGGGAAAGGAGTTCGTAAGGCTCATACAATGAATCAAGAACATTTTTGTTGCCCAAAATCAAAAATGTCGTTTGCTTGAGTTTCAGAGCTTGCTTGCCAATTTCGGTGTTTGAAAATATAAATCCTTGTTATGAACAAAACTATACTAAGGTGTCTATTGTCAAAATCAAATCTTTCAACTTAAATGATACGAATAATCCAGAAGAATCTGTATGTTTACCCCTCGCTTGGAAAAAATGATGGCGTGATATGCGTGCAACTAATAGGGTTGAAGCATATCTTACCATGGAACATGCTTTAGACATGACCTAACTCACCAAATTTGTAACAATCTGACGACACCAATTACTGCCTCACACTTTATCTGAGGATCTTCAAGTACAACAAAGCCTTTGGTAGCCAAATAGGATTTCTGCAGTATCCATCGCACAGAAATTGTTCACCATTCGTTGTTTTACTATACTCTAGTTATAAACTGTAAAAACCGCGTTGGGTATGGGGGAAGCTGGAATTTACAGTTGAATAAAAAGAACCATAATCGATTTCTAAAATCTATCTATCTGTGGTTTTGGTCAATTATAAACCAATCAATGCAATAATAAACCATTGTAATCGCTCTTGAGAAAAAAAATTCTAACCCCCCCTGAAAATTTATGGTTTACGTTTCAAAGGGTGTAGAATCTAAATCTGCAATAAAAATTTTTCCGGCCAGCCGCCGTACGCCGTACGCACGATTTCTCCCAAACTGGCTGGAGCAAAAAATCTGAAATTTTTAGGAAAAATCCATGTTGGTCCGACAACGCCCCAATTCTTTAGCCAGCTCTCTCACTTAATTTAAAGTGCCCTTTAAGGGTTGTCAAAGTTTTGTAAAATCCCTAAAAACCTCAAAAAAAGTCAAGGCGGCCTTAATTTAGAGTTTTTTTTTGAAGAACTTTCCACGGGGAATCGAATGACCCCCTCCCCAGGTCTGTAGGTCAAACCATTCCCGATGTATGGCCCGATTAATGGTGACAAGATTTGCATCCACATTCACTACATCACTAGGTTACTGCAATCAAAACAAAAACAACAGCGTTTCTTTTGTTTGTTTTGATCGCAGTAGCTTAGTGATGTAGTGAATTTGGATACTCTAGTGAACTCATAAAAGGGTTTATAGCCGATACACGGGTTGAAGCATTCTGATATGCACGCTCCGTCTTACGAAATTTAAATTTTCAAATAGAATATTTTTCCTTGTAATCGCTCTTGAAAAAAACGCTGCGAATTCTTTCACTGGGGTTTATTATTCAATGATTCATGATTTGAATTTCTACTAAGCTTTGGAGTGTGCGTATTTCACAAAGCAATTGTTGAATTTGAATTTCAGAAAGCACACAAATATGATCAACTGATCAATCCAAATAGGTATTTTGGTTGAGAACCGATTTATGTGCTCTATGCATATCTCCTGAAATTCAATAATCGCTATATCCCCTGTGAAACACGCACACTCCAAAGGTTAGTAGAAATTCGAATCACGAATCATTGAATAATAAACCCCAGTGAAAGAATTTGCAGCGTTTTTTTTTTCAATAACTTTATTGGTTTTCAAAAATAATTCATAAAGCCGCGAAATTCTTGAAATTTTACTGATTTTATTTACGAGAAAAATAGGTAATTAATGTTCCATGTACAACCTTGGTAGTGCAAATTAATAGATTTACTTCGCGCAAAAACTTATATTCGTAGTCAATAATGTCACTGGTCCCTTGCATCATGACAAGGTTTGAAATCGGTTACATAAATCAAAACTGAGATACACCATACAGTTTTTTAGGTCATATTAGAAGTTCACTACTTCACAAGTAAGTTAGGTCAAGTTGCTTTTTGGTTTATTACATAATAAACCATTTTTCAAGAAAAAAATATTAAGAAAATTTCATGGTTTACGTTTCAAAGGGTGTAGAGGGTGGATTTAGACGAGGGGGTGGGTGAGGTGCTAGTCGAGGGGGTGGTAGGAGAGTCGGATAGGGGTGAGTGGGAAGACGAGGGGGTGGGTGAGGCGCTAGTCGAGGGGGTGGTAACAGAGGCGGATAGGGGTGGGTGGGGTAAGACGAGGGGGTGAGTGAGGCGCTAGTCGAGGGGGTGGTTAGAGAGACGGATAGGGGTGGGTGGGGTGCTAGTCGAAGGGTTGGTAAGAGAGGCGGTTAGGGGTGTGTGGGGTAAGACGAGGGGGTGGGAAGAGTTCGATCCGGGGGCGGTCGGGGGCACCACCCTCGATTTTGGTTTATTATTGGGTTATTTACGGCTGGAGCCAAAAATCTGAAATTTTCAGGAAAAATCCATCTTGGTCCGACGACGCCCCAATTCTTGAGCCAGCTCCCTCACTCAATTTAAAGTGCCCTTTAAGGGCTGTAAAAGTTTTGTAAAATCCCTGAAAACCTCAAAACTAGTCGAATCGGCCTAAATATTTTCCTATTTGAAGAACATACCATTAGGAATCGAATGAACCCTTCCCCACGTCCGTAGGTCAAACCATTCCCGATGTATGGCCCGATTTATGGTGCCAACATTTGCGTTTTTTCGTTTATTATTGTTTGTTTGTAACCTAGTGATGTCCGGCCGATAGCGTCGAGTTGTAGTGAATGTGGATACTGGAGTGATAGCCGATGTGAATACTTGTAGTGTAGTTAGTAGCCGATACACAGGTTGAAGCATTCTGATAGTATATAGGTAAATATTATTCAATATTATTACTGGGGTTTATTATTCAATATTATTTTTGGGGTAAATCTATTATTACACTCACTGGGGTTGTTTATTATTCATTTGGCTTTTTTCGTTCGTAATTTGAATCAGTAAAATTTCAAGAATTTCGCGGCTTTATGAATTATTGTTTGAAAACAATAAAGTTGATTCGAAAAATTATCTGAATTTCACTGGAGATATTATTCAATCGACTTGCGTTCATGATTTGAATTTCTACTCATCCAAAACATTATTGAATTTCAGGAGGCACAATCAACTGATCAACAAATCATATTATGATCAATTGATCAATCCAAATAGGTATTTTGGTCGAGAACAGATTCACGTGCTCCATGTATATCTCCTGAAATTCAATAATCGCCCTATCCTGTGAAACACGCACACTCCAAAGCTTAGTAGGAATTTTAAATCATGAACGCAAGCCGATTGAATAATAAACCCCAGTGAAAGAATTTGCAGCGTTTTCGTTTTAACCTTCTACTGACATCACATGAATCAAGGAGATGATTGTTATTGATGTGAGATTCAAGCAGGTGGAATCAAATGCACCTAGTTGAATGGTTGTTTGTTTATTGGTATCCGTTACATTTTTTGATTTAAAATTGGGTTCAATTGACAACACACATGTCACCCAGCCCATAGGCATATCCTTATAAATTTAGATAAAGATATGAAAGTCAGATTTGGTGAAATTTGCAGGTTTTAGGTGGTTAGCTTCTAGGTGGTCTTTTATTTTATGTACCTAAACTAAAATCAATACTTCTATAGGTAGTGAATAGGTAAACACAGGACCAATTATTAGACATATTCTATTTTAGTATTCAAAACGTGACAGTTAGAAAAGGTCAGAAGAATATGTTATGGAATGCTTGCAACAAACAAGTCCATGGGCTATTATTTTTGAACTACAAACAGTCTTTTGAAATGAATCTACATAAACCAGGTGGGTTCGTTCCAACCCCATACTATCGATCGAATTATCGTGGAAATCTCAGCCAAAAGAGCGTTAACACGTCGAAACTCGTAGACCGCCCTTCAGACCTCCCAGCTCCGATAACGAGGTGCCGTGTTGTTCCTCTTTAGAAGTCGCGAAACTCCCAGAGCACTGCGATTACGTGATCGCTCGCTAATCGGAGCTGAGGGCACTTGACGGTAACGTGTAAGTCCTTGTTCCACGTTACCGGCACCTCCCGGACGGGGGAACCGCCGCCTTATTAGGAGACAAAACAGAAAGGGGGAAAGGCAAAGCTGACTTTAATGTCAACCTGTAACCCAGTGCTAAAGACAGTTCATCGCCCTGGAATCATTCTAGGGAGTATAACAGCTCAGGATCACTCTAACTGGTTTCCATGAGTTCGGCTAAATATTCAGCTGTTGCCCAGTTAATCCACTCATTAGAGCTGGCTGAAATAAATCATAACTGATAACTCAGATGCTACCCACACTGCAATACCCATACTGAGTGTGGACAATTATGTAATTAACCTGAATGAACTGTATGGAACTCTCTCTATTCATTCGTCAACGGTATGAATTCAGAGATACCAACGACACTTATCATGAAACTTTGATGTTGGATTGTTTTCAACGATTAGAACACCATCAATATAAAAGTATAGCCGAAGGTTTTCCTCGCGGAAAACGTGAAAGGGAAGGAGTGGTCTTGGTGGATGTTCATACCATGGAATCTGAAAACAAGTTAGTAGTATTTGGAACTGTACCAGCAATTTGTAAAGAGGATCCGAACTTCCTGAAGCCCCCTTAAAACAACTGATGGAACCATCCACATGTTGGTCCATGTGTGAACCAACATTGGTCAACATTTTATAGGTTGTATTCAGTTTTTTTTCTTCGTGTAAATGCCTTGATAGAGGTGGCTGGGATGGGAGTCATCGGAAATGTATGAATCATCAAAAATCGAATTTAGCTGCACCAAACACTGCAAAACCGTAAAAATAAATGTTGAATCTTTTGAATGTGAAACTCTTCGTTGGACGATAAATTTAAATCAAAATTCATGGGCTTGAAGAGGTTAAGAACTTTTTGACCTGGAGCAAATACACGTCTTCATACAGATTCATCAGACAGTATTTATGATGTTACTGTGCCGAATCACTTGATAAGTAGTTGACTATAGACTATTTTCATATCATAAGAAACAGTTTAAAGTGCATACTTCAATTGATCGATTCCATTAACTCTGTATACACGTGCAAGCTTTTAATAGGTTTGTACTGTCAGCATATCTGACCAGTGTTTGTGGTAATTCGGGATTAATGCTTGTTTGCACTAGATATATAGCTTTTTCAAATCGAATTGAGAATTTTCCGAGTCGGATTGAGAATTTTCCAAACCAAATTGAGATTTTTCCAAACCAATTTGAGAATTTGCCAAACAATTTGAGAATTCTCCAAATCAATTTGAGAATTGTCCAATCTAAAAAACTTTCACTACTAAAAAGGAAAAGGAAGTTTTCCAAACCGAATAGACCAGCCAAACGCAGAGTGGCCTCGATTTTTGCTGTTCTTAACAAGAGCGTAATTTTTATGGAGTATTCTTCGTTCATTTCGTCTTTTTGATTTCAATGTTAATTTGTTCATAAAGTGCTATTCTTTAATTTTGCTTCACTAATTTTGTTTTCAATAAAAGTCTTGGATCGCCTTAAAAAATTGTCAATACGGTTTGGAAAACTCCCTCTTTCTTTTGGGTAGTGAAAGTTTCTTAGATTGGAAAGTTCTCAAATTGATTCGGAAAATTCTCAATTCGACTTGGAAAAGCTATATGAACTTATTGAATATTTGATTTCTGACAATCCTGCTAGGAATGACTGCATTGAGCAAATGGATCGATCGTTTGCTGTTAGAGGTGAGTAGTAATAGATCGCATCCAAGTATTTAGTATAGGCTATTGTGCTAATGTGCTGAAGTCAGAGTGATAAAATCTTTTGCAGCTCGTACCTGCAGATTTTGTTAAGGAAGCTCTTGAAAGAAATTATCCGCTGAACCCATTCACCTCCAATCGATATTTTATAGAGACACAGCAATAAATCGGCATCCCTCAGTTATGTATCAATCGATAAGCTTTAATCCAGTTGTAAGAGCGTGCCTCGTTTTTTCACGCCCAATTCATCAGCTTTCGTTTCTTTCAGGATTTACACACCCAATTTCTTCGCTTGCCCGGCACGAAACCCTTTGCCCAGTAAATCACCGGGGGCTTCGAGAGCATTTCCGAGCGTCCGTTCGTCTTTTGAAAAACGCCTTCTCTTTGGGACGGTTATGTCCTGAAATTCCTTTTGATTCATAGCTCCCCGGGACCAAGCCCAAAAGGGAACATTGCCCGGGATGGAGGGAAAGGTCGTTAGGCCCTATTGTTTCTCTCGCTCATAATTTCGGGCTTAAATGGGGTGTCGGGTTGAGTTTTTTCTTCTGAACCTTATGCGCGCCAGAAGTGGCCCAAAGGGTGCGAGTTCAAGGCATAAAATACGGCGAAAAACTCTTTTTCTCGTTAGTGACCACTTCAAATGGCACATTAACACATCCTCTGGTTGTTTATAGATGTTGATGATAATGACGTGAGGGACCTGGAATTCGGTCCGTATACAGGTAGATGCTGCTCATTTTACAGGGTGTCCCGGGAGTTATGCACAATCCGACTCCTACGTGTTCTACAACTCATTTCCGACCAAAAATGCCTCCTACCAATTTTTTGCCAGAGGCCTCGTTTTCGAGGTAAGTATTCGTGATTTAAGATTGTTTTCGTGTTTTCGATCTTAAGTCATTAAAACTGTCATAACTCCCTCAATTTCGGAGATGGCTCAAATTTAATGACACCGTTGGAAAGAACGTTACATTTTCTATCTATTTGATGTCAGAAAACTTTTTTAAAATTGCATTGAAGATGTGCGATTGCTGCGCGAAATGGCAGTTTTGTCAAAATCTTAAAATCGCTTGTTTTTCATCTCGCCTAGAAACCCCATGAATGAAAAATTGTGCAGACCTGGTTAAACGTGCGCCAAAATGTCAGCTTTCCAACGGTGTGGTCGTTTTGGTTTTTAAAAAAATATTTTTATTTAAGGAAATGGTGTTTAACGGCAGAAAAACGTGTGTTTTCTGTTGAAGTGAAGGTTTTTCCAAAAGTCTTGACGAAAAAAGGTTGGTGACCGGATATACGTAACTTTTCTCGCTGAATCGAATGGTGACAACGCCAGACCTTTCAAGTGACGATTTAAGTTAGTTTTGTCGGATGCATAAACCCGTTCGTTTGTGAACAGCGTCTAAGGCATTTTTAAGCTGTCTTGCCAAAGTCATGATAATCGAAGAGCTGGTAGTAATAGTAATCTTGTTTAAACTCTAACTCTTTGTATGATCTCGATTTAAAACCCAATATCTTACCATTGTCCAACAACTGGGTAACATGTTCGAGTCAATAAACATTTTACTTAAACTGAATTTGGTCAGAAACAACAAATTATCAACATTGCATCACCCAATGCTACTGTCAAATCAGATTGGGGTTGATAATACACGGCGCACAAAGAAACCCCTCCTTCAAGACCAGGGGGTCGTGCGGGTCATTGCATATCCTTGCCCCTGACCAAGACAATGCCTCCTCGGTAGCTATCCCAATTTTCAAACATTAGGTCTCTTTTAGGGATACAGGGTGTCCCAGGACTTATGTACAATCAGACTCCCAAGTGTTCTACAACTCATTTCCGACTGCGATGAGTTGCATTCATCTCCGAGACTTTTGGATAAACCTCAATTTCAACAGAAAACACACGATTTTTTGCAGTTAAACACCATTTCCTTAACTAAAAATATTTTTTAAAACCAAAACGACTCCACCGTTGGAAAGCAACGTGGGAGCATAGTAGGATTGTGCATAACTTCTGGGACACCCTGTTTATTGCTTTAATTATAATTGATCATACTTGAACAGTTTATGAACGAAATTCGATGATATGAATCCTCCTTGAAGCTCCAAACAGTAGTTGCTACATTTTCAGCACGGTTTTTACGTGAGAATTATCGAATTCAGAAATCCTTCCTCACCTCTCACTCTTTATTTCTATCGATATATATATCCGGTGATTTTATGATGATTGTAGGCGATATCTCTCCTTAGGATTGAGGAAATAATCTGTTAGACTCTCCAACGAATCAAACATTTCAAAGAAAGGGTGAACCCGCTTGACACTTTTTGAGTACAATATTGTGCATGTAAATGTATCGAAAACGTTACATTTAATTTTTTCAGGATATTACTTCTTCAACGAAATAGAACATTTAGAATTTTCCTCACAAAATCGTGCAGTAGAAGTACTTAGACTTATTTAAATTCGCTGAAAAAAATCGACCAAGATTTCACAAATTGTGGAAATTTGAAAATCAGTTTTTCACTAGAATATTATATTTTAAAGAATAACATATATACATAATATGTACCTATAATATATTATATTTAATAAAATATGACCGTTATGACCTCAAAAGTGTTATACCATTCAACATTTAGCATTACAGCAGACAAAGAATCGCTCTCAAGGCCATGCTGCATGAGTAAAACGTGTCTCTTAGTAGATAATTTGATTTCGATTTCGAAGATATTATGAAATTTTCGTGGCACCTGTAATAAGTTGTATATCTATACAACTGTTTCAGTAGAATAAGAAAAAAGAACCGTTTCAGAATTCTCCATGATGAATCCGGAATACATGGTCATGACATAAGTTGTGTTGAAAACATTCGACAAACTGTGCAGCCGAAACGAGTTCACGCTGAGCTTTCTTGGACTCAGTGTTTATCTCAGGTATGGAGGTAGATATCACCGTTCAGTATTGAAGCCCCAGTGACGCACACAGTTCGAGGTAAACGCTGGGTCTTTCAGCAGAACTCAGCTTCAGGCTACAAGGCTCACCACGTCGGATTGTCCAGCCACCCTCAGGAAGCCTGGATATGAACCCATTGGACTGCAAGCTTCAATCCAATGGCTTGTCACCAAGGATACCGTAATTTGGAGAGCTTGAAGCCGTCTCTGGTGAATGCTGTTCACAATTTCCCTCAGGAAATGCTGCGTACCGCTATCGATGACAGACCCTGGAGTTATAGGCTTGCGTGAAGGAAAAAGGCTGGCAATTTGAGTGGTTCATCGTTTTTCCAGCTCATAACATATTTTGATTTCAAAATAAAATAACTCAATCTGAACTTTATGAAAACAATTATGTCTCCATGCATTTTTCCTTGTAGCAGAACTTGTGGCAGAATTAGGTATAACACTTTTCGGATACCCATGTACGTATGTATTTAATAGGAAAGTTATCTTGAATTGTGTGGCCGCTGTAATTTTTATGGATTGCTCCCGTTCCGTACCTACCAAATCATTTTCGGTAAACTGAAACTTCCTTGAAACCGTCTGCGAAAACTAAAAGTTCATACAGTGCATATTGATTTGTTCGATAGAGTTATTGCTGCGATACTCCACGATCCGGCCGATCTCACTGCATTTTTTATGGTCATTCAGTAGGAAATCCTGATTTAATTGATCAATTAATAATCTACGGAGACTTCCAAGCTGTTGAAAGCCTTCAATCATCGAGACCTCCATTTTTAACGTTTTGAAAGAATTGAAACCCCCGAGCTAAAACCACCGGCGCTGAACGGATACGCGGACCATTCATTTTCGCAATCGTCCTCGATCGTAAAACTGCTGCTGGATTGTTATTACTCCCGGTAGCCATCCGGATTCCGATGCTGGGAAAAGACAATGCGACTTACACGCAGTTTCACACTGACAACATAACTTGGGCGTTGAGTAACGTTTAATTCTGCCGTTGGAAGAGAAAGACGGCGTGAAGGAAACTATCAGTAGGTTTACAAGCTGCTTCAGACTTTACACCCCCAAATGACACCTGTCATAACAATTTCAACAGCGATTGGCGAGGGAGAGTTTCAAGGTTGACAATTTTCTTTAAGAAAGTGCTGAAGTATTCCAACTTCTCATTTATTATTAGCTGTTATTATACTTCCATTGACTAGACTCGAAGCGGGTGTCCAATGAACAATTTGTTCCCAATTTTGTCGCCGGAGGTAATAATAACAATAATACAATAATAATAATCAGGCTGGGTGAGGCGCGACGTCATCCAAATAACCCTGAGGGTATTTCTCAAAATACGGACAATTTTCAAGTCAGACATTTTAAGAATTTAAGTGTCTCTTTTGCTAGGTTTTTGGATGTTTATCACTTAATTTGCCTCCCTGGATGTCTTTCTGATGCCCAGTCATTCAAAACATCCCATTATTTTCCGCGAAATTCAAATTTGAAATTTGACCACCACGACAATGATAGAAGTTATAACGATGCGTGTCTGTTTCTGTCTTGACAATGACAATTTTGGTATATTTTCACCTACATGACAATGACAGTTTTGGTATGTTTTCACCTACCAACAATGAAAATTTGGACTTTCAATAGAGGTTCTTCCAATACTACTGGACTTTTTGTAGG
Organism: Creontiades dilutus; assembly: GCA_031894815.1. Taxonomy (NCBI): domain Eukaryota; kingdom Metazoa; phylum Arthropoda; class Insecta; order Hemiptera; family Miridae; genus Creontiades; species Creontiades dilutus. The sequence continues at coordinate 84,852 of JAVIWC010009699.1, forward strand.
TTTTAAAAATGCAAAGTGATACGGCCTTCCAAGAGAATAAGTGGGTAGAAAGTAAATTTTGGGCTCAAACATAATATTTGAGCAACTAGGGCCATCAAAATGACATTGAATAAACATACTAATCTGTTTTCAGATGTTCTCGCGCGATCAGAAAACACACCACCTTCCGTTTAGGGCGACTCAACGCCCGCTTGCTTATGGGTCACTGCTACCACCAAAACAGGACCTTTCTCGAAAATCCACGTTTTGTTCCCAGGAACCCATTCTTTTTAGGCCACGGCAATGACCTTAGATTAAAGTGGCCTGAATAAAGTCAAGCGTTAGGACCTTAACTTGAACTAAGGCCTCGTCCAACGTGAGCGGGAGTCGGGCGATTTCAGCGTTACTGGCGATACCGGCGATTTACGCGAGTGCAAGCGCTTACAGCGGGAAACGCCACTAGTGTCCTATGTACGAGCGATGCCGCGAATGGAGGAGAGCGCGTTTTAGTTAGGTTAGTTCCGTACCTACCTTGTCAATCAATACGATGAGTGTTTTTTCTGAATTTCTCACAGCGAGAGACGATTTGCGTTGGCCTGAAGTAGTCCAGTTCAATTACATTTCTAATAAACGTTTGCAGAGGCAACCATCTCATGAAATTTATCAATTAAAGAACTAGTTCGGGGAATTTATAACTCTTCAGCCTATTCTTGTTTTCTTATTTCGTTGATAAGTGACAACAAAATTGTTCTGACTAACCTCGCAAGCACTCGAGAAATGATTTTGATTCCAACAGACTTGGACAACTCCAATAACCTTGACAACAGATGTAAACAATAGCGCGATTGTAGTGGGAGTAGCGAGAAAAAAATCAATTTGATTTAATCAAACCGATTTGATTTCAAGCCGCGTGTAGCGTGTGCGTGTTAGCGATGAATCTTTTTGGATTAACTAAAGTAATAGCCTAATAATCGTGATGAACGAAAAGACGTTAAGGCCAAAATGAAAAATAATCGATAGAGCGTGTGCACGCAGGACGCACAACTCTGTTATAATAGTTTGATCGGAAAATAGCCTGCCCCGGAAAAATCGCTGAACCCACCCGACCCGCTGGTATCGCTTAGTTCCCGCTCACGTAAGGTACGGCGTAAGGGGTTGAAAAACCATTGACAGCTGCTCTTCAGATGTAACTGAAGACGAGAGAATTTTCATATTATTTTAAATCTCATCTAGAATACTCGAAAAAAACAACTCGAAAATGGGAACTTCGATACAGTTGCAGGCCATGACAATGACAAATCAGGGTTTCTCAACCCTAGAAAACATAGAAATTATGTTAGCTTCCGAGGTATTGCTAGCGGTCAATGCAGTACCAACTCAATAAATGTATGCAGATAAGGAAAAAAGTTGAATGTCAGAAGACTTTAAACAGCACAGCATTCCATTTACACGGATTTGCCCGTAGTTTGAGGACCTATATGTGTTCACGTACCCTCTAGCACATGACAATCGAGTCATATGAGGTACATAGAGAGATAGGTAAAACTTTAGGTCTAACTTTACCCATCCGCTGCTCTAACTCCCCGCTTGGACGGTTGAAAACTTCATTCCGTTCTGTTAAGCAGAAAGAGTAACGATAAACTGTATTAGCATATAGAAAGTCGAGAAACATAAGACAGAAAACAGCAGACATTGATGGCAACCTGTGTAGGAAGCTACAAGAGTTTTTTTTTTCGATTCATGGCCTTCGCTTTCGAACATTAATCGATCCGATTGCCTCTTATTTTTCTCCTTGCCCACTTTAGTTGTCGACACATTTCCAACCGAGTTGGCTAAATCGATTTTTTATAAATTTATTGTTTCATGAATAGGTAAATAGATTCCATGAAATACGGCCGAATCGTTTGTTTGCATTACTCCTTATCGGGACGTTACTCTGGATGACGGATATGGTGTATTAGTGGGAGGAAGGGTACACCGTAATTGTTCCGTGGCCTCCAAAACTACCCACGCGGTTGTGCGCAATAATCGAAAGAGGAAGATCTTCGCTGTCAAAGATTTGTCAAGGAATATTTAATATTCAAGAGAGCAGAGCTGGTTTTGGACGCAGTTTCATAGAAAATTACAGTGTAGATTTTTGGCAGGACCCTCCTTTGTTCGCAGAAAGTTGGCACTTATTGCGTGGGGAGAACTAACGAAGATTTCAAGGACTGCACCTCTATAATAATTGTTAATTACAATGTTATCTTACAAGGTAAGGAAATACTATGCCACAATCATATCTCATGGTTAATAGATAATGGTGTAATACCATCCTGTAATAATTTGCAGCGTTCATATTGATCGTGTGTCTGATCTAATCGAAATCAACTCAAGTTTTCCTTTATTTTTTTGTTGATACTTGGAAAGTGGGCTCGGTGGCTTCGGAGGATCGGCCGGGTGGGCGAGCATTCAACGGAATCGCTACCATGCGGAACAAGAGCGTGGCATCGCTCGCTTTTTGGTTAATAGAAAATGATTTCCAACGGCCGTAAAAAATCCCAACGCCCGTAACTTGTTGATTGTTTTCGGTTATCAACGCGGACAGCGAAGATTCAAGATTGCCGAAGGCTACACATTTCCCTTTCGGTCCAACCGATTTGAACGCGTAAGCTATGAAACTAACACCGTAGCTGACAAGTTGAAAGGAAATGGGTGACCGGATTTTCGCACTTCAAAAATTGCTTTGTGAGCATAAACAGTCGTCGGAGTAATTTACCATCGTTGTTTGAAAAATTTTAAAGAATTAGGACACATTGATTACCTAATAGATTGGAAACGGGGTTAAACAGTACACCGAATCGAGCAGCGAGTTTTTGATTAGTGGATTCCTACATTTGGGCCATGAGCAACGAAAGAATGTCATAATCGGTCAAGATTTCAAAAACTAGACTGGGGCGAAAATGTATGATTTCGGAGTAGCATTATGAATTTGGTTTTACATCTTTCCTTTAAAACATTTGAGTAAAAAATTGGACTATTGCAGCAGGTTTTTTCAACATTTAAGAGGATTAATTACCATGGTTAACCATCATCATCAAAATCCTTTAAGGTCATTCTAAAACAATAATAAATTTCAATATTTTTGCTGTTGTCTATGTGCTCCGTAGTAAGTTTAGTTTTCTCGAAAATAAATATTGAACAATGTCCTTAACTGTACTGGCAGTAATTTGAATGGATTTAATCGAAAGTTAACGAAAATAATTGGAGAAAATTCCTAAAAAGTGTAATATTGCATACAATCCATGTCATAACACCTTGCGATTTGTTTACCTCTTAATTACGCTCTCCGGAAATTGGTTTTCATAGTGGTCTTTCTCATGGGTAATAAAGCTCCTACCCTGAAATTCCGATTTTGAATGTAATTTCAAAACCTCACAGTTTCATGCGTACCGTCCATTCCAACACTAATTTGCATCAAATTAGAGATATGATTTCGAAGGATGCAAAGACATATATCCTGGCAGAGTTCATATATTTGAAACTTAGAGACAATATGTTTTTCATCAGCTAAACTGTTTGATTCTAAAATCTGCTCCCAGGAATATCTGACCAGGAATTGGTTTTTCGGATGTCACACATTAGAATGGTAGAAAGAGGGGAAGCTAGAAATTATGGTAATTTCAAGGGAATCTATTTTTGACATGGATGTTGAAAACCGCAACTTCGCGAGGGACGTTGAATGTTAATCCTCATGGAAGAAAAAAGGGTTCTCTTAAACACTTAATACTAAACTGCAGGTAGCAGATTTCCGTTATAAAAGACACTGTTTTGAAGATAATTCGTATGTTATAGACTTGTGTGTCCTGGTTAGTTAAGATTCCATACTAGATAGTTGTCACTAGTGACTATCTATAAGCAGTAATTTCCATGGTCTCTAATGTCAGTACGTAAAGTAAACAAAAGTTATTCATTTGTCCCAAATGTGAAATACAGCAAAATTTGAACAAAAAGAGGCAACTTTTCCTCTCTCTGATAGAAACCGTAGCAAAAAGGTGTGGTTTAGTTATCGATAGAAGAAAAAATATGTTTGGACAATTAGATGCAAATGGTACAAATGAGTTATGTATATGGACAGAACTTTCAACATACCTTGACATCTCTGAAGGTGGGGGCCAGCTGATCTGTGGTAAAGGTCGTGTTGGCTGGTGCGGGCTTGTTCTTGACATTGGGGAAAATGATACCCCTGTTCCTGGTGGAACCTCCAGCCTTCTTGGACGACGCAGAAGGTGGCGCTGAACCTGGGCTCGTCGACGCTGAAGTCGGTGTCGTTGCTGCTGGTGTGCTCGCGACGGGTGTCGGAGTCGTGAATGTTATCGGAGATGGTTCTGTGACATCATCAGGCCCTTCGACGCTGTACCGGTTTTGATCGTATTCCACCAATCTGTCGATGGTTGGATCCAGGAGCAATTCAGCAGCCACTGGTCTTTGCGCCAGAGTCACCACGTCCTCCTCCTGTTTCTTCAACCTTTTTTCAACCATGTCCAAATTGGCAATGATTTTGTTCGTGTTCGTTCTCAAATCCGCGTGAATGTCGTTGATGGCTCTTTCTTGCCTTTGAGTCTGCGTCAGCAGCTCATCAGATTTCGGCACCAGATCATCAACAGAGCTTTTCGTTCCAACAACAACATTCCAAACTTCATCCATCTTATTGGAAACGCTCAGCATAGGGTGCATCTGCCTCACCAGTTTGTCCAACTTGGAGTTCTTGATTACGGTCGTCGGAGGTGGTGTAGTAGTCCGATTTCTGAACGGCTGCGGATGAGCAGCCTGCACATAGACAGGCTCCACAATCGCTTCATGAATGTCACTCATCATATTCAACATCTTCCCCAAACTTTCCGACACCACATTAATATGAAACTGCAACTTCCTATCGATATTCGCCGTGTTGCTCCTCAGAGCTTCAAGCTCGCCATTCAATACCTTAGATACGTCCAAAGTGCTCAAGCTAATAGGCTTCTTTTCGCTCGCTTCGGCATTGATATCATCAGCGGGCAAGAAATTAGTGTCTAACTGGTTCTTTAAAACTACCAGTTTGTTATCAATATCGCTCACTTTCTGGTCGAGCGAGACCAACCTCATATCGAGCTTATTATCTGCCAAGGGGGCCAGGGGCTTTACTAATTTTGAATCCAACGTCCTCAGGTTGTGGATGATCGACTCCGTTTTGTCGATGTTATCATTCATCCTCGAATCGAGCGCTTCGACCCGCCTCATGAGGTGCTCCACCGCCCTGTCTAGATTTTCTATCCTCTGAAGTTTGGTTTCCAGCGTCGAAACTATCACTTCGAAGACGTTGAATAAATACTGCTCTCTGTAACAAAAGACAAAAAGAACGTGATGAGTGAATGACGTAACTATTAACAGTAATTAAATCATTTTAACACGGAGTTGATTTGTATGATATTTATAGAGATTGGTGGATCCTTATCCAAAATATCTTTCACCTGTTGAACTTTCAAACTCTTCACCTTCCATTGGTTCTTATCGATTTACCACCTTACCCAAAAGTTTGCAGTACATGTGGTATCGTTTCTAAATTATTATATAGGACGTCCCCGGAATTAATTGTAGCAACAATTCATGTCACAACTACCGTATAAGTTATAATTTTCACATTCATCCGTATCAGATAATAATCTTCTCAAAACATTAATTATAAATGAGCCATATATGATATGAACTCCATAATGATTATGAACGTAAAATATAGTCCCGAATTTAGACGGTTCACGGGCTGACTCAAATATTAGTAACAAATCTTCGTGAAATCATTGTTATCATTGCAGTGATGCTATCGTGATGGCTTTAATATAAAATTTTCACGAAATATCTTCATTTAAAACCATTTTAAGGAATTGTGTAACCTGCATTTAAGTAATACTGTTTCAAGTAGACTTATCTTATATTTACACCTGTACAAAATTTGAAACGTTACGACTCCTTGGGATTCACGTATTAAAAAAAAAAAAAAATTTGAAAAACTACAAAACATGGTAAAATTTCTGAACTTTGTTTGTAATGTAAAGCTTTATTTAAAACTTTTAATCTCAATATCTGGGGATTGTAAATTTTTGAACACACAGGGTGCCGATTCCAAGTAACTGAGCATAAATATGGTTATTACAAAAATCACTCATATTCCAATATGACAAGACGTTTAGAATTGCATATTTGCTTGTGTTAACTTAGTATTGGGGTGAATTTAATCCAAACTATCAGCACTTATTTTGGTTTAGTCGTGATATTTTTCGAGCTCTATGGATAATGGAGCTATGTAATGGAGATATGTGGAATCAATGTACGAAGGAGGGGATGGAATGGAGAAGCAGCACCTTCTATGGGTTGAGGTGATTAGGCTGCAAAATTCACATGATGCCTAAAAGCTTTAAGCGTCTAACCGAAGTGTCAGGAGCAGAAGTTTCATGTGACAGGATATGGGGAAACTATGCATATTCATTATAGTCACAGTCATAGTTCAAAAAACCTGCAGAGATGAGGAGGGATGTTGAGGGAGGGAATGAATGGCTACAAGGGAGGTGGCATCCTTGCAGAGAGAAAGGGGTATCGGGGTAGTCAATATTAGAGGGTGGGGTGGTACTGTAACAATATGGTAACGTATGAGGAAGGTTGCAATAAAATGAAACTATTACCCCGTTCACAGTATAGAGGCGTCTAGCCTGCAACACCCACATGCTACCTAAAAGCTTAAAGGGTTACGCAAAGCGTCAGAGGCAACATTTGCATGAATCAGGATTTGGAAAACTATCCGCATGTCCATGTGCACTGCAAAGGTGAGTATTTAGTTTGGTGGAAATGTCAAACATTTATCGAGCATTTTGCCTTTAGGGGAGGTGGACGAAAGAGCTGCATTGGGACGGGCAATATATGAGGTTAGGAGTGGTTCTGTACTGCCCTGCAGACATATGATGATGGAGGTTTTAGGATGAAATGGCCACCCCTTCTAAGGATTGAGGCGACTAACCTACAACACTCACAGGATCTATAAGCTTGAAGCTACAGGTACAAACTAAGGAACAGCTGTTTCAAGAAACGGAAAAGGGTCCATATCATTCAAGAACTTTATTTCTCAATCTGGGTTTTGCAGGAATTAGGTTGAAAGGCCTGGAGAAAAGGTGGGTAACATCACCTTCTCCATAATCAGATCGCCATTCAACACCTTTCGGAGCGTCCAGCTGCAGTGCGGCCATGTCCGTGTCACCCTGTTTACAGATAAAAGGGAAAAGGAAACGAGAAAGCCCTGTTCAAATATAGCCGCGGACAAATAAATTAAATTACATCGCGCATGCCCCTCACGTATGCGGGCTTGTCCCTTTCCGTTCAACTGTTTATACTTTCCCGCTCGGTTAACCTTGGGAATGCTTAGTCCGCCCCTTACCGCCGGGCCCCGACACCTGATGATCGCTCGGGGTCTCGAAATCGTGTTAATAGAACCAGTTTCGTCCCAATACGATCGCCGTTGACTGAGGGGGCGCAAAAACCCCTTCAGCCGAGCCGCGGCGCGTCGCGAGAAAAACGGGACATTTTCAAATTGCGGTTAACTTGAGAAGAACGTTGCGCAAGGCGTCAAAGCCGCCCGTCAGAATCCGAGCGGTTTATAAGTGCTTCGTAATTTATCATCGAAATCCGGCGACTTGGAATCTGGATTGACGATTGAGTGGTTCTTACAATGTCGACTTATCACTGGACGATCGAAACTTGAAGAAATAAAATCCATTCCAATGGCTCCAAAATGTAGAAATAGACATTTCCAAAGCTTCTTTCGTCAGAAAAGCATTGCTGCATACAGAGCAATAAAGTCAGTTATCTAATGGTCAAAGACAAAGTCACCAGAAACTTAAAAATCCTTTTCAAAAGATCCTTTTGCATCCTTCGCAATCGCCTCAACCGCTCTATGTATACTCCTGCGGTGCAAAAGGGATTTTGCCAGACAGTTGACCGATTTCGGATCACGCAGCTGTATCAGTGGAAGGGTGCCTTGATGTTTCCCCCTTGACATCCCATTTGTAGATGGGATTTAAAAGGACCCTGATTTTTTTCAATAATAAACCTTTGTAATTGACCAAGGAGAGAAAAACTAAATGACCAAATTTTAAGAAAATTTGAATCCAACTTCTATCCGGAATGTAATAGTAATTTCGGCCTTTTGATCAATCAACCCTGCGGGATTATATTTAAGGAAAAATTTACCAGAAAAAATCGACATTTCAAAGGCTTTTGATATAAGAGGGTTGTTTTTTATTAGATTTGATACAAATTAGTTCCCTGAATCTAATGATTCCGCTCGAGTTGCTATACGACCACACGATCACCATTTGAAATTTTGAAAAATCGGTCAGTTGACGGTTGACCTATGTTGCCCGATCTGAGCTAGATCGCTTGGCTGGTGGCAGGCAGCCCATGTATTTTAGTCTTGAATGCAGTTAAAAGATATAGAGGCGCTAGGTGCCGAGTTTATAAAACCTGCCATAGACTACGTCTAGTATGATCTATCTATGATTTACAGGAAAGTGCTATCTTATACAGAAATAATAAACCTCTTTGTAATAATTTTCACTGTTTTTTAGATCATTTTTGGGGTTTTATGTGATCTCATGGATATTGTAGATGTGAAGTCTTCTTGAAATGACTACTGAAACCAGTGACAAAATTTGAGAGGTTGTTGTAAACAATTTTCATTCAACGAATGCTTATTGGAAATAATATTCAAAACTGGTTCATTAGCCCAAAATTTGGGAAAACAAAATTTGAACTTCACTAGTAGTTATAAGTTCTAGAAGAGGGAAACAATGAAACAGAACAATTCATATTCCATTCAATGAACTAATCTATCAAAATGACATACAAATCACAAAACATAACATAACATAAGACTTGTCTGTCTGTCTGTCTGCAAACTAATTTGTCTGTCGAAGTACCATGAAGTATGTGGTTGCTAATGCTCTTAGATTGTCTTTTTACCTTAACAATTGTCTACAGGACATTGATTTCTTATGTGATCGATTTAGCCTCGCTTTGCTTATTCAGAAAGTGATATTGTCCGAACTCACAACTTCAGCTTCGGAAAGGAATATGTGGCTACAGATTTTCCTATGCATAACATTTTAGAAATCAATATATTTTTATCCGTTTCGGAGACCCCAGTTGTCATAGTGTTGTCGTTATAAGCATAATAAATGTTTAATAACAATTGAAATCGGATTAATCTGCATCATGAAATTCCTGGTTTTTTCACTCTTATTGCATAACACACCTCCGACCCTTCCTTTTGTCAGGAAAGTGCGATCCGTCTCTTTCCACGAATAACCCAACGGTTATCAACTCCGGGTCGACGATAATGCAATGCGGCAGATCTGAGGCAATTATAAATAAATGAGAAGGCCATACACTGTCTCTCGCAGAATGCAACCGGAACCAGCCGGGTTGTTCTTCTTTTGGCATAGCTGTTAAAAGTCACTATGCCCCAACGAGACCCATTAATCTTCCAACTCCTCGCCGGCTGGCTTGACAGGAAACATGATCACGTAACGGCCGACCCAAACTGACCAATTAATCCAAAAGGGCTAAGTTATTATAGAAGAATCCCATTCGGGTTCATCCTTAATTCGACTCGATTATTCCGGTTGCCTAACCGGTTTTTCGGACTTCAAAAAAGTTTCCGTGATTCCGTTTTTTGAACGCAAAAGATCAAGGTTGTCTCATCTTCATGTCTGCGTCATTATTGAATTAGTATGATTCCGACAGTTTTAATTGCCGTTGTGTGTACTTCAGTTGTTCTTAACTAAATGGGTACTTATCCGCAAGGAAGCGAATCCTTGACCGAATGCGGGTGCCAAACGAAAACGGGAATCGCTGATCTTCCCCAAAATTTCATCTTGAAAAATGTGTGGTATACATGTACTTTTGTTAGAATTTCCTGTACTCAATCTTTGTAACGAACCAAATTGAAAAAAAATAAGAAAGGAAACGTAGTGATTAAAGTAAAGTTACAAAACACCCTTCTGGTTTTTACGTTTCACAGCTTTCTGGACAATTCTAAAACATCTATTCTCACCATTTAAGCGTCAAAATCTAAGGTTATTAAAGGAATATCCCAAAAATTAGTCCTCATGAATTTCATCATATCAGCTATGGCTACTGCTAAAGCCCAATTGTGGATTTTGTTTTTCAGAAACGAAACGCTGGTAGTGATAGATATCATTATCAGATATTACCTTCAGGATCGAAAATCAAGTTTCACGCATGCGCCGAAGTATATTTCATGGTACTTGTGTTTGTCGGTGTATTGATACATTTAATTATGTCCCCTATCACAGGAACTTTAAAATGCTCACATCTTCTCCGATTTTCATAAGATTTCAATGAAATATACTAGAAATTTGCGGGCTATATTGCTGTAGCTCATACAATTTGTTATAGGAAGGTTGATGTCGATCTATGAGAGTTGTAGGCTAGAAATCTTAACAGAGGAACGTGCATTTCAACATTGAGATATTCAAACTAAAGTAGTGTAATTATTTGAAGAGATTTTTCTGTGTATATAGTATATAGTAGTTACTTGGGCATCTCCCTATTACTCCAAATAAACCGATCGTTTGTATTGTTCTATCACTATCACGACACACCCAGGGGCCAATTCGCCCACGAACTCTATTCAACCCAGTTTGTAATTCTTACTACTTACAAATCATACCCAAGCTACTACTGCTTTACAGCTTTACCCAAAAAGTAAGTTTTTCTACATTGTGAAAAATTGAAAAACGTTTTTTAGAAAATTTGTTTCGCACCCAGTTATTTTCAACTATTCCTCTACCCAACCATTTGTTCCAAACATTTTTCGTAATCCGTCATGAATCCAATCCGAATGAATCCGTCGTGTAATCCGTCATGAATCCAATATCTGCCGATCCAGACAGCCAATCTTAAAAGAAATGATAGTCTTACTCATCAGACCTCGCAACATCAGATTTGCATTGGTTTCCAAAGCTCCAAGAACATCTTCCCGAAAAACGCTTCGCCGGTGAACATGAATTGAAGGCAGAGGTAGAATATTGACTGTCTGGATTGGAGTTAAGTTTAATCGTTATGAAAAATATTTGCACAAAATGGCGATTATGCAGAGAAGCAGTTCCAAAGATTACTGAGAACAAACATGTTTTCGAGCTTTTTTCTATTTTTCACAAGTAGGAAAACTAACGTTTTGGAAAAAATTTGGAAAACTAACCGTTAGCTGTCATGACATTAGCCCATTTAATGGGTTAATACTGAACTATCGGCATAAGAGCGCGGGTTCGTTTCATTGTTCAAGTTGGATCAAAATTCAAACGTTGATTCAGTCATGAAGCTTTTGAACTTTTGGGCGGTGGAAATAATAAATAAATAAATTGTACGTAAAATAGTAATAATGAATACAATATGCGATCATGGTGAGAGTTTTAGCGAATAAAAGAGAGAACCTACATTTTCATTCAACTGCATTGTCAATTGTTCAGGGGTGTGCTGGGAACTCGTTGAACAATTGAAGAGCTAAGAAGTTATGTAGCCATTTAAAGCAAATTTTTTGATATTGGGACGTAAACAGCAATAACTGAATAATGACGAATGATACTATCACGATGTGGAAAAAAGCATCCAAGCAATATAACAGGTGTCAAATCTTTGTATCAACCTAGCAACTAACGCCATAACTAGGGGAACTTCGGTCTCCTTGGAGGGGATTGCTGTGCTCTATGAAATGGGCTGATCGCAAGTCTTAGATTTTCTAGGTTAAATAGTTGTATTGGTGCCAATACGAGAAGCTACAGTTTCCTAACCGATTAACAACTTGAAACAAGAGGTTTCAGCTTTTAGTGGGCAACATTTTAAATGGACAGAAAGGATGGAGTTTGCACCAAAGCCTACTAAGGCCTCTCACGATTTATTTCTCAAGATCGAGAAAGATAATTCGAAGAATGGAACTTTACTTGTTAAATGGGAAGAACGGGGCATGTGGCTTGTTGGTCAATGGTCAAGAATCTTGCGTAACTGGAGCTCGCCCGTCGAACAACTTTCATTCAAGACTTCCTATGTCCTCCGATGGGAGATCGGAGCATCAAAAATGTTGTTGACACCCGATCGTGGGTCCCACGATTTTTTGATTCGTTGTATATGCAAATATCAATAATACTGGAGTGTAAACTGCTCATCCAACTACTAGCAATGGTCACCATCGGAGAATCAAACTAGAAAATAGATTTCCGTATTGGGGTTCACTTTCTATTAAAATGTTAGAGTAGCAATAATTATATTTAAAAAATGATGTAAAGAAAAGCAGGCTGGGCACTTGGCGAACTTTCTCACTGACCGAGCAAGATGACAGTCCTTCCCTACGTGTCCCACAAGCTTTAGAACGCTTAACAGCGGACACGAGTGGTCCTAATATCTCCCTTTTTCTTCGTGAAAGTCAACATTTTCAAGATTTGTGACAATACTAAATCGAAAAAGATAAGAATCATGAGAATCGGATGAGAATTGTAGCTTGATTCAAACAGATTTTTGGGGTACAAAATCAAGTACCTAATGAAACAACCCTTAAGGTAAAGTCACCTTTCTCCGAAATATAAACAATGCAAAGGTACAAGGGGTTCTAAATACCTATTGGTTAAATGAAAACCTTATAAAGTACGTAAAATCTACTAAGTCATTTATAGAATATTTCTTGTAATAGTGTAGTGCATGTTCTTATTTACGATATTGGTAACTTGATCATGAAAAATTTGGTCTTATAATGTGCACACTGGAAGCCTTTGGTGGGTGTTGGAATAGACACATATCAGTTATTGGTTCCTTCCAAATTTTCGTTTGATAGAAAAAACGAAGCAAATTATTGAACAAAGGTTGTGATGAATAAGGGTGACCCCTTCCCATTTCTTGAAACTGCTTTTCCTGAGCATAAACCAGACATTTTTTATTATCAAGGAGTACCTTCTGGGCTTTGCGGGTACCTTCCCATGGAAGAGGTAACTAGTCCATTTCATTAGGAGGACCAACTGTGAGCCTATGCTGCCAATCGCGGGGCAGCTGCTCAAGCGAAAATTCTCTGCTGTCATGCCATTATTTTATTTTTGTTCAACGAAGATTTTGATTTGATAATTTAAAACTTCCATTTTCATTAACGAAGGTAGTGGATGGTAGAGTGATACAGATAAATAGTTATAACTTTGCCATCTTCCTCTGATTTCAATGATTTATTTGAATTTATTTATTGTTCGACCCAAATTTCAGTCTATATGTGGAACAAATCTCGGAAGTTTTGAATTAAATTTTTGGAGAGTGAAGCGACAGGTAATAAAATCCGGCAGTTTTTCTTGCTCCTTTCGTGCCCGAAATTTATGATTCGCTGGTCTAGGTAAGTAATGAGGATGATTTGGACTACGTCGATTCTAGTTCTTGTATAACATTTTTCAAACATTGTGATTTCGAAACTTTTCATAAACGACTTTCCAAACCAGTTTCCGTAACTAATTTGCAAACGGTTCAAAAGGAAGAGTACAACTGCGAACCTTCACCCGAAGTCTCGTTTGATGGACAAGAAAACCTCCCAGGTTAGCGATAATTGTTGTAATCGGTCTCAGTTTAAGAGGTCCCGCCCAATGACTCTAAATTACGATAACTCATTCGTTGTAGGCTCCATCTTTCGACTTTGATTCCCACTCTCGCCAAACATAACTTACAAGAACGTCTGTAATTTCGCACGTTCGGAGTCTTTTTATCCGCGGCAAGATACAGATCTAGGGGCCGAACAAATCAAAAGAACCTAGGAAGTACACGCCCTTTCCATTATGATGCCTATTAGGCCCCGCGTTAAGTAACTCGGTTGTTTGGATTTGCATTTCTGCACTGTCTGCGTCGGTAGCTACAAAGGGGGAAGTCCCACGGTTATTACCAAACTTCCTTCTAGGATGATTAAACCATTAGGAGAAGAGTTTTCGCACGAGGCCGCCTCTAATGATGAAAGCATTGAGAGATACAGACACACTCGAATGGAACTGGTTGTTATGACGTAACGAGGTATTTTGATCTTGTGCGAAATTAAATGGACAACAACGCATAAATTATGAGGATGGGTCTGGCGACATCTTAAATGATCATAACCAGAGAGCCACAATAACTTAGTCTGTACACGTATCGGTGTGTGAGTCCACTTCTTATGACGAAAGAATTGAGAGATATAAGGAGGTGATGGGATGGATTGATTTCCCCTTCCAAGGGCGGATGCGATAAGCCTGCAATACTCTGAGGATACCACAGAAGCTAATTTTATTGGTAAGTAATGTATGCTTTATAGCGACAATCCAGAGTCTGATTTTTTTCCTTAATAGAAATAAATAAACAAATTAATAAACAATAAACCGAGATATCTCTTTTATTAACCTCCTTTCACGATTTAATGTAAACACTAAGAAAAAATACTCCACCATACGTTTTGATTTCCGGGGGTTTCTCTTAAAATGACTGTACTATGGCCAAGAATCGTAGATCAATCGATAGGTTGGTGGACAAACAATTTATTTGTTTGTGGCTGAACGTCTCCGACAGTTTCCGAACATAGCTTGAACCTATTTGTTTTTTAAATTACAAATTTGAAATTGCTATCTAAAATAATTTTTTGTGTATTTCGTTTTTCGAAGGTCCTATGATACCCGCAGATTACCTACCGTTAAGTCAAACCCAAATATATGACTATATTAGAATTTGATTTTTTATTAATCCACAGTAGAAATCATTGGAATATACTTCATATTTTTTTGTTTACCAAAACAACCATTTAGATCGTTTTTCCATCTTCTTGTTGTTATTGATTTTGAATAGTGATACTCGACACGAGGTGCCATCAGATATATTTCTACTATTTGTACGCATCTTGCTGCTTAGGCCAAGTATCTCCTAACAATATTTTCTTGGACCCTGTCCATATTAACGTGCTCGTCAAAACATCTACTCCGGTTTCCAATGGTTGGTTACATTAATTCATTCTCTGGTGATGAAGTATCAGTCATGCTGATTTGTTAAACCTCAATGTATTTCAAAAACGAATTATGGATATTTGAGAATCGGTGTTTCGCCAAGGCAAAACAAGGTTCGACAAATTCAAGGTTGAAGAACAAGAAGATTGTTTGTTCAAACTGATGGTATTACGAAGATGTGCAAATGAGATATAGTAAATTAGAACTGTCAAATCCATATGGGTGATGCTGTACAACCATTGTAAATCCCTTTTTAAGCCCCGCCTTGGTCGAAATAGGAACCCAATCCATCAACACTCATTCAAGGCTGTGATGGATATGGTTATTTGGCCCCTTCCCGATTTTAGAATCTGTCGCCTTGGGAGACGAATCAGACGCCTGCAAACATCTGGGTCATCCTCTGAGAGTAGCAAAGCATTATAATGCATCCACCTGCTCGGAAGGGGCATCTATACCATTCCATCACCTTACCTCCTTTGACCCTTTTATTGTTGATTGTCCTGATATCCTGCTGCCCCTATTCAGTCGCAATGCCCCCCCACCCCCTGTAGCTGTATGCCCTTTATTATGATCAATTTTAAACTTATCGTTCCCCTGCCCAACTCATTACGAGCCCCCCCCCCCCACCCCCCGAATGAGAATCAATATTCCATTCATGCCCCCTCCCCCCCCCCCCCCGGCTTTTCTCAGAGCCCAGGGAGTGTGATGGATATGGATAGTTGGAACCTTCCCAATTTTAGAATCTGTCGCCTTGGGAGATGAATCAGATGCCTGCAAGCGTCTGGGTCATCCTGTGAGCGTGGCAGAGCATTATAATGCATCCACCTGCTCGGAAGGGGCAACTATCATTCCATCACCTCACAAGGCGGAGCAAGAATGGTGTACTGGTAGATGCGTAGAAACCACCGTGTTTTCTTGAAACCTCGTCATATTAATGGGCTTGCATGGGTTCCTAAAACGGTTCCCTATCGTTAAATCGGTGCTTCTTATAAGGGCTGGTGGTACAAATTCAAGACTGAAGAACAAGGAGATAGTTAGGTAGTTCAAACTGATGGTACTCGTATTACGGAGATGTATAAATTGACAGAAAGCAGATTGGAACTGTCAAATCCAGATGCTGTCAAACCATTGTAAATCCCTCTTTGAACCTCTTTGAGTCGAATCATGGACTCAATCCATCAAAACTCATTCAAGACGGAGCAAGAATGTTGCACTGATAGTCACCCCAGAGGTATCTCACGTTACGCATGAGCCGGCCGAAAAAATGTTCTTATCCCCCAAGAAAGTCCACTTACGTCAACACCGGGCGGCGCGTGGGCGTCTCTGTCCGGCATTAGGGCGGATTTAGTCTTCATTAATCCGACGTACGATATCAACACGTCCGCGGCGCCGCCCCAATGAGATCGAAGCTTCTAATTATAGGAACTAGCAGAGCCGGAACGATCGGGCGGTTGAAAAAAACCATTCCCGGCAGACAAGAATTTCGGGTCAGTAGACCTTTTTTCCACTCGAATATTAAGTTTTTATTGTCCGATCGTTTTTACAAATCGCTTTTACATCGTCACTTTTTCAAGACACGAATACTTTCGCTTATACCCATTGTGATGTCGTTATTTTTTGTCCCAAATATAGACATTTCCACTTGCATATTATGTTATAAACCACTCTCAATAAATTTCGTTTCCTCTCTGCGATGCCTCTCTTTTATGTCCAGATTCTTTTAATAAGCATAATTTCTTCAGTTTTAATTAGATTTTGACGATATCTTCAGGTCTCTGGATGGTCTCCTATGATATTCATCTCTCAAGAATTGATGCTTCCATCCATCAAGTATGATTTTCTCATATTGAGGTTGATCTCGCTAAACTTTCGTGGGTAGTGACGGAAGAACGATCAGACAACCTCCCACTATTAGCTGCTGCACATGGAATGGTTGAAATAGTTTAATTTCTACAATTTCCACTAGATTTCATTGATGCAGAAGGTCTATAAGTTTCATTGCCAACCAAATCAATATTTCAGCGTTGCCCATGAGCAAATATAAAATCGATCAAGTTTTATTTTCTAACTGAGGATTGTTGGAGAAGAACACCATTCAATTTCAACACAATTACATCTGCTGATGTGAGATCCGTGTAAAAACCCTAATGTCTACAGGTACTTATTCACAGATTTTCACGAAATTTAGAAACTTAAAAGTGGTTAGAAGTTGTGATAAGAAAGTGTAAGGAATAATTATTTCACTTTTCGCCCAATTAGTTTTGCAAAGTCAAGTATACGTTGTAAAGAGGAATTTGCATTTAGTCCGTAGGCGGTTCCCTATATGTGTCACTGCTCAAAAATTAATATATACCTAGTCGACTTGCACCTGCGCATGAGCATAAAATCCGTCAACCACATTTGAAGGGCTGTAAGGGAAGGATGATTCAATTCATTCCGATCTCAACTCGATAAAATCATTACGGTAATCGCTGTAGGATTGGAGGCGTGAATGACATGCAATAAAGGTCTACCCGTTACAAGGCGCTAATGTTCACAGGAACAATCCCGTTCAAAAATAATTTGGTTTTCTGGCGGTGATGATATATTTTAGACTTACATGCTCTTTCTGTGCCAATGACTGATTAATTCAACACCGTTTGAGATTACTTAAAACAATTCAATGTTCTAGGTACTTTCATGATACGGATACAAGGAAGAAATCTCGTTTTATTATTATTATTGATTAAATTGATTGCTTTTCATGTCTTGATACGTTTTGGAATAATTATTGAAGGTCTTGTTGCGCACCGTACCCACTTGAAGCATCTGACATCCTGTTCGTCACTTCTATCAACAAAATACTTAGTACTGAAAGTTGTACCACCTGACCCAAGTATCGACTTTACAACATAAAAATCTCACTTTGGTGTTGTATTGAAAATCGATTACCATGTGTCTTAATGTTGAGTAATTCTTGCCATTTCTCTGACTTAATATGCTAAATTATTGCGTACCGAATGGAATTAATTTGTGTTCTCATGAATTAAGAAAGATATCGTGATTTCGGTGTTATGCGAAAAATCCGGTTCACACCTCTTTTGAATGGTGACTTACAATTCAAAGGTTCAAAGTGACGTTGAGGGTACGCTTAAATGCTGATGTTTCAAGAATTGTGAAGGGGGGACTAGCCATAATCATCAAAAGTTGGTTCTGAAACCAAGAACTTTTAGAACCAAAGATTATTTGGATGATTAATACTGACAAACATAGACTCAAAAAAGATGACTAAGAATCAAATATCATAGTTGGTGAGGTCGGAAAGTCGAAAAGTCACTGATTTTGAGGTTGACAACTAATTCAAAAACTTGGAGAATCGGAGAATTTTTCTGAAGGTGCATTATTAACGACGAAATTGGGGCGTGCGATGTCAGTGAGTTATCCTTAACATTAGTATGAAGACACTCAATCAGGATCAATCACTTCAATAATGTTTTTTACTGTTTGTAGGTATATGTAGTTTACTTGTTAGCTTTGTCTTTTATACTTTGAAAGCTCAGCAAGGTATTGGATACCCCCAGGGCATCTGGTTTCTTATGACGCAAAACATACAATCCTTGTCCGCAACGATAAAGTGACAGGCAGGTTCGAATGCTCCGCCCGATTCGGGATCAGCTGGAAAAACGGCTCACGTGCGTCCCCCAACGAGTTTCCAGACTCGAGAGTCGTGACCGGGCTGTATTTGGAATGAGGCATTGCTCCGGTTGTTTCCAGACTTTATCACTGGACATTAATTTTCGAGAGTTTTATGTAATAGAAAATCGATCGCCACGAACTAGGGGAGGTTTCCGTTAAAGATAAAATCCTCGGGATTCGGAACAATGGCGGGGGGAACAAGACCGAGTGAGACGCCAGGTAAGGTATTTGATTCTGGACTGGATAAAGGAGAAGGTACATACATAGCGAAGTGTACTTTATATAAATAACGATGTCTCAATACAACTTCAGCGAGCACGTGCATATTGCAATACGTTGAATCATGGCTGGTGAGTAAAGGCAACTGACCTAGAATGTTGAAACTTAAGGCGTTTAGTCCCAGGTTCGATTCCAAACGTCATCACCAAATCAATTTTTCTCCAAACGCACATACCAAATTTCATGCAGATACCGTTTCGAGCATGAATTATTCAAATTCAAGATTTCTACTTTCATATTTTGGTTCACAATACACCCATGCTCCTTCTGAAAAGTTTTTGGCTTTGACGTTTCAAGATTTGTGAATTCAAAGATCATATTAAAAAGAAGAAGATACACAAAATCCGTCCGACCGTTTTTAAAAAACCGCAGGACCAAAGTTGTGATGGATATGGTTAGTTGTCCTTCCCAATTTCAGAATCCGTCGCCTTGGGAGATGAATCAGGCGTTTTCAAGCGTCTGGGTCATCCTCTGAGCGTGTTTGAGCATTATTACCGCATTCAGCTAATTGGAAGGGGCAACTATACCATTCCATCACCTCAGAAAGTTAACTAAATTCGGAAAGAAATATCCGCATTCCAGTAGTCACGCGATCGCTATTTCCAAATCGTTCAAAAACATTGGAAATAAAAAGGACTTATTTGAAAACTATCCTCATAAACTGACCGAGGGTTTTGTAATTCAGATTCAACACTATTCCTCATCAGTAGCATTGTATTCAGATTTAAAATGGTTTTACCGTTCACGCAAATCAATACTCCCTTGTAACATGTCTCTTGTGATTAATTCTTCATGTGGATGCAAATAATGTTGTGGAAACCGTTTCTAGCCAGAACTGAGAGTTCCTCGAAATTTCATCCATCTCTAATGGGGACTAAGGACTGTATGCTTGGACTCAAGTTCGTGGAAAGGACGAATTCAAGAATATCTTGACTTTTAAAACATAACAAAACCACGGAATGAATTTGTTAGTGAAACCACAAGTGGTTATTTTCGAAATATTCTAGCCTTAAGAAAACACTGATTATGACGTTCCTCATCGATCCAGCATTCATCGATTTTATATCAATCTTCCTGGAGTAATATCGTTCGGCTTCAAATAGAAAGAAACGCGAATGATTGCCTCGTGGTTCAGTGCTCTTAATCTGTGCGATCCATTTCTCACTAATACATATTCAGAAGCCGAGTGCGTTGCAATGGTTGGAGCGCTTAATCAAAATAATCGAACTACCTGTCAGCCGATGCCACGTTCGTTCATTTGAAATATTTTTCACTTCATTAGCTGATTGCATTCGACGTTGCATCTTAAATGACATGTTGTTCCGTCGTAGGATGCATCCCTCCTCTATTTTATAATCGCAATCGACAGGTGAAAGGTAAGTAGTATACTTAGCTTGTCAATTGGTGTATTGAGAGAGTTAGGGCGAACAAATTGTACAAATTCAACTAAAACTCTACAATGTTTGTAAAACAAGGTTTTTTCACGACTTGCATTGCGTTCATCGTTGGGTAAGAAAGCAATAGTTTAAAAAGTGGATGTGACATGATTGTACTGTAATGACTCATACATAGTACGTGGGTGGTTGAAGATAGAATACATTACAACACGGATATATCTTATAATGGTAGATAACAGATCGTTACGGCATCTACCGATTGTAATTGTTATACCTAGATGGTATCATTTCATCTTCCTACCAAGTACTGTAAGAAACTAGTATAGGAGATTTGAAAGTTCTTCGGGATGTTGCTGTGAGATCATATCAATCGCAATCAGCAGTCTCAAGCAGGATGCAATTTTCAGATTTGCAGAAGCAAGTGCAACAGTTAAACGACATCAGCAATTTCTAATAGACTGCATTTGAAGGTTCAACAGGAAGGAAACTAGCTTCAGAAATCTTACAACTCATCAGTATATCAGATAATTTTATCATCTATTTAACTTAGCGTTCTCTGGTGGGCTCAATTGAACATTCCTGCATTGTAGCTTGATCAGGGCAGACTTTCAACCCTAGTCACATGAAATGGGTGTCGGAGCAACTGAAATTTATAGGGTAATGGACAAACATTTTTTAAACGCCGATTCCCGTTTAAAATCGTTCCTATTTAGTCAACTAAAAACACAAATGCCATTCTGTGAATCTGCGTTGAAAAACATAGAAATGCATGTGTTACATTTTGGGTTGGTAAACATTTAGGTTTCCGCAATATTGTAGACTTGGCAATTGTACGCGCGGGAGGTAAAATGAAAGAGAGTTGCCAACATTTTCATTAAATCAAGCATAGAATTCAAAATTTGGAATAAAGAAAAAAGTTAGTGCGCGATGGGCACACTTGAATAAATACGCAGTGTGGAACGAGCTCATATTCGAGATCGAGAAAACATGCAGGTTGAAAAACACAGAAGAAGAATATTTCAGCTCAGAAATGATGGTTTTAGTTTTTTAAATTGCTGTTCCTAATTTTCAAGTGCCTGCTGAGCGTGTGGGTGATAATATACATGTCGGCGGAGAATTCTTATAATCAGCCTTTTAATCAATAGACCACTAAATACTCGGATTGTAAATTTAATTAAAATGGAATCATATCAAAATGTACGATTGGATTAATTTCAGCTCTGATGGCAAACACCTTTGGTGTCGTCTATGGACGCTCGAGAAAACCCCAAAAAGTACCGACCTAAGAACCATTTTCTATGTTAATAGTGGGGGTTCACCCCTCAGGAACCCCTTCGTGGCCCAGGGCGCTCTCGGGGTGGGGCAGTTTTGTTTGTCCTTTTCCACTAGACGGTCAAGTTATTTTTCATACAGTTGAAGTGAAGGGGGGAGTGTTCCGGGCTTGATGAGCTGATATTACTACCACTCAAGATCCCAAAACCTTTAAAATTATCGTAAAATACAGCCTCCAATTGCTTCATGGCTATGGCGAGAGCTAATGCCAAGTGAAGGAAAAAAAAACAGCCTCCAACTCTCCTATATTATTTAATCTGTTAAAACCCACACCTCATGGGTGACTCCGTGCGCGAAGAGGGTGAAATTGCGGATGGCGAACGCTATTTCGCGTCACACATATATATTGGGTTGTTCGGTAAGTAATTTCGTTTTTTTTTTGGGGGGGGGGGGAACATGAAAGACAGTTTTCGTATAATGAATAAATATTTTATTAAATTATATATTGGCCATTCTGGTCCAACACCTTTTGCCATCTTTCTGGCAAAAAACTGGTTCAAGTGGTTTTTGACATCTCCATTTGAGGTAAAGGTTTTGCCACCCAAAAAATTTAGCAGGGACCGGAACAAATAGTAGTCGGAAGGCGCCAGATCTGGAGAATATGGTGGATGTTGCAGTACGTCCCATTCAAGCTGTAAAAGTTTTTGGGTGGCAAAACCTTTACCTTAAATGAAGATGTCAAAAACCACCTGAACCAGTTTTTGTCAGCAAGGAGCAAAACTTTTATGAGAGGGAATTATGTTACTGCCAGAAAGATGGCAAAAGGTGTTGGACCAGAGCGGCCAATATATAATTTAATAAAATATTTATTCATTATACGAAAACTGTCTTTCATGTCCCCCCCCCCCCCCCCCCCCAAAAAATGACTTTCCGAACAACCCAATATATCATCCTTGGATCTCACTCAATCACTTATATCGAACTTCACTCATCCTTCGCGAACTTCACTCTATCTCAACATACAGCCCACTAACTTGAGATGTCTTCCCTGAAAAACCTAGAGTAACCGGCAAGCGAAAAATATTGGGGAGATATTGCCACCTCCCCACCCAACGTTACAGCCACCAGAACAAAAAGACTCATGCCAACGAGGAAGGTATAAAGTATGTAATTTGGTGATTGAGGGCCCAGATTTCTCATCTGCTAACATAAATCACACATATAAGTGTCGAGGTGTAGCAGAGTGCCAGTCGAAATTTTGCGTTTACCAATTAGTCTGTGAAAAGTGCACAGAGGCATTCTACATTAGCAAAGCAACCATCCTCAACTTGCGCATCAATAACCATGATGCCTCGACAAACCAAGATCGTCCACCCCCAGTCAAAATGCATACGGTGTCGCACAATGTAACATTTGACTAGTATTTTGGAGTGAAAGTTCCAAGGAAGATACCAGACACGGCGAATGATACAGTGCTCCAACAATGAGAAAGAGCTCATAGATAGGTTCTTGGCGCCGCATCTATGAACACAATGAGACTAGCAAACAGGGACGCAAGAAAAACGATTAGTTCTTCTTCTATATCTGTGACCAAAATTTTTTGAAATATCAGATGTTTTCTTTCTTTCTTGTTTGTGAAATTTCTTTTCTCAATTCATTATTCACTCATACATAGTTCAGTAGAACCGATTAGCCAATAGCTAAGAAAAATATACATATTCTGTATATATACAGAATATTTGTCAGTTGACACTTGCGGGATTGGACGGTAGCCGGGAAAGTACATGCCGGAACGAAACCGCGGCCGGTGATTTACGTCCCGTTCCATCGACGGACCGTAACGACAGGGAAAAGTCGTCGACGTCCAGTCTCCGGGAGATAAGGAATCCAACAGATCCCCTCAACGCTACTTCACTCCTGCCTTCCAACGAGCTTTTACTGCAGTTAGTCTAGCGCTTTGTGGAAGTGCAAATTATATTCCTCATTCCATCAGCTGGTCATGCTGAATAACTGATAACCGAACAGATTCACTCTAACTTTCCATAATAAACAGAATATACATGAGCGAAACTTATTGCATACTGCAGTCCGATCACTGGTTGGTTAGCAAGCTGTTATGCAAAATGAATAATTATTCATCTGGTTATCAGGCAATGAGGAATATTTGTGCCAAAAATCCTTGATTATAATCAAAGGAAAATAGTGCGTTTGGTTTTTAGAAAGTCGTTCGGTTCATAATAACATGTACGCATGCGCAAATAAGAAATTTGGGCACAAATACTTCTGGTTGCCTGATAACCAGATATTCCCGTACATTGAGATGTAGTTTGAGTTTAATATTAAAGACCGACTGTGGGCTTTATTGCGATCTATAGTTTTTTCCTTCAATTAGTATTTAATGCTAATTTAGCTGTTAGCCATAGCCATGAAGTTGTTTATTCATGAAACTCTAACAAACTTCTGTATATGTGATTGTTACTGCAACATAATTATGAAATTTCACAATAAAATTAACAAATGCAAGTACAAGGTCAGAGGAGTTGAATCTTATTGTCTACTTTTCGAATAAATTAACATATGCTTCTGTAAACTGAAAAATTGCAGGAATGAACCAGGTGCTGGAAGTTGGTAGGGTTGTCCACAGGTTCTATTGAGAGATCCAACATTCGCTCCTAGCTTGGGCGTCTACTGGATAAACCATGGTTAATATGGTTAATTAATATTCATGGGTAATATTTATGGTTAATTAATATTCATGGTTAATATTTACGTGTTCAATGGAATCGTTCTCATTGCACCAACGTTGCACGTTGCATCGATATAGCATCCGACACGATTGGAGCGTTGGCGCGCAATAACTCTGATCTCTGATCTGGTCTGGGCAAACCAAGGGTTACCCGCAATTCTTAGATTGAATTCAGGTTATATGATGCATACTGAGGTATTGTCTATCTATAGCTATTCTACTCTAAGCGATCTAGCTTCCTTCACATGGGATAAACAGAAAACGGTTCGCCAGGTACAAACAAACGAAACTAATAGTTTTTGAGGAAAACGAGACTATTACAATGCCTGCAAAAAATTGTCAAAAAAATGAAAATGTGGAACAATTTATTTGCAGAATCATCTTTGCTGCACCAAGACTTGAGTTGGAACTCAAATTATCAACTTAACTAAGAAACCTAAAAACTAAAGAAATGGTTGATCTTCCGATGAATCAATTCCACTTTATTGCATTATTAGGTATGTGTATTGCGTATATCTCAGGTTTTTATACTGATGTGTAATGATATTTATGTAATGATCTAGGCAGAAAGGCTTTCTGAAACTAAAATAATAAACCGTTGTTTATCAATCATTTCAACTCTATAAAAGAAAGAAGTATGTCTACCTGTCTCTGTAAGTTCGATTCATGCCCAAACATCAAGATTAAATTTATACATGGTTGCCCGAAATCAAGTGATTAGGCTGTGAGCATAATGTCTTCTGTCTACCTGCGATGATGAAAATTTGAAAAACAATTTCCGTTAGGGTCTCCTCATTTTTTTAGATTAATTTGCAACAGTTTTATAAATTCGTTGATTAATTAAAGCTAAATTATTTTATTTAGAGAGGAAGTGACCTTTCTGAACAGTTTGTGATCTATAGCGCTGTTGGTGAGAAAGAAGAGAGTAAAATATTCATTCGAACGCCTTTGGGTCATTATCCGGATCTCGGTGGTCTCAAAGAGGTAGACGTCGGCCGAGGCAGCCACCGATCATTAGAACAGCTGATAATCATTAGCGGAGCTGATAATCATTAGGGAACGCTGATAATCATTACTGGCGCTGATAAAGTGCATTTGCAATTAACGGGGGAGGATTAAAGAAACCGCGATCCGGGCTCCGCCCCGGGGGCCTCCGAGTCGACCACAATGAGCGGCGGCCTTTCATATTCGAAGCTGCAGCTTTTTATGGGCCCCCGCGGGCTCTCGGCCGGACTTACGCAACGCGTGGAGCGGACGTCGAAAATAAAACTGTCCGAACTCCTACGTCGCTCGGTGGAAAATAATCACCAGTTCGTGTGTCTTTCAGAAACAATATTAAAAGCACTGATTGTATAGAATGGGAAGGTTCAAGTATAAAATCGATAAGTTCGTCCGATTTCAATTAAATTTTAAAAGATTGTTTGGGTGAAATCTGAAAACGAAATCCCAAAGTTCTCTGTCAAGATTTTTTCTGCTATCATTTTGGTCTATTAGATCAAATAAAAAACATTTGTATTTACTCTTTATATACTATTTTATACAGGCAATGATTATTAAACAGTGAACTGAACATAGGTGATGATGGAGAGAAAACTGCAATTGAAACTCTCAACAGGCTTGTGGAGCGAACGTTGTAACAAGATGTAACTATTACGAACAACTACAAAGACAAGAGCGAATAGAATTGAAAGAATTGAAACAAAAGTCTGTACATGAAGATTGGTTGATCAGAAGGTTAGCTTCTCAAGGTAATTTGCAAGGCGGGTGGTTGTATAAATAATTTTTGAATGAAGAAGGAGCGGTGAAGATGAGTTGTGTTCGGCAGCATGCTTGAGGAACAGCAAGATTCACCTTATTCAGGAGCGAAAGAGAGTCAACCTGTTCCTGAATTAGTCTCCTGAAGAAAGAAATATCAGAGAGGAGTCTAAGATCACCTAAGCCCAGCATCCCACAGACACTACCAAGTGAGCTGGGCATTCGTAAGAGGATGGCAGGCGGTGCAATCTGCACTCTGCATCAACTGAGTAGGCTCACGTTTGCTCAGTTGTTTCCTGATATCCATACCCAGTCACCATTACCGCTAAGACTCATTTTCCTCCTACATAGATTAAGGGTGGGTGTACTTCTGCGACAGCAGTGTGCATTCATTACCAGTTTTCAATACAACTGCCATGGGGAAATGTCCCACTCCCGTTTGTGTCTCTCACTTATCCATTCCCACAGAAGTTCACTATAACTGAGACTGGTTCCTTCCCAACGGAATTCATAGCTCCCTCTCTCCGTGCTACAAGGCCTGCTCGTTCATTACCTTCCATTCATGTGTGTTCCAGTACGTAACCTTGGGTGATCTTGTTGATTTTTTTCCAGGGTATTCGGTACGTCCCAGCATTCCCTGATCAGTTTTGACATGGTTTGAACAGCTGCAAGTGTTCCACGGACTGCCTGGCTGCCTAAGATAATAAAGCTTCTCGTCTCCAGACTCTCTGCCATACATTCTCTTATTGCTAAGAGTTCTGCCAAAAGAGTTTTCGAAACTTGAGGGAATGATGCTGCTGGTTTGGTCCACCGAATTTGCCTTTTCCCGACCGTCCTTTCATCCTGGAACTGTTTGTGTAATGACTACATCCCTAAAGTAATGAAGGGGTCTAGCTTTCGTCCATTAATCCCCTCTGCTAATTTCTACTTCGAAGTTCTTATTAAAATCATAATGCGGGACAGTTCTGTCACTTCTGATAAAGAAAACGACAATCCTACAGCTCTTAAGATACTTGCATGTCCTGAGGAGTCAATTGCCTTCTATTCTCACCTATACTGTGTGCCGTCACTAAAACCGAGGTCTGTACCATTACCTGCAGGTGTTGTAGACTAACCTGGGCACTTATTCCTGCTGTTGGGGCTCTCCTGATGCCACTAATAATTAAAAGACATAACAATATCTCATTCCTGCAATTCGAAACAGCTACTCTTCTCCATGCCTTCTTCCTATCTACTAAACTTTAAGACCCTTTTTTTACTTCCAATAATATTTCTCTCTTCCACAGCCAGTTGTCAAAACCGTAAACATTCTTCTTCACGATAATTTATTCGTTTTTTCCCACAATGACAGGTTAGTTACTACACAAATAGATTAATACGAAACAGCACTAATCTCCTGTTAAAACGGTAATGTTTAAGAACTGTTAATAATCAGTATGGAGCGGAACATGGGAATTGCCCCATCCCACAAAACAATGAAACATTCAATAAAACATGATGTCAGAGCCACCAACTTATGATGAAAATGTGTTGATTGTTCCTTCAATTGACTGTCATTCTCGCCTAATACGAGTTTTCCCCGAACTCGCAAGTGAACAAACCCACTCAACTATAAATTCCCGACCCTACTCTCAGCTGAGTTATATAGATATCCAAGACCACCACTGGAATTTATTTCCAATCATACTATGCGCACTACAAAAGTTGAAATGACTGGTCATTAATTTCCTGAAGGGCCATGCCAGCCTACAAAATTCAACCATAGTACCCCGCTCTGGTCCGTTCGGTGTATCGTTTGCGAAGTCATGAATGACTGTCCAAATGCAACAATACGAAAAATACCATGTCAAAACAGGGCATTCACACAGAAAGTGGTGTCTTCCCTCTATCGGAGATTGCACATGGAACACTCCTGTTGGATGCCAGTATTGGCCAGCTGAGTGTGAGTGCTCATTTTGTCTATGAATTCCACCCTAGAACTACATAAATCATAATACTTCATATTTACATAAA
Organism: Creontiades dilutus; assembly: GCA_031894815.1. NCBI lineage: Eukaryota > Metazoa > Arthropoda > Insecta > Hemiptera > Miridae > Creontiades > Creontiades dilutus. The sequence continues at coordinate 113,036 of JAVIWC010009699.1, forward strand.
TTTTTACTCGTAAATCTCTATTCGAAAACAATATTTACGTATTACCTTCATGCACTGTTACGCGGTGTAAAATTAATTTGTTGCAAACGCCGACCGTTTCGGAACTAATTGCTCCCCGTTAGTCGATGACAGGTGGTTGTCATAAATGACTAAGAAAACCCCCAGTACGTGGGCTAAGACGCTAACCTGATTGGCTGCAGCTCATAAAACCAAGTTTGCATAATTCGTAGTTTACAAAATAACGCCCCGTTCGCGAAAGATGCTAACTGTAGGGGCATTAGCGGTCTTTTTCAGACTAATGACCTTTTTACATCCGCTCCGAATGAACGGTGTGTTACACAACGCGGGTGAATTTTATTGTTCCGTCGCTCCGGGTAATGAGCGACAACGCCCAACCGCATGAGATTTATAAAACTCCATCTTGTGTTTTCGTTATGTGAGAGGAGAAGACCAAAGCGAAACATTTTTATAGAGAATTTTCGGGGTGAATTAGTGAAATTCATTAAACTGGGGTGAACCCAATCTGGGATCCACAACTTAGAATATTACAGATGTATATTGACGTCAATCGGAAGACATCTTTTCTTGGTTAACTATTTCCATTAATTGGCACAGGATATCGTCGGAAATAAATATGTTTTCCTTCTATTTTAACACCTTCACATTTGTATGGTTTGTGTTTCAAGTAAAATGGATTTAAAAAACCAAATACTACTACACAAAGGTTTATTATCTATATTAGATAAATATCCTAAACGAATCACCACGAACGGAAGCTTCATTATGTGTACTATTTTTAATTATTGGCGTTAACACATGTTATACAGCCATAGGGTGCTTTTCTATCTACAATGTAACACGAAATTCATAATTAAATATTACATTCTTGTACATAATCATAAACAATTTTATATACAATAAAGTTTCTCGTTGATAGTAGACAACTGTAGCTTGTCGGAAAGTCCACTATCCAATTTCTTGAACATCTCGTCTCTCTCCAATAAGAACGGATTAGGTACACTTGGAAACACAGTTAGAACTCCAACTGAAATTCAACGAGAAAAAATTTAAAAATGCAGGCCTTTTCTTTACATTTAACTGAATCGAAGGAGATGTCGTTAAGGATAATATAATTCGGTATTTTCAATTTTATGGTGGTTATGGTTAAATCCCTAAATATAATCCCTTAGGATTGATTGATCAAGAGAATCGAAGTTACTGGCACACCCCAGATGAAAGTTGGATTTTTGAAATTTAGTAAATTTTGGTCCAATATTTTGGGTGATAAGCTTTGGAAGACGTACGGCGGATGGGCGGTGTTTTTACACTCGATTTTCGAAATCTACGTATCTTGAAACGTAAACATACAGCTTTTGTGGTAAATTTTGGTGTTTGGGGGTAACTACAATTTTTTTTTTTATTGGTCCATTACAAAGGATCATTACTGTAAATTATAAACCGTCATTTTAAAAAAATCTGCCGACCGAAAGTTTTTTCCTCGAAACTACTGGACCGAATCATACAACATTTGGGTCACACACCTGCTGAGGATTTGTATTACAAGGAAGTGGTGAAATGAATTAGTTGCTCCTTCCAACGAATGAGGCGATATGCCAGCAAGACATATATGATACCTCTGAAGGTATAAAGAATAGCACAGGTTTTTGCAGTTCTAAGAAAGGAAGAAGGGAGGATTTATGTATATTCATCGCTCTCCCGGTGCTTTAAAAAGGCAGGAGGTGTTTTTGGTGGGAAGGGGGGTTAGAGCTTGCTATGTCGAGGGTAGAGGGTGAATAGTACCTCTTAAGGTGTAGTATTTAAAACTTTCGACCTTATTTTGCCAGAGGCGTCAATGTTAGGGAACAGTGTGGAAAGGGTGGTTAGCATCTGATCTTGAAATTGTGAACATCTTCAACACTCACGACAGATCTAAACAATGAAACTGGACACTGGATTCCATAACCGTCTTTGAAAAGAGTTGTCCCTTAAGCATCATAACTGTGTAGAGCTGGATTCTCAGGCCCTGCCCTCCAGCGAGGCTGAAAGTATTCAGACCCAATTAGGGCTCTAATGGAGTCGCGAGGGGTCAATTTAAATGTTACGGAAGGTCAGGGAAATCGAAAGCGAAGGCGGGTTCTCTATTGAAGGAACGGGAAGGTACGTCATTAAAAACCGGATGGCGACAGCCGGAAATGAGACAGTCCTTTCAGTGAAATTCGATTACGGTAAATCTCGTTAAGTGCGCTCCATACTTCAGAAACTATGATACCTTGGTCGAGAGTATGGCTTTTTCCAATGATTAAGTTGCAATATAAGGAAAGATCATTCGGACGGATGCAAATGGTGAGAGTGAAGGGTGTGGTGAGTGAAGGAAGATATGCAGCTTCTCGGTCATATACATACATAGACCGGCATGAAAATAGACTTTTTGTTTGAAAAAAGAAAACTATGTTAACACCAAATACAAAGAAAGCCAAATGGATGATTCCAGTTCTCCTGCCTTCCTTAGAACTGCTTGAATTTGAAACTTAAAACCAGTATACAGAAAAAAATGCTCTCCTCTTTACTCGCCGGCTTTTTTTCGTGATTTGTGAATTTCAACTGAAAATCAAATAATTTTTATCTAATAATTTTACATATCAATAAAGGTACACTCCAACAGGGTAGGTTTAAAGCAAAACCTAGCCAAGTATTATCTAGCGGGATTATATAGCACTGAGTTCGATTGCACTTCTATTCACATAGCACAACTAAATCCAGTATTTTGTTTGCTTGAGACGTTGGATTCCACCTTCGTTGTCCAAAACTAGAGCATCTCCGGGTTCTCATGTTTGTGGAGGCGATGTTCATGCTTCCTTGCGTATCTTTGCAATAATTTCATAGACTGTCTCCATCCTCAAATCTCGATGAATATCATCGTTTCGCATGTACTAAGGGGCTTCGACTATACTTCTCAGTATTTTATTCTGAGAGGTTTGGATTTTCTTAAAATTTGATTTCTTGGCACAGCCCCAGAGCTGTATCCCATAGGTCCAATTAGGACGAAGGATCTGCTTATATATACAAGCAGTTTGTTGTGAAGAAAGAGATGGGAATTCCTTCCCATTAGCCCATACATCCTTCTGTACTTGATTTTAAGTTGTTCTTCCTTGTTTTCTATGTGTTTATTCCAGTTTAATTTGGAGTCAAGTGTCAAACCCAAGTATTTAACTGCTTCAGTGTGCGATATTTTATTTGAATTGATCTCAACATCCAAGATTGGGATTTTTCGGTTAGTAAGGTTTGCCGGCTTTTGAAAAAAAGAGGAGAAAGATTTTTTTTGGAAAAAATTTAGTTTATTCCACGATTGGGATTTTTCGGTTAGTGAAGGAGTTTGCCACATTAGTCTATTCACACTCGAGATAGAGTTATAAACGCGAAATCGACTTCGATGGTTAAGTCATCGTAACTTACAGAACAAGAACCGAATGTATATTGGATAAAACAGTGGTTAAATAATAGTCAAATGAGCTTCAACCCCATTGGTCAAGAGGTGTGGGAGTAAGAGGAGGTAGGGGGTCCGCCCACACCTCTTGACCAATAGGGTTGAAGCTCCATTTCACCTTTCATTATTTAGCCACTATTTTCTCCAATACTGATGATCACTTAAAAAACTCAGTTAACTTTTATAACTCTTAAGTTTTGTGAAAATTGAACACATTTTTTCGGAAAAAACGTCATGTGTATCCACAGTTTTGTCCAGAGTGACTTAGTGCATACGTAGCTTCTCTTGGTTTGTGACTTCTTCAGAGCTCCCATTAGTCCAGTCCGAAGATGGTGGTTGGAAAAAAACAGACTTTTTGGGATTTTTACATGTCGATGATGCTAACCTAATCCGAGTTTCCCCGTAAAAAAATCGGGAGAAGCGAAATCAGCAAAGTTTTTGACATCCGTTCAGTTTTTGCTGAAGAATTTCTTCATGTGACATTTTACGTCCAAGATCTCTTCATTGTTTTAGAATTAGCTTTCAATTACCTACATTATGACCTGGCTGCATGTATTTTTCCATCGAATAGGTACTGAGATACATAGCTTGAAAAAATACATAGTGGTACCAACAATCAATACAATTATACAAAATGGGAAGAATATCAAAAATATTGTCGACCCTTTTCATAAAGGTGTTTCTTAAAAGTAATTGGATGAACAAAATTGTTGGCCGTCTTCGAGGAATTTGGAAAATTTGCATTGTTATGAAGCTATTTATTTCAGAATCTAATTGACGGAAAATGCATCCAGACAGTTCAAATTATTGTAATGTAACACCCTTACAAGACAATAGATTAACCTTGGCCGGAAAGAAAAGGCAAGGGAAAGAAGTTATCCATCAAAAACCGAAAGGTGGTCGAAAACTTCGCGGTTTTTGGCCTCACGTGATTTTTCCACAGGGTTTAAAAGTCAGAAACTTTGATTAATCATCCCAGAATAGGACTGAACATCGTCTGCAAAACCCGTCAAGTTTGCATTTCTTTCCCGAGTTCTTGGGTATTGCACCTGCAGACTTGACTAAACTGCATGCATCCTGGAAGATTCGCTCCTGGCTTTTGCAATGTCTGCAACTGATGAAGTGAGACACAAAATTCAATTCGATTTCATTTATTCTGTGTCCAAACTTTTTAAACCCAACACATTTAATATTCTTGTTTGTTACTGTTGAGCGTTAATAATATCAATGTGATTATAGTTGGAAATGGGACAGCCCCCCCCCCCTTATCCGCACATTTATTGGAATTTAAACCGATTCGAGACCATTCATCCGAATTGTTAATGCACAAGAACTTGAAAAAACTCAATGACGACCTCAATTCTCAACGTAACCGCTATTCGGAGAGATACAACATACCAATTAACATGCGATCAACATCTTTGTGATGTTGCCGAAAGGAAAAACGCAACCGTTTTAAATACCAATATCCCACGACCTGATTGTCCAATTTCACTGAAAATGTATTACTGAATCCTTTGCGTAATTTATCTCGAAACATCAGTGAAACCCCCAAAAACCAACGAGTTGGATCACTGACAGCCAAAATAACCACGTTTCACGAAGAGGTAACAACTTTATTGCCAATTCAGTACAAGTTGATATTAGAGCACTGAGAATCTTCTTCTTCTGCACCACCTGCCGCTTGCTCCGGTGGGATTATCCACTAATCGTGTTGCACGACTTTTGATGTTTGTTTCATCATGCTGTTCCTGCATCCAGGCGACTGTAATTGCCCTGATGAGAGCGATGCACCCCCTCCCACAGTTTTCCGTGTAACCCGGAATTTCACGGGTAGCCGAGCCGTGAGGCGTTCGGTCTTTTTTTTTTGCGGGGGAGAAAACGTGATGAAGAGGAGCCGTGTCTAGACCCGCAGATAAGAGATTTGACCCTCGTGAACTCCATGATGTGAAGTCTTTACCGACGGCACGCTGCGGTGTGTGATCTTTCCACATTCATATCCAGCCGTCTGAGTGATTTTTCGCGGTATCTTATTCCCATACCGTCGGAAATTTATATCCACTGACTTGACTCGACGCCTCCGTTGGATATTCATTCAAAAGTTGGAAAAGCGGAATTACAGAAGAAAGTGTCAGTTGCAGATAAGTAAATAGAAAAAAAGGACAAACAGAAAATATGCACAACGGTACTTCCAACAGGGAAATATCTGCCAAGTTGGTAGTGAAACATAGCTTCCTCTTCTACGTAACATGAACGTACATATCTTTTGAAATGATAATCTCGAAAGATGTAGATGTTGTTACAACGATTCGTTGCGTTCTGTAATGAGTTACACAAATGTCGTGAGACTGGTCCCCTTCAAAAGTTTAGTCAACATGTAATGCGAGTCTGCTGAGTGAATTCTATAGCAAATTGAACAAAGATGCGATCTTGTTAAAATTGATGTGAGGTTTTTAGGATGTTATTCCACGTCTTGTTACCAACCTTAAAATTTTGAAACCAATCGGACTAGCTACTAGAATCTGAGACAATTATGCTTGATGGATTTACCGTTAGCACATTTGCAGACCGATGTTGGCTGAATACCCTAACTTATAGGAGACCACCTACAGCTCAACCAGTGGATTCCCTGATAAGTTCATCAATCAGATGAAAACTGTAGGAATTATGGTTGTTATAAGGAATCTTCAGACACGGACGGACGCGAAACGAGAGATGTTCAGAATGGTCTAAAACGCAAAATGCGAGTTGTAATTCTGGATTGAGAGAAAAAATTGTCCTACCTCCGAAAGTAAAAAAAAAGCTTTCGCCGCCTACAGGTAGACTCGGAAGCAAATGAGAATGAACAACCAAATCTCAGAAGAGTTGGAAAAAAATTAACGTTGAGACGATGTGTTAAGCTCAACTGTTCCGCGTCTAAAATCAATTTTAACACGGTACGTAGATGATATAATCAGTTTAACCGTAATTGCAATGAAAAGTGGCTCACAAGCTACACCGGGCAGATAGACAGGACAATGTTTGAGAGCCATTGTGATGTTTATCTAAAATGTACAGCAAGTTGACAGTTTCAAAGTTGTGATGGATATGGTTTGTTGGCCCTTCCCGTTGAATCCGTCACCCTGGGAGATGAATCATAGGCCTTCAAGCATCTGGGACATCCTCTGAGCGTGACGGGCATTACTGCATTCAGCTCTACGGAAGGGGCAACTATTCCATTCCATCATCTATCAAAGTTCACGTCCCAAAACTTCCGTAGCAGCTCGCAATCTCCCATAAAATGAATCATATACTAATGCATACCTTGGAAGCGTTTCCCTCTTGAATCCTGTTAAAAAGATTGTAATTTCTTTGCTGGTTTCAAAAATCCTAGACTATGAACGCTAAAAATTACTACATTAATGTTTCTAGTTTTTGAGTTACTTAGCTTTTTAGATGTGATGACAATTTATCGGTTGAAATTTTTGTTTGTAAGCCAAAATAAAGAACGCATAGCCCCAAGTAAATCAGCGTTGAAAAACAATGAAAATTTATGTGTCACTCCATGGGTTTGCCAATGTTTACTTTGAGCAATTTTGGTCTATGGGCAATTTTGCGGGCTCGAATGAGGGGTACAATTTTCATGATATTTTGTGTAGAATAAGAAATCTCATAAAACTTTCAATGTTAGAGTCTAGTTGTTTCGCTTGATTCAGATAGAAATGGATTCTGTGAATCGAATGAGACCACTCAGGTTGCTGCAAGATCATCCGTTACTCACCATTAGAAATATCGTTCAAGTGGATGGTGTGCCTGCAGAGCCCTAAACTTCAACTGGAGGCCTGAGCTAGACTAAGTTCAACTGGTGACAGCCCAAGTGGCACAGTTTGTTCTATACTATTATACTATGTTTAACGTCATCTCTCAAGCTTTAATTCAGTTAAGGAAAGCATTAATATTGCGTGCATCTTTATTTCATCTAGTTAAATTTTAGTTGGATACCTCCTATGTGTTTATTCATTTATTTATATAGGGGACTCAAACCCCCCAATTTACATTCTATGATACATTCATACGAGCGGAAAATCAAAGAAATTAAGAAAATACAGCACTTCAGGAGAAAGCTAGAAATAATAAGAAAACATTACACTGACTCAAACACAGATGAACGAGTGGTTGTAAAATGTGCCTTTTAGCGCAGAGTTGCTCAGGAGCTTGTAGAGAAGCACGAGGTTTCCGGGTTACACAGGAAGCATTATCACTGGATGTACATTCCAATTCCAATAGATCCGCTTAGGAGTGTTATCTAGTACAGAAATCATAAGAGTTTGTCTAATAACCAGCATCGTTTTTACTGATTAACACCGAAACTTCTGTCTATTTCGATGCTGTTCACGTGCTGCTTCGATTGGACCGAGTTATGCACACGCAACTTTTCATCTTAGACTTGAAATAGCGACATTAGAACGCATTGAATCGACTTCTGTTCAGCTGTATAGAAATAATCTGGAGCAGGCTGAGGGTCCGAGTCCGAGGAGAAGAGTTTTGCGCAAGCTCAGTTTCACAAGTGACACCTCAACAGCGAGCTGGGCGTGGACTTGTCGGGTCTTGCGCTTTTGATCCCAGATGCGTATTATGTGTCCGCCAGTGCAATCCCTCATCCGCTGAAAACCTCGTGGCTTGTGACCCCTTCGAGTTTTTCGTTGCAAGCGGAGTTTCTCGGATCGAATGTCTAATGAACGTCGGGAACTTCAAATCCACGGGGTTAGCCGGCAATTGAGCGTCGCACGGTGAAATTGTAGTTATTATAATGAGAGCGGTTAATAACAACTCGGTTGGGGTAACTCGGTACGTACGACTCAACCCACTGGCTTGTGCAAGGTGGGTAAATGTGCAATGAAGAAAAAGAAACCGCGGAGCCGCACGCGATACAGCTCTATAACTAACGCTACATACTTAGGATGGAGCCATTTACCTCAACTCCAGACTTGATGCAATGCATCAAATTTCTCATCACTTCCTGTTGTGGCGAGCGGTATTGATAGAACGGGACTTGAATGTACTTTGAACTAACGGTAAACGTATATTTTGATTAATGAGAATTGAAAATTGTAGCTAACGGAACCCCAGTACGTTTCTATAATAATAACAAAGAGACTGAATCAAAATTTCAGAGCTTCACAATATTCTCCCCCTGTATAAAATAATCATTCAACAAAATCCCTGACGTATGTGGGTTTTTGACGTTGACGGTTTGAGCTCCCTGGAGGAATTGACTGTGGCGATGGCGACAACCCAGTGGTTTGGAAGGCCTTGGAGAAAGACTAGGTCTTGGATTGAATGGTGTGGGAGACCGTGGAGAGTGCAGGCTAGAGCACCTGCTATGGCCCCCATAAAAGCTTCAAATTGATCTTCATCCATGATAATTTGAAGTGGCGTTCTTTATAGGTATTCGAAATCGTGAGGCTAACAGTAGAGCAAGTGAGACGGTTTTATTTTGATTTCCACGCCCGTCCTCGTCGCCAACTGTCGTCCATAGATTTCAACATTGGATTCAAGAATAAAAACAATCTCAAAGCTTCTTTGGGTTCGGTTAAGGATAAAATTAACGTTTAGGATAAAGGTGGGGTTTATAAACTAAAACGTTCATGTGGGCTTGAGTACTGTGGTCAAACTGGTAGGAAATTCAGGGAACGAATAAAAGAGCATGAAAAGGATTTCAGGGACAACATAGGTGATTCTGCCTTTGCAAATCATCTGAATGAGTCCAATCATAGCTTTAGTTTTGAACTAAGAAACAGGCAATATGTAGAATTTCCTCACTTTTTCCCAAAGGGAGGTATGTGGTATGTGATAGAAAAATTCGAAATTTTTAAGAGTGATAGGTCAGGAAAATGTTTAAATAATATCACCATAATTGCGTTCATTCTTGTAATAGGTTTGGCTCCCCCTCTCCATAATGTTACTGTTTGTGCCCCTTTCACTTTGTAAGCCTTGAGTGGCATTGGTTGTTCCTCCCCGTCCCTTTCACTTTGATGAGCCAATAGAATTCAATCTCCTTTCGCTTGATCCTATATAACAAATGCTTTCTGTGATGTACCTATCTTCAGTTCATGTTTATTACTGGTGATGACCTAACCGTCGAAATCGATTTAACTGTTTGAGGAACTTTTGAGGAAATATAGACAACGTTCTATCTTACTCCGTTTTTATTGAAATGGGTTTTCACAACTTCGTCGCGAGTGACTCAGTCCGTATTGTGGCGAGTGGTATTGATAGATCGAGACTTGAATATACTTTTATTTTGCCATTAACGAGAGTTGTAAAATGTAGCTAGGAGAACCGCCGTACATTTCCTGTAATGATAACATGGAGACTGAATCACAATAACAGAAGTTCACAATTGTATTTCTTTTGGCCTTCATTGGTATTGTAAAGCAACATAGATGTAGCAATATGGTGTAGAGCTCCATACCTCACTGCATAGAGTAGGTAATCACATTTATAAGGGTCAGAATTATACTTTAGAATTATATCTCAGCTGATGGAACAAAGGGCAAGACATTAGCTTTCGATTGGTGTCAGTATAATGGAAAATCTGTCACATATATCAAGGTGACTGTAAACACTAGAGAAGATAAGTCCGACTTCCTGGGTGCTGATGGACAGGCTCGGTCCATTGACCTCAGATGGAACTTCAGCGAATCTAAATTGGATTGGAACTTTATATAGTTTTGAGCGTTAGAAGGACTTAAAATAGATAGATAGACAGACAATGATCAAAACTTGATCAGCAGATTCTGGAAAGCAAAAGGCTTGTGGCAATTTTGATGTTGGAGTACATGTTTTTCGACTTTTAGAAGGAACAAAGCTCTGCTACCTTCAATAGTGAACAAGCAAAAACAATCCTCATATTCTCACTTCTATCTCCTAGACATCGCTTGTAATTATAGCTGTTAAGAATGTACCAATAACCACCCTCAAACCAGGAAATAATGGAGTTGTAGGAGTGAGGCAGGTTGATTCAAATGCGACGATCGTGCCATATTAGGACGCTCCTTGCGTGAGAAATTTCGTCTAGATCCCGGAGAAGAATTCGAGTTCTCACCGGCTGCTTTCTAGGAGCGTCTAGTTTGGTAATCTAGGGCTAGGCGATGGATAGACCCACCGCGCACCTCCATTTATTGATTAGCAACCGGCAATCATCGGACCTCGCGTGACGGACAGGGACACGTCGGAAGTGTTGGGAAATCGAAAAGTTGGCCCTCACTTCCAGCTCATTCCCGAACTAACGATGCCCCCACATACCTACCTAACCGCCCGTTGAAGTCGAAACGAACCCTAATCTTATTGCAGTTCCTCCATCGTTCCTGGAATAGTCAATAAGGCATGAAGTATAGAACCTGAAACCGTATTTAGGGATTTAATTAATTTATTATAATTATTTCCATTTATTTATTTCATTATTTTGTAGACTTTTGCCGTATCCTAACCTACAGGTCCATTAGCGGCTTTATACGGGGTGATAAGTGGATCACAGGAACAGGCTCGATTCTTAACTGCAACTAGTGAACTGACTTAAAACTAAACGACTACCCCTAAATTACATCTGAATAAAATAAAGCTATCACTAGAGGCATATGATATGTAACAGTTCCTAGTAAATCTAAGCTATTTTCAAGTATATTAGTAACGATTGGACCATTCTGAAGCAGATTGAACGAATACTCACAGAGATGTTTATAATATAACTTATTATGCTGGATAACAATATCACGAGGAACTGCACTAAAGGTCCGTTTGTAAGGTTAGTATGTCCAGCAGCTGGCGAATTTACCATAATTCGGTCTGTACTAGGAATATGAGTTATGATCAGCCTTACCAGGAAAAGATCCTAAATAACAATCAGAATGAGACTTTCTACAAAATCCGTTTTCCCCTCAAACTCAAAAGTTGGTGATTTTCAAGTTTTTAAAAACCCAAATTTCAGGATGTAGAGACGCTTATTAGAATAGATATAGGAGGAGTGGGAAAACATTGTCCAAGTCAGATCAATCATTCCGCAAGTCAAGCTGGGCATTTCCCAAATAAAAGTCTACATTACCACCCGTCAAATTCAACACTTTTCAAGTCTATCAGAAGTGCGGAAAATCTAGCATATGATTTTAATGATGGATCATTTATAGGAACGAGAAATGAACTGCTCCATTCACGCTGTTCCCTTTTGATTACCATGACCATTTTTATATTAGATTACTTTCTTAACGCGCGATGTAGGTATGTTTTCACTGAGAGAAACCATTCTCAGTCAACCACGATACCTTCCTTCGTTCGAGTTTGAGAGGAGAAGGCACTTCATATTCATGTTGGCAGGAAGTTGTGTTGGCACATTTAATTGTATATCCAGCATGATCTATTCACTCACTAAAATCATAGACAACCAGACAAATAACTTCTAGAGACTTCTTGCATTACATAACAATATCTTGTTCTTGAGCAATAAAATCATCCTAGGGTCACAAAGCCGCTTTATGTTCCAAAAACAAAAATTTTTTTTCTTCAACAATTACTTTATTTCCATGAAAAAAAAGAGTAATGCACATAAATACAACTAGTAGAATCAAACTAAACAAAAACTACATATTTTATAAGTTTACGGAAATATACTTCCTCTGTATGGCGAACCGTGCACAGCAGGAAGGAGTCATTTTGGAAATTAACATATATCTTGAGTAATAAATATGAACGTAATGAATAACCAAATAGAAAATAATAATAATAATACTATACACTCCAATGTATTGTTATCCTGTTAATACATCATGTATACTGTACTTCCAAAATTAAAGAAGAAAGAAAGAACTGAGAACTTAATAGCTCATTCAACCCTGCTTGGGCTTACAAAGAGAGACAGTAGAACTATGAGGTGAAAAAGACCTAAATACATTTCATTATTAACTAAAAATGTAGAATTTTTTATTATTTTTGCCAAGTTTAATATTAAACGGCAGTTCGTTGAAATATTTAATACCTATAAAATAATATTGGTTCTGAGTGGTGGAAAACCTGCACCGCGGTGTGGGAATCAGCATGCTATCCTTAGACCGAGTGGGGACGTCATGGGTTTGGTGTTAAATTTGGTCGGAGATTGCATGTTTTCAAATTTTTAAATAAACGCAGGGTGTGTGCCCTATACGGTTTACCTTCCATTACTCTAATTATTGTTTTTTTGGGTCTTCGAAAGCGGCGAAAGAATGTACTGGGGCGCACCACTCCAACCTAGAATACCATATTGAAGTAGCGACTGTACTAGGCCGTAGTACACGGACAACATCGTGCTCTTAGAGACATAATTTCTAATTCGACCAAAAACATAAATAAGCTTCCTAATTCGTGCTGTTAATAGTTCAACATGACTATTCCACCCCAGATGCTGATCGATATGAATTCCGAGGTATTTGACGACGTTAACTTTAGTGATGGCCGGACATGAAGTGCTTTTGTCTGTTACACAATCTTTTCCATGCAGGACCACCTTGTCCTGATTTGGCTGAGTTGAACTATTAAAAGAAAGGTAATTTTCATTTGGTTTTGGCATTTCAAAGTTGAAGTCAAATAAAAAATAAATCGAACGCTCGTCCTCACTTCTGAGTAATTCCATTGATGATCAACAAAGCATAGCACTCAGCGATTATATTATAGTAAAAGACCTACAAGTAGGTATATTACTCGTACCTAACTCTGGAAACTTGCGAATCGCTAATGTCCTCTCCCCATAATTGCTGAAACTGTAAATTTCTTTAGTGAGGTAAGATTCTACTGACAAAATAAGTATACATTTTGTGGACCTAGTGCCCCTAACAGAGACTCACTAACAGACTTAGAAAGCTCGATTCTTTTCTATGAGTTCACGTTGACTTGCGCAACCGTCTCACATTAAGCTGAAAAAGCGAGCGGAAGACCCCGCCCTCTCATCACCCACACTTCGTACACGCCTAAAGGTTAACATTAACGCCTTGCTGCCTTCAATCCTGTCCAAAATACCCTTCAAGGAAGAGCATATTGCGCAACGTTTCCGAGCCCATCAATTCGAAAACTGGCGGGTTCGCCGAGCATCGTATACAAAAGAAATTAGATGTCATGCGGAATACCTGCGCATTTCAGTGGGGAACTCGCTGATGATATTAATTTCACTTCCATTGGATTCCCACAGGATGTCGAGGCGCTTGATTGTGATTTATGAAAAGGGGTTCATCTTCAAAAGAAAATCAAGGGAGCGAATGGCTTCTCCGCTTTGTTGAAATTCGCGGGTCAAACGAATAAACCGTCGATTTCACCTTTATTTTCATTCTTGGATTTATGGTATTCGACTTAGAGCCGGTTCATCGAATGGTATCAAATCTCTCAATAACTAATTTGAGAATCAACGTAACCGACGATCAACTGCTCCCACGAATTCCGGTGCGTTATCTATCTCCAATTGATGTTTGGAATTAATGTTTAGTAGAGGGGGAACAGGCTATTCCAAAATTAAAATCCCCCATGACAGCGGGACAATTCTTCTATTCGTTCATACCCTTATCAACTGTAGAGTGGTGATTCTGCAACTAAGGAGGAACTCATAATTCTAATTTCGAATATTATGACTACCTGAAAATCACAACATGTTTTGGTTGAACAAAACGAAAAAATTGCGAACGGAAGCTGCCTACATTGAGAGTCAAGAGCTAATGACGGATTGAAATCAACCTTCATGTTCTTGGGAGTTTGATAGCCGTTTGGCCACATTCGTGTATCGTGAACAGTAACCCACTTGCATATCAGCCATTATTGATGATGGGCGATCAAGGTACCTAACAAATACAACTCCCCTGTTCATAAAACGTTTGAATGCAGTGCATACATTCAAAATATAAATCGGTTAATCCAATATAAATGTGTGAATACTAGGCGAAATCAAATAGAATACCATGAAATCAAATCATACTGAAGGTGGCCAAAATCCTATCAAGTGTTGTATACCTGTCCTGTCGTTAGACAGTTCACCTCTGATCTCGATATCACGTGAATCCGAATCGCTCTCAACCCAGGGGCGTGAGGCAATGGGAAGCCACGAGCGGAATCGTCAGACCTATTTCCAATCCTCTCTAGAGGACGGCTGGCGACGTCCGCGACACCTCCTGGTAGTCGGACGAAAATCCAAAGTGAAATTCCTTGTTTGCTTTACTTTACTGAAGGTGGAATACCAAACAGGGGGAGTAGAGAGCTGGATAACTTATCCACATGTGTACATACGTAAAAAATGTCTGAATCTCACGCTACTCTTGTGATAGACTTCCATAATGTGATTTTAATTATTTCAAAATCATGGATAAAGCATATTCTAAATCAAAAATTGTCAGTCAGAAGGACGTATCTTTTAGAAAGGAAGGAACAGAACACATTCGCATCAAAGTTTTCTCCTATAATTGAGTGAATTTCGATTTTGAGTAGATGACTTCAGCCGATTAATAAATATGCAGGAAATAGGGCTGATGACGAATATTAATTTGTTTTGGTTAAATTATTTATAAAAACATCTTTGATGTGGAGCTTGGGTGTTTAGCAGTGGTTGCTGAGAATAAACAATCCAAAATGAAATCATTAGGTAGTGCAGACTACTGAACATCATTACGTCTGTAAAACTCAAGACCATTTACAGGAAAATAAAGTCCACGTACCACATGCTTGAGTAAACGAGGAAGGTTTTTGGCACCAAGAATTCAGTAACATAGCGAAGAGCAAAAGTGATTTTGTGATCAATTCAAAACTGATTCAGGTTTGCATTTCTTAATCCCGAAACTGTACTAGAAAAATTAGAGTTAATCACTAATAAGAACAATCAATTTATTGTTTTTTGCTAGTTACTACCTAATTGTCGATGTCGCTCTAATGTTGAAAGCCTTAATTCCGTGAAAATACAGAACGTTTATAGTTTCGTTGCTTTCATTGAAGTAGGATTCATAGTCTGCATTGAAATAGGGAATAATTTAGCTCATTTTGGCCAACCAATCAATAGAATGTGCCATGATATTTTTGTCCTGAAAATAATCTCTTTTGGCTTCAGCTTATAGTCTTCGTCTACTTCAGCCAGGCTGAGTCAATGGTGCTGTAGTCTCAAGACTTATGGGCTTGATTTGGGTCTCCTCTGTGAATTGTGGGTCTGGAACTTCTCACGATAACAAAGTAGGTAAGGCCAGTACAATAAAATGCTTGCTGCAAAGAGGCAAAAACAACAGGACGCATTCTCCCTGACCAATTTTACTTCTGGATAAATGAGATTTTGGCGTTTTGCTAAGAGTGTCCACAATCTTGCTTATATTGTCAAGGGAAAAACCTGGGAACCTCATTCACTTTTTGTATAAAGACGTTATTAAAAAGGTCTGAACTAAAATGGGAATAGAGGCATAATTGGTACTAGTGGTCATCCCATACCAGAGGGAGAGGCGGAGATTGACCACGTAGTAAGTGAGGAAGAATTTTCGAAGAAAATAAGGGAGTAACACAGCTTTACCATGCTGCAGTCAAACCCGAACCCAGACAAGGGTTATTGTAATGTATATGAGACAGATTAAAGAGACCGTATCTAATCGTAATTTGAGAATAAGGACATGGACGTTCAGTTCAAGACGGTAAATAGAACAGCAAGCTTTAGATAAAAGGCAATGAATATTCCACAAGTGTGATTGCTCCAGTGGCACATACGCAGAAGGTAAAACAAATTCCCTTTTTGCGGCACATCTCTCAATGAAATATCAAGTTTCTGTCCTAGTTCCAATGAAATAGTGTAATAAATACAAGGAAAGTGCCTGATAAGTGGGGCTACTTCTCGTCTATTTCAACTGCTAACGACCTCCTTTACATCTCGGTCTTCTTTGTCAAGTTAATATCTTACGTAAAGGCTTTAGTTGGCTATAATGATGAATAATGGACTAGCTGATTAGATAATTTATTTTCAATCTGCTGAAACCCTCGGTGAATTACTCCTTTTTCGAGATCTAGCTGAGGGCGAGAGGGATTATTTTGGTTCCATTATTGGGGCCAATTATACGGACGATATTTCACTTTTTCGATCATCGCGTTCGAAGGAGCTTTCTAATACGTTTTAAATCACTACCGGGCTTTTTGAGGACAAACGCAGTAACGAAGCGTGGAATGAAATCACTTCGCATAATGTATCGATGACCCGGAGCTTAAGGATTTCCAAATATCTATATAGGACGGATACCAAATTTGGTACCAAAATGCAGATAGTTCTAATTTTCCTGGTCCATTGTATAAATACAATGGACCAGTAAATTAGAACTATCTGCATTAAATGAAAATGAGGAAATGGAAATGATTCAAGGAAACTTGTGTTCTGCAAACATTAAACTTGAAATGGGCATCGTTCAAGTAGGAGGTTGCTACGTGGTGTTATTACACTGGAGTAATAGTGGTTGGTGACTTCTTTGGAATTGAGGATGTATAGGTTTGAAAGTGGAGGCAAGAATCATTATTCCGATCATTTCCAGATTATTTACTTTGGTCGACTAGTGTCGCCAACAAAGTAGCAAACTCGGTACATGAGCAGGATAATGTGCATTTGTCATAACACATGCAGTGGAAGACATTTCAGGGCGATATTCAACATTTAACTTTCATTTTAAGCACCTTTTCGATGTATGGCAGAATGCTATTTTCGCAAGGCAATAATATAACAAATAATCCTCAATCATGCGATTAACACTCAAATCTGCAATACATTACACCCAAATTCCAAAGAATTGAGTGTGATAGCGCGATTTGGGTTTTAAATTGTCATCTAAGCATTTCGTCAGTAGAAATGGAAGATAGCGCGGGTGCGCAAATGCACAATCCATGCGACGATAGATGATTTCTTTAAATTCTTCTCTCAGATTGTGCGGATGGACAAGGAGAGACCTCAGAGAGAAATAATTTTTCAATCAAACCAAAGCTATTGGATCCTGGATTGCTTGATGTCACAAAATATCAACCCGATTTTGTTAGTGACTCGCAAAATTTTGGTTTATTATTCAATAATAAACCATTGTAATCGCTCTTGAAAAAAAATTTCTAACCCCCCCTGAAAATTTCATGGTTTACGTTTCAAAGGGTGTAGAATTCAAATCTGCAATACAAAATTTTCCGTCCGTCCACCGTACGCCGCACGGTTTCTCCCAAACGGCTAGAGCAAAAAAATCTGAAATTTTCAGGAAAAATCTATGTTGACCGACAACGCCCCAATTCTTTAGCCAGCTCTCTCACATAATTTAAAGTGCCACTTAAGAGTTGTCAAGGTTTTGTAAAATCATTAAAAATCTCAAAATAAATCATGGCGGCCTAAATATGGACTTTCTTTGAAGAACTTTCCATGAGGAATCGAATGAGCCCTTCCCCAGGTCTGTAGCTCAAACCATTCCCGGTGTATGGCAAGATCTTATGCTGCAAATTCTTTCACTGGAGTTTAGTATTCAATTTTATAAATAAACTAAGTAAACTGAGTAAAACAGACCCGTAGCGCAATGGTTACGTGCGGGACTAACAACCACAGGTCCTCGGGTTCGTTCCCCGCGTTCGGCAGGAAAGTTTTTGCCCCATATGAATATGGTATACCCACTTGGACACAAGAGGAACGTTTTGCCCCGCAGACAGACCTAGGCCCAAGACAAAACAAAATGCTGTATGTACGTGTCACAAGTGCCATACAATCATAAAACCATAAAAAAATGCTGCAAATTATTTCACTGGGGTTTATTATTCAATTTTATTCATTTGGCTTGCATTCATGGTTTGAATTTCTACTAAGCTTTGGAGTGTGCGTGTTTCACAGGTGATAGAGCGGCCATTGAATTTCAGGAGATATGCATAGAGCACGTAAATCGGTTCTCAACCAAAATACCTCTTTGGATTGATCAGTTGATCATATTTGTGTGCCTCCTGAGATTTAATAATCGCCCTAAAACGAACACGAACACTTCAAAGCTTAATAGAAATTCAAATCATGAATGCAAGACAAATGAATAAAATTGAATAATAAACCCCAGTGAAAAAATTTGCAGCGTTTTTTGAGAGGTTTAGGAAACTGGCGAAAATAATCAATCCAAAGCTCCTGAATTCGATGAAGTAGGTTTCGAAGTATTTTATATTTTCAAGAGTATTCTTGAACCTCTATACTCCACTCGCAGTCCAATGACTGACCTGCGGCTAGTATCACATTTTCCCAAGCAATTTAGAAACAACTTCTGACAGATCCCAAACTATTCCAACAACTGAGCGAAAGTTTACCAGAAACTCCAGCGAACAGTGTCAGGGAAACCTACTCTTTTAAGCTGACTCAACATGCGATATATCAACCTTCGTTTCTGTTATGGTTAGTATAAAAACTTCGTTGACGAATTTCGCTGTGCGAAACTTTTACGGGTCGAGCGGTCAGTTCCCCTCAGGGGTAAAGGTACAACGTAAATTCACAGCTAACCGATAAATCTGCCGACCCATTTTCCTTGGAATCGTTGAGAATTTGACAGCGGCACGTTTGATGGTGAAATACGAGCTCAAGTCTCTTATTAACACGTTTCTTGCCTGAAAACGCCGTTTAAAAAAAAAGAAAACTTATTGGATGAAAAAGAGTATGATTACGGGGAGAATTATAGTCACATCATTCAACGCCCATGCAGGGAGTTTCAAACGTGCGTCCCACATGTGGCACTGTGGCACGCGTTCGTTTGATATATATACGTAATATAAAATTTATATAACAAAATTAAATATATATTTTTTAAATTTTTTGCTCATAGCCACTTAAAAGCCCCAACTGAAACCTTAAACATTTAGGTATGAAAACTTAGTAAAAACAATGTCCATATTTCTGGTACTAAAATTAGGGAAATAATAATAATTTGATACAGATGAACTCATTGTATTACTAAGGTCACAAGTAAATTATAAACAACGAAGCAGTTCAATCAATGTTGCAATTTGCAATTTACATATATTAGGTGAACCTTGAGAGTGCTTATAAAAGCGAAAATTATTTATTTCCAGGGAAAAAATCGGTGAAAAGTACGTTTTAGTAAAGAGAGGAGGGAGAATCAACGTATCAACTATTCAGAGATCTTCTAGGTGTTGGTGGATATAAATTTTATACTAAGTATACACAGGTCTTGTAGTATGTTTAGATATTTTCTAAACAAAGATTTTTAAGATAACATGAAGTTATCTTAGTTATAATGGAATTTCGTAGAAATAGATCGGTGTTTGTTAGTACTGGACTAAGCCTGAAATACAGTATGCTACTGAATCAAGTATTTGTAAGATTCAATTATTTGTTCGAAATGTTGCATCAATTGGTATTCAAAGAGATTCTCATACCCCCGTTCAATAGCTAAATTGCTTCTCACAATGACTGAACATGTTTACACGATGGATGTTCTACTCAAATCCATATAAATTTAAATACACTAAAAACGCACATGTTGAATGGTCTCTGAATGGTGAAAAATTGTGATTTTGTCTAAATAATCTCAAATAATAACCTAAAACATAAAAACAGGTCAATCGACTGGTTCATCCCACCAAAAGCTAGGCTTAACTGTTGTATTCGCCTTCAGTTTTGAATTTATAACTCGAGTGTTTCATTAATTTTTCTTAAATTGTAATGGAAATCAGCGATACGTTATCACTATTATTTACGAGTACGTTAATTAGGTATCACGATATTATCATGAACGTGGATATAATGATATTTTCGTGAGTTAACCTTGGTTGGAATCAATCAAAGAAAAAATCTTTCATAAAAAAAATTGTTTCACTCCAAAATACGAACTTTGCAAAAATAAGGAGAAGAATGAATGCTTGGAATTATGAGTTAACCCCTTGTATCCCGATTCGAAAGTTCAACATTCCTATGTTTCATTTATCTGGAATATTTGAACCCAAAATTGAAATTTTCACATTACATTTTCACTAATTTGATTTAAATTAATAGAGAAAAATCATCCAGATTGCTGTACATCAATCCATAACAAGTTCGAAGATCGTCAACATGATAGTGAGTCGCTAATTGTTTTTTTCCTTCATTTTGCATTAGCAAGCAGCCATAGCCATGAAGCTTTTATTGCAAAATAACAACTGTATAAAATAACCACTTTATAAATTGTTACCTATTAATTTTTTGTTGTTTTAAATGTTTGTGTTGAGTGTTTTAATGAAAGTGCATAGTTTTTTGTACACGCATAACAGTTTGCAATGGATAATTTGTTCAAAATATAGTGGATTTTCCAAATGACGACCAACTGAAGTCAGCATGTGTTGTCTTGCCAGCCAATTCCTTGGACAATCCATGAAGATGTGCTTCAAAGTTTCCTCTTCCCTGCCACAAACGTCACAACTCGAAGAATCCCTGACCCCAATGCGATGCAGGTACGCCCCGCACAATCCGTGATTGGACCGTAACCTATTGATCGCCCGGATCTCCGGCCTGCTGAACTCAAACTGCGAGAACCATGGTTTTACAGACACTCGGGGGTTCATAAGACGATATTGGATCGCTAATTGTTGTTCAGACTCACAAGATTAATTTCAGCTGAATTGGCTGGTATACAAATTGTTATGGAGCTGTGTAGAAATTTGGATGAATGTTTATGTATAAATGAATCTATTTCTCCTAGATTGGATTTAGAAGACTTGAATATGCATTGTAAGCGGAAAATTTAGAGTAGTGGAAAATGACATATCGTCGAGTTGTCAGAGGAGATAGGGTCGGATGGAGATCTACCTTGATTAAATTAAAGTGATCAGATGGCAAGTTCTGGTGCCGGATGTTTTTCGCTTCATAAGCTATTACCATCTTCGGTTCCGTTTACCGTTTCGAATCGTAAATCGGAATCCATTCGCGTAGGAAGTGTAGAATAATTTCATAAAATTACCAACACACAGACGTTTCCTCGTCAAATGTGTCCCAAGGTCAACCTCGCACTTGCTTTATAAAGAAATGCTCGGTCTAGGACGCAAAAACACTTGTTATCCTTGAAACGGGTGAGCCGGAACTCAAGAATGAAATCATACCACCCTCAACTCAACTTCGGTTGTTTTGCACTTACTTGATAGATAATCTATCAAAATGTATCAAGATCTTTCTGAGACCAGTCGAACACGACACCAATCTTACCGAAAATGCGTTGATGAGGCTGTTGTGTACTTTTCCAAACTTTGTTAAATAAGGCGGTTTTAATAATACAAATATAAATGTAGATGAATGAAATGAAATGAAAAATAACATATTTCTTACAATGTAAAAAGGACAAATAATAGAACTCAAAATAGACACTTTTCCCCAAGTGGGCACCCGTCTTAGGGAAAACAATAGCATCTCATACGCGCTCCAGATAGGCTTCTATACCATTCCATCAGCCAAACAATTTTACTAATAGCGTTCCTACAGATTAATCTCAAAAACAAATAATAATGCTCACCAATTTTCTAGGAATAAAAGAAGAGAAACGAAAACTACGTTACTGAATTGAAAAAAAAGCACATGTCGAACCATTAAACGACAATATGGTCATGCATCAATAAGCTGTTTCTTTAAAACATTATTAATTTTTTTAGGATGGTTGAGTTGTCGGAATTTAACCGCACTTGAAAGAATTAAATTGTTAATTGTTGAAATTAAATTGTTTTATGGCAACATATACATGATTTCGTGCTGCAGTAGTCTTTAAAAGCGGAATTTCCATAAGTCCCTGCTCTTGCAAACGGGTCGCACAAATATGCTGGGGGAAAATATATGATTTTGCTTTCAACAACTGTTTTATCGCACTAAGCTTTATTAAGTTTGTTATATTAAGAATGTTAGTTTTCTTAAATAATGGAGGAGTGTGTTCCAAGAATATACTGTTGGTGATTACGCGTATCAATACTTTTTGAGCTTCAATTAATGGTGATAATGACAATTGATGTGAATTGTGTAGAAATGGGACTATGCACGTACAAATTACCCCTATACAAGATATTTCTCTCGAAGGACCACCAGATAATCGCAACGAGAGCTTATACTGTTTGATAATCAAGTATTAGGTTTTGTTGAATAGGAAGGATGCTTTAAGTTAATCGATTGAAAAAAAAAGCTCGGTATTCAAAGAATATGTAATACGATATAATAAGGGAATCAACATACCCTTTTGATGTGGATTTTGGTATCAGAAAATTTTTGTTAAGAGTTCTTTGACTAACTCTATCTAGTTCTACTCCATGGTAAACGAGAGGAAAAATGCATTAATATCGAAGGAAAGCTCCAGCGGTGGTTGCTAACCACGGGAATCTAGTAGGAAGTGAGTCCCTTGATTCAGAAAAACAGAAACGGCAGATAAGTAATAATAGGGCCTTTTCTGCACCAAATATCTGAACAGTCAATGCTTTGCAAGATTGATGAGAGAACATAGTTTAAAACAATATCATGTTTAGCAAAGAATGGTATACATTCATTTGTGATTGGCATTTTATTAACATGAAGGAGTAGATGAAATCGTGACATATGACGAATGCATGGTCTTCATCTTCGAATTTTCGTAAACTAACACATTTAAGACAACGCATCTACCAGGAATACAAAGCTACGATCTCCCCGTGAACATTAAGGCGTTGAAAGAAAGTGTAATGAACTATCCTTAAGCTCTCCATACATGGTACTGGCGAAATCTACCGGAAAATCGATCGTTTTCCGTCTTCACCTCCAAAGACCAGCCTCTTTTCGCCCTGGCTTTAGGGAAACTTAGGGTTTTCTAGCGTAAATGACATGGAATGATTGTAGGAATATACGCCTGGAGTGACCGTCACAGGACAAGAAATGATATTGATGAACTGCGAATCCATGAGGAAGTGAAGTTGGTGAAATTGATCTATGTTGAATCCATAGCGCACCAAATGTACAAAAAATCGGAGACATGGTAATTATGACAAGTCGACAATATTGCAAAAATTGTATTTATATTTTTTACAAACTGAATGCAGAAGGTAGCTTGGAGTCGTCAATCTATCGGGTAATCCGGTTTCCATCCAGCAGGTCTGGATTGAATATTGCGTGTGTGTCAATCTATAAATTGAACAGGATTTTGACGGATATGCGGTCTGTTGGCATTGCGACATATTCCGCTTGGAGCCTTGAACAGAAAGAATTGATACTTTGACCGTCCGACGCAGGGCACAACTCGACCCGTTCCTTCACTTCTGCCACTTTTACCCGTGATGCAACCACAACCTGTTGCACGTTGCACTATTCCGCGGAAGGTCACGCGCCACAATATTTTATGCGGCTCCGAACAAATAAATAGCCGACCGGGCCTGCTCCACATCGGCGGGTGTCTCTGACCGTAAATGGATCTAAACAAGCCGGGGACCGCTGTTTGGCGGTAATATCCGTAAATTCGCGAGCGTCGTATCACTTAATCTTCGAGATGCCGGGGGTTTCAGGACGGGTGAAACCGAGATGTGATATGGGAGTTTGGTACGCGACGTTAGATTGACGGGTCGTTTATCATTGTTTCATCCCTTTGAAAATGTGAAGCACACTTCGAAATGTCACGGATCCCGTTTGATGCAACTGGCGACACGTCGTCGAATAGGTCACCTTCTACATATTACGACAGCATTGTACCTTCCTAAAAGCACATAGTGACAACGGGGAGGGTAGTCTACCGGATACTAGGCTAATTGATCCAAAGCTTTCTGGATCCGAGTTAAAACAACTGAAGAGAAGAAGCAAAAATATAATACTGTGCATGAAGAGCACCATGCCTCATACATTCTTGGCATAGGTCCTTGACACTGGGATTCATTCATATTCACCAACTTGAGAGTACTGTACTGAAGAGTGTGAAGTTGAGAAAAAGGAAAAATACATGACTGCACGTGATAAACTCCTTGCCTCATTCGTTTTTAACATTTGGTGGATGTTAAGAGAGAGGTGATGGAACATTGGCACCTCAGATGACAGCTTTAATCAGAGCCTTAGTGGAACGTTGAAGTTCGCAAAAAGTTTGGAGAAACTGCGATGAGTTATTTGGGTTTCAAGATAGACTGCGATGGGGTCTTCATTTCTTGGTGAACAATGCTTCAATGAATCTCATCAGATTTTAACTCCTTTGGTTGAGCAACAATTAATTAGAATGTCTCAGCTGATTATAATATATAATTTCATTTTTTCGTTGATAAATAGTTGGTATGCTGCTAGATTATCCACATTTCACTTTCTTAGGATAAACACGTGAATTGGATGGAGATTACTTGTCATTCGTTCCAAGATATAGTAAATTATAGTGTTATGCAGACGTTTTACAAAATGCATTCGTAACTCCTGAATCCTAGTTGTTTCTGCATGCAAGGCACCTGCTTCCCCACAGCCCAGATATCCTAATGTCTCAATCCACGTTGTTAAGCAAACGATTGCTGGTCTGACACATTCTCTTTCTGACATCTCTGCTTCCAGCCACCGTATCTTTCAAGTCGTGAATTCCTATGGATTCTCTAGAACTGTCTCAACTAGGATGACTTAGTATTACTTGATATCTTTCCGGTTAATCTCGTTTTTTCTAAGAACAAAATCAATCAGTGCTTGCAATTTAAGGTGCTTCCTGGAGGAGTTAGATTCATAGTAAACTTAAAACCTCAGAACTCATCTTAAACTAACAAGCTGCCCTGGCATAATAAATATTGATGGTCTCAGTGACCAGAGGTTTTTCCCATCCCTTATCGGAAAAAAACTGATACTCATCAGCGAGATTTACAGCTTCTGCTGTCAGAAACGATAGGTGGATTGATGGATTTTATTGTATAAAGCCCTTGGGCCGTGTAATTTAGATTAATTTGAAAAAGAAAATAAGGTTCAATAGATTAACAAAATAACATTTACACTTCTGGTAGAATCAATCATTGACAGAATTAGAAAAGTCACAGTCACGAATACGTGGAAACTTCCACATATCCCTCACCATATCAAAATAACGAGCTATCATTTAGAGCACACCTTCTGAGTCGTAGAACAGATCTCAATTAGCCAAGGAATCCGTTAGATGAGGACAGGGAGCACACCCTCTGGAACTTCTCCTTGGATAGGGTTGCCCGACAGAAATTCACAGCTCGTTCACCCCGAATCACAACACATTCCACAATGAGGTGGCGAATAGTGTCCGGTGTGCCAAGGGTGCAGACTTGGAATAGTCGAGCATTTGAGAAGTCATACTAGAGCCTTTCCATTGAAATTCTTCCAACTTTATCTCCAGCTGTGAGCACTTGGGTCATAGTGTGTTGGGCTGTCAGGAACGACCTCACTTCTCATTTTCTTTCTATCGATTTTATGTCCAAAACATTTGGAGTTTTGAGCTGTAGTTCGGTGGTTAATGGTATATGACGGTGCCTGATCCAATTCCTATTCCAAAATTGAGAGATTCTCACGAAACTGCACATTGCAGCATTTTCGTCCAATCTGCACCCAATTTTCCAACCTGGACTCGTTAGCTTGAGAACTGTTGTTTTTATGAAACAGGTCGGAGGAAGAGCGGAGCTCTCGACACATAATACCGACTGGTAGGGGAAAGTGGGATCAGCTGAGAGGAAGACGAGCATCAATGGTGGAAGGACGAGTCGGGTTAATGGTGCACCAGCTGGAGCCCTGACCTTGGCTATTACGTCACGATCTCCCTCTTCGCCGTATCATCACACTTCCCCTCCATTCGTCGCAGACTCCTCTTCCTTTCCTGACTAACCGCCGCGACTGAAGACGCGACGTGATCCCGCACCGTTATGACTCCCCCTTCTTTCTCGGAGCTAATGAACCAGTTTATCTCATACTAGCTGGTTTACCTGGCGTTGCCCGGGTCAGGGCGTTACGTTAAAATAGGTGAGAGGTTCACACTCATCATTATCACATAAAAGACATGATGGAGTCTCGTTATTAGTTTTCTGTTTTTTTAAACTGGCTTCATAAAAGAGATGGTAAACAATTCAGATTTTATGTTTATGTTCGTAGATTCGTTTGCACACACAGCCTTTACACTCTGAATCGATTTCTCTCTGGTTTTCCTCAATTTTCTTTGCCGGATCTCCCATTGATCCCATTAAAAACGATTTCTTTAAAAATAAAAAATTAAATGATAATAATAATTTAAAAAAACATTGGTATATAAACTGCAGCGATCAAAAACAGAAAGCATAGTCTTTTTCTGCCGTCTTCAAGCACAGCACTCGTTTTTCTATTTGCTACTACACTAAAATTTGATTTGCTTCATTCGCGGAGACATCACAAAAAGTATGCAAAAAACTGGGAACGTATTATCACCGCTAATTCGACTGTTAGAGCCATAAACCGCCCAGTAAATGTTGACGGTCTACCATCGGGTTTTTCCTATTTCCAATAAGTTTTCTTAATCTCAAATAAAAAAATTAAAGAACTCATACTTGTTAATTTAAGGGAGGAGTACAGAATATAGGAGCCTACAGGCTTGCGAAGCCTCATATCAAATGTCTGGAATAATTTTTGTTTTTCTAAAATTAAACTTTTCTAGTATCATACGCACACTCATTTAAAGTCAATTAAAATTGATTTTCTTTAATCGGGTTCTTGCGTCAGGATGGGGTTAGTTTGCATACATGGAAGCCTTCGGATGATCAGGTAAGCGGCCCTTTCAGGATCAATTTGAGCCAATGACTTATTGGGAATCTTTAAGCCAAGCTCTACTTTTAATATCATTAATCAGAATCTCTTCACCTTTAAATTAAAACATGGCAAAAAATGGGATAATTCGAAAATCAAAACTGTTGCCAACAAGCCGCGGTCGCCAATACTATATTTGAAGAGAATATGTTCAAATTATTCAATATTCACTATTCGTTAATATATCGCGTTCATGCTATGAGTTACATTCCAGAGAGAAATAATGATAAGAATGATTCTAGATTCAAAAATACCAATGTAGCACTTGTCACGGTGAAGGCATTCGAGTTTCTTGAAAGAAGGATTATTGAGAGAATACTTGGAATCCTTGGTAAATTTACATTGAATGTAACTAAATATTTGTTTGAATAGATGATGAATGCAGTATGTGTATTATGATTGTTTGTCTTGCTTTCTCAATCCTTTGTCGTGATGATTGACAAGTAAATGAATGCACGGACTTTGTCGCACAAGAAGAAAAAATTTGATGCTTCTCTTATACGAATTCTACTGTCTATCAATGTAGGTATCGTAGAGCAACGCCATCGATCATCAGTGACCTTTGAAAGCGACCATTTGGCCTTCCACGAAGAGAAATACTCTAGACTGCAAAACCGCTATGGAGGCAGGAAAGACGCAAACTAGACCTCTCCCACGTGATTGGCCAACTCGTGGCGGCAAATTGCAAAGAACAACCGTTGAAAAAATACATCGTAGGAAATACTCGAGAAGTAAATCATAACCAGGATAATAAAACGGTTCGCTATGCAACGGGCTGACATAAACGCAGCCAAGTTACGTTGAACTTAGTGTAGGAACATTTGTTAGCGCGAAAAGCGATTGAATTATCTTTGGGAAAGACATTTTGCCTTCCTCTCGAACAGATCGATGCAGAACTGGAGTAATGACTGACACCTTTGCATCGTAATTAGAATCATTAGTGAGAAATACTTTCGGTTGATGGCAGGAAAAGTGGGCGCGGGTTCACACGGACATTAGTGGTTTAGTAACAGTTTGAAAACACTTCCGCGATAGGTACCTACTATCGTTTTCCCGAAAAGATATTAGCATAAATGGTTGTAAAGTGATAACGTAACGACCCGATTATAGCTGCCAGAACCTATCGTGGAAGATCGTTATTAAAGCGTGGATGAACAGTTTACCAAACGGCATTTGTAATAGTCCGAGTTATGGACTCATTACACGTTCGATTTGACATGTGATTAGATTCCAATCAGAATAATACTGTTCCGATACTTTCAGATCAATATGAGCTTCCACCCAGTTGTTGTGGTTCGCCAAGACTGAAACCGCAAGCAATATACAGTGCAATCTACAGCAGTGATTGAAGAAGAAGGCACAGTGGGTGCATTACATTTAGAGCTCACTCTGGTACAGTGGTTATTACGATTCTGGGGTCTTGAACAGTTCACTGGAATAGGAAATGTAGCTACCTGAACGGCTTGAAAGTTATCGTTCCTAGATACCATAAAAGGTCTACTCTTGGGGTTGATTCTTCACCACTCCATCAACATAATCCATGAGCTCAACAGGTAAGTTAGGGTTAGAAAAATTGTGGTGTTACTCAATCCCACCATACAATCTGCTATCAGACATAATGTGACCAGGGTTGTGCAGGAAACCAACCAGTAAGAATTGAGAAAGGTAGTAGGGGACATAGATACTGTTTAGGACAAGGAAGGTCCTGTAACCCTTCTGATTTTGGACCTAGGGGATTCAATTCAAATGTGCACGCTCGATCGAGTTGGTAGGACTAATAAGGAAGTAGCAGAACAATAAGGCCTCAGGAAGCTTAGCGCCCAGAAGATCCTGCAGTACATTCAGTTGAGCCAAGAGGTATCGAGATCATCGAATGAAGAATCAGCCGAACATGAAGTGGATGGTGGCTCTATAATAGTGCAACTCTTCGGTAGTAACAGACACACTCTTACAAACGTACATTTATGAACTATCCACGCACTTACAGTCTAGATAGTCTGGGACGTACCTGTGTATTCCCTCTTCATGTTCCATTCAGAGTCATCTCCTCTCCTTAAATATCAACCATGGAACTTCTCTCATAAAAGAGTCCAGAAACTACACCCTCACTTCCAATTCTTCAGTAAATTGAATAAATGTTATGAATAAACAGCACGGGTCGAGAATCTGAATAGCACGTTGGGTTTCTCCGGGTGAGAGATTAAAACAAAACAGTTTCAACTCAAAGTTCACTCGCAAAACAGGAACGTGCGGTTATTTAATTACGAGCAATATAATATTTGGACGATCCCGCCGAAAGGTCACAACCAGCCGGGATTTGTTTGAGGCGGCTTGACTGATTTGTCACCTGTCACCAAAGCTGCTCCAGGCGTTTCGGCAACCTCTGTTTAACTTTTTTTCGAGTAATTAATGAAACTTTGAATCTCCATAAATCAACAGAGCTGGCTCGTAATTTAGTTCTTTTGCTTTCCTTCGGGCCCGTACTTCCGGAAGTGAAACAGCTTAGGTTCTGCCTACTTTCACACTTTGGAATCGGTATATGCTGATTTCTCAGTAGAAAAAGAACAAAACAAGATTTACAGGAAGAAAAAATTATAAAATAACGATTCGCTTCTATGTTTATGACTCTTACAGAGTCTTGCAGAAAATGGATATAATGAGTAATGAATCCATCAGTTTAGAAGTTAGAATTGATCGTTGTTAAGTTGAAGTAGGTTTTTATTATTAAAATGGCTTTTTCGAATAAGGTTGTACAGTTATCCCAAAAGATTTAGAACTCGGTTCTACGATTAATAAAATATTCTATCATCATAAAATATGGAATCACATAACAACAGTGGTAAAAAAAAGCCTGCCAGGTTTGGCGCGTCACAAATGTAGCGTCCAAGAATTCTTAATATTATTCAAATCATAAAATGTAACTATCAACGTTGATGATTTAAAAAGAACATGGATTTTAAACTAGCAAGTTTCCGTGCAAGACATAAATTGAAGACAATGGAGCTTATTCTACCTAAGAGCTATCAAACGAGTAAAAGATCATGTCAATCCTAACACATGCAATTTTAACTATTTTATTGAAACTGGATGATTTTCAGCAGAATGTAAAATTAAAGCTTCCATACTGGGTATTATGTTAGGATACATTTGGAACGATTGATATTCATAAAAGACGAATCTACACAGTGTTTGATAGCGTTATTGAACCCTGAAGAAAACTGTGGTTGTAAAGAATTATGTACCAAGTTACTCATTTTCGGACCAAACGGTTTGGACAAAACCCAAACCGAAAACGAAATTCAAATAGGATCATTTAATCATCATGAAACCATGATGTTATCCAGTGCAGCGTTGCAAATAAGCAGGGCAGTCAAGGAACTGAAATTGTCCACGAAGGTTTGAAGCCAAAATGTAAGCAGAAATGATTGTTTTCGACCTTCCAAACTTGGGAAGAATATAAACCTATTTCGGAATGTGGGTGAGACTCTTAATTGTCATTAAATATTTTCTAAAACCGCCGAATGGGTTTAGAATTTGAGGCAATTGATGCTTCTAGGTTGAGACTCCTTATTCGTTGAATTTAACGACAATATGACCATTTCTGAGCCATTGTTAGCAAATGTCCTAAAAGACAGACAAATATTATCTCAGTGTCGCGCTGTCAGTAATTTTAATGTACATTTAGCTAAAATAGTCGAGATACTAACTCAAGAAAAGAAGATTCTAATGATTGTGATCGAAACATTAAACCAGAGACTCTGCTTAAAACCATGAAAACGCTATCAAAGACCCACGAAAAATGTAAACGTGGTCTTGGACATATTTGGGTATAGAGTACCACAATCTTTGTCTCCGAGATATTGAAAGGTTTCCGCTACCTTGGCTGATTATAGCTGGAAACGGAACAATTCGTTGAAGGTAACGACACGCGCGGTGTTTCTTCGAAGCGGTCATCGTTCAAGGAAATCGATAGTTTTCCAACCTTCAAACGATCAATTTTTCCACAAAGAAAAAACAATCCTATATATATTCCACCATGCCTGTCTATAGCGTGGCAGAAACCAATTACCTATCGAACTCAATAAGACCGCAAACGCCGCCCAAAAAAAGCTGGAAGACTTTTGTTGAGTTTACTATGGAACTTGATACGATTCCTGGCGAACCTCAAGACGCCGAGACCTTGATTTCAAGGCCGTTCAAGGACTCGCTCTTCAAGCACTGGGCGTGTTGCCTCCAGCAGGTATTTATATCGGGAGTTTTGTTCACGTGATGAAATTGATCGACTACTTACATCGAGGACGCGGTTGGTTTCGGATATATATCTTTTTTAAAAATGGCAATCTCAGTTCATTTGTATTTCATGGTCGTTTGGATGCGTGGTAACTACAAACAGATCTCCTCAACCAATCCCACATCGTTGCAATTAGGTTAGCTGTATCGAAATTCTGAAGGAAACGAACACAATAAAATGCATTGTAGGCTAGCGTGGGCATACAGATGTACAGTATACATCTTATGAGCGGGGATGTATGCATTGCGTGTCTTTTACGTCAGAAACCTTTCAGAGCAGGGGTTTTGAGGTCCTAGCTTATTATACGTTCCTGAGAATTTCGTATTAAAAAAAAAGTCAGCCACTTGGTGAAGAGTATGAGTGCAGGATTCTATGTGGGATGCTGTTTTGTCTATCTCCTGTGGTACCCTACACAGGGTTGAGCATTGTATGACAACCCATGCGAAGTAGAGGGAATCGTAGACGTGCGAACCCGGTTACGAGGCCAAGCATTGTTCTTAGTTCCCTACGGTTTCACAGATGGAAATTTATACAGAAATTAATATCGGGCAACAGGATTAATAAAAGTTAGTGTCTTGTTGAAATAAAGGCTTGTTGAAATGTATGGAATATTTCTTATCACAAAGATATAAATTCAACAGGGTTATTTATATGTTGAAAAAATGAAGATTGGACAATGAGTACTACAAGAAACGCAGGATAACATGTAACTTGTCAGTAGTTGCGAGAATGGCAAAGGCTTCATATCAATTAGAATATGTGTGTTAATAAAGTCTGGGAAGAGGTAAAAATTTGTTTTTTTAAACCCAAACAACATAAAAATCATTTGAAAGTACAGCTTACAAAATAGAAACAGTGTTTACCTGAATTGGAGCATATACTAAGTTGTATACAACGTCCTAGAAGGTACCAGTTTGTTTATTTGTTATTGTTTGATTGTACTTCACCGAAACACAAGTAATGCAGAGCAACCGCACACCTAGAAAAGCTAACACATTAGCTAATTTTTTTTATAAGTTATACTCTCCAATCATGTATCGTAGATTTACCTATATCATAATAATTATTACAAATATACAATCCACATTGATTTCGCAAATTTTTAGTCACCAAAAAAAATAAATTTATCCAGCACTTCAGATTTTTAAGCCAGTCTGTGTGTTTGTGTCCGCAGATACTTGCAACAACCAAAATTACGATCATTTTCATCCGACTTGGTGAAATTTTGAAGAAATTTGCTGATTAGGCTGTAAAAGATTTTCTTTGGCTTTCATTGCTTGCAAATTAATATATTTTACTCTGCGCTCATTTTTTGATCATGTTTTAAGATTACTTAAAACATTTCAATGATATATAATTCATGGTACATATACAAGAAAGCTATGTGTCACAACCAACAAGAGAAACATTTTATTTTTACGTATACAAAAGAAAGAAAAAAAGTGAGTGTTTGGTTTTTTGTTATGGATTGCATTTTTGGGCTTCAACGCATCAGATAATTAAACGCAAGAAAAGGTCATATTTTTTAATTGTCCATAAAAATACGATGACCGATAACTAATGCAGCTACATTGAACAAATTGTTTGCCGTGTAGATGCATGCGGGATCAGGGATTATCACAATCTCGCCGGCATCTCTCCGTCAAGGCCGCCTTGTGGCCTTTAGCGACCGATCTCGTTCCATTCAAGTCTCAACTCCTTGTTACACCTTATATGAGCCTCATCCGTGGCATTAGATCCGCTTGCAACACGCTTCGTATCACAAGGGTAAAGGGTCACGAGTCATTTGGTTATTCTTTGTCGATTTGACGGTGTAATTGACCCCCCGACAGCCTCCTTTCGGTCTTGGACACTA
Organism: Creontiades dilutus; assembly: GCA_031894815.1. Classification (NCBI taxonomy): domain Eukaryota; kingdom Metazoa; phylum Arthropoda; class Insecta; order Hemiptera; family Miridae; genus Creontiades; species Creontiades dilutus. The sequence goes on from JAVIWC010009699.1 coordinate 146,391, forward strand.
TCCCATACAAAACACCTCAATTGACAATAAGGTTAGAAAGTGAAAGAACCGGATATTTCGTCTTGGACTGTGTTATTCAGTGCAATTCCCATTGAATTAGGAATCAAACGTACGACTGCTGCCCTGTTCTGTTAATTCAACTGTTACTTATATATATCTTACGTAACCTGCAATCAGTATCCTGCAATTGTTTCACCTTCAATTCAACATCACACAATCTATTCAAGAATAGTATCTTCACTTATGGCCCTAAACGTTTATGGCAGCGCTGGGCAGAAACAAGTTACTGCCAGTCAGACCAATCGACAGCTATACTTCTTTCAATCCACGTTTTGCTTACCAGGCATAGTTCTCTAATTGCTGATATTTGGGTGGCCCATCTCCAGTCTCCTTGAGGATTCCACTGGAGAATCCTCTTCTGGTATGAAGGATCCATTCCCATTTTCTTCTTTTAACTTCAATATCGATTGCACGTTAGGCCTTTAGTTTTCCACGGATCACGATTTGAAATGGTGTTTGAATGATCCCCATTATCTTGCATAAGTACCGATTCACCAAAGCCTGCAGTTGGCGCATGGTTGTGAACGAGACTTAACGTGTTTTAATGTCATACAGAAGTGCTAAATTTGCATTTCTGTTGAAGAGAAAATTCCTATGCCTCCACTTAGGGAACAGCTGGACAAGGGCCCCATTCGCTTTTCCATCTTAGGTGATTGTGCTACCCAGATACACCAAGGACCTGGTCATCATATCCTTCCTCGAAAATATGCAACTCCTGACACCGCTCGTCTGCATACAAAGCTACATGTGTCTCCAAACCCTTCTAACAAACTTACTTTCTACAATTTGCTTCTGATTTCGGTTATGCTTTCCAGGAAACGATCTTGGCTGTACATTTTCATCCCAGGCGAATTTCATCGCTCAAAAATCAATATGACACTCCAAAAACTTTTACACGAAGTACCTATAATTTCCCTAATTTATAGTCGTTCGATCTCGCTCAAATCTCAAGGGTAGTCGGGGGAAAGAGGAATAATAATCCCATATTTATTCGCTGCTACGCATGCGCAAACGTGCAATCCTTGTTACAAGCCTGATATCTGCATTTTCATCCGATTTGTATGAAATTTACAGAAAATGTCATGTTAGGCTTTAGATTGTCCACTATCAGTTTCATTGTTCTTAGACCTTTAAATACATCCATTAGGTTTGCATTTTCTGTGCATGTGAAAACGTAATATCTATCAAGTATCACTTTATCACATTTTAATCATCGGATCTTGCTCAAATAGTAAGAGAAGGAAGGCTTAATAATCTCATATACCTAAATGTCAACGCTATCGTATCATACATTACACGTTGTAGAATAAGGGCAGAAGACCAGCCTTACACACAATTGAAGGCATTGAGGTCCGTGGGAACTTGTCCTTTGACATTGTCGTCTTGTGAATCTTCCTAACAAGCTTGATTCCTAAATCGTTTGGGATTCAAAGAGTTTCGAGGATATTTAAAACATTTCAATACAAACAGTACGTCCATGTTCCACCTATCCAGTCACGAAGGAACGTCGAAAGCTCTGTCCACGACGAAACATGGCAGACGTTTTCATGTCGGTTTGATTTTTGAAATTGTTGAACTCCCCGTCATACGGATACTTATAAATTGTATTTCTGAAGGGTTGTTGAAGGATTTAACCCTCAAAAAAGCATAATTTTTGGAAAAAGTAAACTCCAACATGTATGTTGTAAAGATCATTCCATTACATGAAAATGTTATAGCCATAAACGACATGAGAATTGAACATTTCATGATGTTATGTATATCCAAGATATCAAAATGTTTACGAAAGTCGCTTTGCTTGTCAGGCAGACGCTGGTATTTTCACGAATATAATCCGATTGCCCATTCAACTGTTGTTTCAATCAACGTGGCAGATTTTCTGTAGTAAACTAATTTAATAACTTTTTGTAAAACAAAATATCAAATAGTGGACAAGGAGTTCACATACCGCACTGATATATCGTGTTTCTCAGGTCGCTCCATCTCACCGAGCACGCACTCGGGCTACCATTAACCTTTTGTATTCACCTACAAACCGCGTACGCAAAGTCCCTGACCTTTGTTTCGATTCGGATTCGAGCGGCTCAGGAATATAATGAAGAGGCATAAACGTCCGCTGTGATCGACAAAAGGGCCAGCAGGCTAAATACGCAGACGAACAAGAAAAAAATCCGGATCAAGGCGACTCACTTTTACATGGTAACAGTTATAGGCCGGTATTTTGACGTTCAACTTTCAGCATCATTTTACACGGCGAGAATGATATTTTAAAGACATTAAATTTGAATAAAGGTTTTTAACACGAAAATAAATACATAGATGAAACCGATTAGTTACTAGCAAAATGAAGGAAAAAAACGTCTGCCAAGCGGGTGTGGCACATAGCTTCCTCGTATCCATAACATGACTGTATAGATCATTGAAAATTATTATTGACTAAAGAACTTCGTTCAATTAGGCGAAGTAAATATTGAATTATTATGCGGGTAACAAGGATTTCGTTTGCGCATGCGCTGAGACTACTATTGATCGGGCGGTCATGAAACGTATAGGGAACCATTTACACCCCAACCCGCACAATCACTGAAAATGTCATCGAAATCGGACTATAACTTCGTGTAGTTTTGCTGACAGACAGACAGACACAGAACCAAAATTGTTCAGAAAGGTCTAAAACGCAAAATGCGAGTGGAATTTTTGATTTTGGAGACAAAAAATTTTCACATTCCGAAAGTGAAAACAATGCTTCCGCTACCATGGTAGACTCGGAAGCAAAATGGAGAGGATACTGATTACCACAAGATTCATGAGGGGTTGATTCGGCTTTCACCTTTCTATTCTGCCTGTTTTGAAAAAGCGTTTAATATTTTCAATAACGAACCTTCGTGCTTTAGATCGCGATCCTAAAACCCACCTGCAAGGAATGCTGATTCTTCAAAGGAGTTTTAGCATCTTACTCAAAATCGGATTGATTTGGCAAAAACTGGTAATTTATCAAAAACAAACATGAGACCCAGTAGCAAACCATGGCAACTGTTGTTAGTAGAGAGAAGTGCCAGTAATTGACAATTTGCCTTGGCAATCTCTAGACGTGATGGAAAATTGTGAATGAACCAAGGTACGAATCTTAATCTATACAACGGAATTCTGGTACATTAATGATATGGAATGATAACATCCATAGGGTAAGTAGAAGATTCCAGTCTTGAAATGATAAAACGGTTTCACCGAAACACAATGATAAAACTGGAACTTATAGGCATTGCACTCATTGCTATATCTTAGTTCCATACGAAACTTAGATAGCAATTCATATCTGCTCTTGCCAGAACCAGATAGTTTTAAATACTTGATAAACCTTAACTAGGATTGGATAAACATTCACGATCGTATTCCTGCATTCAGCGGATGATTTAGTAGTAGCCGCAGAATACATTTCACTGAGCTTGTTATTTGGAGAACTAGGTTCCATCGCCTGTCTTGAAAATTGTGTCTACTGCAGTTCTTCCCGAAGTTTGATGCATCTTTAAATCGAATCCTAACGACGATCTGAACTTACGGCAACCTTATTTCTTTCCAATTAGTGAAGAATTTGCGGGAAACATCGTTTGAATCCTCCGATTCCACGTTGAACCAAAATATTAGCTCATATATCTCAGATGTTCCTACTTGAATCTACTTGTCTATGTAAACTTGGAAGTTTCAGTTTTATTTTAGCATAACAAGAGGATGAAAATGTCACGGCTGACGATAATAGCACGCCCATAGCTCCATTTTCTGAAATGTACTGCGTTTCCACAAGGTCGTACCAACTTCTTCTCCGCACCTTTTACACTAGTGTGGGATACGATCTAGGACTTGCAAATCACTCTTATTTCTCTTAAGGTCAAGGTCTAACAGCGGTATAATTGTGTTTTTTTGAAGTGGAAGAAACGAGTTGCCACAGAACGAGATGTGAAACGTTGATAGTTCCTGGTATGCCTCATATTTCTGCTGAAATAGTTTCAATGCAGGTGAATCCAATATCGGTTAGCCTACAAGTTGCTTAAACTTCCAGCGATTGATTGCTGATTTGACAAAAGCTGGAAAACTGGTTCGCTAAGGAATGTGAAATGCCTTTAAATACATGTTGCATGCAATTTTGTGAATAGTTACCGGAAAAATAGACACTTGTTCTTCTTGTTAAACGTTTTTTGTTACAAGTGCATTGCACAGGTAACATTCATGGATAGGTATACTAAATATTTGCATTTCTTATTTCGGTAAATCCCTGTCTGTTCCGAAAACCGATCAAAACCTACTTAATTAAATTTGATAGAAAAGCTGATTTTGGAAATTGAAACAGATTAATTCTAAGCAGTGCAGTGCTTGTGAAAACATCCTGATTGTTTTATGATTGGAAGAAGAAGATAGAAATCTAGTAGGTAAGAAGGGTGGTATCTGCGCTAAAACCGAATGAATAATTAATGCATCATAATGAATTTATTTATAATCAGTATGAATTTCACTCGTAGCTCCCTGGAAATACCGGTAATACACATTGAATCCTTTATACTCTGTGGTACAACGCAGTCTACTAAATTCGTTTTATGCATCCGCGACTTTTCCCTACCAGATTTTCACAATTCTCTACCCAGGAAAATCATTAAATATTTGTGTAGAACACGATTCTAGTGTTCCCGTGAGTTTAAAACATATTCAGAATCGAACAGTTTTATCATTTGTAAGGATCATTACACAAAATTTGGAATCCCATGAAAAAGTGTAACCCATATTTAAACGGTTCTCACAAAAAGTAATTCATTGAACTCATACTTCAGCCTTAGTATGTTCTTTAAAGTTTTACATATCCGATTTGTAAATGAGAATGAGGCATTTCATATTCCTTAGCAAATCAGTTTCATCTTTTGCAAAATCAGCAACATTAAACCCTGGCAGTTTCATTAACTTGATTGCTAACCGACATTTGTCCACCTGCATTCGAACTAGTTCAGCGGAAGAAGACACACAAAGAAGATCATGTGTTCTTTGAAACACCAACACCATGTAAGTTAATCTGAGCTCACTAACTGCCTGATGAATTAAATACATGCAAATCTTGGATTTCAAATAAAATATGTAATTAAACAATCAAATTGTATTAACATTAACTTGGATTCATATTTCTGAGTAATATAAGCTCGTGATTATTATCAGGGAAAAACACATCATCAGCATAATTTTTTATAGTCTTGTAACACAGCAAATGCGTTTCGTTTCTAAAAATCCCAAAAAACACAAAGCTAAAAAATAATTTTTAGTTAAAAAAAAAAAAAAAAAACTCATAATACTATAAACTCCTAATTTTAATAAGACCCTTGCTAAAATTATTGAACCAGAAATTGGAACCTCAACATTGGCTTGTGTTAATCAAAAATGTAGAACAATGATGCCATTTTGACTAAAAAAGCTACTAATATTGGTATGTATATAAGTAAAAATCAATCGGACCACATAAATCGTCTGATGTGTTTGAATTTCAAATAAAATGGGTATATAATTAAACGATCAAATTGTACTACGATTAACTTGTATACACATTTCGAGGCAATAAAAGTTAATGGAGAATAATTAAAGTTAATTATCATCAGGCAAAATACATCATAAATATTATTTTTGACCCTCAATAGAATTAGTATGAATGCGTTTTGTCTCCCCAGTTTGACATTGATATAACTTTATAATTATTTCAAGAAATGCATCGAAATCTTCGGAAAAAAACACGTCATAATCCAGGATTCCTGATATTTTCCCGAAAGGTACACAACCGCGTCAGTTGATGAAATAAAAGCGTCCTTAAGGATATCTAAAAATGGAATATTAATGATTGATTATTAAGAATAAGACAATTTTTATAGGAAATGAAGAAGGATAAAATCAATAAACGTTTAATCGAAATTTGCTGGCCTGAATTCGCAAGAAACATTTGTGTTGTCGTTACTTACTGCTTGCAAGAATGATTTGCATCCCTATCCTTCGTCGTGATTTCTTTTCTTCAGATTTCAAGGTGCCCAGTTTCTGAAGTATTCCAAATTAAAAGCCCTTGACCTGAACAAAACATCGTGCTCAACGCCTATAACCTCTGCAACAACACGTTTTCGAACCTTCCGAGAAAACAATCAAGGGGTAATTGAATCCGACTTGATCGCTTTTGAGAAGTGATAATTCGTGAACGAAATGCCAGAATCCAAAGAGCATAAAGGACTTAAACTTCACGATTCCTCGTTTTCAGTTCAAGTTATTTGAAATCTCATTTGAAACGATCGCAAATGTGTGAAATGAGAAGTCTTCATTGTTTCCAAAGAAGATTCTTATTCTTCTTATATTGGTTTGTAGTTATGTATCAGTGACTGCAGTGCCTTGTGTAAGCAAGTTAGTTCGTTAAAAGGTTTCATAATGAGTGCCTTTATAAGGTTATCTTCGGTTCCTCAGGGACTCTATTTTTCTTGCGGTCAAGTATAGAACTGCGAGTATGGGGCATTTGTGTTGGGTAACGAAGATTAGCTGGTAGATGTATCTTTCGTGATTACTTTAGTGACCGCTGTGAAATCTCATCTTGCGACTGAGACTTACTGACTTCTTGTAGAAAGAAGATTGAAAATATTCTCCTAAAAAGTGGACAACCTTTGCATCGACTCACGGTCAAAAACAAAACTCAATAACCTTTGATCTGGTTGAGGGAGGTATCTGAAATTGGCCTGGTAACCGCAATAAAGGAAAATTCAATCGTTCAACATTTTCAATACAGTAACAACATCGTATTTTTATAGAAAGAATTTGCAAATTTAAACTACGAAAAAAATGATATTTCATCCAGATTTGTGTTTTGGAGAGGCAAAATAATGTATACCAGTAAAACGAAGTTACCATAAGATAAAATGCTTACGAGATTGATTCCAGGACAATAGTATTTCTTGAAACATTTATCAGCGGAAAAGCACATTGGATGAACGACTTCGGTAAGTGAGGTTTTAAAGGATTTCCACCATTTTCATCAGGTACATTGGTTATTAACCGCTCTTCTGGAATCAGCAGCGGGGCCTCAAAACTCAAGAAATTGCATCCCCAGGCGGTAAGCACCACAAATCATGTTTCGACTATTGGCAGTTCTTAATCACATTATGGCATCAGCTGTCCTGATATGGAAGAATCAGAATTCGGTCTGTCATTTCTGAGCTACTGAACTACTGAAGAAGACGAAATCATCAACCGCATTCTCACTTAGGAGGCTTTTAAAGAAAAGTGGAGAAGGATCCATCGTACAAAATCTTAGAAGCACGAGTATCACCACGGTCGACGGAAGTTGACGGGCCTTTAGTCCGATTTGCAGACAGTAGTTAGTGCTATCATCACACCAAAAGGTTTTCCTAGTTTTTCTCAGCTTCCTCAAAATCAAATCGAATTTAAAAACGAAAGCTTATTCAGAATAGATAGAATAGAGTAGTCGAAATGAGGATTTTCTACAGAAATCGTTTTTGATCATAAGCTTGATCATTTCCTTCTTGTTGGATAAAATACGATCTTTTGAAATATTTTAAATGATCTCCAAAAAGGTAAAATTTGAGCTTGCGCATGCGCAGATCGAAGTATTGATTTCAGATTGAAGAAACTCGTAGGGGATCATCAACAGTCTAACCAACACATTCCCCTGAAATTTCACCAAAATCAAATGAAAACTGTTGGAATTAGGCCTGTTACAAAGGTTTCTCGTTTGGGCATGCGCAGAAGCTACAGCTGAATAGCGATGAAATTGATTTGAGGTTCTTAGATTGTTCTTACCCTATAATATAAAAAAATAACTAGTGTTAGGCCCCTCCCAGGAAATTTGATCAGATAAAGGCGGTAGATATAAGGTTGCCACAGATTCTGCAAAGAGACACCACGCTCGACGTTGCCTAACTTTGCTAATCGCATGAGATATTCTCTCATACTGACAACTTGGTTTGTACCTGTACTACTGCTTCTTAAACGGATGACGTGGAAGAGTGATGACACGTACCTGAAACACCAAAAATGGAATGAGCGAATGGAAATAAGCAGTTAATAATACAAAAAAGTAGTACACAATATTCTAAAATAGCTATACGACAACCAGACAAATAATAAAACGCTTACGATCCTCATTATTTAGACATCTGTATTATGTAGCACTTCTACGTAGATCGCTGCTCATTCCTTTATAGTCACACGTAGTTATAACTATTAAGGCAATAGTAACAGTTAATGATGATTAACAGCCCAATAGTTAGGGAGAAAAGTTCCAAATGGAACATTTTTTTTAAATAGAGCTTAAATCAATTCTGTTATTTACTATATATGTGAACAGTATATATATGTACATGATTTATAATACTTGTGAACAGAGCAGTTATGAAGAGACAGTTGAAACATAATATTCAACATACCTTCAGAGTTGGAAAGGATGGTCAACGGTAAATAGTAATTTTTATGGAATAATATTAAAAAAAATTAAAACATATTGCATTTTTAATACAAAGATATCAGTTCAGTCAACATTAAACGGTGAGTGGTTCATGACCACGGTAATAACATAAAATACGAATTATTAAGACGAATGGAATAGTTGGCTTCAACGGACTGAGGATATTGCCTGAAGCTAGGAAAAGCTTGATTTTACTCAGGATTACCGTTTGAAGAAACGGGAGAGAGAACTATATGAAACTATTAATATTCAACATACATTTTTTGGGGCTTAAAAAAATAAGAAGAGGAAGGGACTACTTTTTTTCAAGGTTCTTTAATCAAAGTTGCATAACGGTGTGATAGTAATTTTTATGGAGTAATATTTAAAAAAAAACTAAAACATATCACATGTTTTAATACAAAGATATAAGGACAGTAAAAATTTGAGTGGTTCATGACCACGTGTAATAACATAAAAGAATTATAATTAAGGGATAATAAATGGAAGTTGCCCCTTCCAAGGACTAAGGCTATGTGCCTGCAACACCCTGAGGATATGCGAAGCTAATTATTGATGTCTTTATCATCAAAGTTGCATAAAACTGGGTTTAGACGATTAACAAAAAAATTTTTTGCTCAAATTTTTAAAAAATAGCTTAACTTGGTCTAAGTAGAGTTTTTGAAGAATGTGACCACTACTTTTTTTAAATTGTCGGTCACTATTCGGAATAAATTACAGTAACGTGTGACTTTAATATTAGTAATACAGTACACAGATTTGCTTAGATAATGTTAGCCACCATGCGATTTAACCAGCCAATAACATCTTGTTATAGATTGATCATGGTGGTGATCATACCGTTGAACAAAATTTGTGAACAGCATTCAAATAATCTCAAAGGTAGGTTAGCTCACGTGGTGTGAAATATTAGGTGATTAAAATATATATTTATTGCATAGTGTGGAAGCATGTATTGTACATGTGATCAACGTGAAAATACATCTTCTCGACAGGTTGATAGTGTTAAACACTGTGTGTGATATGGTTGGTAATTTTCTAGTGTGAAACAAAAACTCTGAAACGCACTAAAATAATGCGCGTTACAGAATAGATTTCTACATAAGCATCTTGTAACGAGGATCGCAACGCATCGTCGATCATTGAGTGTGTTTACGTCCCCTTTACGGTATGTGCAAAAACCAAGAAAAAATAATGAGCATGAAGCGAAAATAAAATAACCCAACGAGCCCTTGTATATAAAATCTAATAGCCAACAAAAAGTGGAACGTTATGAATTAGTTCCTTCTAACCACACACTTTAAACTACCCCCTGTTGTTGGTTGGAAGTTTAACGAAAGCTCCGAGAGTTATTTTATGGAAAATAGTCACCAGAGAGTGAATTACTGATTCCGTTCTACAAGGGTAGAAATATTGTGCAATACTGCGGTATATAAATGTCTCTAAAATGGGTTAATGTATCTCAAAAACGGCGGGATCTGTGCGTAAATTTCTTCTCACCAAGACAGCGGACGGCTTCAACCTGTAATCAGACGCCGGTGAAGGTGTCGGCAACGGTGGTTTTTTTTTTCCTTCAAGGATTACGAAAAGTGGATTGGAAATTTATAGAGCGGCCTCCACTTCTTTTCAATGCCTCGTCAGTCCCCGAAAAAGGGGGATCCCAGGGGGGAGATCATTTCTGTTGAAAAATTGGTTATTGGGAGCGATCTTTCAAGGGTATCGCATCTCGTGTGGTGAAAGGTATTGGGTATGTGTAATAGAGGGGGCTATCTTCAAGGGATCGAAGGACGAGTTGATATCTTTCCATGTTTGATCGACCTTGTGTATCGCGGGTAGAGCTTATTATCTTCGGGCGCACCTTTCTCCATTATTGAATCCGATACAATTCAAGAAGATTATCTCATCAACTTCAACTCGTGCTTCACGTGGAGGCTATTTTCTTCCCATTTATTACTATGTTGGTTTATTGACAACACAATATACAAAGTTACAGAAACTAAATAAAAACTTGGAAAATAAAACCAATACACTGTCAAGGGGATGGCACAGCAGCTTCCTCGTTACATCCTTTATCATATCTAAATTGAATCAGAATTGTGAAAATTATACCTGTTTATTGAATTTTACTTTAGCGCATACGCAGAGCGTACCGCTGATTATATTGAGATGAACTTCGTGATGGACTTTAAGAGACCTTATTCGCAAAATCCCTCAAAATTTGATCCAAATTCATTCAGAATTGTGGAAGTTATGGCTGTAACAAGGAAATGCGGGCAGACCGACCGACAGACACGGAACCAACTTTGTTCAGTAGGCTATGAAACTCAAAATGCGAATGGAAATTTTGAATTCGGACATCAAAAATTGTTTGGCTCTCGAAAGTGAACACAAGGTTTCCTCTGCTTCGCGAGCTCGGGAGGAAAATCACGCAAAACAAAAATTTATGAAATTTTGAACATCAAAAAATGCCAAAAATGTAATATTAAAATTAATCAAATAAATGCATACATTGAGACATAAAAATGCTAAAAACAAAAGTCCCAACAACATAGGAGCAGACACTCACAAAATAATGAAACACAGTTAATTTTTTAGGCTTTAATTACGATAAATTGTTGAATTGGAATAAAATAATATTATTCTCAAATAGATGCATTCCTCCTATGAAAATTGGGATTAAATCTGGGAAGGTTGTACAGGAAGTATTGTTATTAAGTGTCTTAAAAGAAACGAAATATTGAAAAATAATCAGTCGCGTGATGTTTTTGACATTCAATTGCCTGCAAAGGAGAGATCACTTTTATTTAGGATTATTTTTATCATAACGTTTTGCATAATTTGCACCTTACTATTCCATTAAACAGTTAACCGCCATTGTATACATATAAAGCAAAGATAGTGACAAAATCTCTCACATCTCCTTGAAAAGGCACATACAATTTTCCAAGCAATCGCAATTTAAGGGAATCAATGTGTTTCCTAACATTTAAATGGTCGTCAATCGAAACACTAGACACAAACAGGGCATCTATTGCGGCTCTACAAATTATGACAAATGAGGATCATTTTATTAGCGAATATTTTTAGAACTATGGTGTTATATTTAAGTTAGATTGATATTCATATTCATTTTCACTCATTTCCATTTTAGTTTCCAGTAATCAATTTGAAGAAACTATTCAGCTGCCTACATAACTAGCACACCTTTATTATACACTTTTCCACCATGTTTACCCTACTCTATTTCATTACCAACCTAAAAATACAAACGTCGAATTGCGCACTTTCTTCTTGTTCTCTTAGTTATTATTTAATTATAAATATGACCTTGAGGTCAAAATTACTTATCACGGAAGTATATATTTTATCATGGATCTGTCATGCCTACATTTTATAGATCAATTCATATTCCACGTTTACCTTCCTGTTTAACCTACTTTTGTGGAAAACGCACCTAAGTTTTTTCTCCTTTAATAATTTATTAAATTGTTGTTGACATTTGTCTCATTTTCTGTTGCTTTTTTTGTTTTATGCCCGATTTTGTCAGTTTTAGTCACTTTCACAATCACTTTCTGCAATATTTCACTAGTTCACCGAGCTCAAAGATTGCTGTTCCTTAAATTCATACTTTCTTTTGGGATGCTTGATTTTTTTATCGAAAGAATGGAGTCTTTATTTTAATAATGAGGTGAGGTCTAGTCTGGAATGTCACATTTATTAACCCCAGAATCCATTAACTACTTTAGAATGTCTCACGATGAATTTTCAATATTTTGCTTCCGAGTCTACCAAGGTAGCGGAAGCATTGTTTTCACTTTCGGAATGTGAAAATTTTTTTTGTCTCCAAAATCAAAAATCCCACTCGCATTTTGCGTTTTAGACCTTTCTGAACAGTTTTGGTTCCGTGTCTGTCTGTCTGTCAGCAAATCCTTGTTACGGGCAAAACTACACGAATTTATAGTCCGATTTTGATGAAATTTTCAGGGATTGTGCGGGTTGGGTTGTGGATGGTCCCCTACAGGTTTCATGACCCCGGGTCAATAGTAGCCTCTGCGCATGCGCAAACGTGAAATCTTTGTTACGCGCATAACTCCGGGAGTTCTTGACCAATTTCGATGAAATTTTCAGGGATTGTTTGGTTTGATGTGTAGATGATCCCCTATAAGTTTCATGACCCCCGGATCAATAGTAGCCTCTGCGCATCCGCAAACGTGAAATCCTTGTTACACGCATAACTCCGGAAGTTCATGACTGATTTCGATGAAATTTCCAGGGATTTTTTTCAAGTTATGCTCCTACATAACAATAAATATACCCTAATTCAATATTTACTTCGCCTAATTGAACGAAGTTCTTTAGTCAATAATAATTTTCAATAATCTATACAGTCATGTTATGAATACGAGGAAGCTATGTGCCACACCCAATTGGCAGACGTTTTTTCATGTCTTCAGAAGGATTTATTGCAACAACAATGCCAATATTTTCTGTGAAATTTAGGTAATAGAAAATAAATGTAATGTTTGCTTCAATAGAAGGTTATTATTTAAAACAAGTTCTCTTCAATATAATTAAGAGCTTATAGCCTCTTTGTTCTCAAACTCTTAAATTTTCAAAACAATCAACAATCATAAAACATTTTTAAATAATCATGAATTTTCCAATTTTCATTATTTCATGTGCGAACCGTTCTCATTAAAACTTAATGAAGGGAAAAATAGTGCGAGCACACTCACAGGAAATTTTTCCTTCAAAATATGCAAATGCACACTTGTTGATGGGCCTCACCAAATGAATTCGACGCATGTGAATGCAGCCGTACTTCGAAATTAAGCTATCGGAAGGGATTTTCTTCGCTTTCACCAAGCAGCAGTGCGCGGTGCGAGGAAGCTATCCAAAAGTCCACGCATCACGACTGAAAGCTTCGTACGAAGACGTGTAATTACCAGGAGTCGTCTTCAGAAAGGTCAGGAGCGAAGATTCAGGCGGAAACTTGCGCAAGGCATTTACAACCGCGTAAGGGGAACTGAGCCAGGACTCGAAAAAAAAAGATAGGACTGCAAGAAAAAAGGTAACGTCCTGCCTCGTTGAAAACAATGAACAAAAGGATATTGTGATGTTACTGCAGGTGAACAGATGTACCGACCAGATTTTGCCGGTTGTAGCCGCCAGAGTGAGCAGTGTCAAAGAAAAAGAGGATTAGCTCCGCTGTGGAAAAAAAATCGTCTCATTGTTTCTCTAACGTGTAACAGCTCGAGTGGCTTCTTTATCGGGAGGTGTTGTTTTTGAAAGATTGGATAGAATTAGGTACGTGCGGTATGAGATTGGATCTGCTGCTCTTGAAAATCACTCTGTGGTCGGAAGTTTAATTTTCCAAATCGTTTCTAATCTCCAGCTGTGATCTGATCGTGCAGCTTGTATTCCCACAAGATTAAATTATGTTTTAAACTCTTTCGAGTGAATAATCTTGGATAATCTTGCACCTTATACCTACAATTTTAGAACCTTCAATAAGTACAAAAAGGATTCTGCCAAGGAAAATATTGTCTTACTGTTTCCTTAATGCGTAAGTGCTCGAGTGGCTTCGGGGTTGTTTTTTCCGGGATGTACCTATTGCTTTTGAAGGATTGAGATTGCGTTAGTAACATGCTATACGAGATTGGATATGATTGCTGCTCTTGAAAACCATTCTTTGACAGGAAGTTTGATTTTCTCAATCGCTCAATCTTCAATTTTAATGTAATCGTGCTGCCTGGATTCCCACTTAAGAATAAACTACGTTCGAAAATTGTTTGGATGGACCATTCATATTGATAATTGTGTAGCTTATAAATATAATATTTACAGGCTCCAGTTCGTAAAGTTAAAAATTAGTATTGACCTAAGTGAAGCACAATGAAACTAGATCCACCCTCATCAATTTTAACAACAAAATTATTGCAAAAATATCACTCCTATTAAAACGAACCGACGCACACCGGTTGGAAATGGCCTAAAAACGGATAAAACCCCCGACACGCTCTATTTATCACTTTAAAAATTTCGTTCTTGCGCTTAAAAATCGGTGTCAGCAATCAACAGGTGAGGTTCGTTGGCCATCCCAATTGGCCGGGAATTCTTGGTCCAAATTTACAATTTAATGGTTAAAAAATGCCCTAAAATTAATTTTTTGGCAGGGTGGGCATGTGGGGTGTCGTGAAACATGGTTTTTGGGTGCTGAGTCGAATGAGACCATTTTCAGTCCGATCCACTGCCATTCAGTGTGCTAAATTTAAAAAAGTGTGAAAAACGCTTAAAAAGTAGGGTAATTTTTTAAAATTGGCATGTTAGGTGTTATTAAACATACTTTCTTGTGTGCTGAGTCCCTTGGATCTAGGTTCAGCCTGATCCGCCACCGCCCAGTGTTTGTAATTTTCAAAAAAGTGTCCCAAATATCAAAAACCACATTTCTGTTGTTCTCAACTCAATTATCGGCGTGCTGTTTTTTTTTTTTTTTTTTTTTTTTTTAAGATTATTATTTCAGTGATTCCGACGGATTCCAGACCTCCAAGGTGTACAATTGTGGAAAAAACTGCATGACTAAGCAATTTTTGCTGTGTTAATGGAACAGAACATCGTCCGTTCGTTTGAGATATCTGGTACTTTATAGACAAAAAACGTCGCGGTGACAGCAGACGCAGACAGACGCAAATGAAATTTTTAGGGAACACAGTACAATGTGTCTGCTACTGAAAAATCGCAAAACTGGGTTGGAGACTGTTGGAGCTTTTTTTTTTTTAAGTCAAAAAACATATGAAATTAACGTTATACTGCTGTTTTTTCATTGTAAATGCTTCATATTTTGTATTTTTTGTGACCCGGAGGGTATGTGCGATGCAATGTAGGATGTATTGATAGAAAACAGTCAGTCGACTGAATTTTCAAGCGAAACTGTACGCAGTTCCTGACCTAAATTCATATTACTCTAAATCCGCTGATTCTTCAAAATTTCAACTTTGAACAGGTAAAAATAGGTTTGCGCAATTCTTCAGCGAAAAATCATTATTATATCTTGATTCCACAGGATTTTAGCTTAAAGAAACATTAAAATCTTGCATTTGGAAAATTGAATGTTTTTCCGCTTTTCAACCACTGTGCGACGTCCTTTATGCGTATTCTGCCAAATACCTAGGAATTATATTGGCCAAGCTTAGGTGAAAGGAGCATTTAAAGAGAGAAAAGTAGGAACTCTCCGTGAAAACATGAATTGGCTGATGGGTCGATATTCGCAACTCGATGTTCTACAGCAAAGTGCTGTTGGAGAAAACATTGCTGATGCCTGTTTAGACCTAAGGAACTATCGGGGTGCATTGCACAAACAAAAGTTGAAATGATCCAAACCTTTCAAAATAAAGTAGTTCAAAATGTCGTTAATGCTATTCGGGACGTGAGATATGACAAACTTCCTAGACACTTCCTACAAACTTCTAAGCAAAAGCTGTTCAAGCATACGGACTCTGAGAGTTCCAGATGCTAGATGACACGGAAGCGAATTGAATATTTAACGGGTGAAAAGTGTGAAACTTGATTTTGACACAAATCTAAGACCTTAATAAGCCAAACAATAACAATATTCTGAGAGCATTTTTTATTTGGAAATGTAGCACATTAATTATTTATTATAATCAATATAATGACTAACTATAACGAAATTAATTGAATAATCTTTTGATTGGACGGAGTTCTTTAATTTGTAAGATACAGTAGGCGGTTGAAAGTCATGAGCGAAGATTCTGACCTCGTTTCAAAACGAATTAGAAAATGAATCGCCTCGAAACGAACGCCCATAATGCGAATCACCTCAAACGATTTTCACCGCAACAATCGATTGAGGAATAATCGATATTGACTAACGAATTGACTCATACCTGAACGATCCCGAAATCCCACTCTGAATATTCATGAGGGCCCGGAGGGGGTCCTTTCCCAACGGTCCACCTGACGTTGCACGGGGAGGAGCTACCGAAACGTACCGCGATTTCGTCGGTGGCTGCACTGCGGAATTGGAATCAGAATCGATTGAATGAGACTGGGTATTACGGAGGGAAAATCATTTCGATTGATCGCCTGTCGGTTTCATCCGTTTTAAATGAATTGCTTAATATTTACATGTTTGGAAGGAAGTCGGAGAAGGTGATGTGAAAGAGGTTTTGACAACCGTTTGGGGTCAAGTCTACCTATTGGTACAAGAATCTTTTCAATATTGAACCAACGAAATTCCCTCCAACTCCCTCTCAAAAGCTCATGGTTCACGTCGCAAGAAACGTAGGTTTCAAAAATTGAACAAAAAAAGGAAAACAAAAACAAATTGTCAATACATCCGAAGCTTTTCTCCGAAACTAATGGACCAAACTCAACATCGATCCAGGATGTGTCAGTAATCTTGACATCTTGATCAATAAACCATAAGGGATAATACATATTTAAGGATTATCTGTTAAAAAATTGAAATATGAACAACTTTCGATGTAATAGGGTAGTTTTTTTGTTAGATTATGATGGAAAATGGTTCTTTGAATCGAACGAGACCACTCTGGTTGTAGTACGATCATCCGAAAAATAGAGCGTCTACGGACAGGTAGACGGTCGACCTGGAGGCCGGGATGCAGAGTCCGTAGAACGGGAGGTCTAAGCTACACAGCGTGGCTGGCGGCTACTCAAGTATTTTCATCTTGAATGGTATTTCAAGTTATCGAGGAGCGAGTTGACGGGTTTAGATAATGTGCCATAGAAAAATATGCCTCTAATCTAATATGCCTAGGTAAATGATTTATGTATGGGGATGGAGGGGGGGTGTTTAATACAGAAATAAAAAACCTCTGTGTAATAATTTGCTTTTGAAGGTAATTCTTTAAAATTGGTTCAATTCCTTGAAATACCGGAACACCAACTTGTACAGGATCGGCAAAGGTATAAAACCTTATTTTAATAAATAGATCAAGTTATAAACAAGTACCTAGTAGGAATTTCGTTCATTGACGAACTCTCGTAGGCAAGTCAGAATTAGTTCCTATTGAATTTACGGGGGAAATATGCACCAAAATATTATTTGAACGGATAGGAGGTGATCACTAATAAAACACAAGTTATGGGTTCATTTTACTACTTGGATTATTTACAAAATGATCAGAGGGGTACATAATTCATATGGGACAATCTAGACTCCTATCCATGATTGTTGTCGTATATTGAGTGTGCAATTCAAGACTACCATTTGGATTTTACGTCCACACGATTTGTGTGAACATGATGGTAATAAAATTCATAGATTACCGTCAAGAAACCGAACCCCTCCAATCAACGAGGATTTCAACCGAGGGCAGTTATGGCTGTTACAATGATTTTACGGTTTCACACTGAAATTATCAATGATCGGACAGAATCAAATTTCACTCCTCTCTATTTGAGAAAATTTCGTCAAAACCTGGACGCAATTCGGCAGAATTTCGCACTCTTGAGAAATAGACAAATAGACAGTACAGAGTTGTCCAATTTGTATCGCCTCTCTCCCCGTTCCAAGTCAAAAGTGATTTAAACAATTCCGCTTTCTAGGTACACGGTAAAGGTAGGAAGGATGAATTATGAATATAATTTATGCAAACTTGGGGTCTGAACACAGTAGATCCTTTTAATGGACCTGTTAGAACCAATTAGTCAGCAGAACAATTAAAACTTCAATATGGGGGTCTTCCAAAAATGTAATATGAAAATCAGCTGCCTCAAAATGGGGATCAATATCATACAAATTAGAACTATCCGTTAGTCTCCGCGAAACAACAGGTTGGCTGTTTATTAATGAAAATATTCGGCCTTAACTCATGTGAGTTCAAATTAATGATAATGAAATCAGGTAAATAACGTCTTTGACGAGGGGCTAATTGGTCGGCACGACACTCGCGACAGGGTTCATCAAGAGGCTGAGATTGTCCTGTCCAAGGACACACATCATCGGGCCCTGCCTTGAAAAACGGCCAGTTGCCCGTCACATGAAGCTAAAATGGGCGACCCTTCCACGGCTAAAGACACGAATTAGCCTCTGGGAACCCTCATTTGCGACAGATAATTATTAAGCGTTGCGGAAACTTGGCTCATTTTTTTGACCGGTAAAGCCGTTTTCCTCTTGTGAGCCGGCGTTGCTTAACTGTCATGTTTTGCATGGAGCCCATGATGTCTCCATCACTCAATCAATTCTTGTCGACCGTCAAAACTGCATGCGTCTGATGACAGAGTCGCCACCGGCCGTCCACTGAAAAACATTCTGGATCACTTGTTCTAAGTACATTGACAACTTAATACTGTACCGTCTTTCACGCTAACTAAATGTTGCACCTTTGAAGAGATTGTGTGCCGAAGACAATAAAATACAACTACAAATTTATCAATAGATCATCACCGGTCAATCAATTCTTGCTGCCTATTTTCCTGCATGCAGTTTTTCCTGCATCAAGTGCAGTTTTCCCTGATAGATGGCCGAATATATGCGATCGTTCGTTGAGGTCATCTCTGTATAGAACTGCATACAATCTACCCATGTACAGTGATATGTCAAATCCCCTTCTTCGTGGACTAGAATTCAGTGTTCACCGCCAATACTACACGTCTTTAGTCAGCTTCTCAAAATGTAGAACAAAATAAAAACTAAAACAATAAATTAATCTTCAAACATTCGTCCGTATGTTTGAGCTTGAAGTAGTCTCAGGAATCATCTTTGCCGCCACCCATACAGATGTGTTCCAGGTAGAGATTTTTATGATTTTTCTTTTACAACCAAACAATTGATAAGTTTTCATTCGTAATATCCATGATGATGTAGAATTCCACTACATATCCCTATTTTTTGGTAAAGTAGGAGTAGTAAAATACCGCTATCAACTCATAGGAATCTCTTCCCCATTCCTGTGCACAATAATTGAATTTGGACGATCGTTTGTCCTCGAAAATAAACTCTTCTTGAGTTTTATAACTATTAAATGAGGTATTTTTTCCACTTCTATCGCTATCTGCAAGTTCCGTCTTAACGGTAAAACTACAAAGTTACTGTCACCATGATGAAATTCCGAAATAAGTTTTTACCACCATCAGTAAGCACGAATCGAAATTACCTACAAAGGGTTATGGTTGTTTCCATCTATTGTCAAAACTGTCATTTACCAGAGAGAACCATCTGAATCCATCTTAGTCTGAAATGTTACTTTAAAATGTACCGATTGCGATCTTTGGTACTTTTAATGAAAAAATGGAAAACGTTTGGAAAATCTTTCGCAGCCATTTAAACCCACTCATAAATTTGTTGTACGGCTGTTTTTCAGCACCATTAGATAGTACTCTCCATTCTAAATCAAATGGTGGATGCAACTAATTTTCGGACAAAAAATGGCTTTGATGGTTGTTTCCCTGTAACCTTCAAATGAGCTAATCCAAATTGTATAGGACACCTATTTCTTATCACTTACTTTACCAATCCATCCAAACTCGGAGTCTTGTCATACGAAATTCATTGCTTAATGCAGAATCTAAATTTGACTAATTTCCACCGTTTTAGATAGATTGTTATGTTATCAATTGTTCCAAAATAAAGAGGGACATTCTAAATGCAAGGATGAAAATTACCGGCTATCTTTCGAACTCTCACCAGCTTTCAATTTACTCCAAAATATCATATTCCTCAAACCTCTGTAATTACAGAATAAACAGATTTATTCATCAACATGGTTTCACATAAAAATGTTTCACTTTGTTTCGTACCAGTATGAAAGAATGGGGTTTAGAATGGAAGAATAACTCTCATTCAGGGGGGGGGGGGAAGGGAGGGCTTGCAATAACTATTTCAGGAGTTTTACGATTATTAAAGTGGTCTCAATTAATCATCATTAAGCTTGTGGTTGAATTCGAGTGATTGGGGGCGTCAGGACAGTTACAACAAGGGTCAGTGGTCGTAACCTCGCTCTGTTACCATGTGAGGTGATGGAATTGGTATAGTTGCCCCTTCCATTGAGGTGGATGCGGTAATAATGCTCTGCCACGCTCAGAGGATTACACAGACAAAATAAAATGAAAGATAGAATCGGGAAGGGCCAACTACCATATCCATCAAAAATTTCACCTCAAACAGTAAATTGCAGACAAATTATTTTTGCACAACCTACCGAAATCTTGTATAATTAAACTACTTTCTCTTGTTCTTTACATGGGTTTTTAAAATCAGTAACACAATTTTCTTTCTCCGTGCCCGATTAATATTATTGAAACTTCATCAATAATCATTACTGTTTTATTTGTGTAATTGGGCTCGGTCGTTTCTTCAAATAAACACATAAAACCAATTCCAGCAGGTCAATTTCCCTTTTTGACGAATGAACTCTAAAACCTCGCACCCATGGAAGTGTATGTAATTTCTGCTAATGGCCCCATCAACACCTCGGTTAATAGTAAACCCATCGGAAATAGTTACAAGGAGAAAGCTGTTTCCTCATAAACCCCCGTCGATGTTTATTAGCGCGAGCGGTTCGGCTTTATTTTACATTACGAATAAAGAAGCGGAGTTGAGGGCCGTAATTTTAGATCGTTATTATATGAGTTAAGTCCGAACGGTAATAGGAGAGGAGAGAAGGGGGTTCCCAATAATCATCAATATCACGAAAGATCGGCGAGGATCTTAGAGAGCGCGGTTTTTTTCCCAACTTATTTCCCTTCGATCGGATTTATAACGAGGGATTTACGAGGTGTTAACTGGTAAACAACACGAATCTAATTTGGAGCTACGCAGGACGATCTGTTAGTGTCTACGCTTCGTATGAGTGGGCGGTTTAGACTAAACGGCGATGCAGAACTGGAGTGCATGTTATCAGTGATAATGGAAACTTGGAAAAGAAAGAAAAGTCGGAAAACCTGGAAAGGTTAGGTGAACGTGAAAAGTTGGGACAGCAAGAAAGGCAGACTAGGAATAGTTAGAAAAACTTAACCCACTAGTGGACGCTAAGCGGTACTCGATACCGCATCTGAGCTAAAGGGAAGATTCAACAGAAAATAATCGTTTTTTGTCCATGTCGATCAGTGGTAGTAATCGTCTTTCAGAACCTGCCCTAAACCAATAAAAAACCACAATGGAGTGATTTGTGATCTCAATCAGTTATAATCCTTCAATCTGACAATTCATGAGTACGGTATCCAATCAGCTTAGTTCTTCACAGTTGCAGCATCCAGTCTGGTTGGTTTCCTTTTTGGAGTTCATCATTCCCATACCCTGTAGTACCACTACTGTGAATTGAGAATCTCGTGTCGATTTGCTGATGTGACGAACATATTCGAAATTTTTTAAAGTTATTTATATCATCTGGCATCCTCATTCTTTGCATACTGTGACTCAAAAATAGTGAGAAACAATAGAAAATGGATACGCAGTACGGGGTAACGTAAATATCCACTACTGTGACAGTACACTAGTGGGTTAATATTGGGAATTGTGCTGAATTTTGAGGAGGTCGTCTTGGAGGTCATTTTGGAGGGACCTCCAGGTTGTAGAATCGTGGGATCATTCTTTCTTTCACTAAAATTTCCTATGATTAAAATTCTGGTTCGTCTATTTTCACACTGTTTCTATCATCTATGGGGACAGGTTGTCCGAGCGAGCTAAGGTATCAGTCCTTTGGCTATTTACTTCAGTGGGAGTACTGATTAGCCCGGTTCGAATCCGGCAGGCACCAATGATTAGGTCAAAATCCTATCACGTGTTGTATACCTGTCCTGTCGTTAGACAGTTCACCTCTGATCTCGATATCACGTGAATCCAAACCGCTCCCAACCCCGGTCCGTAAGGCAATGGGAAGCCACGAAAGAAATCGTCAGGCATAGTTCCAATCCTCTCTAAAGGACGGCTGGTGACGTCCGCGACACCTCCGGGTAGTCAGACGAAAATCCAAGTGAAATTCTTTGTTTACTTTTTACTTTTACCATCTATGTTCTCTCGATTTTTGGTGTCGAAAACAAAGGGTACTAACTTTCCCTCCCCATGCCTCGGCGCCTGGATGCAATTAGCCTCAATGAATGAAAATCCTCTTATGATTACAGCACGACCGAAGTTTCCATGACGTAATTAACAAGAGATGTTGTTAACCTTGCTTCTACGTAGAAGTCCCGACATTATTGGACACCAAAATTGATACCGGATTTTGAAAAACTAACCTGACGCAACCCTGCCAGCATTTACGCATACGGAAAGCTTGTCAGAACCGTGAGGATTTATTAATTTCGATTAAAATAGGAAAATAAATCAATTAAAATAGGAGTGAAAAAATAAAAAATTAAAATGCTTAAAAAATGTGCAATTCGTGGGTTTTATCGATTTTTTTAATTGTTGCATTTTAAACTGTTTACATTTTCCTCCACAATGATGATAATAATTTTTTGTGACTCAATGTTTTAATGTTTTCGTTTTATTTTTATTTTGTTTTGTGCACTTCAGCTCATGCTCGATAAACTCGTTTAATTGATTTTGAACAATATTTTGCTTAAATACTCTAATTCAAAGATTTTTAGTAATTTTTGTTGACATTTTCAGAATACTGTTGGAGTCCCTTGAAAAACTTGGCTCAATTTGTTGAAAATCATTTAGAAAATGCTTAGTTGACACTTATTTGGACGTTAGAAATGGTAGTGGATGAATAGTGTTGAAATAGTAGCAATTTCTGCTACCGAAAATCAATACCAAAATTTCTTATATTTAATATAAGAAAAACACAGAAACTGGCATGTAGGATTTTGTTTAAAATAACATTGTTGCTATGCCTTTTAGTGATTCATGGTCTGTTGTGGTTGTTTTCTTTACGCTTTGGCAACTTTACTCTGATAACATCCTAATTTTGATAAAATTCCTGGAGACTGTGCAATTTGTGCATAGGGGATTGATCTGTTATTTTGTAGTGTGCGAATATGTTTGTTTTTTGTTGAATCGCTGAAAGAAGATTGATCCTTTGATTGATTGATTGATCCTTTGTAATACTGTTTGATTATCAATGACTTTTAATTCGGTAGAACGAATCAAGGTGGGAGTATTTTGGGTCTAGCACATCAGTGTTGAATTATTGTCGTCACCTGACTTTTGTTTAATTAGAAAACACTTAAAAACAGATTTTGAAAGTGGTTTCTTAGCTGGTTTATTGATTAGTAGATCATAACAAACCCAAAGTTTTATAATCGTGGGAGAAATATTCACGTGTATATTTATCACTTTCACATTTTTGTTTCCAGTGGCAAATTGACGGGAAAATTTAGATCATGTTTAGGGAAATGTGTTAGCCCGTCTCAATGATCGCCAATAAGCTAATGATAAAGTCACTAAATGTTTAGGTAATGCGGTTTAATTAATATCCCACACCCTCGGTTACCCCACATAACCCGCATCCTAGGGTAGCTCTACCAACTATTTCATCCGCGAATATAAACTGAAATTCTATATTTTACGTTTTTCGTAATTATGGGAGAAATGGCCATTACAGTGTTGGTAGATCGGGCAAGAAAAAAAAAATTCCTGACATGAACATTCAACATATGAACGGGCGTCAAGTAGCTTGGCTGAAACTAATCACGATCTAATGCAACTCGGAGTGGCGAAATCTTAATAAAACTTCCACACAGTCATGAAGCAATGCGCCGTATAATCAATGATAGCGACGCCCTCGGGGGTCCGAATGATCCAGTTTTTCTCTCGCTCATGCCTGAAGATAATACGTGTAAAGGTCCGAAACACCTATTAACACCCATTATTCCATTAGCGTACGCGCAACCCGGGGTTTTTAAAAAAACGCTGACGTAGGAGCCGCGATTGTTCAATGCTGACATGACGGCTGACGGGTCACGCCCCTCGACCATTCAACGGTCGGAAATGGGTTCGCAACTGAGAGAACGTAATACTACGGGGAGTAATGCCAGCAGCGTTTCAGAGACTGGCAT
The DNA here is from genome assembly GCA_031894815.1 of Creontiades dilutus. NCBI lineage: Eukaryota > Metazoa > Arthropoda > Insecta > Hemiptera > Miridae > Creontiades > Creontiades dilutus. Next base: position 170,920 of record JAVIWC010009699.1, read on the forward strand.
TTTACCGGTGAGAGTGATAAGATATTAGTTCCTGTACGTGAATGGGTAGAAACACAGTTGAACACAAACAGAGTGTCGCCATGTCACCGGGAGTATGAGCCTTCAGCATTTCGAATAGATTTAGTAGAAGCGGATCCAGACTGCTCTAATGGTCGACTGATGGAACAGAAAACGCTGCTTTTAACAGAAATCTGGCTTCAGTTGAAGAAGATGTCACTGTGTTGTGTAACATGGGGAGGTGATGGAATAGTGTAGTTGCCCCTGCCATCAGCTGAATGCGGATAATGCCCGCAACACTCAGAGGATGTCCCAAACGCTGGAAGGCGTCTGGTATATCTCCCGAGGCGGCGGATTCAAGAATTGAGAAGTACAAACCATATCCATCACTCAGCTGTTGACATTAGCTCATAGAGTGGTAACTATGCATCGATACCTAATCTCTCCCGGGCCAGACTGTAACACACATTTCCCTAAAGTAGCAACTTCATTTCCATCATTTTTTAAGGCAAACCCCACCGTATCTCGCTAGGCTGACGAGCTTGCAAGAAGAGGCTCCCTAAGCCAACAGTCGGTATACAAAAAAACCGCTTTCAGAAGGATCATCAACACGTGGGTCAAACAACAAACCACAAATAGAGAGCTCACTATTGAAGGACTGGTACGCTGTACACTCATGGCGGTGAAACCCAACACCAAAATTACTGAATGGTTACTTGGCAAAAACCGTAGGGAACTAGAAACAATGGTCGGCCTCACAACCTCGTTCCACACCGCATTGGGCCCACACAAAGTTCAACCGTGTGCAAGTTATGTGAGGAGACTGACGAAACGGCATTCCACATAATATTTGAGTGCTCGGCACTCACCTTTCTCAGATTTGAACATTGGGCACAAACCCCAATGAGGTCTATTCAAAGCGAACAGGGAAGTACAATGAGCCAACTGGCTTCCGTGCCGAAACCCCTGCCCTGAGAGTTATAGTCCAAATCTTCATCTAACGCATCTCGTTCAACTGAAACTTCTTCCACCAATCGACCACTGAGCTAGCAGATCCACTCTCTCATTCACACGATACCCAGTTTGGTTTGTAGCCTTTCGAATTCTACTGAGGCATCAATAGTTTTTGAGATATCATAGTTGGTACATAAATCTCATTATCATTAAGCGCTACCACTTTTACAGTTGAGGAAACCATCATTCTCTCAATCTCTATGCCTGAATAGCCTGAAGTAATGTGTCAAACAGTTCCAGGCTGAGTTTCGTCGTGGGAAATGGAGAGTGAGGTTTTAGTGGGTTTGAATCCCACATAACCCTAATTGCCCCTTTTGCGTATCTTAGGAGATCCGATTTCCACCTAAGGATCTCAAAGATTTTCCTCTTCTGCCACCGAAAAAAAGCTGAATATGCCTCTATATTGGAAGGACAAGCTAACCATATCCTTCACAACTGTCAACAGTTGCATCTAAGGCGCCACCTACAACGGAACAAAGTAGCCCAGGATAGTACTAGATCGATACAATAAACCATTAGAATCACCACTAGCTCCTTACTTTCCGATGGCTAGGAAAAGTTCTGCTAGGGTCAGGAATTTACCAAAATACCTGCACGATATTCAAAATCTCACATGGAGAGAGTGAAATTAAATACCAAGACTCCCAATTCATGTTTGTGGTATCAACTAACCTCCCACACTTAACTGTTATGAATATCAATTCTAGTACTTAGCATCACAGTCTTTCAAACCAATAAAGCTTCTTGTTGTGTTTTCATCTCCTAATTCATAACAAACAGCAAAGTGAATCAAACATAACAGTTGATCGCATGTAAACAGGAAATATTGTTGTTTCTATCAGTTTTGAACCCAGAAAAAGGTACAATTTTGTAAGAGCTTACACATCAAATATGGAACTCTCCCACAAGGGGTTGACGGAATGGATTAGTTGCCCCTTCCAAAGTGCTGATGCCTGCAACACCCAGAGGATGCCTCTGCAGCTGAATGCTTTTTGCATTTGCGAATATAGAAAACTGTCGAAGAGCAGTGTACTATTTTGCCAATCTGGTGGGTCCAAAATGAGAATAATGAGATAGTATTTAGGGTTATTTAATTTAATGGCAGTGTGAAAAGTTTAAGGACCGAAGGTGTTGAAACCAATGAGGAATTTTTATGTTGGAGTGAGTAGCAGTATGTGGTCTTGAAATTGTTTCTAAGACCGGATACGCATTACTGACACAACAAAGATATTTTTCTCCACTTCGACACCTGTTAGGTAAGAAATCGTCTATAATTCAGAAGGGTGCTACTGGTTTTTCAATTTTTGACCTTACAGTTTGGCATAAATAATACACAGTGCGATGTAGTGACTCAGATAAAATCAACATTCTAAACATAAGGATTTAGAACGTAAGGTAGTAAAATAACAAATTACTGAAAGCGTTTTGTAAATATCAATCCCCTACGCTCGAGTCAAGGTTGGGAAGAGTGGAGATGAGCTCTCCGCCTAAGATCACGAATCTGAACTCATAGGTGGCCGCGAGGCTGCGACTGGACGCCTAATTTTGTTACTAAACCGATGGCGTCATCTACTTGAGCTTGCACTTATCTCATTCGGATTATTCACGCTAGATCATCTTTATAGGTAAGGGCGGTCAAGGACGGACGATACGTTTCGTGCTTTGTTTTATTGCGGAATAAATGGCTTTGGGGGTTCGTTGTGAAACTGAAGCGTATTAAGGACTCAAATGGAAATCCACCAAGTGTCCGAATAATAAGAAGGGTTCATAAAAAAGGACGTTAAAGGTTTAATAAGATGAGCCATCTTCCTGATTCTTGAATCCGCCGTCGCGGGTGATACACCAGGCTTCGTGCAGCGTCTGGGACATCCTCCTAATGTTGCGGGAATTAACCGCACTGAACCATTGAAGGGGCAGGTATGCTTCCCAACACCTCCCCACGTTACAGGTTGTCATTTGTGTGGTTATGAACCAAAGATGTTGTATAATTGAATGTCTTGACTCCCCTGCCCCTTGCTTTGCCCCCTTCATATCGAATGGCTACCATTGGCAAAATGCTTTTAAACATTCCCCAGGATTCATATAATGTAATCCTGGCCTGATTGTGGCTTGTTTGATTGATACTTACAATCCTCTCTAGAAAAGTGGAGTGGTTTGAGAATGAGCAACGTTTGAATATTTGGTGCTGGAACATTAACTTCAAATAGTAGTAACCTGATTCGCCAATATGTATGCTTAAGTCGAACCTGGAGATTATTGCTGTCAAAGGTTGGTTGAGCTGCATTGGATTCAATAACAAATGGTAGGTTCGTTTACATTTCCTAACTATTGTCTTTCGATCTGTATCCTAAACACGATTTTTTTCTCTCCATATCAATAACAACTGTGTCACAATCAAATCATTGAGACTCCTGATTGCAAATAAAAAAATAAGGGAATATAGCTTACATAAATCTTTGTTGTTCTGGGTTTCGCTTTCAAAACTGCTTCTAGGTTGTGGAAGGTTTGTATTCAGATAGGGGTGATGGAACATTTTTATTTCCAAAACCAAAATTTCCATTTGCGTTTAGCGTTGTAGTCCTTGTCGTTCGTTTGTTTCTTGTCTATTTGCTGTAAGAGTTTATCAGCTGTAATTTTGACTCGGTTTTGATGAAATGTTTAGGTTATCGGTTGTCCCCTTTAAGTAGAGTTACCCAGAAATCAATACTTCATTCTGCGCATGGGCTAACATATCAACCATCAAATATAATTTTCTCCCGTCCTAGTCCCCCAGTCTCTTTCCTATTTGGTGAGTTGTTGCAGACGTTTTATCATCAGATATGAATTTTATGTCGTTCTTATCGCTATTGTCAGACAGGATAGCAATACGTCGATGGGAAGTCTTGAAACTTTGGGACCATTTATTTGATCCGTCTTTTAAAATGATAGTGTTACTTTAAAATTGGACTGAATTTCATAGAATCGATCTTTGTCGATTGACATCCACTTACTTAGATACACTATATTCAAAAACGCTGCAAATTCTTTCACTGGGGTTTATTATTCAATTGGCTTGCGTTCATGATTTGAATCTGTACTAAGCTTCGGAGTATGTGTTTCACAGGTGATAGAGCGATTATTGAATTTCAGGAGATATGCATACAGCACGTAAATCTGTTCTCAACCAAAAAACCTATTTGGATTGTTCAGTTGATCATATTTGTTTGCCTCCTGAAATTCAATAATCACTCTATCACCTATGAAACACGCATACTCCAAAGCTTAGTAGAAATTCAAATCATGACCGCAAGCCAATTGAATAATGAACCCCAGTGAAAGAATTTGCAGCGTTTTTCACAGGTGATAGAGCAATTATTGAATTTCAGGAGGCACACAAATATGATCAACTGACCAATCCAAATAGGTATTTTGGTTAACAACCAATTTACGTGCTATAATAATAATAAACCCCAGTAATAATATTGATTTACCTATATATTATCAGCGATTCATGCATATCAGAATGCTTCAACCCGAGTATCGGCTATAAACTACAAGTGTCCACATCGGCTATCACTCCAGTATCCACATTCACTACAACTCGACGCTATCGGCATCTCTAGGTTACAAACAAAAAATAATAAACCAAAAAACGCAAATGTTTGCACCATAAATCGGACCATACATCGGGAATGGTTTGACCTACGGACCTGCGGAGGGGCTCATTCGATTTCTCATGGTATGTTCTTCAAATAGGTAAATATTTAGGCTGATTCGACTTGTTTTGAGGTTTTTAGGGATTTTACAAAACTTTGACAGCCCTTAAAGGGCACTTTAAATTGAGTGAGAGAGCTGGCTCAAGAATTGGGGCGTCGTCGGACCAAGATGGATTTTTCCTGAAAATTTCAGATTTTTTGCTCCAGCCGTTTGGGAGAAATCGTGCGTACGGAGTACGGCGTATGGCGGACGGACGGAAAAATGTTTATTGCAGATTCGGATTCTACACCCTTTGAAACTTAAACCATGAAATTTTCAGGGGGAGGTTAGAATTTTTTTTTTTTTTTCCAGAGCGATTACAATGGTTTATTATTGAACAATAAACCAAAATTGCCAAATCCCTAATGACAACGCCCGCATCTATGAATTGTTTTGTCCTGTTTCAAGGTAGATGGTATTGTTTATTAAGAGCGAGAGTTTCCCAATTTTCAACATACAAAATTTAGTTTGTATCAATTACGTTCATATCCCAAGTTGAAGAATGACCCAAACACAGGTGATTTCAGTTTACAGGAAGCCAGAACTCCGTAACCGAAATTTTATTCGAGTGTTAGCCTCCGATTACCACATCCTGAACCCATTCAAACAGCTCGCCAAGCTCTTTCAACTTGAGATCCCAACTAAAATCCATCTTCGGCTAAAAATAATTCCAACCCCGGGGCGTCATTCTCGCCGGGATCCGAGCTTCTAGTCCGAATGAGATGATGAATGCTCCCTTTCTCTTTTGGTGTCAGGAAGCGTCTCATTGAACGCAATTTCACCGGGGGAATTAAGTGTTCGACGGCCAGTGGCCGGTGCCCTTGTACGGCGGTGATTGATGATGGGCGGTAGTTAGGCTAAACTGCATCACTATTTCATAACATCAGGCATCTCGGCAATACCGTCCATTTAAATGTAACAGCATCTTTTCGCCAACTACGATATTTTGAGTGAAGTAAATACTCTACAGCGTTCGACACGTAACATCCAGAATTCGTAACATAACGTACCAAGATAACTATAAGCTAACATCGCGCCAACGAGGTTCATTTGCTTCTAACAAAGCATTGCTGGCTTATAATCATACCAATACCATATTTTTTCCGTCGGGCAGTAAACATTTTCTTTCACCATTTAGCACACCTACTGCATTCTGTGCCTTTCACTACCTTTTAAATGGATCATGATCATGTTTTCAACTAACTTCAGAAAAAGCTTTGGTTAATGTCTTTACGAACTGACACAAGAGGACAACATAGTCACTGCTGGATTGTTTTGGAACTGTCAGCTGAGTTGTATTCTGTCTGATCCTTGGGGATGAGGTCAATTTTCCACTCTCTAATCACTCTTGGTTGGTTAAATTTCCAATTTAGTGGGAGGGTTTGAACAAATGGAGAGGTTTTACGTTCCCGGACTATCCAGAGACACAAATTACAGGTGATTGAAGGGGAAATTCGTTAAACTGGACACGTTCTAAAACCTATTACGCTGGTAGTAGATCGAATAACAGTACCAGAAATCAGGTTTCCCAAGAAGTTTTAAACACAAGTGTAGACTCACAATCTATACAGATCAAATTCAACATACGTTAAAGTGCAGTAGAAATCTTTGTGCAGTTCTATTAGAAGTCCTGTGAATCATTTCCGACCCGTATGAGGTCAAGGGCGCAGGAGTCACGCCCCGAGTTGTCGGGTGGAAGGGCATGTTTTGTTTTGCGTGGAATCGCCGGAGGCACGAAGAGGAGCCTTTTAGCTGGATTCCCATCCTTGAGAGGAACATCCTTCCTTGATGATGATAAAGACGAAAGAGTTCGGTTCACTCTCATTGTTCGGTGTGCTGTTGTGCCGTGGGTGTTTGATCCTCAATTCTCGCATGATTTCATCATATGCAGCACATAAGCACAACGTTCCCCAGAATTAGATGTGCTACGACTAACTTGACCAACATTGCGGCAACTTGTAACTCAGGATGCATTACTGAATTATAAATGCTTACATCATAACTGGCATTTAACATCAATAAAGGCAGAGGAATGAGAACGATTGGATTGCTCTTAATAATGCATCATGTGCACCTACCAGGGCTCACCTTGTATTTTTGTGTTAGGGGTACCGCCAATCGCCGCGCCAGATGAAACAAAATGAACGCAAATACTACGGATTCCATACCATAAGAATTGCGTATGATATTAAAACTTAATTTGTACACTACCAGAATTATTGTGAACACCATTCTTCGAAACACTACCATCCTTGCTGATAGGAGAAACAAACCTAATTTTAGTTAGTGCCCGGGGTTCGCTCTTCAATGCGTTCCTCTTCACAACAAAATAGGAGAAAACCAAAGTCAACCAAGTTAACTGTTGCACACCGTCATCATATTCGTAACTTGAATAATGTTGGGACAAACTTTTGGAATAGTGTTGAATGATTCCTTAGCGGATGGATACAAGCATAGTATCCATAGAAAATGAATGAATTGTAATCCATCGTAATGTAGTAAGATCATGATGAAATTCATATTGAGAAAAATAACTTCAAATTCTCTGACTCAAATTCCCGAGTCAGGGGCAATAATATTTATTGGGGATGATTTCCAGGTCAATTTCTTCAAAATTCCTTTAAGATCTGATGAAAGTTGTTACAAGAATTGTCAACTCAAACATGCTAACGGATAATAATGATTTGGTCGTGAAGAAACTCGCAATCAAGTCATCATTCCTCGACTACACTCCCAAATCGTGCTACATTTGCTGTGAAAACTGGAAATATTTCAGTGGTGTAAACGTTGTAAGGCCAATCTCTAGTAACCTGAACATCCCTTCAAAAATTGAATGAAAATCGAGCTTGTCATAAAGGTTTTCCAACATTCGGACAGACAGACAAGCAGACTAAACGACAAAGGGCTGAACCAATCATACCTATTGTTATTAAATAGGCACCTGTTGCGTTATTCATGATCCCAGTCCTTCCCAAGAGACTGATTACGTCTTTTTTCTTCCTCACTATCAACTATTTTCGCATATCACTATTTCCTCACTATTTTTGCATATCATGGATTCCTGCAGCCACCTCAAAAATTGTGGCAAGCAACAAAGACGATATTCAACAAACTTTTACAACGAAGGAAATCTTCAGGGATTGTTCATTCTTATTTTTATCAGATCAATAGTATCATGGATGATAAACAGTAAAAATGGCAATTGGAATGGTCTATTGTAAAGTTTCAGATAAAATGTGAAATCTTGTCGATTTCAGATGCAAAGTGCGGTGGGAAACCGAGTTTCAAGGTGATCCAGGTAGCGGATGCTCACAAAGCTGACGAGGGAAGGAAAAAAAAGTCATCGAACTCCTGGGAGGAAATAATTGCCGAGTATTAAGAAACCATCGGTAAAATTGAAACGTACGTCAGCGGAGAACGTCGGCCTATTGATTATTAAACATCTGGGCGGCCGGAATTAAATGTGTTGCAAGGGCGAGGAGAGCGTAAGTGAAAGATCGGCAGCTTAGCGGCCGCTTGCAGAGTCGACTCTTAATAATTCATTGGGTTGGTCAAGAAGCCCCCTTCTGTCTGAGGGTAATTATTTCTGAACTCGAGCAACACTCAAGTTCATAAGACCGCGGTTATGGGTCAGTGGGCGTTTATGGATTGGTAACTTTGGAACGATCGTTCTTGTTACTTCAACTACTGAGGCGTTTTTTTTCCGAATACTTTTACTAGAATCCTATAACGGTGTTTTATGAGGGTAAGGTGAGGTAAGCGTTAATTTTTACGGCGGCTTGATGTTAGTGTAAATGCAAGAGTTTTGAAGGGATTTCTTTACTACAAGAGACTCAAGGCACTTATTTTTATTAGCAACTTTTCACTCTATAGAGCCACCTACTCGTATCATTCAAGAGTCATCGGACAACTCTTTTTCAACTTTTTGACAAAAATACACTAAACATTGCCGGTCAACGGACAAACCACCATTTCAACACCATGGTGCAAAATTTTTCAAACTCCAATTGAAAACTTGTTAAAATTATAGTTTGCTCTTAAAGCAGTTTAGGTAGGTCATAGAAGATTATGCTATTCTTAAGAAAGCAGTGAGACGTACCGATGGGCTCTTCTTGTGATTACAGAACATAGCGGTTTCTGTAGAAGTGGATTATGTTGCGCCTGGAGTGTCAGGTGGCACACTCATCAAGCACTCTATGAAATGTTGATTTTGTGTGTAACATGTGAGTTAATTACATATCTAGTATGGGAGAGACTATCATTCATACAGTTTTGTGTAGATTTTACAATAGTGAAGAAAGTGAGGAAGAGGTAATGAAGAAATAAATATCTGATGTAATTCTTCTGGCCTAAAGTAATTGGTGGCACTGTAGTCAAGTTGATCGTAGCACATTACATCCTGTGAAACGTTGAGCTTTTGCGCAAATGTGATGATGCATCAACCCTCTTGCAACAGGATATCACAAAGTTGGGCAGTTGAGCAACAAGTGAGTCAGCTGGATGTTTATATGTGTTCAGATTCAATTGAAGGCCATTGGTTACAAATGAGAGATTTGAATTGAACTCACGAAATCGACCATACAATGTCACCAGTCGTATAAGATGCCCATCCTCTTTAAAACCGTAGAAGCAATAGACAAGCCTGCCAATAATCAAAAGAACCAGAAGAAATAGGGATGAAGAGATTCGGGAGGAAATGAGATCAGCCAAACAAGTGAAGGGAAGAGCCTCGAATACCTCATTAACTTGCTGAGGGATTCCTTGCTGTTCATCACACTTGAAGCTTCTCAGACCCACCAAGAGTCTTGAGAACCTTCAGACAGTGCTGGATTTTCATGATGTAAGGAACTCACCATTCGAGCTTCTGAAGGCACTGTATCATACAGATGTATCTGCATGGGTATACACGCATGTCCATAGATATCAACTACAGCATTGAAAGGATCCTCGAATAAAACCTTAATTCCCAACCTTAAGTAACACTCCAAACCGAATAGGGTCTTTAGGGTTCACATTTATTTCATATTTTGGCAACCGCTGTATCTTAGCTGTGTCTTGCTTATCATACACTAGAGAATTGAAAGAGCAAAAGCTCTATCAACGGTTTTCTTTAGAATCAAAAAACATTTATTACGTTAACCGGATATTGATGTTATGTCTTGTCTTCCTAAATCAGCTAACAGTTGATTAACTGGGAGTAATGATCAGTTTATGGTGTTCATCACTACCTTTCTTTTACCTTTTAGGGTCAAGTCCCCGTCACCAAGTTCCTGAAATACTAGATTAACGATTCGTGTCATATTTCCTGGGTTCGAGAAGTGGTTCGAATACATCAGACGGCGGAAACGCTTTTTTCTTCCAAATAGCCAAATGAATTATTCAGATACTCTTTTTTTCACATAAAAAAAGGGCATCCCCGGTTTTATAAAGCCATTGGGACTCATAGTTGCCAATCGCTTAAATCGAGTCGAAAACAGTCAATTAATATTCGGTTTAAGTTTTCGGTCTGCCCCCGAAGACTGTTATTAACCGTAAAAGTTGTTTGTTCCGACGATGAAAAGTTGGTCACTCGAGGGATGACAAGTATCGAAGTCGACCGCCTGAGGGATATCGTACGCTTGCAAATGAACAGGTCGGTCCAGGAAATTGGGTTTGAACCGTAAATCGAAACGCGGGACTCCCTTATCGGAACTAGGTACCCTACTACTTTCTACACGGGCTGTGGAAATTACTGAACGCTTCTATGGTAATCCTGCAATTTGTGGAAGTAATCCGTAAATCGAGGACTCGATGTATAAACTTCAATTATAGGAAGGGCAATCCTTTCTGGATATGGTAATGATAATCCTGAATTAGTGAGGGATCGCCCAAAATTAATGACTAGCTCATATATTTTCCATATGAAGTCCTTACACTATTTTTATTGAACCCCAAAAACAATATGTGGCAATGCTCTGTATTCTATTATATGAATAATCAATGGATTACTGACTGTTTATAGTGTGTGTACAAAGTTGTTCTTGTGTAACTAGGGCTTGTAAACCCAAAAAATTCGTTTAGGAACCCGATTCCTTTAATGAAAGTAAAACATGGTAGTAAACAACTTAGATATCGTCGATTTTAATAAGAATATTGGTAATAATTTTAATAGACAAATGATCTGCGAAAAACAGAGTACCTAAAACAGATGAGCCTTTGTGTAATTATTAGCAGAGTTTTCCCCCCAAGGCTAGGCCGCTTGGGGGCCGTCATGATATTGTGGTCTGGGCTAGATGTACTTGACTCGACCATTCATGGCAGGAAAAACATAAAAAACACCCACACATTCATTTTCTGTATGATTTAAAAAAGTCGTCCACTTAATTCCTCCATCTAGAGATTCAACTCAACCGCAGGCCTAATCCAACCTAATGCTCCTCGAGATTTGTGTAAGAGGATTGAGTGTCTTGTATGACAATTCATCTACTGATTTCATAATTTCATAAATATTAGGCCGTATGATCTTGAGAGATTAGGTTTTCAGTAAATCCGTCTTAACTCACTCAAACCCTCTTCGAACGGTTTCCGTATATTGTTACTTCACGAACATACAGAAGCTGACACTGTAGCAAACAAATGTGCAGAACCTCCGAATAGCAGGGTACTTTCCGGCGTCGGGATAATTATGGATACGATACTCAGTTGACTCAGAACGAACAACATCCTATTTTCATATAACTAATTGTGGCAGGTATTGGGTTTTGTGCATTAGATTCCCATTTCAACGTTATATGTGGGTTTTTCTGGCAGATAACTGACTTCACAATGATTCATAGGTTGAAACTCGTACGTGTCATAAGCCATTACAAGCCAGTTACAAAGACAAGTACACCGTTAACGAATAAAACATTCACTACTTTGTTTTCGCATTATATCTGCTAGTTTGTCAAAATAATTCCAATGTTTTATAAGCGGAACAAAGAGACACATTACAGTTTATAACCGCCTGTCCATAGTAAATTTCAGTAATTGGCCTATGATAAAATAGTTTGGGGTTAATGTGGTTAGTCCCCCCATCGAGTTTATTCAAATTGCTAAAGCTGGTCGTGAACCTGAAGCCTTTTAGCTTCAGGGATGTACTAAGGTTATGCACGCAAAATGTCAGCAATTGAGGGGGAACCTAGTCCGTTCCATCAATAATTGATTGATAGGAATTATTCCTAATTCAATGTGAGGAGAGCTTGGTAAAGAACCACTCACCCTCCAATCTGCACAGCTCCTCATAGGCAAAATGGGCCACACCTATAAAATATTAACCTTTTTAAAAATGACAATTTACTTCTGACCTGACTATTTCGAGGCTTTCCTCCTAGTCAGCGTCATCTGGTTTTTGAAAATTCCCAGGAAAGAGCTTATTTCTTTTTTCATGTTTCTTGAAAATTCTAAGTCTGAGCTTAAACCGGAACGTTTTTCTGCGCTCGGAAGGGGCAATCAGCCCATTGCATCCCCTCCTTCCTATAAAGTAGTTTAATTTTCATCAAAGCCCAATCTTGTTTCATTACAACACTGTAGTACAATGCGCAGATTTCAGTTATTGTTGCATTTTGCCCTGACGGCAGACGGTTTAACTATATTTCCCATTATTCTACTTTTGAAATGCTGCAAATTCTTTCACTGGGGTTTATTATTCAATTGGCTTGATTTGAATTACTACTAAGCTTTGGAGTGTGCGTGTTTCACAGGTGATAGAGCGATTATTGAATTTCAGGAGATATGCATAGAGCTCGTAAATCTGTTCTTAACCGAAATACCTATTTGGATTGATCAGTTCAGTTGATCAAATTTGTGTGCCTCCTGAAATTCAATAATCGCTCTATCACTTGTGAAACACGCACACTCCAAAGCTTAGTAAAATTCAAATCATGAACGCAAGAATAAAATTGAATAATAAACCCCAGTGAAAGAATTTGCACCTTTTTTTTATGGTTATCAGAATGCTTCAACCCGTGTATCGGCTACAAAGCCTTTTAGGAGTTCACTCCAGTATCCACATTACTACATCACTACGTCACTAGGTTACTGATATCAACACAAAAACAATAATAAACCAAAATAACGCGAATGTTGGCGCCATAAATCGGGCCATAGATCTGGAATGGTTTGACCTACGGACCTGGGGAGGGGCTCATTCGATTCCTCGTGGAGTGTTCTTCAAAAAGAGTAAAAATTTAGACCGCCTTGACTTATTTTGAGGTTTTTAGGGATTTTACAAAACTTTGACAACCCTAAAAGGGCACTTTAAATCAAGTGAGAGAGCTGGCTCAAGAATTGGGGCGTCGTCGGACTAACATGGATTTTTCCTGAAAATTTCAGATCTTTTGCTCCAGCAGTTTGGGAGAAATCTTGCGTACGGCGTACGACGTACGGCGGACGGACGGAAAATTTTTATTGCAGATTCGGATTCTACACCCTTTGAAACGTAAACCATGAAATTTTCAGGGGCGGTCAGAATTCTTTTTTTCAAGATTGATTACAATGGTTTATTATTGAATAATAAACCAAAATTAGATTTATCTTAATCTTTGATTTCACTGAAAGCCTTTTAATCAGATGTAGTCAATTCAGCAAGTAGACTGGTGTTGAAATGTAGTCACCACTTAACTTCAAATTCTTCCTAAAATTATTAAGGAATTACCAACAAGACCCGGGGTGATTTCACCAAGTGAAGTAACCGTAAGAGGAATGCAATAAAAATTGGCATTCTGATTTCTGTTCAGCGTCCAGGATTTCAGAGAAAAGGTCAGAACAGGTACCTGTTTCTATATGACTGGTCTGGTGGGGAGAGGTATAACGTACTACATGATCGAATTGAGTATGGGTACAAGAATGCACCATTCCATTTCTCATCATCGATTATATCATTGAGTACAACATTTCTCTGTTCCGTGGATTATAAAAAACACGTTCCCTTCCAAGAACGTTAAACATAAAATACAATCCCGTTCAACAAGGATGGACTCAGCGGAAATACCAACAAGACCCGAGCCCGAGCGAGTTTGTAGACTACGTCAGCAAAACTACTTCAATGTTTGTTCCTTATAAGTGTTTGATGGATATTAATAGCAGAACTCGCTGCTTGTAATGCCCTATTCGTCCAATAAAATATCCCAAGTCATCGGTCGGTGAAGATTATAAAATACTAAAATACCCTTTAAGGGCAATCGGGGCATTTCGAACCTTTTACAGACAACGCAATGAAACTTCAACCGGTTCATCACGTCTGAAAGCTGTTTGCGCCTCCAACTTTTTTTGTTGCCCGCACTTCCTTTCTCCGGTGCATTGCCACTTGCGACTTGAGTTAGTTATGAATGACGAAGTCCCAGCGGAGTAGTTGCATAATGGATGGTATTTACCTGTGCAGCTCAAGCATGCAGAACCTCTTAGCAGACTTCCTAGTTAAGAGAAATCTCTCAAATCCATATTTACCATGGCATGAGCTTCGAGTTCCTATAATGGAAAGTTGAAAAAGTGGGGTATACGTGAACACGTTGTAATAAGGGATAATATTAAGTTGAGTAATACTTTATCAAAAAATCTAAATCTCTTTTGTAGTTAGAGGGTAGTTCTTTGTTTGATTCAAATGAAAATTAGCTCCGTGAATCGAATAACGCCAGTCGGGTTCAATAGTTGAATAATCCGGTAGGTCGACGGTTGATATGTGGACTCGTGGAACAAAAAATCAATAGTTGATGCCATAAGTTCACACTATCCGTAACGCTGTCTCCCAAGCTTCAATTCAGTAGAGCAGAGCAAGCAGAGCATTCCGTATTCCAGTATTTCTTGTTAAATTTCAGTTGGATTTCTACGTGTTTCAGAGTGTACATCGTGTGTCACCCAATGTACTTAGGAGGCATTGTGTCTGGTTGGAGGGTTATCTAATCCATAAACAATAACTTTTTATAATATTTTTCAGTGTTTAAATCTAAGCAAAGATATTGTCGAAATTTTCCATTTTATCAAGAACCATATCAAAGTATCTTCAAACAAAAAATCAATGACAATTTTTAGGGATTTTGCATTTTAAAAGTTTGAAGTCTTTCCAGTAAGTTGATTTTATGCAAAAACCAAAGTACCTATGCTTGTACAGTACTTGTGTCATGGTTTTGTTTGATGTCGTTTTAATTTTTTTCTCGTACTGTTTTGTTTAAGTGTGTAATAAACTAACATCATCGATTTCGTTCTTGAACGGGTTGTTCGCAAAAGTTTAAAGATCTTTTTAAGTAAGTTTTTTAGTTTGGGAGCTCCAGTAGTTGGACTGAGAACTGACAGATGTCCAGGAAAGATGTTTATGAGTAGATTACGAACACAACTTATACCTTTTACGACTCTTTCTAGCCAGTATTCTCTAAATTTATTCCGAAAGAGAAATTTGCTACAATAAATTTGTATTCTCTATAGTTTCCCTGCTATGCTGATCTAACTATTTCAATAACGGTCCTTTGATCCTAATCCACGGTGGCACCAAATGTCAAATTCAATGAAATTAAATGATCATACAAACCTGTTCGGTGATCAATTAAGTAATCGTTTTACTGCACATTGAATTCGGAGGCGTGCATTGTAATACGACAGTGTAATTAAAGATGTTTTGATTCACGATAAGACATCTCTGTAGAGGGCGCTCAATTATTGTGGAGTAGTGGCTCAATATAACTCTTGAATATTCATCGATATTTTATTCAGAATAGAAATTCATTAACGTCAAAAATGATTCCGTTTCAAGTTCCTTCAAAACAGATGACATGATATCACTAGAGTTATTCCAGGCAGTATTTGATATTTAATTCATTCCGTTTGTATGAACTGAATGGGAAAAGTTAATGGATTTGATTCTGTCATAGAGTGATAGTTATGCATGAACGACAATTATTTTCAGTGCAATTTATTACTGCAATTCTTTTATTAGATATGACTGGTGGATCATCCTCGTTACCAACTCTATCAATTACTATCCATGATATATGTATCAGTCAGTGGAATATTTTATAGCTTTAACTAACTCCAAGACCCCAGTTCTCATTTTTCTTCTGCGCAAGAAACTATATTGTCAATTTTACATCAGCGAATTTATTAATGTTAAAATGGGACTATTAATAGAGACTAAACTTCAAACTATAAGTTAATTCGTTATAAATTCATGATTTGCTAATGAAAATAAGGTTTTCCCGGTTAGGATTGGCGCACCGCTTCCTAACATTTATATTATGATTGTGAGTTCATTCGAATACGTTGGTAGATATGTCTATACCATACATACGTCATAGAGTATATGTATTTCTGCAGTTTTGTTATATATAAATTGTTTGATTAATTGAACAATAATTCCAAGCATAATTTGAAGCAACATTGTCAATTCGATTGAATAGTCACTACTTACCTTCGAAGCAAATTCAAAAGCGAAGGTTCCATGCGTTGAGGCCATTATTGACCCAGCAGCGATACAAGTTATCGGGTTTCATCAACAACACACCCGGAAAAATTCCGTTGCAATCGATTGCTGTGTGTCAGAGAGAAAAAGACTGCCCAGCTAAGTGTGGCACATAACTTCCTCGTATACGAATCTATGTTGCGAATGATTTAGAATGAAAACATGTCAGGACACATGCCGTGGGACGTGTTCTCGTAGACCTAGCAAATGGGTAAGTCAATATGTATTGCGGTTCTTTTGTTCTTAATACTCCGAAGTGGATACAACGACGGATATCGAGTGAGTCGTTTCCCGATCACCCTTCAAATTTGAGCAAGATCGAACCACTAGAACCTGAAAGAAGGTTTTCTGCTGCCCCTGAGGGAAAATTTTATAAATTGGTGCAGCCTAGGTTACCTGTCAGGCCATGGTTTAGTGGACAGAAAGTAACGAAGGATTTCGGCAGAACCATCGCACGAATGAGAGCAAACCATGGGGTGTGCGATGCCTACCTCTACAAAATAAATAAAAGGGATTCTCCAACCTGTAGTAGATGTGGTCACCCAAATGGAAATTTGGAGCATTTGGTTATGGAATGTGTTCAATTCAGTGGTAGAAGAGTGGAAATGTTCGAAACTATAACGGACAAAGTGGAAAATCCTTTTAGTTATTTTACAATTTTATATAAGAAGGACGTTATTATAAGCAAATTTTTGATTTTATAAAGTAATGTTATGTATATATATGAGAAAACTTGTTAATATGTTAATGGCTGTATAAGCAATTAATGCAAAAAAAACCTGAGTAAATTATGATTGGTGGATGTTACGTATGCGCATGCGCAGACTAAAGTATCGATTTGTGAGTGGGGGAATTCATAATGGATACAGTTCAATTCGAACATTCCCAAAATATCATCGAAATTGGAACTCAACTGTGAAAATTAAGGTTTTACAATGGTTTGTGGACACCGATTTACAGACACAAAATAATGTTGTTCAGCATGGTTTAAAATGTAAAATGAGCACAGAAATATTGATTGTGCAATAATATTGAGTATGAAAAGTGGAGAACAAACCATACGCCGCTTAAAGGTAGATTTGAATTAACGAATTACCCTTCTGCGATCTCCCAACTCTCATTAGAAACCATATTGATTGCAATAGTAATATTTTCTTAGTAAACAGAAAAATAATTTTATTCAGACCGTTATTTTGTATAATATTATAAAATCAATTTATCTTCGCTGATCAAAACTTTAAAAAAATTAATCTTTGTAGAATCTTTCATTCATGAAATGTATGACTCACCAGTCCGCTCAACATCGTCATAAATCTTATCAGCTCAAATTAGAATTACGTGGAATGTCCAGTCAAATTTGTAAGTAAAAATCAAGCGATAGCAATGGGTTGAAAAGTTCCTATAGTTAGTTGTGTTAGAAAGCGCCCAATTCAAACGGTTTATTCTTGTATATAAAACTTGAGGTTTGTTTCTGTTTCTATTCGTTTCTATCTATCCACGTTCGCAATAGATAGTTGAACTCTCAAACCGATTTTAACGGGAGCGGTTGAAGTCATCAGCGAGTTCCGCTGTACGATATAGGCCAAGTCGAAACCTCCTAAACATCATTTTAATTCTTAAATCCTTGACAACGGGTTTGTTTTGTTCCCCAACTTCTGTTATTAAGGTTGCTAACAGGCAGTTTATTGCCGGTGGAAAAATTATGGCAACTGGAGCAACCAACTGTGTATGTGATATTTCACGCTAAAGAGGGTTTTCCGTTAGTAAAATGTAAAATAAAATGTTCACAATTTCGTAATTTGTACGAAATATACCTACAGAAGAACTGTATATACCAAATCAAGCATTACGGTATTAGCGTGGTTGGATTACCACCAAAACTTTCTTAAGCTATTATCACACCGCTTTAACTCGTTAGATCGGCGTCAGTCAAATATTTCTAGATTTTCCGCACTCTCGCATCCTTTTATTAGGCATTGCGCAACGCTCAACCAGAACGGGCTAACAAGGTGAACATAATTTCTTTCCTGCATTGTCGGCAGAAAACGTGGGGACCCCGTTACGTCAGTATTTTTACAAAAGGGAACCTACGGCTGACTCTCTCGTCTCACTGCCTGTTGATATCTCAATTAAAATTATTCTCTTGCTACGTGCTTGTACTTCAAGACGGAGCTGAGCGAATACAGCCGAGTCCGTTACAGAAGTTAATGATAATGATATAACCCGAGTTGCTTTAATACGAAATAGGATGGAGGCTCCGTGATAGTTGCGTTTTGTTTCACAAGTTATCGTCTCGTGATTTTATAGAAAGATAGATTCACCATTTTTAATTTAAAATTAGCGTACCTAGAACGCTACGAACTCTATCCCAGTCTTAAGATCAAGTTACGTACTAAAAGGGATGATTTTTTTTCCATATCGATATTTATTTTCAAGAATATCAATGATATAACAACTGAGCATAGGCCCATAAGTTAATTTACACTCGTACAATAGGTAATTTACAGTTGGGATGAATGACAGAATTAATGTCATCAAGATTTTCTTTATTGCTTCTGGGTCTATCAATCGTGGTCGGTAGCTCTGTTTTCAATTTCGGTGTATGAAAAATTTGTTCTCCCCCTAAATCAAAATTTCAACTAGCATTTTATTTATTTGTCTCGCATACTATTTGTTTTTGAGTCTGCCCCTCTATGGGTTGGTCATGTCTTCTCAGATCTTTTTAACAAGCTATACAGCAACTGTTTTCAACCATGTATGATGCCATTCGCATTGAATATGTGAGAGTTATAGAAAATCCACTATGAGTCATTGATTACAACAAATCAATACACAAACATCAATACATGCACAAAATTGAAATCCACCCAGCATCATTTTTTCAGATTCAAATGGTCTGTTTGAATTCGGTGGGTAGTAGGGGAAGAACATTTTAGGAATAAATATACATTTCAACTGGGCCATATCATTAGAACCCTGCGTTTGTTCAAACGCAAAACTCTTGTAAATAGCATAATTTTTACAGATTTTATTCGGTCCTGATTAAACTTACAGGAATTTTTTTTAAATCAGAAATTACATTATGTTTACATTGTTTCATTCGTACCTAAGCGGCCAATAGACAAATCGATCAATCTGAATTGAGTACATTCCACTTCCGATTAGGCATTCGAATTTTAAACCAAGTTGTGATTAAGGACCTGTAAATTTATGGGTTGTTGATACAATGTATGAGAGTTTTAATGTTGTTAAACAATATTGTAATCTAAAGTTGTTCTATTGTTATCTAATGTTCGTAGTTATGAAGTGCTCCAGTTGCTAATGATGCTCCCGAGAAACGTCGGAGAACAAGAAAAAATATAATTAAACAGAGAGGCGTATTACTTTGTATTTTATATAAATAGTCATCGTTGGAGTAGAACTTAACAAGTTCACCCGTTATGTCACTTTATTACATCAGGTGGATAATAGAAACTCGGTCTTTCTAAAAAGGTGCAGTATTAAGGGTGTTGAATGGCACAATAATGAGGGCTGTGGCTTATAGAAGTTTGTGAAGAAAGCAGCTAGTAAATGAATTATTTTGTAAAAGCCCGACGCCTCGTAATGTGGCGAAATTTCATTTTCTGTCAATCGGTTTTACGTTAATTCTTACTTGCTTTGAAGAAAATTGGAAATCGGAGGTTTTCAAGGGCACAATCGGATTCTTGGATAAAAAATTACATATCCAAGCTCCCGGAAGTTGCTTATTCTGCAATAAGTGGTAACAGCCTCTATTTTTTTCTGCTCGCACGCATAAGTTACTCCGACTTGTAGATATTGTTCAAATAGGAGATGATGGAATGAACTAGTTGATACTAGATGAGTAGATACGCCTGCATCACCCAGAGGATAACTCTGGGCTCCAGGTTTATGCTCAGGCATAGCAGTTTCGAAAAATGGAGAGGGAACAAGACTGTCATCTTCCATCAGACTCTCAGGACTTTCAAAGAGCAATTGGGGAAGGAAGATAGTGAGAGGGAGGGGGGAGGCTAGTGTAGGGGTACATGTTAATTTTTAAGTTGCAATATCCAGAACGTATAGCCCATTTTGCTTTTGGGGGGAACGGGCGTCAGGATATAGGATGAGTGGTTCGTAAACAGGTTCTGCTACCATTCAACAAGGAGATGATGGTATGTTCTATTTGCCCCTTCCAAGGGCTAGCTTTATACCAGCAACACTTGGAGGGTACCTCTGAACCTAAAAAGCAGTTTCAAAAATTAAAAGAGGGAACTATTGTCAGTTTGAGACTAGAGCCAAACGTGGGAATAGTTCTTGTTAAATGTCCTCAGCCCTAAACGATTTTGTTTTCCCCCTTCAGATGTAGTGAAAGTAATTCCATTTGACAACTCACCTGCTACTGAAAGATGGCTAGCTTGAGACAAACGTGTGCGAAGCATCGATCCCGTTAAGTGACTGTTATGTTTTGAACAACTTCCGCCCTTAGGGATGATTCAGAAGATGGAAATTCGATGTCATTGGCCATGAAAACAAAATGCCAATGTCCTTCTTCACCGGAGGCAGAGTCGTGAGAATACGAAATCAGTCATTAAGAGCAGTCGTGCCTCGCTCCGCGATAAAAACCGCTCACGGGATTTTAACAGAGGAAGGAAATAGGAAAAATGTGGAGGGAATTACCGGGGGAGTTGTCATTTTTCAGGTTGACTCTCGCTAGAGGCGATAGATTCTCCGTAGTCAATCTTCTTACCTGAAACAGAAAAAAGACTCATTAATACCCAGTAGGTAGTTGAAAAACAAATAATATCCCTAGAAGAGAACAGATGATATGTATCATAAATGAATAACAACGAAGGAAAAACACGTTTCTAACATGAAAGAGATGAAACTGCAGTTCATGAATTATTAAACTGGTCAATATACCATTATCATTATATATGTAAGGGCCTACTTTAATACGTTTGCATAATAGGGAACATGGTGTACCAACCGTGTTCTTTAAGAAGAGTAAAAGTGGAGCTGTCCAGTGATGTGCATCAGATCAGGTAATTTTTTGATGTTATTGCACTATTGCATTTCTCATGTGATCATTTTTCTCAAGGAACCTCTAGTAGGGGTAGCTAAACATAATTAAAACAAGCTGCAAAATATTACACAAACGCCGGCCAAGTCGGTTTAGGCACATAGCTTTCTCGTACTGGTGATTTGAATCTAAAGATTGAAGATCAATCAAAAAGTATTTTGTTGCACGTGCTCTATAATCCTGAAATTCAAAAGTTGCATGAACGCAAATTGAATAATAAACCCAATGAAAGAAGATCGTTTTTCTCAAGGAATCCCTAGAAGGAAATTAATTAAAAAAGCTCTATTACACAAAAAGTTGGTTGGATTCTTGTAGTAGTGATTTGAATATAAAGATTGAAGAAGTGTTGAAATAATCATGTGCATAACGTTAAGATATGCAGAAATTATGCTGGAGATCGTGGAGATCACGTCTTCAAGTGGATGTTGACTTGCAGGTCTCTGGCTCCAGTATTAAAGCGTGTACTGTTATGATACGACCATTTTGACAGATGAATGAGATGTTAAACGCCATTTCTCAACTATCCGCCAAATTTGAGGAGCATCGAACGATTAGAATGATATTAAGTTGCACGTTCCTCACGCGCCGAGTGCAGTTTGTGGAATGCAGCCCATCTATGGAATCATTTCAAGGGAATCAAATACGTCCAAACCCCCTTACTGCCCGACAATATCATCAAAATACTTTCAAAACTGTCGGAATTAATCTTGATTCGAGAAGTTCATGTTTGCCCACTGCTTGCAGCTACTAATGAGCGAGGAATTGATTTTCAAGCAACGAAATTCATAGGGGTCCTATGCACCTTAACCTTCCCATTCCCAATAAGTTCGTTAAAATTGGATGAGGACATAAATTAAGCTGTAAGCATTAAAAGCTTTAGCTTTCTATGAGTAGACGCAATAGTCCTCTAACTTCAGAAACATACGTATCTGTACCTTTTAAGGCAATTCCTGGAAGTTGCAACGTATAACTCACTTTTGACGGCTCACAACTCATTTTTTGATGGATCACGACCACCTCACGAAAGAATACCATACTTCCAATGCACTTCTGCCATTTTGAAGAAGTAAATTAGGAATACAGAATCCTCTCAGTATATCAAAGTATATTTGCAAAATTATCTTATCTATAATAGTCTAAATTGGTTGCTGTCTTGGATTATCTGACCAGGATTCGTTTATTTGAATGTACTTTCTGAAAAACATTCCTTCATTTTTGGGCGCCTTTGTTCCATTTTCGCCAAAAAAAAATCCTTTGGTTTCGGAAGAAAGCATTTAAAGACTGGGTTGCGAACTTGAGTGCAAACAAAATAATTCATTCCATCTTCTACGCACAAAGCATCCCGACAGCGGCATCCTTTACTGTCATTTATCGTTTGGAACCGGCTGAAATGCTGCTTATAAATTATAATAACGATTGGATTAAAACTGTATATTATAAAAGATTCCAGCCTCGTTCGTCCGCCTGGAAAATCGGATCTGTCGGAACTGGCCAAAAGAACGTTCCTAGATAATTCACCAAGATAATTACGTGGAATGGGAGATGTGGGTAATTCGCAAGAGGATGAGGATTTAGAGAGATCCTCTCAATATCGGGACCGTTTTTCTTCGAACACTAACGAATTTTAAAGGTCAAATTTTACATAATCAATCAGTCGAGTTCGGTCGGAGATGATATCGAATAGGATTCAAGGTAGAACATGAGATCTCCCTATAAACATTATGAGATTTTAAGATGATTTTTTAAAATAATAAATGATTGAAATGAAACAAGACAGTGGATTACGCTTTAAATTTTTAAGTAAAGTCATATGATTTTTCTACTATACGCAATTGTTGAACAGACCACAAGTTCCTAAATATTAAACGCGATTTAGGGAATATTGCACATCGAAATTTTTCAAAAATGTCATCAAATTCGGGAAAATGCTGCGGAAATCAGGTTTGGTGGAAGGTTTAATGTTGGTTCTTGTGGTGTAGCTTGTAATAACACAATCGCGTTGGAACTTGAATGACATTGACCTACAGTGCTATCCCGACTTCCTGACGAGTTTGACCGAAATGACAGGACAAGGTGGGAAAATTAAGATTGATATCAACTTTCGCACTTCTCCAGACTGAAATGTTGATCTGTGTGTGATGAAACTCGTTGGGGACCATCCACAGCCCAACTATAGATTCAGTGAAAAGTTCATCTAAATCGAATTTCAGCTGTATAAATTGACCTTCTTCTTCTAAAAACAGAAATTCAACAGAAATTGAGTGAGCCCTGAAAATTTCTGGAAGTTGAAAAGGATGGTGGAGGGACGAAGGGGTGCTATGGTCTCATAAAATTACCAACAATTAGGGTAACAGTATCACAGGAAGGGTGGTGATACCACGAAGTACTCTTGGCAAGATGCCCAACTCGAGTAGCTCCGTGGCACTTCTTCCGCATCACATTCCGCGCCATTTACTTGTTTTAGCCCTCCAGGTCATCTCTTTGTCCACTGTGACTAGCAACCTGGACATCCAATATTATGGTGGTCACTCGTACATGATACAGCCTTTGTCTCTCTTCACATCCGACAAGGTGCACAGTGGTTCAGAACTCAAATCCTGCCAATCAAAACCTCAACAGCATTAATTGCAATAAATTTCTTCATCAATCATACGTTTTTCCATAGGTTTTTCAATGGAGAAAATGGTTGTTTAGCTGGATTTGAGATAGACTCAATCAATAAGCAGATTTAACGAGGGAGAGGAGTGATGACGAGCAATAGTCAGATGGATTAGGATTCTGGACCTCTGTGCGTTTGACGACAATGCACCTGCTTTCTGTTTGGTAACAGCGTCAAAAAAACTGTTAGCAAATACATTAAACACCAACACAGTAAAACAGAGACGAAACGAAATTGGTTCAGAATGGTCTAAAATCCAGCCAAGCCTACTTGTGGAAATTTAGATTTAGTGAAAATAGTTTTTCATTTGTGCTTCTTATATAAACCACTAACGACATGTACCTACATTGAAAATAAGTACCTCCCAAGAGGAGGAAATTTCAATTAGATATAATAAAGACACTGTGTTGGAGCCTCTGCTCCCACACGGATTGAAGCAATCAAGCTACGCTTCTTGCATCGGATGCGCATTGCAAAAAAAAGTCTCTATAATTTGTTGTGAAGGGAAGGTGAGTATTTATAACGTTATGAATCCATTGAGAGGACTTCAACACTTCCTCAATTAAGAGAGAATGGATTTACGAGTTTAAATGACCGGACTAATCGAACTGGATCGCGGATACCGGCCGCAAAGGAAGCTCCGTTCACTTGGCCTCAACTTTTCAATTTAATTTTTCATCAGATTACGTTGACAAGGGAAAGGAAATTAATAAGAGCTAGAAACATAATATCCTTCAAATATAACGCGAGACGTATAATCAAGACTGATTGTTGATAAAATCCCATTAAAAACCGAGATATTAGTAAGTCGTTTAGGAAGCGGTTGTCTGATTACATATACGTTTCTGTAAAGGTACACTTTTGGAAAGTTTTTGGGTTACGTATGTTGATGGTCAAGCACCATTCATCAGTGGTTGTTTTGTTTCGCTCCATCAATTGATACATCAAAATGAAATGGTTCAAACGCACTCCTAAAAGACATCTGTATGAAGACAAAGACTGTTGACAAGAGGATACCCAGCAGAAATAGCGAGTCAAAAAAGTATCCCTTTCCACATTGAACTTTCTTTCACATTCCTATACCCCGGCAAACGAAGGAAAAGTTTTTCTCAGCATTGAGAAGATGAACATAATTCTAAAATGTATATACCCACTCTTCACGGTTAATTCAACTACAACAAAGTTGTTCCAGAAGTGCCGTCAATGTCTTCTCGGCAGACCTCGTCGATCGGAGTGATTTTGTCACATAGATGATCGGATCGGGTAGCAATGCCTGTAAGAGTTTTACACTGTTGTGATGAGAGAAAATGTCAAGTTTGCCCCGTAGTTGTTGAAGACGAACTGTTCTCATAGGCCAACAACCCCAACTGGTACAAATGTAAAGGATCAGCTGAACGCCAAACATCAATCTGCTTACGAGTAGATGTGTAAAAAATGTCCTGGATCTTTAGTCGTCAAAGCTGAGACAGCACTCCATTTGAGAGTCAACAAGCATAGGGCATCAGTTGTTGGAGGAAACATTGGTTTGCCTGTGAGCCGTCATGCCATGCATGGCGAAACGTTCGATGGGTGTTTTGCCATCAAAATTCTGATGAAAATTAATTATCAGGGCTGAATATTGGACAATAACCAAATTTCTCCATGGCAAGCAATCTCTCCTCAACCTCGTCAACATTTTTCCATTACAATTGTTTCTCTAGTGTTTTGAAAGAGGATAAACGCCGAAAAATAAAAATTAGTGTCGTGATGGAAGAAAGCTTCGTCAATAGAGGGAAACCTATTACAAATGATCAGGGCTACGAGGAAAAACAAAAGCAACAGAGAAAAAATAATTGAATACGAAGTGTATTCAGATCATACTTTAACTGAATCTGAGAATAAAATCAAAATGGTACGCATGGTGGATGTGAGTGTTTTGTGCATGTGAACGTAGCTGTTTTGTGCTATCAGCTAAACAGGTAGCATCAATTCTCGAATGGTGAATTTGAAAGAAAAAAAGAAGGTGATAGTGATGAGAAGTAACTGAGTCTTTTAAGGAGAGGGTATGCAGAACTGAATATTATCTGCGGGTTGGGCGTTCAGGTAATTCCTTGCGGAGATGCTCTCTACTTTTACAGTGGTGGTTGCATGGTGGTGGATTTTCTTTCTGATATTTATAACGGAGGAGGTGATGAGTTGTGTATCACGGAGTTATGGAAAATTGTTGGTAAAATAGTGGGTATCACAAAGTGGATGGTAAAAAATTGTATATACTTGATGGGAACGAAAAAGCTAAAAAATTATCGTCATACCTCCCAACCTAACTGATTTGTGAACCGTAAGTGTTAAAAAAAAAACATCATTAGTTATTGTTTTACGAAAAACAAATATTCTCCTTCAATCAAAGCTTCTTCAAACTATCTAGTTAATAGCTTTTTCCAATTGATAAAACGTATCAGTTTCAGATTTCATAATGAAACGTGGTGTCAATACAAGAGGTATCCAAAAGATAACAAGATCACAAGACAAAACTCAACTTTCCTCTAAAAAAAAATTAGCATTTCTCTAGCTGAATTCAGCTTTTCCTGAATCAAACCAAACATTTCCGTCGGTCAAATAGGAGTATGATTTTTTTCAGCAGTAACCCCTCGAGTTCTTTGATGAAAATTTACGTTTCGTGAAACTCAAATGGTCGGCAATTACTGAAAGAGGAGGTCGAACAAAAAAATCACCGAAAACGGTTGAGCAGCTGACTCGGGAAGTGCTAAGTTTGATTAGGGAAGAGTTGATTTCTATGAACTTACCACTTACATAATTAGGCAATCAAGTAATAATGAGTATGATTAATTGATGCACATAATCGTTTACGTTAGTGTCTATAAACAATAAATATATTTTAATGAGAGAATGAACCAATCAGAGCGAAGTGGTTGCAGATGCGTACTTACAACTCCCAGAAGCATGAAAAAAGCTCATCACATCGTTCCGCAAGATTCGTTTTCTTAGTTGATTGACTCCACTGTTATAAATACTATTAGCACAACCGGATCCAGTACCCCCTCAAAAGGTTGAATGCTGACATTTGTTTAGGTTTAGAAAGAGACTATGTTTAGAGTGAGGTGTATAGGTACTCGTGAAAACGTGTTGCCGGGGCTCACTACAGCCCAATAAACCTCCTATTTGATCACAGTACAAAAGAAGCCAGCTCGGCGTGATCTTTGCCGAAGCGCGAAACCCTTTCACGAGAGACACTTCGACACAAAGTACCAAGTAAGTTTATTAGCTTTCGTGAAGGGACATTCAACGACGGTTTCCATTGTGGCGGGGCTCTCTTTGCCGGTGACAACCGAGCTTTCACCGAGTTCGCACATCGAAACGGCCGTTTGATTCTGTCAAGGGGATTCTGTTATTATGTAATGAATTCGAGTATTTGTTGTTGGTGGGTCCCAACAAGTGGTTCCGTACTTGATTGAAAACACTGACCACTTTCACTAATCACCATTTTGAAACCGGTGGCCACTGCAGTAAAAATAATTTAAAACCGGAGGCTTCTCCTTTTAACCTTAACGCACGTCTACAGCAACTAAACACTATTAGTACCATTAGGAAACTATCAGGCATTAGAAGCAAGGGCGGTTTGTATAACATTAGTTAGTTTTTTACAGGTGCATAACGTTGGACTCCACTTTGGTGGAGAATAAGTAAATAGTAGGTACCTATAGATTCCATGGTAATTTCTGTAAAGCTTGATAATGATGGATGTGGTCATCATGCATTGTAACAATAGCTCGAACAAATCATCAAACTCAACACAACAAAAGCTAGGGAAGAATGACAGCACCGCTAAATGTTGACAATTCATAATCCATTTCCCTGAAATTCCTGGTTGGGATATCCCAAATTACTGCATTTAGAAGGCTGAAGAACGGAAGTAAAACGATATAGATCGTGAGACAACTTTGTCGTTGTGGGCAGAAACTGTCATTAATGGTAAGTTAACAGGCAGAACACTAAAAATTAGGTCTTGAGGCGTTCTGGTTTGGCGCTGCGAACCTTCATGGCTTCAGGGATCGTTAGGTGCAAGGTGACATTGAAGAGGTAATAACTCCTGAAGAAGAAACAACTTAACGTCAACTTTAGCTGGAGGACTCTTCTGATCACAACCTGAAAAACGATTTGACGAACTCACGTGAAACAGAACATTTCCTCCAAATCGGCAATAGTTTTATAGCCAGATCGAATGTTCTGAAGGAACCTGGATTCACGATGGAAGCCTCCGTGCCTTCAGGGATCGTTAAGCTCAAGATGACACTGAGAAGATAATAGT
This sequence comes from Creontiades dilutus, assembly GCA_031894815.1. NCBI lineage: Eukaryota > Metazoa > Arthropoda > Insecta > Hemiptera > Miridae > Creontiades > Creontiades dilutus. The sequence goes on from JAVIWC010009699.1 coordinate 199,175, forward strand.
CCCTGAAGAAGAACACGATGTTTCCCCTTGTGCGGTGACCCCTCCGAGTCCTGACCTCGCGAATCGAGTCAGGTGGACGGAGTTCACGGTCCTAAGCTCGTGACTAATGTATATTCAGATTTCCGTCTTTAAACGAACCCTCGGCGATGTAACCCGTGGAAACGTTGAACGCGAGATTAAAAAAAATAAAAGATCCCCCCCGAAGAAGGGAGGAAAAAACCCCCACATTCTTCTTTTTTTCGAGATGTCTTCTTCCACATCGGGAGAAGATCGTGAGATAACAAAAAGTAGGCGACGTTTGCGATTTTGCACGAGCAATCTCGGTTGATATTAAGTCCGCTGATCGTGGGGGATTTGAATAGCTAAAAGTGGAAGGTGATGGGAATCATGGAGATCGAAAGAACAAGAAAAAACAGCAATGTAAACTACCAAGGTGAGAGAACACTATGCCAAGAGAATACCACGATATAATTGTAATGTGAGTTTAGTATAGAATTATTCAGAATGAGGTTTTCAGTATTTAATGCAGTATTAGCAGTATTTATTAGCATTTAATGCAGAACGATGCTACTATCCATTAGGTAAGCAAGTATTATGGTTGCAAATACTGTATGTATTCTAAAAATGTTATCTGAATATCGTCCAACTATGCGTAACAATTTCATAATTCCTTCTACCTCCATTTCATGTTACGAGTATGTTGCTCTGTGTATAACAAGAACAGTACATCAGTGGTATAATTGCAATATTTTAACGTTTCTACGGATTTTAGGCCAACATGGAAGGCACTGGTTTCACTTCCTATGACAGACATTCGTCCGTATGTACTTCGATGAATTACCGGACAAAAATTACTGAATTTGGGAGGATCTGACTACTGATATGTCAATGAATTTGGGAGGATCTGACTACTGATATGTCAATGAAGAGGGAAGTAGAACAATAATTAATTTTCCTGATCTATCCGTAAAGTTATTTAGTTATATTTCGATGTTTCACATGATTGGAGCACTGAATTTTTCGGTTTAATATTTTCAATAATGAACGTTGGTAATCGATCAAGAAAACATTTTTGACGGTCGGGCTCCAGAGCCTTGAAGTATTTTAGTAGGAGACTTGGATGGTGCGACGCATGGCTGGAGACATCCCAAATAGCACGGTCGATGTAATTGTTTTATTGTTCATAACGCCATCTCCTGAGCTTCACTTCGATTTAGAACAAGCGAAAGCATTATTTTTTACTGTTATTTTATTTTATCTCGTTAAATTTCAGTTGGATTTTACGTGTTTCGAAAGTGTAACAATGAAGCATTGTCTCTAATTGTAGAGTCCAATTCTAGTAAGGCGACCCACTTAGGAGCAATATTAAATACGAAAATTACAATCCGTTGAGAATCATTTTTCCATCAAGTTTTTCAATTTTTACTTTGTTTTTACAAACACCCCCTCAAAAAGTAGTAGTAGTAAAAAATAAAATTAAACAAGGACTAACGCGCCTGATGGATCATTCATACTAATTCCTACTCATACTACTTCCTGCACCACTCAACTCTTGGTATCGGAAATCGGAATCCGAGTCGCTATATTAATGAAGCTGCTTTTAACTGTCCTGATATAAATTTAATAGCCTTGTAACTGCCTTGACATAAATTGCCAATTCGGAGCATTTGGCAATAACAGCGTGACAAAATGAGACAAGAATAGCATCCCCCTACTCACAAGTAGTTTTTTCTTCCCTGAACGTTCGCACTAATTAACTTCTTGCCTGAACGACCCATGTCTCGTTATTGGAAAACACAAATCCAATCGCTATTTCAATCAAGCTGCTTGGAACAGTTACTTAACAAAAAATAACCGAATTCGGGAGCATTTGACAGCCACAGGTTGACAATACGGGACAAAATATAGCCTCCCCCACTTTCAATATGTCATTTCTGTTCCTATAAACATTCGAACTAATTAACTACTTGCCAGAACGGCTCAATTCTCGTTTTTGAAAACCAGGAATCCATACGGTAATTTAGGCGAGCTGCCGGTAACGACCTGAGTTATACGACTGTTTCTGAATTCCGCCAATTATATAAATCCGCAAAGGCGGGTCAATCCGTTTTTACGATGCCCTCGTTCGAGTCGCCACATCGGGGAGAAAAACTACGGTCATTTCATTGATAAAACGGATGTTTTTTGCGTTATATATATTTTTTTATTCGTTGGGTCTCCCTTCTCCTTGTATCTATTAGGTGGGAGAGAACGAGTTTCGGGGGAACGAGCCTGGTGAGATAAGAACGTCAATTCGGATCCCGCGGAAGCTTTAAATCGACGTGTCAACTCGAACGGGACCCGGCGCGACACGATGACACGAGAGATAGATTGAGCTCTCTTTTTTTTCACGGGATTCCAACCTTCGGCAACATAGTGGAGCTACGTTAGAGGTTGGTAAAACGCAGTGTTGATTGACACGCGATTTAGGTGATAATGGAATATTGATGTGGAGTGCTTAATCTATGGATTGCAGGCTTTGATGCCATAGTGGAATTTGTACATGATTAGTGGAGAGCATCATCTTGTGTTTGATGAATTTATTTATTAAGCCTGGTCCTCTACACTAATCGATTCTCAGCGATGGGACGAGAAGCGATTACAAGAAACTTCTTACGAGTTACCGTACGTAAGCTCTGACTTCCCTCGCCGCTGAAGATGGATCCGCTTTTTGATTCGTACCTGATGGAAAATACACGCATTTTCGGCGATTCAGGCAAAAACGGAAGCATAGGGTGAATCCAAGACTCTCGGGAAGGAGTAGTTTGGGCGTACTCCATTATAGGCTCAGTGTTTACTGCAAGATAAGCCCCGAAATGTTTTCACTGGTTTTGAAATCATCCGATGTAGAAATAGCAATGGCAAGAAGGGAGCTTAGTCACGTGCAGTGGAGGTCCACTTCTGGTCTAGACAAATGGGATCAGTCGCTTGGTCGCGTGGTATCGCTTCAGTATCGCTTGACGGATGGTGGGATTACTGTATGTTTCGAAGCCTCTCACACAGGTCTTCATTTTCCACGGCTTTGTGGTGGTAGAACGTTTATTAAGACCCTCTGAAACAAGGCATTGTCAATATAGAAGATCGTGGAATCGATCCACGGGGAATGGGACAGCTCCCTCAAAAGAAAAATGACTCAATTCAAAGAGAGAATCCGTACAAATTAGGGTGTGAGCGTTTTGTAAAAGAGACAAATTTTTTAGAAGCTGCCCAGTATGCTATTCTTATCGTTTTTCGAGATTCTTTTGAAGTATATTCCCAATTTTGCTCTGTTAGTGCAACAGATCTCAGAAATTTCGAATTTCATTAAAGGCTGGAGGATTTGGAGGGAGTAATGCCGAAAAAACCTGTTTTTTCAACAAATTTCGTTACCATTTTTGCGTTATTGAATACGCCGAGGTTGCTGTATACATAAATATGGGACTACTGGAGACTGTTCAGCAGCAATGAAATTTATAGAGACAATTCAGGTCTTTCCTCGTGCAATATGGAAACATTAAAACTCGTTCTTTAACTTTATCGAAATTATATTGTAACACAGTTTTAACTTTCATAAGTAAAGTATAACTGTACTGATACTAAGTAAGTATGTAATTATTTCAGAAATTACCGAAATTTGGAAGTATGTAATGATTAATTTTGAATTCAAAACGTGGGGAAAATTCTTGATTTTGCGAAAACACGACCAGTCCCGGGAAACTATGAAAAGATGGGAATTCAGAATGCTGGGGCAAGGTGGACTCGGACACATAGAAGCTCCTCAAGCGACCGTATGCCTCAGGAAACCCTTCGAACTGGATGAGCCATATTCGGCGAACAGCGACTGAAATATCGCGGGAGCTTGATGTTTCAATAGTCACTTTAAATCAATACACCGATCTCATCCTGCTCTCATGTGATTCAGTGCAGCCCGAACGGATCCCTTATAAATATAAACAAGTACGAAACAAGTTTTTGTGCGTCGATAAGAATCGAGGTTTGAGCGGGAGACCACCCAGACGGAGTGCCACCCTTTAACGGCTCTAGTGTGAATAGTAGTTTTACCGCTTCGTCCATTAATGATCGACTTGTTCGCAATTTGTTGATAGGAAAAATACGCTCGTGGAACAGGAGTCGTAAAATCATCTTGTCTCGGGTCACAAAAGTCAAATTACGTCATACGGGTTGCCAAGTATCTGAAAGGCGAATCGCCACGAACATCACGAAAAACACGAACACACAAGACGTGAAGAGAAAAAAAAACCAACTTTCGAAATGTTACTCAGAAAGAAGGAGCAAATCATTACACAAAGGTTTGGTACTATTTCTTCAGGAGGATAACAAGAAGAAAACCAGCATAATTGATAATTTAATAATTGTATAATAACATGAAGTAACATAACTTAGGGAACCTAGATCTTTTTGTCGAAGAGTGTTACTCCACCGAATCAATAAACAAAGTTATTCTGAACAAAACATTAGATTAGCCACACCAAATATGATTAAAAATGTTATACTTAATTTATATCCGAGTCTTAACTCGGCTTAGCTTACTCTAGTAACAATTCGGATTTATATCACCAAGCTACACTACAAACACTTGCTCATTCGACCCATAAAATCAACATTCAATTGATGCACTACTCGATCATTTGTTAGAGCCCATCTCTGCACTCCTAAACTGTCCTATTAGTGTTCAGACACTAAGAAAGTGTCATGCACCATGCAGCGCCCTCATATTGCACAAAGACTGATCATCTTTTCTATCTGTGGCTGGAAGAATTTGACGTTCATTGAGTCCCAGATCTGATCCTTTTCAACTTCGATCAATTTCACCAAGCAAAGGCGCAAGTGCAGGAGTGATCCTGGATTTTAAGTTGTAACATATGTTGGTTTAATATCAAGTTCTGGTCACTGCATAAGGAGTTGCTTGAAGCAAGTGCACTTGCCCTCATCCCTCCATTAAACTGATGCTGTTCACAGACATTCCCTGCATGTCATCCAACAGTTAATCCGTAATTTAACTGTCTCCGATCTCCGAAATTCAACACAGATCCAAAACCCAAGGTGTTCCGTGATCCTCATCAGCTTACCCTGCCAACTGAAAATTCTCGCTAATAGCTTACGTCACAATAATTCTTGGGTACTAGTAATTCTGGTATTCTTAGTATCCGCCTAATAAAATCCAATTAAAGAGCGACTGCGTTATGATGAACGGGGTCCATATTTATCTCTGTATACACCATGTAATTTAGGGTATTCAGCGGAATATAAAGCTGAATTATTTCTTAATTAATTAATAGCTCATCATTACATATGATAGGTTATGATTATTAAAAGTAGTCTATCAAAATCAGTAAAATTATAATTGTAATCGACCCTTTGCGACTCATTCAGATTGTATTCTGTAAATCAAAAGATAATTCCATACGGTAGAACAATTAGAAAAGAAATTAGATTAATCGGTCCGGCATTTTATTAGTGGGCTCTCTTAAATTTATTATAGTACGGAAGTCCAGATTCAACTCTATTTCATATTTTATCACTCAAAGTCAATTAAGAAGTGCCTGTCATGACTTTTAAAAATCCACAACTTGTAATTGCAATGCAGATAAAACATTGGTACTCTTTCAAATTTCAGCACTGTTGGTTGGTTAGAAATGAAATTAGTCGCAGAACTCATGAGCGGCTCGGTATTCCCAAATACAGTGTAACTATTTTCTATATCTCAAAGGCTCTTCGTTTAAGATTTTTGCACTATAGATTGGAAGAAATTCCTCGTCAGACAAATTCTAACTTTTCCACATTTTTTCCAAACCCTTTGAATTGCGAATGGTACATTCACTTTCTTCTTCATGATGATATCATGAAATCATTATTTAACTGAACTAAACATTGTTTTGACGAGAAACCTACAAAGTATAGTCCTCTACGAGCGAGAACTTCATTTCTCACGGCCCTTCGCGGATTCGGACTTTCCATTTCTTTTTAATTGGGAAAAAGAAGGAAAAGAGCGTTATTGCGCAGGACCGGCGGCCTCCAGATCTGGTATCGGTTTGATGGGGCTAACAGCTGAGGAACAATAGTTCTTTCCCTGACTTCTTTTTGTGCGAAAAGATTAGAGGAGAGAAAGAAGCGGTAGCCTCACAACAAAATCACGAGGTTCCGAGAGTTATTCCGAGGTAATTTCAAGGAGAATCCACGTCTGCAACACATTTTCCGTAAGAAATTACATTCAGAAACAAAAGATAACAGAAGTCGGTTATGTTTTCATAATAATTATAATCAATTTAGAAGAAAATATTTCTAACTCATTCTCCTCACAATTTTCTGGCTTACTTGTAACGAGGATTGGTTGGAATGGGCTAGTTGCCCTCCCAAGGGCTTTGGCAAGATGCTTGTTATAACACCAGATAATATCCCTGGAGCTAAAGAGCGTACGTTTATGAAGCGAGTTCAAGAAATGTTAGAGAGGAGGCTCGCAATATACATTGTTGGGTAAATAACACTTTTTCAAGGAGTAATATTGGAAACCCATAGCCCATTTCGTCTGTATTACGGAATGGGGCTGTAGGACCTTTAGCACTAGAGGGTGATTGTTTTTTTTTTCTTCGGCCTTTATTTTCTATTATCCAACATGATAACAATTTGCTCATTTGTATAACATATTAATTAAAGGTTGTAATCAATTTTACACAAGAATTTAAATACATCACTGTACACTTTTGCTTTTACAGTCTGTGTGATCGTGGACATTGAAAAAGGTCGTTGAACATTGCGGATGATTGTGTCGATGAAGAGTTTCCTGTTATCCTCTAGGATGGGACATAATAACAGAATGTGCTCAATGTTCTCGTCATTCAATCCGCAACACCGGCACGTTGGTGAAGTTTCACGTCCAATCTTGTGTAAGTAGGCTTCGGTGACTTCTGTCCCGCATCGAGTCCTGGACATTAACTTGTAAAACCTCTTGGGGTTTCCGACTATATAATAGAACCATGGTAATTTTGGTAGTATTTGGAATTTGAGTAAATATTCTCTCCCAGCATGGTAGTTGGAATACTCCGTTTGCCATTCTGTTCTTGCCAGGGTTGAGAATTGGAGACCTGTAGGAGGGTATTGTGGCTCCATACATCCGTGTGGATATGTGGGTGGTTTGTAACCTCGCTTAGCTGCTGTCAAGGAATTCAAATAATTTTGAATTTCAAACCTAACTATGCCTTCAATTTACATTCATTCATTTTTGATTAACATGAATCACATGTTTTCATATTTACCAATTTATCCAACTAGGAACGATTTCTGCAATTATTAAATATTTAGAATACAGCTCTTGAACGTAACAATGCCTCTATAAGAACGAGAACTTAATTCTTATCGCCAAAACCGGGACAACTACCATATAATAAGGAGGTGATAGAATGGACTAGTTGCCCACTCGAGGTGCTGAGGTGATGTGCCTGGAACCCTCAGAGCATACTTCTGAAGCGAATAAGAAACGAGAAAGTGGAGCTACCAATGTCCATCCAGCTCCAACATTTGAAGATTCTATCGAAAGAACCAGATAAAACAAATTAATTAATGAATTGGTCCGCTGCCTAACTCTCCTATGAACTAACGAACTATCTACTACATACGGACCAAAGATATCTAAAAGTTATTGAAATGACAAATTTTCTCGATCTGATGGAAAAACGATCTGTCATGTTTTCGGGTACTGTATCTTCATATACTTTATTGGTTTCACATAATATGAAGAAAAATTTGTTTTCACGCTGGAATAGAGTTCGGGAAAACCTGCTTCCAAAAACAACTACATTTCTAGGTCGTAACCTCTCAACTACAACGAAAACAAGTGACTGCTTCACTCGAATTTCCACAAATCAGCTCAATACTAATTGAAATTGATTTTGTAATTGAATGACCTATTTTATATAGTATACACCTAAAAAAATAATCTACTCGGGATACAGGACTCTAAAAATGAAATCGTCTGCCCTTCGAGCATTCCACATTCCACGTTCCCCGTCGTTGCACAAACCAGGAAGCGACGGGAGGCACCGACTGATTCTTATCGAATGTTTTATTTTGAAGCTCGGCGGTTTCGCATCCTGAAAAGGTCGCGGTATATAGAAATCCGCCTAGCGAAAAACTGGAATGAATATTTAAGGAACAATGATAGAAATGCGGGGTTTACAGAGTTGAATAAAAGGAGGTGAGAATTAAATGTGAGGAGTAGGCTCACACGTTACTTCAGCAGGATGTCACGATTTTCTAAATAGCTTCAACATCGAGATGAGCACATTTATGGTGATTATCATATGATTTTCATAAAGAAACAAAACGTACTTGGATCATGATGAGATCGGAGGAACTGATTGCGGGCGAAAACCCTTAGAAGTAGAATGCTTGGTAGGTGGAACAAATGTACTGCATTAAATCAATTTCGAAAATCTGCAACTAATGTTGCAAAATAATTTTGTTCGAAGTATTACAATCACTCCAAATATTTACAATTGTATTTAGCTATATATTTCTGAAAGGAAATCGTATTTTACATATGAAATGCTGAAATCACAAAACAAATGCGTGCATTAACATAACGTGGGAATTTAAGAAAATTCAATCGATCGTGGGGTCATTTTCATTTCAAGGAGTAGACTCATTCCGTCTCTGCTTTGCCTTGATCGACCTCCAACCTTTTGTTTTGGACTCGGACTTCTTGACCTGGCATCGGCTTCTGCTGCCCCTGAGACGCTCTTCGTCTTTTATCATGCGCTCCTATCAACACTTGATTTGCTCCTTACTCCTTAGAGTCTGCTCATCCACAGAATATGGTCTTGATGCGTCTTGGAAAAATGGAATCTTGGAGCGAAGTTTGCGACCCGTGAGTAGCTTGTATGGAGAGTGTCAGTTTCCCAGAGAAGTTGTATTGTATAAGATCTTCAGCCCATTCATCCCAGCACATGGTAATCACGAGCTTGCGGTCTATACCATTACACTTCGAAAATGTTGCTCACAATCATTAACAGATAATAAAATGTCGTTACTTTCGTCCTCACGAAATCACATATGACTATTGACCCATACCGAATCTAGCTTCTTGAACAATCCCGATGATACCCGGGACACCAAGAAAACCACGCAGCCATCCTTCATATTTTAGATCAAACTTATTCGAATCTGGACTCTGATGATGAAAACCTATAGCTGCAGATGCAGATGTTATATCGTTCAATCTTCTGTACATTATCAATGTCCTTTGACAGCAGACCCATTTTGTGTTAGTTAAGTTAAGAAATTCTCTTCAAAGCTGAGTATGGAAATTGGAATTAATTTTTATTAATACATATAAACAGCTGGCCATATACTTGGTAACGAATTACGATCGCTTTCATAGTGACAGCTACAGCACAATTAGATGGACAATTGATGGTCAATGGAGAAATACGAGCAGTGAATTCCGGAAGTTGATATGAAGTCATCCATGATGTTTCGAGAGTTCAAATGTTTTCTTCATCACAACCTAATGATAGATAGGTGAGCGATGATTGCCAATAATTGTCCAATAAGTTTAAAATAACGAATTTTGCAAAATTTTCAATATGTAACAGCAGCGGCATTTTTACTAAAGATTGATGAATCAACTGTGCTTAATGTAGCCAGAGGAAGTTTTGAAATCAGCACGACTTCGGTTTCACAATAAAATATCTCCTCCTGCGTGCGAGGCAAGTTTCGTCCAACTTCTGCCCCCACCGTACGAAACCGTCGTGAGACTCGGGAAGCCCCGATAGTGGGCTCCTGTTCCATCACAAAGAAAGTAATTTCCTCACGACTTCAAAAACGTTCACCCGCCTGCGAAGGGCCCCAAAGGTAAACACACGTCAACAATCTCAAGGAAACGAACACGAATACCTCTCTCTTTCCCGAAGACTGAGGCAAGTGAAGGGTGAAAATTGAGGGCGAAATGATGTGAAATGTCAAAAATAACAGTTTATGGTAATTTTTCAAGATTGTGCAAAGGATATACTGATAATGTAGATATAATTATGCATGATCTCTCTTTTCGTATTTGCAGTAGCGATCTCATTAGAGATTTGCTTTTGCAACGTTGGAAATGAGCTTGAGATCAGGTTCTGATACATTGAATTATAGTTGTAGTTTGTAGGTACGATGCATTTTTTAATGATCTAATAACACATGACGTGTAATTTGCACCTGAAATAGGAATTTCTCTTTAATGGAAAAAACTGATTTGTAAATTCGTCCAGAAAATGAGAGGATCACTGTGGTTCAACGCAAAAAAAGGAAACAGGATCAGGGATCCCCCGGCTGCTCAAGGGGTTTCACACGTCCAGCTCCAATCTATCTACTCCAGAGAAGCTTGTACGGTTTTGCAGATTTTTTACTGACCTTCAGTGTTAAGATATACTCGTAAGTATGAACTACGTCACTCATATTAAATTAAGGACTTACGTGATTTGAGAATTCAAATTCCTCTAATCTCCAATTCTTCTCGCAGTATGTTTAGCAATCTTACCTGAAATCAAAACGAATTGGTTATATTAATCAGGTTTTACTTTGCTGCGCAATATGCAAAGCTGCATTGATGGTACAAGGATCATTTTAAACTGGGAATGACTTCAGGAATAAATCGATTGGTTAGTAGGAGAGATTTACATAAATGGATATTATGATTTTTCTAGCTTCGATCTGGTAGTGGGGTCCATGACAATCTGTATAGTGACGAAGGATGATCAGTTACACGACGAGACCTGAGACTCTTCTGTTTTATGTGCTGCTAAATTATTAAATAATCAAATCTGACTATTATTAAATACGTGTTTTTATATCTGTGTTCGAAACGTGGACGTGTGTGTGGAGTTTAATACACCAAAAGGTATTCAGATGTTTCATTTGGTATGCTTTGATTACCGAGGTAGTTCCACACATGTCGTAGCTATCTTGATCTGTCAGGGGTGTCTTTTAATCAGTATTCATGTTTTTATAATAAGGCATGTTGTAATTGTATAAATTTGCCCGTTAAATGTAAATACTTAGGTGTTAATTTTGATCATACCAGATATTTAATCTCCATATCAAATCCTTGTTGTTAAGCTGAGAGAGTTATTTTATGTCTTTAAAGATTCTAGAAGCTTTTTGTCATTCAACCAGCTGCGCTCTATTTACTTTGGTTTGGTGTTTCCCTCACTAAACTATAGCATTATTGTGTGGAGTAGTGCTGGTGCGTTGCTGCTGTCGTCCTTGCAGGCCGTTCAGAATATCATTAGATTGCCCCAAGAAGAGATACCCAAGATTCTGCTCTACTGGCAGTTTAATGAACTTAATGTACGAGAATTCATTTTGCTGTAATCAAGCGTTTTTGTGTTCAAAACTGGCATTCCCCCGAAACACAAATGTTCTCCATCATTCACACAAACTGCACTGTCTTCTAACATTGTTCTACCTAAGTTGAGAGGGTAGGGAAAATCGCTCATTACAAGGTGTTATTGTTTTATGCATGTAAAACTAATCCTGACGTCAATATTTATTAAAGCGAGTTTCAATATTTTTAAACAAGATATTTTGTTCAGGCTAAGAGGATTTATTTTTTGAAAAATCAGATTGTAGTTACATTTTACATTCAATGATTTTGAGTGATAGGTCTGGGTTTTATCAAGCCTGGTTCTGCTTTCTTAAATTATCATATGTTTCTCCTTCCGGTTGAGAGTGACTCCACCAGCATCCTCAAGTTCTTAAGAACATATTATCTTGGTTAACAGGGGTAAACTTCTAAATGTTATTCTTCATATATAAACTGTGCTCTTATTCCTTTCAATAAATAAATATTCTATTTTATTCTGTTCTTAGTAGTAGAGCCCGTGAAGGCTTCTGGGTATTTTAAACTCTAACACCGCAGAATCCTCGTAAAGATAAACTCATAGAGAACTAACGAATCAACGTACATCCACACTGGTAAAATAAAATAATAAAATTCATGGAAATATCATCCATTAAGATGAGATTTCAGATGAAAACAGCTCACCCAAGTCAACTTTTAATGTTCATAATTGTTGAATTACTGTTTATTTTTAAATTTCATAACAAATCCTCTAAGTAGACCATCCCAGGTTTCCTCATTCACTCCAGAGCACTAACTATTTCAAAGCTATAAAATTTTTAAAAGATCACCATTTTATTTCAAGGATCCTGATTTTTTTACATCTATACAAAGGAATGTAACCTTTTAGGGTTTATGTTGCAAACTGATGTTGGGTTTTTGAGCAAAATGCTTAAACTATGGTACATTTTGTAGTTGCTAATAACAACTTTGGAAGAAGGGACATCATAGGGACGGGTTCAATCTAGGTATCATCAAAAGAGAACCAAGACATTGTTTGAGTGGCCTGAACAAAGTTTTTCACGGACGATCACAAAAGTTAATACAAACAGTAATTATTAGCGAGCACCAGTGGGGAGAGGTGGGTTTCTCCTCCTTACAGACTGTGCAGCCGTGAAAATAATATCTTCATCAGTTGCGAATGAGGTTGAACGAATTAAAGTACATAAATCTACCAGACACCAACGAAGCGTTACACGCTGTTGTTTCTGACAACAAAAACGTCGAGTGCAATCAATACTTCCCATCGTATTGGCCTACTATTAAAATCGTGAGTGCACTTATGCACTTTTGCTTTCTCTACTTCACGTTCTATTTGCTCCCCCGTTTGCATTATATCAGCGTATGCAGTACGGCAAGAGGCGGCCCTCCGGTCTTGGTTAATACTCGATTCGGGGTCCGGCGTCCGATCCAATAATCAATCACAATCTGCGCGGTCTTTCACAATAAGGAACATTATCGCTGATATCATTCGAAAGCGTTTCAAGTTACCAGATAAAATTACGATCGATCAGGATCGAGCAGTGCTTTTCAATTATTGCAGAATGCATCTCGTAACAGGCGCTGAGATGAATGCATTGATATCCAACTCCGTAACGTAATGTGAGGAGAGTCGATACTAAAATCGATGAAACGTGTCCTTTTTTCATAACGCGAGGGAGCACTTGATTCCATTCAATTCATTTATCTTAGTTAGTCATATATCTTCTTTTATTTTTTTAATAAAACAAAAACCAATAGATATATAACTTAACCTCAAATGGTCAATACCTGAACTGTCAAAATCAACTTTTTCTATGATTCGCTCATAAACTAACATCTTTCATATAATCACATGACTAAGGGCAGAATTCATGGCCCTTACCTAGTTTAAAGGAAACGCTTATGTGAAGCTCTGAGGCACGTTGGCTACTAGTGCTATTGATAGTCACTAACTAAGTAAATTTTGAAACAAGATCGTCAAAAATAAAGGCAGGTCCAGAACTACCATGAGAATTTCCGTAGTCACATTTCTTCATTCTTCCAAGTAACGAAAAATCTTTACCTAAGTCACAATTTTGGATTCCACTCCATTAACTTAGCTTATGGTTAGTTGGAGGCTCGAATGACTTGAACTTGGATTTGACTTATACCCGACTTAACACAGCAATAAGTTGATTCACTACTGAAACTAACTGTATACTAACTCTCGACTCGTTTAACATCCAGTTTCGTTTACTAGCAGAGAAACATACATGTTTAATCTATTTACTTTACTTGGGTCACTTCTACTAAAATGCGGAAACTCCAAGTATTGTTAGCTGGAGGCATGAACAGCCTTAAGGGAGATTCCCATTTTACGAGCATTCACGAAGCAATTAATTATAGGTCAAATCTTGTGAACAATCATCAACTCTTATCTCACTAACCTCTGACAGTTAACTCATGATAGATCTGGTACCATGTTCAGTCGCAATATAATTATCTGTTTTTTCACGATATTTATTATTCTTCTAAACTTGTAGTAGCAATCCTACTTTCAATTCGTTGAGCGGTAGACATTGTTGGTAGTTATAAAGTACTGTTACTAGGTTCAGTTAAAATTGCCTGTTATGATCATTTCCTGTCTTTCAGGAGTTCGTACCCCAAAAGAGCCAACGTATAACAACCCAAGTAAAAACCCAGCTTTCTCATGTCATGGGCCCCATGAGAGACCCTTGCTATACTCATAATCTAAAATCGATCAAAACTTCGTTGTCCAAAAACAAGTTCTTGCTCCATTTCTTCCCAATTGGTGTTGTAAGGGAAGACAACAAATAAGTCAGGACTATGAGGAAATATGAGGGCTAGACAACCTGTTGACCAATAATACATAACAAATTTTGTTGGTTTTGGGATTTAAAAGTCAATCTTTTTTATATCATTTCAACCATCGCGCCGAACGCAGTATTGACTGAAGACACGGTCGCTGTCATACCATATCTATTACGTATAATTACTCTGTCTATTCGTTTAAATCATATTCAGTAAAAAGGGAAAAGTTTTCTGTTTTAAACGCTTGAGATGATAGGTTTACTTACTTTGATAATAATTCAGAGTTTTTGATAATATAACCAATGATCATGATGTCACTATTTAAACTACTTTTTAAACATAAAACACTTTTTTCTATGACTTAAATATAAAATTTAGAGATATCCTTTCGACTCTAACTTTTTGTAGGTATGACCCCCACAACTTATTTCTAGAGCTTGTCTCATAATCTCCTCATCGTTATGGCTGGGTTTGTAAGAAACGTATTATTTCGAACGTTTTCTGTCCAACCTACTTAGCAAATTCGACTACCACGAAAGTCTTCTAATTTTTTGAGTTGATATAGTACATCATTTTATAAAGCGTTATCAGTATATCGTTACATCATTGAATCACATTAAATCATTATATAATATCTTCGTAATATGTATTATATGTTCACAACTAGCCAGTATGGACTTATGGGACACAGCTGTGGGGTTGCACTGCTCAAAGTAATCGAAACATTATTCAAACCTTCCAAAATGGTGTGCTGAGGAGCATAGTTAATGCACCCTGGTACATCCAGAATGATAGACTTCACCACGATCTTGAGGTGGAAACTATCGATCAGTCCATCAGGAGGATTGCCATCGCTGATCAAGAGCGACTAAGAGGTCATGTCAACATTGAAGCTGTCCATTTGCTTGATGTAAGTGACCTGCTTAGAAGATTGAAGAGAACAAAACCACACGAACCAGCGCAGTGAATGTGAAATAATGAAATAATTCATCATTTGTCTAACTGGTCAAAACATGTTCTGTATCATTGTTTTGCAATAAGAATGTAGTAACTAAGATCAAAATCAAATTGCTAATAAGATGTAAACTTGGTGCAATGCTAATAAAGTGTTTAAAAAAAAAGTTCACAACTGCCTACTGTGGCTGTTGGTAAACGATTTTCCAAAATCGGTTCATTAGATCCAGAGATTACGCTCTTCGACCTCACAAAATTTACGCCTTTATAGCATCAGTAATGCTATGGATATGTTGTTATATATTGCTTCACAAACTAGTACATTCACACGAGCATTTTTTATTATTCAGCGCAATTAAACTTCGATAAATCGTTTAATTACTTTAATAAACTAGGTAGAAATGACTGTGATTTCTGAACTGTACACACTATCACACCAACAACGCTCTTCCATGCGTTGCGTCTTTTTTACTTCATATTTGCTCGTTTGGAAAGACAACCTGTGCAACTATGTATTGCGTCAACAACACATCAAGAAATTTAATTTATTTTCAGGGAAGGAGGACGAATTGAAAGGAAGCGCGTCTCTGAGTCAGATCAGGAAGTAAAACTCGGACGGATCGGCATTCCGTGAAGACGGCAGAAGCGTTTCGCAGACGCCGAACCTCTCTCCGACTGTTACGCTCCGGACACGCCTTCCCGTTGGAACGCAGGTCCAGCCGGAGATATGAGGCGCTGCCCTATATGAGCTGGAAAGGCTCAAACGTGGTCACCACCTATGTGAAAGAGTTTGTGATAATGGGGAGAAAATGGGGCAAAAAAGCTCTTCAGGATATCCGTGAGGTGATCGCGGCGGTTCGTCTACAGAGCGGTGGTTTACGACTCGTGTGTTAGGAAATAGTTGCTGCTGGCACACAACAATCAGATTAAATGAGCTGCTATTGTGTAATCAAATGCAGTTCTAGTTTTGTTGGCAAACTATTTGGTATGGGCAACGAATCGTATTCTCATTTTTACAGAACTTAGGTAACCCAAGGTCTTTAAGACTCAATTATTTACCTCGAACGCATAAAGTGAAATCCAATATTGAATTTTCCGGGAAATGTGGCTTTCAACTCCTAATATTCTTTTAGAAGCAGCTATTAGAGCTGCTTTCCATGGATGTCCGATATAAGGGTTCTCGCCTTGGAACAGTAGCTTCGTATGTTCGAGCGGGAAGCGTTCAACGTGTATTGGTCGAGGGTAGACTACTTCAATTTGATTCGGATACCATCACATCCTGCAGGCAATTTTCTACAGTTTGCAATTTTTTTCCAAAAGTATACATGTATCTAGGAGTAGGCAAAACCATTTTGTGTGAATAGAATATAACACATTCACTTTGTGGAATTTCTACAACTTTTCGTAATGTGAGAGTTCGAAATTGATTGATAGGTATCAAATTGTTACGAAGTGCCTTGCTTCCTGAACTACTCACATTATCTTACGATGATGTAGACATTACAAGTTGCTAACACGCTGAATATCTGAAACACTCACGAGAAGTGTAAGGGTATACCAATGACCGTTTGGATATTCAACTGAAATAAAATTAATGAGAAATCATTAAGTGTCCGTCTTAAATCACCCTCTAATTTGGATAGAACTTGGGACTTCAGAGCTTGAGGAATGACTCATTTATAAAATTAATTGTTGGACGTTGCTGTCGCATTATCACAATATTATAAAACACCTGTTATCATAAGGATACATGAATATGATGAGCGTCAAGTAGCTACACAAAACAATTCTTATAAATTCTGTTCACTTCCAGCAGAATAATGTAGGAATTAAATTAAACCACTGTTACACTGTCGGAAGAATTCTTGGATGAAATGAAAGATAAATAAATCCTTGAATCGTGCTAACAATTCAGTAATGCAGAATTTCAGACGAAATACATATATATGCAAGATCGTATTATTAAATTATTGCGTCAAACACTGAGGGTTGCGGGAATATTAAGATCCCCTTTCGCTTAACTACGGTAGGTCAGCGATCCTGTCTATTCCGTATTGCAAAACTTTATAATACTTCACCAATCCACATAAGGAATTGGTCTGATCAAGCATTGTAAATCGTTTCCGAAGAGAAAAATTGATATTTCACACATAACTAGATAGTGATCTGTATTCTTAGTATTTTCAATTGCATAAGCTTACTCTGGATTTTTGAATCCTTCACCAAGCACGAGGTTGTCCTCAAATGGGGTAGTACCATTCATAAGTTGCATTGTTAGAGTCTTGCAAGAGTAGAAAAACATTTATTTTTCACTTTTAGGTATTTATTTGTGAATGTTACTGGCCTACCTTCATTATTTTGTATTTTTGTACTTTTCAATAGACGAATGGTCTCCAAAAAAAAAGTTCTAGTGAGGATTGCCCTGTTAGATAGTGATAATTCATCCCGTCCCATACTTGATAAAATATTCACTGGCCAGACACTTGCTGAATGACCACGTGGCTGGTGACACAAATAGATTTAATGTCCCTCGCTACACGTGCGTGATGTAATCAACTGTAGGGAACCCTAAGGTTCGATCTAAGTGTGTCGTTGGACGACAAACTTTTTTGCCCTAATAGTCAGTGCGATAGCGATCGTACATCAGAGGGGTTTCATGTTTGCCAAGTGCGCCCCGACGTTCTTTATGAAATTAACCTTTTGAAGTAGACGGCCGTTACTTAATAGCGGTAGGAATCGCACCTTTCACTCTAGGGCGCCCCAAGGGAGTCTGCGCTTTTCGCGTGCCGATGTCAACAGGTAGAGAGATATGCTTTATGACTGCGCCTCCAATCCACCTTGTTTGAAAGCGAGATCTATTACTTGCTGTTTCACCGGTTGATCTTTATTCGGCCATTATCAACTCAGCCAAAACATGACATAATCATCAATAATAATCTAAAGATTTATCTAGTTAATACAGTTAGTGGTCTGAAACTGAATAGACGCGAAGAAGTTTCGGACCGTTATAGACAGTGTGAATCTCCACCGACCAGTGAAATGAAATCGCTGTTTTCCAAGGTTTTTCCCCCAGAGTTTTATTTATATAATAACTAGTGATGTTCCTATTTTTCACGACGGTATCAGTTTAGTGCACAAATCTGAAGGTGAAGATCAGCATCCAAGATCCAAGGGCTTGTTTTACTTCAAGAGCCGAACTTGCTGTAACTTTTTCAGCAGCTGGAGAACCTCTGGGCTCGTATGCTTCAGCATCTCTGCATCATAGTCTACAGTACATTTTTATTATCCCATTCAGTGGTCCCCACCTAATGAAGCCTGTCGAGGAACAAAAAGTAGAAATCAGAGAATTGAACAGCTAAAATTTAACCAGGTAAAATAACACACCTACCTACGCTTCACTTGTCCACAGTTATATCACATACGACTTGAAAAAGTAGGTTTCAAAAGGAGCTCTTGAAACCAAATGCTCCACAATCATATCAGCTGATGCAATCATGAAATGTTACCTATGTTACTTTTTTTGCCAGCCCTTAAGGAGAGCAAATAGATGAACTTAAACCGGTCCAGATGGGCTTATTTGATTGTTTGAAGGCTCGTATTCAAAATCGAACATAAAAACAATACCGATATTTCGAAAGCTTTCGACATTCAGATTTTTGGAATTTCAGTCCTTCAATTTCGCCTTTTAGGATTCACTGAGATTGATGCAGAAAATTCAGTGAAAATCAAACTCCAAGGGTGATTTTTGAACCACGTTTCATTTACTTGGGTTCAGTAGTTTCGGAAAAAAGCTCGGGATGGCGTATAGCGGACGGACGGAATGTTACTATTATCAATATTTTTCTTTTTATTTGATTTTCGGATTCTACAAATTGAAACGTAAAACAAAAAATTTTGATGGGGTTAAATCTGATCTTGGTCCTTCTGAAAACAATAAACCAAAACTATTAGGTTATAGGACCAAATTTCTGGCTTGTCTTCTTAAAAAATTGTTTCATTCCTATTTTATTACACCTTATCAAGCTCCATTACTTCGATTTCGATCGGTTTTCATCATAATTTTGGACGTCACATCGACTGGGATAGGTTTCAAATCAATAGAAATTCACCCACAACTTATAATCGCAATTCATTAATCCCTCGTTCCGAAGTGTCCCCCTCGAACCTCACAATGGCAGAAGCAATCACAAGCTATTCAAAAAATGATAAGCGCATGTGGTAGAATTGACTGTTTATGATATTGTTCTATTTTTGTTTCTTAATACACAATTATTTTGGTAAACTGTGTCATTATCTCTGTTAAATTGGTTGCAGTTACGACCAAGAAAATTAACGTTTATTCTAGCCAATGAACGGGAAAACCGGACCAACTGCCTGGGCGAATGCTGGAGGCAGCTGGACAACTTCATCTCGCTGTCTCCGAAGATGGATGACAATTTAATGTGGTGAAATAAATTAACATATTATGATTAAATTACTATGTGCCCCGGGTACCTGGTGATGCCATTGATCGGGAACCTTCTCGATAAATAGAAAATTGATTATCCGTTTGACGTGATTCAGAATATTTACTCGGGAGCGTGCACAACGATTTATTATGTTTGTCAAGAATTACGGGTAATTTCAGTAACGGTCTGCGTAATATCGAATTTAAACTCTAAGAATCTTGATAGTACCTGTGTGCAAAGATATAATAACATTGTCCTCAATTAAATAGAAACATTCTGAGTTGTATAAAATTGTCTCAACTCAAACACATCTAGTGGCTCAAATTTTACCGTCTTCTCAAACTTTCTTTTACCTTCTTTCTTTACATTGGCTTCTGTGGGTGGTCTGTGCGTTAAATCTAAAAGGTGAAATTACAAGAAAATCTGTTTGGGGCTCAACTTTTGAACAGCTATAATAATATCATGCTATGCCTATCTACCTAGCTTTCAAATATTAAGATTCTTCTGTTACGTACGGAGAAGAGCAACAAGCAACGGGAATCAGAAAGTTGGAGATCTTGAGGAAAAACATAAGTTTTTAACTTATAGACAAATTATAGTAGAATTCATCATTATTGGGTTGATGTTATTATCCGAGCATGATTCTTGGACAGGAACTTTATCTTCGCAACATCGTACAAGAAACAAATTGTGGAATGGATTGTCCAATTAAGTGGAGAAAAGCAGAAAATACCATTCTTTTCGCTGATTATGATTTACATACTTGGAAGACGTATGTGGAAGGAATTTCCTACGTTGATTGCATGTACTATAAATGACAGTTTATTACACTGTTCTGATACTGCTCTGCTCTTTTTAGTCTACTTCCAAGCTGAAGAATTGTATGAATCAGCAAATTGTGCAACATAATAAATGAATGAAACAATCCGTTAATGAGGAATTTATTCTACTCTGCGTTTATTCCGTACATTGACAAATAACTCTCAACTCCGGTTGGAACAAGAGCTGGTTTTCCAACCTTATGGGGCACATCAATTTTAATCGCTGAAGTCAGCGGTCAACCCACAAAAACCCGACGGATTCCATAAACTCGCTACGACCGATATTAATCTCTGGAAAGTGAAACAGAAACGGGAGGTCTTGTAAGTGTGGCATTAGCCACTGTCTTAATGGTCTACCGCGCGCATAAAATCGGTCTCCACGGGTGCCCACATCGGCGGTTACGGAATGCACAGCTCCGAGCATTAAAATGCAATTAATATTGAATGTGCTAACGTATTTCGCAGCTGGAATTACGGAATTTTGTTTCATGCCCATAGAAATTGGACCGTTCTAGTTCCATGTGGGTTTAGTTGCGGTATAAATTACGTGGATAATCAGATCTAACCACAATTAGTTGTACATATCTAAACAAACCTCTTAAACAAACTAGTTATATGAAGCATCATGAGTTTTACTTGATATCCTGATTGTACTTGTACCATATATTTGTTGGATATCTCTCGTGTGTTACTGTGCATCCTTGAAAATGTGAGGGGGATGGTATGGTATAGTTGCCCCTTCCATTGAGCTGAATGCGGTAATGCCAGCCACGGTCGAGGATGACCCTGAAGGGTGAAACTACTTAACCTGGAACACGCAATGCGTGATGAACGGCACACTTTCAGTGTATGCCCACAGTGGGAGCACCTCAGGCAACAGCCGAGATAGCAGAGTTCAATCCTGAAATGGTCGTTGCAAAGATGCTGGGTGGCAAGAATTGGAGTGCTGTCTGCTCTCACTCCTGTTGTGTCACTCGTGCTCTCAAACTCAAAGAAGTAAACCGGGAATGGGAAGAAGGAAGAGTTTTTTCTCATATCCATTTTTTAATTGGTATGGTTTTTAAACATTCACCCATAATCAAATGCAAGCATAGGTATAAACACATACCTATATTACCATTATTTGTTTTAAATACTGCTAAATACACTATAAAAATCTTATTGAATAGGCATTCCACCAAATCACCCAATACTGCTGCAATTTCCCCCGCTCCATCAACTTTCCCACCGTAAACCAAACAGCTATGAAAAAATACGACTACAAACACCCAATACAGAACCCATAAAAAACCTATAACCCATACAAAACTAATATCTACGCTCCGATTTCGACAAGCATTCACTAATTCTAATTCACTAATCTTTGCAATAATTTGACTATTGAATTTCGTAATCTTATTGCTGGAAATACTCTCACCACAATTTCCGAATTAGGACGAATTATTGCTTTGGTATTTGATAATGCGTGTTGCGCGTGAAGGAAGAGTTGACTGATAAAAATCAACAGAATGATGAGACTCGAATTGGCCTTAAGAGACTAGAAAGACAGTCATATAAAGAAGAAAGTGTTTCAACCGGTATAGCTTTAATGCAGAATCTGACACAATTGGAGATTGTAAAGCCACTGTTATAGACGTTTTTATATAGCTCATTAAAAAACCAGAATGTAAAATTTCGGCATTGAAGTTCAGTTTAGTGTCTCAACATCCACCTAGAGGGCTTTAATAAGTATCTACCTACAGACCAGCAAATATGGGCTGAAGGGTTGTCCAATGCAGCAATGACAAACCATTGTGTAATAACTTGAACTTGTTTAACCAACTTCATTCTGTTGTGGAAGGCTTGGTACAATGATTGGATACGTCGTTGAATTCCTCGCAGAACCGCTCCAAGATAAATTGTCTAAACATTGTCACGGAAGTTCGTAAGAATCCTGAGGAAGCACTCATACGTTCTATAACCGTAACTACTTCACGCTAAGCGAAGGGGATCGTAACTCTCCCTTAATTAATCCCTCGTTATACTTTACCGCTGAAATTCGCTACACAACTCGATTTCTTTGACCAGCGTTACGTTCGATAAAGGTTCTCGACCGCAGGATTAAAACCGCTAGAGTTGTCGGTGAACAATGGAAATCCAATGCAATCGGGAGGTTCAAAGAACGAAATTGCTTTTTTTTTCCGTCCGTCAAGTTGCAATGCGGTTTGAGGTCCGCTTTCAGATTTGCACAAATAACGGTGTAATGACTGCGGAACAAAAGAGTCGCCTACGCTAATAACAGCACCAGGTAGTTCGAGTACGTTAGTGGACAGGACGCAAAAAGTCGAAAATTGCTCTTTTCGAAGAAGAAGAATCGAAACAATTCACTAAAGCCAAGCTAAGTGGAGAACGCCCATAGCGCCGACTGCAGTAGTAACTATTGTTTCAAAAAAGTTTAGCGTGGCACAGAGCTTCGTCGTACTCGTAATTCAAACCAAATCATTCGATTCCTGAAAAGGTATCTAAATTGGACAACAGAATCTTGTCAAAAGGCTCCAAGTTAGCGCATATGCATCGGATAATGACTACTGGCTTTTTTTCTCGATCAAATTCATATGGAATAATCAAATCTTCATTCCCCAATCAACCTCCGAATTCGAGTGTATCCGATTCCTAAGACAAACGAAATCATGTTTCATATATGTCACATGTATGGATGCAGCAACAGAAATGGTGTTTGCAGCCTAACCGTTACATTCCATCAAAGTGTCATCTAACTCCATTCCACTAGTCTCCATTCTCAATCTACAAAATAAATTCTTCATCCAAGCCAATTGCAGTCATTATTTGTAGTCTTTATACCGTTGTCTCAATAACAGTATTTTGTGTAACAGTGACCGATTACCTCTGCCCGAAGCCTTCTCAACCGTGAAAAATTAACAATAGCTCCGGCGAATGGAAGTTCATTAACGAAAAGATTGAGCAAACATTTTTTTGTTTTATAATCTCACGACTGACCTTGGTCGCCTCCGAACAGAAAAACTCGGTGGTCACAACTCGGTCGTTCTCAACTGTATTGTTTGTAAAAATAATTGAGTCATGCGGCCCCTAAGAAGATCTCGCGTTCCAGATATTATTTCGATTAGAGTTGTTATATATAACGTTCTACAGATGGGCTGTCAAACAGAGCTTCCTATGGAAATGTGAGGTCATGAAAAATGGATTTCATGGCAATCGGTTTCAATTCTTGACAAAACCATGGGAATTGACCTATAAACCGCCAACACTGTTTCCTAAGTAATTGTGGAATTCTTGGCAAGCACATCTAAAATCTTCCTTTGCAGAGTCTGCTCTTTGAAGGTGTGGACCTCATAGCATCATCATATCCATTCTTTACACTAATGAAAACAAAGTCCAATGCTGCTCGCTGTATAATGTGTTGCCTCATCAAGCAAAGGAGCCATTCTTACCCATGATATGTACCCTGAAAATTTTCACTATGTCCCTCAGATGCAAGTCATACTGTATAATAATTCCGAAGATTTCACTCAATACACTGAATCCTGTCATTATTTCTGCCTCTAACTTTGAACAGCGTGAACTTGATAAAGCTGCCAATGGACGGGTGAGTTAATGCTACAATTGCCCCTTCTAAGAATGGAGACGATGCCTGACGCACCGAGAGCCATTTGCCCTTTTTTTGGTGTCCATGGAGTTCATAAAAATACCAGTAATGTGGCCCTTTGTGAAGCCCATGAGTGACACCATGCCTGTTGGGAAACATTGTGTCTTCGAGCAGGGCTCTGCTCCTGCAGACGAGGCTCGAACCGGATTGCTCCGAATTGGCCCATCGCAGCAGCTCTCATTTTGAACCTGTGGCTTGCTACACACACCATTTTAAGACTTGACATCGACTCTGGTCAAAATCGCAGAAATGTTCTTCAGAAAGTGCTACATTCTTCTACAGATGACTGGTCCCAATGGCTGACATTTAATCTACTGGCGGTCATTTTGAAGAAGGCACCTTAATGTCTTCAAACATTTTTCTTTGTGACAGCAGTAAGAGTTTGGGTTTAGGCACTATGAACATACACGAAACGTATATAGATAATTGGACTCATGAAAATACTTTAAACTTTCTGCACCTTTGAGAAGACTAGGCTTTCTGATACTACAACGTTTTCTGTAATAATTTCCACACGCAACATGATGGAAAACATTCAAAATTGCATGCGAAACATGAATGCTGCTTGGATTTGATTTGGAAAATACTGATCCAACATACTGTTAGAAGATCAACAACCTTATGAAATCAAACATTGAGGCCCTACCAGCAAAACGTATGTAAGCTCGATCCAATTTATATGATTTGTATGGTAACAACGTGTTGGTCACCAACGAATGTACGAGTGGTTAAGTCAGAATTCCAGTTGTTTGGTTTTTATATCAATCACCGTCTTGAAACCTCAAGTTTTCCTCCTATAAATTCCTCAATCATCTCACTACAGTGAACATAACGCAATACCTACATCGCCTTAGAATTTTTGCGTCAAAGAAACATCTTTAGTTCGATCCTTTCCATATTTCCAACAAAAAATGATCGACATATGAGGTCCCCGCAGTCACGCCTTCGCCGTTATAATTATATCTCACGCACGCAGTCACGTTCGCGTATACTATTTTTTTTTCTTCTCGGTTACGGCACATTTTAATTACACACCGTAAAACGGATCACCGAAATCGATCGGTAAATATCGAATAATCTCATCGCAGGCCGGTTCCAAACTCTTTTACTTGTTTAAGCGTTAATTCGACAAACGAGATGGGTCTTATCTGCACCGCACATCTACATAGCAGGTTCCCAATTTTAATTACGAAGATCGCCTTTCGTACAGGGCCTTTCCTCCGAGTAAAAAATTATTTTTTCCGAACACCGTCCAGAAATTTTGTGTGCTGATAGCTTTACTTATAAACATTTATTGAGAAACATTGATGTTTCAAAGGGTTTGGTCGCGTGACCAGTTTCGGATAATGTTCTAACCACTTGAAATTCCTGCAACTTTAAAGTTGGGACTTTCTGCTGTTATGAAGATTGCATCTCTTCGTTATTGCGTCCTAACCTCAGGATTGAAGACGCTCTTCTTTTGTGATAAATGTTGGAACCATTTTGAATACACGGCATTATTAATTTAATTACAGTTCCTCGTGCATTTCATCATTACTTTTAGCTTTAGAAACTGAGCAAGCAACATTCCTTGTTGAAATATTCTGTCAAGTCTTTCAGCCGGTTCTTAACTTCTCGATTTGCTGCTATTTTGATCAATTACACCGTTATAGAATATAATTTTTATCAGCTGTATCATTTCCGGTCTGAAAGCACTAATATTTGCCAATGATTTGAACAACAAGGATCAGTACACTGTTCGCACAATCAAACTTGAGATCTTCGTCACATGAAAACGTTGCAACTATTTGGTGATTCTTCATAAAAATTAGTAGGGATTATGCGGGTTGGACACTCAACGGTAGTTTATAGATTTCAGTATCGTTTGGCCCAACGTAGTGCACAAACTTGCGTAAAACTGCATTTGTTGAATCATCAATTTCTTTCAATCTAATGACCTAAATTCAATGAAAATGATGGAGAAGTTGGTCGGTATTGTCTCAATGTTATTGATCACACATTTCAACTCGAGTCGATCAGTTATGGGCACTGCATCTGACAATTCGTCAATTTCGTGGAACAAGGATAATCGCCAAAACTATTTGGCCAATACCGTTGTAGTTTTAGAGGCTTGATTTTAGTTCACTATCAAATAATCATGCAGTTTCATGTGTAATGGAATCAATCGTATGTATCCTTGACAAATGGTTTGCACTATATTGATTTACGAGTATATTACATGTTTAAATGCTGATAAAATAGCAAACAACATTATAATAAGTGATGACGAGATATGCTTGTATGCCTACAGTTTCTTCAAAGTGAAATGAAGCAACCATCTCCGACAGAAACCCACACAATCGACGTTAAAGAAGAACCAAACGTCACCTGATCGTAATTACCGACGTAACAATCA
The DNA here is from genome assembly GCA_031894815.1 of Creontiades dilutus. NCBI lineage: Eukaryota > Metazoa > Arthropoda > Insecta > Hemiptera > Miridae > Creontiades > Creontiades dilutus. Next base: position 225,666 of record JAVIWC010009699.1, read on the forward strand.
CTTTCCCATATCAGCTTCAAAACCCAAGATGTATCATCAATACAAGTTAGTTTATCCTTGAAGATTAATCGAATAAGACAAAGAGAAAGCACGGGGTTCTGAATGATGGGTCGTGTCAAGGATGCCTATTCTTCTACTATCCCGCCCGGAGACAACTGCAGACAGGAAATCCTACGCCTTCTTTCAAACTTGTTGCTAGGTCGATATAAATATTAGATACAAATCGTGCCCCATATAGTCAGAAACTTGTCAAATTTCGTTTAATAACTATGTATGACGGAGACATATTTAAGTCACTTCTTAGACTTTCTATGTTCTATTTGGTACTGCACCCATTGGCAAAGATATTTCCGATTCAACCACTTAAAATCCTACTTATGAACTTTTCTCGAAGACGCACTTTGCTTTTCAAACACTTTTTTGGATCACAGATTCTGAAAATATTTAATATTCATCCAACCAATGAAAAAATTACTAGAAGGATTGACTTAACACATACCCCTAGTGAGGGGGGGGGGGGCATAATCATGTATTCTACTTGCCATAAAATTTATGTAGAGCTATACAAATTTTTTTAAAGCAATAAAAATTACAACTTTTATGTTGTTTCTAAGGTTTACTTTTTTAAACGTGAAAAAGTGAAGCCTAACGGATCCAATTCGTATTTTTTAAATTAAAAACGGATGGTTTGAAGTGGACTTAATAAACTTTTTAAAAATCTGAGAAATACTAAAGAATTTTTTCATGAACAAAAACGTAATTCCAATGTGTCAGAGGCTTACTGCGGTCTAGTTCGATACGTTTTTTTTACTGTTTAAATTTCATTCCAACTATCATCGTAATCTTTCAAAGGAAAACGAGATCAACACCTTCTGTTTTGCTTCAATTTGAAATGAAAAGAAACGATTTAGAATACTTCAGTTAATGTTAGTTTCCTTAGTATAAAATGTGTATAAATTTTAATAATAAAAGACAGACAGAGCAATAGCCACATGTTGAAAAGTTATCATAGGAATCAGAAATGAAAGCAGATGAATGATCGTGGTGTACATGAAAAAAGGGACACAACGAGTATAAATTTGAACTGGAAAAACATACCTAGACGTTATGTAAAAATACCCAATGGCAGTTTTCGTCGAACTCAAACAAAAATGGGTTTTTTCCCATGTGGGCATGTGGGGTATCTTGTTCCATGTAATTTTGGATGCTGAAGCGATTAGGGTGGGTCCCAAACATGTACGATTGACCCAGAGCGAGGAAATCCATTTTCATGGGGTAAAATGGTGCAAAACGACATTATTTCCGTACTTTTTCGAGCCCCATCCCACCTGACAGGGTTGGATCAAAGAAACATGAGTTTAAGTGTAATAAAGTTCGACACAAGAATAATAAACCCATGTGTAATCAAATTTGCAGCGTTGTTTGCAATTTATCACACTTTTGCAATACGCCCACACGCTTGTTTTGGTGAGGTGTTCCTGAACCGATTGATATGAAATTTAGACTTGTTTTCCTCAGAACAACGAGAACATTTTGAATCTCACAAAAAATTACAGCAACTAAAACGTCTTGCGTTAAGAGAGGGAGATTGGAAGGGGCTTTACTGCTGCTAATGAGGGCTAGTCGGCCGAGTTAGAGGGTCCGCTGCGGTGTTGCCACCTGATGGCGGGGAAGGGGTTTTCGTCCCTGTGGTCCGGGGTCGCTCCTATATGGGCAATAGTATAGTGGAGTTGAAGAGGACTTCCCATGATTTTAACCCACCAATCATATATAATACTAACTTATAAAACACTAACTAATAGATAACTTGAACATCAATCATAACAGCTGATTCTACGTACTTCTGTAATTCCAAATTCATATGAGGAAGGTTCTATACTGAATGGCTTTCATACTCATATGAGTAGGTATGTAGTACTTCCGAGTCTACCTGTAGATGCCTTCTTTTCAACTTCGACACACGTCAAATTTCTATTCACGAAAATCAAAATTTCCGCTCCCATTTTACGTTTCAGATCATTTCGAACAACTTACGTTTACTTAGCCTGTCGTGTGTCCGAAGATCCTTGTGACAAGTTTATTTTTGACAGTTTTCATTCGATTTTTAAAATTTTGATATTGTTAAACATAAAATCCATAACCATAATTTTACCTCTTTCTGATAACCTCTTGCTCAAATTCGGAGATATTTGAGTTTTACTGATCTCATATAAACTTCGTGTCCTCATTCTATCCGCTGAAGAGTTATGCCTACATACCTAGAATACAAGTCGGTTCATCCATTGGAAGGGTGAATTCACGCATTTCTGTACCAAGACAACTTCTGCCTACTCCATTCATTATAATCTTTTAAGACTATTTTCATCTTTTAACGAACACTATCCGATTCGGCAGAGGTTTTTCGTTCAAACAGAGAATGTTAAGTGAATTAGAGTGTAAATATTCAAATTTACAATCACTGATCAGGATGATCTAAATGAGATTTCTGTTCATAATCAACATTCGAAACTGATCCAAGAAAAACAATTAGGCTCCGTTTCTCACTAAATTGGTTGGTTTGTGTTTGAAGGAATTAAAGGTAGACTAGGAGGCCAAATAAACCTATTTAACCTCTTGGGATCTAATAATTTCCAGAGTTCAATCAAAAAAATTCGATTAACTGGGTCTCGTAGGGAACAGTATTCGCGTAAGTTCGTATGCGCGAGCGGTCGCTCCCGTGGCGCAATCCATTGTGCGGTCGCCGAAGATGTTATCTTTCGCAGATCTAGTTCGTAACCCCAGAGAAACGCTCGGAGGTTTTTCTCTCTCCGACTTCAAAAAGGGTGAATGTCGAGGGCTCAAGGGGTCACGCCCCTGAGACCTTAATGAAAGTTTATCGTTTATGGAACATCGAAGTCGCGTTCGCCGATCGGGAAATAGGTGTGTCCATATATGCGTATGAGTCAAGCCTACAAAGAGAAAAGCCGTTCAGAAAGTAAGAGACAGATCATTTTATTAACCCTGTCAGCTGGTTTATTCAATTTTGAATATGTGAGCGGTGCACGCACATCAATATTATCAATAAAATGCTTATAGTGAATATCTATAGATAACCGGAAAGAAATTATCCACAGCGCTTACACAGCCAACCAGGGATACGCCATAGCTCATACATGCAGGCTCCACCATGCTATACGTAGAACAACCTCATCTTCTGGTCCTAATTTTGTAAACCGATACTTGATACTTTGTGCGCCTTTAAAATTGTTATATATTACACGTCATAGAAGAAAAAGGGAAGGAGAGAATTGTCTAGCGTGTAAACTGTATCATGCTTCGTACCACAAGTTGAGAGATGTGAATTTTATTCTTCCTGTATCAATGCGAAATTCAATGGAACATTGGGGTCCGTAGCTAAACATATCTCAAGGATGTTTCGGGGGAAAAGGTATTGAATCAAAAACTTCAAGATAGACGTTTGAAGTATTTGCTCTCAGATTTAATAGGTACGTCGTGTATTTTTCCTATAATGTTCCAAATAATGTAATTTGTTCGTTTCAAAAATTAGAAATTACGACATCGATGAATCGCTGATGAGCAAGAAAGGCGGTTGAGTTCACCTCTTTAAATTAAAAGAAATCAAATAAGTAATTAAATTCATAAGGATTAAGTTGTCTTAAATTAATTTATTAGGAAAAAGCTCTTGGGCTGCAGAAGTTTCTTTTCTGGAAAAGAACGATTGATTGTGGCATGAATATGTTTTTAAGTATGAACAACTTCAACCAAAAAGTTGAAATGGAGCCCATTTTCACTTTAGCACGATTTTTCACATTCCCGTATAATGTATAAAATTATGATTAATAATGGAAATGAAGGGGTATTTGATGCTCTTTCCAACGGTATCCTCTGATTTATATTTACTTAACTGATGAAGGGGGTTAGGCCATTTTAGTGAATCAAGGTTGGAAAACACGAAAAAAACTCAAAATTGAAAAAGTCAGACTTTAAGATGTTTTTTTTTTAAATTTTGTTGGACAAAAGTTGTTGCAAACTAGTTGCAGAATCGATCACTGAGGCTCGTATCATCAAGAGGGACACCCTGAATTGGGTCGTATTTAATATAATGCCAATATCTGTCGTACAATAATTGCTTCTATAGGCAACATTTCGGTCCATGACACTTTCAAAATAGAATGAATTTCAAAATCAATCTAGTAACGAACACAAATCTTTTCTCGTAATAATAATAGTAGAGATGTGTGCTTTGACCAAATTCCTGATTTAGAGTGAATGTCGTGTTTGTGGAGATGGGGGAGATACAGCTTCTCTTGTTTTACTGTTAATGAAAGTTCCATTTCGATTGGTAGCCTCTTAGGACGAACAGAAACAGAAATTAGAATCCAACAGTTTCTATTCGCACCAAAATTCAGCTTACTTTGGATCCAGACCGACACTAAGGGATGATCATGCATTTTTGAATCTAAATCACCCAACATCCGCTAGCTTCAACATGAATGTAAATTTTCTGAAAGAATGGAACTTACCACCTGCTTGAGTAACTATCGCTCTTTCGATTTTTACCTGAAACAAAAAATAATTTACATGAGCACTCCCAATAAAATCAGTCAATGATGGCAGACCTCTGTTGGAAGATGTACGTACATCACCAAATATGTATAAAAGTTACAGCACCAGTTTTGAATAGTATAGTGTTTAATTTTTTTAACAACAACACATATAACAAATCAAAACAAAATTGATAGTTGCATTTATGTCTTGTTTATATCCCCCCCCCCCTGATGTACCATAAAAATATGGTTCTAACGGTAATTCAGTGATTTGGTCGAGAGTCAGATTGACCAGTTATAAATAGAATTATTTTTTCTGGCTACTGGTTTTCGTCAATATTCCAACGTCTGAGGGTCGAACAGTAAAATACTGAACTCATACATCTGATCTTGATGACTCTTATCTTCTCATCCAACTCGAGTTGAGCCATAGGGGCTCATCATCAAATTTGCTCATATGATCAGGATGATGCCGGTCATTTCATTTACCTCTTGATATCCCAGAGCGACTCCTCCTACCTGATCAACTTTTGAAGCCGGACAGAGACTCCTTATCGAATGCCAACTTTCTGAGGTGGTTACGGGAAAATTCAATCCACACCTAATTAAACCCTTCATTTAATTTTTCTCTTAACGTGTCATAGCGGCTTCCTATCAAATGCCAATGAATTCCTAGGGTGTACAGAGGACAAAGAATTTTGCTCCCTCAGATGAATGTACAGCCAAATCTTTTAAATCTTGTTGCCAGAAATCTCCGGAACACAACCTCCATGAACAGGAGAATATCCAGTAATCCAGAATCTTGAGAATAACTACATTCGTTAGATTATTTTGTGGCAAATAAATCTGTAAGTTTGGTGATGGCTAGAGTATTTCTCAAGCTAATAAAAGACGTGAAAGTTGTACCATTCTCTCTGAAGCGATCTGTAGATGAAACTACAAAAAGGAATCACTCAAAGATGTGGTCACTATTTGGAAATCGGCACAGCTCCTTTACGAAGACGGATAAGGAACTACTTTTAGGCGAAGTGGCATTTGACATGTGCATGTTACCTCATCGAGCAGAAAGAGATGGTTCAACACAAATGCCATGCAACTAACGAAAACCCTTTGAACTCCCGTGACGGTATATGCTCAGGTACTCCAGTTGTTGAAAAGATAAACATATCCCGCACGGCATCCTTTCAACCCGACTATCGCTCAGGGGAGAAAAATTGCTGGTTATCACTGCGTGGCAATCGTGCAGAAAACACCTTGCTCTGGGATCGGTCGAATCAACGTAATTTTTGTTGCTGCTCGCCCCTTTCACGGTGCCTTTTCCCTGGAGTCCAAATGGGGGTCAGGAGACGTTGGAGAACCGTACGGGTCAAAATTACAACTATTGGCTCAACAGTCGCTGCGAGGAGGGCGCGGTTCGGGAGTTGTGCTCTCCTTACACAATGGGGAACGAAGCTTACGGGAGAGAGAGGTCTATGTAAATAACGAACACGGTGAGATAAACCAACAGTGGTATCTCTTTTTCGGAAAGCATAATTAATGTGCTGGATGTAACGGGGCCGCCTTCTTGAACTAGATCTAGAAGAAAATACAGCTGTTTTATCTCACATGCATAAATGCAAGAGCAATTATTGCCTTGCCGATGCACGTTCGTCGTGTTCTTCGATTGTGTTTTACTTCTTCATAATCCACTTTTGCTATACTTGTTCAGAACGGAGACAGATCGTGCAGCAGGGTGATTTGAATTGTCTTCTGTCGAATCTTGGATATCTCCAGATGTGGTAAAATAAATGCTTTCCATAATTTTCTTCTCTAATATCAAAATTTCCACTCATTTACCATTTTAGATCATTACGAACAACTTTGGTTTCGTTTCTGTTGGTTGTCCGCAGGTCCTGGTACTCTAACAACCTGAATTTTGTGTGTGTATCCAATTTTTATGAAATTTTCAAGGAACGTGCTGGTAAGGCTGTCAAATATGCATGCTCAAACGTGAAATCCACCCAGCGCCGTTTTCTCAGGAAAAAACGATCCGCTAATCTTCCATAATTTTCAACCCAACAGTATCAATAGTATCTGCGCATGCTCGCCCGTGATATGGTTTTAACTTGCCTAGTTTTTTACTGTGTCCTTCCGATTTTGGTGATATTTTCTGGAAATGCGGGGGTTAGGATGCTGATCTTTATTGTTAGAAAAGCATTTCTTTCAGACCAACACATTGGCATTTAAGTGTTATAAATGGCACTTCAAAAATATCGTTTAATAATTGTTTTATCAGGGGTAGAATCCAAATTCGAAACACAATTTTGCCTATGTTCTTCCTTTTACAGGAAACCGAGGTTGATGTAACAAAGATCTATACACGAAAAAACCAAAAACACTGTTTCATGCATCTGTAAATTCAGTGTTTGAGAGAAAAACAGCAGGTAGGAAAAGTCTGATCCCAAAAATTGATTCAGCATGAAAAATCCTATACTAATTTTTCTTATTCCCTTGTCAAATCTCAAAAAAGTGCCGATAATATCTCTTTCATCTGATTGGTGCGTTACTTAATTGATTGGGTGAGGAACACAAACGTTGGCAGTTGGAATTATGCGTTGATTTGATGAAACTGATTAGAAGTTATTAAAAATATATGTTCATAATATTGTTCACTATAATTGATGAATTTGTTGGAACTAACCACTAAGAGGCGCCTAATGATTTGAATTTATATATTGAATGACAATAAAATCAACTTTAGATTAAATCTAGTGTACTCATCTCAAGCAACAAGCTGGAAACACTTTTTTCAGACAATTTGACGAAAAAACGGACAAAAAAATTGTTTTATACATTTTTAAACCAGATGTTTTCTAAAACAACGTTGTTTTTTAGAAAACATCTGGTTACAAAAATGTATAAAACAATTTTTTTCCGATTCGTCAAATTGAGAAAAGTTTGATTGTTTTGAGATGAGTTTTCTAGATTTAATGGAATAATATGAAGGTTCAAAATCTAGTTCTAGATTTTAGTATTCTGCACCTCAAAAAACATAGAAAGGCGTGGTTGAAAGTCAAAAATTAAAGGGTGTTTTGCAGTCCTTTTTTAACACTCAAATATAGCTAGAGAATATCTCAAAAACTAAATTTTGAGCAAAAAACGGATTTGAGATTGGGATTCAGCAAACTGAAAAACCCCAACACCACCCCTTACCCAGTTGGCACCAAAAACACACATTTCATATATTGGGCAGTGTTATTAGGTATTATCTCTTATCACAAATTAGATTGTCGGACCTTATTAACACCAAACCCGTCTTGTGAGACGCCCTAAACGGGATGCAACCGGCAAAACTTTTTACGCCCTTCGGCGACATTATATCTTCGTTTCAAGAGATGGGCACCTTGTAATCCGATAATGGCCGAAAAACGACTACCACCGATTTCCTTGTCAACCCGGGGTCCCCCTCTTTAGTTGCGAATCACTGGTTTCACTCCGATCTTCCTCCCTTAAAAAAAAAACGACTCAAAAGATTTGCATACACGCGTCCAGCAAAGGACTGGACCTCTCCCACTTTTTTTTCTCGAAAAAACTCTTAACAATCCCGATCTCTTATCGGGTTTCTATTCCTCCTTTTTTTTTTATTCGGTCAAGTCGAGCCCGACGTTTACGTAAATACGAATTTCACCGCTTCATGATTTATGAGTCGGGCGCGAAGCTATAGCCACATCCTTAACGAACCGTGAGCTTTCATCACAATTAAAACTGACCGCGGATTATTAAGTTTTGAAAGGGGGGGCAAACAAAATTTGTCTTAGGTTCGATTTCAGCGGTCAAAAGTCGGCGGTAAATCGTGAGCAATCAGAAAGACGGATCGGTTCCTCAGAATGATAATTTTTAAGTGGATGGAACGAAGTTGGTCCAACGTCATTAGTTTTGGCGAGGTGTTTGTTTTGTGTTTGTTCCTCCTCATTTTGCCATTTCAGGGCTCGTTCGTTCCTTCATAACGGCTGCCGTTTATTAACTGCGCCACTTTCTTCACCTGCTCATTTTATAAATCTCGCTGTACTCAAAGTATGCTATGATGGCAACTCTCTGGCTTGAATCTCTGGTATTTATCCCTCTCCACTCTTCACCGTCCTTAATTCTATGATTTTTTTTTTAAGCGTATATTTATATATTTATTATATATTATATATTGAACATAAAAACTAGTTACATCATACATACATACAGTAAGTAACTATCAGGTTATTTAGCTATAACATAATTACGCAATTTTATGGTGAGAGTTCACTAACTAGTACCACACTACACTATCACATCGGTATCAGCATCCCAAGTCCAAGGGTTTGGTCCTCTTCAGGCGCCGAATAGTACTAGAGTTGTCAAGAAGCTGAATGGCTTCCAAATTAGTATGAGCGTGAAGCCGCTGTTCATATCTTCGAGCTAATTTTTTCGCAGTATCTCTTACGGTTTCCACTCTGAGATCTTTATGGAGGTCGTCATTTCTGATGTACCAGGGAGCGTTTACTGCACACCTCAGTACTTTATTTTGGAAAGTTTGAATCATTTGCTTGTTAGATTTTGCTGTGCAGCCCCATAGTTGGATGCCATAAGTCCAAATAGGCATTAGCAATGTCTTATACAGAAGAATTTTGTTATAAACGTTGAGTTGTGAGCATCGCCCCATAATCCAATAAAGTTTGCGAAATTTGATTTGCAGCTCTCGTTTTCTTTCCTTACCTGTTCCTTCCATTTCAATTTTTCTTCCAGGGTCATACCCAAATATTTGGCACAGTTGGCATGTGGAATAATGCACTGGTTTAAGAACAATGGTACATGGGGTATCCTTTTGTAGGTAAAATTCACGTGAGTGGACTTTGCTTCATTCAATTTAAGACGCCATTTCTGAGTCCATTCATTTACTGCATTTGTGGCTTCCTGCAACTTCTGAGTTGATTCTTCCACCGTTTCTGCTACGGCTAGAATAGCTGTATCGTCAGCAAATGTAGCTAACGTAGTTTCTTCTGTGCTCGGCACATCATGCGTGTACATTAGGTAGAGTAATGGTCCAAGCACGCTCCCCTGCGGTACCCCTGCTTCGATTTTTCTAAGGTCAGAAAAGTCATCTTCAATTTTAATTCTGAAGTACCTACTAGACAGGTAGGATTCTAATATGTGACATTACTGCTGGGGTAGTAGCCCTTGCAGTTTATTTAACAGCCCCTCATGCCAGACCTTGTCGAAAGCTTGTGACACGTCTAGAAACACAGCACTGCAAACTAACTCAGCACTGCAAACTAACACATAAATCTCGCTGCAGTCAAAGTATGCTATGATGGCAACTCAGTCGGCTTGAATCTCTGGTATTTATCCCTCTCGACTCTTCACCGTCCTTAATTCTATGATTGTTGATACGTTTCATAGTACACAAACAAGGATGCTCACAAGGATTATTTTGGATTTCCACCAGTAGATAATCAAAACCGCATGAAAACGCCAGAACATTACACCCAACTCCCAAACTCAAGGCTGTCCTTTTCAGTCCTTACCTTTTCTCAAGGTCTGCTAACTTTAATAAGTTTTAGAGTGAGAAAACGAGATTCTCATGAGGAACAATTTCGGTACAACAAGAGTAAATAAGTAACAGTTTTGTGCTAACACAAGATTCATGCCGGATTTCCAATTTTATATAACCCTGCTCAGCCCTTAACTTTTCTCAAAGTCTATGAACGGTAATTAGTTTAAGAGTAATCAAACAAGGATGGTTTCAAGGTTGCTTTCAGTTTGTTATGTCAATGGTGATCGAGACCGGTTAAGTTTAATTATGAATGTTCATTGATCATGAATTCATACCAAGAAGAATGCAAGAAACACCTAAGAGTGAACTGCTGAAAATGAAATGCAGTTTTAAGATTCACGTCTCGAAAGATATCCCGTCTCCCAAACCATCTGAGGACTGAATATCAAACCCACACAATATCATTCACAGGTTTCCACAAAAAACGTGAATTTGCCGACATCAAAACATTGTTGGCCCAATAGCAACGACTAGAGGCCCACTTCCTAAACAATTTATGGGCTTCGGATCATTTCAAAATTATTCACAAATATCTCATAATTCATCTGAAGAGTTTCTGATGTTATTTGCAATCGTTATTCTTCATTAACCATTGCTTGCACATACATTTCAGGAAGGTATACTGCATTTTGGTTACATTCAATTCTTCAGCATTCAGTAAGCATTTTTTATGGTATCAAAAATATCCTCCCAAGTCCATTTTTTGGAAATCTTAATCATCCAAACGGCAAATTCAAAATGTCCAATTTACGATTTGGGAGGGAGTTCGTCGGTGGTTTTCTTCGGATGTACCTGGAACTTACGTGGATGGATCTATGGATTTCTTCAAACAGTAGCAACAATTTAGATGACTTGGGTATGGTCAATTGATCACACTCTGGGCACTAAGAATATACCAAATTTCTTGAACCAGACCCCACAAATCTGGCTCTCGTCCTCCATCGTACAAGAATTCAGCGGAGCAGCTCCATTCAACACTGCATCTGAATAATTATTATGCTAATTGCGACCTTTTGAGGGATCCAATTATCAGCCAGATTACGAAAATCCAGTACACAAGTTTGCCCTTGTTAGCAGAACCTGAACACTTTTGCGATTAACTCGGACTTTTTTTTTTTTTTTTTTTTAGAACGTTACGACCTGAAGGATTTATCCCTCAGATAGTCATCACCTCCATAATTCATCTCGATGCTCCTCAGAAGAGGACAATTCAGCAAAAAAGGACGGAATCGCAAGATAATTTTGCAATCGATCGTGCACTACGGAAAATAGATTGTGTGATGAGATTGTAGGTTCTTGAGATCGGTTGCGAAATATAAGCTTGCATCAGAATTATGGCCCCGACAATGCAGCTCATGCTCTATTATTTTAATAATAATAATACAAATCAGGTCAATACCAGCAATAACGATCCGAAGACCGAACAAAGTCACTCTTTGACATCATGGCAAAGAAGTATTGATATAATTCATTTTTCGATTACGCTAGACATCCAGGATTGTTGAAGAACAGTACGACTAAGAAAGTTCCATTCCAGGAGCAAGAAGAACCAAATTCATGTTGCTTTTTATTGTATCGATTTACTAGGTATTTCTATTTTCGATTTGAACACTAATACTGCAAAAACAAAGTACCAAAGTAAATTTTATGACAAATAAACCTTTTTTCAGTGGCCTTCTGCATGTATCATCAAGAAACATCAGGATTCCGGAGGATTTCCTTTGGATATAAAATTTATGAACATTTAATAGACGCGTGGCAGTTTTAACATTTTTCTGTTGTCTCCAGCATCATCTGGCTGCACATTTTCGTGCTAAAGAATAATGATGACTCAATCTTCTTTGTTAAAAATTAAGACCGAAAAAACGTGCATACATACATAATAAACGTGCAAGATGAGAATTAAGTGCCTGCCTTCTTATTGAAGTCGGAAAAAAAATCTCCACTAAAACATATATCTTATTTCTATATTTAAGAATGAATGAATGATTTTTGAGAATGAATTATAAATTTATATCACTAAGAAAGCTAAAAAACATCAAAATAAAATAGCAAATAGTTACCCTTTCAACGCGACGGAATCTTCAAACAAAGGAAGCAAACCACCATAATCACACCAAACTTCTCCAATGTTTTTGAAATGTTGTTTTCCAAAGTTTTAGGGCCTGTGTTATGGACTTCCACATTTTCGTAGAAAACATAATGGCCTGTTGTGCTGGCTCCAAAATTGTAAAACACATAATTAGTGTCAGTAACTCATGCACCAAGAAGACCGCTGGTTGTGATGCATGCATTACTTAACAGTCACTTATAATCTAGTTAAGTAATGATATATAATCAATTTATCAGCTTATTCGTTCGATATTTGTAACCTACCTACATATGTAGCAAGTACTTCTAAGATCAATACGAAATCTGCGGTTATCTATTCCAGTTGGGTATTTCAACATCTTCCCTTTCACCACTTGCCCTCAGACCCTCCCTGGTCCTGCGGTGCTTTTTTATGCCTTTGACATATAGCTGAGTCTGTAAGATAGAAGAAAAAAACTGATGTAGATCTGCGTTGATTGATTACACCGTTATATCTGATAACGGTGGAAACCCTTCTGCAACCGGCATGCCCTAACGAGAACGTTGCGAAGCGTCGGCACTCGCGAAAGAACATTGGCGTTGGTCGCACTTTTAGAGTTCATTGTTTTTTTCCTTAGCAAGTGACTTTTGCTACAGCCAAGTACAACCACTCAATTAGTGCCAAGCGAGGGTGGAAACTTCAAGATTTTCTGAAACACAATAAATTATCCTTGCTCCACTTTCTGTAGACAGTCCCAACGTTTGAAGTTCCCATGGATGATGATGGTCTCAATTGCTAAGCTGCATTGCTCTGTTGCTATGATGGTGCTGTATTGCTATGATCTATTGCTTCGCAACTATGACGATGGGGTTCAGAGCTAATAGCGGTCACAGTATCAATTGCTAAAACTCTGCAAACTACACAAAGCTTAATTGTTTCTGTACGTGCAGCTCTTCTACGAATATAAATTATCGATATTTTATAGAAGAACCTTATGGTAGATTATTTAATCCCACTCATAGCGTCCCTATAAGTTGTAATTGGAATCTACAGTACCTAGAAAGAGCTCTATTTATATACAGTCACCGTAGCTCTCAGGGGAAAAAAGCCACAAAGGTCCTTCAGCAGGTCTGCATGTCTCCTTTTCCAATTTCAGCACCATACATTTATTACAAATCGTTATTACCGATGGCCTAAACGACTGAAATCTATCAGAAACAAAAAGAAAAACACTATCTACTTATAATTATGACGTCTTGATTTTTCATCATTTCACTTCTTCAATTCTTTTAAACAAAGTTTTGTAACCTTTAGTTTGACCAAGGAGTTCATGGAATAACCCTTTTCCATGGACTGAGATGATGCCTGCAGCTTTCAGGGGATATCTCTGATGGCAAGAAGCTTCAGGTTTATGCAGAGGGCAGCTTCAAGAAACAAGAAGGGGGAAGTACCCGTATCCATCACAAATGTCATAGTTTACTGGCGTTACTCTGTTATTAGCTTGTAACATTATCATATTCATTCGATATGATCCAAGGAAGGGTTTCAATAACTGAGGGTCAAATACTAATTCAGGTATACTATTCAAAACGAATTGTCTATTGGAGCTGTCCATGGGACAGGTGAGTCAGGGATGACAATTTAAAGAATGAGTGGTTTGTTACCAGGATATGATAACGTTTGACAAGGTGATGGGATTGACGAGTAGCCCCTTCCAAAGGCTAAGGCGATCGTGCAGCACCCGGAGGATACAACTGAGGCTTCAAAGCGTCAGGTTTACGTTCAGGTAAGCAATTTACGAAAAAGGGGGAGGAGAAACTATCCAAATCCATCACCGTAGTTACAAAAAAAACGTATAGGAAGGATCTTTTTTTGATTTGTGGAATCTTCTTATCTAAATGTAAGCCCCCTTGGAGAACAACAGTCATAATCCTCGCTTAATGAAACATCTACTTTCGATTCATCTACCATTAACCTCATTAACGTGGAGCTGTAAATGTGGTAGGACCAGGAGTGGTGGCCACTAAGGCATTTTTAATCGGTATCGAAGGATAATTATTTGCGAGGGGACCTCTAAATCATATTCCGCTAATGCAATCATCTCCTCGAACACCTAAAAGTGCTGTCCCTTGATTTATCGACTGGCTCAAAAGCCGATTTCAACTTTCGAGATTCATGAGAGGATATTTGCAAATGACTCGTCGTCCTTCGTGCACTACAACTACTTTTTTAAAGAAGTTTTTTTTTCAATCAATTCGGCGCAAGGTAAATTGCATTTTTCAACATCTTGGCTTTGAGTATCGTAGTAGATTCAATATAATAGGGCTTGAGATGCCATGATCAGAGCCACATGGTGTTTCTGTTGAAGTTAATTCAGTTGATAAAAAGCGGGAGATTAAAACTGTAATACGTCAGTGGCACAGTATGATATGATGTCTATAGGGATGTTGCTAGAAGAATATAGTATAGTACTGACGGAATCATTCTCCCCCAACTGAAACTTCCACTCGGAATGGTATTTCTTAAAACTACTAAGTAAACAAGTATGTTAAAATAGAATTCTCCATTGAGAAATTGAGTTGAAATAGATTCTCTGGCAATCAAGGGAAATTCAACTTCTACCATGAACAGATACACAACAAGTGTATGGGCTTATCTCACATCATGTTAAATTATTCCTCCTAATCCCATGACTCCCTGGAATTGTTTGGTTCAATTGATTTGACCAGCCATTCAAAGTAATTGCGACCGTATTTTGAATGCAGGAATGTTGCTACAATTCGAAATGACAAGAAAATTACAGAGAAATGTCAGCAAGAACAAACTTCAAGCTCATGCTTTTTCTATATTTTGTGATTACAGATCCTCCAATACGAGAATCCCTTTAAAGTTAGAGCGAGGCTTCGCATTTTTAATCCAAAATACGTTGGTAGCAAGGGATGATAAGCAGTTACATCAGAATCCGAAAATATCAGCTAGAATCAGGGCCTACCAAGTGAATATTAATGAAATAAAAAAGGTTGAGGATATATGCAGGTACAGGACCCACATATAAAAAGATACTTGAATCCTATAGTTATCGGGAACGCGGATTAATTTACATCGTTCACACATTTATTTATTCCAGTTAATATTAATTTCAATTTGAACATTACTTCAAAAGTTGCCGACAGTAAAATTTGTCAGCAATCCAATTTTATATGAAAGGATTGTGATGTAAAGGATTTACTAGACTTCATTTGATCGATTAGAAAGATTCACTATTTTTTTATTTAATGCTTTTTAACAAGTAAGTTCCTTACATAAAAACTCACTCACAAGAAGCACATGCACCACTACTTCCAAACCAAACTACCACGACTTCAAAAAATCTTGATTAGAAAGTATAAATGAAAATTCGACTCCTCAATAAATTTCAGTTGCACTATTGACTAATGATTGATGAGTACTTATTTATTAATGAGTAAATAACAGATTACAACAAACAGATATTAACAAATCAACAACAAATTCACCCTACGTTTAACTATGACAACGATAAAAAACAAATTAAAAAGTAACGTAAGACATTCATTCGAATAAACATGTTTTTATATCTACAGGGTGTGAACCTCAGGAACCTGCTACAGGCTAGGAATAAATTCTACAAAATTTCTGACAAAAAGCGCCTTTTTGATATTTTGTTAGGGGCTTCTTCTTCGAGTTATTTCAATTTAACGATTTTTCCCCCATTTTCGATCTTAATTCTCTAAAACGGCGATAATTTCCTTACGCACTTGAGAAAATTTAATTTTGATTGTACCGTTGGAAAGAGCGTTAAATTTTCATCTCTCTAGTGTATCAAAATTATTGTACATTGGTTAAATTGATGGAAAATTAACCGGAAAATTCAATTTTGTCTAATTTTCAGAATTACCACTTTTTTCATACTGTGTGGGTCTAATAAAGTTCTTCTCTTTAAATGTAGCCTATAGTCCTAAAATTTTAGCTTTTCATCTAAGCACTCAAAATTGCTTGTACAGTAAAGTTTAGCTGAGAAGTTTTTGTTTAAATGCGAGAAAACGTAGCTTTTCCCATGAAAATAACCGTTTTTAGCGAAAAAATGTATTTTACACCCAAAATTAACTTTTGTGCTAGATTTTATGTATTTTTAACGCTAAATCGATCTTTTTGTTCCATCATTACTTCTACTATTGCAATTTGTGGTAAAAGAACTTGTACTTTTTGCATTAGTAATAAGCTGTATTTTTGTACCAAAAAAGTGGTGATTCCGAAGATTTTACAAAATTAACTTTTCCGATTGATTTGTCCCCCAATTGGATCAACATACATCATTTTTTTTTAATGAAATAGGGAGAAAATTTCGTTTGAATGCGGGAAAACTTGGTTTTTCCTATGAAAATCGACGTTTTTAATATAACTTTTCATAATATAATTATAACATAAGAACTTGGAATCCATATCAATCATTTGAACTCAGAGTCACTTTACCTCTTCGATGTAAAGAAAGTAAATAGATTCGGGTTCGTACAAAATCTTAGGGTCCTCGGCTTTTTGAATTGGGAGGAGATATCATTTTTACAAACCAATAGTAGTCATTGAAGAAACCAGAAAATACTGTATGGACAAACGTTCATTATTGAAGGCATTAAACCGGAAGAAGAAATATGAATTATATCATATTAGTACGTAATATGATTGCAAATCCTCGAGCTGCCCGTATAAATATGTAAAATTTTACATCATCGTTATGGCGTCTTATTTAACAAAATGAGTTTTTGAGAAAGTGAAACACTTATTCAAGAGACGGGAGATGAGCAATAAGTAGACGCGTCCGATTTTGACCGAAATTCTCTTTAAGAAATAACCCGTTCGAAATAATGTGGGCGAGTCGATCAACCGATTTATTCAGTTCGCACGTTTCGCAGTATTGGCGCCTCATCTTCGCCCGTGACGCAACTCGCGAATTACCGTGAAAAAAAAAAAAAAAAAAAAAAAAAATCTTGCAAAAC
The DNA here is from genome assembly GCA_031894815.1 of Creontiades dilutus. Taxonomy (NCBI): domain Eukaryota; kingdom Metazoa; phylum Arthropoda; class Insecta; order Hemiptera; family Miridae; genus Creontiades; species Creontiades dilutus. Next base: position 242,859 of record JAVIWC010009699.1, read on the forward strand.
GGCGTTGAAGCGATCGTACATCACGAAGGTGGTTCGAAAGGTATTGAGCCCTAAAAGAAACACTCAGCCTGGGGTGATACGTTGAAAAATATTAATGAGGATCCCGCAGGGGCGCGGGCAAGAGGTTAAGAAGCACCGGCGTGCGACAAGGAAGGGGTTGTTAAAGTTGTTAAAATGCAGTTTTCTTGCGGAGCAGAGGAAGATAATGACGGGATAACGGGTAAATAAGGACGTTTCTAGTCGTAACTCTTCGTATTCTGTACGGCAGACGGATAGTTGACCGATAGCGTGTAGCTGACCTTTCGATAGCCACGAAGTTATCAGCGGTTTTAAGGTTAGAAATTGAAGTGCTATACATCATAAGTCAACTAGTTGGTGGAAGGTCCCTAAGGCATTACTCGTTACCTTTATCAACTGCGGCTTGATGTTCTGCACTCACACTTTTTGAAACCAAACAGCCTCATATTATGATAAATTGCCGACAAAAACTACCGTACCCACTAAAATTTAAAATATTTGTGTTCCTGGAGTGGTATGCTTTATAAATCCACTGTCAACGTAAAATTCCTTAAAAAAACAAACAGATACCAAAGAAGCCTATCAATTGCAACCGCTGCTTGCTCTTCTGCATAGATAATATCCGGAATTAAACTTTCAGCATCATATTTGCTGAGTCTCAGGCTAAACTACCTTACCGTACTTGCATACTTGAATTTGGGATAAGCCAAGCGGTTGATGCCAAGATCCCAAGGCATCATTGCTGCTTGCTTTCTTGCAGTAACACTTTTTGTAACTCACTGTTCACATTTTGCTAAAGTTCAGGATATCAACTGTCTTGAGGAGCTACTTGCTGACCTACTGAAATATGTTTTATATGTATACGAGTATATACAAGCGAAAATAATGCTATGCAAAAATAGACTAAATGATTAAAGCAAGGTCCCGTAGCTACCGATTTGTTACTTACCGTTTGCCACGGTACTTTTTGAAACACACAATTTCATATTCTGCTAGATTTAACACTATTAACTACCTCAAGGAGACATATGCGCACTTTCTAGACCTTGTTAAAAATATGTACCATTGTGCTATGCTTTGTAAATTAAGTGATTATCGCTAAATTCTACAGTGAAGTAACCGATAAGTTACCTACCGATTGTAGAACCTACTTGTACTTTTTGGAAATAAACAATCGGCTTCAAATTTACCAAGTTTGAAGCTGCAACTGCCTTACCCTGCTACTTGCAAATCATATGTTGGGATAGGTCAAGCGCTCGACGGAATGATCCATAAGGCATCTTTTACACACCACGCTGCGTGACACTTTTAGAAACCAAAAAGTTTCCAATTTTGCCAAAATATCAAGTTATATTTCGCGTTCCAACTATTTGTGTACCTACTACCATTTGTGATACAAGCTCAATGATATGCTTTGCTATGCTCTATAAGTCAAAGCGGCTATAACGATCTTGCTACTAACGCTTGCAAGTCTGCATGCTATCCTCCAGTGACACTTCTTGAAACAAAACAATTTCATATCCTGCTTGTTGTCATTCTATTAAATACCTAAAGCTACTGGTGTACCTACTAAAACTCGGGATAGCGATCAAATCCAGCGATTTACTATGATTTAGGAAAATTCGATCATATGATCTGCTCCAAGACTAGAATTTTTTTAATCTTGTTTTTAATGTTGTGCCCACCAGAGCCTCAGTGGTCAAAGAAAAAGTTTGGTAAATTCAGATGTCAGGAAACAGTGATCTTGAATGATTATTGATATTTATTAGGTCTTTTAAATTTAACTTGACAATAACTGATTTAGACATTTTCAATTGAAACCGACGTTTTTGACAAATTCGTTGCGTCACACAATTTAAAAACGTTTTAATGTCATAAACCATCCAGCAAGGAAACATTTCTTCTCAAACCTGCAATTCAGTTTATTGATACCACTGAGAATCTCAACTTCCTCGCACTAACTCAACATGTGGGGGGGAACCGCGGTAAGATTATCTGAAAAGGGCCATTTTGATTAATGAAAGCCGTAAAGTTTGATAAACTACCATTATCTGGGCGTCGGAAAGTTTATTTATTGGTTTCGATCTTTAATTAGAAATCGCGGATTGAAATATCTTCCGAACGCCTAGGTCGGACCGCGGAGCGCGGGAGCGGAATGGAAATTATACTGACATGCACCCGTCCCTCAGTACAGAACTTAGTGATCCTTTAATTTTAGTTTAAGGTTTTAATTGAAGATCAACATTGCCTATTTGAAGGTTGTTATGTTTAACTCTTCATAACATGTGCAGGGCGCATTTCAGAAAGAGAAAGAAGTGCATGCACATGAATCCTCGTTAAAATCAGCTATTATCCATGGAGTTTGCTTAGGCCAACTAATTTTTCTTGGGTGTGAGTAATATTTATGACTTTACTTTTTAAAGAATGCTCGCCTGCCTATCAAGTGATAAACATCATAAAACCTAGCAAAAGAAACTATTAAATTTTAAATTGTCACGACCTGAAAATTGCCGCAGTTTGAGAATCACCCGACACACATAGGGCGGGACTAGGGAGGAAAAAATTCAGAAATCGATTTTACGACATATTTGCAACAAAAAGTGGCTCAGGAAAACATTTTTTGAGGCTTCATTTCTGAATATTTTACTTGTACCATTTGTTTTTTGTGTTCAACGTTGTTCCATTAAAATGATAGATAAATCATTTCCTTTATTGGTTACATTCTTCTATCGAATAATAATGGATGACCGAGCTTGATAGTGTAACACTGTGGCCCAGCCCAGAGTTTGGCCTTACTCAATTTTCATAAAGTACCTACCACACACACACACACACACCACGATTATATGCTTCATTAATTATTTCAATTTTATCCTAGCACTTGAATTCCAATGTCTTAGTATGATATACTTAGTTGATACGTTATTTATATTGTTATTATTATTATAAAATTATTAATTTTCGTTTATGAGGCACACATACGGGTTATCTCTTATCAGTTTATAAGATACTTCTTTGAATAGCCGTTCAACATTTACTTTATTAGATGTCTAATTTCTTAAAATCTTTATTTACGGTTTCCATGTTTCTGTATTTTGTAGTCATTTGAGCAAATGTATTTTTAACTCTCGGTAACTTAATTATATACGATTTTGAACGTCTCAGATCAGCAAAATATATATTTTTGTGTCTACGAATTTGTTTGAACATACTTCATTTGTACAATTGATGGTTTGATTAATTTAACAAACTCAAATCACAAAATAATGTATCATTCGGTCGCCTAGGCGAATGGTGAGTCTCGACAATTTCATCAATTAGGTACTTGAAGAAATTTCCCCATATTATTTACAATTGACAATTGTAAAATTGGCTCAACCGGCCTCTGATAGAAATTTGATTGTATAGTGGTTACAAGCTTTGTTCTATACAAATTTCTTAGCTTTGAACACAAACTTTGTGTGTTGTGAATTGATCCATTCCTACAGAGATTCAAACGTCACTCTAAATAAATTAAACTATTAATTTTTTTATTTACAAAAGTCACGCGGTAAGTCATTGCAGCTGTGTAATGACCAAGCTCTACTCAATGTTGATTGGGGTTGTTTTTCTTTCAATATCCATGAAGATCGATTTTGTATCATTGCTGGTATACTAGTTGCTGTTCATCCATTGTCCAATTGCCCTCAAATTCTTCTCCTCATTTGGTGGACCTCCTGTCATGTCTGCTTGAAATTCACTAGGGTAATACCATCAGAAAACGCGTAGATTTTCTCCAAATATTTCTATAAAGCAAGTTCATTCATATACAGCGAGAAAAAAGTTCGTCCTAATTCAAGTTTCTTGCGGTATTCGCGGATTAAAGCACTTTCGCTTTTCACTTGGCCAATGTGGACTACTTGTTCTCTGTTATTATTATATGATTTGAATATTTCCAAGGCTAGTCTTAGAATCCCTGATGCTTCCAGTTTCTCAACTAGTTTCGCTTTTGATTTAGTGCCGAAAGCCTTAACCACGTCAAGGCAAGTTAGAGTTACTTTTTACCTAATTCCAGGCTTAAGTGAATTTCATCCGTGACCTTGAATAAGGCTCTTTTAAATCCAAATTGCCATGATCGTAGCTCAATTTTTGTCATGCAAATCGAAATCTTATTACACCGTTGGAAAGGGCATTACAATTTTCACCAGATAAGCCACACGACACGTTTTTAACTTCGTATTTAGTTATTCTTTTCCTAATCCGAATTTCAAACTGTAATTTTTCAGTTTTTTTTACGAAATTGTGAAATAGATCTTCCCTGTTCTCTGAGAAGGAAAATTATTCAAGAAGAACATCCTTAAACTTTTAGTTTTCCAAGAGTATAGGGGAGGTTCACATGAAATGAGGTTTTTTTGTAGTAGAGGTTGGTGAAAAATTTATTACTGGACTGACAGTGAGGGGGTATACATCAAAGATGTGTCCCCCTCGAGGCATACCGACTAAAAAACACCGTTCCTCTATTCTTTCAGGACTGTCCCGGGGCTGCTTTTTGGCATCACTTCGGGACGAAGATGAAATGAGGTGAAGAGGTACCGACATAGTGCAACCCAGACTTGAAATCTTTTTTCTTAATGAAAATTGATCGCTTTCATTCATGAAACATCTTAAAGTGGATGAAAATGTAATGTTAGTGGATGCTGAGTAGGAACAAACCTTGAGGCTGACACCTACTGAACTGCACTTTAACCATCGAAGTTCTCTAGAGGCTCTTAATCACGTACGGTGGAAGGTCGAAAAAGCTTTTTAAGAGGCCATTCAAAAGAGCAACTACCGCGAAAAAACCGCCCCGTGAGAAGCGAGTACGCTCGGCCCGGCGTATTCAGAGAGGTAACCTCATTTCTAAGGCTGCTCCTAACTGAGGAACGTGCGGGGCTCCATGACATTGTTTTGCCACAATTACGCCTTGTTTTCTTCTGCTGAGGGCAAAACACTTTCACGCGCGAGATCTCGTTTCCAGGGTCGTCACTTTTGAACGACCTTTAAATATCAGGAGGATGCAAAAAGGCTAAGGGATCGGAAATAGAATGGGTATCTAGATATGATCATCGGCTTCTATACTTGGAAAGTCCACCATTTCAAGTTGTAGTAACCTCATACAGCAGCTTTGGAAAACAATTTTTAAGGACAATTATCAAGTACCTACTCAAGTATAGAGGAATTCCCTACTCTGTATCGATAACATGTTTATTACAAAGGTACCTATAATAAAACGGGAAATGGGTTTGAGAATCTAAAACACTTGAAATTCGGAAAACGGTTGAGGATATCCAACTTGTCCGCTGCACCTCCCCAGCAACATTGAACCAGTAGGCACTGCACACTTGATGCTTTTTCTGAAATCTACGTTTCTTTTGATCTTCAAGAGTTTCGATATATCAGCGAATCCAGGGAGGTGAAAATTGAAGGAATCGAATTGCTGATGATTATGCTTCAAGGTTTGCCCTGAATGATGCCGTGTAATGGAAGACGGGACGGAAAGAATCATTTATCCACTCATATGAAGAGAGCTTAGTACTTCTATATCGAAACGCCCTCGTAGTGACGGGCTATTTGAATTCAAATGGCAGTCAAAAAAGCGTGTCGGAATTTCAATTGTGGTTCATTATTTTGACATATTTTCTGAAAGGAGACCTTAAGTTAAGGATTGTCGTCTAATAACTAGAACAAACCACTGAGTAATGAAAGAAACGTATTAGAATTCTTTCACCAACTCTTTGTATCCAAACATCTTAAGGAAAACAGACAATTTCACAAAAACCACCAGTGACATTCTGTACACAGGTATTTGTGGTATCTTCTCCCTACTGGAAGTAAACCTCGAAATGGGACTCGTATTCATGCAGCCTCCATTTCTCATTTCAAGAAAAATGCATTAATAATTTTCAAAAATTACATGCTATTAATGAAAACCACAAAATTGATCACATATCTACCGAAACACTGAATTCCACCGGCTTTTTCATAGCGCGTAGCATCTTTTTTGAAGACCAGCTTCTCGACCTGCGAGTCAAGCTATATCCATTCCAGAACCAGTTGATCCCACATCTGAGGAATGTGTTCGCTGATTGTCATGCATCACCTTGAATTATACCGAATCTCTTAAAATTTGCTTAATTCTTGCCGTGGGCCGTCCGGAGTCGTTTAAGTATACTTGACAGACTCTGAGTTCAGTTCTCAATCAGTTTCAGAACGTGGGAAAGAACTGCTGAGAGTATTGAGCTGTGACCATATTGTCTGTCCACAGCTCCCGAACAACCGTCTGTGGTACAAAGGAAACCAGGCCGAGAGCACCCAATTACACACCACGGGAGCATTACGGGGAGCACTGCTGCCTTACCAAAGAGATCAGCCGATCCGTTTCCTGGTACCATTACATGCACTTTATTCAACACAGAACCAATCAACCAGCTGTTTCTGAAGACGAATATTAGACGTTTTGTTTTCTATTCAGAACTATTTGTGGATATCTTATAGTGGCAGAAAGCGGAGTTTATATTTGAGTAGGTACATCGCCAATAATACTCCGAAGTGCCCTAACCTGCCTTTTCACAGCATATTTCTCAACATAGATTGGTGGCATTTCACACATTTTCGTTCTTTTTCCCGATTTTATCTTCAAGATTGGTGCTGTGTTGAGGAGCACAGTGGCATCATTTCCATAATTATGAATCAATAGGATTTTTGTCATTTTGATTTCAGATGATTTGAGAAACTCAACAAGCTGCGGTTGTACGACGTAGCACATTAGTGAATATGTGCCGTGGAATATAATTTTTATCATACCTCCCCATGTAGATATCAATACTCAAGTCATCTAAATAAAAATATATCATAAATAAAAAAAATTTATTTTCGAAGACCATCAAATTTCATGAAACGTCAGTCAAATCAAAGACTAACTCCTGGTGAAAGGATTTTCAGGGACGGATGATCGGACGACAAAGATTGCAGCGAAATCCCGTGAAAGAAAGTATCACCAACCGGATTACAACGTTCCGATCTGTCTTGAGTTTGTGGACAGCTTCTAATTCACTAAGCTACGGATCAACACAACGTGACTAATCCACAGCCAATCGAGAATACAAAACTAATCGGAACTGCAGCGTTATAGTGTGATAAGATGCACATCACCCTATGAAAGAAAGTTCTCGACTTCCATGAGAAGTGTTTTTCCATGTGTAATCTTGAACATTTCTGGTTTAAATGAATATTCAGACCGTAATGTGCCACATGGGTTTGTTAACATGAAATGGAAGATTCGGACAACCATTTGTATGCAATAACGGGAACTAGTTATGAAAATTGCCCATTTTTGATTTATTATTCATTAATAAACCATTGTAATCGCCCTTGAAAAAAAAATCTAACCTCCCCTGAAAATTTCATGGTTTACGTTTCAAAGGGTGTAGAGGGTGGAGTTAGACGAGGGGTGGGTGAGGTGCTCGTCGAGGGGGTGGTAGGAGAGTCGGATAGGGGTGAGTGGGAAGACGAGGGGGTGGGTGAGGCGCTAGTCGAGGGGGTGGTAAGAGAGGCGGATAGGGGTGGGTGGGGTAAGACGATGGGGTGAATGAGGCTCTAGTCGAGGGGGTGGTTAGAGAGACGGATAGGGGTGGGTGGGGTGCTAGTCGAAGGGGTCGTAAGAGAGGCGGTTAGGGGTGTGTGGGGTAAGACGAGGGGGTGGGAAGATTTCGATCCGGGGGCGGTCGGGGGCACCACCCTCGATTTTGGTTTTTTATTCAATAATAAACAATTGTAATTGCTCTGGAAAAAAAAATTCTAACCCCCCCTGCAAATTTCATGGTTTACGTTTCAAAGGGTGTAGAATCCGAATCTGCAATAAAAAATTTTCCGTCCGTCCGCCGTAAGCCGTGCGCACGATTTCTCCCAAACGGCTGAAGCAAATAAGCTGAAATTTTCAGGAAAGATCCCTGTTGGTTCGACGGCGCTCTAATTCTTGGGCCAGCTCTCTCACTTAATTTAAAGTGCCCTTTAAGGGTTGTCAAAGTTTTGTTAAATCCCTAAAAACCTCGAAAAAAGTCAAGGCGGCCTAAATTTGGACTCTTTTTGAAGAACTTTCCACGAGGAATCGAATGAGCCCCTCCCCAGGTCCTTAGGTCAAACCATTCCCGATGTATGGTGCCAACATTTGCTTTATTTTGGTTTATTATTGTTTTTGTTTTGATTACAGTAACCTAGTGATGTAGTGAACGTTGATACTGGAGTGAACTCCTAAAAGGGTTTATAGCCTAGTATATATATAGAATACTATATAGTTTATAGTATTCTGATAACCATAAAAACCCTTCAAATTCTTTCCCTGGGGTTTATTATTCAATTGGCTTGCGTCCATGATTTGAATTTCTACTAAGCTTTGGAGTGTGCGTGTTTCACAGGTGATGGAGCGATTATTGGATTTCAGGAGATATGCATAGAGCACGTAAATCTGTTATCAACTAAAATACCTATTTGGATTGATCAATTGGTCATATTCGTGTGCCTCCTGAAATTCAATAATCGCTCTATCACCTGTGATTTTACTAGTTCATCTTCATAAGTTATCTTAGGAGACAATTTTCACCACGATCTTTCGACTCTCTCTCGAAGAGGGAGAAGGAGAGAAAAATTCTCAAAAGAGCTTTTCAAATCAATAAACAGAATATCGACGACTTTATAAGGACACTTGCAGCCTCAATTGGACCCTGACAGTGATCATTCGACAACGAACATAGTCTGCAGATGGTGCAGGATATGAACTAATCAACGTTCGACCAAACTCGCGAAACCGAGAATTTCTAGGTGTAGAGATATTAGCTAAAGATTTCAGCTAAAACACTTAGCAGAAAGCCGGAGAATAGAACTGCTAATTAGAAAATGAAACACGTGGGAATAGAGATAGTACGTAGAGTCTCAGTTATAGTCGCATGAAAATCTCGTGAGAAACGACCTAGTGCCACAGGGAAGAGACAATACTACACTTAGGATGTTACAAAGATGGGCTCGTTGCATGTAGGCAGTACAAGTTACCACGTTTAGCTCAAACTAACCTGTTATTTACTAAGTTAGAGGAAGTAACGACAAACCTACTATTTTGAAGATAGAGATCTACATCTCAGTTCAATGTACATGGGATTCTGAATCTGGATTTGGAGGATGAAAAGAAGATACTTCATTACGTTCAATCAAAACAATGTTAAGATACTTTTTACAGGGGAAAACTAATTTTATTGGTTTTCTGCCGAATCAACTCTCAAGGTTCAATCCAGAAGGATGACTGCAAGATGATTGGCATTAACATCAACCTGAACGTAATCATACCGAAGAACCGAACAAAACCAGTTAGAATAATCAAAAGTAAACACATTAATTGAAAAAAACATATTTTATATCAAATTTATATTAAAAAATATCGTAATTACCTTTATTTACACTATAAATCAAAAACTGATTTATCCTAAAATAAAATTCCAATCAAAACTTTGCTGAATTTAACTTTGTGTGTTTCAAATCAAGCCCTCAGCCGATTTAAACAGATTTTTTCAAATTTGCCTGCTCGTTCTTGTATCTATCCTCATTTATCCATTCGTTCACTATTTTTCACTCGTAATTTCAAGTTGCCAAAGAAGAGAGACAACTTGTGTTAAAACGTTGAGTTTCGGAGGAAAAAAACACTCTCTTTGACTCATTGAACTTTGTCATAGACAGTAAACAATAAAGCTTGAAAATTAACAATAATTTCAAATTATTTCTGAATTAAGGACGTTAATCTATATACAGGAATACTAAACGTACAGAGGTAAATTGACATGGATCTTTTTGTTATTGCAATAACGTCTCTTTTTCATGGTTTTCTTTCATCTCTTATCGTTTACTCATTACTAAAACTACTATAGCGAAATCAATTTATGCATTATACATAACACTTAGCACATATCAGGCAACTAATAATTTCCATTGGACTATATGGGTTCTGTGATTTTAGAGCTGATGAAGGATTGAACACTCTGAAACATGAGTGGGCATGAGTAGACAGGAAAAATCATCAAGAAGGAAACAGGTATGGAGCGCCATGATACCGTCTCTTCTTGATCCCCAAAACAGCAGGGAGTCACAGCTCAACATTCGCGAAACATCCACAACTTTCCAGTCTCTCGACCTTTGCACCAATAATTAACCCTTCAGCCGAGATGAAGTTCCTCATCACGGGAAGAAGGCGAATAAAAGTTTCCACACTCTGTTATGGTTGTGGCCTTTCACTCCTCTGAACCGCTTCCTAATTTGTATTCCGTCTAGGATCAGATGACGGCCAATGGAAACCTCAAGAGGGCAACTTCCGCCGAAATAATCTTATGGGCGGTCAATCCAGATGAAAGGAGGCGATTCCTCCGAATAGGGCAGAAAGTGTCGAGTTCTTAGTCTGTTAAACCCATATGAACCAGCTTGTATGTGATCTTGAGGTTGTGGACCTGGGACTCAATTGAATAGCTATAATGTCGGTGATTAAGTTGTTCATCATCTACTAGAATTATTTCTTTCCAATTGGTTTGCATTCAAATCAGCATTGCATGATTTCTAAGGAAAACCTCAAATATAACCTTCACGCCGCTTTATTCCTCCCAGAAAATCTTGAGTAGACCTAATAAATTATTGCCATTCCCTAGCAGCACCAAAGACATCATAGAATAGAAGCAATGTAAAATAGCGGCCTCTCAAGAATGGACAGTATTTCACATTTTCAGCGTTCTATCTCCAATAATTCCTAAGCTGTGCATCAAACGTGAACACACAAAAGCAATGACCAACTGATTTGATCGCCAAAACCTGACTTGCCTTTTGAAGTTTTGGAACTTCAAACAACTGAAGTTGAAGTAAACTGCTGGTGGCGTCTTATTTACTTCTTATTTATATATTAGGCTATTAAAAATTACTCTGCTAATGAACCAATATTGATCCGATTGATGTCTACAAACCCCATGAGGCTGCAAGGTTAGCATAAAGACAGTTCTGCGCAGATCCTTGTCAGTTTCTAAATGACTATTCACAGTGTATGTCGATTGAAAAGAATTCTGCTGAAATGATCTTTGACTCTTAGCGGGTAATTTATCTAAAAAGATTATCTTCTCGCCAAAATCTAGGAGTGTTTGCCAACATGACTCACATTCTCAAGGAGTATTGATTGAAGTGTAACCTGGATGTTGAAGATCTTCTTCAATTTTCTTCTTGAATTTTAAAAGTTACATGAATATTTAGAACCAAATGGATTGTATTCAAATTGAGATTGGTAGTTCGAAGAAATGGTAAACCTGCTGTTCGCTTCATCCAACTTGTTTATTAATTATTAAGAGTCAAAATTGGTGTCTTGGCCAGATATTCTTTAAATTCATTTTATCAGCTGTTATTTCCGTATAGTTTTGAATGTACGTGTATCGGCTATAAACCCTTTTATTCTTTTAGGAGTTCACTCTAGTATCCACATTCACCACATCACTAAGTTACTGAGATAAAAAAAAACCCCTACTGTTTTTGTTTTGATTGCAGTAAACTAGTGATGTAGTGAATGTGGATGCAAATGTTGGCACCATGAATCGGGCCATACATCGGGAATGGTATGAGCTACCGACCTGGGGAGGAGCTCATTCGATTCCTCATAAAGAGTTCTTCAAAAAAAGTCCATATTTAGGCCGCCTTGATGGACGGAAACATTTTTATTGCAGATTTGGATTCTACACCATTTGAAACGTAAACCATGAAGTTTTCAGGGGGTTAACTTTTTTTTTTTTTAGAGTTATTTTGAAGTTGCATTATTCTGTAAAATTCCCTCTCTAATAATTACGATTTAGTATTGTTAGGGTTTGAGAATCTAACATCTGCGAAATGCACGTGCAGAAAACGTACTGGGAATGAATAGTAGGCACTACTTGTTGTATTTACCGAATTCTGAAAATTCGCTGATAGAATAATTTCACTTGACGAGATATCTAAGTTTTAGGCATACAAAAGCCCATTTTCAGCATTTAACCCCCCTTGAAAGGGATATATGGCTAAAAACGATACAATTCATACTGAACTTGGAGGGAGACATGCCTAAGAAGCACTAAATCCATGTAACAACGTTGGGTTTTATGCTAAAAACGCAGGGTCTGATCTGGTAGAATGATACTTTCTTCAGAATGCCGGGAGAACGTCGATCCCCGATGCTTCCCCGCACCAGATGGTCAACTGACAATGTACTTGGAGGGAAGAGGAAACGTTGCAGCAGAACTGCCCCAAGTTCCAGAAATGAGAACCCACATGCTTAAAAGGCATATGTCCGGGCGAAGTGTTAAAGTAGATGATTACATATTATGGTAGTAATCAGGAAGTTTAAATTAGTTGATTTACTGTGCATATGCATTATTTTCAATTTGAGCTGGGCATTATTCAGTATTAGTGAACCTGCAAAACCCCCCAGAATAGTAGGTTATCGTTGGCATCAATTCGTATTTCCAAATATCCCTGCGTTTGAAGGGCTTGGTCGTTCCATTTCATACTTGGAAGATCGCGGGTTTTGGCAATCGCGGGATGATGACGGAGCATTACAAGTCAGAGCGATCCAGTGGGTTGAACCTGGGAGCGGGTTAAAGGCAGAATCGAGTGGGCCGGGACATGGACTAACAATGAGGCTCTGAGGTGCATGCTGATAAGGCACTTCGCCGGAATAGGCGCGACCGGCTAATGAGAGGTCAACTAGTCCCGCGAAAAGAAAAAAAAATCCCCCTACATCGTCGGGTCGTCTCCGATGAAATATTAAATGTTAAATATTATTATTCGCTCTCCGTTCAGTAGGAGTTTCGATATTTATTTACCGGTTGATAACCTGGACATTGACTGCAGCGGTAACTACGAGTACACTGCAGATTATCCATGCACATCGTAGAATTACTTCACCTCCTCGTGTTTACTTTCATTTATAGTATGACCTCACATGTGCAGAATCAAGTAACTTCGTTAATTACGATAGCAGTGCTACAACTGAGACGAACGCTGCAAATTCCCACATAAAGGCTTACTGTTTACTGCAATTCTAGATAGGTAACCATCTTCGTAGATTTCTACTATTCCCAGTCTGTAGTACACTACCTAAACTATGCTACTGCATACCTTGTAATTGCATTCTAGATGCTTTAAAAAGAGCTTAATTCACATTTCAGCGCCTCATCGGGGGTGAATATGCAAGATGACCTACCTGGGATAGGGCTGGACAACACAATCTATCTAAGTTGGTGCTGAAAAACAAGATTTAACTGACATTTTAATTTTTGGTATCGTTGGATGCACAATTTTCAGCGCTACCTGTCAGTAATGAGAAGTTAATACGTTTCAATTGAAACAATGCCGTAAGTATCAATTGGGTTATTTCGATCAATTGGGATGTGCATCAATATGAAACATGCAATAAAGTTTAAAGCTTTTATTTAACTTGCAATGTATGTATGTAGGTATGTTCGGGTTGAATCTTACGACCCGATTTTGAAGCAGATACTCTCAACCTTAAGCTTTAAGGTTAAGTTTAAGATTAAGCTGAAATTTTGTATGCACGTTTAGATTGGATGACAATACACGATTAATTGTGTGACGTCATTCTGAATTCAATATGGCTGACCATCCAAGATGGCGGAGCAGTTATTTCTAATACATTTCAACAATATAGGTATCAAATGAAAGGGCTAATGAAAGGGTTTGTTGAGAGTGACTCGAAAAGTAATGTGGCGTCATTTTAAATCCAATATGGTGGAACACCAAAGATGGCGAAATAGTGATTTTAATGCATTTCTACAATATTGGTTTCAAATGAAAGGTTGTTGAGAGGAAGTCAAAGTTGAGAAAAAATGCATGTTAAAAAAGAACAAGCTCTTATCGGAATCCCCCTGAAATTTTGTGCAGAGACCATAAATATAGGCTATAAGTAGTATCTAGTTAAGCATTGTACCTAATTAAACTAAAAATTAAAAAATGAACTTAACAAAAAAAGTTGATCAATGAAATAAGAATTTTAGTTAATTTACCCAAAAAAATCTCGCGAAATAAGCTTTTTGATTTAAAATTTTTAACTGCCTACTTATAGCCTATATATATATACACAGTAAAAAGTAAAAAAATTAAGTAAAAATGTATTTCCTTCTTTTTAGGGCATTTAAATAAAGCTTTCAAAAAAGGTTTTTTTGTTTAATTTTTGATATTCTGATTGCTGAATATTCAGCCGTTTGATTTCACTCTTTAGTGTAGACAGAAACTGATGGCTGATGGACAAAATTTGTATTTTTGATCCAAATTTCATCAAATTTATTTTCTGTAGTTTCGAAGAAAAGCTCCAAACGGCAGATGGTCGGAGTTTTAATTTTATTTGATTTTTACCCGATTTCTTTATTCTACGCCCCTTAAAACGTAAACCAACTCATTTCAAATGGGGTTGAATTTTAAAAAAGTGCATTGTACAAAAGTACATTATTGAAGATGTTAAACCAGAAATAAACGACCATCCTAAAATTAAACAACGCTATAATTAGGTGATCACCGCTTATTGCACTATTGTTTACTTCGATGGTAGTGGGTTTTTCCGATTTAAGACCCGCAGAACAAACCCTGCGAACTTCCACGAACGCACCCGGACGCACCGCGAATCAAAACAAAGCCAAACCAGTTGACCGAGGCGCGTAAATTTTCCCATACCAGCCTAGTTTATTCTGCTGCGCACTAAGCAATTTTTTTTTTTTTTTGTCTCTGCAATTGGTTTTTCTATGTTCCTTGGAGTATTAGGGATAGGATGTATCATACAACCTCTCTGAACATCTTAATTATTCGGACAATGTCGCCCCAATGTGCACCGGTAGAATGTCATTAAAAACCTACCCAAACACATTGACCATCACATCACGTATAACTTTGTATCCCAAGTCAAATTATGTAGTAATGCGCATGCGCAAAACCTCATTCACCCAGCGGCCTTTGACGTACGTAAGGAGCCCAACCGTGAAATTGAGCCGAACCTTCTTTTTTTTTTTCAGTTCTCTCCCTTGAAACGCCTGACATATTCCGAACGCGTCCTTCGCCGCACAGCTCCGAGATTATGCAATTTGCATGAAGCGGTACATAATTGCGAATGACCGCCGATTTTTTTCCCCGCTGTGGAGGCCGGAAACAAAGGTGGTCCACGCTGGTCCCCAACAGGATCTTTCCCTCGAGACTCAACTTCGGGGAAAAGTTAGAAAAATCTACTTCGAAATACCAGCGGGTACTTACTTCAATTTTCTTCGGAGTCCAGCCAAGGCGATCGGTATAACCACTTCCTTATCTAAAATAGCTTCATCAGGAAGAAGTCGGTTTACGATAATTAGTAAAAAGTCGACGATTTCCCCGACCCTTTAAACATAGGAAACTCACGTCTCGATACAAACGAGTTGGTTTGGAATTTGAATATACCACTTATACAAGAAACCAACCAGAAATGAGAAAAAAGCTGCTCTGCTTAGTTTAGTTCCCAAATGGTGTGGTGGTAATAAGTTCGTTTAAGACTAATAACATTCTTTGTATTGTAGAAATTCAATAAGGACCCTCTGGGTGACACGCAAAAATAATTTTGGCGAATCGATCAGCTAATTGGTTTCATTCTGGATCAATTTGAAATGAAGCTCGTACTTTTTGATGTACAGAAAACAACCACTTATAGGTTGCCTGACGCGTTGAGCAACTTCTGCGGGATGTTGTTTTTCTGAATGATCAATGTGGCTGGAATGTGTGCTGGAATTTGAAAGAACACGCAGAAGCTGGAATCTACATACAAAATAATCTATTTGGTTCCAACATTGGCGACTAGAATGAGTTGACGCCGTCAATACTCTAGAGACCACAAATCATTTAAGACCAACAACATTCTTTAAAAGGAAGAAATTTAATAAGGACCCATTTGGAGACACTAGATCAATTTGAATTAGAACTCGTACTTCTTGACCTACAGAAAATTGTCGCATTCAGGATGGCTGATGCGTTGAGTAACTTCTGCAGAACGTTGTTGTACTGATTGATCAGTATTTCCTAGAATTTGGCTGTTATTTGATAGACTGGAATGTTTGCTGGAATTCGGAAAACCACGCGAAGCTGGAATCTACATTGCAATATAATATATTTGGTTCCTTTTTTTGCCACTGGAATGAGTTTGCGTCGTCATTGCTCTCGAAGTACACCTGGTTGGGTGTCACTTGTAAGGGTGTTCACAGTTAAGTTAAATGGACCAGCTCAGTGAAACTCAGAGCAAAATTTTCTGACGAGCAGACTTACTGATTAACTGAGAACCTTTGGCGATATGCTCATTCATATTTTACCAGGAACGCCTTCAATGAATGTGTGATCAGGAGTATGTAAATTGGTATGGTATGGAATGTCCAGATCAGTAATCACTGTCAGTAGTACACTTCTCAACATCCAAGAAAGTATTCTCTACTACCAGTGGGAGTATCTCCTGCATCTTTTAGCTTTCCGATTTGATTGACAGTTGCTGTTTTCAGAAGGCACTGAGTTAAGTTGCTCAGTGGATTGACCCCTGAGGCCAGCAGCTTTCCGATTTTATCTACGATTGCCGGAATTCAAAATGGAACGACTTTGGGGCACCAAACTCATTCACCCTGGTCAGCTGAGTAGCTCGTGCGGGTAGTAACTTTTTAATTTGATTGAATTTGAAATAGAGTGACTTCTTGATATCGACGGTTTGATCAATGATTGATTACCATATGCGTCTCGTAACTTTCCAATTCGGTTTTCGCTTCTCAGTGTTGGAATAAAGCAGTTCTTGAGAACTCAAAAAACGAAACTGATATGTGATGATCAATTAATTCGGTACCTCATGCAGTTTTCCAATTTGACGTGTGTTTATGAAATTGAAATAAAACGACTTTATGTCACCTAAAACACTGTTTCAACCATGATGTGTCAAAAGTACCTGTAATGAATTGACACATTTTCTATAACACCTTGAAATCGAGAGGTCGAAGTTAGGTAACAAACTGAATCTCGAACCGAACTAAAATAATTCGGCAATTAAAGATTTCGAAGGTTTCTAAGAGAGGAAAAAAAATGTAATCGAGAGAAAGGAAGGTGATGGTTCTGGAAACGGAGCGTGATGACTGAGGAAGCGGAGAAGGAAAGACACGATCCGGTAAAGAACCCGAGGAGGAACTGAGCATTGTTACCAACCTTTGATGAGAAAATATCGTACCAAAACCCCCATAAATTACAGTATATTATCATAGGTTAAATATCACTCACCTCGTAATATCAAATACAATTCTGCACCAGTGGAATATGAGTCTGTTGAAGAATCATTACACTGCTGGTTGCAATCACATCCTTAAGGCTGTCAACAATTATACAGCTGGTTGCAATTACATTCTTAAGGCTGTTGATTGCCTTTATCTGCATTATATGACATCTAGCTGTATTCTGTACAAAGATTTCAATAAAAAAGCGACAACGTACCTTTGAGTTTCAGGGCTCAGCTCGGAACTTGGATATTTATACTCTGTGATATACTTACTTTCACATAGTCATGACTTTATTTCAATTAGATAAGTGTAAACCTAATCATCTAGGTCTTAGAATAGTTCGCTATTTTTAGTTACAAATCGTGTTCGTTTCTAAGCTTCACCAGACATTTCATGTGTTGGAGATGTGTTGGTGGCTTGTATTAATATGATCGTCACTTGAGTACACAGACACTAGAATCTTGTAGAGAATTCCTACTGTTTAACAGGTGAGTTGGAATGACCCCAAATAAATATTCCCTGTGAATAAATAAATGAAGGCCCCGAAATGAAGGAACTTTGGAGAAGTTCAACATGTACATTATAGAAAGGAGAATGAAGGAGAAGAACATTGTATATGATAGAAAGGAGAATGAAGTGGGTAAATGAGGATTCTGGCACGATCTTAATTGTTGCTGGGGGCCACCGCAGACATCCAGCTGCCAATCTGTGATTGAAAAAGTTCAATATAATGTACGAGCCAAATGCGGAGGATTTCCACGAATCCACGGATGGACAACACCGGAAAACGTGCACTTTAAGATGGGTGGTTAGGATGACGGTTAATACGATAGGGACGAGAGTAGAAACGAGCGTGTCCTCATGAAGGAATAGGAACCTACGTAACTTGAAATGGAAATTGAGAAAGTTTGAGATAAATTGTTGCTTTACAAAGCGTTGAATTACAAATTATTGAAAATAATCAACCAAAATGTATTGTCATTCTATTCTTCAAGAAGTTGCCTCGATGAAGACGCAGTTTGAATATTTATCCTGAAATGATTAACATAGAAACTATGGTCTCGTGGTGATGTTGAGGGAGGATGGGCAGAGAGGGAATCTCTTCAGTGGCTAGCGGGACAGCGGGGGTCGGCGGGATGGCGCCGCCTGCAGGTGGATCCGCCGGCCGCAGCCTTGACCCACAGCCGCCCTGCACCTCATAACTGCACTTGGGCCACTTGCACTTTCGTCTTCCTCCGCCTTCCGCCCTCTTTGACGCTTCGAGAGGAATTCCCTCCAAACGCTAATGTCTTAGCATCCCAAAGCTTTGATCGGCATCTGTTGGATTTGCATCTTCGAAGAAAGAAAGTCTGCCAATTGGAGTGTGGCAGACACCACACGGTTTTATGGGGTTGTCTAGAAAATATGAACGCATAGATCTTTTGGATACTCAACAATCAGTACCCACTTGATGATTCTCAATCGCATTTTTAATACTAAAAATAAACGGATGGTTAAGTGGAGAACTCCTGTTTTGAAAATTCAGGCAGCACTAAACAATACCCAATTTTATTAAACCTTGATAATGAATAGGTATCCTTGTGCATTCCCCACGGAGATCTTGCAGCTTGTAGGTCTGCTGTTTAATTTTTCTGGTGGCCCTACTCCCAAAATCAACCCTGTGTGGTCCTTCTTCAGAATAGAGCGATAGACACCCGAAAACGAGAAAATGTTTTGAAATTGAACAATTTTTCTCATAGACTCTCTTAACTCTAGACGTTTCTTAGTTGTTGATATTAGTGGTTTTTATCTTACAAAACAGATAAATTACTCCTAATCCGCTCAAATTATGTCTAACATCAATATTCATCACTTTTTTTTTTAAGATAAAATTGACATATCTTCAATTCTGTACTAAAACACGGAATGAATGTAATTTTGGTCGTTATTCAGAATTAGGCCTGCAATGTGTCTGTCGTCATCAACTTTATTGTAATTTGTTACCGCGGTTACACCAAATAAGCCTCAGTAGCTTTGAGGTACCAATATTTAGTTCACGAGCAGTAAGAACTACAAATGATGCTGGTGGATTTTACGTTTTCGCAAGCGCAGAGTGAAGTATTGGTTTCCGTGAGATGCGTTTCATAAGAAACCATATACAGTCTACTCTCACATTCCCTAAAAATTTGATCAAAATCAGATAGCGATTGTAACAATTGAACTTTCTACCAAGTTATGCGGACAGACGACAAACATATACAAAAGAAAGAAAGAAAAGAAAGTTGTTCAGGAATGTTCAATTTTGATGAGGTATCTCCTGAAAGTTGAAACAAAGGTTTCCTTACCTACAGATAGATTTGGAAGCAAAATCAATTTATTACTGGATGGTAAAGAATCGCTTCCCAGTCAACATGAAGGTAACGGAAATAAATATTTTTCGTAAGTATAGCCTTCTTTTCACTTTTGGAAGATGGAACAATGTTTTCTAAAATCAAAAAGTACTCTCGCATTTCACCTTTTGTGTCTGATCAATTTTTGTGTCATATCAGTGTGTCGATTTGTGTATTTGTGTGTGTGTTTTTTCGTGTGCCTGCAGATCCATGTAACAAGCCTTTTATAGATTAGCATCCGATTTTGATGAAATTTTCAGGAGATGTGAAGGTTGAGGTTTGGTCTCCTTACAAATCCACGCATGAATAAGTAAAATCCATCGAAAATCATTCTCGTCCCAGCCCTCAGATCCCGCTCAAATTTGAGGTGTAGTCGGCAATAGACCATTCGATCATTTCATATCAATTTCAACACAATCATATCATCATTGTACTCGTCAAACCTGCAATACAGCCGATTCAGCCATTTGGAGACGTTGATGTCTTTCCTGTGACATTGTTGTCCCACGAATTCTGGTAACAAACCTTATTTCTACGTCTTGTAAGATTAAGCATCTCTCAAGATGAATATTTACCATTGCCGAGCGATATGCAGGGTTTTATCATGTCGGCGTTGAGGTGGTCTTGGTCGTTGCTCAGTTATTTTATGCGCGGTCACGACTCCTCGGAGCTCGCCTGTGAACTGGATCAGTGAAATGTTTTGTTCCACTTCAACGGTACGCACTTCCCTATGGTCTCGTTATGTCAGCTGCTTGCATTGATGTTATTAACCATCTCGGCTGTTGTAGTCTGTACAGTGATTAAACTAGGTAATGTTCGACAATCATCATGAAAGCAATGCAATCAGAGAAGCTTGTGTGCCAGTAGACGGATCATTTATATACTAATCTCTCTGTTTGTAAAGTATAGGTTTCCGAATAGCTCGATGAATTTCATCTCTAATATTTGATCATCAATTGTTGCGCTGGTCAAAACTGAAATTTGTTGTCGGACAACACTCAGAGTCTGGGAAAATTCCCATGTCCGACTTGGTGGGATTCTTGGATACAAGTCACGGAATATTATCATGCGAATTTCGATACAACTGGTTTTACTAACGTTTGTATTTCGTTTTATTGAAGGAATTCGCAACTAGTGGACTGAATTGGATTAAATGGCTTGGGATTGTGCTGGTTAGCTCTCATTTGGTTCCTTGATACTTTGAGCGCCCTGTTGGCTGTCAGTTTGGCAGGTGATCATCCTTAGGCTGACGTTTGAGCCCACCCTTACATTCATCAATTGGTCGGAAGTTTTTGGACCTCGTCAGAAGATCTCGATAAATATCAAAATTTACATAGGTAATCCTCCCGAGTATGGTAGATAACTTGGGTTCGTGAGAGTTCACGACATAGCGGACACTACACCTGAAAGCACATGTGTGCGATCTTCTGGAAATCATCTGCAGTTTAGTAGATCCGCCTGTAGGCACATGCGCGCAATCCTTTCAAAATGATCTGCAGCTCACTACGTCAATCAGCAAGCAGATGTGCCCGATCTTCTGGAATTCAGCACCTCCGCCTGTGAGGGTGCCTGGTAGTGGATGTTTGCCCGTCGATTGTTTCTTAGATCACGCAATCAGCCAATAACATATTACGTGGGGCCCTTCAGATTATGAATGCAGTTGACGTGAAGGTAAGGTTTGTGAACACTCAAACGTCAATTATCTGGAAAACCGAGTCCTCTAATTCCGGTCAATCACTTGTAATATATGAAATAGCTCTACTGCCCTCCCAAGAGAAGAGATGTTTTTTTAATTGCATTCCGTATCTACTCGGAATAGGATAATGATATTCTGTAGGGTGCATTCGGTATTATTATCGTTAATCCAGTAAACTACGAAGAATGGCTCTGCAATACAGGGATAATGCACCTCTTTGTGATAATGCTCGTGTTAAACAACCGCATTCAACATTCATGAGAATAAAATGACATAGTTAGGACCATTTTTCTGAAAGTGGATCACGTTCGAAAAAAAGTGCCCTACATCCCCAAGTTACCTAACCGCTTTTTTTGGTTTTTTACCATAGCGACTACCGACAAATCATAGACGTGATAGATTCGAAGAGAAACGCTCTCATCATGACATCCCATTCGACCGGCTTCCTGTTACGCAAGGGATCACATTTTCTTTTAATGAGCGCTAATAACAATCATACAGTCCGACCTACTTCCATGTTTGATGCTCCTCGTTTGGAAGTTCGAGACAAACGATGATCCTTTTGGTCGTTCCATTCCAAATGGAGGAGAATCATTTTTGTGCAGTACATTAAAAAAAGTTATCGCAGGCACGATAAATCCTATATTGTTCGTAATAAATGCGATATTTTACTTTTTAAGTTTACTATCCAGATTTACCGTGGTTAACGAATCTATAATCACACAAGTTAGAACACATCTTGAAAACGAAATGGAACTCAAATAAAAAATTGCATGACTATGAGTTTTAGTTTTGCCTGCAGCTCCTCTCTCATTTTTTTATTTTTCTAAATTTCTTTTTCCGTAATTAATGCAAATAATGACAACAACAATTTTAATCATGACTAGTTTTTATATAAGAAGGATGAGGGAGCAACTAAAAAACTTCAATTGCCCATACTACAAGTATTGAAACCAAGTGAAGGGATGTGTGGTGGCACCACCATGTCTAAGCCGGAATTCTGCAATTATTGATGACATAATAAGACTGATGAAGTCCTCGGTGTAGGACGAAACTTATCTGCCAACAAAAAATAAATACTCATTCTCCAAAATAAGGTATTTTTGTCGGATGCATAAACCCGTTCGTTTGTGAACAGCGTCTACGGCATTTCTAAGCTGTCCGGCCAAAGTCATTATAATCGAAGACCCGCTGTTGTTTGTGTTCATTTACGATGAATTGCGATGCAAAAAATTGTTAAGAGACATTTCTGTTCGGAAATGAGTTGTAGAACACGTAGGAGTCGGATTGTGCGTAACTCCTGGGACACCCTGTATAACTGAAAAAGACCTAACGTTTGAAAATAGGGAAAGCAACGGAGGAGGCTTTGTCTTGATCAGGGGCTAGGATATGCAATGACCCGCACGACTCCCCGGTCTTGATGGAGGGGTTGCTTTGTGCGCCGTGTATTATCAACCCCAATCTGATCTGGCCGTAGCATTAGGTGTACGAGTGTTGACAATTTCTTGTTTCCGACCGAATTCAGTTTAAGTAAAATGTTTGTTGACTCGAACATGTTATCCAGTTGTAGGACAATGGTAAGATATTGGGGTTTAAATCGAGTTTATGTAAAGAGTTAGAGTTTGAAAAAGATTGTTAAGATATACAACAAAAAATTAATATTTAAAAACGAAAATAAAAATGAATTTAATGAATGAAAACATTCGTTTGTGAACAGCGTCTACGGCATTCCTAAGCTGTACAGCCAAAGTCAGGATAATCGAAGAGCCGAGAGACGGGTATTGTTTGTGTTCATTTACGATTCATTGCGATGAGTACTTTCAGTTGAGTAGCTATACCACAAGTGAGTATATTGACATGATTTGTTTGTACGGTTTTGCCAATGGTAATGCTTCTGAAGCAGCAAGGGAGTCACACTCCTCCTGTGTACAACTTACACACTTGCAAAAACGTCGGATAGTATGAGACAAAATATTGGTACTGTTTATGTCACTGATCCTTTTTTATCTAGTAAACCATCTTTTTTTTTATCTACTGATCCTTTTATGTCACTAAGGTTTTGGTTATGTTTACCATTTCCTCAGCTAAAAATATTTTTAAAAACCAAAACGACTACACCCTTAGAAAGCTGAAATTTTGACGCACGTTTTACCAGGCCTGCACAGTTCTGCGTCAAGCATTCATGGGGTTTCTACGCGAGATGAAAAACAGGGGATTACAAGATTTTTGACAAAACTGCCAGTTTGCACAGCGATCGCACATCTTCAATGCAATAAAAATTGTTTTCTGAAGTCAAATAGACAGAAAATTAAGCGCTCTTTCCAACGGTGGCATCAAATTGGAGCTATCTCCCAAATTGAGAGAGTTATGACAGTTTTAATGAAATAAGATCGAAAATACGAAAAAAATCTTAAATTGCAAATAACTCGGAAATGAGTCATCTGGCTAAAAATTGATATAAGGCATTTTTGTTTGGAAATGAGTTGCAGAATACGTAGGAGTTGGATTGTTCATAACTTCTAGGACACCCTGTATATTTGCGCTGATGTGATTCGATAGAGAGGTAAGTTTATTACTCATGATTCCTTCGATCTCGTATAGGGTGGTTGATCAGGCGGTGGCTTAGCATTTTCCCGCAGCATTGGAGGAATTCATATGGCCTCCGTCATGCTAGAGAACGGTATAATTTTCATCTTTCTGAAAAGGGGCAGAAAAGGCGCTCGGTATCTAGAATGGTTTATTAACTAGATAGTAGATTGTTATGTAATATTTATTAACTTGTAAACCGCAGTGTATTCACCACACCAGGTCGGAGGGCAAAACAGCAATATTTTTCAGCAACATTTTCAAGCCTAATGAAACCTTTTCCATGTAAAACGAAACCTTTTTCAAATCAAATGAAATATTTTTCAAATCACAAAAGATCTATTGATAATTTATTGATATATAAGGTACCTATATAGGTAGGTATCCTGCAAATTGCAGGTAGATGCAATTGTTCCTATCTCAGAATGAAGTTGACATAGGATTATTGAAACAGATCTCACCTTATTGGAATAGGAAACAAGTAGGTAAAAATGTTTCACTTGGTATTGAAAAGATTTATTTTGATATGGAAAAGGTTTAATTTCGACTTGGAAATACTACAAATGGGACTAACGCATCATAAGCTATTCGTTGGCCGTTTGCGTAAAAAATAACTCTTAATTTGGTAAAGATATAAAGTAATTTCCTCAATTTAATAACGATTATTTTATTTGTCGATCCCATCTTAACTTTCCATCAATAAAAATTCCCAAATACTCTGCATTTTGCACTCTTCCAAATTTTGCGCATTAGGTAAACCGATTGACGTCAAAACACTATCCGAAAAAATCAAAAACTATCAAAACACTATCAATATAGTTTAAAGCTGTGATGTTAAAAACTATTGAAACTAGAATTTCCTACCCCCAACCCCTATCACCAATCTTTACTTTTCCCAAACACTCTCATCGCGGGTCATCACATTTAAGGCAGCGGTATGTGCGTTGCGGGTTCATTCAGGGTCTATCCCTGTTGGTTAGTTCGGAAACATTTACGCGATATTACGAATTCAAACGTGTCCATTGAAAGCGGCCTCCTCCCCAGCCCTTTTAAGATTACGACGTACCGGGTCCAACTGATTTATGGCTCCGATCGTTCCGTGTAAGTAGAAATTCACCATCGTAAATAAAGAGGTGTGGCCGCGGGGTTGTGAGAAAATAAATCCACGATCAGTCCGTTGGCGTGAATTGGGGGAATGAGCAAAGATGGGATTCCGGTAATATTGAGGTTTTACGACATTAGATGCCGAATTAGCTGGATTGCTCAATGAAAATGTACTCACAATAAAGTACTGAATGGAGTCTTCGAGGAGGGGATCTCAAGCACGCTCATAATATGACCATTACCTGGAAATAAGAAAAAATATGTCAATACACAAGTACATAAGTAATTTGTATATATGCAGTTAGAGCAAATACATAGGTATTTGTCCTGGAAACATTGTGATGTTACAACTTTAATTCAATAAATAGTTCTCTCTTCCCGTTCCTTGAAGCACCTACACCTGATCATTTACCTGGAGGTTATACAGTTTTTAGCTTCCAGGGTGTCTCTGGACATTGCAGGCTAATCGCTTTGGTCCTTGGAAGGGGCAATTATTCCACTTCTGCAAAACTGTATCATATCTCAGCGTAGCTTGGTTTCGAACCACTCCGTTCCTCTAACATTGATTGTCCTGATGGCCCTATTGGCAAAATTGGCAATAAATAATCAACTCTTACATCTCAACATTGATCTATTACCTCTGCCTTGCATGATCTGAGCCCTTCCAGCCTTCTGCTTTTTGAAATATCAGGGACCTTGATTGATTTGGATAGCTCCCTCCATCTTTCTTGAAATAGCTAACACTGACCATTGGCGTCCAGGCAAACCCACAACTTTTTGCCTTCAAGGGTATCCTCTGGTTGTTGCAGGCTAAACTCATCACGCCTTGGAAGGGTTAACCACACCATTCCACCAACTCCTTGTTATATGTTACTGAGCTAGAGCGAATCAATTCTCCTCTAACATTGAATTTCCTGACATCCGTTTTTCTCAAGCTAGCCCATATGCGAAATGAGCAACACACAAACAACTCAGACCTCCAACGTTCTACTTATTCTTCTACCTTGTCAATCCAAACCTTTCCACCTCTCACAGCCCTACTCCAGTCTGTTTTCTGAAATCCCAAGAAACCTGACATGTATGGATAGTTCCTCCTTCCTGTTTCTTTGTTACTGCTACGCCTCACCTGAACCTGTGCCTGAAGATTTTAACCTTCAAGGACGCCTTGTGGAGGTTGCAGGTCTCAACAGTTTGAAAGGGGAATTATACCATTTGACAAACTCATTGGTGTAAAATTCAAATGCAAACTGACTAAGATGGCTATTGTCCATTAGGATTTTTGAACTTGAAATCATTCTGGCTGACATCGAGCAACTATTGCCGACTGCCATTGTTCACACAGGTGGAAAAGCTGAGGAAAGTTACTTCACGAGCCAGATTCATAGTCATTTTCGCTCCCCGCAATAGGAAAAACAAGAGATTTCTGTTGTTTCTATTTGGGTACCAAAGTGTCCTGAAGTCATCATGATCCTACTGTAATCCACTTACTTGATCGTTTTCAGGTGTTACTAAACTATATGAAGAGACTTTTTGTACTGTTCACCTCCTACGTACGCTTGATTGTAAACTGTGCTAAACGGCTATCCAAGACTTAATCAATTGTTGGTTTTCTCGTTTAATGGCAATAAATAACCCGTCGTCGAGAATACTCATCAGTACATGGTACACTATCCCATCTATTCCCAAAACTTACCTTATTTATACTTTAAATTAAATGTTGGCCAGTAAGCGAATCAACACATGTTAACGACGCGGAATGCAGGAATGCACAAGCTTAGGAGGAGTTATCTCTCAAAAGATGGAGGTTGCACAATGTTTACCTCACAGATGTCTGAGCCGTCTTGCTTCGTTTGGAGTGTGCGTGTAGTGGTAGAGGCGAGTTTACCGCCAGCGGAGAAAGTAAATTCCCCCTCGTTCGAAGCCTCTTCCACTGCCCCTGTTTTACATTTAGAGTAAATGCTCGTAAATCTGGATTTCGTTCAAGTTCGCTTCCCGCACGGGTCCGACGAAGGGAAAAAAATGCGGAAGAGACCCACATTTTGTCTTCGGTTTGCTCATCATCAACAGCCATCTAAATCGTGGGAGAGTTTTCCACCACTACCGGGAGTTTTCCTTGGGTTAACCCTGGACTGTGAGTTATCTCGTCAAAAGGGGGGAAGTGAACGCTGCACTCGAGATCATCCTGCGAAGGCTTGAGGATTCCAGAATCAATCTGTGGTGGCTTAAATCTTGGATCAGGCTGATCCGAAACTGTTGCACGAGTCTCCATCTTGAAATATCTTTTGTTTTATGGCTTTTTTAGAGAAGAATTAGACATTGTAACATACAGTTTCACAGCCCAATCCCCCACACACATTTAAAGAACTTTTCTTGATGTCCAGCTTGTTAATTATTATGCTATCATCAGTGGCCATAAATGTTCAAAGAAAGCATCCAATTGTTGGGAAATCTTAATTCTTCGGGGAAAGATCTAAGTTTCTCTCTCAATCTCGACGACAGTATCGTCACACTCGAACCCATGTATATACACACGCATATACCTATGTCCAGATGAGTCTAAAATATGTAGTAAGCATAATGACAGACACGCGGACTCACTTTTGACACGAATTGAAGAGAAAAGTGTGAAAATCCAGCACTCTTCTTAGAATGCCTCAAAACGGATTTCGATGGAGAAAATTTCGGAAATAGTTTATTATGAAGTTTTTAGAGACATTGCCATAGGTTCATTTTGTACAAAATCGTTTCCTTCCTCTATTTTGTTTGTTGGAAAATGACAAAATCTGCCACTGCAATGTTCATAGGGATTAACTTCATCTAGTCGTATCTGTTCGTGCCACGCGTTATCGGTTCTCTTCCCAGCTGGTCAACTCGTTTTTACGTAATTCGATACGTCTACCGTGTCTTTTTTTGTTTAGTTAACTATGATATTTACACTATCATGATTATGTAGTGTACAACGAGACAAATACTCTTTCAGGAGTTGGAGTTGTCTCGACTTGAATTGGTCTTATGGTAACCGATCCATTGGGTAATACGATCAACTATCCAAGTGAGAGAGAGGAACTGAAAGAAGAAGAAAGAAAAAAAGTTTAACCGTCCACTTCCCAGGCCGTTCGTCGGGAAGTGGGTCGACACGTTGGTCTCCAAGTGTCCATATCGGTCCGTGAACGACCTAACTAAACACGAAAGGCTGTTACAGATGAGACGGAACAGAAATGCCTGAGGCTTAGTGGTGACGTGCGTTGTCCGTAGATGCTTGAGCACGCTTCAAGAAGCGACGCTGCCATCAGAAATTCAGCTTTTATGTCGGTTTATTTATTTTTGATTCCTCACTAATGAAGGTGGAGAAGCTTTAGTGTACGGTACAAAAGGCGAGTAAATGAGCTGACATAGGCAGGCTTTCTTTTTAAGATAGGGGGATGAATGACGATGACGACTTGGGTCCAAAACAGTTAAAGCGTTCATATGGTCGGCGTTTAGGGGGACTGCACCCTGTCATGTAGTGAGGGCCAACTACTTATCACTACCGAGAACATTCAAGGTAAGATCTGAATGGACTCACCAGTATAGTCCTTAAGTGAATGGACAATTATCAAAAGCGTGCCATTCTGAGTATTGAAGAACCATCTTTGTATCATATTGCACTGCAGATACTGGGACAATTGAGGGCTTGGGTACAAAACAGTAGAAGTTCATATGGTCCGCGTTTAGGGCGACTGCACCCTTTCATGCAGTGAGCGCTCACTACCAACAACTTATCAGTACCTAGAAAAATCAGGGTAAGCTCTGGATGGACTCATTAGCATAGTCCATAAGTGAAAGGACAGTTGTCGAAATAGTACCATTCTGATTATTAAAAAAATATGTTTGTTCCATATTGCACTGCAGATACTTTCATCTAGTGAGCGCCTACTACTTACAACTTATCACTAACGAGAACATTCAGGGTAGGATCTAGATGAACTTAACAGCATAATCCTAAAATTGACTGGAAAACTATCAAAACTGTGTCATTCTGAGTATTGACAAACCATCTTTGTACCATATTGCACAGTTATCTTCGCAAGGAGTACATAAAAATTATCGTACTTAAACAAATCACCTCTTTTAAATAAAATGCTCTACACCAGAGACTGCAGCACTTGTACCTTAGAGCAGCCCTTTGATGTTATGAAACAAATCGCAGCTCTGCCCAGATTTCGTTGAATGGTTTTGAAGGCCAAATTGGCTTGAACTCCACTTCATCATTGAAGATCGCAGATACCAACCTGGCCTACTGTTAGTGACACCATCGGGGGCATCTATTATTGATGTTTCAGTGATTTCTGTTTCAGAAAGCACATAAATTGCGGCTATCAAATATGCCAAAATTAGGAAGAACCAAGTTGTTGCTCTTCAAACCAAGAAGAAGCACAGTTAGCAGATGAACAACCCGGTCAGAAAAAAGTAATTGGTGCAACCTTTACCTGGCAAGGTGTATTGTACAAGACGTCAGTAACAGCAGGCTTTCTTTACATGACTCTGGAATGGATTATCACCTATGTACTAACAGTAGGAGAGTTCTTATAGTCGGTCAGCAATATGGAATTTTGGGTCCTGTCTATCAACTCACAATTGTACAAGGAAGAGAAGCAATGTCTTTTGATGACAAATCCACTAGTGGTATCATCTCCCCATCGATGAGGTGACAGGGCGAATCAGGCATTTGGATGGACCTGAAGTTACTGAACTTTCATAGTAATCGTATTATTCCTATTTTTGCAAAACCATCTTCGTAACGAGTTATCCAATAGAACATATCAATTCAAGAAGTGGGGAAAATGTACGAAATTAACATCTCCACTTGCTTTATTAATTATTAGCTCATAAGATCATGTTTGTTTACAACTTTACATCATTCAATTTAGCGATATCTTTCAACCCAAATATGATATTGAAGAAAGCAATAAAAATATAGGGTAAGACACGAAAAATCAGAGCAGACCGAGTACAAAATCCCCAGTTATTAGGCTCAAGGCGATGTATTGATCTGCTCCGATACTCATTTTGCTGTCTCGCAAAATTTTTTTGAGGTGAACTCGGCCTTCAAAAGCGTTCACATGTCAGTCCGTGACCTCACGCACGCAACCAAAGTCGCACGAACACGTTTTCAGTTTGAGAAAGAAATAACCAGCTAGACTCCATTCAAACGGGAGTGTGGAGCGATTAGTAAACGTGTTTGTTTTGAGCAAGGCGATAAATTAACGATATGCGATATCTTGTTGCAATAACCATTGATATTGGTGTGGGAACTCGCAACGGTACGGGTGATACAATAAGTATACACTAATACAATGTACAGAAAAAAGATTCGTTGACCTCCATACAGTTGAAACCTTAATGATGGTCATCGTGTGCTCTTTGGCGTATAATCAAACTTATCGTGATTGAACTTGTCCAAGCGTGACTTCACGAATAATGAGATACTTTGACGTTATTTTATCTCCTGCTCATTTGCTGATTTGTTCGTTTAAACATTTTATGTAAGTTTCAGAGTTGCCCAAAGTTGTAGTGAAACTGATAGATGGTGTTTTGACGCAAGTATAGTTTTGATCGTTACTCCACGTTTATTAATGCGAATATTATTACGAGCATTTTTGGTGGACTGTCGTGTTTCATCTTATAGACACAATATTCACATATTGTGTCTATCTCCATACAGCTGAAACCTTGATGATGGTCATCGTGTGCTCTTTGGCGTATAATCAAACTTATCGTGATTGAACTTGTCCAAGCGTGACTTCACGAATGGTGAGATTCTTCGATGTTATTTTATCTCCTGCTCATTTGTTCGCTTAAACGATTCATGTAATATGCAAATTTACTCAAAGTCGTATTGAAACGGAAAAGTCTAGTGTGTTTTGACGCAGGTATAGTTTTACATCGTTCTTCCACGTTTATTAACATGAATATTACGAGCATAGTTGATGGACTATCGCATTTGATCTCAGAGTACCTTATTCACATATTGTGTCTATCTGTCTAGACCTGAAATTGGTTTAATGGTTTGAGGTTTCGTTTTTTTTTTGTTACAAGTGATTTAGGAGATGGAGAAAGCGGTGATTGTTTGTCTTGCGGTTTACAGGACGGAACGAATAAGATGAGCTCCGGGCCGCAATGTGAGGTTGAGCCTAGCAAACGTACAATCAGTCTTCTACTTTCAAAGTGGATTTTTAGTCAATCAGATTGATCTTATGTAAGGACAAACGTGCTTTGGACGTTTCAACTGTAAGTGACGTGATTGGAATCACGAACATTAATATCATTTGAAGAGATTAAATACGAAACTGGCAGTGTCCACGCAACAAAGTCAAAATGCAATTCTCGGTGGAAAAATTGTATTATGAGCTCTTAAATGAGCTTTATAGAAAAATTATTTTCGGTTCTCAATAAACCTCCTCCTTCACAATGTTTTCTTTAAAAAATACATATATTAACATTTTTTTCAATTTTACGGACAGGATATCTCGTTAAAAACAATTTTGACACTAATAAAAGTTGTAGAACAGAAGATCCTCCTGGGTAAATTGCTATACGTACCATAAAATATTTGGCGTTGTAGAGTTTCCGATTCCTCCATAGACAGGGAAAATACCTTTTTCACGTACTTCTTTAAGCTTGAATATAATTTTTAAAAGAAGCGAAGCAGTTGAGAGGAGTTTTAAATACTCAAATTCCACTTCGATTGATCGAAGTTGCACTAGAAAATAGGGCCATCTGCGAAACAGTTTTGTTATATTTAATGCCTTGGACAGCCTCAGCCTCAATTTTTGTCATGTCCTCCACAAAATTGGTTTCGCCAACGATTTTAGCATGTTTAAATCGAAAATTTAAATATGTAGGTAAGCAGCTGAAACAATTTCAAATTTGGAGATAGCCAGTGTCGCTTCTGAACCTTGAAGATCGCCGTGGAGATCACCGGTTTTGCTAATCACAGAATGCAATATTATCTAATGTATTCCTGGAATGGATTTTGGGCCAATTGGTAGCAGAAGCTTTGTTTTCACTTTCGGGAGATAAAAATTCATTTTCCCCCAAAATCAAAATTTCCTCCAACATTTCACATTTTAGACCATTCTCTACAATTCGTGTCCATCGTGTCCTCAGATCCTTAACAAGACTAATTCCAACATTTTTCAACCTTTCGTTGAAGTTTGCTAGGACTGCGCAAGTGAAACTGTGGATGGTTTTGGGCTATCAATGATTTTCATTGTCCAGAAATGAATACATCAGTCTACCCGTTCGCAACAGTAAACTTCGCCTAGTACTATTTTATCATTCTTGTGGCTCAAATTCCCATTGTAGGAGATAAAAAGTCTGGTAATATCATATCGATTTCATCGCAATACTAACATTACAGCCTCTGCGCATGCGCGAACGGTAAATCCTAGTAAAAAGCGTAATTTCTTCAGTTTTCTTCCTATTTTATGAGACTTGCAGGATGTGCGCGGGTTATTCTGTGGATGGTACCCGAAGAGTTTAATTGCTCAGAAATCAATACATCACTCTGCTTACGCAGAAACAGCGAATCTATTGAGGTACTACCAAGGTAGTAGGAGAAAAACCGTGAAATATTCTTAGATCAATTTCTTATTACAATGCGATCTGATATGAAATTAACAGGACAGGACCGCAATCCACGTCGAATTACGTTTTGAAGGCGTTGATTTAGGTATGCATGAACATGTTCCATGACGTTTCCCCATGATTTGTCATAAGAACCGTACACTCTATTCATCGAGATTACCTATAACATTTCAGATGATCTATAAGTTCATAGACTAGGAAGCTATATGTCACACCCGACTTGCCAGACCTTTTTTTTGTGTACATAAATAATTCTAAGCTTATTAATTTATAAGAAAATTTATAAACTAGCGTGAATCTCATGATATTGCTTTCACAAAAAATGGGGTAAAAACCCAAATAATTCAAAAAAAATATTTGGATAAAAGAAAATATATTGAGAGCAACAGTGCTTCCATCTATCCATGAACTCATTTATCACGAAAACGAAGGAAACCCGTTGAAGGCCTGGAAAATGGAAAAAAAAGGAAAAAGAACGAATAATGATTAAAAATGGGTCGATAATTCCCAGCCAAACAGTTGGGAAATCGGAGAAATAGTTCGCGCGACCGGATAATTAAATCATATGTTTTTGAAGGAGCAATGCAGATTGCCTCTTCTGTCTCTCTATACGTAGTTTTTGGATTTAAATTTGGAGGGTTGCCATGCGTTTTGCTGCCTTACTTATGTAGGTCGATGACATATTTCTCAAGGATACAAATTATTCGAAAAACTTATTTTGGAAAAGTGTATATTAGGTTCAAGATGAGCGAATTTCAATTGAAAAATTAATTTACTCTACAGTGAAGTTGTTGATAATGATTGTGCCAGATGAATTGACACGATTGAGATGAACGCATCATCACGACGAAGGTTGAGTAGAAGGAGTTTGATTCCTAAGTAAAGTCGTGATCATAAAGCTTTAGGGAGAGTAGGTGCTCTCTAATGCGGATGACTAAGATATTTTCCATATATTGCATATGTCGGATTCATTGATGAGGTTATTGCAGATTCCGTCTTCATGTGAAGGCCAATTACACAGGATCGTAACATCCCACCAGGATCATCAGTAAGCCTTGAATCATTATCTTGTTGCGGTGATAATTCAGTGCATCACCATTAATGTTGCTACGGGTGAATTGTCAAGGATTCCTCAAGCCTAGATTTATAATTTCAATTGTTCCATTAGTCATGTCTAGTTCTTAAAGTGAATAAATGCCTGATTGAGATAGATATTTCTCACTTCTTTCACTATTTAATTCACTTGAATGTTAAACGTAGATGCCAACGTAAAATGAGGAAAGTGCTGCGCCCTGATGAAACACGAGAAAATCCGAATGCATTGGATGCATATCAGTAATGAATATGGTGGTGCAGGACATTAAAAAACTTGATACCGAATTTGTATTTAAATATTTCTTAATGTTCTATTTATTCAGAAGCCATTGAGACCATGAAACCTCTCTTTCTGAAATGGAAAGCGTAGTTTTCCCTTGCCATCAGCTCGCAAATAGCGAATAATGCTCAGACGAGCTAGTCCAACCGTATTTAATAGCTCTACGTGAGCTATGAAGTGCAATTTTACAGCTATTACTGCGTCGACTATATTCGTCACAGCTTCATCAGAGGATTGCTGAATCCATTTATGAGACAAAGGCTCTTGGGAAGTGAAACTCTTATATTTGACGAAACCAATTCTAGTATGTACTCATGAAAGTAGAGATAGCATATTATCCCTGAACGGTTCCCATATGCATCGCGATAATTAAGGTAGATGAAAAGATCTGTTTCCATATCAAAACATCATTGCCGTCCCTCTATTTGCTTTTTGGCCTTGTCCAATATATCGAATGACCAAGCACAGAGTGGGATTTCCATGTTTGTGTTCTGTATATGAACATACCCGAGCCGCACAGCGCGTTCATATTAACATAGGGGGTTGATAATGATGTTTCCTCATCAATTGCCTATGATGCCTGCACTCGGCTTACTAGTGAAGTAGAAATGGCCATACAATTTTCATACAGGTTTTATATAGATAAATAGAACGCCTGGCGGTGGGTTTTGAAATGATATTCTTCTGCAGATCAAATAGCGCTGAACTCAACTCAATGTAATATAATCTGTTGTCCCCGTAGGCCTCTCTGATACAAATGTAATCTCATCAGTCAGCAGACTTGTCAAAATTCGAGCGTTAGGTCCTACAAATATCACCGACGTCGGTTATGTTAGTTTTTTCCATCGCAGGGAAAAGCCCAAGCGAGAGCGTACCCGCCTGGGAGCTTATCTGTCTGGGCGAGCATGCGAATTAAAGAAGCCGCGGACATGATAGCTCTATTTCGCGCCTCGGGGCAAAAGGTGCGATGCAGGAAGCCTTCCCACAGCGGATTGCTGGTTTCCATTTCGAATCCGGCCTTAGCAATTGTTTCTTTCTCTTCTGGGTGCAGAACAATAAGGTAGGAACCACCAAAGGGGAGTCCCATGGGCGTGGCTGGGGCGGCCGTGGCGCAACTTCCAGGGTTAATAGCTCCTCCGGTCCTTTTCCAATTGAGTTGAAGCATAGATCGGTTGCGAAACCTCAGCAGACGTCTTTTGAGGCAGCGCTGACAACTTAAATCAAATCGACGTGAGTGTAAAATCGTTTGATAAGTCAATCATCTCGAGATTTTAATAAAACCACGTCTATAATGATCACATATAATGTACTATACCACCGTTTATACCACTATACTTTGCACTATGCAACAAAAAACACGAGACTACCGGGGGGGAAGACTACATTATTCATAATGATGATGGCAAGAACACGTAATTATCAAAACAATAATGTTCTTAAAATGCTTTAAGAACATTATTTCGTTCTTAATGGCGTTTTCCAAGTAGTTGCCATTATTTTTGGAAAATTGTCTGCATCGTGGTAATAGTTTTGGTTTATTATTCAATAATGAACCATTGTAATCGCTCTTGAAAAAAAAAAATACTAACCCCCTGAAAATTTCATAGTTTACATTTCAAAGGGTGTAGAATCCGAATCTGCAATACCATTTTTTCCGTCCGTCTGCCGTACGCACGATTTCTCCCAAACGGCTGAAGCAAGAAAGCTGATATTTTCAGGAAAAATCCATGTTGGTCCGACGACGCCCCAATTCTTGAGCCAGCTCTCTCACTTAATTTAAAGTACACTTTAAGGGTTTTCAAAGTTTTGTAAAAAAGTCAAGGCGGCCTAAATTTGGACTCTTTTCGAAGAACTTTCCACAAGGAATCGAATGAGCCCCTCCCCAGGTCCGTAGGTCAAACCATTCCCGATACTAAGCTTTGAAGTGTTTGTGTTTCATAGGTGATAGAGTGATTATTGAATTTCAGGAGGCGCACAAGTATGATCAACTGAACAATCCAAATAGGTATTTTGGTTGAGAACAGATTTACGTGCTCTATGCGTATCACCTGAAACAACGCACGCTCCAAAGCTTAGTAGAAATTCAAATCATGAACGCAAGCCAATTGAATAATAAGCCCCAGTGAAAGAATTTGCAGCGTGTTTGATTCTGGTATCGTCCCAGTCCGTCTACTTATTGAACATCCGCTTTCCATTCCCTGTATAAGGCCCACCTCTATAGCAAACCGTTTAACGAGGAAATCTGTGGAAATCACTTGGTGCAAGAAACAACCGTTGGCATTTGATTGATTGATTGATCGCTCGTCGAAGTTTATACGAAACTTCACAATAACGATCTGCGATAGAGGTCATTCTTATGAGGAAGTAATTTATCAATAGAAGAATCATCTACGTGGCAAACGATTTGGTCTAGACAGCGGACCACAAACAGGAATGGGATAGATAAAAAAACCTATTAATTGTTTTTAACTTAAATCGGACTGAGGGAACCCCATAATTCACGATTCTTGGGAATCCTTCGTTAGTATATTGTTAACGTCATGTATAACTACAGTAAAATTGTTAGTCTTCTGAGTGCAGTGATGGTGACCAGAAATATCGCTTTTTTGATATCTACCTACATAAATGTACTGGCTGGTGGCATTAAATGCTATTTCACAAATAGAATTGGATTCCCCACGAATTGTAGTACGTGGTCCTTGGATTATTATATTGACTCATCTGAGAGAAAAAAAAAACGGGAAACCTACAATATACCGAGCTGCATATTTTCTGGAAGGTTTCCGAGGCTCATCGATTTTCCGGTCCAATTTTCAAGGAGGTCGTCTCATACAGGTACGTCGACACTCAACGCCACTCACGGACGTCGAAGGTTGAGCAGGTCCTGGCACAAAGCTGTGGGACGTCTTTGGCAGTAAAAACGAGCTTTACAAAGGCGCCTTAATGAGTGGACCCCTGCTCAGCAGATTTTTATTTGTGGCGCAGTTCGAAAGAGACAAAGAAAGGGACGAAAATCGACCTTTCACCGGTGAAGGACAGACGGACATGAGGAGAGGTGAGGCGCAGTACGCACCTAGTATTATCTAATGTTGAATACACCAGCTCAAATGCTTAGTTATTCGTTCAAGGTCAGCTAGGCTGGTATTCTAAAAGGGCGACACCTAGAAGAACCGAATGGCTATGGAGTTGAAGTTCACGATTTGTTAACAAAACGATTTCTGGTCCAGCATTACATTCCCTAGTCAGATGTCCAGTAGGACAGCAGTAGAGCTTCTTGACCAGCATGCTTGACTATTGCATGAAAGGAATGTTGAATATCAGGTCAGAGATTTATTCAAAAAGTAAAGAATACGTTGGAATTTATTAAAATATTTACAATTTCAGTAATA
The DNA here is from genome assembly GCA_031894815.1 of Creontiades dilutus. NCBI lineage: Eukaryota > Metazoa > Arthropoda > Insecta > Hemiptera > Miridae > Creontiades > Creontiades dilutus. The sequence goes on from JAVIWC010009699.1 coordinate 280,355, forward strand.
CGTAGTTCGATACCGCAGATACCATTGGTCTCAATAAAAACGGGGAAAAATACAACGTTGTCTATACCTCCACGAAAATAATGAGCACAAAGTTACATCGATTTCTTCGGTTAGATCATCATCAGTTACTGTTACAAACATGAACTGAAAGATCATCACATTACATCACAGATAGCACATCTTATATAGCCCTGGTGAAAGGAGATTGAATCCTATTGGCTCAGGGAAGTGAAAGTGACGGAGAGGACCAACCAATGTTACTTAAGGCTTACAAAGGAGAGAAGGGGAGCTAAACTTATTGCAAAAATGAATGAGTGGTGAAATATTTTAGGAATAACATCCTTTGAACATTTTCCTGACCTGTCACTCTTAAAATTTCGAATTTTTCTAGCACATCCAACATACCTCCCTTTGGGCAGAAGTGAGGAAATTCTACATATTGCCTGTTTGTCAGATCCAAAATAAAGCTATGATTGGACTCATTCAGATGGCTTCCAAAGGCAGAACCACCTTTGTTGTCCAAAATCCTTTTCATGCTCTTTTATTCGTTCCCCAAATTTCCTACCAGTTTGATCACAGTACTCAAGCCTACATGAACATTTTAGTTTATAAACCCCACTTTTATCCTCGTTAATTTTATCCTTAACCGAACCCAAAGAAGCTTTAAGATTATTTTTATTCTTGAACAAAAAATTAAAACATCTGGATGACAGAATTTTACCAATTTTATCTAATATTTTCCCATAATAAGGTATACTGATTGACTTTTTCTCTTCCAACTCAATTTCTCTCACTAAATTACGCACCCCTTCCCTACTCTTTTTCTTAAGATAATGTTACTGTTTGTGACCCTTTCACATTGTAAGCCTTAAGCGGCATTGGTTGGTCCTCCCAGTCCCTATCACTTCCCCGAGCCAATAGGATTCAATCTCCTTTCACCTTTGCTTATATAAGATGTGCTATCTGTGATGTACTTCCAATTAATGTTCGTTACTGATGATAACCTAACCGTCGAAATTGATTCAACTGCGTGCTCATTATTTTAGTGGAACTATAGACAACGTTCAATTTTACTCCGTTTTTATTGAAATGGGTTTCTACAACTTCGTCGCGAGAGACTAAATCCATACCATTGGTCAAGCATAACTGATGGTACAATTCAATCACAATCAACTACAAAATTGCCATTTGCATTTTCGGTTCTGTGTTAATTTTTGATAGGTAACATGTAACCCGTTAAAGAGCCAATAACAAACAGTTCCGATATGTAAAGTAGCTTCCTTGCATTTGTAACATTAAAATGTAAATGGAAACTCTTACGATTCAATTCCGAGTTTTCTTAGTTGGGAGGAATAGTGAATTTGGGTGGAGCGTTACGATTCTTCATTCCTAATCAAAAGCCATGACTTAAGCAATGAGAAAATTCAATGCTTGAAGTTGCGTTTGTTTACTACCTCTGATTCGTTAGCGATGAAGATCTTGGGAACTATCTATTATTTAAAAACCGAGGAAATTACATTGAAATGAGATTGAAACCAAGAAATTCGAGTTTGATCCAAAGAGGACAAGTGCAGCACCTGGTAATGAGACGATTAGGATGAAATAGTGGCAGTGCTTGATGTGGAGTGATTATAATGTACTCCAATTGTATTTTTTCATTCAAGTTAGATATCGGAAGTGATAAAAGTATTTCAGGTACTTACAGAAAGCTAAAATAGTGGGTATTACACCGCCATTAATCGAATGACTTCATGATCAAGCCATTCAATTTAATACAGAACTTATAAGCCTTGGTTCAGTAGGTTACCGCGTTTTCATAATGTTCCCGTTTATTACACATAAAACAATGTATTACAGGTGGTCATTACAGTTGATTATAATTCGCTATGTATCACAGATTCATGTGAGAAGCTTCCTAAAATGTTTGTCTCCAATCGCATGAACATGATATTTTGTGCGCGGTTTTCTGTTACTGGCAAGTAACAATATGATAGATTCATTCGACTTCACAAAAGGCTCTAGCAAAATTATAGTTGAGCATGGAGTCCAATTCGGGCAAGTTCATCAGGTCCATAGCGTAAACGAAATTTGACAAATGCAAGTAGAAGTAAAAGGGGAGGCTGAGGATGGATCCAACTAAATTGGTAGGTGTGAATGTATACTGAACTGGATTGTAGTGGGGCTCTAGCCTGGTGGAGCAGTAGGTTTCATTCTGCAAAATCTGGACATCAATGGACGGCGAGAAGCTGCACGACAGTTTGCCTTCGACGTTGAAGAAAATGTATTCTGCCTTGACATTGTCAAAGGTCAGCGTCCAGACGTCTTGAGTTAAAGTTACGTAGGTTTCCGTGTCCCAATGATCCCCTGGTTTGTTGACAACGTCGGAGTCGCAAAGATTGAAATCTGAATGGCGACGAAGACCGTCGATGGGTTGCAAAATCCCGCCGGTCGCTTCAGTTTGGATTCCGCGAGGTAACACGAGGCACATGAGAAGCGCGGTAAGTCCTTTATCAGACCGGCATTCAACATACAAGTTTTTGGGTGGCAATTTCACTTTGCTGTCAACCCCAATCATAGCTTGTGTAATAATCGTATTTACCTTTTGGTCTAGTTCATCCTGCGTGAAACAACTGCTGTTGACCCACAACGCGTTACAAACAACCACAAATGTAATCCAAATCAGCCTCATAACTGCCAGAGTAACTGACACAATGTGGGAGCACAACTAACGAAAAATGATAAGAACGATCGTTTTTATCAGTGTAGAATTAGTTCAAGCGAGTATTTAGGTGTAAATCTATCTTATTTTGAAATGAGGAAAAAACTGGGTTTTTAATCTAATAAACAACGAAAATAAAAAAAGAATCAAACGGCATTACATTTTATCAAGACACTTCAATTATCGCCCAAGTCTTGAGCAGTCTTCATTTCCTGTTAATATTATGTCAACCAGATTTTTAAATTTAACTGATTTAGTTGTTGTGAGTTCTTATCTCAAACGTTATCACAGTTCCGATGTACACCGGTTCACAAATAACTAATGATGCAACGTGTGAATCACTAGTGATTGATGCTAAAGCAACCACTGTCCATGTCATCATCCAAAGCCTGCAAATTGTCAACAACATGTTAATATTTAGGTTTTGCGGGGAAAAAATTATTATTATAATTATAAGGACAACGGCCGGTATTCTTTCTTTCTGTGTTTCCGCATAAAACTGAGGAGCACAAAACTGTGCTACCTCACATTTGATTCCTTCATTAACGATAGTTGAGCGAGCTGTTATTTTTGCTTCCAAGTCAATCAATAGGTAGCGGCATCTTTGTTATCACTTTTGCGAGATGAAAAAATTTGTTTTCCACAACAAAATTCCATCTCGTGTTCCTCGTTTTAGACGATTGCTAACAACTTTCATTTTGTTTGTTTTCAGCAAACTCTATTTTTAACGTTCTCATCCAATTTTGTTTACTTTTTCAGGAAATGTGCATGATAGGCAGTATAATATACTGCCTATCATGCACATATTATGGTCCGCTGTCGGTTTTATTGCTTACAAAGCAATACATCACTCCGCGCATAAATAACAGTAAAATTCAATCAGCATAATTTTCTGAGGTTCTGGGATCCAATGTCGCTCAAATTCGGTGGATAGGGTAGAGTACTTCAACAATCTCATGCCGATTGCTGTGGATGCAAGGACGGTTTTCATCCGATTTCAATTGGATTCGTTTGGGTGGATCTCAAATCAGAAATGTCTGAGAGCACGGTTAATAATATGTAGCAAACATTATGTAAACAAGAATCGAACAGTAATGCAGCGAACGAAAGTGGCATATATGAGATTTATTGATTGAAATCAGCGTAAAAAAGAATGTCTGCAAATGTACGCAAAGAATAACAGCAATCTCCGCATTCCATATGTCTCAAAGACTTTAATGATCATGTTTGAAATTTTGTACCCTTGACCTACGTGTCTTGAAGTCTTTTTGCTGGGTTAGTAGGTCAGCCGTTCTTTTTGGTCCTTCGGTTCAATTAATATAAGTCTATTCAGTTTACCTCAAACATTAGTTTTGAGGTTAATCACCATGATAATGTTTTGATTCGCTGTAATCGTCAATTGGTGTGTCGGCAATAGTAAAGGTAGTTATAGGTGTTCCGACTGTTGGCTTAGGCTCTACTAATGTGATGCCACAGCTTATTCTACGCAATGTTCTGCAGAACGACTGGGAGAGGTCGATGTATGTGCATATCGTTTGAGTATACGAAAATTTCCATTAAAATATCAACTTGCAATTCTTTTCTGCAAGCTGTCCGTCTTTGGCAGTCAACTACGCTGCCGTGACTGTCCCTTGCATTCACGTGGCAAGGCGTGATTCAGTTTCCACGCCGATTCCTCAAGCCACGCCCACTTTCGTTTTTCCTTAGAAAACTACTCCAGGTGAGAAAAAACAACGATCCATTACAACACAACAACAACAATGAAAAAAACTGTTGTTATTGTAATCGATAACGTGATTTCCCTTCGGAAACCTCGTGCCCCCGACCTCAACGATCCCCCTTTCTATCGCTTTAGGACCTCCCGCAGTCATTTTTTCTCCAGGCCGCTTGAAGGTCGTTTGTTTTATCGGTTGGATGGAGCTGAGCTGGGATTATTGCAAAGTGCACCCGTGACGGTCTTCTTTTTTCTCTCTTCATCGACTCCGCATCTCAAACAAGTGCTTACGAATCCACAGGATCGTGAAAGCGAATCTTTGATCTGGTTTTCTACCTTTGACAAGACAATATTGAATATCCCTTCTGGTAATGCAATGAGGTACCTTCATCAATTGGCTGGCACAATCCCAGAACTTCTCAAACCCAAATTCTCCTCAATATCAAGTTCATGCTGCTGTCACTCAAGTACAATGAATTCTGCCCAATGCCATTCGGCTATTTCACCGAAATCAATGGACAATTGTTTGATGTATTCATGTGAAACCAGTTCCATATTTGCTCTTGCGCAGAAGCTATTTATTTTTGCGTTCAATTACATAAACACTTTCGTTCAGCAGCCTTCCAGTTTTAAAATACTTAGAGCCACTAGAGGTGACATAGATTTACCCTGAAATAAGCTTTTGCATTTACACATTCTCCTACTGTCCCAACTAATGCTATCTGAAAGCAGGTGGGTAGGCACTCTCCTGGCAGATTCGTCTCCCAGGATAGTGCCGGCATGTGAGTTATGTGGCTTGCCAATAACTCGGGTAACAACCTGCATAGTTGGTAGGGCGAGCTAGAAATCCCAGCTCCATCCTGTAGTGCGCTACGCAAACAGGTACTCGCGCCATTTAGGCACGGAGCCCCTGACTGTGGGTGCAACTGTCTCCCACGGCATCTAGCCAGGGATTTTCCTCCTTGCTTGCAAGGGGGGAGGGAAGACGTAAGCACAGTTTGCTGGGACACTCCCTTTAAATCAACCTTGGGATTAACGAATCCCAGGGGGGAACATATTCATATTGTCCCAACTACTGAACACGCACATAGCAACGAATAGAAAGATCGACTGGTAGCCAAAACTGTTCAAATGAATGCGAAACAGGTGAAATGTAGTAACCATTTCAAACAGGGAGATCAACTAAAACATGAATGTTTTCGTTTGCTAATTCTCAGAAAAAAAAGTCTGCCGTTCAATATGCCACAAGTTTTGGATTGGTACTCGTCTCGCATTGTAACAAGCAAATTATCGTTCTTGTACTGACAATAGTGTAGCTTCGATACGTATCGATGGAGACTGAATCTAGGATAACCGTAACAGATTCAATTAAAAAACTCCTTGGTCAGCAGGAGTTAGATCCAAATCACGTCAAAATTTGTTTCAAGACGTTTGACCTCAATACTAAAAGAAGCCAGTGAACGACGGTTGCGTAGGACACGAAGTTTGTTAGTCTCAAGTTACATTAGTCTCAGAAAATCTCTTGTTCCGATGAAAAAATAAGGAAGAACACAGTTCTATGGGATGCAACATTCTACGGAGAGAATTTGAAGGTGTTCTGCATCTACTCGGTAACTCCTGAGTCGATTACTAATTCAATTTCTCTCTTCCTTGAGAGACAGGTGTCGCAACCTCTTCGAGGCCCCTGCAGTAACGAGATGATGGGTAGGTACGTACACATTCTCCTGATAGGCGCCTTCTTGGGCGTCTGCGGTAACATAATTCCGATTTCCCATCATTGTTAGTTGAGATTTACAGGGGAAGGATCGGTTGAAGAATATCCGCTCAGTGAGAATCACTCCAAGTAATCTTTGAGCTCGTCTGCCGTGTAAAAATTAACCTCTCTCCCCTTGGGGTTATGCATAAAGAAAGTTATCAAATACAAAGATTATGCAAGAGCAATGAGATTTGCCATTACATACTTTCAAGTTGCAGGTTAACATTTTCACATGAAATTGAGCTACAGAGCATTCAAAAACTTCAGCGATAGTCTAATTTTTTATTGAATAGACAGGCGGCGATCATTACTATTGAACTCATCGTTTGATAGCCACCCTCTACTGCATTCGTTATGTATAACGATTGTGTATACACAATCCCCCTACTACCTTACTACCTTCTCATAAATCAGTGTGTATAAGAAATAGCTATATAAGATTTTATACAAAAAAGAAATTCAGTTTCAGCAATCCGTAGAAATGGTGAACTTCGAAACCGTGTATCAATTATATTCCAATTATTTGCTAACGCACATTATTTCATTGTCTTCTTTGCCACTACTTGAAACGCTCCCAATTGATCTCAAATCTAATGACACCGGTAACTCGTATTGCGATTTGCATTAAAATACGTTTTGAATTCGTGCAAATCTAGTGATGTATTGTATTATGTATGTATTGTAAGTGAAATGGACTTCAGAGGTATTTAGGGCCCATGAATATCGACATTTTCAAGCTTTCCTAGCGGCTATGTTAGTCACAGCGGTGCGGTATTCAAGAGACAGTTCATACTCTTTACCCGGTATGTTGGGGTAAAAAAAAGCCTGCACGAAGTCGTGCAGCATTGCTTGCAAACTGAGAGTGTTGGCATTCTATGATGTGTGCCAAGTAGACAGCAGATGCTTTGTCATCCAGGAACTGGGATGGGTAGGCGGAGATTTTCTCCCATGTCTCGAGTAACGGGGGTAAGAAGCATGATGTCGTTGCTGTCCGGCTCGATAGGTCTGCATAGGATGTCCAGGTTTTAGCCCTGAAGAGCTGAACTGTTTAAATATGATGGGAGGACCTACGTCAAGCAGCATAAGCTAACAGGTCCGGAGCTTAATAACGTGAAGGCGTCAGGTGTGGTGTGGGAAGAGTGCCACTGAGCTACTCGAAGTTGAGCTTCTCGTCAGGAGGGCATCTCCACCTAAGACCTTTGGGGCTCGTACCACAACTTTCGACCATTTTATAGGTGCACTTCTTGTCAACCATCTCTCCCTCCTCCATGCTCCAAATTGAATTGTTTGCCCCCTCCGTGTGAGCGGAGTTTTATTTATTTATTTGGTCAGTTTTAGAACATATATGTATGTGTTCTGATTTAGTCTTGGAATGTTTATTGCTGTGTTTGCATTACTGAGCAAACAAAGTTACTGTAAATAGTATGAAATTAGTGGAAATATATAAAAAAATGCAATACCAATATCTTGTCATTACCATTGTCCAATTATTAATGTGCCACATCAAGTTCATTTCCACAATTCTATCCTTTTTTTGAATTAGATGGATCCATCTTGAATCAATTTGAAATAAAACCTCAAATCTTAATTGGGCCGACCTGTTACTTCAGACATCGTTTAAATGAATGACGTTATATAGCGAACTAAAATTCATCCCTAATCTCACGCTTCTGATCGCCACTTCACTATATTTTATGCACTCAGTTTTTAGTTGACACACTTTGCACAACCAATATTCACAAGCAATATTCACTTGCACAACCATTCTGTTTCGGAAATAGTGTAACCACATTCGCATTCAAATCCTTACTATATTGTGGCACCGTAAACATTTCCAGTCATATTTCATGACATGTAATTGATAACTTTCTTCATCAAGTTAGTATATCTAGATGTTGACTTTAATAGTATTATGGTGGGACATGTATCAATAGGGTTCAGATGGCTCCAGATGACTTCTGGAAAAATGAGAGTAGGTTTGCAAATATGCATACTTTGAAAGATTCGGTGATCGCTCCCTAATAACAGAAACGGTGCGATGACCGCTCGCTGTTGCGCAATCGCCTCCAATGAAGCTGTAACGGTGCGCTTGAATGGTTGACGCACGCCGAAGAGATCGCATTACCATGATTAGATGGAATGAGACTAAGGTGGAGGTTACATTAGGCAAATACAGACGTAACGGCCCCAATGTATGTACCACCCTTGTTTGACGCCTCGGGCTATAGACCAGATCGAAAACTCTCGTCGATAGCTGAAAATCGATTCATAACTACATATTAAGTGAGTGGAAACAGCGTGATCCGAGATGTTACGAGTCCGATGCAGATGAAGTTGGAAATCGATTGACCTGGGGGCTGGAGGCTCGTATATGAGTTGTGACTCAAGGAGGCAGAATGGACGTCAAGGATTTGTGATGGGTATGGACAGTTCTCCCTTTCCCACTCTTAAAGCTGGTGCTCCTCAGGAAAATGCTGAAGCTTTTTCACTTCAGAGCTGGTAGGGAAACACTCTCCACGCACGGCAAGACCTCCTAAATGGCACCCCTTAAAATTGACAGAAGGGTCAACCAGTCCATACCATCACTTTCGTACTAAAGATTTAGATCACCATTGTGTGATATGGAGAATTATAAAACGAAGTGTCTGGGCTCAATCAATAACTGTAGAGTTCGATAACCTCGATTAATCTTCATTGCGCACCACATGCAGCTATCGGGGGATGTCATTCTGGAAGGTCCAAATTTGGTGTATCCCCAATCGATACTTCAAAAACAAGGGAATGAATGACCGACTGAAATAGTCAGCAGAATAGAAGCACGCTCCCGATTGTGAAGAAAACTGTTACAGCGAACATTAAACCCCAATAATTGAAAAATTATTTGTCTATGATGTTCATCAGAAGTATGACACTACAGAACAATTAGCTCCATTACTGTGGTTTCGGGATCTTATTTGTTGACATTTTTTACATCAAGCATACCGAGATCTCATGATAACACTTCTCAGTACAATTTCATTGACCATCATGATTTTGTTTAGTGGTAATGTTCTTGTCACATAAATTAAAGTAGCAAAACTATTATAGTAGAAAATCACACTCTTACTACTTGCTAAGATGAAATCTGCAAAATTTTATGAATCTATAGCTGATGAAGTTAGCATCAACAATCAACCTGGATCGAATATGTGTTGTGACTCAAAAATCCTGATGGAATGTACTGCAGATGTTTCAAATCTTTTGAGTGGGTCCAACACATTGCTGTGCTGCAATGTGTACCTTGCTCATCAAGCAATGGCAGTCACATCAACTTTCGATAATACTTCATCATCCCGGCCTTGTTTTAAACCTTGGTTTTTGATGTTACTCATATTGTGTCTTGTCACAGTCATCCGAGAGACCTGAACCTTCAGGATATGATGTGTTTCGGGTAAGGATTCTAACGATTTGACAGTACGATCCGTGCGCTTTGGCTCGACGCTCCGTCTCAGAGTGTTTTTCCAAGGGAGATGTTTTGAAAGCTCTGTCGACATTGGGTGACTTGCACGTATCATCCTACTCAAGTGCTTCGTAACGCACGCCCTTCAATGATCTAATGGAACAGTTACAGGAACTTGAGCAGTGACGCAATTCCACCCGTATTCTTCTTGTGCTTATGATAATAATCGGGCGACATATCAAATACTACTGTATACATAAATGGACTGACCAAGATACCCTGTCACGTACACCCTTATTGTTTACCATGGAGTGACCTCCCGTTTCCCGCCATCATTGTTGATGGTAGAACCCTCAACGGCTGTGGTTTTTGGTCATTCGACATGAACTTTGTATAAATATGACCTCCATTAATAACAACGATCAATCCGCATTACCGACCAAGAATACTTTTCATTGGTGAAATAGACAGAACTGTTGTGGATATAAACGCAATATCTATTTCCACGCGTTATTAAATCCGCGATTTCAGATGACGTGGATAATTCCAAAGATTCTGACGATACAAATATCCAATTCAGGAAACCAATCACCGAAGGCGGTTGATTTTCCCGATAAGCGTTCTGGCCGACCGTGTAACCTCACGGAACCGCGTAGGTTCTTCGACAATAGGTCTAAACAGAAACGTGCCATCGAAAACTGATTTTTTTCCCACCTATTGAGATAAACTGTGATCAATCGATTTTCATTGTCGGAGGTCTGAGTCAATTCTCGGGGCTATTGCTGAAAACTACGCGCTTCGGTGTGCCTACGCAATTTTGTGGAATGCGAAGAAAACCATTTCCTGAGTCTTTCCATTGTCCGTTTTGATTCGAACTAAGCGGGGTATCGAAGGTATTCAGTTCAAGTTGCAAACAAAAGCTTTTTGTATGGATTATTTGTTTACTTAACCAATTATTGAAGACGAAAGGATACTGAAAAAAATACGCGTTGATACATACGGCGTCTTCGGTTTTGTTACATTGACTGAATGACAATTTCATTTATGTGTATGTACAACGATGGAGGTTATGCATGAATGTTGACCATTTCCCCTTCCCATTTCTTGAAACTGCCAAGCCTGAGCATAAGCCTTCAACCTTTTAGGTTCAGCGTATCAGGGAGCTGCAAGCATACTGCCTCGACTTTCGGTAGGGGCTGCTAATCCGTACCATTAATTTCTAGTTATGTGGATCATTCAAAAATTGTCAACAGCCATCCTAAAAACGTTAGTCTTGTTGGATGGAGGCTTTAGCTTCCTCAATCATCGTAACAAGGATGAATCAAACAATGTATGATTCAAAGTTATTGAAATAGAAGTATTTGCTCAAACTCATACCACCAAAAATCCAACCGTCTGAGGTATGTCCGTTGTATAGAGAACAAATAGCTGATTGGCATGGCCATTTCTTACAAATTGGACAACTAATCTCGTAGTTGTCAAAAAATTTCGCTTTTGAATGCCCAATGAATTGTGCTTAACGGAGCGCAGTGAAATTCATATTATACCAAGCCATACATTATACCAATCAACTTTCTCAAATTTAAGATAATGGGAATGATAGCCCAAACGAAATCGATGTTACAAGGTATGCAAATGGTTGTGAGTACTACGATATGATCGATCTTTTGGAACAGCAAACAGTTCATCAACCGTAAATTATAGTGTTTGAATGTTTTAGAGGACTATCATAGAAAATTTCACATATCTCGTAAGTAATTAATTCGAATAAGATATAAGCATTACGAAAATTTGCCCATTCATGCTAGTCAGCTGTAACATTTTAATCCGTCCAAGCCGGCGCCTAATGTTGGCCAACTGGTGTTTGGGGAAGCCTTCTGACATTGGTTTGACCCTAATCACGAGCTAGTTCGAATCAAAAATAGTGTGTGGATTCACGGATGACACAACTGGACCCATTCCTTATTAGCATAGGTGTCCACTTTTCCAAAAACCTTTATCTCGGCTTTGCGAGGCGTTTCGAAAATCATTCCAATGGGAACGTGTATTTTTTTGTTGAAATCATTTGAAAAATAGGGCACAGTAGAGAGGTAGGCGTCTGAAACGGGTTGCAGATGATTTTTTTATGTGGACGATTGATTTTGGATAGAGTTGTTGGATTTAGGATGTGGACTGGTAGGTTGAGGACTAATTTGAATAGTTGAACTTGATGCGGAATCCCTAGAAAGCATATTAGTCTGATTCAGTGGCCAGAGTAGCTTCTGTATGGTAGCAGGGGAAAGGATAATTAATTGATGATAAAACGATCAAAAGAAATTGTTCGAAGCAGTCTTTATAAACCATTAATCATGTTCGCCGTCCCGTCCTAGTAATAAGGCGTGAGCGAGATGCAGCTTATAGGTGACCTTGTCGAAACAACCCCATTCAGTCTCGAAGACTGGACCTCAAGAGGTTTTGCCATGAATGTTAGCCGAATTGCATAAAGTAAAAGATGCTGGAGTTGGAGTTGGTATTATAGATAGAACTGAGACCATTTTCGAATACTATCTTCATCATTAGTCCAGATCTGACAATACTGCACAGCACTGTACTGTACAGTTTGCTCTGTTGCAGACGAAAGTGCTGATAATAGTTCGTCTCGAAACCGGTCTCCGATTGTATTTACAAATTCGCATCTTTGAAGAAGAGGACGCCGTTCTCTTCTGCATCAATCCTTTCCTGAATTGCACAAGGCTCTGGCAACTAAAAACGCACGTGGAGCGAATTTCAAGAGATCCAGCTGTTCGAATCGATAGATTTCTAACGATACTTTAAATGTTCTTCCTTCTCCCAAAACGAAAATCTGGGTCGTTCGAAATTGATAGAACTTCAGTTCAACGTTGATAAAACTAATTCGACTTTTCAATGCTAACATACATAGACCTAAAACATATCGGTCGTGCAGTTGATAGAATAATTTCGTAGCTTTGCCAATGGTACTTACAAAAGTGCTGAATCACTGTGCAAATCAGAAAGAATCACTTTGAAACTTTTCATCAACTATGCAAATGACCAAATTTGATCTTTGTAATGGTGAAAAATAATGTTTGTATTCATTCCGAGAGGCTTAGCCCAATTACTTTCTTCTTAAGGCAAACACGGCAGGGTTTATGTCTCACAAATCACTTCTTCCTGTTTCTCAAATTAATATACTTCTTAAACATCGTTTTGCTTACTGTAAAATACAAAATAGGTTATCCGTTAAAATTAAATTTGCGAACGGCGTCGAAGCATATCTTGTTGGTAACTTGCAGATTCCATGGAATAGATATGAACATAACATTTAATTTCGTGTTATTTTTGCATACCAAAACAGACAATGTTATTAATACCTCATAAACGGTCTATAGAGTAGCAGGTCGAAGAAAAAAGTTCTTTCATAAGCTTGCTTTCTGCCTGTAAAGTCCGGCTTGCTACTTAGTATAGAAACAATAAAGTTTTGTGTAATAATTTGCAGCGTTCCTCCAAAATTATGTTTTTGGTGTTACATATTTGGTACTACATATTTAGGAACGAAAACAAACAAGGTTTTGGGATAATAATTTATGCTGTGGGCCAAAAATTGGTCAAAAACGTTGGTTTTTTAGGTTTTTACAAACATAGGCCAGTAACGTATCATTTTAGATGGATCCCCGATGAGTTCGAGCTCATCTGACTTCGAAAATCGGATTTTTAAGGGTAACAATGTTGAAAATGGGTGTACCGTTTAATTTTTCAAATCCCAACTTTTTCGTTTTTTATTTTATTTTGACGACTTGGGAGTCCAGAAAAGTAGGGAGAGGGAGAGCATGAGGGGGTTAAAAATACCAAACCTTTGTGAAATATTTTGCTGTTTTTTTGAACCTGTGGAGATTTTTGATAGTCGCGCAAGAAGCTATCGTTTCTTAGTCGCATGCGAACTCTCAAGAATCCAAATTCCATGATAAATTTGCCGGATCATTTATAATATACCATTTCCATATCAATTAAAACTTTTTCCGGGCCAATTCGAATCTTTTCCAAACCAAATGACACTTTTTTACCTACTTGTTCCCTATTCTATTAAGGTGAGAGAAACGCGGAGTCGTTACTGACATTTTTTCCACGCCATTCGCACCAGATGGTTGATGTACTTTAATTAAAGTCAGACGAGTGCAACCTCCAGAAGTAGACGGGATTGTATTTCCTCGAAGTAATTTACATCAAATCTGACGTTGCACGCATCTTGCATGTAAACGACAATCTTCCGAGATTGGCCTGAACTGCGTTCCCCACCTTCAGAAATGGGGTAAATTTGGCGCAATTTATTTGATTTCCGGGAATCTTGCCTTAGCACGCACGAGGATCAAAGAATTGTGCGAATGTCATTTGTATGTACCTCGAATTAATTTAAGGGGTTGGCTCAACGAAAACGTTCAAAGTTATCATTTGTTTAACATCAAAATGTCAATCGTGACGTCCAAGCTATTAAATGAAACTCTTGATCGTTTCACATTCCCACCATTACATCTATTTGGTCCAGCCTTCAGGTTTAAATTTGATGTCGTTAACAAAAAATCGTTACAGCCACACCTGGATTTGCACGATTACGCGACCTTGGTGACTGTCCCAACGGTCCGCTCATCATTTTCGAGGTTGCATCGTGCATTTGAATGAGAACTGCGACTGTAGACTATTAATTAAAGTCATCAATTCAGTCAATCACTTGAAAAACCGTAGTTTACTACCCCTTCTAACTCCTTTCTTCCGTCATGAAATGTGATATTGGTTACCCCACATCCCCCTTGATGAATTCTAATAGGCGTCTCTCTACTGACAGAGATTTACTTCAGAGGGACGATAATTTCGGTTACATGCAATTTGGTTTATTATTCAATAATAAAGCATTGTAATCGCTCTGGAAAAAAATTCTAACCCCCCCTGAAAATTTCATGGTTTACGTTTCAAAGGGTGTAGAATCCGAATATGCAATAAAAAATTTTCCGGCCGTACGCACGATTTCTCCCAAACGGCTGGAGCAAAAGGTCTGAAATTTTCAGGAAAAATCCATATTGGTCCGACGACGCCCCAATTCTTGAGCCAGCTCTCTCACTCAATTTAAAGTGCAATTTAAGGGCTGTCAAAGTTTTGTAAAATCCCTAAAAACCTCAAAACAAGTCGAAGCGGCCTAAATGTGTACTCTTTTTGAAGAACATACCATGAGGAATCGAATGAGACCCTCCCCACGTCCGTGGGTCAAACCATTCCCGATGTATGGAACGATTTATGGTGCCAAAATTTTCGTTTTTCGGTTTATTATTGTTCGTTTGTAACCTAGTGACGTCCGGCCGATAGCGTCGAGTTGTAGTGAATGTGGATACTGGAGTGATAGCCGATGTGTATCCTTGTAGTTTATAGCCGATACGCGGGTTCAAAGATTCTGATATGCATGAAACGCTGATAATTTATAGGTAAATATTATTCAATATTGTTACTGGGGTTTACTATTCAATATTATTACTGGAGTAAATAAGTATTCTTTCATTGGGGGTTATTATTCAATTGGCTTGCGTTCATGATTTGAATCTGTACTAAGCTTCGGAGTGTGCGTGTTTCACAGGTGATGGAGCGATTATTGAATTTCAGGAGATATGCATAGAGCACGTAAATCTGTTCTCAACCAAAATACCTATTTGGATTGATCAGTTGATCATATTTGTGTCCCTTCTGAAATTCAATAATCGCTCTATCACCTGTGAAACACGCACACTGCAAATTCTTAGTGGGGTTTATTATTCAATTTTATTCATTTGAGTTGCATTCATGATTTGAATTTCTACTAACCTCTGAAGTGTGCGTGTTTCACAGGATAGAGCGATTATTGAATTTCAGGAGATATGCAATGAGCGTAAATCTGTTCTCAACCAAAATACCTACTTGAATTGATCAGTTGATCATATTTGTGTGCCTCCTGAAATTCAATAATCGCACTATCCTGTGAAACACGCACACTTCAAAGCTTAGTAGAAATTCAAATCATGAGCGCAAGCCAATTGAATAATAAACCCCAGTGAAAGAACTTGCAGCGTTTTACATAAAACACAACAATTGAATGAAATATAGCCTCACTTGATTCAACAGCAATTGGGGTGCTAACCACACCTCGGAATTAGTCTCATTATCTCAGCCTAGACACTGATTATCAGTGACTGATACCACCGTATTACGAATCTTGACACAACAATTTTGATCCAGCATGAACGTTTTGACAATCCTTGAGGGGTGTGATACAGCCAAGCTCCTTCGTAAGGACGAAATCATTACGAAAATTCACCCAGGGAAAGGAACCAATGACCGTTCGATCCCTTATAAACTCGAGTGCAACTCTAAAAAAAACCAACCGCTCACGATAATGTTAAAACTGCATCTGACAGTGACAAGTACACTTCGGTGTAGGTAATTCAATAATTCGAACCCATTCGAAGCACCATGTGAGAAACTTTTTGATGTTCTGGATCGTGCGTTTCGTCATGGGGCGTGGACCGCTATCGTTCGTTCAATGGCGAAACGTTTCAAAGTCCGGTCCAATTCCGTTAGTAATTATCCGAGACTCGAGATATGGAAGCTTAGAAATGAAGTCCGCTCGGGAAAATTGGGTTCGAAGACCGTTGACGCAATTCGGGTTCCGCGCGGTACTTGTTGAATTAACTGACAAGCTCCCCGACCTCGGGATATTTTATTTTTGAGCAATCGGGTGGGAGTGAGAGCATGAAAATCGTAACACCTGTTCAACATTTGGTTGTGCGTTTCATCAGAGTGCACAAAATTATCTGATCTTAAGTTATAAGAAGAAAGGACTAGCTTTGGATATCAGCACAGTGAGAACTTGAAGAAAATTCCAGTCAACACCAGATGAGCTAATAATGACATAGTAGAATAATATTAGTAGAATTTAGTTCAACAATATTATGTCGTGCCTTTTAGTTTATTATTCAATAATAAACCATTGTAATCGCTCTTGAAAAGAAAAAAAAAATCTAACCCCCCTGAAAATTTCATGGTTTACGTTTCAAAGAGTGTAGAATCCGAATCTGCAATAAAAACTTTTCCGTCCGTCCGCCGTACGCACGATATCTCCCAAACGGCATGAGCAAAAGATCTGAAATTTTCAGGAAAAATCCATCTTGGTCCGACGACGACCCTATTCTTGAGCCAGCTTTCTCACTCAATTTAAAGTGCCCTTTAAGGGCTGTCGAAGTTTTGTAAAATCCCTAAAAACCTCAAAACAAGTCGAAGCGGCCTAAATTTTTCTCTATTTGAAGAACATACCATGAGGAATCGAATGAGCCCTTCCCCACGTCCGTAGGTCAAACCATTCTCGATGTATGGCCCGATTTATGGTGACAACATTTGCGTTTTTTGGTTTATTATTGTTTGTTTGTAACCTAGTGATGCCGATAGCGTCGAGTTGTAGTGAATGTGGTTACTGGAGTGATAGCCGATGTGGATACTTGTAGTTTATAGCCGATACACGGGTTGAAGCATTCTGATATGTATGAAACGCTGATAATATATAGGTAAATATTATTACTGGGGATTATTATTCAATATTATTACTGGGGTAAATAAGTAGTCTTTCACTCGGGTTTATTATTCAATTGGCTTGCGTTCATGATTTGAATCTGTACTAAGCTTCGGAGTGTGCGTGTTTCACAGGTGATAGAACGTAAATCGGTTCTCAACCAAAACACCTATTTGGATTGATCAGTTGATGATATTTGTGTGCCTCCTCTACATCAGTCTACCTTTGTCTACATCGTCTAAATTTGGGTTTGGGGAAGTTTTAACGCAATACGAGCGCTAAAGGTCTTGATAAATTATGGATGTTTTTATTGTGGGGGAGGGGGGGGGGTATTGAGGTTCAATAAAAAAACGCTGCAAATTCTTTCACTGGGGTTTATTATTCAATTGGCTTGCGTTCATAATTTGAATTTCTACTAAGCTTTGGAGTGTGCGCAGTTTTCAGAGCGATTATTGAATTTCAGGAGGCACACAAATATGATCAACTGATCAATCCAAATAGGTATTTTGGTTGAGAACAGATTTACGTGCTCCATGCATATCTCCTGAAATTCAATAATCGCTCTGAAAACTGCGCACACTCCAAAGCTTAGTAGAAGTTCAAATTATGAACGCAAGCCAATTGAATAATAAACCCCAGTGAAAGAATTTGCAGCGTTTTTCCACTAAGTTGTCAAATGAGAGCTCAAGCGAGAACGATGAGGCCGAAGAATTTTTTCTCTCATTTGACCCAAATCGAGGGTCAGTTACCAAACTGCGGGATTTACAATTGATTCGGACCCCTTCTCTCGCCCGTTTAACCCGGAGGGCCGGGAGGGAAGGGGGTTTCGATTTGGTAACGGGTTATGAGACCGATTTGGGAAGGAACCGGTCCGCTTTCATTCACCGAGGGAAGCCCATCTTCAAGACTGGAATCCTTCTCTTCACAATAAAAACAACGTTTTCATCGTGTTCGACATCCTCGCATCACCTTGAAGTATGAGGAGACGGTAAGCTTTCTACCCATATAGGCAGGCGCGCCGGCGTAGGTAGGAAGGCAAAAAAGAGCTTGCAGTCATGCAATATTACTGTCTTCGCCGTTAGGTGGCGAATATCTGGCGTTTGTTCGGTACCACAACTCGAACTTACAAACCCTGTGGATGATTACGCCTCCATTTACAATTCCATTTACGAGGTCTTGATCGTTCAGAAAAACGCTTGCATACTTCCTTCCTCAATCATAGCTCCACATTATGAAGGTAAGCAGGGATTTCAGAACGCGGAAAATCGACCCATACCATGGAAAATGACAAAATGATTGTTGATAACCTAATATTGCTTCCGAGTCTACTGAGGTAGCGGAAGCATTGTTTTCACTTTCGGAATGTGAACATTTTTTTGTCTCCAAAATCAAAAATTCCACTCTCATTTTGCGTTTTAGACCTTTCTGAACAATTTTGGTTCCGTGTGTCTGTCTGTGTCTGTCTGTGTGTCTTTCTGTCTGTCAGCAAATCCTTGTTACGGGCAAAACTACACGAAGTTATAGTCCGATTTTGATGAGATTTTCAGGGATTGTGCGGGTTGGGGTGTAGATGGTCCCCTATAGGTTTCATGACCCACGGATCAATAATAGCAGCTGCGCATGCGCAAACGTGAAATCCTTGTTACGCGCATAACTCCGAGAGTTCTGACAAATTTCGATGAAATTTTCAGGGATTGTTCGGACTTATTAGGTATATTTTATAGTTTGTTCAATAGTTGAACATGCCTACCTTTATTTTCTCAAGTTATGCTCCTGCATAACAATAAATTTACCCTAATTCAATATTTACTTCACCTAATTGAACGAAGTTCTTTAGTCAATAATAATTTTCAATGATCTATACAGTCATATTATGGATACGAGGAAGCTATGTGCCATACCCACTTGGCAGACGTTTTTTACATGTGTCATTAACCGAAAAGAACAAAAAAACGCTGCAAATTATTACACAAAGGTTTATTATTTTTGAATCTTATAACCCCACTAGATGTATGTGTACATGTATTTGCAGACATCGGGACGTACCATGCAGCATACGAGCAACACTTGGATGAACATATTGCCCATGGTTGTGCGCTCCTGGGTATCTTGCCAACCCATCTCGCAATATGCTGCTTGATTAGCGGCGTTGCAATTGAGGAATAAATAAATACACCCACATACATCTTGATGTGTTTATCTTAAATATACCCTGGTACCCAGACGCTTACAACCATACTGCTAAAAAATGTAAATCTTATTCGCTTTCGATGTATGCGGGGAATTCTTCAGTTTGATTCAGCTAGAAATTCAGTCCGTGAATTAAATGAGACTAAACAAGTTACTGAAGGTTCACCTGTTCGCTCTCCAGTGTTTAACTATTGGACTGAGGTGGATAGCACTCAGCGGTTAGTGACTGGCGACATCCTCCTGAGCATGGTGAACACTGTATTCCTTTAATTATACTGCATGATTCAGTAGATTGCAAAGAACTCCGACAGTGCTCTGAATCCCCCATTTCCTCCCAATTGGTGGAGTGGGCTTCAGAGGGCATTGTGGCCCGCTACTAACGACATTTTCATGCCGTCCGGGTGGCTACATTAGCCACCGCGGTGAGGTGTTCGAGAGGTAATCGTGGGGTAGTAGATACCCTTTGCCGTGCCTGTCGTGGTAAAAATGAAAATCTTTATCATGTGGTGCAGCAGTGTCCACGAACTCATGGTGGCCGCATACTCCGTCATGATGCGGTTGCCAAGCAGATAGCTGGTGCATTGTCATCCAGCGGCTGGGATGTAGAATACTGTATCATATGCCGAGTGACCGAGGCAAGAAGCCAGATATCGTTGCCATTAAGCCCGATGGGCCTGCCATAATCCTGGATGTCCAGGTTGTCAGTGGCAGCGTGGACATGGAGCAGACCTGGGGGGCTAAGAAAAGCAAATACGATAGAAATGACCTTCGGCAAGCGATATCTGAGCTAAAAGGAGTGGCGCCTAACAACATCAAGGTTATGGCTGCAACCGTGTCATGGCGCGGGGTGTGGTGCGGGAAAAGTGCCACGGAGTTACTTGAGCTGGGCATCTCATCAGGAGTACTTCGTGGTATCACCACCCGCGTCATCCGGGGCTCTTACATGAACTGGTGGTCTTATTATAGGGGCACTTCCTTTCATCCCTCCCTCCCTCCTCCGTCATCCTCAACTACCTGGGCGTCCTCCCTGCTTTCATTTTATTTAGTTTTTCGTTTTTATATTTTAATGGTGTGCCCCCTCCGCCTTTGAGCGGAGATTAAAAAAAAAAAAAAAAATTATTGACTGACTACTGATGTGCCTAGGAGACCTTTCTGATAAAGGAATAATAAACCTCCACGTTATAATTTGCAGAATTTAAAGTTTATATTGTATGTTATGGGAGTTCTGGCTAATTTAGGCGATAATAAGGAAGAAACCTAGTTGTTCTGGACTCACTAAGAAAATGGTAGGTTTGATATTCTTTTGATGTAGTTTTATCGCTGTCCTCGAATGGGCCTCATGAGGTGGAACATTCTTTGATATGTTGCCGGTAATTTTGTTTCGAAGGTTTAGTATCTGTAATTTCACGTATTATATCCTTATTGCAGGTATATTAATCATTGGAGGAGTTTCCCGATAGAATCTTTAAAGTCCTTTTGTTATTGTAGGGACTCTCATAGTTCGGTAGATTATTTATTTGTACAATATTCTGTATACATGAGTTTTTAAAAGTAATTTTTTCTGTTATTATCAGCCATCATAGTTTAAGCGTGAATACACTATACAGCGTGGAATCAAGATCCTAAGAACTGAACGGGAAAAAAGGAGACTATGTAGGAAGGGGGGATCCGGTAATTAAAAAAGGCGGATCGGGGAGTGGATTTCAAAACCCGTAATTGGCGGATTGATCTGGTGCGGAGCATGTTGAGATATTTGATTAGCGCGGCCAAAGCCTTTCCAATGGTAATAGGCGCCTTTGAGGTTCATTGAGTACAAGGTCGGGCGAGGCTTTGCAGTACCTAGCTATATTTGCAGGCGACGTCTGGTAGTTAGGCAGAGCGAGTTGAAATCGAATTGAGAAGTTAATTTTTATATTTTGACGACTCCGTTTTGCTTCCGAGTCGAACAAGACCTTGGGGTATCTAAAAATTAGAATCCAGAGTCAATACGTAACCTTCAAACTTTGTAATACGATTCGAGATTAGGGGTAACAAAAGCTGGGAAGAAGTTTGTACAGAAAAAATGAGATCCCTTTAGACAGGAATGGCAGAGGCACTAGGTAATGCAGAACTAATAATTCACTTATTTTGGTGATATACACTTCACTACCATTCTGCCTGTGGGTCGATCTTACGAAGATGACAAACGTTGAGAGAGTCCAAAACTGGTATGAAGTCATTTTCATCAGTTGTACTTAGTGAACAAGGTAAATAAGGCCTTGAGAATTCTGTGCACAAAGTTGTAATGGAAAAAATACTTTAATTTGATTGAAACAATCCAAAAATCAATGAGAATACTAATTGCGTAATATTCAGGCATTCATACGTTGTTGTACTTTTGGCATCTAAGAGACCACCATCGGATCTTTTGAACAGAAGTGATCTAGACCCTAATGCAATACTAATAGTTCACTAATTTAAATCCCCCCCCTCATACTGGACCCCATTAGCATTCTACTAGAGAGTCGATCTACTCTAGTCGACACAAAGAGAATCCCCTAAACAATTTATACCAATAACCTAATGTAATAAATCGATTTTTAATGATGGTTCATACTAATTATTGGTATGAAGTATTTACCCTGAACTAAGCTAAGTTCCATCGTTCTTTGAAACTACTGGCTCGTTGAATAACCCCCGCAGATTGTGATCTGCACACAAGGTCGCCAATCTAAGCAGATCATTGTTGTATTGTTGGTATAATTAGTTAATTAATCGACCCCAAGGTTTTGAATACGATAGAAATCCACCGTGCACGGAAAATATGCAGGATCTCCTCAAACCAATCAGCCTCTCTTATTCATTCCACAACAAATTTCTATAGGAAAATTATTTTAAGAGATTTTTCTAAACCCTTCGTTTTTGAGTTGTTCACATTTGAATTATTGTTTGTTTCCATGTTGTCCACCTTGTATCAATAAAACTGAAATTATTCCCTATTTATTTAATATGAATTATTCTGATTGAAAAATAACAAAATAAATTCATAATTTGCGGAGAATCCGTTAACACATGCCGTGGAAGATAACCTTCATACTCATACAGTTATTAGGGTTATTTAATTAAAATCTACAAATTAAAAAAAGGATTTGAATTCCTTCTCAATCATTGTAACGTTTAATTTGGGTGTTAATTTTGTTTTTATACCTCACTTGAGATGCTGTTCACTTTTTTCCAATTGAGAGATTTCCCAACTAGGTAGAACTGATTTTGGTTTATTATTCAAAAATAAACCATTGTAATCGCTCTTGAAAAACAATTCTAACCCCCCCTGAACATTTCATAGTTTACGTTTGGGTGTAGAATCCGAATCTGCAATAAAAAATTTTCCGTCCGTACGCCGTACGCAAGATTTCTCCCAAACGGCTGGAGCAAAAGATCTGAAATTTTCAGGAAAAATCCATCTTGGTCCGACGACGCCCCAATTCTTGAGCGAGCTCTCTCACTTAATTTAAAGTGCCCTTTAAGGGTTGTCAACGTTTTGTAAAATCCCTAAAAACCTCAAAAAAAGTTTGTACTTTTTTTGAAGAACACTTCACGAGGAATCGAATGAGCCCCTCCGCAGGTCCGTAGGTCAAACCATTCCCGAACTATGGCCCGATTTGTGGTGAAGTAGTGAAGTAGTGATGTAGTAATGTGGATACTGGAGTGAACTCCTAAAAGGCTTTGTAGCCGATACACGGGTTGAAGCATTCTGATATGCATGAAACGCTGCAAATTCTTTCACTGGGGTTTATTATTCAACATGTTTGAGCTGACATTTCTCATTTACTAAACAGCAGGTTATGCGAGAAAATTGATTTTCTGAACAGGTAGGCTTCTTGGTCTGCTTTGGTAATTATCTTTCAGAAGTCCATTTCTTCTTTTAATGATTAAATTGAATACCTGCTATTTCTGAACAAATCGTAAGCTTCACATTCGGATTTCGTAATATTTTGAGATGAGAGTTACTCTCACCAGTAGTATAACATCTAGATCAACTCCTGAGATGTTCTATGACGGCTGGGTCTAACAATCAATGGAAATCATCTCTCGCCCCGTCCTCGAGCGCAAAAAACCGCTCCGCCCGACCTCCCACAGCTCGAGAGAGGGCAAATCTCGAGTCACTCCAACTCAGCAAGGTCGGGGCGTGGTAGCGACAGATCGCCTTGGCCGGCCCTAGATCGCGGAACAGGTGGTACCGTTCGCCTTACCTGGAACAGAATGAACGCCAATTGGTAATCCTCTCATATCGCAACCGGGAAGAATCTCAAACATTTTTTTTCCAATCCACCCGCCGGATAGTAATCACATAGGGGCGATAAGAACGGGGGAATAGCAGATCTGGATTAGGGCGTGGAGACGACCATAAACTGTTGTTTAGGGACTTTTCAAGGCAAAACAAGCGAAAGGCTGCACAATAATGAAGAATTCCTGCGGGATCATCAAAATTCTTTTGGATACCGCGCCAAATTCTCAGCGTTCATTCAAAGAAACCTCCTACTGAATCAAACCACTTTCAAATAGGAGATCTGGTGCAAGGCTTCGCAATACTTCCTCTGAATATGTATTTTTTCATGTCTTATATTGTATATTTTTAGCTTTCACAGCCACGAAAATTGCTATTTAACGGTATATTATTGCTTAACAGGAGTCGAAGATTGAAAACTAGAATAACTGCTGTGGATTTCAACAATATCGGTGTCTATATTTAATATGGTGCCTGTGAATCGTATTGTCTCTATTCAGATGGTTTGATTCTTGCGCTCCGAAATCAAGGGCAGAAAGGAGATTTTTCTGATATCATAAACGGGTATCGTTCTTCAACTTCTAACTTTAAATATTTGCACGATTCAATTAGAAAAATATCTTTAACTTTAAAAACATCACAGTTTCGTAGTAGTAGTAGTAGTTCTAAATGGCTTGTTGAAAAGGATTTTCAGTAGTGCATTTTGCACCGTTTGGAGTGGAGTAAGATGGGTTTTCGATGCACCTCCATACACCGTTATTCCGTACTTGATGAGGGAATGCGCTAATACAAAATTAACAGCACGAAGCTACTTTTGATTTATTATTCTAATAAGCCATTGTAATCGCTCTTGAAACAAAATCTCTAACCCGCCCTGAAAATGTCATGGTTCACGTCTCAAAGGGTGTAGAATCCAAATCTGCAATAACATTTTTTCCGTCCGTCCGCCGTACGCATGTTTTCTCCCAAACGGCTGGTGTTTTCTGTTCCGATAAATGCATCATCAATTACATCAGTTGGAAAAAATGCTTGCTGGATATTGTTGGTGACTTCGTTTGTTTTTGCCGGTTGCATTCTGAATTGTGCATAGAAGAAACATTGAATGCTGCAGAAACGTGTTTAGGATTCAATTAGATTTGAAGTGAGTGGCAGTGTCAATAAATGTTCATTTATCAATATGTCCGTATCATTTGATTGGTCAACTGTACAATAATGATTCGGACATGATTTGATCATCGTCAGACTCCATCTGTTCGGCCCCTGTAGTTGTTGTGTTGTTGTGATTTGTGCGTTAATAAGGAAAAAAAGGTGATTATTGTTTTTGTGAGATTATCTGTTCGAGTTTTTTGTGAGAAATAAAAACCCAAGGAAAACACCATCTTAATGACCATCAGACGTTTCTGAAGGGACCCTCTTGGCTGATAAACGGTTTACGATTTCGTCCAAACTTCATCTAATAAGTTACATCTTTTATCAACTTCATTTCTAATTCAAGTCGGATTTAGCATTCTTATCCTTCTTAGTTCGCTCAGTAGCTCCGTTACCTGTTCGTCTTCGCGTTTCGGTACATTTTTAATTTCCCCCATTGTCTTAACTAATCCCAATTGTATATTTTGATCGATTAGTCTCCTGTGAGGATCTTCTACCCAAGTTCCAAAACTCTGGCCGTAGACGAATCAAATGTAACTCCATCAAAAATTTTAAAATTAAGCAGCTGAAAATATGCCACTGCTTACTGTCCCGTTCATACAAAGCCTTGTTGTTTCAGAGAGCAAAAATGCAACTAGCCGTACCCTATTTTTGGTAAATAACCTACCTCTTTCATTTGTATACAAAATTTCAACAAAACTGAACATAAATCGCTTAAAAGGTGAATTCGCACATGTAGCTAATATACAATTAGGTATTTGCACATAAAGTAAATAGAGAAATAGTTTCTTCTTCATGACTTCTAAAAAATTTCTTGATTGGTAATCCAACAAGTCATATTTTACCTCGTAAGTAATTACAATGATGGGCCGAATGATTACAACTTCATGATATCATGATTTACATCATGGAATGGGGAACACCAGTTCCGCAATCAGTAATAACTGTATTTTGAGGTGTAGTTTACGTATGTTATGAAAACTTTGATTTTGACAAGGTGATTTCTTTGATTGCAGGACATACAGACGCCAGACTATTCACGAAAGAAATACTGGCTAGTTAATTTGCCAACGCGCTCTGTTCATTACTAAAAACTGATCTCGCCTTGACCATTCCCCATCCCGGGGCGGAAACGTATTTTACCGCCTTGAATCCCTTCGAAAGAACAACTCGACCTAGTTCCCAATGAACGAAAATTGGTTCTTGGACGTCGGATTGCGTATAACAACATGTAGGGGTCAACAACATGTTTTCATACTCAGTAAAGAAATTGAAATCAATAACAACGTTGCCCTAGTTCTTCAGTACAAGATATTCAGCGGAGTCTGTGCAACAGTTCGATCCTCCGTTAACCGTTATTTATCTGAACGAAACGCCGTAACTTGATTGTTCTTCTCGGAACGTAATCTTCTCGAAACCCCGACCCCAAGTTCCGCAGAACCGCTTTGCCACTTCACGTTCGTCTTACTAATTATTAAATTACAGGTAGTGAATCGGTACTACCAAAGTTTCAATCATGAATTCATCAGCTCGTGTACCCTTGTTTTTTCCGCATTGGACCGACAATTAAATGTTAATGAATCAGGTGTACTATAATGACGAGGGTGGTCCCGCATTCTAATGGCAGACGATTAGAATATGTTACGCGATACTTAATTGATTGTTTTTTAATCTGATTTAAACCATTGGGGTGTTTAGGGCTAATTTAATTCAATTTTATGATTATCAATTACGTTATTCTAATCAATTTTGTTTTCCAATTCAGTTTTGTCGTACTACTTTCATAATGAACAGTTTTAATTGGATCAAGAAGAAAAATCGAAGCCCTGCCTCTCAGAATTTTGTGGTTTATACTTGAAGATATGTAGATAAAAAAAATCTATTAAAATATCCGTTTCTGTGTCATACACCGTCCAGAAATATCTACGAAACTAATGATCCAAAGTTGAAAATTGATCCAGTTGAAAATCGCTAATGGTTGAAGAATTATCTTGAATGGCCCATCAATCCTGACCAAAACAGCGAAATGAAAGGGCGAAAATATCAAACAATACGAATAAGTATATAAAACATTTGAAATATTGCTTATATTTTCATGTTCTTTACTGATAGACGTCTCTTCAATGGCTCGATTTCAGCTTTCGAACGTCAACAGGAATGTGAAGGTCTCTGAACGTAATAAAGATCGCTAAATAAACTGTGACAATGATTGTAACGGAATGTTGTTTTCAAGATTTCCTCTTGAAATTTAGTTTTTCATAACTTTTGTTATGCATTTGCGAACAAGTGAAGGCAAATAGGTGTTTTAATTTTATCCCGTTCAATTCAAGTTGGTCAATTCTGGGTTTCAACGTTTGTGCGAATGTACAGTACATTGCATCATTGTAGGTACTTTGATATCAACTTTTGTTTCGTATAGGGGGACTAGTAAAGATAGTGTTCGAGGAGGTATATTCACAACAAAGTCATCCTACCGCCTTTCGCACCTCTGACTTCAATCACATGTAATAGAAACACACTATTAAGGGGGTTGGGTACCCACAGACGCTCCGCGCTTTTCAAAACGATATGGTTTTACATAACCCACAATTACGTTGGTCAATATAGTCATAAAATAACGTTATTATATACCATTAGAACCGCCAGAAACTCTAGTTTCCAAAAAAGGTCAAATTTTGTCAATTGGCTTAGTAACAAACCTTGTGGAGGTTCGATAATGTTGATATTTTTAATTTTAAAAAATGTCACTTTTTTCCTCATCTGTCCCTTTTTCCCTTATTGAACTATCTGGCGTCTTTCGATTTTTTCTGACTTTTCACAACTATATTTAGAGCAACTAGACGGGTTGGATTTGATTCATGTGCAGAATCGGATTTTTGGTAGTGATAAGAAGTGACACCCTAAAAGTATCCATTAAAAATTGACTATGTAAGAGTACTACGTGGATACAAAAAACTATCGGCCAAAACCAATATGTCTATCGCAAGAGAAACTTATGACAAACATAATGAAACAAAAGGCTACTATTGATCCGGGGGTCATGAAACCTATAGGGGACCATCTAAACCCCAACCCGCACAATCCCTGAAAATTTCATCAAAATCCGACTATAACTTTGTGTAGTTTTGCCCGTAACAAGGATTTGCTGACGGACAGACACACAAACAGACACGGAACCAAAATTGTTCAGAAAGGTCTAAAACGCAAAATGCGAGTGGAATTTTTGATTTTGGAGACAAAAAAATGTTCACATTCCGAAAGTGAAAACAATGCTTCCGCTACCTTGGTAGACTCGATCAATAGAGGAAGGCAGCAAGCCAAGCTACGATCCTGGCGGATACTAGATCGCTACGGCTTCAAACATGTATATTCACCAAACTAATCGTCGTGCAGACATGGGGGAGGTTTTAAAATGTTCGTTAACAGTTCTATATTAAAAAAAAAAATCTGATTTGTTTTGTTTGTTGGGTACCCAACCCCCTTAAGCTGAGTTACCCTCATAGCTAATTTATTTCCCAATCAAACTAAGGAGGTGGAATACAAATGCATTCAATTTCAAGATAACTAGAATACAATTACCAGGTACTAATCGCCAAGAGCAAATACTCTACCGTACACTACATAAAGCTACATAAACAGAGGTCAGTGATGTCACTGAGAATATTGTCTGGCAGAAATAATAAACCTCTTTGAAATATTTTCCAGCGATTTTCAAGTTTTAAAACTCCAATGCACATAAAAATGTCAGTAGGGAGCTCGGTTCACGTATTTTGAAAAAAGGTTGCAATGTGCAGCCTGCATTTTTCTCAAGTTTTTTGGCTGATGATGATTTTGTGACAATTCAAAATCTCTAGTCAAAGGTGTTTTTCCGTGAAATTATACTCGGAATTATAGAGGGTACCTACTTTTCTCGCGGTATTTTACTTAGATTTCGATTCTGTACCAAAACGTAGTGATAGTTCCCAAGAAGAAACTAAAATTTCACATGTGCATAGAACACAATTTTACGGAAAGCAGTTTAGCATGGTGTTATACTATTCTGCACTGGGCCTCATATACCAGCAAAAGTAAGAAGAAAGTGCACAACAATCTTGGAACCGTATAGAAATAATATGATGTTGAAGTAGTGACTTGAAAAACTCCCCATTTAACGGTGCACTTGAAAAAACTTCATTCTACGGCTTTAAGATAACAATGAGAAAGCGGAATCACGAGGGTCTTGTAACTCGTCTGGAGTCTGACATGTTCATATCTTCCGTGATCCACCCGCGACGATGAAAATCTCATGTACGAGAACACCGGCGGAATATTTGAATAGTTAATAAGAAGCGCTCACGTAATTTCAGCGGAATTGAAATGTAGAATTCGTAGATATTTATCGCAGGCCTAACAATAAAATGTGTTTCGTAACCCCGTCAAGGGGATGAATTCGTGAAGATGTAGGGTTGTACATATGTTCCACGGTATGAGCAGAAATATCTACATAAACCTAATGATAAAAATTCCATGGTTTAGAGCAGCCGAATTCAGCCAACCTGTAATTTGGCTTTGTTAATGCATCAGGGAGTAACTTGAATTTACTTTTTTTTAGTTTACTGCAAAATCAAATCATGTTTTTTTATTGTTGTTGATGAAAAATTGGATTATCAATAGTCATTAAACAGGTACCAAATTTGAAGGAAAAAAAAAACTATTTAAAAAAAATAACACAGAGATGCTTACCCCCTCCCCCCTTAAACTTCATGACGCACCCCCCCCCCTCCCCAAAATTAGAACCAGCCCCCCCCCCCCACCATGTAAGTTGGTACCCCTCCCCAAAACAAAAATGTAAAACAAAATTCGAGCACTGTAATTGTAATTTTTCCATTTTCAAATAAAAAAATCAAACCATTTTGAAATTAATTAATTGGTTCAATAGTATTTATGTTTTATCTAATATCTAACTAAAAAGTGGTCAAAACGAAAAAATGAAAAAAATTATTATTCAAAAAATGGGATTTTTCATTATTTTTCTAAATCCTTTTTCCCCAATAGTTAAAGCCTTACAATGGTATGGTTCTAGGCAAATGAGCTTCGTCTGGTCTGGAGCTCATTTAGATTGATTTGGGGTCCAAAATTACTTTAAAATGATACCCAACTTGTCTATGTCAATATTAACATAAAAAAACTTCGTTTCTGGAATGTTTTACACAATTTTTGGCCTATAGCATGATGGGGATGTGTTGTTGTAGCTGCCAAGTGCGTTCATTACCAGCCAATACGATAAAAGTATGCTTTTATGTGTGATTGGTTTTAAGCCTCGAATTCTGAACAATTGTCTGGAACTAAAAATTATTGTTTTGATCAATTATGTAGTACTTGTTTGTTTGACCGAGCCCGAACGTGATACACCGCACTGTTTTGTCATTATTTGATGACGGCAATCGCGAAGCTTCTGTTCACATAAGTGGCTGGGAGTTAGCTAAATGCTTTCGGAGGAACTAAATTTTTTCCTCAGCTAGAAGGTGGAAAGTAGAGTTCCATGGTATTTCCGAACGTCCTCGATTCCAAATAGAGTTTGACTGGGATATTGAAAGAATCTAACCATTTGACATTTCAGCGACTTCCTTGAATATTCAAAACGACATTTTGAGAGAGCATAAAATATTACAGGGGCAAAAGAATTAATACATGAATTAGATAAAAATGAAAGAGTCACAAACAATGCTGACCACGAATGTACATCAATTTTAACATTATCCGTCTAAAAAAGACTGCTATATCGCAATCTAAGATGGTAGTTTAATTGAGGAAATCCGAAACCGAATTTCACGAATGAGAATCCCATATGCAACTAGACCGTCTGCTTAACAATAACTGGGCGTGGACGATTATGGGGCCGGCAAGGTAGGAAGGTAATTACTGGGTTCGGAACGACGGTAATTAAGAAGGTTACAATGGGTCAAATAGTGAGTTGTAACCTAGATTCAACTATGATCTCACTCGCAAGGCGTGTACGATTTCTGCGTATTGGCTACTCAAGTGAACCTCTTTTCGTGTAAAGTAGGATTTTCGTCTATTGACGATATACAAATCGACCAGGGATAGACAACGTAACCGTTTTTAAAATCATAGTAATCCATTTGACGGTACGGTTGCAGTTATAGAGGACTCCCACAACTCAAAACATTTTGTTATAAATCCAGCACTAAAGTTCCGACTTCAAAACTCTGACTTCCGAAGAGGATCGTGAAGACTGATGGACCTGGATAGGTCCCCTTTCCTGCAAATGTGAATAAAGCATGAAGCTGTTTGCCTTCAGGGGTATTCTGTGGGTGTTGCATGCATATCGCCTCAGCCCTTTGAAGGGGCACCTGGTCTATGCATCACCTTCTTGTTATAAAATGCAGCCTTATATTCGTTTACATTTGGAGGTTCATAATATGAGCAAATATTTCCTTTAAAAATAGTTTTATCACTCGGTTAAGTAAGGATTAGCTGGTTGTAAACGGTCATTCGTTTTCAAATTCAATCAAGCTTCTGTTGTGAATTAATCTTTCGCTGGAGAAGTTGATTCAAGGAATGTAACCAGATAGGTTATTATAATATCTCTAATATTGTATTTCTCTATTCGCAAGTAGGGAAGTACATTGTTGATGCAAATAATCGCATGAAAACGTTACATACAAAAGAATAAAAGTACATGAAATCATTATTTACATAGAAAAAACTGAAACAGGAAAAAAAACACCGTTGTTCAGCAGACATTTGTTGGTCTCAATGAAGAGGTTGTCCATTGTCGGCAGTGGGGAAATATGGAACCACTGTAAACTAAGAACAAGTATATGTCTGTCACATAATTTTAGCAATCACTGGAGTAACAGAGGTAACACTTGATAGCTAGCCATAATTTTGGTCGTTCTGTTCGGGCCGATCTCTTCTGCCAGAAATCGTTGACGATCTGAGTGAGCGATGGAATCGGTCGTAGTTAGCCTTTTATCGTATTATTGTTATCGGCAAGCCCTCTGCGCCAAGGATCTGTCACCCGATCATATCTTCTCGCTAGTTGAATCATAGCTGGCAGATTCTGTCGCCGGAGTAGATCTAGTCAGGTCCGAAGATTTCTTAGATCGATGGCAAATTTTGTGGTACTTAGTCGTGGTAACTTCCTGAATTTGTTTTCCTCCGTCATGGGGTTGGTGCGGTTGTAGGAGGCGTGTAAAAAGAAAAAAACGCACAATTTTTTGAAGTCTTCCGTAGCGTGGAGTAGCATCATTTCATTTTTCATTACAATTATCTCGCTCGGACAGTCCTTCTTAACCATTATTACACAAAACAGAAACATAGTAACAAAGAATCGGCGTAACAACAAACGATTGGGAGAAACACACCTCCTTTAGGAATAAAAGGCCGATTGCAGTCTGATACATTTTCACATCTGAACTTTAGGCAGAGAAGGGCAAGCCACATATGCCAATTGCATTTCCCTCCGATATCTCCACTAGATCGTAGTTTGATGTCGGCCAATTGTGCTAAAAATTTTCCTCCGAATTGGATGAAAAACCCGATATCTGCACGTGTATGGCATGTCTTGCAATAACATGGATCTGATGGTGATATTTCCGGCGACTCAAGATGTCTGTTGCTGGATGCATAAATTTTGAAAAAAGCTTATTTCACAAAGTTTAGCGAGTAAAGTGGTAAGAACTTCATCTTCATTATGGAAGAAGCCACCAAGAAGGGAACTGGTTACGTCTTCCTCTATTTCTCCCCAGTTTGGCACCGGTAAAGGCATCAGATTTCAATCCAGGAGACAGCGCCATTATTCAAGAGTTTACTATTTAAAACAAAATTCACATTCTCTTCCTAGGTTCAATTAGATACGAATAGAGTTCAATTCAGTCAAAAAGGTTTTTGTGAATGGGTTTAGGTGGAAGTTAAAAAGGTTTCATATAAAGAAAAAAAGGTAGAAGTCAATGCGAAAACGGTTTCAGTAACCTTTATTTTTGAGTTATTTTTTCTTCCTCTTTTGAAGGACCTGTCGATTGGATTGTCTCTCTCAATTTTCGGGAGGGTGTTGATACCAAGGAAAGACTGATAGGTCCATTGTTGATTCCGGCATACGATTAACATACTTAGACTACACGCTTGAGCAACTAGAGATATTCCCAAAAGTTTTCGTCCGCCAGTCAGTCGAATGGAAACAATTGCGCGGGAGCCATAGGGATTTCGTCGAACTGTGGGATCGGCCTTCGCCGGTTTTACCGAATATCGTCAGATCCTTATCGGATCCTACGGAAGAACATAAGCCAATAATTGCAACATTGTATATCGTTTGTTGGTTTGACTTGTGTTCATTCTCGTTTATTGTTGTCACATTTCAAAACAAGCAACCAATTGGCAAGTTGGGTGGGCAGTAGGTATAGACTTCTCACGTATTGTAATGTTAATTTAAAAACAAAGACGAGACCAAATGGTTGAATGGAAACAGTACAGTAATTCATGGTTTTATGCAAAATGAGGCTACAGGTCATGTTTGCGCTTCCGCACACATGAACAAAAATCCTCCCTGAATCCCTGACAATTTCATGAAATCGCTCCACTAGCATCAGTGTGAAACAGTCATAGCCATGCACATGCTCAATAGTTATTACCCAACCGAAAGCAGCAGAAACTAAAGAGAAACTAAAGATATTAGCAAGATATAAAACACTTTGTTCTCTCAAAAACAACTTTTACCATATTTTTCCGAACGTAAGAGTCATGGAACAATTCAGACTTTTAAATAGAGTTAACAACTCCAATAACCAACATTTTACCTCAACAAACTACCTTAGTCCGTTTTCAATAAATTTCCTCCAAAAAAGGACTAATATCCACGTTTTCATTATTCCTTCCTTTATTACCCCTCTGAATGTGGAGAACTGATTCGTACAGGTTTTCTTTGTTTTGAAAATTTTAGGAAAAGAGTTGGTGCTTTTTTGTTGTTCGGTAAAAATGGTTCATTAACTGGGTAGTCACAAATATCAACAAAAATCGTTTTGAAAAAGGTAAAATAAAGTAAGATCCTGACAACCAAATTATTGTCTGAACAAGTTGTTGGAATTTTGATTTTGAGTTTTTTTTCTACAATAATATTACTTTCAACACATCATTATTTGTTATAATTTTTGTTTTTTATTTATTATCAATATGTTTTGTTAATTTCGATAATAAAATTTTGTAATTGACCACTAAAAAAAAAGAAAATTATAAATAAATATAAATAACCCTCCCTCAAAAGTGTTTGGCTTAGGTTTCAGGATAAATAATTTAAAAATTCAAAAATTGAATTTAAAAAAAAGACCTTAGCTTTTTTTTAAATTACAGGGGAACAAATTTTACAAAATTTGGCTCAAAAATTCAGCATTATCCGGAATGTGCCAGTAACCATAGCAACTTGAGATAGTCAATCCTAAGAGGTTATATTTAAGCCTTAATATATCAGAAAATAGAAATCTCAAAAAATTTTAATGTAAGAGAGTAGGTATTTTGTTGAATTGAGATAGAAATTAGTTCCCTAAATCGAATGAGCCCACGTGGGTTGCTGTTTGATCATCCGTTCGCCCACCATTTGAAGAACCTCTTCGGATGTTGAAAATCGGTCGTCTACGGTCAAGTAGACGACCGTACAGGAGAGCCGGGATGCAGAGCCCGTTCAACAGGAGGTCTGAGTTAAACCGCGTGGCTGGCGATCGCTCAAGTATTTTCCTCTTGATAGAAATTACATGTTATGGAGGAGCTAGGGGTCCAGTGTAGATAATGTATCACGGACTATGTCTGTTATGCATACACAGAGAAGATCTATCCAACAGAAGTAATTAACCTCTACGTAATAATGTCTTGGCAGTGAAGTATTTTATAATACACCCATCTACTCCGTAGAAGTTCGCGACACACTTTTGAAAGAAAAAAAAAAAAAAAATCAGACGGCAGCTCCCACCTTAATAAACCTCTCTCAAAAGGTCATAATTGCATTGTATATTAAGCTCGTTAGGCTACCCGGAAACCGTTCCGTGAGAATAATGCATCGTCTCGCGTATTCAACCTGGGGAAGTTCACCTTCATATCCTGCTTCCTTTAGATCTTTCTCTCAAGCAATAATATTATTCTGGAATCATTTTTCACTCTACCCACATACCCTGGTGAGCTTCGCAAGAACTTTCGACCGCTTGATAGATCGCAGTTTTGATGCATTAGAAGCCCACACGACAGTACGTCTAGTTTCCTAATCACCCATTGCAGTTCTAATCGAGTTGTAATTTGCAGACAACTGACACTCATAAATACTTGCATAAATATGATGGTATATCACAAAAAAGTCGCGGTAGCATTGAACTCTTCTAAGAAAATGCATACTACAAAAACAGCAAAAATTTTTAATTTTTGAATTTGTAGAATACCACGTTGACTTTACTTAACCCTCAGAGAAGCTACGGATGTTTTTGGTGCATTCACACAGTTTGCTGCGGATCCAGTCGTGTTCAAATCCACACGGAATCGAACCTGATAATCCTAACACTGGACATTTTTAACTAGCCCGGACTAAGATAATACTTGTAATATGACGTTGTTATGGGGATAAACTGTGTAATGTACAGTTTTTACGAGTATTACAGCATTCCCAATACTAAAAGGTGAGGTTCTGGAGTTTTTATGGTTAAATCTTTAATTAATGAAGGCACGTTCCTGCTTCTATGGAGGTTACTCTTGGAGTCTTTCAGCTTCCAGGGCATTCTCTGGTTGTTTCTGTCCAAGGGTGGGTTTATACAGTGAGAATTACTCAGGAGTTCAACGACATTCTGGCCATCGCTGTTCTCTAAAGGTATTGGTCCTGCCACTGTTGGATTATGCCATCCCCTCATGGTCGCCATTGTACGCAGTTCACTCCAGCACAGTTGTGCTCTGGAACAGGTCCAGAATAAATTTCTTCGCTGTATCGCTTTTAAGCTTGGGATCCCTGAGGATGAAATGGATTATGCTGCCTGATGGGTTTCTGTCACCTTCCGCTTTCGGAAAGCCAACGTTGTGTGGCAGACCTGGTATTTTTGCGCAAACTATTGAATGAAGCATTAGCCTCTTCAGCACTACTCGGAGAAATCGGCTTGTGTCTCGTCTTTCCGGTCGAAGCTCTCCCCCGTTCTACGCGTGTTTCACCCCCACGAATCATCTTCAGGATTGTTGTGCCCCATTCCCCCATAAGATATGTGAAGTCTTTGTATCCTGCCCAAAATTTTGCTTATTATTTTTAGTAATATTCTCACATATGGTTTTACATCTTTACGTATGTATACTATTGTTATTACCAGTGACATAAACCAGGGGTGCCCCCTCCCCAAGCTTCATGAAGCACCCCCCCCCCCCCCAAATGAAAGAAAGTGAGGGTAAGCACCCCTAATTTTATCCAAAATTAAAAGAATAGGTATGGAAAAAATTCAAACCCAGTCAACAATATTGTCTATTTAGAAAACGTGTAAATTTTTTGAGGTTCTTTACCTAGGATGTAGTTTATTTTTTAATGTCGTCAAGCTAAACACTGTTTCAATCAACTTTACCCCCCCCCCCCCCCCCAAAAATTTTTTTGGAACCTCCCCTTCATTTCATTGACGCAGTCTGCGTCATAACTCCCCCCCCCCCCCCCACATGGGCACCCCTGCTTAAACTTTATTGCATGTTTCTATTTTCCAATTGGGTTCGCCCATCCAATAAGTAAATAAAATGAAATAAATAGAATTACTTTTTTGTTAATAAATTGCCACGTGATATATGTATACAACCTACAGAGGTAGCAAATGCAAATACCTGTACCTGATTTCCTGTTCTGAACGGCACAACTATTCTAATGTGAGGTAATGGATCGTATTAAAATTGGTGAAGCTGGTCCGCGTTAACCTAGGGCTGACTCTGAAGAACACCAAGTTAAAGTAAAAGGTCGACCACGAGTTGAAATAAGTCATTCGAACAAGATGCAAATGAAAATAGAAAGTATCTTTGAAAAACTATCCCTTCGCCGGTGCCAATATGATTTCAGCACTTCCGCGCTAACTCAGTTTCTCTTGTTGTGTTGAAAAAAAAATTAAAGGTCGATTTTCCTGTTCACCCACGATCGACGAGCGGATTCGGAGTTACGTACGGCAGAATCAAATATTTTACAGTCAGGACATGACGACCGCTGGCAAGATATGAACTATATCGCTTCCTGAACAGCCGCCGTATACGGTCTCGGATGCTCCGTTTCACTTTTCGATATCGATTATTTATAAGGTCGCTACGAGTATAAAAATGTCATTAAAAATGTGAACAACTCTTTCACAAACCACAATTTTATTCTCTGGTGTGCATTCGGCTTGTTGTCAGTGACCTCCTGCTAGTAGAATGATATTTATTATGGTTTAGGTTTCAAGATGCGTAAATTCCATAAAACGAATTTTGAATAATCCGTTGATTGAACTCTGTGGGCAATCCAGTGTTAGGGGCTTTTCTTCGACATAACTTTCGATCAATCAGCGAACAGATATTTGAAGAAAAAAAAAAACCCTGCGACAGCCGGAATGTTAGTAGCGTAACCGTATTATGCAGTATATTAAGTTTTTTTGAATGAACTAAATGCGGTTGTTCAGAATAACCAAAACGCAAAATGCGAGCGAAAATTTTGATTTTGGTGAGAAACGCAAAGTTCTTTTCCCGAAAATGAAACCAGTACTTCTACAACAAAAGGAACTCTCTGAAGCAAAATTCCAACATTGATATCTGAGAAGGGGCAAAACTAACATATAGCATTCACCCGTTCAAATCTGGTTCGTCTCGCTCGTTTAGTTTTAGCGCTTCCGTCCGATCACCGCTCATTTGGCTGTAGAACCGCAAAGCTTTCCAGGGAGCTGCCCGCCTCCGCATCATCATATGCCACGGGGCATCCCCCTGTGAAGATCCCTATCTTGAGAATAGCATCGGTTATTCACTGAAGATGGAGCCTTCGGCCTTTTTTCCTCTCAAGTCGAGATACGTTTTCGGGAGCAATGCCCTGAGGAAGAAGTAGCATTTTAAATAAGGCGGAGAGAATTAGTAATGAGCGGTATCTAGATGATCTGCTAATGATGACATATAGCTAAGCCAAGTGTAACGGCTGTTTTCATAAGTACTTCATTAGAACAGTTTAAAGGGGTAGTACAGTATTGGGACACACACATTTAACCCGATTCTTAAATAAATGAGGTGTTCTACATTGTTTCCTGGGTATTAAATATACATTAGCTTAACCAGTTAAGTCTGTAACATGGTGGGGTGATGGAATGGTACAGACGCTCCTTCCATGAGATGAATGAGGATAATGCCCGAAACACTCAGACCCAGACGCTGGAAGGTGTATTTAAATGCCCCGAGACGGTGGATTCTAGAATCTGAAAGGGCAAGCTAACCATGTCCATCAAACTCCCCGGGCTCTGAAGAACACCTGGGGGTAGGGGGCTGAATGGCTCCCAATCATAAGGGAGGCTTGCAATATTACGATAATCAGGGCAGGGGTTATAATAATTACTGAAGGGGACATATTTAGAAGCATTTAGCCTATGGATCAACGCATGGGAAAGGGGGCATTAGGACAACCAAAAATAAAAGGCCAGTAGACATAACCACGCTCTGCTACCATGTAACATGGTGAGGTAATAGACGCTGGAATGCGTCAGGTATATTTTCCGAAACGGCGGATTCCAGAATCGGGAAATCCATACAAACTAAAACCATCACAAACTACATGAATTAAATAAAAGAACAAATCGAGACTATGAACAAGTACGGTGGGAAATTCGAATTTTTCCAGGGCAATATGGGTCAGAAGCAGAAATACTAGTTTTTATCCAGTTCAAACATTTTGTGTTCCTCTACTGAAAACACGAGGGGATTTGGAAATAATCGATGTTTGAACATTTGGCGCTTGAAAATAAACTTGAAATTACTGTATGTACTATATTACTCTATGCAAGTGTATGTTACTTATGCCAGTATGTCAGTAGTGTAAAACCTACGGATTTTTCGCGTCCAAGGTTGATTAAACTGAATTATATTACATTACAAATGGCTGATTCGTTTACTTTCCTTGACCATTATTTCCCAATTACTCCCATACTATCAGCTGGTATGTTTGTTGCTCTGATTGTATGAACACAAAAAATGCATGGAGATTCATATTTTTCTACATTGATAATGAAAAGTTTGGGATGAATCACTTTTGACAAGTCTTGATTTTTTAGTATCCAGCTTGGTCACTGTTGACTGTGTTTGTAGTTTTTGGTGTGTTCGTGGGGCAATTATAATATCTACGGTGTTTGGTCCGCCAAACCAGAAGAAAAAATTATAGTTGTCTAACATGGGTGATTTCAATGTTCAGGGGGCTTTTAAATTACGGTTCTGCAATAAAATAAACTTGAAAAGAAAACACACATCCCAACACGAAACCGCTCGTTTCCAGTTATCTTGGCTATTGTCATCCATAGAAAGACCGTGCTGCCAGAGCGGCTTAGGAATTCGTATGAAGTACGTGCCAATTCGAATCTCTGAACTTCGTTAGGCTTTTGAAGGATGAAATGGGACTTTTCCCCAAAAACGAAGTCGCCAATAGTCTTAAGGAGACTCTAGTTAGCAGTTATAAAATGTGCATATTAATCAAAAATCGCTCATGTCCCCATTTTACCTGTATACACTCGCTTTTCTGGACCTGTATCGAAGATTACCTGAAACAGACGAAATACACAGGTAAGTTTACAAGACAATGTCAAATCTAAATTGGAAGCGATTTTTTTTCAGGATTTGAGAGCTACACATAAAAAGTGTCGGGTGGATTAGGTAACTCTTATTAGCAACATACTACACGCCTATAAGCTAGGTTACTTTCAATTTTTTTCGCTGATCTCATACCAATGTCAAAACACCAGACGAATTGATCAAATCGAACCACGTTCTTCCTAAATCGTGAACTGCCAAACTCGATCGCCAAACATTGATTCATCTTGTTCCGAAATTGCAATGATAGATCGTGACATGGCAGGTGCTAAACACAATTATAGGGTAGGCTTGTGATGGTTTTACGATATTGGGGTAAATGGAATGATCTATCACAAGCAGGTCGTCTCCGATAAATTTGATTTCCCGAATTCCATAGATTGCCTGGTTCATAACCGAAGTTCCACTGTCAATCCCCCTCCTCCCGCCAAAATGGACCACACGCCGAGAGGAAACCGATCACGAATAATCGAATTA
Source organism: Creontiades dilutus (assembly GCA_031894815.1). Lineage (NCBI taxonomy): Eukaryota > Metazoa > Arthropoda > Insecta > Hemiptera > Miridae > Creontiades > Creontiades dilutus. The sequence continues at coordinate 320,438 of JAVIWC010009699.1, forward strand.
CGTTACATGACGTACTAATCGATCTTTAATCGATTCGTGACGTAACTCTCACTTGGCTATCGAGCTGGAAGATCAATAAGTTATTCAAACACTCGAGAATGCCACGAAACACGTCTCCCCCGACACGTTGTGCAAAGCTTCAAATTGATAAATATTTATTTTGTTTTTTGGCGGTTTTGAATTATAGGTTACGGACGTGTTGACTTTACGGGCGAATATCTTCTGTAATTGTTTTACATCCTCGGCCCGGGCCGGAAAAAATATGCGATGCCAGAGCTAATCCGCCGGCCGAGCGACTTGACTTGGTGATTCGATCATAAATTGCGGGATAGCGTCTGAAAGTTGGGATTAAAATTTCCTGTGTAAAAGAAACGAGTCAAGTTGAACTCACTCGCGGTGTGGTTTTCATTTTATAAGGGAGTTACGTATACAAAAGTTTATTTTTCTTTCCAGAGCAATTTTCGGGATTATCGAATCAATTTGTTCATTTATAATTACTGTTACAATTAGAGATACAATTCTATAGTAGTACACCTGTGCACTATGTGATATAAATTGAGTTAATTTGTCTGGATGGATTGTTGTAAGCCATTCACAATTAGGACTATATTGCTGTCGTTGGAGACATTCAACAATCTAGGACGAATGAGCTCCAGGAGCATCAAACATTATGTAGGCAGCTGTAGGCAATGTTGCAGTTCGTTTCTTGTAAATGCTACCAAAGCTGAGAGCTGATAGTGAATTAATAAAATGGCGAGGTAGTGGATTCATCATTGCCCAAGTCCAGCAGAACTTGAATAACATAGTCTGATTCCGAAGATCCAACGAACTGAACTAGGTAATGATTTTGAACGGTCTACAGAGGTAGTGAAGCAGTGGGAGTCATGATTTCCATTCTATTAGGAAGCACATATTCATTTTTCTCAGGGCCGGTTTTGATACGACCGATTTCTCAAATCGTTGAAGAAAACTTCAGTTGTGACAACTATCTCCTGGCGTATTCCCAGTTTCCTCAGATGTTTGCCGTCCACTGTACCCTATCAAGCCACCCTAGTATTATATGTATGGATCATGCAGTTGTACGTACAGATAGTACATGATATGTTGCAGATACTAATTAATTGAAGAATTAATTACGTTTGTCACATCCATTTCGGCTCAAGTATGATTGTGAATTTTGGGTTCCGTCCCGCCAAAACACTAGATATTTGCACTAATTGCAATCAATAGTCTTCATAGAAAACATCAACTGACCAGTGAAGTAAGGCCTTCAGTGACAGAGGTTGTTTGCACTTGTGACATCAGTGTGTCTGTCGCAAAGTAACGTTTGTACTCCTTAGTGCAATGGTGAGTTAGGTCCATGAAATTATTCCGAAAGAAAAAGCACACGTTCCTCTACAATCTTCAAATGTAAATTCAGTTAATTTTAAACAAATAACAATGAATGGAAGTTTGAGTCCCTCTCAGGATCTGAATCACATATGTTCCAATTCTCTCACATTCAAATTTCGGCCATACCTCATATTTCATTTACTTATTTGGAAATTTCTCTCTCAGATCCCGTAATATAAGGTACTACTGCCGGAACGGTTCATTGCAGTCTAAAATCACAAGTTTAACGCATGGAATCTGAATCCACTCTTGAAATCGTAAAATTCTCTGGCCAGAAGGTCCAGCGCCCGAATTTCCCTAGTGGATTCGTATTTTATAGGTACTAATAACTGTTGATTCTGTATGATCGACTCACGTCCTTTTATATCTATGCTTACCAAAATCCAACAAAATGCCTTTACTTCCCAATTAACAAGAAACTTTACACCATAACTATAATAGTGTGGATGTCAATACTTAACCGAAGAATCTATGAACCACATTTAAGAATTGCACACACATTCAAGGTACTCAGGAAGAATGAGGGGTCGAGCCCAATCCCTACCTTGTCCAAAAAATATTGGAAAACCACCTTCTTTATATGACAGGAGATAAATGGTGGGGGTAATTGTGATAAATCGATATTTCTCCACTTTTTTTATTGATTTATTTGTTTTCCTTTTGCGTTCGACCTTAATAGTAATCTAGTTGTACGAAGAAGCTCGAAAATTTTGAATTTTCTTTAGGGAAGGGAAATGGAGGGGGTAATAGGCAACCCATTCAAGTGCTGCTCTTACAGTTGGTACTGCCAATTATCCTGTTTTTTCTTTCAAGCCTTTCGTTTTTTTTTGTCCATATTTCATTTCTTTCTATTTCAATTATATAAGAGGGTGAATAGAATGGGATGAATGATTGTGATAAATCGATGTCTTTAGCATTTCAAATTTTATTTCGTATGTCAAACCATTCTTGTTCAATAAACCTCAACAAATTTGAATTCGATATCTATGATGGAGAGGGGATCATCAAATCTTTTAAAATTCCCAGCCGATTTTCTTGTTTCAATTGTTCGATGAAGAATTTGGTATTGTTTTTATAAATAGGTACTCATTATGTGGTTATAGTTATGTTTATTAGTGCGATCATATAAAAACCGGACATAGGGACATCTCTTCAATTCGTGCATTACTTACCAATATGTTTTTCTAATAAACCCAACTGATTACGTCCCCGCCACGTCGATTCATGAGTTCATTTTCTAATATCAAGGGGAAAAAAAAAAAATTCTAATCACCCACTTAACCCGGTAATTGTGGGCGCAGCCGAACGGAGCCGGCGTTTGCAATGAAACCCCCGTGAAGCATCTGGAGTCAGTTTTGAAACGGCTCCTTTATGATCCAGAAACGTCGGTAGCTCTATAAAGCCGGCGCAAGGAATGAGAAATGAGGTAGTTTTATTTCTCGTTCGGTTTCGAAGTGGAATGCTCATTATCCGGGGAGGTTAGCAATCGGTTTTTTAGTCGGATCCCACGAATGGTGTGTGAGGCTCATTTTTTGTCTGTTAAAAATCTGTTGGCTCCTGGTCTGAACGGTTGTGTGAAACGAGGCAGTTTAGAACATGAGAAATGGTCAAGGATTTCAGTTAGTTTTCCTCCTCCTCGATCTGTAAATTTAATGTAATTTGATTTCAGTTTTTATTACTAAGTACTAATCCTGTATTCCCGTCTGGCCAATACGCCGTGCGAAGGGAATTCAATCAAAATGTAAATGAAAAGATCTCTGTAAATTTCGAAATGAACACTCAAATGAATTTCGACAAAATTGCGAATAGTTAAGTCATATTGAAAAGTCCAACCCCCAATGCATTCACGTTTTATTTGAATATGTTTTTCCCAAAAAAGGAGCGATGTGAATTGTAAATTTGTTAATTTTATTTCTCTTCCCCTCCTTTTTTTTGTATTATGCAGAACAACAACAAAAATAACAATGCAACTTCAAAATATTCTAAACCGCGGGTGCTGAATTTTTTAAAATTGAAAAAGTGACAATTAAAAGTCTATCATACGTAATTAATATCAACATGAATTGTATAAAATTTGTTCATTTTAGTTCTGTAACTTAATAATAAAATTACGTAGATATTGATCATTGAGGGCGACGATCACTATAGAAATCACTTGTATCTGTTCTATCACTACAAAACGCTGCGAATTTTAGGAGATATGCATAGAGCACGTAAATCGGTTCTCAACCAAGATACCTACTTGGATTGATCAGTTGATCATATTTGTGTGCCTCCAGAATTTCAATAATCGCTCTATCACTTGTGAAACACGCACACTCCAAAGCTCAGTAGAAATTCAAATCATGAACGCAAGCCAATTGAACGATGAACCCCAGTGAAAGAATTTGCAGCGTTTCATGCATATCAGAATGATTCAACCCGTGTATCGGCTACAAAGCCTCTTAGGAGTTCACTCCAGCATCCACATTACTACATCACTACATCACTAGGTTACTGCCATCAAAACAAAAACAATGAAAAACCAAAATAACGCAAATGTTGGCACCATAAATCGGGCCACACATCAGAAATGGTTTGAGCTACGGACCAGGGGAAGGGCTCATTCGATTCCTCATGGAAAGTTCTTCAAAAAAAGTCCATCATCCTAATAAAATAAAATAGATTAAAATATTGTTTTCTCAATTCGATGTTTTTGGTGGTCTTGTAGCACGTAATCCGTAGTTTAACAACTTTCTTGGGTCACGTTTGATTTTCTTTTGTCATGAATGCTCATTTTTTTATGAATGAAATGTTTGGCTTTTTGTTGGATATTTGGCTTTTTTTCATCTCGATTCGAAAACAAAACATCGTACGAAACATAAATTTACGTCTGAATATATTGAACACAAGCAATCGTTGCGGAATGATTCAAAATCTAATAAAATTACGAAAAATTTCAACAATTCAAAAATGTTCGATGTTTGCTTAGTTTTCATGGAAAATACTTTTAAAGTTTACGCAATGTATTGTTGGGTTACGATCGATTTTCATGATGTTCGGTTACGATTCTGTAAGAACCATAAGGCTTTGAAGGAGATGATTGGATGGATGAGAGGGTTGAAGAGTATGTATATTATTATAAACAGAAAAGTGATTACATGTTTGCTCGTGAATAACTTGTGAAAATAATGCAACGAGAGAGCCATCAAGTTACTGGAGAGGTTATTCTGCTGATTCGTGACTCAATAGCTCCCATTTGCAAAGTAGGTGCACTGTCATCAGATATCAAGGGGCAGGCATTCCTCTGATATAATGCCCGCAACCGAGTCAGCTGTGGGGCCCCCAAAGGTTCCTTTCACCAATCCCACCCGTCAGTCTCACTGTCTTTCCATTTGACCAGGTGCTTGGGAGACCGCCGAGGCCGTAAATCTGTTTACAAAACAATAATTTATTCCGCGATCGCGAGCCTACTCCTCAACAGAATTTTTTAAATAGGCGAAATAACGCACGAGAAGTCCCGCGTCTATCGTTTCGACGTGGAAGAAAAAACCTCCTTCGTCTCAAAAGACAGACAGGACCCGCGAAGATGAACCGTTTGCCAACGTTGCCCTACAGCAGGTTGAAACGGACGTGTTGAAAGGGTCGTGACTGGAGAGGATGCCACGCTTTACTTTCACTACGAAGGCTCATCTTCGTGTGGAGATAAGACGGGGAAGGTCTTCCAAACAGATCCCCGAACGGCTATTGCCCACCGGCAGCATTCAAGTAAGACCCAGAGTGTTTACACATATTGCCCGAATGCTTGGGAATGAGTTTATTATAGGTGCTGGTAACGCAACCGCCGAATGAGTAACATAATTTCTCAACATTCACGACTCACGGTATGGTAGTCCAAAATTGCGTGTTTAGGACAATGGAATGGATCATAGAGGACAATGTCGGAACAGACATAATAGCATTATAGGTGTCAAGAAGACAATAAATGATGTTCAATGATCTCTAACGGCACAGATCATCTGATGATTTTATAATGGATGATGCAAATGAAGCCTATACTGGCTCATGGTACGACAATCCATAATTTCATTTTTAGTACACTGTGCAGTAGTTTAGTACTGTGGGGAATGTACAGAAATGCGAAGAACACCCCGCTCCTCCTCTAACTCAACAGCTCCCTAAACTCTTCTGGTTGGTCACTGTCCTCGAATTCGAAACAGTAGAAACTTCTTTTTCATGTCAACCCAGTAAATTGTATAAAAGTTTATGCTGAATCGGAATTTCGACAAGAAAATTTTAAATAATTAACAAATATATCTCAAAAATTAAACAAAATTAATGAAAGAAAGTTTGGTTAAATGTTGAATTTCACTGGTCACCTTATCAAGAAAGCACTGATTTATTGAAACTATTCCATATGCTACTCAAAGCATTGGAATTTAAATTTCAGCTGATCCATCGTCATTTCTAACAGTGTCCTTAATTGAAAACAGTCTCGAAGATGGGAAAAGTAAGTCATTTTGCAACTCGTTGAGCTGGAAAATTAGGAAGACCTTATTAATTTTCCTCAACATTTAGATAAAAGTTGTAAGAATTTTTAAATTAATTTTAAGGAGCATAATTACATTTTTTGGACTTCTGGGTCCTTGTCAATTATAACTGGAAGAATTGAGAACAATGATGAAGAATTCGTAACTAAATTATTTGGAATTGGGAAGTATACATACATGATGTGGAAGCCAGGACAGGAAAGGATGAAACCATTAACGGTTTAACTAGTTATTGGTTCTCTTCAACTCCAATCAAATTTTATCGTTGTTTCACTAATTAGTATTGATCCATTAACATCTATGTATATATAAACATTTATAACTATTCGGGTTGACATTTCAGGGAATGTGAAATTAAAATGACTAAATATAACAAACCCTTAGTCATAAATCAGCTGTAAAATTCTAGACTGATGAATGAATCAGGCTTCTTAGTAACGAGAAGTTGATGCAACAGAGTAAAGGATGTTGCTCAACACAGTAGGAAGTAAGTGTACTCACTGATTCAGCATCAGTACAAGATGTGCCACAGGATAGAATTTGGAAACGGTTGGGTCAAGCAGTTGATGATATATCCAAATTAACAAAGAATGTCACTCTGCAAATAAACTGTAAGTACGTATCTAAGCAGTCTATTTATCATCTTTGAATCACGAGACGCATTTGACATTTCGAAGGGTCATAACGATATGCGTTATCCCGTCATTACGCCTATTAGGCCTCCTGATCACGCCAACACGGCGGGTTCGAAGTAGGGAAATGTCTCTCCGTTGCGACAGTCCTTCCCTATAAAAGGGTGCCCGCTTCCGAGGAGGTCACTAGAAAGCACGGTGAACCTCTGGTTTCCATTGAGAGTCAATAAAGGCGAATAAGGAACGAACCAGTCGGGCGTATGGCACGAGGGGGAGAAAAAACTCGGAAAGGGCAGCGCTGAGACTCAGCACCCTCATGTCTTATGTATAGCGAGGAAAGTGACAGGTGTAAAGGGCGTCCACTATATAGCCCAAGGCTCCATCATGTTCTATAGATCGGTATGATACCCTTGTACAATTGTATGGCAAAAGAAAGTTTAAATGGCATACTTTTGTTCTTGTTTTGCTCATTGCAGAAACTGCAGAGCACCTTCATATTATTGTTTGAAAAGTGCTTGATGTCAAGGGGATCCGCTGTTATAGATTCAAAGCTCAGTCATGATGCGTGTGCTTTGGATGTCTTTGCTTTCTCTCATGGCAAAAGATACTAGGTGAACCAGTCATGTACATGCTGTTCATGGCACACAAGGAACAGTTCGTTCATAGTTCGTGGACTGGTATGATATCCTTGTATGAAGTATTACAAAACGATGCCCAAATACTAGTTGCTACACTTTTTTGCTTATTAGGGCAGTTTATTTTATCCTTGGAAATTGATATTTTTGCTGAGCATTTCAGCAGGCTTCTGGTACTCAGTTGTGAGTTCTTGTTCTTGTTTCGGTCTTCCTTGTTCCTTACTTGACAAAACAATGATTGCTGAGTCAGTTACGTAGGATATATACTTGACAAATTTTGTTCTTCACATTCACAGTTTCCAATAGATGGCCTTGATTCGCTAATTAGATCAAGGATCGCTCCATTATCAAAGGATCGGGATGACATTTTAAAACAACACCATTAGCATTGTTATGAACTATGATGAATCATCTACTGATGGATACATTTCCAAATTACATCGTTACTTGAGTAGAATGAGACCGTTGTAAAGTCTAGTTCGTGGTCAGCTGCACATCTGCTGAGCCAATGTCCTACAAATTCTTTTCCAGAAATTGTGGCTTTCATGCGATATTTCTTGATTATAGTGCAAAATTTTGCGGAAGTAAAGAGTGCTCACTTTCCCGCCAAGGCTCATGCATAGTCTTTGATCTGGGAATGGTATTCTTCGTTGGAAACATATTCCCTGGAGCACATACATACCGGGGTCCTAAAAATGACCATCCAGAAATGGTAGTTTTTGAATTCCTTCATGTGGGCCGTATGTGCACCAACACAGGTAGGTTACCTGTAGTGTAATGTCATCATTATATCCGGAGGTTTCATATCACATAACTGTTCGATCAAATAACAATGTAACACCTTACAAAATTACAATTTCAGTCCTAAACATTTCTACAGCAACAGGTAAGCAAACATTTGTATGCCTGCATACCTGTCTAGGCCTGGAGGATGTAGTAGAACTTCTCTCAACATGAAACTAGCATGGCAGGGAAATTGAAAACCATCCTATTGATGAGTAAGAACGCCTTTGTTATCTGTCTCTTGGTATTAGTTATTTGTTATCTGTCATTCTTTGAACGAGAGTTGTTTGTTGTTTAGAAAAACAAAAAACATATGTATCCTTTCTTCGTAATACTTAGAGCTGGAAGTTACAGGTTTGAAGAACATTTTTGAATACAAATGTTACTGATGAACAGAATTTTCTGTCTAAACAGTTCATGTTTTATAGACCTCGTTGTTTTAATGTTAAAATCATTGAACGTTGAAATGGGAATGAGAAATTCCACTTAACACCTAAAATTTCTTCCGGTGAAGATTAGCCGACGGCAGATGACGAACCAGATCAATAATTCAGTTAGATAACCGATCGCTCCGGAATTCACGAGACGATCCGGAATCGATGAGCGGCTCACTACCCCGAAAAAAGGGGCTCGCGTCAAGCGGAGGTCCGCCTCTAAAACTGGCACTAATAGTTTCGTAAAGTCCGACTGGTTATGTAAAATGGTCACTGATGGGATCAGAAAACTCCTGCGAAATCTTCCCACACGACGAGTGATTTAACTTGACGCGTTATTCTCGACTTTTCGGTTCATTATGTTCTGCATCGGATGTCTTTCCATCATGCGGATCACGTTGTTCCATAAAGCTCCGCAGGAAAAAGAAACTGAGGATCCGTTAAACGGGTCAATAGATGAACGTGTGAGGGGAGTGGAAGGTTACGAGAGGTAGATTGAAAGTCCCTTCAACCTGCTGTGTTCAAGATTGCACGGCTTTAATGAGAAATGAGAAGGTCCTCGTATTCCGATCTGTCAAGATTGCAGCATCGGAAAGTCTTTCCTCCTTCAGAAACTCCGAATAATCATCTACCAGATAATCCCGCCGCCTAGCTAATTATGGAACAGGTGCATTAACTCTTTGACACAACCAACGGGACATATCGTCTCAACCGTGTAAATCACCATACTACTGGGTTTTCAAGTAAAATTCCCCCAACTTCTGTCCCAGAGGTATAGGCACAACGCAATGCCATCTCGTTCCAATGGCAACCACTAGATTTCATACCATGACAAATTTTAATGCCAAGAAGCATCCAAAACCTTAATTTGTGTGGAACACAGCTTTTTCTCCTTTCGTGCTTAGCGTTTCGGGTCTTTTTTGGAATGTCCCCGCATTTTTAAACAGTTTTCTATTGCGTTCCCACATAATGGCAGTGGTTGAGACACGACTGGTAGTCAAGTGGGAAGTTATTTTATCGTCATCGTTATCAGTAAGATTATTTTTGGGTCCTTCACCTGCTGATAAGATAAGGTAGGCTGATAAGAGCACATACTCAGCGAATCGAGTCACTGTGGGCGTCGGCTAAACGGCGCAACAGGAAAGAATGTGGAACCAGTCGCAACATGTTGGACTCATATTTATGTGAATTCATGTGGAGGAACAGATATATGGGACAAGACCTATATGACCAAATATTTAAAGACATTGTTTTTTTTGGCCCCCAGAGTAATAAAAACAGTGTCTTTTGTTTCATTCAGCTTTTGATTTCTATGTGTGTAATATTATGAATAAAAATAAAAACCCGTTGAAGGGTACCAAATTCGTTTGCAGCTTATAATTTTATCCTTCAGTACATTCCTTAGACATGTTGAAGGCAATGCGGGGACATTCCAAAAAAGACCGTGTATTTCAGGAGATATGCACGGAGCACGTAGATCTGTTCTCAACCAAAATATCTATTTGGATTGTTCAGTTAATCATATTTGTGTGCTGAAATTCAATAATCGCTCTATACTGTGAAACACGCACACTCCAAAGCCTAGTAGAAATTCAAATCATGAATAATTGAATAATAAACCCCAGTGAAAGAATTTTCAGCGTTTTTTTTTCCTAGTGATAAACTTTTTACATCTATAAAAATAACAGTAAGAAACCAAAATCTCCATGCAGTCATAATATTTGTATACCGTAATCATCATGTTTTATTTTACCATTATGCGTATGCTTTTTTTACCTAATCACTATTTCTACCTGGCTTAAATAAAGTTTTCTTTATTTTATGATTCTCTGTGATTTTACAATGGATATTTATACCAACTTCTATGATTCGGATTATTATCTTTACATAATAACAGATTTTGATGCGATTTTTACAGAAAAAAGAAGATTTGCGTTCTAAATGATTTTTTTTTTTACTTATGATTTGTATTTTATGAATACTGTAATAAAGTTCTTTTCAGAATGGTAGCTAAGCTGTACATTTTTCATTGTACTAATGCGAAAATTGGTCCCGCATGATCACACCAGTGAGATAATAGACCCCAACTGATCATAAAAGCGGGGCAATAAGACCAAACCCAAATCCCCCTCCCCCCTCGTCATCATAATCTCAGGATATTGAATAATTACCATTCATTACTCATAAGTAATGGATAAAACTCTTTTTCTTGATTAAAAAGAAATAATTTGTAGTCAAAGGGTTAAATTTGGCCCAAAACATTGAATGTTGTGCTTTATCAACAAGAAACAATGCAGTTATGTCATTGTTGGCCACTAAGAATCCAGCAAGAATTAGCTTTATGGTTGATGGCTGCTGGCCATCTGCCAACTCTTAAATACAAACCCTAATTGAATATATCTACATACGTCGTTGTATCCTTGTGCAAAACAAATGCATCCGAATTCGTGTTATGTTTTGGGGATTGGTCGAATGAGCGAAACTATTATCTAGGGCAACGTTTCGTGCAATGTATGGAAAATCTTCAGGCTTAAGCAGTATTGATCTTTGGCGTTCTACCCTACATCGGTAGTTTGATACAATACACGCTCATTTAAACAGAAGCGATGTATTATTGAACATGCTGCTTTCAATATAGAGCGCCAGAGGCAGCTGAGTTTTTCCCTTTGCCCTGAAGATCATTAAATGCACGAAACCTCGCCATTGTTAGACGACAATCGATCAAAACTCAGAAACACTACACAAAATTTCTGGATTGAATGGTCGAAAAATCTAAAATCATATACAAACGTATTTACTGGAGCGTTTTAGGTTTCGGGTTGTGTACATTTCGTTGCTCAAATACTTTTCATTTTTGTGAAATAATCCTATCGGTATACAATTAGCTAAATTGTATCTATTGGTTAGCGGTAGGGCAAGCCTTCGTTTATTAACACGTTCATCATACGAACCTCGTTCAATACTGAAACTGTTGTAATGACAAGTGGCACGCGAGCTACCCGTTGATCTCGAATTATATCGAGACACTAATCCCAACAATGGTTTTTTTGTGTAAAGTGCAAATTTTCCTACCGAATCGCTTCCTTAAACCCATCAAGTTACGCTCCTTTCTGATTGGGCGCCAATTACCTGCAATTCCTCGTTCCTGAGTTTCAAGACCACTCCCTGATTTCTTTCAACTCCGACAAACCTTCGTAGTCCTTTTCCCGTCAGTCTAACCAATCCAGCATTCCCCCGAGTTACACTTTCTCTCATCGATTTCCTTATGAAAAAAAGGGCCTACACGACCTCGCCTTTTTTTTTAAACAAAATTCATCAACAAAAACTGAAACATGAGGCTCAACTCAAGTTCTATTTAATGGCCCTCTCCCCACGCACCATCTTTCACCATTATACGATCTCATAAATAAAATCCAAAAACTAATGCGAGATCCGTTTTATGGTTTTCTTGAAAATGATTTCGAAGGTGAATAGCTCGCAACTTTCACTGGGACCACTCAAGAAACTGTTGATTACTAGTTTATAACTGCTATTTGTATTATGGCGGTAGGTGAAGAAACCGAATGGATATTTCAAAACGATGAACTTCTTCTATCCTAATCTCTCAACCCACTCGTGTCCTTATACAAGAAATTCTACAATTTATTTGATTAAAACTTTAATTGTCTCTTGATTCTGATCATTTTATCATACGAGTAGTTACTTTGTTGGTTGACTTTGAAATTGTTTTTGTAATAGCAGTGAAATTCATGGAAGACGTAAAAAAATCGAGTTTTGACAATTCAACGCATTCATTCACATTGTCTATTGAGCGGCGATTTGCATCATACGGGCCCACCTTTGAATAAAACTCCTGAAAACTACATTGAAACTCGAGAATATCAGTGGAAGTGACGCGTTTCGTAGCGTCACAACAGCGGTAAGACGTCACAGCAGTTGTGAGAAATACGTAATTTGCCTACCTTTACACGTAACTCGGGGTTCAATATAAAAAATTGGCCCCATCACATATTGTGTTGTACTTGCGTTGAAGGCCTGTGGTCATGGATTATGGTTAAGAGAACATCGATGACCATTGCGGTACCAGTAGTGGGGAGGGCACTTATGAACCACATTTACTCGATTTATAAATGTCGATTTTTCATGATAAAAGTGTGTGGTTTTATGTGGAAATGAATCTCCTATCCTGAATTGCCTCCGTCAACCAAGCCAGTTCATGGCCATGGACTCCTAGCTCCCATTTCTCCAACTTGCTGCGTAGCATCTGAGGACATCAGTAATGGTCATGTACCTCCGGCCAGTTATGAAGAACCTGCCTACGATGTTGATGTGATCCCTCTATCAAAGCTATTCATGTGAGGAGAACATAATGGCGTTTGATGAACCTATAAAATTATTATGCATAGGTCCTAGGTCGAGACTGAAGTCAAAAAATTGATTGGCACCATATTTACATGATTTATAAATGACAGTAACCTTTTCATGATAAAATTGTGTGAATTTTCTGCTAAGAATTGTCATCAGCAACTAGCAAGGAGAACCTAATGACATTTGATTAATACCTATCAAACGATTCAGGTCCTAAAGGACGAAGTCAAACAGTTTATTGGCACCTGTTACATTATTTTCGTGGTACCGTCATGAAAAAGGAGCCTATACCCTGCCTCAAGAAAGAAGATTTAACAGTAGAATGCTGCAACAATCCTAGTTGGATGAGATTCTTTGGTATTGAGCACAAACCATCAGAATGAAAGTTCCTCGTGGAATCATCCAAGAATTATATTCTTAATAAATGGGTAACGTTTATCATCGTTGTTTCATTTCCGAGTTACCTCTTTCTTCTGATTATTAACGTTAGCTCGTGATGTTTTGAATATGGAAAGCAATTTTAATCTGTAATTTGCAGAGAAACTAGATGTGGTAAGAAAAAAGAATCAACATATTACAAATCAAGACGAAAAACCCAATCAGAATCACTTTTTTTTCATCGATCACGAAAGAGTTATGTTTTGGGAAGTTAAGTTATCGTTCATTTAGCTGTGTAAACACAATTTGTTGCTATGAGATACTTCATATTCTTCAACATAACTTTCTAAGGGTTCAATTGAGCCTGAGACAGAACAAATTCGCGCTGTCCAATGTACGGACAGGTGTTCTGGTTTTAATCAGGGATCGCAATCTCACTCTTTCAATTCAGAACGACCACCCAACTCGATTTCTTCACGCGGCGTGAAATGTTTTCGCCCATTGACACCTTCACATCACACTGCACGTGTGGAACCACAAAGTTGAGTAACTCGCATCTAGCCGGATTGGATTCTGTGATGAACAACATGTGTGCGGTTTCGAATAAGGGATCGTAATTTTCGGATTCATTAGGCATTACCAAAAATGCATACTGGGTCACCGACAAGACAAGTGTTGAAACCACACTCTAAATTTGGCAGTGATTTTCTTGTTTGTTTAAATGATTACGAAATGATCGTAACCGCATCTGTTACGAGGATCATAACCTCGGGTTCCGTAAATTGATCGATACAAGCTGGTTCGCACATCCGTTGAGGGATAGTTGACCGATTTGTTGAGCGTACATTGCAAATCAAATTAGTAGGTACGTCAAATGCAGTGATTTGATATTACCTCTTGGTGAAGTGAAGGGTCAGCGAGGGTTGGTAAAACATTAAAAACTTCTTTCTAACACACAGGTTTGCTGGATACGAGGATTTATAGCATCTCCACGGTTACATTACAAATCAAAGGACAAACGAAACTCTATAATTACCGTGGAACCCAAGTAGGCCATAATTCCAGTCAACTTTATAACTATTATATGATGGACTAGTGCTGTAATTAGATAGTAAAATGATTTTAACTCCAGAAGCTAAAGTTAAAACTATAACGGTGTTGAATATGACTGAAAAGCGCTTTGAAATACTTATAAATAATACAGGATTACAAAATAGGTTGGAGATACCTCATTCGTGAAACAGGAACATTTTTTCAGGTCCTCAAGTTACACTTAACTCGCACATTTATTGCAAAACACGTTGGTAAATATTGAACTTCAATGTTTGATATGGATAATAGAAAACAAAAACCATTATGTGATCGTATTTCAGAGAAACCTAGCTGGAAGAAACGAATGAACGCCGCATAGACATGTCTGATGGTGTGGATGTTGTTTTACAATTCTGGCTAGTTCGCATGAAGAAGGAAAACAAAAAGTCGAGAAAGAAGATTGAAGATGGGTTGAGAGTTATGCCTATTGAGGGAGCATTTGATGTACATCTCTGTATATATGTGACCAAGTTTCTGGTGTACCATTCAAAGTTGCAACTATAGATGTAGTTTGTGTACGGTAAATTTGAATATTGGTCATATTAATACCTACTATGTTATGAATTCCGAATAAATATCGATCAGATATATTATTTATCATGTATCCATGGGGAAATTTGGCGCACTCTGTGATACTAGCTCTGGGCTGCGAAGTATTTGAGTTGATTGGAAAACAATTTTGTTGCATAATTCGTAATTCGTATATTCCTTCAAAACAATCTGAGAAAAAATTATTTTGTCAACAATACGAATTTTGCACATAAGGTTACACTACAATTCCATACCATTGCTATGAAAACCAATTTGAGTCAACACCATTAGAAGCGATTAAGTTTCTACGCCAAACACTTTCACAAGAAGCTTGAACAGCAGTTATTATTATATCAGCAGTTATGATATAATCAAAATGAACTGATGAAATATGATTAAGGATAGATTGTTTCGAACACTTCAACAACTCATATACCGAAGCTTATTGGGTCAAATATTCATTTAATAATTATCTGCTAATTAAATATTTCGGTACCACATTAAGAATAAAATCATAACTGTACACCGCAACGAGGGATCGTTATTGCTCACTTCTCCGAAAAGAACGAAAACCTAATTAACTTTTGCAAATAGCTGTTTGCCTTTCGTTAGAATGATCATTAGCTAGATTGCTGACGTTTAAGCTTAATAACTAATTATAGGAATTTAGGAGAATGACTCCTTGTATAACGTGTGACACTGCGGCTTGGGCGGTCCAGAAGTGGGTCTGCGTTGAACTTGGCGAATTCCACAATTTCCTTCGGGAGTCCAGTGGTGCAACAAGTCGAAACATGACTCGCATTTTCAATTTTATTTAAACCAAACCATCTGTTTGTCTCTGAACGATCTTTTACGGCAAATCTTAAATAGTGGGTACCAGCCCAAGGTTGACCTCTTCCGCTAGAACTACTCGTACTTCAAGTTTGAGTCATTCAGAAACGGAATCCCAAGGATTTCTACTAACTGGCAAATGTATAAAGGTGATGAGGAACCTTCCAACGGTATGACAATAATTAATAGACGAGTCGTGCGCAGAATCATACAAAACGATAATGAAGATCTGAAAAGCACAATCTCCCTAAATTAATTCCACATTTTATTCATAAACAAATCGAGTTCCAATCCTCTCTGGAGGACGGCTGGCGACGTCCGCGACACCTCCGGGTAGTCGGACGAAAATCCAAGGTGAAATTCCTTGTTTACTTTACTTTTCATAAACAAATCGTTTTACTTAACATATTTGCACCCCCCCCCCCCCACTAAATTCATATGGATAAAGACAGCCGTACTACTGCACTGAATCTACCAAAATCTGGAATGATTGTGGAAAACGATTTTATTCAGGTGCTTTCCACAATTAACTGCATTGATTACCTCTTACTTATCTTCTTTGTTAATGGTAAGTTTGTCAAAGGAATATCAAATATCAAATTAATATATCGTCCAAATAGTCTTTCAAATGTTCGGAAGATAACGTAGTCATCGAGTGATTTACTCATAAAACATTTAGATGGATATGGATGGTTTCTCCTTCCTTTTTCTTGAAGCTGTTAGGTAACCTGCAGTTTTAGCTTCAGGGGTGTCATCTAGGTGTTGCAAGCATATCGCCTCAGCCCTTCGAAGGGGCAACACCATTCCAACGCCTCATTATAACGTTCCATATTTCCTATACGCAAAAGTTTTACTAACCTCCTGACACAGAACATATTAATGCCAATAATTGAAAACTTTGCTAATCTGACAGATGAATCCACCCTTAATTATTATTTCAACTACGTCTGGCATCGAAACAACTATGATTACGGAAAACGTTCGATATAAAATTAATAGGTAACCGTCAACGTTCTAGTGCCATTGCCTGGGAAAAAAAGACGCTCTGCAATTAGCAACAACGTCGCGTTTAGTATCCCATCAATGACCCAAAGTTCCCCGACTAATAACAGTCCGCCGGTTGCATCTTGCGAAATTCATTAGATGAAGAACATGCAAGCGAATGGCTTAGTGCAGCTGAATTGCAGAATGATTACTCAACGGTAAACTTTCAAGTAGATAGTCGATTAATCGTTTTGTATTACGCGCAGGGTTTTTTTTATACAGTGACATTTAGGCTGAAAACACACATAACAGCAGGTAAGCGGTAGTGTTCGTTCTCTTTGGCTCAAGTTAATATTGAGTTTTTTGTACGTATGACGACTTCTAGTTCCACAATGAAATGGATACGGAATCACCTAATAGACTGCAACGACAATGGAACGAGGAAATGAACTCGTTGAGTCTTCCAAAAGGTGGGGATATACGCCTGCAACAAATGACGATATCTCTGAAGTTCAGGGGGACTGAATGGGGGAACAATGCTCACAAAGAATAGGGCAGAAGTAAATTGAAATTGTTGAGGGTTGATATTTGAAACGTGTGAAAATCATAGAAATGTCGACCATTACTGGTGCTGAACTGATTGAAAAATGAAAGCTAACTTTGCCAGATTCGTAATTCTCGAAAGAGTAGAAATTATTTGGGTTGGAAAATGGCTCTCGGATCGCCACATGTAATAATTTGTACCATCAAGCAAATGGGAAATTAGAGAGATTAACAGTACGAACCATAAAGAAAATTCTGTTGAAAAATGAATGCCCTGCTGTAGTGTTCTGGAGTATCGAAAAACTCCAGGCCATTCAGGGAACAGTACTAAGGAACTTCTACTAGCACAGTTCCGATTCTGACCAGTGAGCTTAAACTTATAACAATTCATCATCATCGTTTTCGTGAAGGGAATGAGTGATACCAATGAAATGAGCTGAACTACATAATGAACGCCATCTTACCGGAGAATGTACTAATTTGGCTATTGGCTGCAATGATACATTCCAGAAGTGAAAAAGAGGAATCAAATGATGCATCTACGATACGGAAACTGACAACCCTCTCAGAGTGTGTTGTTAAAAGACCAAACAGATTGGGCTTGTCTCTCCAAGAAGGGGAGATGTGAGGAGTGGGTCTCAAGTAATTATGACCCACAACATGAGTTGTTATTGGATCACGGGGGAATTTCCATGTTGTCAGATGCGATTTCGTAGTTGATGAATAAAAATGACTTAATACTTAACACTAACGTTGTTGTGCGTGTTCTTATGGACTTGTGAAGTGTGGTTTTCCAAGTAGGGGAGACGTATGGAGAAGTTCTCAAGTAATTATGACCAACAACATGTGTTGTTATTGGATCATCGAGGGTTTTCTCTATGGTGCCAATTATGGCAGTTTCGTCATTAATGAATAAAACATACCTAATACTTAACGTTAATGTTCTTGTGCGTGTTTTTTATAAACTCGATATTAATTAATCTATCTCCTAGATCAAACGGAAGTCAACGTAGAAAACAAACATCGATAAGAGCTTTTGCGTCTGGAAATACGATCAGCATGTTGAGCCGATTTTTTTCCAAACCCGAAAATTTTATAAAATGAACGTCTGATGAGGTTCATCATCGTGCAATCAATACTTCCCATTGCGCATCCGCAATAGAAACGTCTCCGCAAAACTCAACACCATCTGATCCCCAAACAAAATTCTCCTCTCCCTTCACAATCAGTTAAACATTATGAAAATTACATACTGTATTATTATGCTCATGTAGGAGTTACCTAAGTTGAAGAATATTTAACATATCGTGACGGTCGTGAAACGCTTCTCGGGGTAAAGCAGGATCTACTCTTCTTCCTGATTAAGGGGTCCTGATAATCTTCCATCAAAAACATTTAACCGGGAGTCCTCCGCTATGAGAAAGTTTCGTTTGTAACAGCTAACACAGACTTTCGTTTGATACTATCCGTTTTTGTCGAAAACCATTTTCTCTGTTATATTATTCCTATTGGTTCCCCGATTCACCAAGTATGACGGGATATCTTCAACCATAGTTATTCCGTGCTCAAGAAATATCGTGGCCAATGATTTTGTAGTTTCTTTGTATCCCATTTCTTATACATCATGCATAATTTAGTTTACACTTAATTAGAGTAAAGATTATTAACAATTTTAATTTTGCAGCATATTATTATATTATCATATATTATTTTTTATCGTTGTAGGAAGCCGTTGTAGGTTTTTGTTCTTGTCCTAACAGCACTTAGGTTGATATCATTTTGTTCTTGAAGGAAGTTTTGAACGAATTTTCGAAAATATTTATTCTGTTAATTTACGGAACTACTCGAATTTCAGTTTTCTAGGTTGTTTATGACAAAAAATTAGGCCTCGGGCTACCTTTAAAATTGCAATTGAATGTAAGGACAGGAATGTCAATACCTACAACGGTTCAATATACTGCATATAGACACGACGTAGAAATCCACGGGATTAAGTTGGATAAAATAAAATAGCTATCTACGCTTCACTTTTGCATATTGCAATATTGCATAAAAGTTGAGAAACGATTTTTAAAAGGAACTCTTGAAACAAAATTTCACAGCAAGTATGACAGCTGATGATAAGCGGCGATTTTGGTTTATTATTCAATGATAAACCATTGTAATCGCTCTTGAAAAAAAAAATGTTTTTGATCGCAGTAACCTAGTGATGTAGTGAATGTGGATACTGGAGTGAGCTCCTAAAAGGGTTTATAGCCAATACACGGGTTGAAGCATTCTGATATGCATGAAACGCTGCAAATTCTTTCACCGGGGTTTATTATTCAATTTCATTCATTTGGCTTGCATTCATGATTTTAATTTCTACTAAGCTTCGGAGTGTGCGTGTTTCACAGGTGATAGAGCGATTATTGAATTTCAGAAGATATGCATAGAGCACGTAAATCGGTTCTCAACCAAAATACCTACTTGGATTGATCAGTTGATGATATTTGTGTGCCTCCTCTACACCAGTCTACCTTTGGCTACATCGTTTAAATTTGGATTTGGGAAAGTTTTGACGCACGGATGAACATGAAGCGGTCTGGGTGGGCTAATTCGATTTTTTGAAGGCATGTCGATCAATGACGAACATCAAAACAAAAGTGTTATTTCGAAAGTTTTCGATATTCAGATTTTTAAAATTTTGAACTTTCGATTTCACCCTTTAGAATTGACCAAGATTGACAGTTCCGACTAGACCCAAAATGTGATTTTTGACCCAAGTTTCGTTAGTGGGACCGAATCGGTGCTTTCTTCCGGTATAGCATAGTACATAATATGTACTACATATAACATTGCGAATCAACTAGAGAATCACATAGCGATTTTAAGTGCAAGAGTAAACTCAATCGGACTCCATTAGACTTCACCCTATTCCTCACTACTTCACCTTCACAAGCAACAGTATTGCGAATGAAATCATTTTCAATTCCTTAGAGCAGTATCTAAGAACCATACGAACAACGAAGGATCATCGGTTTGTTAAGTAAATTTGACCAAGGAGCACTAGTACGCCACTAATTTTAAATATGTGTACGTTAATGACGCCCTTGTAAGTAGTTTGAAGCCTCCAACATATCTTTTCTGCATCATCCCTTCAATATTGTTTCATCGTGTGGAAATGAAATTTATTTAATGTCTTTTATTGCGGTATTATGCTTTCCTGGTATTCGCACCTTTGAATTCCGCCTTCCCAGATCAGAAATCCACTACAGAGGATGCGAACTTGGTACTTTACCATATGGGTATGTTGATGATATCATACTACTATTTTGGTCGATAATTTGGAGTGGAAAGATTTCGTAATGACTTGCGCCTCGTGTGATTCATGATATTTACCTAGAGTAAACCACTCATTGAACGGAAAACAAAGTCTGTTAAGTTGAATTCACATATCCTCCTCTTACTGCAATGCATAGATCATAAAAATATTCCTGTACGATTCCTTGGCGGGTTTTTCAGTTAAAATAAGGACTAATTTGCATGCAAAATGTCAAAATCCTTTCTGGAGACAAGGATTTTATTCAATCAGATTTTCGGATTCAACGCATCTTGACCGTAAAGCAGCAAATTAACTAACTGTACATGGGAATTATTATTTACAAAATTAATTTGATTGTGAAATTCGAACATACCCTACTTATTGAACTTATTGATTCAAAGACTTAACCAATTATGACTGAATTATATGGAATCCAGTCGCTATAAAAGCATCCTGATCCAAAACGTGAATCTTGAATTGTGTATATTGGTTCATAGTATTCATATGCTTGTAGTATAGTGAAATAAAGGTTTAAAAGGACTGTTAACCCTTAATGATCCAAAATGCGTTGTATGTTGTACGTCGAAAAATGATAATTTAGTTAAGTTAATGAATTATTACGTGATCATGTGTGCAATCAATTAGAAATTGACCCCCCTCTACCGATTCCGCGGAGAGGGCGAAAATGAAAGAGCGGAACCAGTAATTCTTCTGCATTCCGCCATTCATCATCGTCTGCCGGAATCTTGAGAGTCCGATGAAATGATCGATTCACTTGGACGCTAATGAGCGTTAAAAATGACTCACAAATGCGTCGGGGAGTCGGAGGAAAAAAAAAGAAGAGCGATCCATTTTGCGAGAAACCCACGGAGAGGATTAATGACGGTTGAATCAGCCAGGAAGTCCGGAACTCCGGGGGTTGACGCGGGCCCGCGGGAAACTTTCATTCGCTTAATGAAAAGTAATAATTTCGATTTGATATTGATTGTACTGGCGATTGATCGTTAATTATCAGTGCAGACAGATTAGCAGTCATTAATTAGGTACCTGTACAAGTTGTCCACTCAAACTGCATCTATTGGTGTCGTGATACTAATTTTTAGGGTCGAAAATTAAAATAATTTGTTTTGATAATTAGAATATATTGATAACAATGAATATGAGCATATCAGATTGATATGTTCTTCATTAAATTTGGCTCCGTTCTTCTAAAAAATGTTGGAATGTGTTGCACGTCAGTTTTACACACATATGGACAGAATCGATCCTTATATAATGTAATACTAACTTACTATTTATAATAATAAATAAATAATTAAAACGAACGGGACATTTTGGCAATGGCATTCAAACAAATAATACCGTTTATTATTTGCTTTATGTTTCCATATTGCACTTAAAAGGATATACCCAGTAGCGTTTCATTGTATAGGTGTTTGACTTCCTTTGCACTTTTGTGCTGTTGGATGCAATGCTGCCATTCAGCAATAACGTGGTTATTAAAAGTCCAAGGGTCTCATATTCATAGGCTTGGTCTAAAGATGTGTACTCCACTTCACCACATCTACTAGCATTGTGGCACTTTACAAGGTAATGGTCCGAACAGTGTTGGTCTATGAAAACCCCATTTGGACACTATGATGTGAAGTGTGCAGCCGTGGTTTTTTACGTACTTAGCTTACGAACTACTTGCGGCATAGGACAGTGTGGGTTATCCTTACTTGCTGGAATCTACACATTCCTAGAATGGGGAATCCGGTGTTTTACAGCCAGTGGGTATTGGAATGATAATTTATTCCTTGTAATCCTAACAAATGCATACCGTGTGGATGGTGGAAATTTAGAACTTGAGGTACTCACTTTAGATTACTTTCGCAACGATAGGCTTGGCGTTTGTGGTTTGGGATGGTCTTGGACCTATGCTGATGTTGCTGCGGCTGTCATTTGCTATTCCAGCGGTGCAGAGTCATCATCCAATTGACGAAACTGTACCGTTTCACATGGATGTTACTCTTGAAATGATCCTGAATTGCTGGGAAAGTACCTACCGGTACTTTTATGTACGAGGTGTGTTCAGAAAACACCCGTAATGTTGAAATTTCGCTCGTCTGGAGAGTCCGAACGTCAAAATTTGCTTTGATTGTATTGGTATACATGCCCATGAAGTGTGACACAATTGTCAACCGTATACATTGTTTACTTTATCTGTGGCAGTCTCTAAGATTGACTGTTAACAAAATTGATCAAAGCATTTGTATAGGTAGAGTTTTTCGTAAAAAGTGTGCAGAACACAAAAGTACAAGTACAAAACAAAAAGTGTTTACGAGTGATATAAGCTTTTCAAAAATGGTCATAAAGACGTTGAGATGACGAACGCACCAGTTCATCAACAACCGATCAAAACGTGGAAACAGTGGAAGCAATGGTTATAAATAGACACCGAATCACATTTAGAGAAGTCGCTGATGATGTTAGCACATCAATAGTAGCACGCCATGGCATTTTTGCATGAAACGCGTGGCATTTTTGTTAAATTTTAAACAAAAAACATTGGCGAAAAATATGGTAATGATGTCTCAATTTCCATAACCACATGTGTGATTCTTCCCCCAACATTGTTAAATTTTAAACAAAAACACATCGTTTTACTCGTAATTTATGGCCAAAAATATGACTGTAATGATGTCTCAATTTCCATCGTTTCACCACGATTTCTCCCAATGCTGACTGAAATTTTCAGGAAAAATCCATGTTGGTCCGACGACGATCCTTCTTGAGCCAGCTCTCTTCAGTGCCCATTAAGGGCTGTCAAAGTTTTGTAAAATCTCTAAAAACCTCAAAACAAGTCGAATCGGCCTAAATATTTACCTATGAAGAACATACCATGAGGAACCCTTCCAAAGGGGTTAAAACATTCCCGATGTATGGGATTGCCAACAAGGATAGATGACGATTAAAAGTGAAGGTGGATCGCTTAAAGAGCTCATAGCTATCCCAAAGTTCGAGTTCCCGAAGTGTTCTGATAGAGTTGGTAAAAGCGCATAGCAGAACTGCATCAGTTGATGAAATTTGTGTGCCCCCTCAACATCAGTCTACCTGCTACATCGTTTAAATTTGGATTTGGGGAAGTTTCAACGCAATACGAGTGCTAAAGGACTTGATAGATTATAGATGTTTTTATTGTGGGAGGGTATTGAGGTTCAATAAAAAAACGCGGCAAATTCTTTCACTGGGGTTTATTATTCAACAACATCGATGTAAATGAATAAATAGATATCTTTTCCAAAAATGAAAATTTCGGGTATTTTTGATTTTTTATAACATCTTGTAGTTCATGAGTAGGTATACAATAATAAACTTTTCATGTTTGACGAATTCGGTATTTACATTTCGATTTTTCACCTTATGAAACTTTTATTGTGCCATAAATGGATCTAATTTTTCTGATTCCTGTTCATACGTTTTCAGTTTCAATATCAACTGCACCTGAACAACTCCCTTCACTGCGTGGCGATGCAATTAACTTGACAATGCCGTATATGTTCTGGATGTGCTTTCCACGCGGGTGTTTTTTATTCGACTACGCTTTCCTTTTCCTTTCTTACCGAGGTTTTTTTTTATTGTAGTAGGTTTTTTTTCGTCGTGAAAATACACCATTGACCTGAATTAGTCTAATTTCTACGGTAGTTGACGGGAAAACTGCCCTTAAGTGGAGGAAGAGAGAGTTCCTACCTAAGCACTTAGTGCTGGTGCCTCATTTCAAAAAGAATCCTAGAACCATCACCATTTCGCATTTCATTGGGCTGTTTTATAGACAAACGGTTTACAGTAAAAAATGCGTACAAGCAAGAACAATATTCTAATAGTGTGTAAATCGGTTCTGTACTGGTCAATACTTTCCAATATTTCTGAAATTTTATAACCGTAAGCTGCACCAATTTATTTTTCGAGCATGAAATTGTTCATATTCAGTCGAAAGGGATAGTACTAAGAATAGTACTAAGTGAATCAGATTTTAAAAACAATGAAAATTGATGTGTTACACTTTCGGTTTGCTAACATTTGTATAGCAAACTAAACGTGTTCTGTGCGGC
Source organism: Creontiades dilutus (assembly GCA_031894815.1). NCBI lineage: Eukaryota > Metazoa > Arthropoda > Insecta > Hemiptera > Miridae > Creontiades > Creontiades dilutus. Next base: position 344,968 of record JAVIWC010009699.1, read on the forward strand.
CGGAAACATTAAAATGAATGGTCAATTTTGTAAGGAGTCAAATGTAGAATAAGAAGCTGGAATGATACAGAGGGTTTCTGTATTAAAAAACAAAGTTGGTGTGCGTTCGGCACATAAGAGCCTCTTGCGCATTGCGCGAAGTGGTCTAATTTGAGGTCCTTGGAATGTAACGTACAGATAAAAGAAAAATGTCATTTTTTCCAAAAAAGTTCCGTATTTTTTATTGTTCGCTGAGTTCGTTGCGTCCAATTGAAAAAATCGGTTGAGCGGTCAAATATCCATGAAATTGATAATGAAATCCAAATCTGCAGTAATAAATGGTGGTTATAATTTGCAAGAACAATGTTGGTGTGCGGTGCGTTGTGCTGTGAGCACCTTGCACATATTTAGAATCTTTGCCAAAAAAACATACAGATTTTAAAAAAATGCATGTATATTCCAAAAATAACAATTTTAGCCGGAGGAGGGGTTACGCCTCGTGAAACACCCTATGTGGTCATAATAAATCTGCAGAAGAGTGATCTGGTGCCAAAAATCACACTATATTCTTCTTGAAGAACTATAGGTATTACCGCATCTGATAAGTGGTTGGTGTGATGGATAAGGAGTGCAACATTCCCCATGATAATTGGGGGAAGGAAAACAAAGAAATCATGGTTCTTACAAACATACCTGATGAGAACTTAATGCAAATGGCGAAATTAGTTCTATGAAATGAAATAACTCTACCACCATATTGGAAGAAGCCGATTAACTTCTAACTCAAATTAATTTAAACTTAACTAACTAACTTCTTTCCTCAACCTGCGGTATTTAAACCTTGAGATGTCCATTACATGTTTATTATAGTTTTCGATATCTACCGGGCAAATAATCTGTCATGAACCTAATAGGGTTGTATTGTTTCCTGTGACAAATACAATAAGCTGACAAAAATCTTCCCTTGTTTGGTTACTTATGAGTTTCGTCATGATTTTAACTCTCATGACAGAAAGTTACTAAGATGTGTGTGATTGTATATCATATCAAAAAAAGGGGAAGATGGCATGTACATGAAAACCTATGTCTCGCCACTGAATATAACTGATGTGACATGTTGTAAGTCGTGTACAATTGAAAGTTGAAGATGCAACTTACTCTATGTGTGGTCCATTTGATCGATTGGATTAAATAGGTAGTATCAGTTACAATCTCCTGTTAAGTAATCAAATTGAACATTCAGTTAAGTGAAGATTGAGATGGAGTTGTTTCTTAGGGGGGATTGAGTGGCGCCCGTTCGTGGATGAAGATGAATCGGCGAAACCCGCGGCATTGACACCTTTCTTTCTATAGCTGTAGGAGGCCCCGAGTTGATGTTTTATCTGAGATGAGTTGACGTCAAGAGGGGAGGAAGGGGGCAGAGCCCCTGTGGTTACACTGGTCAGACGAGGCCCCCGGAATACAGGCCAACTTTCTTGACTACATTCAATAGTTTTGAACACTCATCAACAACGTTATGCAATTTACAAGTTGTACATACTCACACGACTAAGTTGGAACTTATAAAACTAAGTTAGATTAAGTCTTAAACCACTCACGGAAGCCTTGATAGAATCAGATGTTTTGTACATGATTTGGGAGGTGATTAGTTCATTGATTCTTCAGAATAATTCTTCTGGTCTATCTATGGTCTTGCATAACTTTCCCGTTCAAGGTTTCAAGTGCTGAACCAGAAAATACAAGGTATTGGATGAACCGCCATTAGTCGGTAACTAGGTAACTAAGCCTGTCAAAATTTATAAATGCATTGAACAGTAGGAGTAAAGCATTGTTCAAGATACTATATGTTAATCTTCTACTCCAAATGTTCTTTTACCTCAGGACGATCAAGATATTACATAGAGATCTGAAGTACCATTTTTACGTGGGGTGGGCATTAGGCTAAGTCCATGACTCCCTCTGCCGTCTAGTCTTGCCTTCGACGCACGGATACTAGACTAAGATATCTTAGTTTAGTATCCGTGCTTTGACGCTATACCACAGAATGGGTACAATCTGTCGATTTTATTCGAGAACGAGCTGATAAACTTCAATTATGGTATAACCACCACTTCAAGGTGTTGAATGTGCATAACCATCTACCATCAAAAGACTGCATTTCCTTATTATGATTAATTCATCTACAACAGCGTCAACGGATGCGAAAAATTCTGTAAATTTCAAAACAGAAAGAAGATTGACACAATAACTGGCTTTTATCCTTTGAGCCAAATCATCTCCGATTATCCAAAATCTATGATTACGCAAATAGCCGTAAAGAGTAGACACATGGGAATACAGATAGAGATTAATTCAAGATAGTGAATTGCCCACACCATCTTTGTTACAAGTTGGCATTGGACTGGATAAGTTCCCAGCTCTAACCTTCTTGCAACTTTTGCCTATGATTTATTTCTCTATATTTAAATACAAGTTGCAGACTTCAATTTTGCTCTTACTACTGCATCAGTTAATTGCTTAATGATGGGTATCGAGTTAAGATAGAAATCGCTGTTAACCTGATAAATATTAAGGCCTGCCGTAAGTACAGGTTTTTAATAATATGGTTGAGCTGCTGATAGTCTATAAATTTAAGAACATCGTTATGTTCAAGGTATTAAGTGGACAATGGTAGGTTTGAATTCTATGTGCCGCCTTAAAAATTCCGTATTACTTAATAACATAGAGACTAAGATAAAGATTAAATCAAGATAAGAGCTCTATCCGAACCATCTTCGGGCGGAGCTGACAATCGGCTCATTAAAGCCAACCCTTCTCCCACTATTCCCTTGTTAACAATGGCTGTCACAAATGAGGGAATCCTCCTACTGGAAGGCAATCAGGCTCGCACGAACGTGTCATATCAAGATTGGAAAGAAAAAAAAAATCCTTCACAATAACCTGCCGCACAAATGAGCGATGCCGCAAATTCATCTGGGAGATCTTTCACAAGACAAATGAACTCGCTAGCAATCGAAAGGTCGTTTGAAGCCTGCGCCCGACAAACGACTGATTAAGCCTTCAGTCGAAACATTCGTCTTCTTAGAACACACCTCGATTTCATACGCGAGTACAAGAGAAATGGTACGGCATAAAACTTATTTTTTCACTTGATTATCGTTCTTCTGCACAGTAATACTCACAGATCACTGGTAAACATACAAATCATCTCTCTGCATGGATCTTTATTTTATATCTATAAGGTAATTGATTAACTTTTATTTTTAACAAAACTTTTTTCGAAATCCGTAATCGTTTTTCCTTCTCTAGATTTTTCTTCTGTGTTTCCAAACATCGTTAATAACTTGCACGTTCTCCACTGATCACGAACTACAAGCAGACACATGCAATTGAGAACCATTTTGTGCTCATATTTTTTTTGGATCCTATCATTATTAACACTACCCAACTATTACCGAGCGTGTCTTTGGTATTTTATAACTCGATGTGATTACTTCAAAGAAAAGTTAAATTGATGTGTACAATCAACGACCATCTTATTTATGCACTTACTACTAATCTGCCCTGACCCATAACTAACCGGTACTTCATGTCGCTTCAGAGCCAATGGAAATCTTGGATTAAACCCTCCCCTAAACGAATGAAAAACTGACAGGCACGAGCTACGTGATATAAATCAGTTATAATCCTTCAGAAGGACAATTTCTGAGTTCAATATCCAGTCCAGCTATCATTTCCCTACACTCTCTTAGGTTTCGTTTTCAGATTCTAGTTTAATACTGCTGTTAAATATTTCTTAAATGACGATGTAATATTGGCTAAATATATCGTGATTTTCATATTCTTGCTCTACATCTACGTGCAGTGAATTTCAAGCCAATTTTGTGACAAATATGCATGTTATCTGCCTTATTTTTATCATCTGTCATACTTCTTCTTTCCATTCTACCGTTTTAAAAGATATAGTAGCACCCACAAATAAAGAAAACGATTAAAAATGGATATTAGGTATTGGATACTGGTGGTATCCATTGCGCCCACATATCTCCCCATTTGTGGGTAAACATTAAGACTGCACGCAGAAAACAAAAAGTAAACCTAGCAACATGAATAATCCAAGTGTGTAAGAAAATGATAAAATTGTGGATACCCATGACTTTGTTGGTTTGAACTGATTTCTTTTCATAACCATAGGTTATGAAAAGGAACCAAACTTCAATGTTCCGAACGTAGGTTAAATATATATTTAAATCGTCATTCGCTAAATTACTAGATTCTTGATTATCATCACGTATTGAAAAGCCCTCGTGGAATGTGAGAAATTTCGAATGCTCTAATACACTAGTTCTACCTAAATAAAATGAATCAGTAATTCGTTGACGATAATACATCATAATTATCTTGTGGTTAAGGACTGTCATGCGTCTCACCAATGACCACACTAGATGATTGAAAATTATTTCGAGTTTCGTAAATACATATCAAGTACAGATTGATCTCGGTATTAAGCTCGATTTTTAAAATGCTCCAAATAACCATATGGTTGACACGTTCCACAAAATCTCATACTCTTTTAATGGAAAACTACAAGAGGGGCTAACGACACAGAGTAAACATTGAGTACACCGAGAGGAATGCCCAGTGTTACTAAGAACGGGCCCCGGCGTTCGACCATTGATAAAAATTGACCGAATGGGCCATTGAAAAAGTGAAGAACAGCGACATCGCGAAACGAATCAATTTAACATCTAGTTCTACGCGCAAGGCCGATCCCATAAAAAAAATCTGTCGTATTAGCACGTCATCAATAGCTGATTCGTTGAGGTTTTCTTGTCTAGTGCGAGCGTCCTTTCACTTCATTTCGCTCCCTGCATGTTGACAATCATTTCGCAAGTTTCATTTCGTAACTACGAAGAGGCTCTTGTTGTGCTCATCTTAGAGGAAAAGTATAGACATTTTCATAGTTCAATGTACTCGTAGAACACGTTATTTTGATTGAATGAGAAGGGTAGTTTTTCCTCTTTTGAGTTCCTGCCCAACTTCAGCCTGCTAATAAAACTGACGAATAATGTTCCACTAGAAACTTTATAATATGCGTGCAGAAACAAGACCAATTGAGGAGCTTACTTTCAAAAAGGCACATATCCAAATCTGGGGGAAAACGTTTTTTTCTCAATTTTCTATCTCTGAATATGAGTTGAATCAAATACCCCTATCATTTCCGAACAAAACAGTACACATCCACGTCAATTCCGGGGCTAAAGTTATGTGTTTGCATCAAAACGTAACAAATCCATCCCCTACATTTTTTTCAGTGCCTTGCAATCGAAATGGCACATATCCTCCGAATTTCGTCAGGCGATAAGTCGTGGGTTTTCAAAAAGGCACATACCCAAAAAGAAGCATTGCGCTTTCGTCTTGACGTTGAATATTTACACGAGACTCGATAGATGGCAGACATGACAAATGGAAATATGGAGTCAGGTAAAGTTTTCAATAAAACCTACAGAATGGAGAATGAATTCTTTCTTTTTCAAAAAGGCACAAATCCATGAGTTTTGATCAAAAGGGCACATTTCTAAATTGAAAATGGATATATAGCCTTGTGTTTTGGAGAAAATTGATTCATATTCTGAGGCATCTTTATCTGTGCCTTCTCACACATTACTCCAATGAGAAACTGCAGAAAAACATCTCCACTAATCTGCAAATCGTTTTTTTCACTTCCTGAACATTTTGTCAGAATGGATATGTGCCTGTTTAAAAGTAAGCTCCTCAATTTTAAGGTAAGGATCTAAACCCTCAAAATGACGTAACTAATAAGTATAAGGAAAAAGGCGGTATTATGCGGAGGTACCGGCTTCTCTTTGTAAAAATCAAATTTTCCTTTATACCCCTTCATCTTTTTCTAGACTAATTCTTGGTAGATTTAGGGGACTTGTTTTTAAGCTTGGTTAAATCCTTGGAATTTTTCAAAAACCACTTTAAACTGAAATGCCAATCTCATCTACAGGCTCCCCGAAAAATAAAATAAAATACTGGCAGAAGCTGTTAGATTAGAGATAGAAGTATAAATGAAGCACAGACAGATGGACGAGTTCACAATTAGGACGACGCCACGTCCAGTCAAGACACACTCCTGGATGTCGTTCACTCCCATAAAGACACGGACGTTCAAACGAATCACGGAGGGTAATTCATCCCAATGCTTGGGTGTAATACTGGCAATGGATGACAACTTGGGCTCTCATCCATGCCCTTGTTGTAAAATATTGAAGGGAACCAAAACGAGTGCCGAACCGATGTGATTGGTATGTTGGGATGATGGGACCTCTACCCCTTCTTAAAATGCAAAAGAAGGGGTAGGTCAAGTAAGGTCATTAACGGACCGCAAGGATGGCTAGTTTGTCTTTCAAATCCGTGGGGATTGAATTAATGATGGAAGAGAACGAGAATGGCACCCCAAGACTGGTTGTATACAAAAAACCACGGTACTTAGGATCTAGAGAGGATGTCTTATTTGGATAACCGCTTAGTTAACACTGACTCCCTCTTGCCTCAAAGGTGGATATCACTCTCCCAAAGCGCAGCAAATGCGAAATTAGGAAATAATGCAGAGCATCCGTCCCTTCACAAAGAGTACGACTGCTTCCTGAAAAGGGTAGTTACTGTCCTGGCCGACCAGCGGTCAAAATCTTTTTCCGAGGTGACCAAGTTGGTGCGAGTGAGGACCCGCATGGCTATGATCTAGGCGTTTTCACTGCGGATTCAAGGCTCTATGAGTAATGTCCGCTGTCTCGGGCTTGAACAGGGGCATTGATGTCCCTTAACTACAGACAAAGACGATGATGCCCTAAGAACATGGACAATTCTCATCAGCACGACTACCCTACTAGTGCTTCTCTTCATACACCAATGTTTAATTTAGGTTTAAACGTTTCTGAGGTCAAAAACGTACCCAAAAAATGTTTTTGGGGTCTTTACTGACTAGTAATTTTGGCCTAAAAATCGACTGGGGTATGCTTAAAATTCGTACAAGTTCATTCAAAGCAAATAATCGCAATCTGACCTGAAAATGAGACCCCACTCACCAATTTCATAATGACAAGAACAATCAACAAATAACAAACCCTTATGTTAAAATTAGCAGAGTTTTTTATTAGTTCCCCTTTGGTCTCAAGGGAATTTAAGGGTATATTACTGTATTAGGATATATTTTCGGAGAGGAGCAAATGGATTGGTGCTTCCTTGGAGGTTGAGAAAGAAGTACCTACCAACGTATATGCATGGAGGTATTTTTTGGTTGTTTTCTGTTTCTGCACAACTCTTCATGATTCATTCATATTGAAAATTATATATGACTGACGAAGCACAAAATTCATTTCTGCCCAAAACGAGTGGCAAACAAATGGTAGGTGAGGCGATTCGCTCCAGAATCCGTCAGAAGGCCGCCGAGCGTACGCTTATCCGTGACCCGCAGGCGGCCCGTGAACCTCCCACGTGCATCCCATTGTCTCGCCCGCCCCTAATGACGCGACATACTAATTAATATGTCACTCCTAATTGCCTCCTATCACCTTATCAGAGGGAACCCCGAGCGGAGGTGGGCTCCTAATGGCGAAATCCAAACAGACAGCGACTTCCCAAAACCGTTTTTCCTCGTGCTCATCTTGCGAGGGTTTCATCAGACGGTGTTTTTATGAGGAGCTTCTTTTGCCGTTCCTGGAGAGTTGTTTTTCGAAATACGCAAGGGTAAACTGTTGAAGTAAGTACGCAGTTGAACAGCAATAAATGTTATCCAGATAAGCCCTGATCTTTGTTCTTCCAAGATAACTACAGCAGTTTATCGCTACTGTTAATCAGTGGCGTTGATTGTTTGCCAGGCCTTCTTAGGTTGAAATTAAAGAAACAAAACCAGTAATTCAAAATGAATAGTAAAATAATTCTTGTTAAATGTCGTCGGGCGGATGTAAACTGGGCAAAAGTAATGACCACAGGCGTCAGGGTCGGGGATTGTTCGATAATTCGTAGTTGTAAACTTAGGGAACGGCGGACTGGAAGAAAACAAGACAAAGCTGTATACCGAGAGAAGGCTACTTGCACCCTTTGAAGACACATGGGACATCCAAATTGTTGTCACCGAGGTAGAGATTGGATTGCTTGCTACGTGCCCGCATTGGCACATGGGCTTCAACCTTAATTTAACCGTGTTTCTATTTGGTGGAGGAGAATAAAAACCTATGGTTTATCAAATGCTTACTGGCAAAACACTGATGTAGGGATATGGCTTTAAATATTTGGCGGTCTAATGTTTTTGGAGCTAGCCCACGTTTATTTTTTCAATGTTAATCCATAAGGCAGCATCTTTCAAGACTGACTGGCTAACTTGTTTGAGTCCATTCTGATTCACAAAGATTGTCAACCAAGAGTTAGCTAATCATACTTATGTTCCACAGACGTCATCAATATCAACAACTTTTCCTCATGCGCAATTAAGATCTTATTTTCTGAACTGCTTTTTTTTATTAATCTTATGACCTCAATTCACATAGAATTTGAAATTTATTGAATGATGTTGTCGAGATGATGGCTTATGCTATGAAATGTGCTACGATTGTCCTCTTGAGATAGAAAAGTTCACTGTAAGAGACGAAAAGTAGAAACTATTTTGTTCAACTGTCCATGGATTCTGATTCTTACACGTTCTGCAGTTCAACAACCAGCAGATCTGTGATCTAACCTTATGGCAAAAAATACAGTAATTATGATATTGCAGGAATCAATGTTTATTTAAATGTGTTACAAGTAACCATTTTTCATCTTGCTGGTAGTTTTTTTTTTGGAAATTTACACAGTAAACCCTCGTTACAATGGCTATGGAATTTTACGCTACCAACAACTAGTTAGAAGTTTTCTCTTTTGTCGTACTGAGTTAGTTGTGATGTATGTAGGAGGTTCATCCTAACGGTTTCTTGAAATGAATAACCTTCAGCATAAACCTGAAGCTTTTGAGTTTTGGGAGCATCTTCTGCGTGTTGCATGCTTATAGCCTAAGTCTGTGGAAGGGGCAACAATCCATTCCATAGGATTGTTAGACGTGCCCATATCCCGAATGTCCAGAAGAGCCTTATGTCAAAAGAGACCTGCCTAATCCTTAGCCCTCTGTCCTTATGAGAAAGGGTTGCTTCAACTTGCCCCAAAATAGCATATTCAAATGATATTTTAGAAGAGACCCAACCCTAGAGCCACAGGATTTATATCCGAATAGGAACCAAGCCATGATTAGCAGAAAAGATACCACATATCCAAAACTTACCAATATCATATTACTAAACCTAATCTAGTCAAACTTCAATGATGATTTGACGTATTTCTGGTCAATTGCAGGCAATGATGCCTTGATTGTTTTATAGAAAGTCCTTAACTTTCTGTTCTTACTACAAAAGGTATTGACGCTCGAATTTTCCGAGTTAGAAAACTCATACTCTCTGTTTTTATATTTCATCATTGAAGCGCTATAATGAAATAACGGCAATTCAGGGAAAATTTTAATCTTTTTGGACTCTTTTCGACCACATTTACGTTCTTTTCACAAATGGCCATTTACTCACCTTCTTGGTTTAAGATTCCCTAACCGCTGGAAATAGTTCTATATTTTAGATTTTAGGAATGCCATCAAATGGTCCATTTATTTGTTGCAAGATGATTTTCAAAAGCCGGCACCGAATATTATAATAGACCAGTTTCTTGAGAACTATGTTAGGAAAATAACTAAGGTCCATTTTACCGGAAACGAGAAATGTATTACAAAACCAGGGTAAATTAATACATTTTATTTTTATTTTCATTCAACCAACAAACGTTGATATTGATAGGCATAAAACGATGTTATTCTGAGATAAATACAGTCGGTTCATCTCGGGTAAACGATCGATCTTTTGAAAATTGCCTTTAGAACGCCTTGGATCTCGATGATCGCCTATAGTTCTGAATGATGGTTTACACATTCGACCGTAAAGCCCTTTCTCTCTCGTTTCTCCTTTTAGGGAATTCGAAGGAATCTCCCGAAAAAAAAACTGGTCCATAATGGTGAAGAATGTGGTGATCTTCCCTAATCTGATTCTTCACCGACTAAAAACGGATATTTAGTCGAATAAACGGCCTCTGGATGATTAGAAGGACCGTTTCATCACATAACGACATAAACACTCTTCAAAATGCCAGCTTTTTAAAAAAAAAAGTGGGGTTCGAAGGAAAGGAAAAAAATTATAGATGAGGCATGTGGAAATTATCCGGCTTCGAATTCAATTTTGTGGTTTAACCGTGGATGCCATTGCGCGTCGGTAAAGAGCGGGTTCATTTCATTTGGAAAGTTGAATCCATAAAACCGTGTTAGGGGCATCTTATACGACATTAATCTCCCGAGTTTTTCTCGTGTTTATCGGGGCAAATGATTGGTCGGCTTTGTCAAATTATCGGTTGGATTAACTGCCCTCCTCGGAATACTGGAAGGATTTCCTGTGATGAAACCGCTCGCGTGTTGACGCATCTTCATCAGATGTTCACGCGGTCAGAACTAAAAAAAAAAAAAACCAAATGATCGTCTAGGTACCAATCAGGTACTCGATGACATTAAAACCAATTTACACTCTCACGTAAACAATTATCCTAATGGTTGCACAGATAACCTAGACTTATAGTGACGCAATATTGTTTTTTCCATGAATGTAGCCTCAACTTTCAACATTCTAAGGCCTCGTCCTACGTGAGCGGGAGTCGGGCGATTTCAGCGTTACTGGCGATACCGGCGATTTACGCGAGTGCAAGCGTTTACAGCGGGAAACGCCACTAGTGCCCTATGTGCGAGCAATGCCGCGAATGGAGGAGAGCGCGTTTTAGTTAGGTTAGTTCCGTACCTACCTTGTCTATCAATACGATGAGTGTTTTTTTCTGAATTTCTTACAGAGAGAGACGATTTGCGTTGGCCTGAAGTAGTCCAGCTCTGTTCACTTACATTTCAGATAAACGCTTGCAGAGGCAACAAAAAATCAAACCGATTTGATTTCAATCCGCGTGTAGCGTGTGCGTGTTAGCGATTTGCGATAGAGCGTGTGCACGCAGGACGCACAACTCTGTTATCATAGTTTGATCGGAAAATCGCCCGCCCCGCAAAAAACGCTGAACCTACCCGACCCGCTGGTATCGCTTAGTTCCCGCTCACGTAGGGCACGGCGTAACGGATTGATTTTAACTTACACTGCAAACAAATACAAATTATTCAAGAATTATTATAATAGTTCTGAATTGAATTGATTACAGTTAAGACAATAAATGTTTGCTTTTACGATTGTAATGATTTTTTGGATAAGTTTCGGCTATTTGCGCCCATTTTTAGTAATCCTGTAATTTGGTTTTTCACGTCTGCACTTCGGAACCCCGAAAAACTAGAGTCTTTTTAGAGTCCTCACTTGACTTCGGTGTGACAAAAACGTAGCCACTGATTATTTCGGCATGAGTTTAAAGATTTTATTCCACAGTGTAAACTCATTAACTACATAATTCTGGCTAATATTACTACATTACGTTCTTCAGGAACTAAGATGTATAACTTTGTCCCATGTCTCTCGAACATGTCATGGTCACTTCCCATACAAATTCTTGCGGTTTCAGACGCCTAAGACGTTCAGTTATGTATTGCACGTCTGGGAGCTTTGCAGCTTTCGCATTCATACGAAACGTTCCTCGGTTTATGATCACCTCATCAAAATTGTACATTTACAATTCGTGGCATATTGCCTTATTTCGGAAGTACCTTGGAGTGTTGGGGCACATCGTAGATCAGAGATCTGGAAACGTTGAATGATCTGTCGATTGATTGGAGATGTGCATAAAAGAGCTCCATACATCAAAACTGGTTTCAGATCTTGATTGTAAAAAGCAGATAGTTATCATTGGTCAATGTGGTTCGACGTCCAATTAACCAGTACATCTTTCTAAATTTCAACAAGAGCTGAGAAATTATCTCATTTTCAATCTGTTCCTTCCAACTGAGCTCAGTTACAACAGAAAACAATGTGTGATTAATTTTACATTTGCGCATGCTCAGAGTGAAGTTTAGATTTGTGAAAAATGAAACTCATTCAGCCTAACTCCCACAACTTCTGAAAAATTCATCAAATCGAATGAAAACCGTGGGAATTTGGCTAGTTATAATGATTTTAGGACACACATACATAGCCAGATAGGCTAACAAGAAACGAAAGTTATTCGGAATGTGCAGAAAGAACTAGTTGGCCCATCCAAGGCCTGTGGCGATAATTCTGCATACTTCAGAGGAACACCACTAAAGCTTCATAGCTTCATAGTATGATCATACTTACTATTTTCAAGAAACAGGAAGTATGAATTACTCTTACCTGTCACACTCCTTGGGTTCAAAAATATGCAGGGAGGGGACGACAGGAAGGGGGTGATGCAATATTCTTAGCAATTTCAGGAATCGGAGAAAATGAAATCCAAATTGGAAACAAATGCTTCCGGCAACTATAAGTAGGCTCGGGAGAAGAACTTTACGTGGCGTTTGAATGTAAATTCAGATTTTGCGGGCGTCTAGTGGGGATTGGTCGATGGTGTTACTTAAAAGCGAACGCCCAGGTCTGGTCTGGTGGACCACACACAACACGTGTTTATGAATCGAGCGATCGCATAGGAATTTGTATGCGCGACGCGGGATGGGATGAAACCCACGGACTCCGTGAAAGTGGGAATGACAAAACGAGAGGGCTATCACTGAGAAGAAACTGTAACTAAGATAGGAATCTGCCTACGGTCGCCACGTCCCTGCATGACATCCCTCGGCTTTCCCCGATGAATGTATGGTTGAATCCTTCTCAGTCAAGTCAATATGTACTCAGTAGGCAGAAGTTAGAAAAGCGTCCAATTAAAGAGAGTCAAGAACAGCTACTACTATCCTCCTAGTACTGGATGAAACAAAATAGAATAAAATAGGAAGTTGTATTCGCTTTATTGACTCAATTTGTTTGTGACACTGTCCACCACAACTGAGAAAGGGCATCTCCCCTGTGAACTATTGTGAAGTCAAATTTCTCTGAAGTGGTGATCGGAAATATACCCACCTCGGACATTCAAATAAGCACTCCCTGTTAGCAGCGTTTGATGATGTGTGGTGGCTTAATGCATTCCAGCCAGTTTGCCAAAAACCCGTCATCATTTTTACAACCTACAAAAATCACTGCTTAACGCATAACCAGATCCAAAAGGTTGATGAGATGTCAACTTGACACGAGGCTGATGCGTTAAGGAATTTTTTTAACTCTCTGTTAATCAACTTCATTGACAGAACCTGATGTTTGTTTATCTTGCATCCCTGATGCCATTATGTAATCTCAACAATCGGAGCTTCTGTTTCCGCCAATCTGCAACATCTGTTTCAAGCTCACTAGTACGGTTTTGTCATTTGGAGTCTGTTAACTATGATTGATGGTTCAGTGCGTGTGAGTTGACGCAATAAAACTGTGAAAATTTTGAGATCTCAAAAGCCATCCCAAAATTACTACAATCGTTACTACCTTACCGATTCATTTGAGACATCGTCTCTGTCAGGTGATGATGCGGAAATCCTTCTTGGCAGATCTTCAAGTCTCCCTCGAAGGCAACTATGGCGGGGCATACTAAACAACTGTGCAACGCACTGCCATCAACGGTAATGTGGATTTCCCATATCCTACACAACAGACAAAGTCACCTATCCCCACGATAGGATCAATTTAACATCTCAAAGAAACTCCCAGGTCTCGTTGTTTGCACTTCGTTGAACAAATTAATTACTGGGATATCCAATAGTTTTCTAAGTGGATTATATCTTCAAACAAAAGTACTGTTTAAAGACATCTGCCAGTCCAGCTAGTTAAATCTTTCTTCAGTCAGCTATTCAATTAGCAAACATACCTTCCGACAACTCACCTCAAGTGTAACTAATACTCTCCATATTTTATTGGTACTAAAAGAAATAATGGCTAATGAACGGAAATATCGAACCATTACGTAGTAAATCACTTGGATTTCTCCCTTTCAAGCAAACTGACACTCACAACAAGGCGAAAGCCGATTTCATATGACTGATGTCGGTCACCCTGGCCGGAGAGATGGAATTTTACCAGAAACAAGACTCCGGTAAAGACGTTTTCAAAAAATGAGGTAACATTTTCGGCGGGGGCACCAAGAAAGAGGCTGTGAAAGTGGCGAATATAAAAAAAAGGTTCTGATATAACGGTTATTAAGTAGACATTACGGGCGGGTAGTCTTGACGTTTTGGTTTACTGCCGCGTCATTAGAAGACCGAGGGCTGTGGGGGCATCAATCTTGGGTGGCTCTATTAAGATTCGGAAGTCTGTTGGCCCATCGAAACGATCGGGTGCTTATTGGAGGATAGGACCGCATGTACACGTGAGTCATTAAAAAATATGACTATTATTAACAATTGTAATTTCTCACCTGTGTGAAATTGACAATGTATGTAGTAAGATGAACGTTAAACAGACCTGCAAAGCAGTGCCTAAAACTTCCAAAATTCGAACATTTTGGCGAACTTCATGAAACCTACTTCAATGAACGTACGCGTAATGGCGTGGTAAAAGGATGTAGATGGTCACCTATCAGTTTCAGTGCTCACTAATCAATTAATCACTCTGCGCATGCTCTGCACAAAATCAATCATGCTCGATATCGCTTTCTCTTTTTCCATCGCTCATGTTTGGATGGTACTTAGGGATAACCGGTTAAACTTTTTCATATCAGTTTCTACTCGATCGAAAATGACAAATTAACAAATGACGAAATGACACACATTTGAAGGGGTTGGTGCTTGCGAGAACGTGTCCCCTGATTTTTATGTTCTTTGAATAGTTGTTTCAAGCTTGTTTTCAACATCTTTCAAGACTAGGAATCTTTTAGGATTATTCCCAACTTCTTAGTGATCTATATATTGATGATATGGATACGAGGAAGCTATGTGCCACACCCAAAAGGACAGACGTTTTTAAAATCTCTTTTGTTTCTTATCCCAGCTGGGGAGCTCGGTATTATGTACTGTATACTAAAACGCCTGCGATCTGCGACAAGCCGTTACGCGAAGGAGACGTCACCGCCTCGAATCCTAAGTAACCCTAGCCCTCCAGCTGTTATTACACACTGGGCTCTAAAATCGGATTTCACGGGAGTACGAAAGCGTTGAAAGTCAATCGCCGATGTCCATCACCCCCCTTTCGGCCACATCCTTTTCACTCGGACAGCTCTATTCGGAGTTATGTAATAACTCCGGCTCTCAATTCATCCGCTAGTTCTTGCATATTCAACGGGAGTCGGTACATCAGCCATCCGCGTTCTTTTAAAGGGCGCTTCCGTTAGACTAGATACTGGTTTTGTGACACTCTGATTGTGTTCAGCCCGCCAAACTTACCTTATTTGGTGCACTAAGATCGCGAATTTGACAGATGTAAAGGAGTAATCAAGATTTCTTGCATATATTGAAGAGTACGATAGTAGGAAGCAACATGTTGTCTTAATATATGAATTAAATTACGCTTTCATTGAAAAGCCAATATCCCCTCCAAGTTAGAGCAATACCTCGGATACTTAATGCCGACTTGTAGTAATATCCAAATTGGATGCCTTTGATGTTTAGGTTTTAATCGGGATACGGTCCAGAATAAATGATCTAATTAGAAAATGAAGGTAGTGCTTGCGATTTCTTTTGCATATAAGTCAACAGCAGTGGCCATCAGTACACCTGTATTAAGGGTTCATACAGTTTCACAGTATTGACACTGGTCTCATTCAGGGCTTAGCACTCAATTGTGCCTCTGATGATGGTCACAGCTGCTACCATAGAGATGATAGGAGTGGCTTTTTCACCTTCAGGGTATTCTCTGGTGTTGCAGGTTATTTGTCTCAGCCCTTGGAAGAAGTAACCACACTACGCCAATCACATTGTTGCTATATGGTAGCAGAGCATGTCTTGAACGACTTAATAGTCCTCAAACCCTCCCTTCACGCTCCACTCCGTGGACTAGATCGGCAATAAGTTCATGAATAAACTTCTCTTGCTCCACTATTGTGGGAATTTTGTCCCATTCACAGCCCCCATCTCCTTGTTGGAGTGTTTGTGATGGATATTAATTAGCTCTCCCTTCCCATGCCTACTTGAAATTCTGGCACCCGATACTAAACCAGGAGAATTTTAGCTTCGAGTGTCTTCTGTTCATTGCAGGCTGATCATTTCTGTGGTACAAATATGGTACACATAAATAAGTTAACTTTTGTCTCCTGCTGATAGAACCACTAAGTCTGCAACCACCCAGCCAGAGAAAAACAGCTCAAATATTTTGAATTCAATCGTAAAACTATCATGAGCATACCATCTACAACCCTCAGCCCTGTTCCAAAGATGTAGCATGGAGATGCGGGGAAGCAGAGCTAAACAAGAAATTTGAAGGCACAATAAAAACTATTTAACTGGAAATTCTATGGAAAATTTGTTTGCCTTTAATATCCCCTTCATATCACAGCGAACAGAAAATTGAATGTTTAACCTGACATAGTGCATTCACTGTGATTCATGCAAATTCCTGTTAAATTCATGGTTCTTATTATGCTCCAGGGGATCGACTAACAAGGTTGGTAATTATGTTAGAGTCGTTACAGTTGCAAACTAGAGGTCTGGGAATGACTCCAAGATATGATGTGCTTATCTAATAAATTTGTATTTATAGTGCAATAGGAATAACAATGTTCAATCAACTATTCATTGAGGATTGCTTCAAGTAATTAATCGCATATACATTTTTGGTGTATACGTTGGTACTTGCAATACACCAGGGAACTGGTTCAAGTTTGTATTGAAGAGGGATTGATGAAAATACAAAACTTAGTGGGATAAAAACGTATACCGGATGTTTAGAATTCGAAGCTTTTTGGCCAGTTCGTTCTGATTATTTACGACTGAAGTACGAACACATTTCACCATCGGCAAAACGATCTCGAATCAGGGTGAAATACCCCATGAGAGCAAAACGGGGTTCAGCGGTGAACTTGAACTCTCCAAAGCCAACCGTAACAGATCGTGAGTTGAATAATCAACTAGAATTCAGAGTGCTAGCTTGTCCGTAATACGGGCGGGACTCTTAACCGTCGACGAAAGGCGTTCGTAAAAGGTTCGGACTACCAAATAGGTGTGACCTTTTCCAAGCTTTTAGGAGTTCGCTTCTCGAACATGAGTGAGCCGCTCAATTTTTTCGGGGGATTTTTCGAGAATTCGGAAGTATGGGATCGCATCGAACTCCCGCGAAATCCGTGACCTTTTTGAAAGCTTTCTTTCGAGAGAGGATACCGCATGGGAATTTCTATTCTGCGCACCAGGATGCAGGAAATGAAACCAGCTCTTCACACCAGTGTCTTAATAAATGAAATTTCACTTCATAAAAATATGTTCGCTAACTTGTCTGTCACTCATTTTTCCAAACCCATACGCCTCCAAAGCTCAAATCGTTTCTACACATTTCACCCTGCTAGCATGTTAGTTTCAACAGAATAATTGGATTGGTTTGAAAGAATCGGAAGATTTGGGAATACAATTCCTCTTGATACTTTGTAACTTGCTTTCTTATGGATCATTTAGTTGGCTATACTTTCGGTGATACCTCAACCCGAAATAGGGTTTGTGAATGTCATTTCAGAGAACCGCAACGTTCTTCATTGATTGTAGATATAATTGTACTGAACAATTACAAATAAGTATGTATGCAGAGAATCCGAAGTCAAAAGTGGAGATTGTGCTCCTATGTTCAACTGGTAAAATACCTCATAGTAACCACTGGGGCACCCAAGCGCACATCGTACTTCTGAAGAGCGTTCCATTGTTAGAATCCCCGAGAAGACAGGGGTTTTCTACCCTCTATGCTTGAGCATGTTTGGGAAAAGGTGCTTACTTCCATATAGTTATAGTTAGTTGATGTACCCTACCCTTCGAATTATGCCCAGCGATCCCCGTAGAATGGCTATGCATCGTAGTAATTATAAACCTTAATGTAATAATTGTCAGCGTTTTCTGATTATGTCGTTGAGTTCTCGATTTTTGTAGAGCTCGGTATATTTAAGAAGTCTTAAAATCTTTGAATGAAAATGTGCGGGTAAAATTGGTAAATGAAGACTTAGATTTCTAGGTAATTTGGGAAAAACAAGTGGGTAATTTCATATTTAGAATGGGACCCTTTGTTTTGCGTTTTTGAGCAATTCTACGAATTTTTATTAGTCGGTCTCAACACAATTCTTTGATGTTCCCAGATATATTCACATAGCACATAACACTAGCAACGATTATTCCATTTAGTATCTCACAGGATGCTGCCATTACTAAAAGGACGTACTTCTGGTGTTGTTGCAGTAAAAACAAATGAAGTCATGTAAGCACAATTTTGTTGAGGAACTGGCCTATGTTATGTAGAAACTATGGCGCAAAATTGTGTATCTATGTTAGATGACTACTCTAAGAATCATGTTTATTTAGCAGCATTTACTCGTCATTGTGATCAAAGAAATTACTTTCCTATTTACAACAAATGTTCATTTGCATTGAATCGCTCTTCAGTTCGACCTTTTCTTCATTCTGTAAAGTTCTTAGGACCAAGACATCTTGCATAAAAGGGTATGACGGTGGATATCTATCATGAACAGGTGTTTTCCAAGACTATGACCAAACTAATCACGCAGAACGACTTTCTAATGTTTGCCAATCCTCGGCGGTATGTTTACTGTTCGGGAGAGCGGGTCAGTGCAGTGACCAGTTTATCTCAAAGGACATCTCGAGCGGTCCAGATTGAGGTAAAATCCGTGGGCTATTGAACGGAAAGGGAAAACAGATAGATTTTGTTATCCAAAAGCCAATCTTCACAGAACTTTGTGGGCAAGCTGATATACGGATCGGAAACTTAAAAAAAAGGAGTACGTCTTGGTCGTTATTCAAATCTTAAACACTCGCATATTCTTCAATTGCAATCTATCGCATTGATGACGATGTTTTCGATTTGAGGCAAAAATTTCTTTGGCAAATGTGCAGAAATTGGAATTACTCAACTGTCCAAAATTGAATACTGAATGAACTCAATTGACTCAACAGAAGCTTCTGAGCTGAGGACACA
This sequence comes from Creontiades dilutus, assembly GCA_031894815.1. Lineage (NCBI taxonomy): Eukaryota > Metazoa > Arthropoda > Insecta > Hemiptera > Miridae > Creontiades > Creontiades dilutus. Next base: position 364,161 of record JAVIWC010009699.1, read on the forward strand.
ACCCTTCAACCAGTGAATTCCCCGTAATGTTGCTAAAAGCAAAAAATACATTTGGAGCCACATGCTCCTTTATTCTGCGTAATTTACCCTTTTTCTACATTTTATTTTGTAAATTTATTCAAGAAGGATTAGGTATTATTCAAACGGTTGTAAATTTCAAGGAGTGATTTTGAATTCCACCACATCATGATAAAAGTGATAGGACGGATTCTTCAAGTTTTGCCTGGAGTATATAAACACTTGAGCCAGAAACATGAATTTATGATCTTTCAAGTTGGAAGAATGAAAATGACAAGTATTTCTGAAGCAAAGAGGAATTTCACTCGAAGTTCGGGATTCCAATAAATGATCTGCATTCCTTTTATTTCAGAAGTGTTGCGGCACTTGAAACTATTTTTCTTCCATAAAATAGTCACATCATACCCTTCAAAGTAAAACAGAATCTGGAAAATTCAAGATCAACAGATTCGATGCAAGCTGGGTGTCTGGCAAATGGAGACTTATGGATCTGTAACAGTTGTCCCATGTAATATTCAACGAACATGAGCTAACATATCAGTGAAATTCTTCAAGTTTCGTTCTAGAAGTTATACATTAAACTTGTTCTTTTATGTGTGTCAAACTCCATTCATACGGTAGATTCGTCAATTATGTCTTCCGATTTCGAAATATAATAGTCTCTTGCGTGCGGTTGAATGCGGAAGTGAAAACTCAACAAACGCTTTGATTTAATCAAGGAAACGCGCCTCTCTAACTATGAAAGTGATTTACTTTGCAAGAAGGATCGAGGAAGGCCGGAGCCAGTCTCAGCCGAAACTTCCAGTATTGCAACACCTAGGCAGGGCGACGACCTTCTTCCTCAGCCATTATTTTTTATTACCCATTATTATCAGGGGTCAGAAACAGGCTAAGGAGTCTATAACCAGTTATTATATTCTCTAGAAAGGCTATCGCGTTTTTTTGAATAGACAGATTGGCGACCTATGGGTTTTTGGAAAATTAAGTGATGCATGATTGAAATTTAATGACTACCTTCATAATGTAGAGTGGGTAGCTGATATTTAAATCCTGTTTATTGAGCGCTGAAAGAACCGACCAAGCTCATGTTACCAGTGTCAAATAGCTGAACATCGTCAAGAAGACCAACAATCAAGAAGATATTTGGTAGAATCTGGAATATTTCACGATGAGCAATTAGATTTCGTTGGTGAGCCAGGAATATAGGTACATTCATACTTGATTAAGATTAAGAAGAATTTATGTTCGACAATTATGGAATAGAATCATGGTTGATGTGAGGAAGATATGAATTCGGCCTACCAAATAATTTCTGTAGCTCTCTAAAAGTACAAGTTCAGACCGCAAAAGAGATCAGAGCCTTGCTAATATATCATATGTGTTCTGTGAGAAAAGTATGGACAAGTCTATTAGGATCAATCAGACTGTACGATGATAATAGAGTGAATCTTCACAAGGTCATTAACTTATTTCTGTTGTGTAGGGGGGGTTCTTTTACTGTGAAAAGCGATCTGCAGGAAACTCAGCAGAAGGTTAAAAAATATAAAACCATGAACTCCTCCTATTTCGTTCTTAACAAGTTTTTATGAGCTACCAGTGCAGTAAGCAATTCGCGTAGTGCTACATGTATAGCGAAGCACAAATAACGTCCATTCAAGTTAAATGCTTGTTTGAAGGGTCATGTGAGTTGCAGCAGAGGGGTTGAAATGTGTATTCTACAACCTGTTGCCATCAGAGGATTGAAAAATGCTTTTGAGAAAACGGCTAGAGAGCCAAAATCTTGCTGACCACAGTTTCTAAGCTGCGATAACATGCAAAACAAAATACATTAACTTAGCTCATCCGTATGCACATTTGTTAGGCTTTCTTTCTGCAGTAGATTCAAGAAAAGAACGACATTATTGTTCGAAGTGAGAGGTAATCTAGCTGGTTTTCATCCGGAATGTTTGCCTCTTATTTTTTGAGGGGTCATTTTTAAAGGTAATGCCCATTTTTTCTAAAGTTGCAAAGCGACGGAAAGGGCCATCAGGACTGTCAATATTAGAGAGTGAGTGGTTCATTAAGAAACTCTACTACCATATAACAAGAAACTGATGGAATGGATTAGTTGCTCCGTACAAGAGTTGGGGCGATATACCTGCAACAACCAGGAGGCACCCTGGAAGTTGAAAAGATTCAGGTTAATATTCAGGCGAAGCTATTCTGCAAACGGGATGGGTTCATGGATTCATATCCATGGGGGATGGATTCATATCCATCACAGCTTTCTCGATGGAAGACTGATCACAAGATTATCACAGTTGTACCTTGATATGTCAGAAACCTCAATTTTCACAAATACATCAATATCCCCACCATCCAAAAGCTTTACAATTCTCGTATTCCCGTATTCATCCCGAGCCTACAAGCAGCAAACACATTGGAATCAATCCCACCCGACTAACCGGATCGAATATTAAAACAAGAACGGTACACTGATCTTCTCAATACAAATTACTTAACACATTTATGGAACAAAGCTATATACACTGAAAACTTAATCAAAAAGGCTCCATCAGAAACCAAGATAAACTGATCCCCAATTTGCAAAATTATAAAATGGATGCAGTCATTGTACTGCTACTGATTTGATCGTGCCTTCAACATTTATCTGTTGGAATTCGCTTGCTTGTGTGTAAACATTACACACAAGGACCAAGGTGGTATCCAAATCAATGAAGATCCGTAAAAGATTATTGCCACTTGAGCTTCAAAGAGTTCGTTGACATCTTGTTTACCTCGATTTCAGTTTGCAGAAGACAGGTCGCCAGAACATTGCCATTTTCAAGGGTAGTTATTTGCACTCCGAAGATCCGTGCTTTATGCCCGTAACACCGAAACCCATAATCATGATTATACCTCGGAGGCGATACTCCTCAGGCAGTTCCTACCGGAACGATGGACAGCATCCTTTCTCGAGACGAGTTTATTTGGTCCTTTTACTCTCGGAACAACTTGTATTATAGGAGTGACTTCTATAATAGTGGGTGTCCATCTTGGCCGGATTTATTTTCCAGTTGAATAGAAGAGGACGTCCGACCCTTGAGGCTGTCAGTTTTGAAATTATTAACGTCCGTAGCTGCGGCGGAGATAAAATGAAAAAGAAAGGAAATTGAAAACAACGTAACAACTCACGTTGAATGTCTGGTAAAATGTTCTTGGAAGTTTATTACAAAACAATAAAAAAAACTTCAATCCACTTTTGTACACACGAACTGAATCATTGGGGAAAGAGCTCCTCCATTTTAATGAAGGGTTCCAACGTTGCTGAGTCCAAACTTCCACTGACTTAAAACGTTAAAGTACCATTAATACCTTCATCATTCACAAATGAAAACTCAATTCGTCGAAAAGATAATTAGCTATAAATAATGGATTATCACTCTTGATGAACTTGTCGACGAAATAAATATATCGTGGAAATAATCGATTTTATGAAGTTTCTGTTCTTGCACATAGGAATTAACCAATTTATAAATTGTATCATTTGGGTTTATTATTCAATAATAAACCATTGTAATCGCTCTTGAAAAAAAAATCTAACCCCCCTCCTGAAGATTTCATGGTTTACGTTTCAAAGGGTGTAGAATCCGAATCTGCAATGAAAATTTTTCCGTCCGTCCGCCGTACACCGTACGCACGATTTCTCCCAAACGGCTGAAGCAAAAAAGCTGAAATTTTCAGGAAAAATCCATGTTGGTCCAACGACGTCCCAATTCTTGAGCCAGCTCTCTCACTTAATTTAAAGTGCCCTTTAAGGGTTGTCAAAGTTTTGTAAAATCCCTAAAACCTCAAAAAAAATTAAGGCGGCCTAAATGTGTACTCTTTTTGAAGAACACTCCACGAGGAATCGAATGAGCCCCTTCCCAGGTCCGTACGTCAAACCATTCCCGATCTATGGCCCGATTTATGGTGCCTAGATTCGCGTTATTTTGGTTTATGATTGTTTTTGTTTTGATATCATTAACCTAGTGACGTAGTGATGTAGTGAACTCCTAAAAGGCTTTGTAGCCGATACACGGGTTGAAGCATTCTGATAACCATTAAAAAACGCTGCAAATTCTTTCACTGGGGTTTATTATTCAATTGGCTTGCGTTCATGATTTGAATTTCTACTAAGCTTTGGAGTGTGCATGTTTCACAGGTGATTATTGAATTTCAGGTGGCACACAAATATGATCAACTGATCAATCCAAATAGGTATTTTGGTTGAGAACAGATTTACGTGCTCTATGCATATCTCCTGAAATTCAATAATCGCTCTATCACCTGTGAAACACGCACACTCCAAAGCTTAGTAGAAATTCAAATCATGAACGCAAGCCAATTGAATAATAAACCCCAGTGAAAGAATTTGCAGCGTTTTTCTTCAAAAGATAAGTGAGATACATGAAAATTTGAATTCATAAACAATAATTTTGATCGCAGTATCACTTTAAAAATACTTTTAGATTTTGTTTTGTTTTGTAATATCGTAAACTGTTGAGGCTAAAAAACTCAAGTCCAAAAAGACTAGTTCAGTAGACAATGCCTCCGAAATGATGGAATGGACTAGTTGCTCCTTAAATGGGCTGGGGTGATAAGCCTTCGTTACCCACAAGAAACCTTCGAGTGATGCTCAGGCTTGGCGGTTTCTAGATGGGAAGGAGGACCTAATCATAACCATATCGACCCTTTTCAAAACAAGGGCATGGACAGATGGATGATAGTGAAAGGCACCGTCTGAAACCCTCTGCAATGCACTACATAGTCCGTCAACAATACGATTTACAATAAAACCAACATCTTGGGAAGAGAATTGTCTTCTAAAGTGTATCAGATGGATCATATTAGTAGGAAATGTTATTGAAATTATGTCAGCTTAATAGTTTAAATTTCATCACACAGCCGCGTAAAACAAAATTATTTCATATCTAGTACCTATCAAGCATTTAAGATCTATATAGTTCCTATATCTATATAGTATCCTATATAGTTGTCATTGTTTCATTCACGTGACCTTCTCTTCTTCATAGAGAACGGATGAGTAGGTACATCAACTTCGGTGGTCTCGTTGGACTCATTAAAATTGCATATGTCCTTAACAAAAAACAGTATTCCTCTTTAAAATTATCCATGATAACAGTCTTTCAAATACTTCAATCCATGAATATCGCCTTTGGAGTGATAGAAAGTGAACAGGTACCTACCTTTAAGAATCATGTTTCAAAGCTGTTTCCCACTTCCAGGTTTTACTCTTGTTAAAATATGAACTAATCAACTTTTGGATGAAAAAATGGATCCATTTCTTTTTGTATTATTTGAATCCGAATGTATAGATTTATCGTTGAAATAATAAGCTCTTGTCGGGTTTCTGATTTGCCTAATTTTTTTCTGGTCGTTTTTGGATTCCTTCTTGTCGTTGTTTGAATGAATGGCAGGGAATACCTACGTCAAATAACACGATGATACGAAGAAATTGTGTAATCGACCGTTTTATGGCGGTGAAAAGTGAAATTCTCGGAGAGCACCTTCGCGGGCACTCCCAGGCGAAAGCCAATGGAGGAATTATGCTCCCCAAATCGCTAATATTTCACGGCACCACCTTCCTTTCAAGGCGACAAACCGCTCGGATTTGCATTGAATGTCGAGTTATCCGCCGTCTTTTGTTTCGGTTTTATAGATTTTTCAAGTTCCTCCATGAGCCCCCTCATTTCGCTGCATAGAGACCAGTAAAACAACGATCGGAGGCCAATTTTTATGGAGTTATTAAGGGGGTAATGATTGCACTAGGTTCAGTAATAGGTCAAGAATGAGTGTAATAACGGGAATATAAAAACCACCAGATGAGAAATACCGCGCAATGTCCGGTTTTATAGGTGTAAATTGGATTGCTACATCCTGTTGCCAGAAGATAGGCAACGGCAACCCATAAGATTGAAAATCCATAAATCAGGTACTGTTTTTCCGGCAGAAGTTCCGATCTCGAACAACCACAGTTTGTTCTACCAAGGCAACTTTTGCCCAAATCATTAAACCCATAATGTTAAGCTGATTTTATGTTTTACAGCATTCTGGATAATCAGTGAACACTGTAGTGTTTGGATACCTTCAACAAGTTCTTTCCAATATAACCTCCTTCATCGGAGCCATAGCTTAAAATCTCGCTTCTGTCGCTCTTATATTGCCAGCCAATTTCGCTTAAATTTGGGTGAAATTAATGACAAGGAGGTGATGGAATGGAATAGTTTACCCTTCCAAGGGCTGAGTCGATTAGCCTGCACCACTCGCATGACACTTCTGAAGCCAATAAGCTGCAAATTTTTGCTCAAGGTTTGTAGGCTCAAGAAACTATCCATATTCATAACATATTAGGTATCTCCAGTATTTCGCACAAATGAATTACACTTTCATTCATTTCAATACTTTCGGAAGAATATCCCTGCACAAGTCTTTCCGTAATAGTTTACTATTTTACAAAGTTTCTTTAATAAAACTACAGGATGTCACACAAGTTGCCCCCCCCCCCCCCTTTCGTAAAGTCGTCAAAATGGGAGTAAACAAGAAATTGTTTTTTTTTGAATCTTCATATTTTTTAAAGGAAAACAATGAAAATTCATGTGCCACACTTTACAGTTCACCATCATCCACTATTTGGCAATTTAGGGGTTGCGCAACTTAGCGTGCTCAATGAACTGGTCACGCGCAATAAAAAAAATTGGTTGAGGGGTCAAATTTTCATGAAATCTTGGGTAGAATCCGAATCTGCAATAAACAATGAGAGTTCTTATTTAAAATAAGAAAGTTAGTGTCAATTACGCATTGTTGCGCAGTTGCGCGGAGTGCGCAAATATGAAATTTGAGATCCTTGGAAAAAATATGAAGATTCAAAAAAAAAATTTTCTTGTTTACTCCCATTTTGACGATTCTAGGAGGGGGCCAACTCGTAGGACACCCTGTATAAAAATTACCGTTTTCGGCGATGATTCGGGAACCATTTTCAACATTGATTAGTTTCATAAAACTTTCATACTACGGCATATTTCAACAAACTTGACTAGGTCATTCAAGTTATTGTTTCATGGTGAAATGGTTCTAGTACGTAGTTAGTGCTTTTTGAAGGATGAAAATCAATTCTGATTTCAAGAAACCTTGAATGCAAAAAGCGATGCTCAAAATATAAGTAACAGTACAAATGGAAACCGCACTCATTCTGTCTTGAAGAATCGATCAAACGATGCGCATTGGAAAAGATCTGTAAGTTCATTGGCAATAAATATAAATTCGCCTTATATAGAATCATAATGGTTTTACAGTCGTAAATTAATCTAATCACAATCACTCTAATCCAATCACAATAAAACTCAATCTAATCACAATAAAACGATTTTACTGTGAACGAGACAAAGGGAAGATGCGGAATATTCTTTCAACTGCTGGTTTTTGATAGAGGTAGATTTCACAATGGGGAGCCGATCCGGCCCACACACGACCCGTAATCTCATTATTTATATAGGTGAGCCTATCCTAGTTCTGCTTCCCACTTGAAAACTCCGATATGCGGAAAAAAGTGCAGCTCCGGCATATCCATTCGTATATAAATTGATAGGAAATGAAACGACTATATAAAAGACGATTTCGTGGTGTTAAGATGGTGAAAGTTTCTTATCGATTTTTTCCAAATCATAAACAAATGATAGCCTTTTAATGTTGAATACTCGATTTGGAATGCAAACCCAGTTTTGATAGATTTATTCAAAGATAGAACAAAGTTTAAAATAACATGGGGTTTTTCAAGTGGTATTGAATTTTGAAATCCAAACCGCTGAAAATTATTACGATATGGTTCATCAGCTCTGTATTTGATAATCGTCCAACTCCGATCGAAGGACCACTAGAATTGGACTAGGTACCTACACTTGGAAACACACGTAGAAATCCGTCTAAAAAGAACAAGATACAATGAAATAACAGGGAACGAGAACGCTTCCGCTTTTCTCCTCAACTGAATTGAAGCTTGGGAGATGTCGTTATAGATAGTATAATCGTATAGCATCAACCGTTGTACTTCGGCTTTCGCCAGCCACCGACTCTAGCTCAGTTTTTCAGGCTGTAGCCCGTCTACCTAACAAATGTTTCAATCGATGAGTGATTGGGTGGTCGTACACCAACCCGAGTGGTCTCATTCGATTCAATGACTTACTTTACTAAATCGAACAAAAAAAAAAAAAAAAAGCGCCGTGTCGGAAAAGCGGTTGATTTTTATTATTTTCAAAGTCATCATAATATGTTCAAGATATTATCTTAAAACTTGAACCAACATCTTTTGAGGGGGTTGAACAATATTTTTCTATTATAAGTTTTTTTCTTGGTCGATTACTGAAAATGGTGAAACAGCAAGGTCTAAATTCTAATGTATTTTGTCTAAACGAATAAGTTAATCATTACTTGAAAGAATGTCTGGAAGTTATTTGAAAATTTTCCAGAAAACATTCTCATTCCCATTGTACAAAACATAGGTAGTTTTCCATTGATGTTTATTGAGATCATCATCCAGTTCCCACGCACTGGCAAATAGTCATGCGGGTTGATAAATTTTATAAATAATTGATTGTAAACACGATGATTGGAAGCAGCGTTGATAGTTGTAGATAAGTTCATATATTGAGACGGTACGTGCAAGTTAGGTTCGGAGAGTGGACAGAGGGTGAGTGAACGATTGTAAAACCATTATCCTTTTGTATAAGGCTACTTCATATTTTCCAATTATTACCAATGAAATTGAAGTAGTATTACCAATAAAATTAAATTCTCTTCATTTTTGATTAACAGCACAAAAAATTTCACAAATTATAGTAACTAGTTGCCCTTCTAATAATCAGGCGATACTCTTGCAACACCCAGAGCTAAAAAGGCTTCAGTTATAGGACCAGGAAGCTGGTACTGTCCAAGCAGTTATCAGTTTAACAGTTGTCTGAATATTTGCTCTCGTGAAGTAGTTTAAATTTCTCATTCTTCTTACGGATTACTGAATATCTTGTTTCCTACTAGTCTACGGGAGAATCCAAGTCCCAAGAAAGGTTTCAATCATTTTCTGGGGACATGTTTGTTGAACAGTACACGGAACAGTAAATATAAACTGTAGGACTTCGATATCCTACTCAACATCCGATCGTTTCCAATTATTTATCTCCGCTTTTTATGCAGACAAGCGTATTCAAAGTCGTCGAACCATAAAACTACATAACTGGGATTTGAAACAACCAAACCATATTGGCACCCTCAACAGGTGTTCTTGGCAATGCCCAAACTGCCATAAGACAAAGCATCACCGTGTGAACTGTGCTCCACCATAAGTGCACATTATTTGTGTGCTCCCAATTAAATACACGTAGAATTGGATTGCGTTATCGCGGCGTCAGCGTTCACAATATAAGGATTGCATTATTTGTCTCGAATAAAAATTGCCATTTTAATACCCGAACACACCATTAGTCTCAGGCGTAGACGGCCTTGACCATACGGAAAAAACTGGTTTTGGGAAAATAAGAGAAGAAGACACGCAGAGCTAAATATCATGAGAGCACCCTCTCGTTGACCTTTGCGGGTTCTATGGTGGCAGTGGGTTTTGCGTCGGCCCAGTTGTGTCTCTTTCTCGATTGCCACATCGCCTTCGAGTCGGCCGATGATCAACAGGTGGACAGTCCTCATATCCCACCCGGTTGTGAAATGACTGGTCGCTTCTTTTTCTCGTTTAATTGAGTCGTTCCACCCGCAGAATCGGGTTCAGTAATAAAATCGTGTCGTTGCGATTGTGCACAGAATGGCCGATCCCCAGCTACCGCAATAGTGACGAAACCAATTTGTGATGGTGAAACGTATAACTCATGCAGAGCGATCGAAAGGGATGATGATGATTTTTTAAGTCGACGCTGATTTAAATTCGATGAAACGTCCAGGAATTCATCTACAAGTTCATATTTTCATCCAGATTGTGAAATATCGAATTGTTTTTATTCTATGTTGGGAAATTAGACAAATAACACGCATCCCAGTATAACAAAAACTTTTATTAAACAAATGGTTGATCAATCCTACCGCACCTATCAATAAAACAAACGAAAATTCGAACTAAAACCGACGAGCACGTGGACACAGCACTATCGAGAAAATAATAATAACTAAAGGAATCAACGAGTGAAGACTAGTGGCAGCGTTGGATCAAACACGCCCAAATTCAAACACAATATTCTGCTTTCATTGTCTCGTTTCAAAATTAATATCTATAACAAGGTGGTGATGGAATGGATTGTCCCATTCCATGTTCTGAGGCGGTAAGCCTGCAGCACCGAGAGGATACCCCTGAAGCTAAAACACTTCAGGTTTATGCTCAGGAGTAGCACTTTCAAGAAACGTGGAGGTGGAAATATTAACATGCATCACAAATCTCGACAGGGCGCTTGTAAATATAATATTTGCTGTCCAACAAACACAATGTGTGTTTCATGATAAAGTTGAGCATGGTTGTAAATAACAGACAACTGTGTGATGTTCTAAGTCAAATGTTGATTTTGATCTATAGAGAGACAGTATTCGCATCGCACTGTATCAACTATGAAATTACTGATATCTTCTCTTCCCGTTCAATAGGCTCGTTCCAGCAGCAAAATCGGTTACAGCAGTCAAAGTTTTTTAGTGTGACTGGGCTAACGATTTCAGTCACCAGCTACCAGAGAATGCATTTCAAATGTCATTTCAGATATTGATTGCCTAAATGAATGCATCATGAGTCTATGTAATACTTTTATTAACGGGATTATTCAGGAACAAAATTGAAGCTGAATTTATTTTAAATTGAGCAGCCTAATTAAAGTATGATTGCAATGCAATGACCAGGTAGTTTGCGATGAACCCTCTTTTAGTATTAGAAAAATGCTCATAAGTGAGTTTCCCACAATATATATTTCTCGTTACCAAAGAACCCAATCTCTCTCAAGACATGGAGACAGTTAAAGATTTACTAACCGTGATTTTTTTTAATATATAACTTTATTGCTTTAGTAGCATTACAGTTGTAGTCACATGGTGCAGGTTTTCACATGGCGCATGTGAGGGAGTTTTAAGCCCAGTGGTTTTCTCCCGAACTAACCTTCACAGTTCATTAGTTGCATGTTGGTACACGGGGAGATGAGAGTTAGTACGATCATGGTGGGAAGGGGCTGGGGGAGTTCCTCCGAAGTTCCTGGTGTGTCCTGGTCACGGAGGCCGGTTTCGCTGCAGAAGGTCCGTATGCCGTTTCCGTTTTAGTCTGCGATTTGGGCGGTCCGGAGGGGTTGACGCAGGTATGTCCGCTACAAGTGGATTGTGGTGGCTGAGGAGCCTGCGATGGAAGGTAGCGTACGATGCTTGGAGGAAGTCGTTTACGGTGGGCATGTCCAGGTCCTGGTGCAAATTTGAATTCTTGACAAACCAGGGAGCCTCAATGATCACCCTCAAGACCCGATTTTGAAAGGTCTGCAATCTCTTAACTTATGTAGCAGTCCAGGGTGCCAGACTCGGTCGAACGCTTTCTCGGTGTCAATGAAGAGTCCTACGATTGCTTCTTTCTTTTCGTACGTGTGTAGTATACTGTCGACCACACGGTGTAATTGGTGCAAGCATGAGTAGGCGTTCTGAAAACCAAATTGTGATGCTGGTATGAGAGGTTCGAGGTAGTGGATCAGCTTAGGCAGGAGCAACTTCTCAAATATCTTGGAGAGTAGTGGCAATAGACTGATAGGGCGGTAGCTCTGTGGGTTGTTGGACGGTTTATTGGGCTTGTGGATTAAGATGACGATGGCATGCTTCCAGTTAGAAGGGATGTAGCCTAGCCTGAGACATGCGTGATCTATTATAGATTTCAACAATGGTTGATAGGGCCAGTTAGTATGCGCAAAAACGGAGTATGTTGCCCGTAACGTAACAAACCATAATGATAATTGTAGTTATGTTTTCAGGAATTGGTCTGCTCTCACCCCATCATAAAAGTTTCTTCTTTCTCGGTCGAATGATCCTACGTAATCTTGAAGTTTTTGGTTTGATCAGCTAAGACCAATGAGGATTTCGAAATATAAATTTGATCATAAGTCACATAACGCCGAAATTAGTTTAGCAGGCTCCTGTTCTAGTAAAGAATGCAACATTGTACCGATACCTCCAGCTTGAACCGCCGATTGAGATTCTCAATAAATGTTGCAGCTTCTTTCTTCAACGTAATTCTGACCATTACACCCCCTAGTTAATGAAGGATTTCAAATCCCGTACATCAGAAGACTCACGACCCCCGATACCTTATAGACATTGTGCAGTGAAAACAGTTTCATTTAAACCAGATCAACTGTAATTGTGATAATAACGCCTGTAATTATCTAAAACCATGTTTGTAAATTACAAAATCGCTAAACAATGACAGTACGAACACTTATTCAATGGTTACGCCTTGGTTATTTCTTAATGGTTCGTAGTGGGTTGTTAGAGAATGTTTACGGTTGTAGGTATGTACTTACTGCTTTGAAATACTATATTCGTATTGTGAAAAGCGTAGATTAAGTGTACATAATTAGATGCATGCGACAATGACTATTGAACGACGACACAATTCTGTTATCATTATATTTATCTTGTAAGCAATGGCTTCAGTGGCCATAAGCCACCAAAGGGCAATGGAGAAAATAATAACACAAAATAACCGTGACCCCAATAGTTTTCCTTTGCAGGACGTCGGTCGCCGTGGCAATCATTCGTCAATTACATAGTCGGTATTTTGTTCAATATCGTTTACGAATCTTGTCGTAGGCCGGTCACGACTTTAGTGCAAGGTCGAGCTGGACGGTCCACGAAATGCGGGCCCCTCTTAGTTCATAACCTCGTAATAACTCGGTAACGAGGATCAGACCGTCATTCATACTTCTGTCATGGTCGTGATTCCACTCCAAGACCAACTGCCGAGTCAGCCCGGCTCATAATCATCAAGAGAATGTTGATAGCATCTCCAAATGAGCGGGAATTGTTTATTTCGAGTTGTTCAATATCTGTCGTGAATCCACCAGTAAGGGCAAATCGCTGTCCAGACCCAAGTGCAACGCCCTTGTAAACTACCCACCCTAATTTGAGACACACAGCATAACTATTACGAGTCAGAAATCTTGTACGGGAATGAGTGATGGTCAATGCCAACTCAAAGTCACTTTTTCAAAAAAAAATAAAAAAATCGCTTTTTCAATCATCAATCATCCCTAAAATATTATTGGAATGATCAAAATTTTAATTTATACTCCCAAAATGACATTCCCGTTCCACTTGAGACCCAAATCTCCCAACTTTTAAGCATGTTTGGAGAACTCTTGAATTTTATATCCAGAGTTTTTCTTCCTTTTTTTGTGATTTATATTTTGTATAACATCGCAAATACTCAAAAACGCTCTCCCCTGTTTTAAGACGGCCTCAGAATGAATACGAGACGAATTTGGGAGTGTCCACTTGTTATATGACATTACCTCAACTCATCAATTTTGACATCGATAGGTCTCTTGGCTAATAGTCGTGAGCGTGATCGTGATCAAATAATGTAATACGTTACTAAGTGGTTGATTCTTGGATACTAAACTATCCCATTTATTAGTTATCTATCACTTATCTCGCTACTCTAATCTAGAAAATGAGGAATTAACCTTTTTTGTCATTTTCATCACGAAAACTTGCTCACGCGATACCAATAATAAAAATAGACTCAATGTGTTGCGTAGATAACAATAAACTGTTTTCATGTTTTGATGCTTGGGTACATGAACTAAGAAAACGTCACCCTTGACGCTCGCTCGAAATTGCTGACGGAAATAAACAACTTCAAAGTATTGTAGTGAGTCACAAATAAACAAAAGTTGGTAACTAGAGTCCTTGAAATAGTAGTACCAATTAATTAAATTAATCACACGATCGTGAATTCAATTAATTGATCTGTACGCCCGCCGTGCAACAAACGGGTGAGATCTGCCTAATAATGAATAAAATGAGAAAAAAAAACACATGGAAATGTCCCAATGTGTTACAGACTCGTATGCAAGCATTTGTCAATATCATGGAAGAAAAGGCTTCGTTCATTTGTCTATGATTTGTCATAAAGAGACTAGGTTTATTTTAGCACGGTATAAATATGGATTACGTTTTAAATATAGTTGAAACTATGGCTCTAAGGAAACATGGCGAAAAAGATGACCTAGTCAATATTTTGACTCGGTATATATACGTGGATTCAACCTAATACTGTACGAGCTAGAGGTGTTTGTATTTATGAAAATGGTGAATATGCAGCAGTACTAACTGTTGAAATACAGCGCCAAAGATTAGAAGGTGAAGAGGATTTCTACTGTTCATGATGGACTTGAGCATATTTTCTTCCATCGAGGCAACGGTTGGGGCTAAAAAAAGTCATAATGGTGTATGTACACATCAAATACACTGCTGAAGACAAATTGTCAATTCTTTACATTGAATCTCCATGAATATATCCCAAATTGAAGGGCTTGTTCAAATACATGGATGAACTAGAACTACATTCTACACCTACCATTCTTGCCTGTGATTTCAATGTGGATCTTACAGAAGTTGAAGGTGAGGAATTAAAAAACCTCATATCGGAATAGTTTTGGACTCAGATTGAACAATAATATCGCAATCCCAACCACTAGAAATAATACTTGGATCGATAGTATTTAGCCGTCATGTGAATCTCGAAATCATTTCTCATCGCCATTTATTACCTGAATCTATCAAGTTTTTGTTACACTCTATTAAGCATATTGTAAAAAAATAATTGCCAAAAGACACATTTTGCTTGATTTTTTTTCCTCGCTGTGAAAATGTAGTTTTCAGTGAATTTCCCTCGTGTTCGGCTTTATGCACCTGTTGTAGACACAACCCAAATGTCGCGCGTAGGCATCCAAGCGAGCGTTTTTCGTCGGTGAGAAACCATTCTCTTGGTGAATTCATATTGATTCCTAGACCGTAAAATCATACCCTGACATAATTTCACCTGCATAAATTAATTATAACATAACTACTAATTAATTATTACTTTATTCATTACAAGATAAGTAGATGACCAGTTTTTCTTCTTAGTTCCTTCTAGTAAAGCTGCAGTTTCAGTTGTCATTAATCCAATCATGAAGAAATTGCAGCTTTTAGTTGAGAAAAACGAGAAAAACCACAACTTGACTTGACTTATCCTCATCCTGACATTTTCTTACCTCGTTTTTATTGCTGTCAAGTAGGTTTGTTTTCACCAATTTAGGTTACCCATTCTCTGAATTTTCGTTTATCGTTACACATTGGGTTATTATCACTTGAAATAAAGTAAATTAAAGAAGGAATTTCTGCTTGGATTTTTGTCCGAATACCCGGAGGTGTCGCGAACGTCGCCAGCCGTCCTCTAGAGAGGATTGGAACTAGGTATGACGATTTCGCTCGTGGCTTCCCATTTCCTTACGCCCCTGGATTTACTTATTATTCCTTGAATATTCCATGTATTCCAATGTATTCAGGGTGTCCAACGCGACTCCATACTTGACCGAAATATCGTTCCATTCCTTCGCAAAAAACACATTTCGCTCCAAACACTTCTTAGCAAAAAAATTTGGGGGGGGTAAATCCTCATGGGGGGGGGGGGGCTCCTCTATATAGCTAAATGATTTGAAGAATTCACAAAATCCCGAAATTCCTAAGTCAGTGGGGGTATATATGCGGGTTTCGTCTGAAAATCTAACATTTTACGAATTGAGTTTATTTGGGATGTAGTTGTATCACCAGGTAGGTAGAGCAATGTACCCAGTCGTATGGAATCGCTTGCATGGAATCAAGGGTGTAAACATGATTTTTAATAGTCAATTAATCAGATTAATCATTAAGAATCAATTTGCTGAAAAATTGGAATGTCAGATTCGCCCTTTCTTGTGGATTCAACCATATAATACAATGAGGTACGAGGTTCCAAACTTGGGAAATTAACGGATATGATCAAAAGAGAACCAATTAGTGAGTTGCTCTCAAATCAACGTTCAAAAGGATTGATCACCGGAATACTCCATCAGGTGCTAAAACCGCTGTCCCATGATGGTGCCCATGATGAGGCTGTGCATTAGGCATGATCAAATAAACCAAACCATCAACACAAATAACAATGAATAAAACAAATCTCACAACTCGAGTAGAGCATAGTTTGTTTCAGCGAATTATCGGACGTGATGCTATCTGAACGGAGGCCATCACGAATCTGGTTTTCAACGAGCACCGACGACACCGCGGAGAACCAGCCTCGGGAATAATATTATCGCCTAGATGACGACCGAACGCCATTAGAGACGGACGAAATGGTTAATCGCCCAATAAACAAGCGAATTTTATTCGAAGTGGTTCTTCGAGAACGCGTTTTATTCCAAAGAATAGCGGCATCACCTGCGAACTTGAAGGACTCCGAACGTAAATAACGAAAAAATCGAAAAATTTGAACTTGGAAATATCATATTACAGAGTTTATCACGATCTATAAATCGAACAGTTTCTTCGTGTCAAATCGGTGGGTCGTCGTTTGAGGTGTAGCGCTTTTCTCATTCAAGTTTTACTTTCCCAACAACCAAGAATACATTGGTCAAGTTTCCAACTGAAACCGTGTGTAATATCCAAATAAATAAGAGAAATGCGTTTAATATAAAATTTCTTAAGATGAATGATCACCGACCTCCTTACTGGGCGTTTAGGAATGGAGCAATCCACCAGTGAAACAAAGCAGTGGTAATACTAGTATAATGAGTATTAAATTCCAACTTATTCCTCGTAACAATCTGAGCTGTAGTTTATGAATAGCCAAAACTAATTCTGTAAGTGTGGTTCTAAAAAAAGCGCAATTTCCAATGCTGAAATCGTACGACAGTGAAACATTTCTAATTTTCTTCCTAAATTGCATATGGCTCCCTGGGATCACAGAGTTTTCTTAATGAACAATATGATGCTTAAATCAATTCGATCATCAATCATCAATTCAATGATTTGATGGTGGTAACGAGAGGGATTGATGGGTGGCAGATGCAAGTTGGCAACTGGCTGGAGAGAGGTTTGTTGGAAAGCTCCTTAGTCTTTGACAGTGTTGCCTTCCGCTTCCGAAACCTTCAGTCTTGCGAAAGTTCTTGTTTGCTTCGTTTAGAGGGCAAAAGCCATTGGTAGGCGTTTTTTTGTAATATATACGAATAACTTTATTATTCTAAAAGAATATTACTGTTGTGCCTACAAGGTAACGGAGTGTAGTAAGACACAGTCTTAATTAACATGGGGCATGAGATTGGTACCTACAATCCAGTGACTGTCCTAACAACAAGAACGTAGATAGTGATAGATAGTAGACATAATTTGATTTAATGAAGAAACAAACCCTGTGGGCGTTTCTTCTTAAGACGTCGATCTGGCGGTAGTGGTATCGAAAGTTCTGTGATCAGGCGGATTTTGTTGCTTGGATGGTTGACCATGGATGAGTGGAGGCTTTGATAGGTTTCTTTGATTACATCAGCTACTTCTGAGACATGTAAGTCAGCATGCAGTACAGTATTTCGGACGAACCAAGGGACATCAGTCACTAGTCGTAATACTCTCTGTAAAGTCTGTACTTTTGTAACGTGGGTCCTAGCAGAGGAGCCCCAGAGGCCGCAAGCATATTGCCAAATGGGTCGGATCAGCATGAAGTATATAGTCGTTTATGGTGGAGAGGCAGTGTTGATCGACTGTCGAGTAGGAACTTCAGTTGTCCTACCCTGTTACGAGATCTGCAGACTAGGTCCTGGACGTGATGAGCCCATGACAGGCGGTAATGATGATTTTTGTAGTTACAAACTTCCAAATGAGTTTCTAGGCATTACATTCACATTAGAAGACAAGTGATTTCATTTCTCTAAAGGTTGAACTACGTTTTTCCAGTTTTAAACGATTTTTCAACAAAAAATACACGTCCCACACTATACGAGAGGATGTAATGAATGGAAATGGGATCTTTACAGGTGGTGGTGATGATAAATTGGGCTTTTAACGTCAAATGGTTCATAAATAGAAACGTACCTAATTGACCCTGATTATTGTGCGCATTGGTATTTAAACATATTTTGAAGAAGAAATGCTACACAATGTGTCATATTTCTGAAGCATGGGCGGATTTACGGGGGTGCCAGAGAGTGCCTGAAACTACCAGATTTTTCAAAATTATTTTAAAATTCTTATTGTATTTTGTAATAATATTTTTGTTTTAGATCTAATTTTTTATATTAAAATAAAATTTTTTAACAAGTTAGACGTAAGTATGCAAGTCTCGTAATCAAAAGAAACGACTATTTTTTAAACAAAATTCAACTATTTTTTTAACATAATGTGTGTATGCGACGACGATGACATTAGCTGTGTTGCTGTCTGTACGTCTATACTGTACAGACGAGACGTAGGTTAGATTGATGTTGATAGTAACACATATTGTTTAATTAAAATGGGTGATTAAAAAAGCTATTTCTTGGACATTTTTGATGAAATTGTAACTAACTAGTAAAAGTTTAATGTGCATCAGATAGCTTGAAAAACACGTTTTTTAGCTTCTATTTTTCAACAATTTCCCGGAAGAAGCCCGGGGGCACTGGCACCCCCAACTATTTTGATCTAAATTCGCCCATGATCTGAAAGGATCCTTAAGTACCGTACCATTCGAGCTTTTTTTTTGAGAATCTCACTCATAAAACTTGCACCATCGCGGAAGTATTGACTTCTAACCACCAGCATTCTGTGAATGTCTGATCCCGCAACTGCCTCCTAAAAACCTTGACCTATTTTCCCATTGTAAATAACTCAAGTCTTGAGTCCGGAAAAAAATCGTTCGTTAAAATATTTTGCGTCGTCATTTTGAGACAGGGATACGCTCCGTTCGTAACGATCCATTGAGTAATTAGCCCGTTTATTTTTTTTCGTTCCATCTCGGCCGGGTTCACCTTTACGCTCTGTTTGAAAGCCGTCTCATTTCTTAACTGGAGTGTTGTATCATTTTCTTTTGTGGGACGAATAGCCTATTACACACTTTTTTCTTCGAATATCTCGATATCGTGGTGTCAATATACGAGAGAGAAGCGATGCGGTTCATTCCCAACTATCTTCGTACGTTGTCCGATTTCCTAGGCGAATGAGCTTAACTGTAGCGTGCTTTGGGCCTAATAAAGGTTCCTTATCATGGAAAATATACCTTACCTTATTTACTACTGAACACATGTGTTCATGAACATGTGTGTATTACATGTGCTTCATAGAGCTGTATATACATCACACCAACAAGTTTAAAGCGATAAAGACAAACCAAAATTACTTTTATCCATTTAGGCATAGAATTAAATGATATTAAAGTTCATTTGGTCACAGCGGGTGATAATAACTATGACAAAATGAAAACATTTTCAACATTGTTATCATCTAGGCGTCTGCTCATTCTTTCGATTAGTTCTACTTGTAACACAACATTTTGCGCCTAAGTCTATCTTTAGATTGTCAAAGCATCGTATTCACCTTCAAAAAATTATACATTTTTCTCTCGTCAAAATCGAAATTCTCACTAGAATTTTGCGGTTCAGACCACTCGAAACAACTTTTCTTGACTATCTGTGTGTGTTAGCATCCGAAAATCCCTTAGACCAAGTTTAATTTCTATGGTTTCCATCCGATTTTGGCAAACATAACGATTTAGGTGCTACGCAAATGGTTTCGTTCCATAAACCCAATACTTGATTCCGAGCATACGCAAAAGTAAAATCTTTGAAAGAGTGAAAACGAGCAAACCAACGAGCAATCGTTTGTACCACGTTTCACTGATCTTGCTGGAAGTATGGGACTAGTCGAGGGAGACAGGTTTGATTTTTCAACGTCAATTTCAATATGAACTCATTATTGGATACTGTACATGCTGCTTTTGTTGCATTTCGCTGCTCAATTAAACAGTTTTTATCCCATTTTGATGAGATTTCCAGTGAATGTGTAGGTTTGGCAGTAGGTAGTTTCTATGTGTTAGCATGTGGTAACGTAAAATCAATCAATCTTCATTTTGTTGACTTTCCAATGGTCTAATTTGCTCAAATTTCGAGGATAATTGAAGAAGGGCGGTTTAATAATCTCATATAAATTTCGACTTGATCTATTAGTGATGTAACCCAATGTTGTTGCCTACCGAATTCCTTCAACTATGAAAATATCATTCAAGAACACAATCACAAGTCCAAGTTTCAGACCATGTTCAATTAAGTGAACAAAATAATATGATAAGGTGGAGGAATATCGGAGGTGTATTTACGATCAATCAATAACACCCGCTGATTAATTAACAACGAACCGGATCCTCAATACAGGTAGAATCACCCAATAGAAGGCGCTGATGTCTGGCAGAACATATCTCATCACATAGTTGTCTCGTAAATCTATGTATTTAGTTTAGTTTCTTCACCTTCTAGATCAAGGATCACGAAGATTATTCAAAACATATCTCTAACCCACACTCTCATGTAACCGACACAAGGAATCTATGTGCTACACTCGACATGGCTGACGATTTCATCATTTCGCAATGATTCCTATGGAATGATGCATTTTGAGTTGCGATCCTCTTGCTTTACATCACATATCACGTACTCGTAGGTAGGCAACTTATTGACAGAACACCCCTTGCTTCTGGCTCTCACTTCACCTTCATTAACCAAAATGACAACAATGTCAGTATTGACAACCTACTGAAGGAGCTCGCTAAAATAGCGGACGGAATCTTTTTCGAAGATTTCTCGGCGCCCCGAGCATCACTCATAAAAGCCCTAGGGAGACGGGCGCCTCGACGCCGGCGTCGGGTGATTGAAAATATGATTAAACCAATATGTGGAAAGATGAAGGATGTGACAATGGAGCGATCTCTCGATAAAGGGCGACTGGAAACCTTGCTTCAGAGGATGGCGGATTGTATCAGACCTGATGTCCCGATTCGCAGTATGGTTATTGTACCGTGTTTCGCAGTGAGACGAATTCACATTCAAAATTATTGGATACTTGCCTACAAATTCTGCACATTATTGCATAGAGCTTAATTATTTCTGTATTTGGATAATAGAGGTAAGTGACTGATGTGTGTAAATCAGATGCATTCTGTGTACGATACATGATCTTGACTCTTCGTAACCCACGCTTCTACTAACCCAGTTATTTATAACCAGTGAACTTAGAGAAATTTAATAGAAACATTTCCATTAAACGAGTCTCTACGAGTCTCTCTGTACTAATGACTATCAAAAAACCAACAACTTTCGATGTGATAGGATAGATTTTTGTTTGATTCAGATAAAAATTAGTTTTGTGAGTTGAACCCCGGTTGCTTAACAATCATCCTTTCGCTTTCTATTTGAAATAATCCGAAGGGTCCCTTTGACGGGAGGATGGGCAAGGGTAGATTTTGTCACAAAGAACGTTTTCATTACAAATAAAACTGAAAATTCTTATCAAAGATCATATATCAGTGCCATAGTATTGTAGTAGCCTTCAGGATATGTTTAATACTCATCGTATCTAAATCAATCGAACTAGATACATCTTAAATCTCAGAACATCTTCATATGGGTTGCATTCAAGTACATTTATTGCGACTCTTGCAACTCCTTTACCACAGGGACGTTTTCCCCTGACTTCCTCTTGGTTTCAAATTTGGAATCACATCATACAAACACAGCTACTCCATTTCAATAGACAAGAGGCCCATAGAAATGCCCTATTGTTCAAGAAACATCGTGGTCTTTAATAAACTTTTACAATTATTCATTATTTTTAATATCAATCTAGTTAGGGGATACCAGGCAAAGACGATGCGAATAGGTAGAGTAGAAGAAACCAAGTATCAAGTTAGTTACGAATGATTTATAGTATTAGGAAGAATGCATCATTTTATTGTTCATGGAAAACTAGTAGGTTTCATTCATACATACTATTTCATTAAAACATCGTATTGACACTGTGGAGAATCGAACCCCGGTCCTGTTGCTCGTCAAGTGAGAGCTTTTAATGGGCTAACGGAACGTTATAGGCATGTACGTATATCTATGGTACCTAATAGGTACTCTCATATTACTCTCGTAATAATTCTAGGCTCCTCATGTATGGTAATACCGCCGTTGAACGATGTTCGCTATTCCAGGGACAATTGCAGTTCGAAGAAGAAGAAAAAAAATCGCCCCAGGAAACTAAGAAACAGATCGAGACTGCGCTACCCGGTTCTCACTTCGGTCACAAATGTCAGGGACGTCGAACATCTCCGGCGGCCTTTACCATTCTGAAAAACTTTGTTCGGCCCACAGAAGAAGATCTGGTTTTGACAAAATATCGCCCGAAGCACCCCAACCTCGGGTTCTCGAAAGGGGCAATTAATATTGTTTTAAATGCCGAATTTCAGGTGGTAGGTAACAAAAAAAAAGTCGGCGAAATACACAAACGACAAATCGGGTAGTTGGCCCAAATAAAAAATAATATAAATAAAGAAGTTTGGCATCTGGTTTTGTTGGATCAGCTTCCTTGTAGCATAGATTAACCAACCACCGGCTCCAGATTTGCGAGCTATACATTAAAAAACCTACAAATGATTACTCAGAAATCATTATTTCTGTATTTGAAAAACCCTTCTATCTAAATCAGTGATGCTTAACCTTCCAATTGTCGCATGGCCCTCACAGGTGCATAGTGAACGATATTTCACTCTCCTGGCTGAACGAGAAGAGTGTGGAGGACACCCCTCAGCCTATCCTCCTCAAATCACTTTTTCTAGCACTGTGGCGTGTGCCAGTAGCTAGATATACACCAAATACACCTCACAGGTGCTTGCGACCATCGAAGTAGGTGAATTAGATTTCTATTTTGTTTAAATTTGTTTGTTGAATAATTCTCATTTTTTTGGTACTTGTGTAACTAACGTGCAGTAATCATTTGAATAGGGAAACACCAAAGGAGAACTCTGAGAAAGAGCACCAAGTATTTTTCAAAACCCTGGCGCGATCATTTTTCTTGATACCTACGGTTTTATTAGGTTTTTTCTTCCCATTCTTTTTTTTATGAGACTGATTTAATTTTGTCGATGCTAGGATAAGACTGATTTACATACGTTTACGTTATCCAGATTACTAATGTGTTACCAACCTTACCAAAATTTACAAGGCATTGGGAGTCTTTTATTTTTTTAAATATTTTACTCCTCAAATTTTTATGTTTGTTATTAAACTTGGGATTTTAAACACAGTTTAGCCAGCACATTTTCTTTCCAAAACCCCATGTTAACTTTCCCCATTGATATTTATTATATTTTCGTTATATCTGGCCAATAGGGTAGTCGTGAGCTATGAAAAAGTAAGGATACACCTCACAGGTTCATGCGACAATCCTTGTGGAAAAAATACATGCGACAAATGGAAGGTTAAAGACGAAATCTGTGTGTGGTAAATCATCACGAAATTGCATTCCAGGTTCCATAAAAGAACTTCATATTTATATGTAGATCAATAGGTAGACCGATTAGCCCTTATAAATTATATCATATTCCAAACGGTTGCCGAAATTGTGGGAAGTGAATTGGTTATAGATTCTGTCTGACGTTCCATTTTGCAGGTCACAGTTGAAAGCCATTATTTCAACTACGATGTACTAAGAAATATTAATTTTTCAGGATTTGGGGGAGAGAGAGTATAATAATATGGACAACCAAATCAATTACACACTATAATTCAAAATTTTAAAAATTACCAATGATGTACATGTGCCATATAACAAATTCGTACAGAAAATTAGGTTCAATAGGTTGAATAGGTTCAAATTAAACTTTTCTAGAGGTTTGTAAAAGTTGGTTCCAATATGGTCAACTCATCAATAAGACCATATCCAAATTCCAATCATACACGTTCACTGAAGGAAACTGCGTTCAATCTAACTCATTACTAATATTGCAACCCAACGAAACAGAACGGACAAAATTATGAAGCTCTGTTGTTCGCATTTGAAACCGTAACGACTGCTTATTAGAAAAGGAATGTTTCTTTGTACATAAAACTCTCCCCAGCTTCCGAAACGATGGAACGGCGGAGCGTTTCTCATCAGTGCCTTTGAAGGTTCCCTCAACCAACTCATGGGTCCGTGTCCATCAAAGTAATAAGTAAGTATATTTTTTTCCAAAAACCACTTGTAGTCCACGGTCTCTTAGACGAGCCACTACTTCCACGAGTTCACCAGCGAATATTTTGTTCCAAATTAGTCGTACAATCGATACCAGGCCTGTGGTTAACTAAGGTTAACGCCCTGTGCATTACCCATCTTGTGTTGTGTAGGTACATTTCCAATCTTAATTTTTGCAACTCACCCATCATCCACCCGTAAGGGTTCACACATGTTAACTAATCGATAGCTTTTCATTCTATTTTTAATGTTATCCACGACGGAGGTAATTGAAGAGGCAGGCCACATATCAGCGATTGCGACAAAATAATCCGAAGAATGAGAGAGTTCCATTAAAAACTTGAAAATGCTTGAAATGCAGCCGTGAACTTCCTTTTCTTAGTTATTCAATGTTAAGGTATCTCCAATTACGGCCAGTGCAAGGAGCGAGAAGAAACTCCAACTATGAGACATTCACAACGTGTTTCTTTCGGTTGAAACTAAAATAAAAAGTTATAACTCTGATGATTCCGAATTCTCAATCCATCCAAGGCGATGCAGTAGCGAGTTAGGGCTACGAAAGTGAGGTCAACGTTCGAATTATTTATGCGAAGCGAAACGTATTATTCATATACACATGAGGAACAGTAGGTCGACTAGTAGAAAGCTAGCGTGCCATCTTCATCGCCTTGATGTACAATGGAACGCATGAAGATTTAGTGCCAGGTCAACGCATGTTCCCCTTGAAATGTGTTTCAATCAGATCCAAGTAATTGAATTGCTGGTAAAGCTAGTTGAATTATGTTGGGTATAAATTTGTTAGCCACAAAGATTCTGCCGCTTATCGCTGTGTATCCAGATCTCGTTAATGACTTTTAGATTTTCCAAAGACAGTAAGATGAATTCGTCATTATTATAACTACGTGGATATCAACCTTTACCAGTCCCTTTCTACGACATAAAAACCGTTTCGAGCATTTTAACCCCTCGCCCCTCAAAAGTTGTGTTTATGTTTCAACTTATGTAGATTCCAAAAATCGAATTAAAAAGAAAAACCGTCCGTTTACAGTTTGCTATATGACGTCAAAAGCTTTTCACCAAAACTACGTGTCCAAAATTTAATAAATTTGGCTCGGAAATCGATCCGTGATGCGGCAGTAATTTTGGCTTCCTAATTATTCAACAAAATCTCAAAAAGTTCATTTGTAAGATTTTGTCTGATTAAGATGGAAATTATCTCCCTGAATGGCATGAAACGACTTGAGCTGCTGCACGATCATCCTTTTGCTCACCATTTGGAAAATCTCATCTTCGGGTAAGGAAAACCCGTCAGATAGACGGTCTAGCTGCAACGAGGAGTCTTCAACGCGGTCGACGTGGGTGGCGGTAGCCCAAGTGTGTTGATAGTGTATGCAATTACAAGATGTGGCGCGTTGCCGAGTTTAGATCTTGTAACACAGAATCCGTCTGATATACATATGGATCAGTGGTTTAGGTAGAAAGGCTATCTAATATAAAAATTTAAAACATCTTTGTAATAATTTGGAACGATTTTAATTTGATTTTCGGATTCTTCATATCTTGAAACGTAAAACTACAAATTTTGAAGAGGTGAACTTTTTTCTTGGTCGATTACGAAAATTCATTATTGTAAATGTGTCGACTCGTCTTGAGAATTCTTACTTCATAAAATTGGTGTGAGGGTGCAGAAATTATTCAAATTCTTTTTGTGAACAGAAGCAACGATTTATAATAAGAACATTGACAATTTCTGAGAAAAGATGTGCTATTGACGTTGAGTTGAGAAGATGGTCAAAAAGAGATTTTTGAGAGAAGAGAAAATGAAGGAAGGAAGATAAAGAGACAGAGTGCGTGGATGATATCTCAAGTTTTGTTCTCAGTGAAAGTTTAGTCAGTCCCGAGAGGTTATGAGCAAACGTTGTTTAGCTTAAATTTGTCGTTAGCGATGCTCACTGTTTTCCAGGAACTTGACATCGTTCCTTAAAACTTTTAGATCGTATGCGGTGTTGAAAACGTTTCCAATAGTTCTGGAACAGATCCGTATCAGTACCAAAGAGTTCCGGAACCCCTCAGAACAGCCACTGAAAACGGACCTATGAATATCAGAGAGGTGCTTAGTCTATTAGCAAGGGCATTCTTCATTCCACCCTTCGCAAGAGCGTGGGCTCAACCCAGACAATACCTACTACACTTTCCTAACTGGTTTGTCATGCTAAACACCTTCGCCTTCAAATGGTAATCGATTTGATTGGTGTCACATATGGAACGACTTTCAGTTGTTCGCCCGGGCAGTCCCCTGGGGCGTAGCTGTCAGATGAGGCCACTCACACTCCGCAGGGTTCATCTTTGAACTCTGGCTTCAATTGTTATTTAGAAGATGATGGTATACAATCCTTTCATCTTAAAGCGAGTAATCTTGCCTAACGAATAATAAAACGCCTTGCCGGTTGGGTGGGGCACAATGCTTCCTCGAATTCATTACATGATTGTAAAGATAATTGAACTTTCTAGAAAGACATAATTTAGAAGTTATTATTCCCACAGTGTATATCACAGAAAAGCGTCATTCGGATTATAAAAACTTAATTCAATAGTATCAAATTACCTTTCCATTACAAGTTGATCTTCCAAAGACTTCACGTTCATGTTTACACACAAACTATTTCCAACTATCGAGAATAACAAAATTCGTTATCGACTCGACCTTAACACGACGCGAAATAGCACAATTTTGAGAGAACGTAAAAAACTTATAAAAATACCCATTCTGAGCAGAACCTATGCTGGTACAAGTTACTTCATCCTATCCTTCAAAAATCTTGAAGATTTTGTAGAAATAATGAGGGAGCTGTATTCCGAGGAGACAACTACGATAAAATTCATTGGGGACAATCTAATGTCTGATTCGCTAGATTCTTGAGAATTCCATCGTAATTGAACTTTTTGTTAGTATAAGTTTCGTTCGGCTAACAGCCCCGAACGGTCCCGAACTGCTTTTTTGGGGTTTATCTAGTTCAAAACAGATAGTCCGATGTTTATTTCTGCGTTCAGAACCGTTCGAAACATGTTGAAACAGATCTAGGATTTTTCAATACCAGTTCAGTTTATGCACAGGTTGCCGATTCTGTGCTTTTTTGCAAAGTGCTGGGTTTAACACAGTTCTGAACTGATTAAATCCTTCCTCTTTTCAGAAGTCAATCCCACCGAGAACGGATTCGGAATCTTCAGCCGAATTCGCCTACAGTTAAAATAATTGGCGGGATCCGAGACATGTACGGAACTGTTATCATTCAGGACCTTCTAAAACGTTAAGCGATAATCAAGTTCCAAATGTTGGAATACTTTTCATTTCAGCTTCTAAAACTGACACTTGAAAATGGAAGCAAAACTTGGAATTATTTTGCTGTCTATCCAATCTAACTTATACAAACTCGCTTGAGTATTGAGTGATCAGAATAAAAAAGAGGCAAATGAATGTGTCCGATACATCAAACCAGTATTCGGATGTAATCACTATTGCTAAGAAATGTAACCTGTTCAGCATCATCGTACAACTGATTTGACCTAAAACAGCTGTTCCAAACATAAAATTAGAGTATTTGACTTGGTAAACACATCATACAATTTGGTTCTGATCAGGTTAGTAGTTTAAACATTGAAATTAGGGTAGTCATACGTATTCAAATGAACACACAGCAAAATATAAACAGATTGACAAGTAATACATGTATAAGAGGGACGTTAAAATGTCCAGTTTTTATATGATCGCACTTATCGTCTTTAAAACGATAGTTTATATTATCAATTCATCTAGAGCTAAGCAACTAACTACGATTTCCTTAGTCCGATGTAAACTTGTCAGTGAAAGACTGCTCGGCAACCTTGGATCGGAAATGTAATCACGAATCAGGAAGTGTGTTAAGTATCACGTAATAATAAAGGCCTTATCAATCTCTTGAAGTATCAGATGATAATTGTTCCGGTAGAAATTAAGAGTTAACATTCCGGAAAAGTCTGACAAGTTCATTCATGACTTTACACGCGATGTTATGGTTGTCTTGGAAACTCAAGTGAAGCCTACCTCTCGCCAGTAATTTTCTACTTTCCAATCCCCTCTTGGCTTAGTTGGAAGGTTCACAAAATCTCCTGCTTCAAGAAATTTACCCGAATACAAAATATTCGGCCATCCCCATTCTTTTTAGGGTTACAGCTATCTCAAAGATTCGCTATTAGTAAATCATTAGTTTTGACAAGAGATAAGTTATAAAAAATACAAGAAAAATTAGAATTTTTGAATTAGAATATCGAAAACGATTGATATCAGGCTATTTACAAAAAAACTAGAATTTATATTTAAATGCTACATGAAAGTTGCTGGACCACTTACTTACTACATTAGAGCGTCTCCATGAACCATGGTGAAGAATAATAAGAGTAGCTCACCTGAAATAGAGGAATTTCGAATATTACTTAGGCGTTCATAATTTAAACCTAATTTTTAAAACAATGCTAATGGTTACACCTATCCAACTTCAAGTTTGCCCGGGATCATATCAGTTTAAATAATAAATCAATAATAATAAATCAGATTAGATAATTTTCTCAGTGATCAAGTAAGTGCATTAATACATAGATGGTTCAAATCTTAATTGCGTAACCCTCCACAAATACACAAATCGTTTCAACTAGGCATTTGGGAGGAAAGTAAAACCACTTTCTTGAACCTAACACCAAGTTTATAATTAGGCATAAGGTTAACAGCTTGAAAGTAGATTTGGGAGTCGAGTCTGGGTGTCCATTCGTAGTTTGACGGTAAAAGGCCTAAACATGGAAAATTCATTAGTCTTTCGGCGTCAGTCCTCACTTAGCTAATCTGGTTGGATCCAAACAGTCATTTTTACCTTACTGTCTTATTCGACTTTGAAATAGTTGAATTCTAAGTCAAAAGGGAAGGATGTGACATGGAACCTGTACTCCTTATAGGGTAAAGATGAAGAAATATACAGTATGACATTTGTAGTGATATCTGAGAATCTGAGAACTCAAAGGCTTCCCGATGTAGAGTGGACAGTTTTGTTGATGGCTTTCACCAAAATACTTGAACACACAATATGAAACTGGTGCATTAAGGAAATTATGTCATAACAAATTAGGATAACAAAATGCCCATGATGTACAGATTCATTCTCAACAAATTGATGACCCTTGATGAACCTCCGACCTTTGATAGGTATCTGCCACGTGATGCATACACCAACCATCATCAGAAGTTCTATAATATTAAGAAAATCTAAAATAACATTAGTTAGAACTTCTTCCAGAAAGCATGGACAATCTGTGCACCTAATGAATCTGGATTCGTCAATATCAACGTCCACTAAACAGTTTTTGAATATGTAACGTTGAATTTTAATCTATAACATGAAGCGATATCGTTATTTGATCGAGAAAATACTATGGAGCGCCTACGGGCTTTTGGTATGGTTATTTTATATTCAACTCTTCCTGAAGTGCAAAAAGCCAAAAACTTGAAGGAATAAATCTATGTTGATATTAAGGATGCTAAACGTCTATAGTTAGCTAACCTACCCGATTGACAGTAATGAAGAACTAAGATACTGTAATTAGGCATTTGAAATATGAAATTTTAAACGAGGGACGAACGTAACCGTCATCACACTACAAGAAAATTAGAGGTATTCGCGGTATGTGATTAATATCGGAGAAGAACAGTTTATCTTCGGAATGTACAAGGGAAGATGCTACGCTTCCATCTCTGTGTATAATCCTGAGTTATGATAAATTTTCCGACATTATGTTTATTTTTACTTCTCCGTAATCCTGTTCAAACACGAAACACGCCCAACGGCTCCGCAATATTTTCCCATCTTCGCCGTTCATCACCGCGAAGATGGGAAGGTGGTAGTTATTTTATTATCGGAAACGGATGATGGGTACCTAGCCCTTGACCTTTCCCGGGAGTATGAATCCCGGTGGATTCAATTAATCACAGGCCGCGCCAACTAAAAGTTACGGCCTCAAAAACTTGTATTTTTTTCTGTGCGTTCTTTTGTCGGGAGGGCATTGGAAGGCTTTGTGTTGCGTTAGGAATGGTAGGCAACACAAAAAAACTCACGGTAGGAAGATCAGTGCGCGAGTTAAGATTTGAGACGTATCATCAAGTCCATAGTTGAATGTGACTTCCAGGGTTTTGTAAAGGTATTCCGTGAACTGTTAATGTTATTTGGTACAGAAAATCACAATAGTGGGAAGCGTTATGGCTCAACACTATCATTAGGACTGCGTAGGGTCAAATATATACCATATGTCAGGTTACATCCATCTCAAGGTGCATGTACCTGTTGAAGAGCAATGTCTGAGGAAATGGGGGGTAATTCGTAATCAAACTGTAATTATAAGTTGGTTTTAGCTTGATGATGGTGAAATGATCAGATTAAATACGCACAACTACAGTTGTTGAAGTAGACTTCTCCGGTTAGGTAGGATTGTTGGGTTAGTTATGTTAAGAATGTAGGGCGGATGAATATTGAGTAGTATGTCCTACAGTTAAGGATTAAAGGGGATCAACCTGGATTGGAAATCTGGGCCCAGGTAGAGTTCAAAGAGGATCGTGTCCCTCATGGCTGCTTGAGGAATGGGACAATCCTCCCCTAGGAGAGAAGCAGTCATGAAAAGCGGTAGCTATTCTAGGCCTAAGGTTATCAAGGTCAGTTGGCTGAACTACTTGTAGGCCAGAGATACCCAAAATGCTACCACAGGAGAAGGGAGCCCAGCTACCATCAGTACACCAACCTAAGGTACACCACCGCCTCCTACCCTCATCCAGGGGTTGCATTCGTGGTGGTTTTGGACTCCCTAGTTGTTGGATAGGTTCCCCCAAAATTTTTTTTGTCTTTTCTGGGCAGAAGACAAAAGTCTGTTAACCCAGAGGTCCAATAAGAAAAACACTTTAACCTGTTAAAGTCGTGCAAAGCTTATTAAAACAGTGAGTAGTAAAATGCTTGTACACAGGAAAGTATTCATGGAAGTTTTCAGAATTCTTCCAGTAATCGGATGGGAAATATGAAGCCTCTCGAGAAGCTGTATACAGGAACACACTACAAGGTCGGGCATACTTATACAATATGAAGCCGTGGTGTAGGCAGTGAGGCAGTATCTTGTTAAATATATGGATAGTATGCAAATGATGTCATGTGGTTGAGATGTGTAAGTCCTTCTACTAGCGAGAGTAGTATGAGCATAACAAGTGCAGGCAGTCCTTGGAAGGGTTTGACAATCTACCAGCAGGACAGACATTCTTGCCATAGCGTGGTTAGTGAAAATTCTGTGATTTAAATCTTGCGAAGGAGGTGAACTGTTTAAATCCTCCCACTAGGTGAAGGATTCAACCAAAGAGTCTTCTATACTCAACAGAGACACTGACTGCCAAGACAACGGGTAGTACAAACTCCGTTAAGAGAGAGGCCGAAAGGCAGACAATGTGAAAATCACTTTCAAGGGCACCAAAAGAGTAGGGATCCACAGACTCATTATGTGTGACAGGTAAGTACAATGAGCTACAACTATACAGCTGAAAACAGTCATCTTATGGCCGGCAGGGCAGTATTAGTCGAATCAAGCTACGTGATTCTACAATGAAATCTATAACAAAAACAAGGCAGATCTCGGTAAGTCAAATTATTTTAGCAGCCAGTAAGATCATAGCAATCAATCACGTGACCGGATGATATTTTTATCGCCACAAGAACTCGTACTTGTGAAACACTCAAATATTACCTTTAGACGCTGTTTCTATTTGATATTTTGACGTCAAATTTACAATTGGGATATGAAAGAGTGCTCGTTACAACTATATTAGGGCACTCGTTCTCTAGGATTACCAAGACAAACAAGGGGCATCTAGGTCGCTGTATAAATCTGCGTTTTTGATTGATGGGCTTAACAAGGGGGATCAACACGTGGGGTGGCGGATGTAAAAGTGTCAAGGATCGAGTGGGCCCAAACTAAATCACACAGGGGCGTCTGATTATGTATAATGAAGCCGATTTCGTATCGGGCGGAGTCGTTTCACTTTCATTGGATTATTCGATCGATTGTCAGACGAGCTTTTGACAGCGTTGCTCGACAGCCGACAAACATGCCGGCCGGAATTAACCGGAGTGCGGCCGTTCGGGGCGCATCCACGTTTCCCTTTGAACTGACACCTGTTGGGGAAATTTCAAACGTGTTCACGAGCGTATACTGATTCACGTAGGAACCCGATGAATGATATTGATGCGAAATGCTTGGCAATGTCGCACTTATAGAAGGAAAGATAGAACTGACTCTAAAACTCAGAAAATGTCTTGGTTAATGGGCTGGCGATCAAAACAGTATGGTTAAAACAATGTGATCCTGGAATACCAACTCCTAAAGCCTGAATGGACTTATTGAGAGCAGCTGTGGTCAGAACAACTGCCCTGCTCACTGCAATGGGAAACGTCGAAAATTTTGAAAACAGTACGCTCATGAACAGAACTAATGTTCATTGAGAATGGTAGACCGTAATCTAGAGATGGAACGTACAAATGACACAATCTAGAAAATTGCCAATTCTCTCGAAGAGCGATTGAAAGCTCATGTCAACATCAAAGCTATTTATTTGATTGATGAAAATGACCCACCGAGAAGACGACCACGATATAGAAAATGACATACTCGGAAGAAAACTACATGGAATTGCA
Organism: Creontiades dilutus; assembly: GCA_031894815.1. Taxonomy (NCBI): domain Eukaryota; kingdom Metazoa; phylum Arthropoda; class Insecta; order Hemiptera; family Miridae; genus Creontiades; species Creontiades dilutus. The sequence goes on from JAVIWC010009699.1 coordinate 397,223, forward strand.
AATAATATAATTGATCAATTATGGATAATGGCGTTCATTTTTTCAGTTAAAAGGTAACGATACACCTCACTCTTCACTTACTATTTTGGCATATGACCTGTATTCATGGGGACTTCTGTACAAGCTCCTTGTAGTACCACATCAAACAATTTCTGATCTGAAGTACCAAAATAGGCACAGATCAAGCTATTGCTACTAACTAACACCACTTTCAGTGGTGTTATGAGGTATCTTACGTAGATATATGATTTAGCATCAAAATAATTTAATATACCTATATTTGAAATGGAATTTCCAGAATGGTTTCTTCATCCTAGTTAGTGCTCCTTCAATGAACTGGGGCGCACCATCAAAAGAAAAAAATGAAGGTAAAAAAAGTTACAACCATCTGCATTTCGCGTTGCGTCACAATTATTACTTAACGTCAACCGCAAGCGCAGCGATGGGTTTGTTATCCATTAGGAAAAATCCCCGATGTGTGAATAAGATGCACTCTGCAGATTATCATGGTCTGATAGGCCACATGGTTCGATGACAATGCTAAAACCGCGCTAATTGAACAGGAAACAAAGAAAGAGAAATCGGAGCTCCCTGTTGTGGCGGATGCATTGTGATGAATTCTACATTTGATAGCTTACTTACGTGTATGGACGGTTTATGACGACAAATTACATAAACATTCCTTTCATATTATTCATATTAAATAGTTGATTTGCCTAAAACCGCTCATTGTTTATGCAGATAGAACAAGAGCTGCTCCTGATGAGAACATTAGTACAATGGAAAATATAGGAACATTTATAACGCTTACAAGTGTGCAAAAATGTTCCAGAGGTTCTGTCCAATCAGAAGCAAAGGGGTGCACAATTATCTGTGCCCAAGGCCACCGTTGATAAGCCAGAATTTCCGTTGGAATTGAGGCGAGCCTAAGAAATTGTCCAATCAGAGAGCTCGAAAAACACAAGATGGAGGAAAGTTTTATTTTTTGTGTGCTATCTAGTAGGAGCGCTTCTTTTTGTTTTGGTTATCAGTGGCATATCAGCCAATCGCTCAGCTAGTTCGATTTCTGCTTGTTTTTTGTTCTACTTGATTTTGTCAGCTATGTTTTCTGCTATTATGTGTTTGAAGTTGTTCATAAATGGTAAAGCCCGGTTACTTACACAAAATAAGCATTATTTGCGAGAATGCGTGTGAGATGCTCGGGCAGTGTAGAACAGTCACACACGTTCTCAACATAGTTTCGAAAAACTGTTTGCCTACGTTCTCGAACGTTCCAAACCATCAGCAACTTATTGATAGACCTAGTAGGTCCGTCACTCTTTGCAGGCAACTAACAAGTCGTCAAAGGGATCTATGGTTGTTGCGCATCCAGAATAAACGGCACATACGCGAGTAGACAATGCTCACAAACTTCATTTTGAGTTTAATCAGACCCAATACATTCCATATAGTCGAAACGGTGTTGCCAGTCCTACTAGTTACAGCAGAATCCTCAAATCGGGTTAGTGTTGTTTTGCTTCAGCGGATAGAAGTTTCATCAATCGTCGATTAAAGAGGGAACGAATCACCCTAAGAACCTAAACGTCCGTCTGGAATGTTTCAGTAGCTAAACAGTCTCACGCAGCAACTCTGTGATAACGTATCATATTGAATGAAAGTTTCTTTCATTAAGAAACCGAAGTCAGAGCTGGCTTTTCTAATATACCTGTTAAGGGTCTTGAGCATCCTACCGCATATAAGTCGTGGATCATTAAAAATTTACCGTGAGGATCGGCCAAATCTGGAAGGAGTGGGTTCTGTTGTATCATGCCTCAACAAGCTCTTAGATACTCCAGTCAAAACTGCACAGCTTTGTTTAAGTTGTCTTACATTTCCATTTAAATTCGGCACTTTTCTTCATCTTCATTTCGTCTATCGTCAAGTTCTTCGAAATCTTCCAAGAGTCCCCTTGACCGGAAGCTTCTCGAGCTAGAGAAACAAGGTTTTCACCTGTTATCAAACGCGAAAGATCGAAACGACGCTGGCGGTTTTGAAAATGACGGCGGAGACCTCAAACCGGGTCTGTCGCCCCGGCTCTTATCTCCGTCATATCTCTCACAATATCTGACCCCTGACCTAGTCTTTGAGAACGGGGGAGCCCCCCTAGGTCCCTGTCAACCGGTTTTTCATGTTGAAACCTTAAGGTCACCGCGCTTAAATGGATCGTAAATTCCGTTCGGCTACCTTAACCCTCCCCGTTAAGGTACAAGAATCAAAACATTTAGAAAACATGTCAACACAACGACGTCACGTCATCCGGTTACAAACTGTATATTTATTTATTTATTTATTTTTTTAATAGAGAGTTTCTCTGGATTTCGAATTCGAAGACTGAATCAGTTTTCACAATAGAGAGATTTTATGGGACCCCCCTTCCGATTTTTTCCCCCTTGATCCCATAAACGTCGACATTCTAGTCACTATAAAACTAAACATGGTGATTTCGAGAATTCGGTTTTTGGAAATAGTTGTTTTTTGAGACTTGTGAAACCTTCAAAGGAACTGCTATCTATAAGACGAAATTCCATTGTGGCTAGTAGTTATTAGGGATTATGTCAGCAAAACTGTTCTTGAAGTACGTATTAGGTACATCGTACAAATAGTACAAACGCGCCAGAGAACTTGTATTGAGTTTGTATTAAAGATATGTCAGCTCAGTGGCTCTTTCTGCCAAGTCTTACTTCATATCCAGAGGGCTCCAAATTCATATTTCATGTCATGAATAGGTTGAAAAGAACCACTTTATTACATTCATTATATTTGAATCAATCGTTTAAGGAAATTTAATATGTTGGCTCACAAATAACATCTCTATACAAACCTATTGGTTTTATGCCAATCGTTTTCATCATTGAAAAGTGGATTTTAGGAGTATGACGAAAATATATGTTTACGTGTGATTCGCAATAGTTATAACATTTCAAAGATCCTGAGTGATGTCAAAAACACAAAACAGTGACGCTTTTCATTTTGTGTGCCGTAGTGAAGACATGAAAATGTCATCTACTGAAGCAATAATAGACATCTACCAACCATGAAAATAATAAAATTGTTGTATCCGTGACGAAAGGTTATGAAATACTAAAATATGTGTTGTACATAACAAGAGGATCAATCAGCGATGTCATCATTCGCCAGTCTCCCCATCTAAGTTGTCATTTGTACGTCTGATTATCAACGATACAAAGAAATGATGAAATTCCATGGTAATGCATGTAAACTATTAATCTTGAGCATGATTCCGGAGCTCTGTAGCTTCGGGAGTGTCCTTTGGGTGTTGCAGACTTGTCGTGTCAGTCCTTAAAATGCGCCAATAGTCCATTCCATCACCTCATTGTTATTTGCATGATACATACCTTTATATTCAAACTGCCAACTCTACTCAAATTATAATGTAACAGCTAGTAGCAATATTATAAAAAACGAACTGGGAAATCAACAAGCATCATACATTTGGCTCCTCCCAAACGTCTAAGGAACGACCTACCCAAGGCCTTGGAGTCACCCACGAACGCCAACGACCGTAAACTGCCCGCAAACATCAAGGTAGACAAAAAAATCTGCCACGACCTTGCTTCACATTACTGATTCACTCAAGTACTCCTGCGGTTTGGACATCGGCCAAATTCAACGGTCCGGCGCTATTTTTTCCCTATTCAAGTAGCGGAAAACGGCGATAAAAGAAGGTTGTGGCTTGGAATAAACGACAGGTTCCTCAGAAATCGACAGTTGAAGTGGTGACTTCAAATTTGCAATTACCGCTATTTCTACAGGCCGCTACTTCTGCAAGTTCAAGTGTGCAGGCGACAAGAAACAAGGCGCCTCCGGGACTGCCTCAACGGCTTTCAAGTTTGAAATTCAAAGCAACCTCAGATGTAAACGATTTTGTTCAACCATAAATAGAAATTAATGGGATGCGATTTATTATATCTCTGTTGCAGCTGGAGAGAATAGAGCAAAACCAATATTTCCACATTGGGTCATCTCTTGGTGTTAACGGATATATCACATTACCAAATTCATACATTCATTCTTAAAATGCAAGGATCACGGAAACCATGAAAGGTGTATGATGTATGTAATTGATGTCACCCAGTAAATTTACATTTGATCTGCATTTGATGCTTTTGGTTTCGATTCCGCGAAATACGTTTATCAGCTACTAGAATTTAAAGTACCTATAAAATTTGCCTCACGGATTCATAAATGGACTTGTTTGTGACCATTTTCGACTTAAGAAAGACAAATCACTAGAACTGAAATTGCCCTCAACGATACTATACGCACAAAAAATTCCAATCAACACAACTGAAATGACTTGATGAATTTGGAAGAATCGTGCATTCTTGAATCAGCCTAAAATCGTTTCTGGAATGAGAACTACTAATGACCGACCCAGCAGAGAATACTCCGTCGTTGATGTTTTGTCAAGTTAATTATTAATCGACCACTTTCTCAAAATGTACATATGATTGTTACATATTGTTCTTTTGAGTTGGTGGGGTGTGGTGTGACCATTTTTCTATGCGAATAAAGCTTTTGGAGCTCTTCAGTTTTTAATCATATTTATTGATGTGTACGTTTCGCCCATACAACGTAGGCTTCTTCAGCTAGTTTTTTCTTAATTTTTATAAATAACAGTCTTCCTAGTATTGTATATTCTCATGACTTCTGATTTGTTTGCATCGTCGTCGACATGGTCACCTAAATCGTTTATATGTGCTACCCCAGTCATCAGTCTTGCATACTTTACATTAACGTTGCAGCTCAAATCTTTCATTGAAGTACCTATGTAACACCCCAACTTCCTCATTCAACTGTTCCAGATTAAAAACTTTTTTGTTTGATGTTAGTTTCTGAAGTCTCTTTCGTTGGTTGTCGTTGTCATATTGTATTCTTACAACATTTTATCGTTGATTTTGCCATTTTTCAATCTGAAAAAATGACCTTCAGCTCCTTCTTTTTTGTTCATTTCAAGCTATATTTTTGTCGAGTATTGAATAGTAAAGCCCTTTAAAGTCTTTTAATAAAAATCATCTATGAAATACCATTTTTGGAACCACCAACCCCTCTCAAAATGAAATACCTAGTGTTTGAGTAGAAAGAGAGGACATATCCAAGAAACAAAACTGGCTGCTGACTTTGCTATACTTTTATAAAATTGATGAAAATTGGACCATTAAGGTATAACAGTATTGTATTTGTTGTATTTTCATCCAATTTTTTTAAACTCTTATATTTTTGACAAACAGTTTTTATTGCCTGTAAAATTGGGATTCATGGACAAGTTCCCTTTTTGCAATGAGCAATTCAAATGTTGAAGCGAACTTGAAGTTGATTTTCTAGGACTTGCATTGCCATGCGTAATGGATTAGCCTCAATACGGTCGAGCCCGCTATAGTTTCATCAATATTTCCCTAGACATTTGAATCTATGATTGCCTGGATTTGAGGAATAGCTTACTTTATGATTCAGTGAAAGAAAGAATCAAGATTGATTTTATGCATGCACACACACAGCGTTCACAATGCACAAGTACTCGAAGATATTCCGAGGAAAGTTCAGTAGCGTACACAATAAGACGTTATATTAATTTTTTTCAAAATCTAGATCTGATTAACTGGTTATCTTTTAAAATATCATTGAAAGTTGCTAAATGAATCCAAGTTGAGACGGTCCCATTATAAATATGAGCAAGTTTCCCATTTATTTGTGACTCCAATTATTTTTCGAGGCAAACCAGTTAAATCCTGTTGGTAGTCAGGTGACGGTTGTAAAAAGATTTTGCCATACCTGCCCCGGGCGGGGGAGTGGAGGCTGCTGGCTGAAATTCGCCAGGAAGGACACCCGGTCTGGAGAACGGTTAGAAAACCAGCGTTCTCATATATATATGCTCTTTGGTGTAGAATTGCGCACTATAAAATCGTAATTATTCCTTCCTGGGAAGTAGTTGGGTATAAATTAGTGTAAATTAATTATTTTAGAATGGCACGAAAGAAAAGTGGCGATTCGGCGGTCAAAGTGTTGAAGTGGTCGCCAGATATAAATATTTGGGATTCACGTTAACGCCTATGCTTTCCTTCAACTCCCATTTGCAGGAAAAGGGCGCCTTGGCAAAGCTTGCGATTGCAAGCATGTGGAAACAGTTTTTGTGTCATCCCAGGATTTCGTTCACGGACAAAACAAAGGTATTTGATGCAGTGACCCGATCAATCCTATGCTATTCATCTCAGGTGTGGGGTTTTGTTTCGAGTGATCATGTGGAGTCAGTTTTACGCTATTTTATCAAAGTTGTTTTTTCTCTCCCGAGCTGTACTCCAAACTACATGTTGATGCTTGAAACTGGGTTGCAGCCTCTCCACTTGTACACTCTCCGAATGCACTTCTACTACATTTTAAAGGTTATGAAACTACCTAGTGACCGCCTTCCGAATTATTTAGCCAAGAAGTGTGCTGAACTTAATGTGTTCTGGGCAAGGGAGTGGGAGCATATTTCTGCAAAGTATGATACCCGGGCTATGAAAGTGGAAAATCTGGGCGAATGGAAAACACTGATAGAGGAGAATGTGAACAAAGTGTCCAGTGTAATCCATGCAGAATGTGTCCAAAAAGCAATGAGTTCGCGGATGCATCCTCAATACATGACCCTCAGACTAGAGAGCGATGTGACACCCCTTTCGGCATTCAGGGACTTCCGACACTGTAGGTGGCTTTTCAAGATTAGAGGAGACCTCTTGGCACTGAAGTACCGCCCCTACAGCACCAACAGTAGCCAGCAATACGATATATGCAGTGGCGGGAATATTGAGAATGCTTTTCATTTCATCGCTAGGTGTAAATCGCTGAGCACACTAAGGAGGAGGCATTTTGGGAGGTTGGAATTGGATTGGGACGATTATGTGGGGCTGCTTAGATCTGGAGAACCAAGTTTAATCAGATATTGTAGGGTGGCATGGGATTTGAGGTATAAAACCATGATTGAGTATGGGTTTACGTGACATGAATGTAGAAAGATTGGTAGGTACCTCAGCAATATTTACTTATGTCAAGTTTAACCTTTAAGGGACAGGAATTATGTATCATTATTATTGTTGTTGTTATTTTTCTTCTTTGATTTGTTTTAAGATTTATCGGAATACTCGGCGTACTCATCGGACGGTCATTGCGACCACGATTATCGCATGTTTTTGTATTTGTTATCGAAATCAAATTATGTATATTTAATAATAAAGCATGTTTATCTATCTATTTATCTATCTAATTATTTTAGAATGTTCTGAACGCTAATCTTAATACCTACATTCAATTTCTTGATACGGCATGGACCCTGTCAAAAGTGAACATAATGCATCGGAGTCTGAATCATCACAATCTCCGGAAACTTTATTAAAATCTAATTTTACTGCTGATGTTATGGTTGATTGAAGGATTTCATATTTCAACCGTTGGGGTCAAACTCACAGGAAACCGCTTAAAGGCACTAAATCACAAGCAAACATGGTGTGAAACATTAAGTGCGATTGAATTATTTGAAAAAATGCAATTCCTTCACCTCCCAAAAATGATCTCATGTTCTTCACTACCTAGGCAGGTTCGGAGGAACATTACAGGGAATCAACCGACCGACTCAATTATACATGAATATCCTTGAGTCTATGTGAGCTTCTCATCCTTGTATGAAGAAATTCCCATTATCGAAAATTTTGTCCTGCGGCGGCTCGTCTTATTAAAGGCAGAGTTACCGGAAAACTTGATCGCAGACAAGTGCACGGCGTGACAGCCTGTCATTCCGAAAGGAAGCGCTCGTCGCATGGAGTAATTGTGCACGCCAGCTTGGCCGCAGAACTACCCACTTTTCCCGTGTTCTTAGAAATCCTGATAGCACAAGCTTTTCCACTAATCACCTTTCCTTTCATTATGTGCAGTTACGTAGGCGGCATTGTATCGCTTGTTTTCTGGAACCCGTACGTATACTTTATTCTCAGTCCGAGCGAAAAGGACACTGACAAGAAACGTTCTCATCGGCTACTTATCTAAAGACTAGTGGATTTACATTCCAAATCCACATTGAAACTTCCAGGCAAAGTAAAGTTGAAACTATTCAAGTTCTCTCCTTAGAACAACGATTTTTTTCGTGAACATTCTTGCAGGAGCTTGAACTGCTCAGTCTCTTTTCCTTTGCTAGAAGCAACAAACACAAAAATCCAATTATCATTGTATGTTTTAGTGTGTAGTCCAATTTGAAGACCTGCAAGGGGATCCATAAAATACAGCAGGTTTTGTTAGCGAAATTGGAAGTTCGCAAAAAATAGCTGGTTCCTCTCACCGACTAAACATTTTCTCCTATTCCAACCTAGGAAGTTGCTGGCGTTGGGTGCCTCAATGCATATAAGATGTTCAGTCATCAATTCAACAATGAAGCAGGCATGTATGGACCGGTATCATACAGGATTCATACGTAATGTTATCCAAACACCAGAAACTCGTGCGGAAAGAGAATTTTTGACGTTTTCAAGAAAAGATGCTTTTCATCAAGAGCATGTAGTTGTTGAAACACTAAAACTGTCAGCCACCTTACTCTTTGATTAGTTACTTGGAATAAATTCCAAACCAATAGCAAATAAACTTCTTCTTGAGATAACAAATCTAAAATTAAGTTAAACGTTTAGCACTGTCACTGACAACTAATACAATATTGTCACATGTTATGGCTGATTTTAACCATTTTGAGTCCTACCCTTCTTGGTAAATGAAGTCATGACCCTGACACGTGAATTGTTCCACGTAGCTAACTCACATTTTTGCATGCCGATCGTCACATATTGAGTGAATCAGGCTGAAATTAGCAGTCTAAGAGCTAATCACAATCTCCCAAAATTTCATCGAAGGTGGGCTAGGAGTTTTTTTCAAGTTTAGTGTCTATTGTCTAGGGCAAGGAAAAAACAGTATAAAACCGAAGTTATACAAAAGGTCGTAAAACATATAAACCAACAGGAATTTTTTCTTTTAAAGGGCTATAAATCCAGACCTACAACTCTTTGGTGAAGAAGTTAAATATCGTCGGCTAAATATACTGGTTTACAAACGTTTGGGACGTTAGGAAAGTAAAACCGTTTGGGGTATTGCTTAAGAGGCAGTGGAATTGGACCAGTTTCGAAAAACCTGCTGATAACTTGTTACCATTTTTCTCAAGACACTGTCGTCTCGATGAAACAATTACGCTTCACGAGCCAACGTAAATGACCTTAAACGGCGGAGGTAGGTAGGCATGAGAGCATACGAACGATGTATTATCTTCAGTGCTCGGGAATGGCTACCACTCGACCGGGGGCGCCGATATTGCATGATGTCTTTCAGTAGAATGCACATGCAGCCTTCAACAGGATTTCCTCGAGAGTCCAAAAACACTTCGCGTTTACCGTTAAGGATAAAATAGACGGTTCGACACGCCGCTCATAACGCTCTTCGGTGATGGGAAAATGCGTTTTTCTCGGGACCTTGTCTTCGTTTCGCCCTTGTTCGCAGCGAACGATAAAAGAGAGGAAAAAAAAGCCACGTTTTCAGGACTCGAGAGGTTCGTTGTTAATGGTGCAGCTCCCGCTAATGGTGGGCAAAGAGCTCCGCCCCGTTATGTGGGTGCAAGTGACGGTAGAATGCAACTTATTGCGAAAGGTATTTTTATGATCCGGGGGTCCCCTTCGTCGAACAGATAGCTAACGATCCTATTGAGACGGCGGTTTGGAACAATGTTCCCTTTACAGATGTCGTTGTGGCTTGCGAAACGTCCCTTTCATATCAAAAACAGAGACAACATTCCTTGATCCATATAATTTTGCTTTCAAGACAACCAGGGTAAAGAATGTCATGTGATCACTTCAGGAGGCAAGAAAATCGGTGCCCTCCAAAATCAACATTCCAAATGACATAGTACAACGCAGAGCTTTTTTTTAATTGTCCAGGTCAAGTCCCCTTACATCAGTAGCAGCTTCTGCGCAAGAACAAATATGAAATTCTTCGCTCCCCTAATTTTGAACTAATGTTGCTCCTCAAGGATTTTTCTGGTGTAACCTCGGAATAACTCACTCGGATCAAAGCTTCACCTACTGAGGATATCGAGAGATTACTGAAACGCGTCTATATTCCTCAAATTTGTATTCAGTTAGGAAGCAAATGTTTTTTAACCGTTAAGGAGTTGTTAAAGAGTTTGAAAAAAATGATTTTGTTGATAAGACTGACAGAAAGTGTGCTGCCTTTAGTCGAACTTGATAAGTCATATACATTTGTCGTTTCAGACAGTGACTGATGTAACCGAAAAACAAGTGCAGAGTGTGTTCTTTTCAACCGGGGCAAAACCCAGATTAAGCTGAAAGTATTCATACCTACCACCTAACTAGAAAGACCCAAATACCATGCTGCCTCCGTACAGTAACAGTCATTCGGAAATGTTCGGCTACTTTCGTTGGGCAGCCGAAAAAATGTTTTTCCTGCCCTCAAATTTTAGTCACAATCTCCGCATTGTTGATGCTCCACATCGATAGATGCTGGAATACTGAGAGGAGGTTGAAATAATCATACAGGTGATAAAATGAGAGATCGACACCAGATAGGTGTGGCTTTGAAGAGTACTGTGGAAAACGTGCTTTATAACTAATTAATATCAGCATCAACAATCAACGTGCTGCCGTAAGCCCTACATATTTGTCGATTCAGACAATGAATGTCGTAACCATGAATGTTGTGTGTTCTTTTCAAGGTCCTTTACCGAGGGACCGGAACAAAAATCAGATATCGTTGCCTTGAAGCTCGACAGGTCTGCCACAATGCTGGATGTCCAGCTTATCAGCTGCCACGTGGACATGGAGCAGAACGAGCAGCCTCAGACGAGTAAATGTGATACTATGACCTGCGGCAACTGATGTCAGATCCAATAGTTGTGCCGCCAAATAGGTACACACAAGCCCGTTATGGTCTTTGATGAGTTTTGTGAAACGATTGCTTTTTAACTAATCAATTTTAGTATATGGACAAATCATAAGGAAGCACTTATGTTGTACTTCATCAGGGTTACAGCAAAACCCATTAAAATATCCCAAAATCTCGAACATTGACTCACAAGCGCTAATTATCTTTTTTTTTTTCTTTTTTTTTTGTTCTTACATTAACATTTTAACTGAAAGAACTCGGAGATAATATTCCTGACAAATGCAATGTGATGATAACAAAAACGAAGTGTAAAAGTGAATTGAAACGAGGGGCTCAAGTTTGTTCAGCCAATTTGGTCCAATATGCCATTATAGATCTCCTTCCTTCAATCGTTTATCCATATTTATTTTACTCAGCATCTGTTTCCCGAATGATAAGTTCAAACTCACAGTGTCCTATATCAAAACACTGCGGCAATTAGGAATGATAGCTTGTGGAGGGACAAATATATCTCACTCAAAACGGTTGATTATTTTGCAAAAGGTAATTAGTACTGTACTGAACATTCATGTTGAGAAACCGAGGAAATATTTTACAGTGCAGCTATTCCAACGAGCTAAGATGTTATCACTTCGTCAAATCTATTTGAAGGTTGCATTAATGTTCTTTCTCGAAAAACCATAATGTTCTACATCCAGTGAACTCTGTCAATCAATATAAAACAAGATTCAAGAGCAATGTGGAGATGAGATTCCCGGGGACAATTCAGCAGATTTAGAAATAAAAAATAAGTGTTTACGAGGCTCATATCTACTGGTCAGACGGACTTTATCAAGGGTTTTTTAATAAGTCAGTACGTGTGCAAATGATGTATTTTGAATTTCCTTTATTAGCATTGGTAAATGTATTTGATAAAGAATAAATTCAACTATTTTGAACTTAATGTTGAGGTAGATAATTGACTCTAGATGGCCGTACGGGCTATGCCTACAGCCGCCAATATATCAACAGCAATTAATCCATTTATGCACTTCAGTCATATCTAAATATGTGTCTATAAAATGAAATTTCGTTTCATATCCTCCTCTGTACACTGATTTTTGGTTTTATCGTTTTGCGAGAATTGATTTTGATCTTATGATCGGTGGTAGAAGAACTCAGGTTGGATACAGTAACCCTTCCATCTAAAGGGTTAAATATTAGGTTCACGTGTATGCGCATTGATCACCTGCAAAAGCGTTGGTCCAGTTTCGAAACCGGGTCCCCTTGACGATGTAATGACACGAACTGCCCGTCAAGAAAAGTAAGAGTGGAAAAAAAGAGTGGAATCCCGCCTTCCTACGTAGCCCCCCTGAAGGCTTACAGATCTCCCCTTCGCTCAGAGATCAATTTTTAATTGCCAACGGCCGCTCATTTTCGAATCAAAACGAAAGATGTATTGGGGATCCGAAATCGATTACGTGTGAAAAGTGGAATCCAGGGATTGGAACGGGTTCCTTTTTCGGATCTCATTGAATTCTACCGGCGAGCCACCGATTTGGGGATTCTTATCAGCTACTTCCCCTCTTCACGTGGCTTGGTGTGAGCTGCTGATCAACAATAATCACGGGTGCCCATACAGTATTGGTTCTCCTCGGGAGGACGCCGTGGTGGGTCGGACCCGGGCTAGGTCTGGAGACCCCGGGCAACTCGCTTTTCGGGCATGTAATTTATTTATTTCATTTTTCTTTATTCACTCATTTTCATTGTTATTTATTTGTGCTTTCCAAACAGCTTTATAATAAACAATTTTCATGTTGAAAGTTTATTGGAATTACTCTGCTCCATTTCGATTGTTTTCGATTATTTGCGTAGATACTGAAATATATGACTTTATTTTTAATATTTTATTTCGTTCAAAAGTTGACAATCGTAATCCACTTTGTGTGATGTCAAGTAAAAGTTTCTATCTATATGTCAGTTGATATCTTTATGGAAATGATACTGGTTGTAACAAACCTAATGGTTAGAGAATTAAGGATCAATTCTACAGGTAATTCAAAACAAAAACATACTTCTTCAGTTTTTCTTTTTGGAGGCTACAATTCTGAGCTTTTTCATTTTTAAGAATTTCTCTAAAATTTCTGACGTTGTCACTAAAATATCCCTCACTTCCTTAAACTACTTTCTAAAATAAATTTCGAGGAAACTGTTAGATAGAGTATCAAATTTTCAATCTCCCTAAGGCAAAAAAAGAACGTTTCAACTTAGAAGGTGACACATGAGTCCGGAAATCAAATTTTGAGAATTTAGGCAAAAAAATCACTTTTGCCAAGTCGGTGATGGAGTGGACTGGTACCAATGGGCTCCTTCCAGGTGCTGAGACGACTAGCCTATAAAATCAAGGGGATTCGTACCCTTGTTGCTAAAAAGCTTCAGGTTTATGCCCACGGTTAGCAGTTTCAACAAAAGGAAAGGTGTTGCTCATACACATCACAGGAATCGGTTGTAACTGTAAGTAGAAGCACTCACTAAACAGGACGTTCTGAACTAAATATGAAGTCATTCACGGTTATGTTATAGGCTTTATAGGATCCTTAGTGATAGCCATAGTTGCTTGATCGAGGAAAGCCTTCGAGCATGCGCAAACCTAAAATCCAGGGGACGATCCTGGAATCTTCAGTTACTATCCGGTTTCGTTGAAATTAGAGGTGATCCCCTACATACTTCAAAATTTTGGGGCCAATTGTGATATTTACAAAAGTGAAGAACTTCTAAAATGTCTCTCTTCTATCCATTTTAAGATATTTCGCGTGTTGTGATTTTTCGTTTTTCGAATGGGAGGAATCCTTGGTCAATGAGAACACTGGGATCCATCATGACACTATTCTCGTTCCAATAGCGAATCTTTTTGATGACCTCTTCATCCACAAAGTGAAGGAGGTTTTCGGGAGATTCCTCGGCGATGTCAACATCCTTTACAAAATGCCAAAAATCTCGTTTATCCACCAGCACGACAGTCACAGAGAATGTGTTCTGTCATTTCCACCTCCTTGCAAGAAACGTGTGTCCTCGCCTGACGTTGGTTGTCCTGGGGTCCTCCATGTTGTTAAGGTGGTACCTAGGGAAATAGTGCCCAAATGACCCAGAAGTTCGCAAAGGCTTTTGAACCTCAGTTTTCTTGAGATAGTTAAGAACCGCTTGGCTTGTATCTGCTTTGGAGTATTCTGATTGAATTCTTCCTTGTAAAAATCCTTTGTTCCCTTGAAGAACTCAACATTTTCTCATTCGCAAGCGTATTTTCACGAGTGGACTCACCTTTTACTTTAAAATAAATTATTAATAATTTAGTTTTAATCCTTCAAACTATGCCCTAACATAAAAATCATGTTTTCCCGAACAATACCTTTCAAACATCTTGCATTATGGAGACAACGGAGCAAGGATAAGAAGCTCTTGATTTAAGAGGAATCAACTATTCTGGTAAACGATTTCTCACTCGCATTTATGTTTAACGAAGGTATACGTTGAAACCCAATAGCAAAGTTAAACGGAAAGCACATCGTATTTCAATGGTATTACCTATAGAATGATTTGAAAAAGAACCGTTATTACGTAAGGTTTTCTCTTCTTGAAAATACCTGATGATTTTTGATCTGATTTCGAATTCAAATCTTTAATTCGCATATCGCAAATTATTGTAGACAGGATTAGTGAAATTCCTCAGTCATAAATGATATTTCAAGAGTGAGATGACAGACGTCTTTAAAAAAAAAGTGATAGGCTCTCAGCATGCCCCTACACTTGATTTTTTTCCAGGCCACCTGTTCGCGATCTGACGCGTCTCGACTCATTCGCCTTGACTGTTTGCAAAGTGGAACGAACCCTGACTTGGCCAAGGAAAACGTGTATTTCTTCCGAAGCCGTTACTACTACCAAAATGAAATATTTACATCCTAGCCTGTAGCCGGTGACAAAAGTTCGAAGAGTTTATTTCCTCAAATCATTTCCTCGTGTGTCTACCCACCTATTTGTGATATGGACTGGAATAGAGAATGGCAGAGGCATACTATTCCAACTATCATTGTAAAAGTTACATGAATGACTTCATTATAGGTGTGGTAATGTTATGCAAGAGATCTGTGAGCACAGTTATAACCCAAAATTCCAGTTAAGAAGGAGTGACAAAGCGGTCTGTGAAGAGTTATAGATGAACAGTGAAACTATTAACCGACTAACTTTATGGAGATTTATGTATATCAAAAGAATAGGTATATTTAATAGTTATTTAATCACCAGAAATTGTTTGAAAAAGGAGCCAGTTTCGATCGGTAGATTGCACTTTTCACTTACTTATTCCGGATTCCCAAACCGTTTCGAATCCTTGGTCAGAAATAGGACGCCATGTGGTCGCCTTCTGGTTCACATGGAACTTTTGACTACGAGATCCGCTGTTCATTGAATCATATTCCTCCTAATTTCTCCAAATGTTCAACAGTTATCTTCCTTCACTCTACTGGAAAACATCTTTGCCGCTATAATTGGTTGGTAATTGGATTCTCCATGAGTTTCATCAGGATCGTATCAACAGTTGCTGCCTCGTATATACGAACTACAAATCCTTGTAACAAGTATGAATTCTACAGTTTTTATTAAATTTCGATGAAAATATTCAGAGATTGTGCGGTTTTGAGTGCATATGGTCTGGAATGCACCACACCTCATGACCAACCGGTACTAAAAGTTTTTGCGGGTCCATTTTCACATTGATTAATATATCGATTTGGGCAGCTTTCACTCCGAAAGCCCCGGTTCTGCTTCATTGTTGGTAACCATGGAATCTCAAAGGATTATTTCACATATTTCATTGATATATTTCTATATATTTATGTTACGGATACGAGAAACCTATGGGCCTCGGTGCATACCTTTTTGTAACACTTTGCGAAGTTCTGTCTCTCATTTACATTATGTGACATGAGGCCCTCGCAGTCATACACGAGTGATATATTGAGGTGGGTTTGAAACCGCGATTTGTGATGCAACGCGACGGCTCTAGGCCAGCTCCTGGTCAACCTGAAGAGGTGAATGAACTTAGGTTGAGAAGGGTCGGTAACGCCGTTTGAACAACCGATTCGGGTATTGCGGCGGATAGGAATTTCACACTTTCGACCTCAAATTTGGTTTCAGCGCCATTGAAAACTCCTAAATACCAATTTTCAAAATCCCGGCTGGCATCGTTAATAGTATCATGCGTGGCCAACTCGCACGATCCCTGAAAATTTCATCGGACGCGGATTTCCAATTACCTTCTATTGGGAGTTTCGTGACGGTCGCACTGTCGGTAGTCAATACAGTCTGATCGACGGACAAAAGGTAAAATTACGGTGTAACATATAGTGTGTAAGGAAATATCGTCTTTGGAGAAATAATTTGGTTTTCACATTCCGAACAGGATCACAATCCTACCCTGACTAACGGAATCCTTAGAAGCACGATTCAGAACCATCTACGCTCAGCAACGTTCAGCAAATGCTCATGATCACATATCCAACGAGTGGAGAGTTACCAATAATGCACAGTTAGGTGCAATATGTCGCATTCCATCAACGGATTAAATCAATCATGAACCCAATTGATTGGCTTCCAAGCCATTGAAGGCGATGAGGCTTTGCAATTAGTTTCGGGGGATGAAATATGAAATGAGTTCGACCCCACAGGGTATTGTGTCTTTAGATCAGGCTGGGAGACCGGGAAGTCTTGAAATCTTGTATTTACTTATTTTCAGCCGATTTTGTGGCAACTTTGAGAAACTGTGAGGGATCACCAAACAATGGCCAGTGTAGGAATCGAGGAAGCTTGATTTTTTGCAGACCTCGAATTGTGCAGAGTTCATCCGACTACGACCAAATAAACAGCATTGGTGACGGATAGGGTTGAATTTTCTTTGGACTCCACTGATTCTGGATCACACACAGCTTCTGCGCAAGGGTGAATCTATACATTATGGTAACCCCACGATTATCTACGTAGTTTAAATTGTGTTTAGAATTATCCGATGGATACTCGTGAATGTGTCAAACCCAACTTGACAGAGACTGTTCTTCATGGACCTGCAATGTGTCTTGAATTCCGTGACAACGTTCGCCCTGAGAATTAACGATAACATCGACTGGTTGGTCAAGCGATGCATCTTTCTCACCCTGGACGTCCCGTGACAAAGCGTCTCATGACCCCAACCCCAGGATAATCGGATTGGCACGATTCGATCGATGACCACGGCCTTTGATAACTTCATCTGTAACCCACTCTTGCAGGTATGGGAACATCGGAAATCATTACCTCATTGCCGTATCGTAACGATGGAACACCCAAGCCTATGAGAAACACTCGCTTCTCCTTGGCGTTTGATTAAAAACCGATTACTCCTAACAATCAATGAACACTGATTACAAAAAACAGCATTTCAAAATCAGTTCATTGTTCAAAATCAGTAGTCAGCTGCTCCCAAACTCCACATTATCTGGGTTAGTCTATCGTGAGTTTACGTCGACTTTCTGAACAAGGAATTTCCTTTTTATACTAATGGTTATCATTAATGGCCGGCATATCTTTCATTCCGATAGCATACCAAGGCACAGTCAACAAGGTAACCCAAGACTTGGAGCAGAATCCATTCCTTCCTAGGCTGACTTGAAATTGTAATAGTTCTTGAAAATGAAACATCTTAGGAGGGTAACATTCTTACTCTACCAAACTACCAATGCAGTAGTGGCCTCTTTTTATTAACGTTCGTTTTCACATACTTGAGTTAAGGTATCAGTGATACATGACACCAGAAAAATCAACTTCATGGATACAGATTCTTCAGTTGCATGAAATCGGTTGAAATCAGGAATTTTCCCAATTCTCTTTAAGGAGTAAATAAAAAGTTGTAATGTATTTAGGCCTTCTCGTTTCCCAAATGCGTTTCATAAAAAAGTAATTCTGCCCAAATTTGAAGAAAAAATGAATAAAACACTGAAATGTTGAGTTGTCGATTTGCCTTATAACCTTTATGACAAGCCATAGGATTTGACATATGTGTATTTTCAAATTGTTTAAGAACTGCTAACCAAGAATGGCATTTGTATCACTACCAGGCCTGTTGATACAAGGTTTGCAGTTAACCGATGTTCGATCCTATAACCACCTGTGCATTCGAACAGCTAGTTCCACTTGAATTGTGTACAAATCCAGCGCCACCAGTCCATCAAACTCCAAGCGAACCTGGTGGATGAGACCAGTTTATTCGCAATAACGAGCGGGAATATTGAAACTCGGGACGAGACGAGCTCGTCAGTCCTTTCGTGACGTAATTTGAGATCTGCCCATCGCCCGGGCACACTTCCCGAACCCTGGGCGAGGAACGCACGCGCATGCCCGGACGGTTTAAATGCCTTTGAATGGAAATACGGTTTGTCCCGTGCTCCTCCGGTGTCTGAATGGGAGGGGAGAAAATCTCATAGGTGGAGCAACTCGAGAGAATTCCCTTGCGTCCGCCGAATTAGAAATTCCGGTCACAGCTGGATCGCATTCAATCACTCTTGGAACACTCGGGTTGGCGATCGCCATATAGGTAAGTTCTGTTGCGCAGGCATTAGTTTTATCGGACCACCTGCGACTTGCATCTTTCACTCATCCTTTAACGTCAATCGTTTTATGGAGAGGTACGATGGACTCCATACAGTCTGAAATATGGCCAGTGGGCACGTTTTTGGATAGTAACAAATCGCTCAGCCAGAGGTTGTCTGTGTTTTTACGAATGATATCTTCAACAAAACACGACGATATCCGAAAACTAAATCCCATTTGTCTGGAATGAGGAATCCATAGTTTGAGCTGGTTCAGATTCAATTAAGTGAAGATAAGAGAAGAAGAAGCTATTGGGAGCTTCATCCAGCTTTCTTTAAAGAAACCACAAGAAATTCATAATGAAGTCAGCATGTTCTACTTTGAAAACAAACTCTAAAACTAAGTAAATCTTGGGAAGGTAATCAACTTTCAAACGACTTGAGCGAGCAATACAGCTTGTTATTCTAGCTACTAACTGTTTGTCGTAATGGAAATGTGGGTTGTTTTGTGCAAATGGAGAGCTGACAACAATATGCAAATATAAATTTTGCCAAACACTGCGGACGGTCGATGAAACTGATCCTACGACTTGCATCATTCACTTTAACGTCAATTGTTTCATGGAGAGGAATTACAGACTCTGCACAGACTCAAATATTGTCAGTGGAAATGTTTTTTGATTGTAAAATGTCTTTCAGCCCGTTCTGTTTTATTTTAAGTATGCCAACTATTATTTGCAAAACCACAAAGATACCTGAAATTTAGAGTCGATTGAGATTCAATGAGACGATGACAATGAAGAAGCTTTTAAGAAATCGTCATTATGTTTGATTCTAACTTTTTTCTTGATGAAACCACCAGAAATCCTACGCGTATAATATTAATACAACAATTGCGGATATCTAGGGGGGAAATACAATTTAGCTGACTCGAGATGCTTAAACAGCTTCTTAACTTTACCCTCCAACTGTGTGTTGTAATGTTCTGCTTAGAACAAAAATGGTTTCGTATAATAAAAGAAAATCTATCAAACATGAGAACGATGAAGGAAAACTCATGGCAAGCTCATATTCTCTGAGATGAAAACCGCAAGATGGCTGCTCACATTTTTTCATATTTATCTCTTAAAATCATAAGAATGAAACTGATTGGAAATGATGATGCAAGACCATGCTGCCTGAAATTCATATTTCATTTGATGCTTCAAAAGTAAACTAAGCCACGGTAAAAGCTGAATGAACTATTTGAGTTTTAGAGGAAATTCCCCAATGCATTAGATGAATCCTTCCAATCTCGAATAGGTTTGGGTGGATTCAGTGAGAATGCATGTCTGAGAAAGTGTGGGCAATGATGGGCTTAATGTAACGAAGAAATTATCCTATCTCATGAATTTCTTTAAGCCCTTTAATTTGTGTGTTTCAACCTCCACTAACGAATATATTAGCATCTAGTACTGTACGTTGTTATTTATTGAGTTGAAAACAGTTGTGAAGAAAAATGAAGTTAATAGCTTCGTCAAATTAATACAAACTGAAGCTTCGAGAGGTCCATCTGTGAAGGGAAACGGCCACTGTCCTTCCAATGATTGGAACGAGGTTTCCTTCAAAATCACAGATCGTCCGTCGATAGGCCGGTAATGATCTTGGGCTCGACTCGTGGCTCTAGATCTAGTCCCATTTCAACGTTCCCCACTTTCAAGCTGCCTTCCCTCCAGCCAGTCTTACGTCAGAAATCTCCCGCATTTCTCGTTATATGCGTTTCGAACGAAACCAACTCGGACTTGCTTCGGGGACCATTAGGTCGTTACACCTGTCAAGGGTTTACCTTTTCTTTACCGAACCATCTTTTAAATGTTTCCAGGTTGTTACGATTATTCAAGCTCGAGAAATTCCTTTAGCCGCCGCAGAGGAGCGGTCTTGAGAAGTGAAAGTGATCGGAAAGTAGAATTTTATATAAACCATTGAGTATCATCAATCAGGTCAAGTTTTCCTGGTGAGTCAAATTTAAAAAAATTATTCTAAAAGAGTAAGGTTGCTTAGTTTTAAATTCAAAGTTGGGATCAGCCTTAAACGAAGAACATCCAAAGTTTGTGTACATATCAATCGGAACCAACACAAAAATTCTTCAACTATAAATTATCAATTGTCGGATTGACAAACATTCATCAATAATGTTCTAACGATGTATTCAACATTCAGCAGAAAGAGCAAACCAAACAAAATGTAGGTGCTGCAGAATATTGCACAAAGTTTTATTACTTCAGTGTTGGATAACGCTTCTGTGCAGATCGCAAGTCTGTAGATGATAATTAATCGAAGAATTGGGCACATCATCAACGAAAGAGATCACAGAAAGAAGATTAATGTAAACAATATCTGCTGCAGATATAATAACATCAATTTATTGTCAACAGAAATGCCATTGTAACGCAATCAGGTATTTGGATTTACATTAGTTATGTAATTGGTTAGCAGGTGAACAACTGGATTCAACTTCTTCTTGATAAGTGACAGCTACAGCTTAAACATGAGGTTTTGCTTCAGGAATTCGTAACTGCTTATTTGGTTAATACCCAGAAAGGTCGTTCCAAACTATTCAAAGCAATGAATCCATTCGAATGTTGACGTGCACATTTTGTCCTAGATAATCAGATTTCAATTGGTGCAGAAGATCAATGAACTCGACATGGCTCAAAATCGAAGACATAATCTAAAAGAATTGATCTATCCATATTTTATCACAGTGGCAACAGGAAACCATTCGGAGACCAAATCCGAACCAAATGACGTTTGCCACCAAACTGCCCACCATCTTGGCAGCACCAACGTTTATCTTCGATATCCCTTTCATAACATAACGACAAGGAAATACTACTTAAAAAGCAAGTGAGTCGAACCCCAAATGGAAAACTTAATTGGTTTTATCACTTGAAGCAGTACTAAGAAGCAATAACTCTTCCCCCGTGAACTCAGATGTCTGAAACTCTTGAACTAAATATGCCAAGCCAGTTAGGATATGTCGCGGCTTCTTTCTGCCTACGAGGGTCTAGGGTCCAATTTATTTTCACTTTCACAGTGTTTCTGGTCACTATAATTCACCATCGGATTCTGCCGCGAATCTGCATGAGATAGCCGCGCGGATATGCCCGCATGTGTCCTATTGGGCCGTTGCATAACCCGTTGCTCTGATGAGGTTTATTCAAATGAAGATGAGAGGACTCCGTCGAAGAGTGGAAGGGAGAATTATTGTTAGACAGATGCTGTCAAAATGAGATTGTTAATTTCCCAACTCTTCGGAGGACCCAAGTTGTGCAATCAGTCAGAAAAAAAATAGTCTAGAACTCCCTCAAAAATAGGATTCAAACGTGAATTGTATCTTCTGGATACGGAAAAAGTATACTTGATTCGCACATCTCTGGTATTAAGGTGTTTTCAATTTTGAGAGATGAAAATTATTTCTCTCCAAAATCAAAGTTTCCACTCTCATTTTACATTTTTCCCCATTCTGAACAACTTTATTTTCGTTTCAGTTTGTCTGTTGTGTCTGCAGGTTCTTGTAACAACCCTTATTTGTACAGTTTTCGTCCAATTCGAATGATTTGCATGTGATATTTTCAACTTGGCTTGGTACAAAGACGATATCATCAAACAATTTTTTGTCTGAAAGCACGGAATGCAGAGCTACTCATCACAATATGATAAAATTCATCGTTTTCATTACTTACGCCCTGCCATAAGATTTTGTATTTCCCTGCAATGAGAAGGCAATGCAACGGGAATGGGAATGGGTTTATACCCATTATATGATGCATATAAGAAATTATATAAACATAATAAATATAAATACATAAACTATAAGAAATACATTTAATACGAATACAGCTTCATGTTGGTTAGTTAGCAGTTAGTTAGCCATATTAGTTCTTTAATACTCAGTCAAGCACTACGCCTCGGGCAGGTGTTGGGCTCAGTTGTCAATGTGTTAATGTCATCCAATACAGTATTTCTTTATATTAACTAAAACCAAAAATTTTCGAGCTACTCTCAGTTCACATTCATCACTTCGTTCTTGGAATGTTTCATATTTGTTTGAATGATATGTTACAGTTTGTTGTGCAAAATGGACAGTTGAGGAAAAATCTCCATGGCTGGATTTCAAGAATTCTTTAAACACAAACTTCAGTTCACCATTCTGACCAACCATACCGGTGTTTGTTATCAAGAAAATTCAACAACCCTACACGATCGTTCGTTCTTAGACTCTCAACATGTGATTTCAATAGTAAAATATTACGGAGTTTATTTGTTTCAATCAATATCTTGTTGACTTGTACTGAAATAGGAAACTGGGGGCAACCTTGATGAAAATGAATTTGCAAAAGAAAACAACTATCGTGCATCTAGCAGCAGACCATCAAACCCGATTGAAGTAATCCAACAGCAAAATACTCAAATCATAGTAGAATTGATAAAATGATGGGATTGGCGTGTTCGCACTTTTACATGGTATTCCGAAAAGTCTAAATATTCGAGATTGATAAATAAGTTTTATGCGGGCAAAACAAGGTTTTGTATATCTGCAACAGTTACAAAAGTTTGATCAGATAAATTTCCTACATCCTGTAAACGAATTGCTGAGGAAATTCATGGTTGCTCATTGTAGACGTACCACCAAGAGAGCTACGATTAATATGAGCTATTAATATCAAATATATACTTTCAGAAGACCAAATTGATATTTGTTGAAAGAAAACGGAACGTCTGGAGTTCTTCAACTACCAACTTTGCTCCATAATTTCGATCAACCGTGAGTTTGACACAAACACTTTAAATGTTCGTATGTTCTTTGATTTTCAACTTGTGATGTGAGATTCCAGTAGTAGGTATGATATTCTAGAGTTCACCAATTGGTTTCAGTCAGTATGTTTGTCAACATTTTGGATTCATTCTTCCCTACTCCTTCTACTGATTAGGGTTTCCCTGCCTCAACATACAAATGTTTATGGAAGAAAGCATTGTTGTCAGTTTCATGGACGGATCTCATATAGGATATGGTGGGAGTCTAGTTTTGCTCGCTGGATGAGTCCCCTAACCGCTACGTAACTCGTGAACTTGGTTCGTGTTTACAAGTCAATTTTTTTCACGAGCCGTCGTTATACATTTAATCCGAAGGGTAACTCTCCGGTTGGACGGAACGGGCATTTACGTAAGTCACCGATCACGGTTTGTAACGATGGAAGGGAATAGAGCTGAGAAGGAAGGGAAGGGAGGGGGTGCTTGTTTACCTCCCCTCCCTTCCCCTCTCATCGACACCCCTCACATGGCCATTCGCCCAACCGTGGTGGTCCGGTGTCCGAAAAAAGAAAGCCAACCCGTGCGGAAGTGTCGCCGGTGGCAGCGAACGGAGCGTCCAACCTTCGGACCTCTCGGAATGACCGATTCCCCGCGAATTTCCAATCATTCAGAAAAACAGATTGATAGGAAGATGGATAATTCATTAATTCTATCAAAAAACTTGGTACAAATGCATACACGAGGATAGCAAAATTTGGAAAATGGGCTGCTGACCTCAGGTTACTTTTCCAACAATTGGCTTGGCCCTTGTTGGGGAAGGTCATGTCAATTCAGTCATTGCTTAAACTCATTATGGTGTTCAAAACATACACTCCCACGTCTACAAAAAATACATTCTCTCAACATTAATCTGATACTATTGTTATATACTTTACAATTTATTGTAAAATATTTCACAATTTTAAAAGAAGATAATTTCTAAACAATTACTGCACATGAATGCCTTGAAACAGTTTCACGTCTCGCTCACACCCAGCTACCTTTTTTTCCTTCAACCCTGGATAAAATTTGTTTTTCGTGATTGTATCTTTTCCATTTTTTAGCATTTTTCGTATTTTTTATATTCTTTTTGGCATAACGGGAGGTGTGGGTTAAACTTGTCATTATACGTTACAGCGTGCTTTGATTCAAAATCTGCAATATCCTTCCGTCATCCACAGTACGCGCTACAAAAAGCCCCAGGATTAGATGTGAACAATCCGTTCTTCCACACATGGACTCCGTATGGGGTACAGTTTGTCCGAACTTCTGAAATAGACCAAAAACTAGGCAAAACCACGGGAAAAGTGTGGGTTTTGGGATTTTTCCTGGCATAGGTAGGTAGGGCGTCAGTTTCTGGTAATTTTGGACGAAAAATCTTCTTGGACAATTATTAGATACGTAGAAATTCAACGGTAGTAAATAATCGCAATTTTTTATCCTAAAACTGACCCCACAAACCTCACAATGATACAGACAATCATGCAATATTAGAAAAATGATAAAACTAGGAGATCGAATTGGTAGTGGTTTTCTATAGTGGCACATGGGCACCATCTTCGACCAAGGCCCCATACTTCCGTCCTAGATCCCCCTGCACTTTTAAACAGAAAGCCCATATCTGACGATTAGAGACAGGGGGTTTTGTTACTCACTTACGAATAGTATTGACACGATTGATAGTAAACTAACAGTAAAAGGTTGAACGAATAATTTTAAAAAAAATTCCTTTTTGTTGTCCACGCATATCCTCTACGTGTCTACTTGTTTCAACAAAGACAGTTTTCGTGTCAGTAATAACGAAAATGGCTGATCTAATTCTAAACTAACTACAATATTGAATCGACGATATTAGTCAAGACCGGGGACACAAAAAAATAGTCGATCGAAATTGATATCGGCCTAGTGTACTAACCTACCTCAACCGTATGGAGCAAGTGCAACCACGAGCTATATAATCCGACCTCCCATAACATCGCGATTGGACAAGCTCGTGCGAGCACTATAACAAAACCATTCTGAAGTGACAAAGTGAAAGATGCCGATGGTGTTTAATCAGAAAGAGGATCGATTCTAACATAATGACGTCCTCTGCTTTATAGTACGACGATGTCAGCATTCGTACTCGTAAAGATAACCGTGAACCGGTTTAGAAAAGCAGTGTCGTCATCAGTCCAGAACGATTGTTTGAACTAAAATATATTCATTTCATCCAAGAATATTCGCCAAAAGTGCAGCACGATACTGTAAAAATAAAATCTCATTACAGTTTGTACTATTGAATGGTACACTACAATAGTTCAGGACTGCTGATGACACTACTGGTTTAAGCCGAGCTTCGATTGTAGTCATAAATGAATATATTCACATTAGGGAACATCGTCCTTTTTGGTGTCGTTCCTTGATCACAAGTTTTGTTCCCGCTACTCTCGTTATTTCGTAAAGTTGCATCGGGTAACCACGAGTCTGGTGGAAGTCTATTTGATTAAACATAGACTCAAAAGAGATTGAACCCAATAAAAA
The DNA here is from genome assembly GCA_031894815.1 of Creontiades dilutus. Classification (NCBI taxonomy): domain Eukaryota; kingdom Metazoa; phylum Arthropoda; class Insecta; order Hemiptera; family Miridae; genus Creontiades; species Creontiades dilutus. The sequence goes on from JAVIWC010009699.1 coordinate 423,133, forward strand.
TAAAATCATCATGAGATTTAATCATTTTGTTCGCGTTTTTATTTAATAACTAACACTAAAAGCACGACTTAGGTTGCCATAGTTTCCTCGAAATTAATATCTATCATTTGTGAATCTATTAGATCCACAAACATGTTATTGACACTTACTTCTCAAAGAATCAGTAAGATAAACCCAACTTTCCGATAATAATTATACTGTACAAAATACACAATATGTACGATTACATTCAGCGCAGTCATAAACAAAACAGTTTCCATGAATACAATCTCGTTGATAGAAAACTCATTACAATCAGTTCAGGCAACAATTAAATAAAAAGCCTTCACATAATGATGTAAATTGAAAGGATGTAATAATAGAAAAATCTAGATGACACTCATTTCTTCAAAGTGAGTATAAAGTAAGCACTAGTATGGATGTTACGTAGCTCGACTTTTTATACTCATTTCAATTCTGGCAAAAGGGTAGAATTCCTACTAGCAGCTCTCAGTATATTGAATTTCGCCACCTACAGCATGAGTCTGTCTTCTAACATTGAGTCAAACCTCCCTCTCAATACATTGGGCAAGAATGACAGGTCTGCAGGTCTTCGCAGACAGAGAGGCAGGAAGCGAAACTTCTGTCAAAGGTCCTTGTGGTTAGCCGTCAGGCTGTATACTCCATTTTACCGGTACAAAACATATCCACGGAATCACTTTTGTATCGTTTCCAGTTGTACCTGATAAGTCTTGCAACGAGAAGACGATTTGATAGAAGAAGAATTGAGATGAGACACCACCATTGTTTAATTAAGGACTTCCATAGTTGTGAACCAAATCATTTTGAGTTATGAACCTAGCTGAAATCCATGAACTGATGATTTTCACAAATTTTGTTGATCTTGGCGTATGTTGAAATAATTTCTCAAAACATTGTTGAGTCTGAGGAACAAGTTTTGCTGTCATATATAGAAATATCCACTCCATTGAAAATGGTAAGTACGGGCTACATTATACCAGAACACACGAAGTTGGGTACACACAATTGATCCATGGCAATAGGTCCTTTTCCATAGAACGTACAGGGTATTATTAGAAGACCGCGTCGTATTAGAACACGGCCATTCGCATAATACCTGAATATAGTGCCACTGTTCGTGCGCCAATTGTGTGGGCTCGCCGTCAAGTTACTAAAACACATTGGTTTTTGTATTTATTTCGATAACGTGTTGTTGATTTTTACCAGAATTTGGCCATTCTTCGTTATTTTAGCTCAAACTGTTGAATTCCTTCGGAATAGGTACAAAGGCTGGAATAACTTAGAGAACCTAGCCAGGCAAGCGACATCTGCAGAAATGTACTGTATTTAGTCCTTGAATCTAGCAGACCCATCTGAGTCAGAATAAATTGCACCGATGAAAAATAAAATCGACTGCATCCTACTTGCATTTTTACGAGGTATTCCGCAAGGAGAAGCAATCAGATTGCCCGTGAGGAAACGATTTAAACCAACATGCAAAAGAAGTCCTGAAACACGGTCAACATAGAAAAATGTGCCTTTTGCGCAATATAAGTCGGAAGATGAGCCAGATAGCAGACTGAAATTGGGTGCAGCGCCGCCACTCGATGACATTTAACAGTGGATGGAGGGGCCTAGGTCTAAACCAAGGATGACGGGTACAACCTCTAGACTTCCTTGCAAAAAGTAACCAAGTCCTTGTTCTCAGAAGAGGTGGACTTTTTAAAACTTAGCCTTCCGCGGCTGAAAGTGAAAATCCATCTATTTTCTTTGGAGGGGAGAAGGTGTTTCCGGAGTTGCTTTTTCGTTAACTCGATTTCTCTCGTTCGAAACGGTCGCGGAACATTAAATCTCCGGTTGAAGATCCTGGGTGGATGTTTATGGTTAATAACTTGAAAAGTTGGTAGTATAGATAATTATGCCGTTAAACGTGAGCGCTTGCACTTGAAACCTTTTTAGCCATCAGGGATCAAACCATCAATGAGCGCCGTGTAAATTATTTAATGTGGTTGAGAGCTGTCAATTACTGTAAAACGAAACTTGAATACGAGATACCATCTCTGAAAAATGTGATTAATGACAATTATCTGATTTTAGATAAACATTTTCTTGAGTCAAATACTTTCAACAAACATAGAATAACATGTTACAAATAGATGAATGGTGAAATGTGAAGGGAACCATGTAGCAAAGACTTAGTGACAGAGGCCCAATGACACAGAGTTTGAAATCCTAAAGTAATAAACTTCTTGGTCGACAAGATTATATTCAAATTTAATATGTTCTGTTTATATACAAATTTGATCTAATTTTAGTGCATTAAAATTGTTGTTTATCCTTCATCTTATGACAATTAGTATACATCTCACGGCAATCCCAGTGGTGATATCTCAGACTGAATCAATAGACCTATCAGTCGACACCTATTTCAAAGTAACGTTCTGTTTTGATATGTTTGTCGTCCTTTTTCCGTTGTGCTGCTACCTACTCGCATTATTGAGACAAAGAAGATCGAAAAGTGTAATTCATTAAGTTTGCTTTGTAAGAGATAAAAGTTGACTTATGAGACGTGGTGTTGGTTTTAGATATTTTAGGTATGTTTGGAATTTGTTCAATGAACGTGTTATCTGAATAATTCAAAAGTTCCTACTTCAGCTGGTATTTACAATTTCCTTTTTTGTACAAAAGATGCAAGAAAGGTCGGAATAGTGTCCATTGCTACTGCGAAATACCAGGGTGGTGTATTAGGGGCACACATCCTACCCAGTACTGCCAACATCAAGGGCCCTTGATGTTAAGGAACGTAATTCAATTGATTTACTCTAGTGCAAGGTTTCTTAAATAATGACCATCTAATTGCTCCATACATTAATCTCAAATTTAAAGGGAATCCAGGAGAGATCCTCCGGGGCCGTTTTATCAATCCTATACAACTCCGGCCAAAATTCAATCTAACGGCATGAAACAATATTGAACATCCTAGATTGTACGAATTTGTTTATGAAGGTTTATCAACCATAGTCTTACAAACTAAATATGAAGGATGTTTGACGAGTGCTTTCCAATTAGGTAGCTTTGGAACATGCAATCTTATATATCGTTTTAATTAGGAGCTAATCAATTTTATGCTCTATGAAAACTTGCCCTAGGCACTTATATGAATGTGACTGCAATAATATTTATTGTTAAAAACTTGATTAATATACTAGAAAAGTATAAGTTGATATAAACTGATCTAATCTAATTGAAACTAACAGTATAAAGAAAAAAATTGTTTGTTTGTTTGATCCACTTAATTCAAAAACTACTTGACCGATTTTAAAAATTATTTCGCCGTTAGAAAGCCATACCTTAGGTTTTATATACCGTGAGAAAAATTAGGGATCTCTAACTAAACACTAACAATGTAACGCAAGGTCCAATACATTTTCCATGAGCTGCGAAAACAATTTGTGATACATAAAATAGTGTCTTATATTTTAATTAAACCCACCATTGGTCAAAAAAAAGTCCGCGATTGTTCTCAACCCATTTTATTGCCCTACCCCGGGGAACGTTATTTCTTCGTTGTTCAATTTTATCTAATCTCATTTTTGAAATTATCAGGAATAAAACGCCAAAACCCTCGACAAACTTCGTTATCGGCTATTTAATGAAACCCGTTAATTCAGAGGAGGTTTTGGAAGACGGAAAAGGAACACCGTTTTGTGATTTTGAAGTTACTGATTTTCTTAATAAGGAAGAATATTGTGAACAGTTGTTTCAGACATGAACTAAATGTTCTGTAATATTTTTGCTGACCCAAATTGAACCAAATTTGGATTATGGCAGTAGGGTTTTTTCCGATAACAACTTTCATCATGTCCTGAATAGAATTATTCCTAGCAAAATTCAAGCAATTGCAACTTTCTCTCTGAATGATTCGTTAAAAAGAGTTTACAGTGTATTATATATTATGTAGGAGTTTAAGAAATTAATTTCTGGTGGATTAAATAACTTCCTTGAAAAAAGTAGAAAGGGAATTTATTAAATCAAGATTAAGTAATTTGTGCGAATCTGATAGAAATTGCGGATATAAGAAGGCTTATCTAAGCAAATGGTTAAAAGTCAGCCACATGATTCTATATAAAACATTATCAAGCCTCATGAAAGTACGATTATTAAAGAAATCACTCAGATGTGTTTCCTAAATTTATTCATCGAGTGGGACGTTAATTGCCGCATTTCTAAGTAAATTACAGGGTGTTATGGCCGGGCTAGAAAACTGGGACAGTTTTGTTTGACATCTTTGAAACGAAGAAAGGACGTATTATGCAATTTCCAGGCCGGACGGATGCAAATTAAGGTAGCATCACAAATAATGAAGAGGGGAGTCAATCAAAAGTACTATTTAAAAAATATATATAATATACATATATATAAGAAAGGAGGCTGAACCAACTTCAAAAGTGACGATTTAATAACGTTTAATGAATATCGCCTAGCTATGAGGTTTGGAATCGTTATAGTAAAAGGTGACCAGACCAGGCATATTGCAAAATGTAGTGGATTGGTTGCTAAATTCATATGATATAGATGCAAATGAAGAGGATCTGCTGTGTGAAACCGTTAGGCGCATACATTTTTCAACATCCATATCAGACAGTAGCATCTCGCTGACGCTCAACTACGATTTAAAAATTCTTTGAAATGGTGTGCCATCCACTCATAGAATGGGTATGTTTGCTATTAATACTGATAATGGATACCAAACAGGTATCTTTTGAGGAACTCGATGTTAAACATGCAGAAATATCTCGGACTTAAATGATCAGTTAATCATGCACATGGTTGGATCAAGATTCCACCTGCCAAAACTGAAATTAAATAGTACCATGTTGAAATGAAGACCTGCTTGGATTTAGTCAAGGTAGGTATCTCGAACTGAATGTAGTACTTCAAGTATCGTTGCAGATGCACCCATAGAAAGGGTATTTTGGCTGATATCTCATTGATGATGGATATTAAAACGGTATGCTTTGAAAAACTTGGTGTTAATCGTGTTCAGCTATTTCGGACTAAATGCAGTACTCAATGCTCAGTTAATCGTGCACACGGTTGGATCACGTTTCCAACTGCCTATACTGAAATAACAAAACGAACATTTTTTCATCAATCTAATATGTCTGTGAGAGGTGGACAGAATCTATCTCCAAGTAGTTGTTTCTCCAATGGAGCTCATTCAAGAGATGCTGCACCTCCCGCACATTTGATGCAGATGCAAGCTTTCCCTCATCGGGCTTATCCTGGAAATCTGGTAGGTGGCTCCCAACAGCCCTGGAACAATCACTCCAGTCGCCGGTCAAAACCTCATGCAAGCGGCAGCCCCTCTGACTAGGAGCCCGAGTTTACCATGTTGAAATGAAGACCTCCTTGGATTCAGTCAAGGAACGGTAGGTATCTCGAATTAATGTAGCAGTGTAATTACGTTGGCTGAGTACGTTAGTATCTTGAGTACGTTGGCTGATATCTGATTGATGACGGATATCAAAACTGCATCCTTTGGAAAACTTGGTGTTAATGATGCAGAGCTATCACGGACTAAATGCAGTACTTGATGCTCAGTTAATCGTGAACAAGGTTGGATCAAGTTTCCAACCACCAATATTCACCAACAGGAAGCTTCAAAAACTGTAGCCAACGTCTGTTCACGCTGCTTTCCCCTGTACGTTTTCGCATAGAGGATATCCTCCCAAATATAAGGTCATCGTTGTAAAAACCAATAGAATTATACAGATGTAATTCAAGCTGTTAATTTAAACCAACTTATTGGTGGGATATCCTTGTTTGATACTCCTCAGCGAGCGTCTACCCTAATACAAATTCGCAGGATCCTTGTGTTCACTCGTAAATCACTCTTTCTTGTCGGCGATCGGACTATCTTCAACGGCCAATCTCACCCTTGAACAAAAGACCGGAGTAAAGAATTCGGTTGCCGAACTTGAAATTATAAGTAGAGTGTAGATATTAATCAATTGTGATTTATGGCGCTCTTTAACACTCAAGTAAATAAACCAATAAACAAATAACTATGGAAGACAATGGTTTGATTATCATCAAGAAGTGTCCAGTGGAAATAAAATCGACGAAAACCTGTGGCCACCTTCAGTTTTACATTGCTCACTGTCTTTTCAAGTTTCGGAGCTTGCTGATAAATTTTGGTACCGTGTCTGTCTACGTCAGTCTGTCTGTCCCCGGACATTGGCAAGCACTTCTAAATTTGATGTCTGTCAAATACATCTTCGTGTCAATAGCAATTCCTTTCCACGTCTATTCTAAGTTTTATCCCACTTCGGACAAATTTGTCTTGTTCTTGACATCGGAAGAGCAAACGTAACAATTCAACAATTTTGATTCTGTATGGTCCGTCGGTCCGATTTCATTCTAAGTCCGGGGGATGATTTGTATTAACTTGAGGTGGTACCCAAAGACTTCTATTGCTACCTATTCAAAAATGACTATTGAGCATGGTCACACTAAAATCAGTTGTCACAGATAAAACTCTGAGGCTGGATAGATTTTGATAAAATGTTCAAGCACGCAACTCATTGATCACCCTGTGGTCAATCCATCAATTGCATCACCGTCCAATGCACATGCGCAAACTTGATTTCCCTCAACATCAATATCTCGAGGTTGGTCTTTGTAGAATTGTAGATTTGTTGTACGATATGATATGGTATGATATTGTAGATGTGGATTCAATGATATGAATAATTCTCGATAATGTACGTTTTCAATTTCATTAGGATTTGTTGTAACATAAAATTGAATGTTACATCAAAAACTAGTGAACACATGTAGTAAAGCCGTTTGTAGAATATTAAATTATACTTCAATCGTATCATCATGAACGTTATGCCTTCGTACCTATTTGTTCTCTCTGCGCTCTTGTCAAGTGGTTCCTTATTATTATTCCAGCTAGAGAATCAACTCTACTGGCCGTTGTAGGAGTCTGTGATTTAATTTAAATGATACTGATGAATGATGGACATCACGTCACTTGGTTATGTCTTTGAAGCTCTTGTGCGCATTTGTAATTGGCGAGTCGTGAGTTACGCTGAAAGATTTGTAAGTCCTTTACGAAACGCTGCAAATTATTACACAAAGGTTCTTCATTTGTTTCTTTTTACTAGTTGGCTTTCCTGTTCAGATCACTAACGTTATTCCCCTCCGCAAGAATCATTAAATGGTTACCCCTAAATGAAGTTTGTTATAAACAATATTAATACTACGGTATTCAATGCATAGGACTTAGTGTACTAAGAGATAAATCCAATCGTTATCTGGCTTTAAGCCATCCCAGTTTAACGAAATAGTTTTTAAATGTTCATTAGGCCTCAGTCCAAAGATGATCGTTATAGTAGAGTCCTAAGCAATCTGAAGGGTAGGTATTCAATTTTGATTATCTCTTATCCTGGTATGACACCATAACATAATAAAACACTACAAGAAGAATTTATTGGGGAAAACTAGCTTTAATGTGTACTGGAAAACTCTAAAAAATGGCATTCAGCCGGTGCAAACTATCATAGACTCTGCTATAAAGAGAGAGAAAAAGACTGTTTGACAGGAGTATTTATTGATGTACACAATTAAGGGGCGTGAGGTAATTAAACAAAAAGTCAGTAATTTGTCAGTCGCAATGATTCAAAAGTGAATAATGTTGAATCCAACTTCTCCAAATACTGAAATAATATAAATCATAAAATAGATCTCTGATCTATGAAAAGTTTGCTAGCGATCATGCTCACACTAAAAGCATAATGACAGAGTTTGAAAGCCGTGTAATCTCTTTTCTTTAAATGTTCTTTTAAACATTGCTATGGGAGAATTATCGTAGAACAAATACGTGGTAACTCATTATGTACATTTATAGCTCTGCATTCAAATCACATATTGAGGCAAATTATGTATTCTCAAGTGTTCTTGTACTCCTCTGAAGCAATTACTACTCAAGAACTTGGATTATTTAGTTTTTGGAATTTTAAATACATAGATGGATGTTCTGAATTTTCCCCATTCATGAATTTTTAACCATCCTAGTTTTTATAACAAGGATAGACGGAATAGGAGAGAAGGAGGGATTTTGGAAAAGGAATATTTTTCCAACATACGCATGGTTGCGATACAATTCAACCATTGCAAAATTACAAACCCACCTCAGACGGTATGGTTCTCGAGTATTCGGCATTCACAAACAGGAGTTCTTTATGTAAGGAGGGGAAACCGCAAATAGACGTATTACGCAATTGAACCCGAAGTGGTCGAAAGAAGGGGTTAGATGCAGAAGGAGGGCTGTCGCTAATGATGTATCTTTGGAGCCGATAGAAAGTAAAAACTCCTGAGAGGCTCCACGTACATTGTTGGGATATGCCGAGAGCAATTATATATAGGTCAAGCGGGTCGAGGGTTTGAGCCGTTCCTTAACAAGTGTCCCCGTAATAATTTCCAGACCGGACTTATTTCTCCGGGCTGTTTATTTTGCCGCCTTATCTCATTCTCCAATTCAAATCAGGTTAACCCCTTTCCCGGTCGGGATTAAACTGGGATTTATTCTTCAGAAGTGGCCGGAGTACGGCGTGAGGATTTCAGAAACTTCGGAAGTTGCTGGTCGCGATATGGCAATGCTGTTGTATTCATTAGAACTAGTTGGTTAAACCGTGCAATTCATTAGATAACTGGTAAGCACTACCAATTCTACTACAAAAGCTTAAAGACAAGAGCTGACAAGCTTAGAAAGAAGCTGAATTTACGTGGCTGCTGCTCCAGGTCATTCTTCCACAACTTCCACTTTTTTACAGCTCTGTTTAACATAGTTTAGTTTACGCTCAACAATCGTTTGACCGAAACTTACAAAAATCGTCTAGAACCAAACAATTTTTTAAATTTATTTTGCATATCTCCTCACACTAATAAAGTTTTGGTTGCAGCTGCTCACAATGATGCTCAATCAGACGCAACCTCCTAATCATGCACCTTTCCACATGATCTCAGTTCTTTTCTTTTCTTGTTCTTGAATATTTCTTTGGGTTGTAATACGTTTTTCCACGGTAGCTTTGGAAGACCCTCATGATCAACAGTTGATGTAAAAATGGTATGCCAAATTATGATAGAAATCAGCAAGCATTCAATTTTTCGTATTTTCATGTAAAGAATGTGGATTCCTACCTCCTTTCTGCAATTAATTGACAGCTATGTAATGTACTACATTTCAATCTTCTGAAATAATTCTAATATTACCAGTTATTGGACAATTCGGTCTAGCTGTCCTTAAACTTCCGAGTTGTACAAGAGCTACTTCTTTTAAATGGCGTAGATACCATCAGCTCTTTGAAATGTGGTTTAATACTACAACGTCAGAGATGGAACGAAATTTAGCTTAATAAGTTATCCCATTGACAGAATTAAGTGAATTATATATGTCAAAGATAATAAGAAGGTAGAGTCCTACACTCTCGTGAAATTCAATAGAAAGTCATCACAGTACAGATACTGTTTTACTTGCCGGAGAACCGCTTTCTCGTTCCAACCCATACAAAATAAACGCAGGAAATTTATTAACTGTGATCATCTCTCCCCAAACAGGTGGAAGGTTAAAAACCCGGCGCTGGACTCCAACGGAGAAAGGTCAATGGCACCATATAAATGGCAGGACCATACCCTTGGTCTTCCTAAAAAAAAAAACGTCTTTGAGGAGCTTCCCCGAGGATTCTTGGAGAGCGGAAATGACCGATCCAGCGAAGAACCAGCTCTCACCAAAAATTTTGATAGTCCCAAGATCACTGATATTGGAAGATGAAAATGATAAGAGCGGTTTCGTAATGATTGGTTTACACACACAATCTGCGAGGTAAGTACAGAACTGTTTCTTGTTCATTCATAACGAATATTTGGGGGGTCTAATGTCACCGATATTCATTTTCGATGGGAACACGCCATGCCGCTTTTAAAAGAAATACTTTCTACGTAATGCTCATGATTTCGTGAAAAAACTTTGGATTAAGCCCATTTGTCTTTATTGAACTTTCTTTGAACTTCATTTCAGCATCAGTAGAATTTAGCAAGCAAAACAAGCGGGCACATGCAGCAAATCAACATCATAACTGAACATTGTGAAAACGCATTTAACTTCCAAATCTAGATTCCTAAACATCGTAGCGAAGCATTGTATTCACCTTTGGCACATCAACAAAATGTTTTCTCCAAAACCCATACGTTCATTCTGAACAATTTTGGTTTCGTGTCCATCTCTGTATTTGTGTTTGATATGGTTGTGTTTGATAGGGTGACCGCGTATCCGCTTATGCTTTTGGCATACTTCATATCTTATTTTCAGTCTCATTTCGATGAAATTTACTGAACACTTCTATCAATTTCATCGTTTGACTATCTATAAATCACTCGATACGAAAACATAAAATCCTTGAAGCAGCTTTAGAATCCTCAAGGAGTAGCCATCGATGAAATTTGGAGGATGGTCAGGAAATAAAAATTTCTTCGTCCTTTATCAATTTCCTCCTTATCGTATCACCAGTAGTTGTTACACCAGACACCATTGTGACGGATTTAGTTTTCATTCGATTCATTAATTTAAAAAAAAAATCGTTACGAAAATCCACAGAAAAATTTACAAAAATATTGTATTATGGTAGATTCTTCCGTTTTCTGAGAAATCCATCGAAATTCTGTACTCATTTCAACGATTAGAAGTTGACAGACGTTCCTACTGGAACAACAATCTTTGAATGTTCGCTCAAAAGGAAACAAGGAGATGAACCAATAAATTGATTAAGTGAGCATGGAAAGCCTAACTTGCCAAATCGATCTCTTATCACTCGAGATTATCCGCACAAAATTGGAGTGATTGAATCTCCAATCTGTTACGTTTATGATGACTTGGACTCCTGGAACATCTACTGATGGTAAACAATAAATCCACACAACATAAGTCTTCAGGAATACGCTAGGAGGAACAACGAGTATGATACAGAACGACTAATTAATTTCCTAAAGAAATAAAAGACAATTAGTAATATTACAATCAGCACATAAAGCATGTCCAAATGGAGACGAAACTTCAAGAAGAAGACTTAAGATTTAAATATCTGTTCAAGCTAAATGATTCATTTTTTGCACATATTGGAATATCATGTTTGAAAATGACAGATGACACTTGTTGCTGCGTTGAATGAAGTGTTTTTGGTATTTTGAATTAAAACGAAGAAACGACTAAGAAACCAGTATTTTCAATTATAAAATCTAATATGATTAACTCATCAAAATTCTGGTGCATATAACTAAGGTTTGATCAACGTAATCGATGCGTATGGATCGTTCTCTCTTCTCCTTTCTTGTGAATGATGATCCTGACCATACACCTGAAGCTTCTTGGCTGCAAATGAAAAAATCTTTTGTTCTTTCGAAAATTCTTGAATAACGTCAAAATCAGCATCACAATCTGTGACACCTGAGTTTTCACTGGTGTGAAACTTTGCTAGCGGAGGACATTGCGGAATAAAGAAGAGCAGTGAGAAACACCTCAACAGATCTTGACAGCCGGAGGTGTCAAATTAATTCATAATTTCGATAACGCAAAATCCACCATCGTTCTCCCGAAAGATTTCGCTAAAAATTGCACTCTCGACACAATGGTTCCTCGGCAATCGGGCCCCGGTCAATCTTGCTCAAGCCCACTCCGAGCGTTTCTGAACTCCCAGTGGGAAAAAAAGGCGTTCGAATCCCTGAAACCTCAAAAGACAAAACAAAAGCTTTTAGAGCTTAATGGTCGCTACACACGGAGCTCTACTGGTTTTGTGAGTGACGAGGAAAGAAAAATTCCACGATTCGGAAATCGAGTAGAAACACAATCATTAGCGACATGCACAGGTGGATTTTTGCGACATGAGGTCGTGCGAAGCGGTCGTGAAGAAACGGGGAGATATGAACCCATATCCGCGTTCGTTGGAATTACCTACGAGTCAGATTGATAATTATCGTGAAAATAGGATATTGAAATTACTGAGGTCTAAAAAGTGGTTTCTTAAAGCGTGTTTCCAATTCTGTATAATTGAAAAATTGTCATGTACAAGATAACGTGCAAATGACGGCTCAGCGTATTATAGTCCCAAATGTCGTTGGATACTATCTTCTAAATCGGCTTGGTGATGATCAATTTGTATAACACCCAAGTAGTAGATGAATATCTTCATAAACTTAACTGCTCATTTTATCTGCAGAAACGAAACATATGGGATTTGAAATGCTCCAAAATCAAAAAAATGAGTGAAGGGAGGAATTTTGAACAAAATGTGCTCTCCCTGATTCTTTCTGATTCTCCGTACATTCTGCATTTATTGTTTTGCAGTTCCTTCCTTCTAATTATATTCTGATCCACAAATTTATTTCCCTTTATTATTTCCTTACATTGAAATTTTGATTTTCTACGTACCTCAGATGGATTTTTCAACTGGTAAAGGACCCCCCTGGCCTACGAATGGCATCATCAGGATTTTCGTTTCATTATTTCAAATAACAACTACCATTTTTCAAGCGAGCATGAAAGGATATAGTTGGCAGTTGCATAGGATTGATATCTAATAATCCTCACAATAGTTCTTTGAAAATTTTGGTATTTCTTCAAAAAACTGAAGTTGAAGCAAAAAAACGTTGAGTACGCTAAATTTATTTTACGACAATACTATTGAAATGAGATGAATTATCTACGTTAAAATGATTGGTATGTATCATCACTGTGAGAGCTTAAAAAGCTTCAATTCTTATTGCGATCTATTTCATTTATTTGGTAGCATCAATAATATGTAATAAATTTCAATTAAAGTCATCCCGTTCATATTCAACCAATTGCGGTTACCGTGTGATAGGGCATTGTTGCATTGTGAAATTGATGTTGCTACAGACCCTTTCTAAACTTCTGCTGAGTGAATTTTGCTTTATCGCAATTTGCTGTGTGAATTTTCAAAGCAAAGAATCGAAAACTTGCCTCAAAAATCATATTTCCACTTGCTTTTCAATATTGGTTCAAACTCTCTCGTCTATGTCATTTCCTCGTTCTGCCTCTACTTTACTAATTCCAGTTCGATTTGTGTAATTTGTATCAACGATTGTGTTGGTTAATCGAGAAGGGTCCCCTGAAAACCGTCTTACCGTTGGATCAGTGTTTATATCCATTATTTTTGTTTCACACGGGTGACCCGATCCTAACCATTTCAAATGTAAAAACTGTCAACCTCGGTAATCATTATCAAAATCATGCGATTTCAAAATTGTTACTGAACATTCTGTTTATATATCAGTAACCAATAGGTAACCATCAGGGATCAAACGATTAAACGCAGTTAGTTTTTACCGACTGAAGTTTAAATTCGGCAAAATAAACGTTGTTGCAATTGTTCGTAGTTGGGGTTCTAAAGACGACTTGAGGTATCCATTTATCGACTAACCATAGCTGACAGTTATAAAAGTTTTTGATCAGCAACATTCCCCTCAACTGTTGCTGTTTTTCGTTGACTTTGAAATTCAATGTTTCATTCTGCCAAACGAACATCCCAGAAAGGAAACTAACAGTTGGACATATAACCTTGAATAGCTGCTAAATTCTATGGGTTGAAGTAAATGAAGTCCAACAAACGTATCCATCATTTTCTATAGAGCTTCAGAAAGATACATTTAAATCTCACTATGAAGCAGACCAAACATCAGGACTGAATTAATTGGTAACATCCCATTTGATTGAGTCACATAAAAAAATTAGTTAGAGTTAATTTTGTGAGCAGCGCCTCAACCTTACAACCTTATTATAAGAGATTGAGTTGCCGAAGGGTTTCTTACTATTTATCGGCAATATGTGAATCAATGGATATTGATGAAGTATTAGCAAATTTTCGTAGGAAAATGAGATATCGCAATGTTGTTATTTTTAAGTTTTTATATTGAGGGTCATATGGAAGGGTCTTGAGAAAATGCAGCAATTTCTTGTTCGAGTATCGCAACTTCCGACGATTTTGGTGTGCAGAATGTTTTCTTCTGGGATACTTTTTGGGTTAGAACCAACAAACTAGTGGTGTTATCAACGATATACTAGATATATACCTAATAATGGAACTGACTACGTACCTCGAATTTCTACATGTCAATCGTTATAAAAATAGTGCGATTTCAAAAATAGTTATAGCAATATTCTGTCTATACGCCATTAATCTTCAAGGAAATCAATAGCTAATCAACAGTTATTAAACTACCAAAACTAGTTTGTACCGACTAAAATTGAAATTTCGCAAAGGTGTTTAGATTGTTCGTAGTTTGAGCTCTAATGTGACTTGAGGTATCCATTTATCGACTAACCATAGCTGACAGTTGTAAGGTTTTGACGGATAACGTTCTTGCAGCTATTTTTCATTCACTCTGAAGTTGAGTTTTCATTCTGCTAAATGAACATCCCAGAAAGGACCCTAACAGTTGGACCCTCAAACAACTGTTGATTCTATGGAGGAATGTAATGAAGTCCAACAAATGTATCCATCATTTTTTCTTATTGACGCATACCTAATATTAAGACTGAATGGATTGGTAATATACCGTTTGATTAGGGTCAGATAAAAATGTAATGTTATGTATTTTTTGATAAGTGAACCTCGACACAAAAGATTGAGTTGCCAAATGGTTTCTCATAACGTACTGGGGTTCTCAAACCCATACTTATTGATAAAGTATTAGCAATTTTCTTTTTTAGGAAAATGAGATATTGCGATGTTGTTATTTTTAAATTGTTATATTGAGGATAATATAATAGGGTCTTGAGAAAATGCAGCAATTTCTTGTTCGAGTATTGCAACTTGCGACGATTTTGGTGTGCAGAAAGTTTTCTTCTGGGATATTTTTTGGGTTAGAACTGCCTACATTGGGGTGGCATCAATTACACACTAGAGATATAATAATGGCACTGATTACGTACCTTGAATTTCTCGATGTCGGTGGTCCTTTGGTCGAGTTGTTTGGGGGCGTCGCGCCGAAAGTCGCCGCCGCCATAAGAAGAAGTAGCAGCCGCCTCATGTTTAGCCCGGTAAGCACTTCAACAGAACACTGATCCCGGTCCAGGCCCTCCCCTGTGGCGAGCCTTCACTTTCACCCGCGCCCGCGACCTCCCTCCACCGGCTGGTCACCTACCCTTCCGTCCGAAGCCGAGTTGGAGCATTTCCTCCGAACGAGGAACCCCTATGAGATGGAACCGGAGTGTCCTGCCAATGGCACTGTCATCGGAGATGCCGAAGATACTTCGTCGGCGCGGCTGAAGACGTCTTGGCGGAACCGAACCAAAACGCTGCAAACTATTACACAGACTACTGCCTGTTTACTGTTTCTGTATTGGATATCCTTCTGCATAAATCACAGATTGATCTATATTAGATGCAGGCTTTAGTAGACTATCTAAACTCAGCACTAACTAATCGGGGCGGCTTGACGTCCATCCCTGACCACTCTTGAACGGGCTCTGCACCCCGACCGCCTACCTAACCGATTTTTCAAATGGTTAGTGGACGGATGATTAGATCAACTCGAGTTGTCTCATTCCATTCAGGGGACTAATTTCTATTTGATTCTAAAAACTACTCTCTCACTTCAGAAGTTTTCAATATTTAGATTTTTTTATAGTTTAATCTCCAATAATAATCCCTTAGGGTTGATTGATTAATTACCAAGATTACTGGCGCATTCCGGATAAACGTAGGAATGTTGAGACAATTTTCGTAAAATTTTGTTCCAGCAGTTTGGGAAAACACTATCGGACTTGGGCGGACAGATTTTTGATTTATTGTTTCCAATATTGAACCTCTACTATCTAACAATAGACAAAATAAATTAAATTAATCCCCTTCAAAATTTGTTTCAAAAAACGTGGATTTTCAAAATCGAATAAAAATAAATCCGTTCGTTCGCATAAATACCCTCTTCCATAAGCCTCAGAAGCTTTTCTCTGAAACTAATAGACCATACTTTGCGAAATAAGGCTCCAAAATCCACCATTGATCCGGGATTAGCTTGTAATCTTTAAATCTGATGAATCAACCCAAAGGAATTATATTTCAAGGATTAACGATAAATCAACAAATCGAAATCTCAAAAACTTTAGAGGTAAGAGAATAGTTTTTGTGTTGTATCAATATAGAAATTAGTTCTCTGAATCGAATGAGACCACTCGAGTTGCAGTACGATCATCCGTTCTCTCACTGTCTGAAAAATCGGTTAGGTAGGCGGTTGGACTGCAGGGCCTGCTGAACTGGAGGTTAAAGTACGACCGCGTGACTGGCGGGCGCTCAAGTAATATTTTTATTTTGGATGCAATTACCAAGAATGGAGTAGCGAGGAGTGGAGTTCAGATAGCACCACATACAAGGGCTATCTAATACAGAAATAATAAACATCTGTGCAACCGTTTGGAGGTTTTTGGTTTATTATTCAATAATAAACCATTGTAATCGCTCTTGAAAAGAAAAAATTCTAACCCCCCCCCCTGAAAATTTCATGGTTTACGTTTCAAAGGGTGTAAAATCCGAATCTGCAATAAAAATTTTTCCGTCCATCCGCCGTACGCACGATTTCTCCCAAACGGCTGAAGCAAAAAAGCTGAAATTTTCAGTAAAAATCCATGTTGCTCAGGCGACGCCCCAATTCTTGAGCCAGCTCTCTCACTTAATTTAAAGTGCCCTTTAAGGGTTGTCAAAGTTTTGTAAAATCCCTAAAAACCTCAAAAAAAGTCAAGGCGGCCTAAATTTTTACTCTTTTTGAAGAACAATCCACGAGGAAGCATTCCCGTAAATGTAGGTAAAACGCTGCAAATTCTTTCACTGGGGACCTCCACTTCTACTGCCTGTAATAAACTTTCGGAACGTTTTTAACAGAATTTGTTAATGGGGTACTTGAGATTTTTCTCCCCAAAATCCAGACTTGCTCCCCTTGCCCTTGTCAGCAAGTAGATTTGGAAGTAAATGGATATAAAATATCTACTATTTACCGATGTAAGTAAAACTTTTTGAGAAATTCCAATGTTTCATTTACAATAATAATGTGGTCAATGCGGTCAATCATCGTCAAATGACAACTATTTTTCGAAAAGCGATACTAGTTGACAGTGTTCCATTGTACGAAATTCTTTCAACAGGATCTTCCCCTCTTAATAGAGTTGCCCTCTTATGGGTTTGTCTCCATTCAGCGTACATTAGCGCCGGGGCGCCAAACTCGCCGCATGACGAAGCGACACCTTTTGCTACCAGTGTTGCCCAATTTGTTATAAATCCTGGTGCACGCCGGGTCACTTTCCCCCATTGTTCGGTTCATTGAAGCTTTCGAACGGAGCCTTTTCTTCTCCCCTGATTGAATTTGTCGTTTGAAACCTTATTGTATGTATGTAGATGGCTTGCGAGACCTTGTCTACTCGCTGGTTGAATTTATTAACGCGGAACAGGAGGGGAAGCGTTATCTAATATCAGAGATGGGCAAAAATTAGCAATAGCTAAAAGCTGAATGATAAAGCTGATTTAACTAAGACTCGAGCTAATTGACAGCAAAAATGTTGGCTATTGAATGAGACACCTCAAACGAATCCATAAAGTACATCCGTTTCGGACCACTCTGGGTATTGATATACGCTGTACTTAACATCTGAACTATTATTCATTTCCAGTACTTTTCTAGTTATGAAATTCAAAAAACAGCTGCTAGAATAATAAACAACATAGAATGTAGGCAAATCACAAGACAGTTGAACACCATATGTGAATCTCGTGAAGTCTATATTAAACAAACCCTCTCATTTATCTCCCCATAACACGAAATCGTTGGAGAGTATTCGGGGGAAAACGGTTTGAACATTTCATATCAATGTCAATTCGATCTTATCTTATGCTCCAGTCCTCGATGGTCGACACGTGATAAACGGACCTGGAATGTGAATTTTTTCAAGTACGCATATGGCTTCCAGCCTACGTGTTAGTAGCGGAAGTTTTGATTTGCTTTCGGATGATAGAAAATTGGTGTTGTCTACTCGAATTTTCCAAATTTTCCGGATGAATTTTACGTTTTGGATCATTCGAATGGTTTAAAATGCATTCTGCACAACTTTCGTTCCGATTCTACCTGCGTGCGCTCTGTCCATTATCCACAAATCCTCCTAACTAAGTTTATTCCTGAACTTTCCATCCGATTTTGAAGAAATTTTCAAAGAATGTGCGATTAAGCTGTATGAGATTCCCTATAGGTAGGTATTACATCACTTTTTAATCAATCCTAAGTGTGGGCAGTTGGAAAATCCACCAATCATCATTTTTTCAGGACCGAATGAGCCGATCTCGCTGAAATTCGGATAGCAGTCGGAGAAACCCAGTGTAATAGTTTTATGCCAAGTTCAACAA
This sequence comes from Creontiades dilutus, assembly GCA_031894815.1. Classification (NCBI taxonomy): domain Eukaryota; kingdom Metazoa; phylum Arthropoda; class Insecta; order Hemiptera; family Miridae; genus Creontiades; species Creontiades dilutus. Next base: position 441,600 of record JAVIWC010009699.1, read on the forward strand.
CATGGTGCCACTAGCTGCTGCGTAGGAGCCAAATCCATGTTACAATCCACATTTCTGCTTCTGTTTTCACCCGTCTTTGATGATGTTTTGTCGTAATGTGGGAGTCAGGATGTAGATGGCCTCCTATGAGTTATATAACGCGAATCAACACATTACTGTGCACTTAAGCCATTCACATTCTATTGCTTGATAATCCCAAGATCATGCAATCATTCAAGGGTGATTTGTATAAACTTGAATCAATTCAGTCTACTTATGTCAATTTCAATTTAATGTCATCATTACTGATACCGTCATACGATTAGAGCGACAGCCCTGCAATACAGTTTACTCTTCCGCCTGAAGGCGATAATGTCCAAAAAGAACCCATGAATCGTTATTACAAGCTTGGATCTTATTTCTTCCAAGATTGAGGTTCTTTTAACATTATTTACAATATTTCAATGATCTTTACATTCAAGTGTTTGATCAATGCGCTTTCTTCCAGAAGTTATGACGGTTAAGAAACGTGTGGTTGTTTGGGAAAACGATCCTACCACTATCCTTCAACACTCACAAAAATTAATGGAACTACAAACTTTTGGGTAATAATTGTGTGCTATACATGAGAGTTCTGATTATGGAAATTTTATAAGAATAAAGGGTAATAATTAACATGACTGCAGTTGTATGATAATGATGAGTTACTTTATTACTCTAACCCGGGCATCGCCAGGTAAGCTAGCTAGTCATGTGTAGGTAGGGTGGCTATACAGCCCACCCTACTTGGATGACTTGTTTAATCCGGCATCACCAAGGGCGCGTGTTGCTCTCGTCCTACTAAACAGCTGTTGGCAAACCGAATGGGTCAACATCTCTCATTCCTCTCATCAATCCCAGGATAATCTCGCGTAAGAAACTCAAAAACCGTTCACCAACTATAATTATCTACCTACACCTGTTGCCGCAAGCCCCCCCGTCAAATCTTTCTTTAGACGGGAAGCCACTTGAGAGGAAAAAAGTGCGATTCGGATGTGAGAAAAAAAATACTCGATTCTACAAGAAAAAATGCATTGATTAGTAAACTATTAATCGTTCCCTACAATGTTGAGAATTCTCGCAAGGGCGCTTCGCAAAACATTTTAATTAATGGCATACGATAGCTAATCACGCGGGAAATGAATTGTTTTGGAAGTTATCTCGGCCAGTCAATGTTGCGCGTAGGGAATCGATCCTGATGATTACACCGGTGCGAGAAAACGTCAAGGAAACAGCCGCCATACGAGTTATACTGAAGTTGTGAAATTACATAGCTTGACAACAACCTTCAGTTCATGTTATGGGCCACGCGCACATTTATGACAGCGTTTGCGGTGGTAGCTGGGCGAAACAAAGGGGTTACCTTCAACTTCACGTTATCTAGAGTTTTGATGGTGACGGAGCCTCTGACACCAGACAGATCTTCCGAAATGCTATTCAGTAATTTCAGAATCGGTAGGTAATTTCAATACGAAATAACTTCGTGTACAACGAATGAATGGATCGGTCATTCTTGGCCCTACATCTCCCTTCCCGACATCAAATTCAAAATTCCTGTTGTTTATTGCAGAAGAGTGGTCTATTAGACAAAAACTGGAATCGAACGTAATAAAAAATAAATTAACAAATTTTAAAAACCCGCCTGCAGAAATCAATATGACTGATAACAGAATTGAACCAGGTTGCGGAAAACATTAAGAAAAAAAGAAGGCAGAAAGGAAAACAATTCTAAATGTTGCTATTTTTGTTCTGTACTAAGTTCATTAGAACATTCCTTTAATGATTTGAATTTAAACTTATTATTATTATTATTCGAAGATCATAACAGTTTAGCTCGTAAATCAGGGGAGAAAGTATTAATATATTTATCTATTGGTAAATGAAGAAATGTTTAACCCATGTGGTGCGGTACTTCGGAATTGATTAAGTGCTTTGAGAAATACGAGTAATAACATCATGTTCTGGAACTGTGGGCTGGCAAGGTTTTAAACACAGTTTAACTGATCTAATTTCAAACAGGGTATACATATGTAATTCCTGAATGATAGGACCTGTATGGGCAAGATAGTGAGATTTAGAAGTTAATGAATTAGGGCTTTTTGCAGAAATTCTACTGTACCGAATACAGTCTTCTATGCATTACCGTACTGCGGGAGGCCATAGAGCAGCAGATATTGAGCAAGCGCACACTACATGGTTATCATTAAATTACATTCCTAATCTTGGTAAAAACATAAATCAATTTCGTTCATTTGCTCGCCAGGCTGGATATTTGGTCTTAGAATACTTTGAAACGAATTTGTATGCAGCTTTTTTTCTCTCTTTGTGTTGTACCATACCCCGCTGGAGAAATTCCAATAGGCTTCCCTCTTCTGACTAACCCTTGCTTCAAAGGACGTCTTAAAAAGTCATCCAAGTTGGACGAGCTCTGTAACTTCTTCCATGCCTAATGTGATTCCATATCGGAAAACTCACCACAATCATGATTTCATTTACGCAGATTGAAAGTAAATCAGGCGTGGAAGAAGAAACAGGATTATTGGCAACAGTCATCATCAGTCGCTTTTCATGATCATATCCCACTTCCTACATAAATCTTTACACTGGACAGCTTTTACAACACCACCCTTCAATTTCCGCTAGTCACAGCTAAATCATCTATTATACTCATCGGCAGGGATTCTCATGATAATACATACATTTTCCTCATCCCGATATGCTGAAAGTCAATAGAATTTTCTCAACAAAGGTAAAATCTACAGAACTTGGAAATGGTTCATACAAAAATTTCCTAGCCCAAAATGGGATTAAAAATTTGAGGGAAAATGACCCTCAACTGATCGGTGTCTCAATTTGCAGTTACCGTGATTCAATGATGATTTTTCAATCCCTTAGGGCTATGAATTTAGCAGGAACAAAAATCATTAACTCTAATGCATGAGAACTGATAAAAATTGCCGCATAACTATTACGCTTGGTGGTTACCTTACCTTCCTCAACCTTGTGATTGGGCATCTTTGAGCGCTTGGGTCTCAAACAAAATCTTTCAAACTTCCTCCCTATAGGTGATGATGACAAAAAGGCTTAGATTTCGTGATTATAGACCATTGATCAACATTATAAAATTTCCCCCAGTGATTTGCAGATTTTTTTAAATTAGAGAATCAGCCTAGTTATGCATTTTGACACTGGAGTTTTAAAATTATCATCAAGAATGGAAGAATGCAGGTTTGCTGGTATGCATACCAAAAAGACACGACTCAATCTTACGTAATTCATCCCAAATGAATTCTTAACAGATTTTTTGGTTCTTTTCGATTATTTCTGAACACAATTTATAAAATAATGGCCTAATAAAACCTCTTTAAATCTCTTGTGTAATGACGGCGTTTCCCAACAAGATGTTTTACTTCCCATCGCACTTTCAACCAACGATCAACCGGTGACAAATAATTTACGGCTGGAACCTTGGGAGGAATGAAAGGTAGAATGTAGAGTACGTAGCTCGACGAAAAATTGAAAGTATGCCCTCGTAAGAGGGCTTCAGCTGAGATTCCGAGCAAACCACGCCCGCAGGTCATTCCCACGTTTATCTCTCCCTGTTGGGTTCATTCTTTCATTGGATTCTTGGGCTCTACTTGTCAGTGAAAGACGGCTGTAATCAAGACCAATTCAAAGAACGCTGCAATATACTCCAAGACGTAGTACATAACTGAGTAATCTTGAGTGAAATAATTTTGTCAGAATCTATTGAGTATCAAGTACTTTTCTATTATAATGGTATATGATTTTATGAATTATGAACCAAATAGGAGCCCATTGCCCCCTTCCATTTAGTTCCAAATATGACTTCTACTGTTGGTATACTCAACTACTTGGAAATGTCTGTGTTAGGCAGCGCGAGTAGTAGGCTGATGCAATATTCGATAAGACGAGATCGTGGACTTCATGATTTATTGAGAGATGCGTCGGCATATGAACCAACATTGGTCGGAAAGAGGATACCATATCCCACACTTTTCGCTATGCACAGATTTTCACTACAGTTTGCTTCCTTTGATATCCCAGAATGCATAGTTTCTGATCATGATATTGCATTGAAATCTACAGAAAAATTGAGCAGTTCTTCATGTAGAAAGATGGCTCCAAGAGTGCAAACTCAGCATCACACTCATAAGTGTATGGAGAGAGTATTTTGTTGCACCATACCTCTCATCATAAAATGACCATTCATAGAGAATGGTCCGGACTAAAAAAATTAGTAGATATTGGAGAAAATGTTTTCGAGATATAGGAATATGAAAATTTCGTGAATTTTGAAGGGACAGCATTGCATTCCTCTCAATGATAGTGGTAAAACGTGTGCAGGAGGGAGATATTGAAACAGTCCTTGATTCAATAAAACACAAGAAACACCCAAAAGACTGAAGGAAGGAGCAGTCCAAAGAATTCTGAAGTTAGAACTTTAACATCAATTTCTGTTGGCCATAAGTGTTTGCAAGACGAAAGGCACCCTCAGGTTGGAGGACTTGGACTTTGCCGACGATGTGCGTCACCTTGCTCAGAGATTCTGTGAAATGAATGCCAAGCTTGGAGGTCTCGTAGATGTGGGCAGGAGTGCTGGCCTGAAAATCAATGGGCCAAAAACTAAAGAGATGCGGCTTAATTACAAGCGAACACACCCTGGTAGTTGGAGATGAACCCAGAGAAACGGTAGATAGTTTCACCTACTTAGGAAGCGTAGTCTCCGTCCAGGGTGGTACTGAAGATGACATTAAAGCCCTCATTAGAAAATCGAATTCCTCCTTTGTTCAACTATACAAGCTGTGGAAAAATCGCTTCATTTCTGAAAGAGTCAAGCTCCGGATCTTCGATACAAATGTGAAATCTGTCCTCCTATACGGGTGTGAAACTTGGAAAATGACAAAAGCACTCATAAAGCAATTACAAGTATTCACGAACCGTTGCCTTAGGAGAATTGTAATGGTTTTTTGGCCGGACACAATCTCAAACAAGGACTTGTGGAAGAGGACACGTCAGGACTCCATAGAAATGTAGATCAGGAAGAGGAAATGGGGCTGGATTGGTCACACTCTTTGGAAGGGTGGGGAATCCATTAAGAGGGCATTCTTGACGTGGAACCCTCAAGGATCCCGAAGAACTGGACGCCCTAGGATGACCTGGAGACGATCCGTTGAGGAAAAAATTAAAGGAGTTGGCAAAACACGGAACGAGGTTGTCAGACTGAGCCAGAATTGAGATGAGTGGCGTAAATTCGTTGAGACCCTATGCTCCTCTAGGAGCCAAAGGGAATAAAGAGATAAATGTATGCATTATTTAGTAGCGTCCCCCCTTCCTGTTTATTGAAACTGCTAAGCATGGGTATAAAACTAAGTTTGTTAGCTTAATGGGTATCCATTAGGTGTTGCAGGCTCCTTACCTCTGCCTTCGGAAGGGGCAACGATCTATTCCATCACCTCCTTGTTACCTGTTCCATGAAAAACTTCAAATCAGGAGGAGTGAAGTTGTTCATCCCAATTGTGACAAAACATAGGATCCAGGATGTATAAAGTCGTGAAAGTCTTGAGATGAAGAGACTACACTTCTCCACAGAAGACACATCTACCACTTGCGTGCCAACTTTATGATATTGTCGCCACTAGAGAATCACAAATGGAGGCTGGTATATGAAGTAGCTCTCATTGACAAAAATACTTACCGAATATATTCCAGGACAGCCGATCATCCGATTTCACGTTTTTCTTGGTTATCAATTAAGTGAGTTACAATTGAAGAGCACATCGGAAAAGGGAGATAACTAGCTTTTTCGACGAAATTCGGTTGATGATGAGTTTCCATAGGTTTTTCAATGGCCAACACGACAGGCACCTCAAAACAGGGTGAGCTCCTCAAAACAGCAAATTCTCTAAGCTCCAGCGTGTATTTTTGCCCTCCATCTACCGTATCTGTGATTCACAGCGAGCTTCCCAACGAAAAGTACGAACACTTGCAGTACTGCGATTTTGGCGTGAAAAAACTAAAGACTACTTCAACAAGATAGAACAAAAATAATTTTCCCAATTTTAAAACCTACTGAGCATACGTAGATCATTAACATTTGACTTTTTGTGTAAATAAACTCGTTTTGATGGAGAAAAATTGTGACTTTTGTGTCCTCATGCATTGTTTAGAGAAAGGTAGACCCTCAAGTTGAAACCAGGAGCGCACGGAGTTACCCTCCTTTTCCACTGTACCTACGATAACCCTAGAACTATTAGCATCGACACTATAAAACATGGATTTAGGGTTTATTAAAATTCTATCACATTCTTCACTACTCAAGGTTCATTCTGATGTCTTTAAATTTTTGTATGCTTACATAAGATGTAATTGCGTTTTTACGGAGAAATTTTAATTTCTGAAAATTTAGAACAGAGTGAATAACCTCCCTTTTTCCCCGAGCTCTTGAATCGTACATGCGTTTGGATTTAGACATAGATGTGGACGTTATTGGAAGTTCATATCCTAGACCACCAAAAAGTCATGGTGATGATCATCAAAAATTAGTTCCGAGCCCTACCTGTGTTAAGGTAAATCTTGAACGATGTCCAGGATTAGTGCTAGTATTGAAGCAGAACAGAGCGGCGGTGGTTTGCTCTGAATAATGTCCAGGGAGAATGGGAGTTGAGCACAGATTGTGTGCCTCGGATTATTAATTGGTTCGATTGAATATAAACAATTTTACCTAATACGAATGTAACAGAAATTTCTGAATGAATCAAAAAGGAAGATATTAAGTCTTAGACATATTGAGACACATGAAAGGGACATTCCTCCGAGTCTTTTTTGAATTACAGTTGCAGCAGTTGAAAACGATAGCATAAATTCGGATTATTCTGCCGTTCTACAAATATTTTTTCGAACAAACATCTTGAATGTTTCCATTATTGCAGAAACGCGAACTTCCGACCGTTCCTACTTCAAACAAGAAGTCCTTTCGATTTGAAAGGATCTAGTAGCCCCCAGCTCGTTGAGTAACAAGCTATTACAGCTCCCGATGCATCCTTTTATCGTTGTACTAGATCCATAAGGAGGTACGAACGCCCTTGAACACCCTCGAAAGGTAAAGATGAGCCTGAAGACATGCGAAGATTTTATAGCCGACGTGGGAGGAGAATCGAAAGATAAGCGCTCGCACCTCTTGACCCGCAGTAGATCTGACCGAGAGAAGATTCAAAGTTCAATCATCTGAAGAACAATAGCGAGGAAAAAACATGATCAACTTCGGAAGAGCACGTCCTTGGAACAGTTCGAATGCCTCAAGCCGATTTAATTGAACTATTTGGTATTTGCAATCATGAGCGTTTGTAATCTACCGAAAAAGTTATGCTTCTGCTACGTAGAGAGGAACGCGGCAGCAAAATCTAAACCGCCTTCAAATTTAGCTATTTCTCATTTCAAGATGCAGCTACAAGCATACATTTGTCTTAAGCCATACATTGGCTTTGTCTTGTTGTTAGAGAACGAATTTTTCATTTATTTATCAATTAACGGGCAAGCCTAATTGCAAAAAGGAATATAGATAATTACGATCAACAGTATAATCTAGTAGATGCTATAGAACAGGAGGAAGGGGAGGGGGTTAGAGTGAAACAAATTTATTACAATCAAAATTAAAGAAAAATTTACATTAGTGGACAGAAAATAATTAATCATGAACACACCGCTTTATTGAAGATAAAGGAGAGGAAAAACTGTCAATATCGGGATTGGTTTGAAGCAATAAGCTGACATTACCTGTACTGTACTGTTACTAATTTTCATTAGTATATGAAAAGTCAATTGAGCAAAGAGCAGTATTACTTGTGGGAATCTGTGGAACTAGGCAGTTGAACTAGGGGCTATCTAGCTGCCCACGAATCAATTAGCATAGAAAGGTCAGGTCACTCATAGAACGGCGCGATCGAAGTGGCATCAAATTACATCTCACCAGCAACGACGGGTAATCAAAATCGGTGGAGGGGATGTCCAATTTATAACCAACATATCTCAGGAAGTCCAAATGAGCCTCATAGTAAGGAGACCAAACTGACGCAGCGTATTCGAGAATGGGCAAAACCAATGTTTTGTAGAGCAGAACAGTTGAGAGAACATTGGAAAACTCTCTTTCTCTTGAAACCGAGAGATTTCATGGGTTTTTGGTGATGTCATTGATGCGATTATTAATAGTCATTTGAACATCGAATTTAACTACCAAGTCGATTATCTCTTGCACCCGTGGGAGTGGAAAATCATTTATTTGGTAAACGTGAGCTAATGGATTGGAGATTCGGAGAAACGTGGCTATAGAGCACTTATTCACGTTCATAAACAAATTGTTTGCCACTCACCATTGGCTTAAGGCAACAACGCAGCCCGGGTAAAAGTTTGCAGTCACTACCGAGGTAACCTCACAGAACATCTTACAATCATCTACAAACAGCAAACTATTGATCACCAGGAGGAATAACAGAGGCCCAATATGGTAGCTCTGGGTAACACCTGAAGAGGCATGGAAATGTCTAGAGAAGGCATCCTTACCTCACCACGAGATAACAATGATCATGGCGTTCCCTTATTATTTTATTGTACTTCCGATCGGTTTGCATACTGGGGCCCTTCAGGAGTTAGTTAATGATGACTTAAAACCAAATAACTCTTTTAACTTATTCATTTCGTTAGATAGTGCTCCATATTCCCATCCTACAAACAGATTTCATCCATGTATTTCAATGCGAAGAGGTAGGCAGTGATCATCGTACGTCTGTAACCTTCACTGAAGATTCGTTGCCATTACTTTTTATTTAGTGATACTCTATCATGAAAATGTAAAAGTTCGGAGCCCATGAAGAATTGTAAGTATTTTTCCAATTTATCATCAACTAATCCCTGAAGTGGCCATTTTGGCAAAAGAGCTCGGAAATAATAACAAAACCAGGTAAAACTATCATGATTACTCATCACCTCACAACCAAATTACTTTCAAGATGCGTAGGGACCAAAAACCCGAAAATTTTAATTTACCCGAAGAGGTTAATTATTTCTGCGTTAAATGGAAAAATTGAATCATTTTATAGATCCCGGATTCTCCTGCAGTTAGCGGTAGCTTTGTTTTCATTTTCGAGAGCTGAACAATGAAGAATCGAAAATTGTTTCATTTTGTTTTCCGAAATCAAAATTTCCACCCGCATTTCCAGTTTCAAACAATTTGGAACAACTTTCGCTTGTGCGCAGATCTGTGTTACATTGTTCATTCCTGCAGTTTTCATGTGATCTTGATAAACTTTTCAGACGGCATACGGGTAGGGACGCAAATAGTCTCCTAGGAAATTCACTGCTCACAAAATGTACATCATTTCGCCCAAGCGCTATCAAAAATCAATCAAACATTATACCATCACTTTCTATCATTTGATCTCACTAAAATTTTGAGAACAGTTGAGGAACGCGTGTTAACTTATATCATTTCAATTTCAACTCGACAATGTCACTATTCTTCCGCTCCCGAATTAGAGCGAAAGAATTGCAATTTATGTCAAATCATGTCAACTCCATATGGACGCCATTCTACGGGGAGTATAAGGATCTTCTGGAGAGTGTTCAGCGTAGGTTTTTGCGGTATGTCTGCTTCAAAACGAGAGTCCCGGCTAGCCATGATCAGTTGGCTGTTCTCGCAGCAAAATACAACCTGCCCAACTTGATTCATAGTATTTTACCATAAATTGGTCAATGGTGCAATTCACTGCCCATCCCTGCTGTCAAGAGTGGACTTCCAGGTTCCAAGCTACGCAACTCGATTCAACTCATTGTTTGTTGTGCCATTTGCTGCATACAACTACCTTCTTCATCGGCCTATGTTTCGAATATCAAGCTATGCGCTCGTAGAATCCAAGGCATCGATTTTTTTTTTTTTTTTTTTTTTTGTGATCGCCTTCCGCATCATCATCATCACTCCTTCACCGCAAAAGTGATTAAACATCCTTTACCAACTATCTCTTATTTTTTCTCTCACACATTGAATCTGTTCTTTTTTCCCTTCAATATTTATCTCATGAACTGTATTTATTTCTGTCTGCATTGTTATGTACTTTCTTTTTGTAATTGGCGACTGAGTGTATTAAATAAATAACTCATCTATCAAAGCGTTATTTCTGAAAACAACTCCATTTCTGTCCTCCGAATTTTAGTAACGAGGTTCATCTCTCATGTTTACCTGACCTATTATGAGAAAGCTGTGTGCAACACTCGATTTGACAGAAGTTATTGATTAAGTTTTTATATCTACAAATTTTCAAAGGAGGTGGGAGTAGTAGGAAAAATAATCAGAGACATTTTCTGGACTTGAGAAGAACAATTTGTTTGAGACCTCTAATTGCTGAACGTAGTATGCTAGTTTTAGACACTTGTGAAAATGTCTTAAAGAATCATGTTTATTCTCAGTGAAGTTAGTGAGGTTACTTAGGTTTCAATCGACCATCGGGATTGCCTGGATTTCAAGAACCTCTCTGATTTTATTACTGCCGAGCTTAAAGGTACTTACCTTAAAAGTACGAGAAAGTTGATATGCCTCACCCATTTTCAGCCGTTTCATCTTGCCCTACTAAGACTCAATCACCGTGAGTATTCTCCCGTACACTTGAACACCGTGGGTTATTTCACCCTGTTAGACTCGACCTAGGTGGCAGTTTACGGTTCACGTAACCCGCAGGGCGTGTAACTTTTCAATGTGGACGCTCAGGGCAGTCGAATTGTAGTTATTAGTCGAGATAATTGTGCTCCAACTTTAGGTCATTTTCGAGCCGTTTTCAAACTTCCTTTTTCGGTACGGAAAGTGATAGTGACGTCCGACGTTAAACGACGTAGAGAGTGTTACCACTTCACCGAACTCACTAGCTAATCCGCGACTTCATTTATCCGTTAAGTGCCACTATTAACCACAATACCAGCCGAAGTAACTTTAATAACTAGCTGTAGTAACTGGCCTTAATAATTGCCTTTAGTAACTGGCACGTTGAACCAAATGGAAGATTTTTGAGGAAAGTTTTGTATATTTCGAATCTTCAACGAATGGAGAAACTAACGTCAAAAACGAGAACGACAGGTGTTGATGACAAGTTGCAACTCCAACCTCTATGGGTCATAAGATGAATTGAATAGAAATCAGCAGAGTCCGGTCTTTCATGAAGTTATGCAGTCCTTCAAATATTTGGGTGATCTTCGTGCTCCCAGTCCGAATACCCCCCACAATAAAAACATCTATAATTTATCAAGTCTTTCATGAAGTTAAACGATGCCAGCACACAAATATCCTCAGATCAAATATTTGGGTGATCTCTTCGTGCTCCCAGTGACAAGACAGGGATCACGAACGCAATCTGAATAATAAACAGTGAAAGAATACTTATTTACCCCGTAATAATATTGAATAATAATGTTTTATTCCGTGTAACGGCTACTAACTACACTACAAGTATTCACATCGGCTATCACTCCAGTATCCACATTCACTACAACTCGACGCTATCGGCCGGACAACACTAGGTTACGAACAAAATATTGCAAATTTCTTCTTTCACTGGGGTTTATTATTCAATCTCATTGCGTTCATGAGATTTCTAATAAGCTATTTGGAGTACTGGTTTTAATGGATAAGATTATTATTCGGATTCCAAATAGGTATTTTTAATAAAGATTCACGTGCTCCATCTTGAATCACTAATAGTCTTTTTAGAAAAAATACTCGAACTTTTTTGCTTTCAGATTTACCCCCCCCCTTCTTACTGGTTTTAGAAACGCGTTCAACTTGGAACTAAAAATGCTTTAAAATGAAAATTTTAGAATAATAAGTCAGTGTCACCATAAGTTATCCATTTCCCAGTAGATGATATGGTGGTAAATCAAAATTGAAAATTGTTGAAACCCCAGTGAAAGAATTTGCAGCGCTTGCCTTATAACTAGCTCCATATTTGCAGTTTTTATCTGTCTCTCTTGAATCAGACCTACATCAAATTAAAGATGGGCTCACTCCCATTCGAGTTGAGGGCGCTTTTTACTGAGTTATCAAGAAGGCGATAACAGAACTCGAAAAACGCAAATCCATTAATCATGCCTCGGGAATGGTTTGACCTAAGACCTGGGAAGGACTGTACAAAACAAGTCCACATTTCCGCCTTGATGTTTTTTGAGGTTTTGTTTTACAAAACTTTGACAACCCTTAAATAGCATTCAATTTGAGTTAGAAAGCTGGCTCAATTGGGGCGTTGTCGGACCAACATGGATTTTTCCTGAAAATTTCAGATGTTTTGGTCCAGCCGTTTGGGAGAAATTTTGCGTACGGCGGACGGACGGAAAATTTTTTATTGCAGATTTGGATTCCAGACCCTTTGAAACGTAAACCATGAAATTTTCAGGGGGGGTTAGAAATTTTTTTTTCGAGAGCGATTTGACAAGTTGCAACTCCAACCTCTATGGGTCATAAGATGAATTGAATAGAAATCAGGAGAGTCCGGTCTTTCATGAAGTTATGCAGTCCTTCAAATATTTGGGTGGTCTTCGTGCCCAAGGTGAGAACGACTGATCAACAACAGTTTTGAGTATTTCGTGTCTTGAATTTAATAACGAATCTTGAAACTAAAGTCTGCAACTCGAATTACTGGTTTTAATGGCAACTTGGAACTAAAAATGATGAATACCTAATAATAAGTCAGTGTATAAGTTATCAATATCTTTAGGCCAACTAGCGGATCTGCTGAGACATTAGGATTTTATGATCAACCTCTCTCGGGGTAAAGCAAGGACTGTAAAGGTTTCCTTGTTTCATTGCGTCTATGATTCATAACCACCTTATGTGGGCTACATGATCTCCGCTGACTGGAATTTTCTGGAATACTAAGACGGATTTTGTCTATATCGAGTGAAATTTTAGTCATGAATGAAGTAATTACCTATCCTTCAAAAGTGTGTTCCAGATGACGAATCACTTGGGATGTGATTTTTAGACATGAAATTTCCAAATCCGTGCCTCCAAAACTTGTCTAAATAGAAATTTATGGCTTGCAAGCGGCTTAACGGTCTAAATGGGTTCCGTTAGACCCATTTTGCTTCCGAGTCTACCAAGGTAGAGAAAGCATTGTTTTCACTTTCGGAATGTGAAAATTTTTTGTCTCCAAAATCAAAAATTCAGCTCGCATTTTGCGTTTTAGACCTTTCTTAACAATTTTGGTTCCGTTTGAGTGTCTGTCTGTCTGTCAGCAAATCCTTGTTACGGGTAAAACTACACGAAGTTATAGTCCGATTTTGAAGAAATTTTCAGGGATTGTGCGGGTTGGGCTGTAGATGGTCCCCTATAGGTTTTATGACCCCCGGATCAATAGTAATCTATGAGCATGCGCAAACGAAATCCTTGTTACGCGCATAACTCCGGGAGTTCATGACTGATTTCGATGAAGTTTTCAGGGATTTTTCTCAAGTTATGCTCCTGCATAACAATAAATTTACCCTAATTCAATATTTACTTCGCCTAATTGAACGAAGTTCTTTAGTCAATAATAATTGTCAATGATCTATACAGTCATGTTATGGATACAGGAACTATGTGCCACACCCACTTGGCAGACGTTTTTATTTCAAGCTGATTGGGTTAGTGAGAAACGGCCTCCCCTTATGGCTCACGTCTATGACACTCATACGATCACAAAACGCTTTGAATCTAACCATCTCTAGCATTATGCTGGTGTATTGGAGAAATTTGACATATAACATGGGTCTGAAAAGCACCATTAAACCTATATGACCGTATTTCCCCGAAATACCGACCCGGACATTGGCTGTACCGAATCAAACATGAGTCTAAAATCACATAGTTACCAAAGGGGCAAAAATATGTTCGCAATCAGGTATTCACTTCAATGAACGGGTGTTTAATAAAAGAGTGAGATTTTCTGAGTATTAATTTTCACTAAACATTGTCTTCAGAACATTTAGTAGCCATCCACGGAAATAGCTTATAACGGGTGGCGTTGTGGTCAGCTGCACTCCAAGGTGATCTAATGACACCTGTCATACGTGAATCTCGTGGATCTTGAAACGTCTTGAATCTAACCATCCGAATCAGTATGCTGATATAATGGAGAAACGTGGAATGTAAGTTTTTTTTCGTGAATTTGATTACTGCGACTGAATTACATTTACAAAATACATTCATTTATCAGTATTTTCTTTCATAAAATTAAAAGTTCACTTTGAAGGGTAGTTCTCCAGCGAGTCATACCGTATTGATATCATATACTAATCACTCACATAATGTTCTTATGTGCACTAATATCGGTCCACCACTACGATGCGAGATCCGACGGTTTGTTTCGGTTGAGACGCCCAAGTTCTCCTCCGTTGTCCTAAACGTGGAGCATCTCCAGGTTCTCATGTTTGTGAAGTAGTTTTTCGTGTTTCTTCGCAAATTTTTGTACATTTTCTTGAACGGTTTACATTCTCAAATCTTTGTGAATATCTTCGTTACGCACATACCATGCTGCATTCACCATACTTCTTAGTATCTTGTTCTGGGAAGTTTGTATCATCTTAACATTTGGAGGAATATAAGTGAATCTACGAGTAATTACACCACTAAACCTGCAAATCCTGCTTGGAGTGACCGCGATTGGCTTTAATGTTTGTACCAAATGTTGCAAGCATGTCAAACATCCGCTGAGGTTGACTGATTCACGAGATTCCAGCATGTCCTTTCGTGAGAGTTTGTTCAGAAAAATATTTTTGTAAATTTGGAATCTACAACAGGAGCACTTATCTACTTCATCTCAAACTACAAAGTGTTTTCTAAGTTTGTATAAATTGTTGTGTGGATGTTGTTTGTGACAGCAAGCCTAATGGGTTGTACCAACCGATTAAATACTCAATTGTTGAAGATTAAATAACGATAATTTAGTCTGCTACAATCACACATTGTCGTAATTTGTGCAGTACAAAACTTACTGCAATCTGAGGGATTATTTCCACAGAAAGTGACAGCTTTGTTCTACACAACATAGTCTATCGAGCACAGTGGAACAAAAATAGAAAAACATCTAGGAATCTTTCTTTTTCTAAAACAATTCTTCGGTTTTAAGAGTGGTAGATGTGTATTGCATTCATTCTAGAGATGACACCACCCGAGTTTAGAAATATTTAATTGATATTATATACTTCAACGTATTTTAATTGATACAAAGATCATGTGATTATTAAAAAATGAATAATGATTCCACAATCCGATAATTCTCGTAGAATTTGCTGTTTTTTGAGGTCCATGTAGTTGGAGTTTTCCTCCCAGTTACAAGTATGCAAATTTTCGAACCTGATCAAGCTCTAGCTGGAATTAATGGTCCACAAAAAGACACATACCACTTATTTCTAAAAGTATCCTCACCATTCACAGATTCGGTTAATCTCAGGTTTTCATAATTTTGTATGTTAATTTAAATTACGGAAAATTAATTTTCTCCCTTCTGACCTCTTACTTCTTGGACCATTTTCAATAATTTTTATATGCCTTTCCAATTACATTGAACACAACGAAACCGTAATTATCTGATTCTGCCATCATGACTAATTTTCTAATATTCTTCATGGTTATTCTACTAATTGAAGGAATTCAAAATTCGGAATATGGCATTAGTAGGCTATATACATATTCACACTTATAAAACCAAAAAATTGTGTTGAAAAAAGTTTCAAGCCCTTTATCGCTTTTTTGGGTAGCTCTGCAGAGCTCCAAAAAACAACTGGTAGCTCTCGGTTTCCAAGATATTTATAAGTGGGTAAGTGTGATGCATATTTTCGTGAAATGAAGTCACGTTCACTTTCGTTCGTGGAAGAGGATCCGTGACTGAATGTTGACCTGCGCCTGTATCGTATGAGAAAGATCGACCTTGCGCAATTCAGTTGAAGGAACCATGAAAAAGACAGCTAGCAGCCTGGAATAAATATGAAGTTCCTGCATAAATCTTATTCCACTTGTGTCATTTCACGTGACAATCCCAAAAAGTTATTCCAAATTAAATTCTTAAAATGTGAAACCCATTGGGAAGTTTGGAAAGACAAAATGATAGGACGAAGAACTTAAACCAAATCTAATGAATCCAGCTTTTTCATCACGATCGTTTTGAATCAAATGTGGTGTGTCCGAAAATACGTAATTGAACAGTGAATCTTTAAATTGTCAAAGTTATCCATAAGTTTTCTTCTTTTTTTTACATCCTCACATTATATACATCTGCCATCCCCCTTGTTGAATAAGCCTTGTGGTGCATTGGATAGATTTAAACACCAGGTTCAAGCTTTTAAAACATACTATATTCTATTTGTTAACCAATATTTGTTAACCAAATGTATTATACTTGGTATTCATATAGAGTTTATCTACTATGTTTTTTATATTTCCCTCTAATCATGTTGATGTAACTGTTAATCATGGACAAGACAATTAATCGTATGTTCGAATCTGCATATTTTTTGCCAGAGGTCACAAATATAACTAAGTACGTATGCAAATGTGCGCAACTCACACCAACTTCGTTTTTTTTATATGAGAAACCCCAGTTTTTGTTCTAGATTCAGGTAGTGTGCTCAATTTCTAAAAGATTGGACCAATCGTTTGAGTTTTTCGGTAGCGGGCAACCCGTTTACCGAGCCGGAAAAGTTTCCTACCTTCCACAATCGCCCATAAACGGTAGCGAACCCAACACGTCACAAATAAATTTTCATAGTTTTTCAATGATGATTCGGGTGAAGAAGCGTTCACATTTAGTCAAACGAAAAAATTTATTGTACCAGCCATTTGAATGAGCGTTGAAAAAAGAAATGAAAATGTTTGTCACAGTTTGGATTTAATAAAATTTTTGTTAATAATTGTGAAGACTTAGCAACTGTCTAGCTGAACGGGTCGCGAACTACCGAAAACATCAAATGAGGTGTCAAAATATCATGAAGTCGAGCTTAGGGGGGTTCATACACCAAAAAACAAAGTTGGTGTGCATAGCGGATGTTCGCGCACGCACGCAGTGCGAAACGTGGTTTTGTTTGAGAATTTTGCAAAATACATGAAAATGTTCAACAAATAAATGCAGTTTTAGCCAACAATAACTATTTTAGCAGGGTGGGGTGATCCGTAAAGTTAGAAGACAACCAAGTATTTGAAATGAGAATTAAATCTGTCTTGGAGCTTTTGAAAAAATAAGATGTTCTCGAAATTGTGTATGCTAACTGCTTAAACAAGCTTTTTTCCATTGTTTTTACTCAACATTGATGACATTTTAAGTGAGTTTGTGGGTTTCAAGGGACCCTTATGAGTTTCATTAATCACAACAACCCAATACTTAGGGTATGCGCATCCGCAAACGTATACGTCCTAGCCTTCTTATTTTGCTCAAACCTGTAGTACTTTAGTTCAGAAAATACGTTTCAATCAGCTCATATCAATTTAAAATCATTATTGTACTCACTATATAATTAGCAGTAACAGACCTGCAATACTTGATTGCTTTGACACCTGGGAACATTTCTATTAAAACTGTTGTCATGTGAATTTTAGCAACTATTTGAGTTGCTACACCATTCAACATTATGAATCTTGAGATAATTTAAAATATTTGGGCGATCAGTCATAGTTTATGGTACTATATGAGAAAGCTATGTGCCACGCCCAAGTTGGCTGTCGTTTTCATGTATTTTGATTTCCTACCATATTTAGCCCCACGAAATATCACGTGAGAGTCGAAACTATTTGAATCACAAATATGAACGGTGATGTTCGACGAATGGGTACTCAATAATTAAATAATAAACCTTTGTGTAGTTCCTGGCAATATTTTTATCTCCAGTTATGTTGCTAATAAACGACTTATTCGTAAGTACCACTGCGAATCAGATCACGGGCTGCGAAAATCTCGCAACCACCGAAGGATCAAAGGAGCTATCCGCGTTATTGCATTATTTCGTTACGATTTCAAAGTCGGACCTCACGTGGTAGTAATTCCGACGACTCAACCCACGACATACCGATAACTAAACACCGGTTCGACACCTGATAATTCGGGTGGCAATGAGAAGCCGACCGGACCGCGATACAAAAAAAAATATGGAGGGGTAGTTGTGCAATTGGGAGGAACGCCCTGGATGGCTTCTGCGACCACTTCCAGAGTTGCTCATTGCAAATAGGCTTTCGATTCGAACCGTCTGCGTCTGGCTCGACCCGAGTTAATTTCACGTGTGCGATATCACAATGATATAACGCCCGCGGCGCCGCGACAAAACCTGTCATTAGACACCCGAAGTGGACAATGGGCGGTTTGTGAGATGGCCGATCACACGGCTCTCATCTAGAACCTGGGAGTTTCAACATAGGTGAAGAAGGCGTAGGTAGCGATGTAACTGCGGGGAGATGACATAAATATCAGCTTGGATTCGATAGACTTAGTAGAACTGCCGTTGAAAAGAGATCTGTTTGGCAGAATTGATGGACATGGAAAGCTCTCTCAACCCGTTCAACTGTTCCTCCTCAACATAAGACTGAAGCTTTTTACCTGCTTCTATCTAGCATACATATTATGCTTCTATCTAGCATACATATGCTTCATATCTAGCATACATATCTGGGTATCTAGCATACATATTGCCTCAGCCCTTATGAAGGGTAAATACTCCATCTATCACCTTCTTGTCCTATGTTAGTCGTATCTAGTCTCGAATCTCACCTCTCGCCTCATATTGACAGCTTATCAATTATTTATACAGTGCAGGATAAATCGTTTTACGTTGTAAGGATCGAGCCGAGATGTGATAAGTTGAAAAGAAAAACCCAAAAGAAACTCAATAAGTACAGTTGAATGATGTAGAAGCAAAAGAAATAATAAAAACATATAAACAACTAAAAGGGCTGTGTAACACAACTACAGTTGAATGATGTAGAAATAATACAAAGAATAAAAAAATAAAATTAAAGGGCTGTGTAACATCAGATAGAACTAATGGCAAATCGATCCAGATTTGCCTTATGATAACCTTTAAATGTGAGCTTCTTCCAGCGACCTGGAGATATCACCTCAGGACATGAGACCAGAATGTATTCTAAGTAAAATGCTTCGTGAACATGTTATTTGATTCTACCTAAAAATGCTTATTGATTGTAGAGAGTTTATATCGAATAGAATAAAGCATCATCCATTGTGTGCTCGAACCACGTTGTTCCCTCAACCTGAACTCTTTTAATAATATAATAATTAAATCCATCTCACAGCCTAGAAAAGCGACAGCAATCAGTCAGCCTCGTCTTCATGATTGCCAGGCTATCTACGAACAAATCCACACCTTCGCGAGAGGAGATCGTTGACCGACTTCTGCATCCTGGTCAATGGGCTGTTCATCCCAAACGTGGTGCAGCAAAGGATTAGAGCGAACTTGGTTGTGGAGTCCAACCAGATCCAACAATTAAGGGCATCTATAGTATTTCCAAGTCAAATAAAACTGAGACACTACAACTAGCTCGCTCTACAACTTGCACAGCACAATCAGGTCCAGTTGCTTGGTCCGCTCGAGGCGCCGCAGTTCTCCTTTGCTATCCAAAACTATGAGCATCTCCGGATTCTCGTGCTGGTGGAGGCGTTTTTCGTGCTTCTGAGCACATTCTATGATGATTTCGTTAACTGTTTCCATCCTCAGGTCTCGATGAAGATCATCATTTCGCATAAACCACCAACCATACTTCTCAAGATTTTGTTATAAGAAGTTTGTATTTTTTTAACGTTAGACTTTTTGGCACTGTTGGATCCCGTAAGTCAAAATGGGATGTAAAATCTGCTTGTAGATGAGCAGTTTATTGTCTTAAGATAGACGGTAATCCGCTCTCAACAGCCAATACATTTTCCTGATTAGGGAAATGAAGAAAAATGCGCATAAGCCCTAAATGTAGTACCAAATGCTTGTCTGTGATTGGGGACTGGGCTGAAAACGTTACTCCAAACGCAGTAGGGTGGTACCAATACATTAATCAAAATCATGTTTTATTGAAAAAAATAAATCAACAAAAAATGTAATTTATAGCATTTACAAGTCAAATTCAACCTTCTCCTAGAAGCAGTTTTTCAATTTTTTTTATTCAATCTACTGATTCAAATTGTTAAAAGATACTTTCGCCTATTGTTTCTAAAGTCCTTCATTTGTGTTTATATTAATATGGAAATCCCTAGCACGTGATCACGTAAGGTAGTAAGCTCAAGAAATGTGAATCGCTATAACGAATAAATACGATACAGCGGTTGTCTCACGAGCTACTTGGGGTGCATATTTGCAAGCGGCGTCTGCATGCATAGGTGTATTCAAGGACTGGCTCGATGGAGGCGGCTTAAACCTAAATTTTAGCCAACCTAATTTTGTTGTTTTTTCTCTAAGCAATGCTACTATTCCGGTTCTTATAAATGTTAAATGCCACAATGTGTTAACCAGTACTGCAAGTGATTGCAGTTGCCCGGGTATCTAGCAGATTCCACAAACTAAATATTCGGGGGTCAGTTGTGGACGAACGTTTGTCTTGGAAATACGTTATTGACATTATGTGCAATAGACTTCGCAAAATCAAACCCCTATGTCTGGAAATTCGAAATACTCTAGTACTGTATTCATCTTACTGTATTCATGTGTGGGGATCGGCCTACCAAACTTACCTCGACCCTTTGCATATAACCCAGAAGAGAATTATCAAAACTTTGCTTGGCAAGAATGTAAGATTTCCTACCTCTGAAGTTTTCAGGGCTTTCAAGGTTCTAGACATCTCTCACATTTATAAAACAATTTTGCTCATATATATACATTAAAAAATTTATCGGATTTTGAGCGAAATTATGGGCAAACTAGGTCAGTTGGTAATTTGACACTGAAGTTGCCTTTCAGACTCACAATAAAAGTCAGAATTTTTCTCATACAATGGAATAAAGCTGTTTAATAGCCTTCCAAATGAATTAAAGACACTTAATGATTCACCATCGTTTAAACGACGTATTCAAGAATACGTTCTTAAGCGAAATGCGTAACTAAATTTAATATTTTTTCCTGGTCTATACCATCTTATTATAATAAGCTATTGTAGTATACATAATATAGAATTTATACATTGCATTTATAAGCTCATGTATACCGATTACACCAACTTGTAACTAGATGTTTGAGGCAACTCCACCCAACAGCACAAGTTTTTTTACATATTGAGGGGTGATTGCATATATTGTACTAGATTGTTCTTTGTTATATTTTCATTTGTACCTCCCTTGAATAAATGCATTTATTAATAAAAAATAGCTGACCTTTTCGACCTGTCAAGAAGAAAGGTATGTTTCGAACAGAAGCAAGTCTGTTCACAAACGTGTGATGGATATGGTTAGTTGGCCCTTCCTGATTTTAGAATCCGTCGCCTTGGGAGATGAACCAGACGTTTTCAAGCGTCTGGGTCATCCTCTGAGCGAGGCGGAGCATTATATCCGTATGCTGCCGATTGGAAGGAGCAACTAAACCACTCCATCACCTCACAGTCTGAATTAAGAACTCTCACATCGTTATGAAAAATGTTTGGAAGAAATAGCAAATTATTCAGAGAAGTAGTTTAATGTTTCTGAGTCCAAATGATTAAAACAAATACTTTTCTAGCCGAAAAACGCTAAAAGGCAGTTATCGAAGTCATGAGTCACTTTGGATTTGACTTGAAAATGCTAATTATCACCCTTCATCAGTTTTGCCAGGAACACCACACCCGTCACAGCTCGACAACTGAACAATGATTCCAGGTTCATATAATTCCGAAGCGAAGCATCACTGAATTTCTCAACGTCAAACACAAAGCGATAAAAAGATGAGCTTCAAAAATTTACGATGAACTCGCTTCGTCACTCTGACATCCCTTCCCCTCGCTCAGCACCATAGCCAAAATATGTTCGGTCTTGGAATGATCTGAAATTTATTTGTATGCAATGTTTCTTTTCATGACTGTGTTAATTCCACAACCCTCTGGGTCAATTTTAATATGTATCCCCTTCTGAAAAAGATTTAAAGCAGAGATGACCTAAAAAACGTCTGCCAAGTGGATGTGGCACATAGCTCCTTCGTATTCATAACATGACTGTATAGATCATTGAAAATTATTATTGACTAAAGAACTCCGTTCAATTAGGCGAAGTAAATATTGAATTAGGGTAAATTTATTGTTATGCAGTAGCATAACTTGAGAAAAATCCCTGAAAATTTCATCGAAATTAGTCATGAACTCCCGGAGTTAGGCGTGTAACAGGGATTTCACGTTTGCGGATGCACAGAAGCTACTATTGATCCGGGGGTCATGAAACCTATAGGGGACCATCTACATCGCAACCCGCACAATCCCTGAAAATTTCATCAAAATCGGACGATAACTTCGTGTAGTTTTGCTCGTAACAAGGATTTGCTGACAGACAGACACACAGACAGACACGGAACCAAAATTGTTCAGAAAGGTCTAAAACGCAAAATGCGAGTGGAATTTTTGATTTTGGAGACAAACAAATTTTCACATTCCGAGAGTGAAAACAATTCTTCCGCTACCTTGGTAGACTCGGAAGCAAAACTTGCTTTTTGACAGGCAGTGTTAGACTAAAACCACATTTGTGGAAGCGTTCTAACTAGGAAATAACCTAGTTGGCTGGTAGTGGCTGTTCCGTCGCACAATTCAAGCGGAACTGAAGACTTCGATATAGTCGGAAATGCCTGTGTAACTATCAGAAAGGCACGCATGGGTAACGTAAATTACATATTCCGCAGACGATAGTTCAGATAATGGTTTCCCAGTGATGTTGCATTTTTTCAAGTAACCGAAGCTTCTGAGATAGCTCCGATCTGGAAACACATGAGCGAGTTTCCAATCTGCCGAACGAACGAAGAGAATAGAAGCGGCATTGGATAAACCACCCCATATATGACATAAAAAACAATTGCCAAGTGTGGTGGGCAATCATAATCATAATCCAAACTCATTGATTACTTGGTTGATCATCCAGTGCTCTACTTCTTTCCAGTCAATGTTTGTGTCACACTTCAGCAGGGCTCCTTATCAGTCTTGATTAAATTTTGAGTTTTTCCGATGAACTCAAAATTTTAACTAAGATTTTGCGTTTTAGACTGTTCTCAAGAAACTTTGTATTATGTCTGTCTAATTGATGCACGTGTGTCTTCCGTTCGAATACCCTTACATCAAGCTTTATTGCAACCGTTTTTATTAGATTTTGATAGCAGTTTCAATGATCAGTTTATTGGACCCCAAATTAGTACATCAGCCCGCACGTGTGCATAATTAAAATTCATTAGGCGTCGATTTCGCATGTCTTAGTGGCCCGATCTAGCTCAAATTAAGTGGATAGTTGGGAAAGTAGAGTCCAATAATTCCACTTCAGTTTCAATGCGATCATGTCATTTTTTGGATAGCTATTGACTATCCATAAAAGTATAATCCTTTCAAGAAGCTTACGTACAATTTGAATGAAGCTTTCTTAATGTGGAGGTTGTGCTCTAGAATATGTCATATAAGTTTCATTGATAGTTCAGTTTGCGCATGCGGTTACTTTAAATCCATCAATCATAATGACGTCTCATTCTAATCTTCTGATGTGGCTCAAATTTGGATAATAGTTGCTGAAGACGGTTCAACCATCTTATATACATTTCAGTTTTTGTTTCATCTGGACCTGCGATACATCAACCCACTCAATTGAAGGCGTTCTTGTGTATCGGCATATATTTGCCCTTCGAATCATTGTAATTTCTATATCTTCAAGATTACGAATTTCTTTACATTATCACAAATTTTTCAATAATCTGCATAACTCATGCTACTGATATGAGGAAACTGTACTGAATCGCCCAACTTGGTAGGCTTCTTTTTGTCTCCAATAATTGTGGCAAATCCATCTTTTACTTAAAGGGTCTCTTAGGGGCAATGCAATGTGTTAACTGTACGTAAATAAAACTTTCTTTTTCCTTCTCGTTTACATTCCCTTTATAAGCGAAATCAAATGGTTAGACTGAGTAACTTTAAAGGTAAACTCGGTTGAAATCCTTAGTGAGCGTATCCAGTCTGTGAGAGTCATAAACCGCGTTTGTTCCTTAGCTCTCCGAAACGCAAAAGGCTGACCCGTTTCCAAGATGGACACATTAGAGGTGCACTGTTACGTAAAAAGGGGGTATTTTATTTACATTTAGAGCGAACGATGGCCTTACAGAACTAGTTTTCGAGAGTTGAGAGGTTTCACACTCGAAGGTGTCAACACCAACACCTAATTATGTCATTGACCTGAACCTAGGGATCATATTGTCTTCACTGATGTTAAATAAACCGAAAGGAGTTGTCTCGGATTGTTGCGACATTTATGAATTAGAATCCCGTAGCGATCAGAAATGTTTACGAGCTGCCATGACGGCAGGAGATAACCTAATTTTAAAAATCGTTACACAGTGGTTTCGTTTGTTTATTATGAACTGTACTTACTTGTTTGTAAGAAAGCTAAAAACGCTGCAAATTCTTTCACTGGGGTTTATTATTCAATTGGCTTACGTTCATGATTTGAATTTCTACTAAGCTTTGGAATGTGCGTGTTTCACAGGTGATAGATCGATTATTGAATTGAAGGCTAAGGGCCGCCTTGACTTTTTATTGTCTTAAAATGGTCGTGTATACATGTTTTCAAGACAGGAATCGATCAAGAGAATATGAGAAACATGTCACATACTATGACGGCAAATGGTTCTGACACCAGGTTACCAAAGAAAAACGTAGAATATACAGTGTCCCATCTATACGGTCCCATTAAGAAATTACAGCCATACGGTGCGAGCTATTAAAAAAATGAACCTCACTTTTTCTGTAGTATTTTCACTCTGTTTGAAGGTGGCGGAACCCGTTTTTCATTTTTCGACGTTTTAGTCCCTCAAATCTTCGATTGAAACTTGAGGTTTGGAAAAGAAAATGCATCTTTGAAAATTTCTCTTAGAGACAACAAAAATCGACTAATTCTTTTAGAAAAAAATACTTTTCTCCTATTGTTTTCATGACAATGACAAATCAGTGTTTCTCAACAATAAAAAACATGGAAATTATATTAGCTTCCGTGGATTTTCTATTGGTCAATGCTGTACTCAATAAATGTATGCAGATAGGGGGAAAAGTTGAAAGTCAGACGATTTTGAATGGCACAGCTTGGCGTTTACACAAATTTGCCCGTAGTTTCAGAATCACTTACGGATAACGACGGATTCTCAAACACGCACACAGACATGTACACCTATAGTTTTTTTCAAGGATTCGGTTTTAGAATGTGGGTCTGTGTTCTGTTACGGATCAATTCTAATAGATTGTCCAATACCAGATACATAAGACTATATCCATGTCAAAAACTAGACAAATCTAAATTTTCATGCATACTTATTTCATTTTTTATGATTTTTGTCCCCCAAAGTAGGTAAGGAGGTTGTTCTGAGTCCCGTAGCGTCCAGTCGTATTTCATCTGGACGTTATGCGATCCTTCGAACAAAGAGTCTCCCCGAAGGCATCGGTTCCCGTCTTTATCGGAACATCCTAATACAGGCTCCGTAATGAAGCAAAACTGTGAAAAATTAGGGCAGCTCAACAGTTCGAGAGAGGCGAGTTGGATAACGGCCTATTCACACCGTGAGAAGAGAAGCTGGTGCGAGTGCTGTTCCGCAGAATCCCGTATTTTGACATCATCTATTCACAACCGCCGGAAGAGCGATCCCCGAAAATTAAGGAAGTTACTACTTACTTAATAGGTATTATTATGGAAAAATTAATCTGAATATCTCAATCGTGAGACTTATCTTATATTCAAAGAAGTGACATTACTGCCCTGAAGTTGTATGCATATTTGTTTGTCTTGGTGTGTGTTAAGAACAATTGCTATTGGATATACAATTAGAAAAGAGGCCTTCTTCCTGCAGAGGTGCATTGAAAATCTCGTCACTGATTAAAATCACTCAATCATTCAAATGAAGTCATGAGGCCTTCCGTCACAATACAGGCGAAAACTCTTCCCCAGTGAATTTATTACTGGCACCACGAGTTCAGAACGCCTCGTCCCGCATTGAATGTGTTAAAAATCCCTTAAATACATAACTAGATTATTATTCAATGTTTCATCAATCTTTGAGACTGGGCAATATCAGCAATTCAGCACCCATCCAGTTTTTCGCACCAAGCCGGTGCCTTCAACGATGTGACAATAGACCCGCAATGCTTGGAAGCCCTTCGGATTAATCTCGGATACGTTGTAGGCGTTAGGTGATAGGTAAGTTTATGTTATGCGCTATAAGTAAGTTAATCATTCCTTATTATCGTGAAACAGTTACAATTGTCATCGATCATAAAAAACCGATTTAATTAATGTGAAGAATATAAACTGGAAACCCCAGACAAAATCTCCACGTTCGGAACGTCTGTTCAAACCTCTTAACAACAGTTGTTAAGTACCTAGTTACTAGGTAATTGAAGAATCTGTGTAATCGATGATTATTAAAATACATAACTAGATTATAATCCATAGTTGTTATTAGTCAATGTTTCTACAATCTTTGAGACTGGGCAATATCATCAATTCAGCATCTATCCAGTTTTCGCACCAAACCGGCGCCTTCAACGATGTTACAATAAACCCGCAATGCTTAGAAGCCGTGCGGATTTGTGTTGAATGCGTTGCAGGCTTTAGGTGAAAAATTGTTTAGGTTATTATAAGAAAGTTAATCACACCTCACCATCGCAAAACCAAAAATACCCCCCCCCCCCCCCTAAAAGGTTTATGATGCACCACCCTCCCCAAGATTGGGGGCAATAGACAAAACGTGAATATTTTTGAGGTTCTTTATATAGTATGTAATATATTTTTGAATGTCGTCATGCTAAACACTGTTTCAATCAACTTAACCCCCCCCCGCCCAGAATTTCAATAACGCAGTCTTCGTCATAGCCCCCTTCCCCCTGTAGGCACCCCTGGCGAAACAATAACAATTCTATAAATATCTGAACATCAAAATGGAGGATCAGATTGAATGAGGCCAAGTCACTGCACGTTGACTTTACCAATCGAAAAATCAACTACATCCCTACTTTCCCAACAACGTGGTAATTCCCTACGCCGGGGGTCTCCAAACTAGGCCCCCGCGGGAGGATTTGGTCCGACCCGGCGCGCCGCCTGCAGAAAAACATCGATGAATGGAAAAATCGCTGCAAATTGTTTCACTGGGGTTTATTATTCAATTGGCTTGCGTTCATGATTTGATGATATTACATACTGTATAAAGAACCTCAGAAAATATACACGTTTTGTCATTTGAAGTGCTATGAATAATGAAATAGTCAAATTTTCTTGGCTTGTCTATCTCATTGATTAACAAAAGGCATGATTTCTCCATTTACAGAAAAAATACCTACAGTGATAGAACTATTCATAGCACTTCAAATCATCCTTTAGTTCATAAACATACCGCCTTCCATAGTATGGTCAATAGGGCACTGTCCATACCAATGAATGATCAAAATTTATTGGAAGAAAAATCTGTTATTAAAAGTATAGCCGTAAGTAATGGATATGGGGGAGAACTTGTTGATTCTTTTTGGAATAAGGTTCTTAGGAAAAAGAGTAGGGAAGAGGTGTGTAATTTAGTGAGAGAAATTGAGTTGGAAGAGAAATGGTGGATTAGGATACCATATTATGGGAAAATTTCGGATAAACTCGGTAAAATTCTGACGTCCAGGGGTTTTAAAGTTGGGTTTAAGAATAAAAATAATCTCAAATCTTCTTTGGGTTCGGTTAAGGATAAAATTAACTTTCAGGATAAAAATGGGGCTTATAAACTAAAATGTTCATGTGGGCTCGAGTACTGTGGTCAAACTGGTAGGAAATTTAGGGAACGAATAAAAGAGCATGAAAAGGATTTCAAGGACAACAAGGGTGATTCTGCCTTTACGAGTCATCTGAATGAAACCAATCGTAGCTTTAGTTTTGATCTGACAAACAGGCAATATGTAGAATTTCCTCTCTTTTGCCCAAAGGTAGGTACCTATGTTGGGTGTGCTAGAAAAATTCGAAATTGTTAAGAGTGATAGGTCAGGAAAATGTTTAAATGATGTCATTCCTCAAAATATTTCACCATTATTGGGTTCTTTCTTACAATAAGTTTGGCTCCGCCTCTCCATAATGATACTATTTGTGCCCTTTCACTTTGTTAACCTTGAGTGGCATTGGTTGGTCCTCCCCGTCCCTTTCACTTCCTTGAGCCAATAGGATTCAATCTCCTCTCACTTGATCATATATAAGATATGCTTCCTGTGATGTACTTTCCGTTCATGTTTGTTACTGATGATGACCTAACCGTCGATATCGATTTAACAGTGTAACTCTTTACTTTCGTGGAAATATAGACAACGTTCCATCTTACTCCGTTTTTATTTCCTAATTTTGAATTTGTCAAACTCGTCAGGTGCTTAGAAAAACACTGTTTTTAAGTGTCTAATTTTAAAAATTTCCCGGCGAAAGCCCCTGTACCCCCTTCAGCTGGGGGCCTAGCCCCCCAGACCCCCCTGTTGGCCCGCCCCGCCACCCCTACATTATGATATGACCCTTGGAGCAAATAGTTTTGAGACCCCTGCCCTACGTGAATGAAACCAAATACCTGGACATGACGCTTGACGCTAAGCTCAGGGGGAAAGAACATGTCAAAAAAAAGAAGAGAAATCTGAACTCGTGTTAAAACTTGGAAGAATGTACTGGGTAATCGGTCGGAGATCCACCATGACCACTGGTAACAGGCTGCTATGGTACAATAAAGTACTAAAGCCAGTTTGGGAGTATGGAGCGCAGTTGTGGGGCTGCACAGTCCAACCAATACACAGATAATTATCTATGATTATCTAATTATCTATGATTATAATCAATCGTTTCCAGAACACCGTTTTACGATGTATCACGGATGAACCTTGGTATTTCCGAAACGATGCCCTCCACCGTGAACTTCGAGTTGACACCGTGGATGAAGCTATTAAAAAGCGAGAGACTGCACACCTTAACAGACTCAAATATCACGTAAAAGAGGAAGCTGTCAAAATTCTGAACGTACAAGATATAACTCGTCGCCTTAAGCGCGTGAAACCACATGAAGTTGTGTAGGAAGCGATTGTGAAAGTTAAATAGACTAAATTGTGTACGTAAACCCTGAAATATATGTATTTGTAAAATAAGGCAAATTAATATTATTAGTGGGTTAACTCGGTGCAATAAAAGAGGTTAAAAAACATTAAATAAAAAATAAATGACAATTCTCTTCGATTTCAAAAAGGAGCGAATTCAAAGGAAGAGTATAAAATCGAAATTCTCAAGAAATCCCCGATAAGTCCATTGCGTTTGGATGAAAAGAGGTCATCCCTGCAGGGGCAGGAATTCATGACTCAAAGAACAGAGGATGACCAGAGTTGATGAAAAATTTAATGACTTCCTTTGTGAATGAACGGAAATTGAAGAAATATGAAGAAATAAAATAAATGTCTCCTTCAAATCGAATCATTCAATATCTAAATGCCTGTTTGCCTAACCGCCTAAATTGTCTAATTATGTCAAATCTAGAGCTTGACAAAGGCTATGTATAATCAATTTGTTGATCATTGATTGTAATGATGATTTGTGGTCATTGCGAATGAAGTTGAAAAAGCCTTTTTTGACTCAATACCAATTTCACCACGAGTTCAGAACGCCTCGTCCCACATTGAATGTGTTAAAAATCCCTTAAATACATAACTAGATTATTATTCAATGTTTCATCAATCTTAGAGACTGGGCAATATCAGCAATTCAGCATCCATCCAGTTTTTCGCACTAAACCGGCGCCTTCAACGATGTGACAATAGACCCGCAATGCTTAAAAGTCCTCCGGATTAATCTCGAATCCGTTGTAGGCGTTAGCTGATACGTAAGTTTATATTATGTACTATAAGTAAGTTAATCATACCTCATTATCGTGAAACAGTAACAATTGTCATCGATCATAAAAAACCGATTAAATTAATGTGAAGAATATAAACTGGAAACCTCCGACAAAATCTCCGCGTTCGGAACGTCTGTTCAAACCTCTTAACAACTAATTGAAGAATCTGTGTAATTAATGATTATTAAAATACATAACTAGATTATATTCTATAGTTGTTATTGTTCAATGTTTCTACAATCTTTGAGACAGGGCCGTATCAGGAATTCAGCATCTATCCAGTTTTTCGCAACAAGCCGGCGCCTTCAACGATGTGACAATAGACCCGCAATACTTAACAGCCGTGCGGATTTGTCTTCAATGCGTTGCGGGCATTAGCTGATGATTAGTTTACATTATTATAAGTAAGTTAATCATACCTCATTATCGTGAAACAGTAACAATTGTCATCGATCATAAAAAACCGATTAAATTAATGTGAAGAATATAAACTGGAAACCTCCGACAAAATCTCCGCGTTCGGAACGTCTGTTCAAACCTCTTAACAACTAATTGAAGAATCTGTGTAATTAATGATTATTAAAATACATAACTAGATTATATTCTATAGTTGTTATTGTTCAATGTTTCTACAATCTTTGAGACTTGGCCGTATCAGCAATTCAGCATCTTTCCAGTTTTTCGCAACAAGCCGGCGCCTTCAACGATGTGACAATAGACCCGCAATACTTAACAGCCGTGCGGATTTGTCTTCAATGCGTTGCAGGCATTAGCTGATGATTAGTTTGCATTATGAAAGTTAATCATATCACATTATCGTGAAACAATGACAATTTTCATTTATCATAAAACCAATTAAATTCATGGGAACAATATAAACTCGAGAACCCCGACAATTTCATCGCGTTCGGAACCTCTGTTCAAACCTCTAATGAAGAATATGACATATTGCACATTGTGCAATCGATGATTAATAGCTCATAAACATTTTTATGTGATTGTCAATTTCCAATTGAATGCCCATTAGCTGATTGGAGTTAGGAAAAAGGAAAATAGAGGTACTACAAAAATTGTAGAAAAGTTGTTTTCAAGTTTAAAAACGTGGCTTTTTTTTAGACAAAAACGTGGTTATCTTGAAAAAATCCAAAAAAAGTTATATCTAGGGAGGACTGAGATAGGGAAGAGCTTTCGGCGGCGTTTAGCCCAATTTCATGTCCAGTTTTAACTTTCTTTGAACTATATCGACTTCCTAATAACCATTGCAACCTGTTTTCGCGATCTGTTACTAGTGCGGTGTTACAAAGTTTAGTATCGGTGAGGTTTGTGTCATACTTTTACAACAAATACGAGTAGGCGGGAAACATAATATACAAAGGGGCATGATTTTCGAAATAATGTATTTTACTTCTTCATTTATTACAATTGCATTGATAAATTGATAGAAATTCTCCTACTTACTAATTTCACACAGTAATTTTAACGTTCTATTATCACAAACTTTGATAACTTTCTAATCTATCCACATTTTATAACCATAATATTAGGTTCATATCGTGTAGTTACACACCTTGGTACCTATTGTAAATATTATGTTAATGACTAGTTTCAAAATTAAGGCGCTCTTTGGTCCGTGTCTTCGGATGACAACAGCGATCATTTTGATATATACAGCTTACATCATTCATTTTACTACTTACAATAAAGATCAATCGTTATTAACTTGGATTCACAACTATAATTTTAATATGTCCCTAATTATTCAAACATTCTATCATAATGAAGCATCTAATTGATTGAACTCACAATAAGTTAGCTACTCAACAATCAAGTTTGGGTAATTAACACTACTCTTACTACTGTTCAATTGTATTAAATATAGTGGAATAATATGAAAATAATGAAATTATTAATGTTTCATGATGGTTTTAAGTTTAGTTAAGATCTTACAATGTCGATTGAGTGTTTTTTGTTAGTTTGATATCACCATTATCTTTTCAAATGGGATCCATGATTAGGTATGGCACGATGAGTCTGGTCTAATCTATTTAATTACCAAAACAATGTTGACACCGTGGAAAGAAGGAGATATTGAGTAGTACAATTATGTTGCTGATTACAAATTACGTAATTGGTACATCGTAGGATTTGCTATGCAATAGTATCTACAAGTGATTTAATTTCAATTGATATAGTTATCAATCAATCAACTATGTAATACAGGTATCAATCTGGTTGTGTACAATTTGAAGTTCGTCATTTAAAACAAAGAAACCTAAATGTAACTCGAGTATCCAATTTTCCAGAATCAATTAACAAACATGATACATGTTTTATCTGGAATGATACTAGTATTTGGACCAATTAATCAAGGAAGGCCTACCTGTATGCCATGACGTAGGTCCTAGAATGGTTTGTAATGGTATCTAATGGTGTTTTAACCTTAATTGATGAAGGTATTAGTTAGTGTGTAATGCGAAGGTCAGAATTAAAACAATGAGACTCAATTTGACTCTAGAACCTAATTCACCTGGAATAAAAAACTCAAAAGATATTTCTTTAATTCTGATGACACTAGTACTTGCTCTACTAGATCGCAGCAAACTATGCTACCTATCTGCCTTGACGTGCCATCAATATCTTGGGATTAAACATTAAGTGATTCAGATATAAACAGATCTATCAATCTAGTTGTGAACGTGCGATAGACTTTAAAACAATCAACTCAAATATAATTATTGTACTTAATTCACCTGAATTAATAAGCCCACATGATAGTTGTTTTGTCTGGAAAGATGATGGAATTTGGCCCATTGAATTGCAGCAGATAAAGCTATCTATCTGACATGATGTTAGTACTTGCAATGTCGTAGGACGTGCTCTTCAATGGTATCTACTACCGATTAAACATTGATTGTTACAGGTATAAATATATCAATGGGTGGAGGTATCCCTGTTGTTGTTGAGGAGCGATACAGTTTAAAATAATCAGCCCTAATTTAAATTTTGTACCTAATTCACTTAAATTAATTGTTTTCGTGATAATTGTTTGGTCTGGAAACATACTAGCATTTAACCCATTAAATTGCAGCATTGTCATGATGTTGGTTGCAATGTCGTAGTACTTCTGCAATGGTATCTACTAGCGATTTAACAAAAAACGTTGTCCATTTCCACAAAATCAAGTGGAAACAATAACAATAACAATTATATATAGTTATTGTTCTGTCACTGTTGATGACTTAACCGTCGAATCATTTTGCCGTGTATAACTCTTTAATTCTGTGGAAATAGACTATGTTTTTTCTAAACACTCTGTGTTTTCTTTCGACGTGGGTTTTCGTCAATTTCGTCGCGATTGATTTCTGCGTGACGATCCTCAATTGATGCATGTATTAACCAACCATTTCGCAATCAACCAATGTTGCAATATTATCTAAAATGGTATGTGCTAGCGATCTAACAAGATAAAACACCGAGTTTCAGATTGTCAGTAACAGAATCATGAGTACGAGAAACATTACTATACATTATTGGTATTTTTGAGATGTTATAACAATAAATTATTGTTATTGTTCTGTTACTGATGATGATTTAACCGAAACGCAATCGTGCAGTTATCCAATTGTTTAATGTGAGGGTCATTATAAAAATTATGACAATCAATTTAACTATAGTATCTAATTCACTTGAAGTAGTTAACTCAAATAAAAAATACTAGTATTTGCTCCAATAAGTTACGGCAAACAATGCTACGAATCGCTCTAACGTAGGTACCGGCTGTCGTAG
The DNA here is from genome assembly GCA_031894815.1 of Creontiades dilutus. Lineage (NCBI taxonomy): Eukaryota > Metazoa > Arthropoda > Insecta > Hemiptera > Miridae > Creontiades > Creontiades dilutus. The sequence goes on from JAVIWC010009699.1 coordinate 475,491, forward strand.
GGCTTGTCGTAGCTATTAAATATTAATTGATACTGATATAAATAGGTCAATTAATGGTGGTTGTGAACGGGCAATACACTGTAAAACAAGCAGCCCTCATTTATATCACAATACACTCTCATGAATTATTGGGTTGTTCGGAAAGTTATTTCGTTTTTTTTTTTTTTTTTGGGAACATGAAAGACAGTTTTCGTATAATGAATAAATGTTTTATTAAATTATATATTGGCCATTCTGGTCCAACACCTTTTGCCATCTTTCTGACAGTAACCTAATTCTCCTCTCATACAAGTTTTGGTCCTTGCTGGCAAAAAACTGGTTCAGGTGGTTTTTGACATTTTTATTTGAGGTAAAGGTTTTCGACCCAAAAAATTTTGCAAGGACCGGAACAAATAGCAGTTGGAAGGAGCCAGATCTGCAGAATATGGTGGATGTTGCAGTACGTCCCATTCAAGCTGTAAAAGTTTTTGGCGAGTGACCAAACCTGTGTGAGGTCTCGCATTATCCTGGTGGAACACTACACATTAATTCGGGCCTCTTCTCTTTAAGTGAATCATTCAATTTGTCCAGCTGATGACAATAGACTTCTGAATTAATCGTTGTATTGTCCGGCAAAAGCTCAAAAAAACGTAATTAAGTCCTCTGACGGGAAAAAACGAAATTACTTTCCGAACAACCCAATAGTTCTGCCCCTTTCCATTCACGAAATTAGCACCGAAAGATTTAGGTTGCATGAATGATACCACATAGAATCTACCATCGGTTTACAGTGATTCTCCTCAATTGATAGAAGTATCCTTGTTTGAGTAACATCGACCTTTTTCGAATGTTGTTGTTTCTCCAATTGAACTCCGGGAGAGGGCTCGATCTGAATTGTCTGAACAGCTTCAACATCGTGTCCGTCACCATCGGTCGAGCGTTTATCCCGAACAGATAATCCAAGTGTTGGAAATCCGGATCTGCCACCCGGACGTCCAAAATCACGTTAGGAACGTTTGCTTTCAGCTTCGCGATCGACTGGAAACAAACAGTATCTTTAATAGACATATATAAAGAAGTAGATAATGTACATGGCGATGCCCTGATCAGGGAAATAAAATAGTAGGTGAGGAGCTCACACATTCATCATTAACCCTAGAACGGCACCGTGGGGTGTCTGACTCCACAAACGTAATTTCATTGGACTTCTGTTCTCTATTATCTTTATCCCCATCCTGTAAAATCCTTCCCACTCCTCCAATGCTTGCCTCAACTACAGTTTCAAGTTTGATTGGGGTGTGCGACACCCCACTGTGCATGCAACGGCTAGAAAAATATTGCCTGATTTCTTTTTCTGGGCGTGAAGTTTTGAGTGAGTATGGATTCTAAAAAGGTTTTTTCAACGGACAGGCAGAAACCAAATGAGTAGGAAAGATTTTTTGTGGGATTGTGGGATTGATGACGGATCACCTCATCGGACGCCAAGACACAAGGAGAATCCCCAGCAGCCTGGCGGTCATCATCAAGAGTAGGTATATTGTCGGACAAAAATGAAAATGATACTGGCCAAGGATCAACGTAAAGCGGTCTGAGTGGGCTCATTCGATTCATTGAAGGGATATACAAACATTAATGTCATTCCGAAAGCTTTCAACATTCTGATTATTGGTTTATTATTCAATAATAAACCATTGTAATCGCTCTTGAAAAAAAAAAAAAAAAATTCTAACCCTCCCTGAAAATTTCATGGTTTACGTTTCAAAGGGTGTAGAATCCGAATCTGCAATAAACATTTTTCCGTCCGTCCGCCGTCCGTCCGCCGTACGCACGATTTCTCCCAAACGGCTGAAGAAAAAAAGCTGAAATTTTCAGGAACAATCCATGTTGGTCCGACGACACCCCAATTCTGGAGCCAGCTCTCTCACTTAGTTTAAAGTGCCCTTTAAGGGTTGTCAAAGTTTTGTAAAATCCCTAAAATCCTCAAAAAAGTCAAGGCGGCCTAAATTTGGACTTCTGTAGGTTGAGGTCTGTAGCTCAATTTGGTATGAGCTGCTCAAACCATTCCCGGTATATGGCCCGATTTATGGTGCCAACATTGGCGTTATTTTGGTTTATTACTGTTTTTGTTTTGATATCAGTAACCTAGTGGTGTAGTGATGTAGTGATGTGGATAATGGAGTGAACTCCTCAAAGGCTTTGTAGCCGATACACGGTTTGAAACATTCTGATATGCATGAAACGCTGCAAATTCTTTCACTGGGGTTTTGGTTTATAATTGTTTTTGTTTTGAAAGCAGTAACCTAGTGACTTGGCTTGCATTCATGATTTGAATTTCTAATAAGCTTTGGAGTGTGCGTGTTTCACAAGTGATAGAGCGATTATTGAATTTCAGGAGGCACACAAATATGATCAACTGATCAATCCAAATAGGTATTTTGGTTGAGAACGGATTTACGTGCTCTATGGATATCTCCTGAAATTCAATAATCGCTCTACCACCTGTGAAACACCCACACTCCAAAGCTTAGTAGAAATTCAAATCATGAACGCAAGCCAATTGAATAATAAAACATAGTGGAAGAATTTGCAGCGTTCTAACATTTCAGCCCTTTGATTTGCCCTGTAGGCTTGACAGAAACTGATGACTAGGGCTTATTCCAAGTAATTTCGGAGACAAGAACTGGATGGTGGAGAGATGGATTTTTAGCACGGAACATTCTTAGCTTTGGGCCAACTACCTGAAAACCGCTTGAGTTTCTCACCGACCGCCAATTAGACATGATTACAAACAATTCTACATCTTTCCTGAAATACCTAGTTTTTCCAGAGGAATTTCCCATGTTTCTTTCAATTGTGAGAATATTGATTCGTCAAAACGTATTTACTGAAATGTTCCAATTTCCCAACTAATGGTTTTGAATTCGTTCACCTTTCAAAAACTTTCTTTTATTTCTATTGGGAAGGTCATTACTAAAAATAACCCTATCCTTGAATATTTATACCTATCTACCCTATTTTATTGTTAGATATGGCTAAAGTAACCTGAAGAATCATCAAATTGTCTAAATATTATTATTAACCTAGAGGGTTCTTAGAAAATCCTTTCAATCTTCTAATTTGACGTAACTAACGAATACCGTACATAACTGACAGCTCAGGTTTTTATGGAGCTGTTACAAAATAATGTACACACTTGTCAAAACTATCAAAAAAAGAACGTAAAAGTTGTCACAAGTTGGGTTTTTTTTTAGTTGTAAAATTGGGAAAAATGAGTCCTGGAGTTGGGCAATTTTGAGCTTTCCTCCCTCCTAACTACTCACTATTTGTGTCCGGCGAGCCCCTGGAAATAAAAAACTTTAAATTCAAACATTAAAATTGCTCAACATCCACAATTTTCCTTATAATGAATTGCAGTTATAGAAAACCATCTAGACTACCAACCAAAACTCACAATGTTGGATCGATTTCGACAGTTAAGTCACCTGAAACAAAGGGGCTAATGATGTCATAACCGGTGAGGGCAAATTTTTTCTTAGGGTGTTACCCACGTGAATAAACCAGGTAGATTATGTACCGACTACCCTTGGAGGTACATGAAAAATGCAATATCTCACGTCACTCAGCCCTGAAGGGAATTTCGACCTTGTTACTCGATCATCTTCGAAAATCGTCAGCCTTCCGCTTGCTTAACATAAAATGCAAACTTTGCGCGAAACCACTTCCTGACGTTTGAACCTTCCGAAGGGGCGATGAACGATGTCAAGTTGCGCTCCTTGACCTCAAGACCGAAGAGACCAATCTCGCGACCTCGACAAGCGATGGAGGGCGTCCAAGACGTTTGACAAGGCAACTGACAAAAATTGTAGGTATGTGGTTTGAAATGTGACTACATCTGCTCCTTGAATGTAACCTACCGAAAGAAATAGCGGTATCCAAAGGTGTGTTCATCTACTTTCCCCAAATTCGATTTCCATGTAATTAACTAATATGAATAGAGAAATGGTTTCCATGAAATGCCAAATATTTAATCAATTCCTAAATTAGGAGCTTACTTTCAAAAAGGCACATATCCAAATATGGGAGAAAACGTTTTTTCTCAATTTTCTATCTCTGAATATGAGTTGAAACAGATCCCCCAATCATTTCCGAACAAAACAGAACACATCCACGTCAATTCCGGGGCTAAAGTTTTGTGTTCGCATCAAAAGGTAACAAATCCATCCCCTTCATTTTTTTCAGTGCCTTGCAATCGAAATGGCACATATCCTCCGAATTTCGTCAGGCGATAAGTCGTGGGTTTTCAAAAAGGCACATATCCAAAAAGAAGCATTGCGCCTTCGTCTTGACGTTGAATATTTACACGAGACTCGATAGATGGCAGGCATGACAAATGGAAATATGTAGTCAGGTAAAGTTTTCAATAAAACCTACAGAATGGAGAATGAATTCTTTCTTTTTCAAAAAGGCACAAATCCATGAGTTTTGATCAAAAGGGCACATTTCCAAAGTGAAAATGGATATACAGCCTCGCGTTTTGTACAAAATTGATTGATTTTTTGATTCTGAGGCATCATTATCTGTGCCTTCTCACACATTACCCCGATGAGAAACTGCAGAAAAACATCTCCACTAATCTGCAAATCGTTTTTTTCACTTCCTGAACATTTTGTCGGAATGGATATGTGCCTGTTTGAAAGTAAGCTCCTCAAATGAACCTTCTTCTTCCACACATCGCCTTGAAATGCTATCTTCAATGTCAGTTTTATGGTATCTAGTATTCCAGTATTTCTCACGAGGAATAATAAATTGTAATTTAGCTACTTGATCAGTTTTCCACCTAGTGATCACCCAGAATGATTTTTTAAATACAATTTTTGCTTTTTTTCAGATTATAGATAGATTATCTAATAATATTAGATAATATATTATATTAGATAATAATATTATATAGGTACATATATTATATGTACCTATATATTATATACGGTTTCCGTGTCGCAATGTTAGTCATCGTACTGCTCCGAAAAGGCTTTACCGATTTTTACCAAATTTTATATGCGTATTCAGTTGGTCTGAGAATCGGTTAACATCTATGTTTCATACCCCTAAGTGATAAGGGTGTTTCACCCTTAACATTTTTTTTTTAATTTTTGGACGAAATTTGTTGTTTTTCTTTTTTTTATATTTTGACATTAAAAAATACATACAACTCTAAATTTTTTATTTTTTATCACCAACCGCTATGTTTTTATAGCCATTTAAGTAATTTAATCATTATCATCCCGCTCGATAATTGATCAATTATAGTGTTTTCAAGTGTACTTCGATTAAGCTTTCCTTTAGCTGAACGTAGCATGTTCTCGAGTGGGTAACCCATCCAGTTTGTGTGTGCTCGCTAAAGATGGGCCAATAAAAAATGTTGTTCACGCTATAGCGTTAAAAGATTGATGTTGTTTGTTGGTCGTAATTTTAAGAAATAATAGTGTTTGGCGTTTGTTATTTCTAAACATTCCTTTATCGTTCATAGCGCACCAACCTATTTCACGCGTATACCACATACTTAAACACTTAAAATAAGTATTTTTCTTTTTGCCTACATTAGAATTTCTTTAGAAACAAGAAATAATTTATAAGGCAAAACAACGTTTGCCGGGTCTGCTATTAGATTTCAAATTTGTATAAGATTTTTGAAATCTATTAATCTTGAAACGTAAACCAACATGTTTTGCGAAAGGAGGGTGTATATACAGGTTTTCTTGGTAGATCACAAACGTTCATTATTAAATAATTACCAGAAATAGAGATCCTAATTAGTCAGAACCAGGAGTTCTGGTGAAGTGTGGAACCATCAAGGACTGAAAGGAAGCCAGATAAATCATTATTAAAAGACTATCATTATTGTAATAGTATAACACGATTTAGCGTCTATCCAATATTCCTGGACCAGGAAAGGTAGAAGTCACGTCCTCGACGGTCGAACGGAAGATGCCCTCATGGGATCGGTAAATTACTGAGCTGTGGCATTTAGCAGGAAACGGACTGTGTAAATGCGAAATGATCTCTTTCGGAAGCTGTCCGAACAGGAAAAGATCCTGGGACTCGATATCCTTCGTCCACTATCTAGACGGAAGAAGAATGCGACGCGAGAAGTTCGAACTTGAACTGTGAACGATCGAACTTGAGTGAAACGAGTAGGTCACTGAGTAGTGCTAGAGTACGGTAGAAAGTATTGTACGTGCAATGGTTGTGTTGTACTTTGTTACGATGTAATTTCAATGATTATAAATAATTATTCGTTATTGATATACACAGGGTGTAAGGTACTTAATGAACGAACCACCTTTTCTATTTCCGTTGTTTGTGGAGCTATCAAAAAACTTGTAAAAGTAAACCCCCCTTATTTTTCGGCAAGGAATTCAAATATTACACTTTCATGCTTCGCGCATGCGTCTAATGCCGGAAATGCGTACCAACTTAGTTATTTTAAATGGGGATTTCAATTTTTGGTTCATTACTCAATGATAAACAATTGTAATCACTCTTCAAAAAAAAAAGTGCTGGCTAAAGAATTGGAGCGTTGTCGGTTGATTTTTCCTGAAAATTTCAGATGTTTTGCTCCAGCCGTTTGGGAGAAATCGTGCGTACGGCATACGTTGTACGGCGGATGGACGGCAAATTTTGTATTGCAGATCCGGTTTCTATACCCTTTGAAACGTAAACCATGAAATTGCAACTTTCATGAATTCGGCGCCCTTCGAAACACAATCTTTTTTAAATGCGGCTGTTTATTCATTTTTTTGTTAAAAAAAATTGTATTTCATGAAATTCTAAACATGTTAATTTCCAAGAAACAAAGGTTAGTAAATAATATTTTTCGTCACAACGACCTGGCAGCAACTCCCTTACATTCAACGCAGTGTTTCCAATGACTTTATTTCAACATCGTCAAATTAGTTCCTAAACTTGAATCATCGTCAGACTTCTTTCTCTTGATCACAATAAAATATCATATCTTGGTGACAAAGCCATCATTAACACTTTAGCAGATCAGTCTGAAATTACTTCATCTCCTGGTTCAGAGACTAATTTTCAAATCACAGCAAGTCGTACATTGTGTACTATGTGAATGTTAAACTTCAAATAAATTAAAGTATGGATTTTCAATTCTGAACATAGATACTGTATATTGCGGCGATCTGAAAACTTACGTAGCTGTCAAGAAAGGGGTCTTGGCTGCTGTAGAATAACGCCAGAGGGATTGTGACTTTGGTGATGTCGTATTCAGGTGCGTAGGGGCTACCGTACTTCATCATGTTCCCATGCGGTCCATAGTCGTACATCGTGAAATTGCGCCCTGCGAAAATTCAGAATATGATTAGGCACCACCTTCGGCAGGTACAATGAATCAGTGTAGTATAGTATACTACAGTATATCAGTATAGTATACTAGTATAGTACAGTATATCAGTATAGTATACTAAAGTAAATTAGGGGTACGGAGGAAGAACCTGGTAGGTACCTATGTCACATTTTTATCAAATCTGAGTTATGGGTGCAGTTGTGTAGTTTATATGGAGGAGTGTCATTCAAAAGTGGATTGTCATTCAAAAATAAGGCTGAAAGATTAGCTGGACTGGGGAAGAAATGGTTTGTCCAAAAGTAAGGGGGAAAAACCTGCTACCACCACATCGCAATGCGTCCCAATAATGCACTAAGTTTCTACAAAAACTTACTAAAACAGTACATTTTTAATCAAAAAGAAAACACTAAAAAAAAGAGGAATTTTACTTCCCACACCGGCTATTCAAAAAACAGCTTTCTATCGTCTCAGCGAAATTTGCAGATCTTCAAATTCTTGATCACAAATACCGAAGAATGTGGAAATAGGCCCAAGTGGAAAACAAGTCTTCCATGTGGTGAGCACATAGCTTCCTCGTATCCATAACATGACTGTATAGATCATTGAAAATTAATATTGACTAAAGAACTTCGTTCAATTAGGCGAAGGAAATATTGAATTAGGGTAAATTTATTGTTGTTCAGGTGCGTAATTTGAGAAAATAAAGGTAGGCATGTTCAACTATTGAACAAACTATGAAAATCCCTGAAAATTTCATGGAAATCGGTCAAGAACTCCCGGAGTTATGCTTGTAGCAAGGATTTCACGTTTGCGCATGCGCAGGGGCTACACAAAAAATTGATTCCGGGCTTTCTATCGTCTCAGCGAAATTTGCAGATCTTCAAATCTTGATCCAAATCGAAGAATGTGGAAATAGGGCCCAAGGAGAAAACAAGTGGGTGTGGCACATAGCTTCCTCGTATCCATAACATGACTATGAAAATTAATATTGACTAAAGAACTTCGTTCAATTAGGCGAAGGAAATATTGAATTAGGGTAAACAGGTGCGTAATTTGAAAATAAAGGTAAGCATGTTCAACTATTGAACAAACTATAAAATATACCTAATAAGTCCGAAAAATCCCTGAAAATTTCATGGAAATCGGTCAAGAACTCCCGGAGTTATGCTTGTGGCAAGGATTTCACGTTTGCGCATGCGCAGGGGCTACTATTGATTCCGGGGTCATGAAACCTAAGGGGACCATCTACACCCCAAACTGACTATAACTTCGTGTAGTTTTGCCCGTAACAAGGATTTGCTGACACACAGACAGACACGGAACCAAAATTGTTCAGAAAGGTCTAAAACACAAAAATGCGAGTGGAATTTTTGATTTTGGAGACAAAAAAATGTTCACATTCCGAAAGTGAAAACAATGCTTCCGCTACCTTGGTAGACTCGGAAGCAAAAAAAGGGAGAACCGAAGAAATGGCAGAAAATAGGATGGAAATAACCGCACCTTGTAATATTATAACTTCCATTCATTGTTTGTCATGTTTTTTCTGTTAGTAAGTTGAGTGAATGACAGTGCTGCAGTGATACCTACTTGAGAATTTAATTAACATTGCTTTGTTTTGTTTCTATTTTCTCTCGCACTCTCTTTTTGTTTTTAAATAGAACTTTATTGTTTTTTATTAAGGTGCGTAAACTAGTGCTAGCATGGAGAGATAAACAGTAAACGTCGATTTTTGAATTACACAAATTGAATCTGTTGCTTTTCTCAAGATGTGGTTCATTGGACATACCCGTTTTCTCCCACTGATTTTGTCCTTGACACCAAGTTTACTTGAAATTAAGTACATTCAGTTTTCTTTTTTTGAAGAAAACTCATAGCTCGTGATCTGAACATCCTAAACAGTACAGGAACTGAAAAAAAGTCATAAAAACATATTGGGCTGTAATAACGTTTTGAACTTTCAATTCAAGATTACTCAAATTAACCCCCAGGTCAAAAACCCGTACCCTTCAAATGCAGCATGCTGGGTATAACAAACCTAACGTACATGAATCAAATTGGAGGTATTTTGAAACAAATCATTTTTCATAAATATCAAAAATTCCTTTTAGTTATTAACAAAAATTCGCTTTGAGTACTGTCAAAAGTGCATTTAGAATACTATCCCAACTTGGTTGGGAAACGGAGGTTACAAAACTCAGTCAGTACCTATCATTTTATTAAGATGTTGGGAAACGTTTGACGATTTTGGTTTACGGTCATGCTTGTTACCCATCAAGAACAAAACGAATATAATAAATTAAATGAATTAAAGATGGGACGTAATTATGGAATATGCACTTCTCCAATATAAATTTCTCCAATATACTCCACGATATACATTTCATTCCAATAAGCATTAACACTGATGATCCAATGAAACCTTCCATGTTAGACCAAACCAGCTGGTTCGATTTCAAATCAACATAAACCCAACTATCAACATGATTTCTTCAACTGTTATATGAATAAAGGGATTCCATTACTGAATTCTATCTATCTATAGAGTTGTCGTTATTTCGGCTCATTCTTCAGAATTCCATTGTAAACGTGGTAGGTTATCACCACAGTTCTACGTGGTGGAGTCCAAAAGCTAGTGCAAGTGATGTTCAAGTTTTGTGATAATTTAACCACCACATTAACTGAAAGAGTTAATATCCGCGTTAAGACTTTCCTTATCTTACTGTGTAATAGATTATTCACATAAGCAGTTAATCTCCATTGCCCTTAAATTGGTACTTAACACCACTACATCACTAGGTTAATGCAATCCAGGAAAAAAAACGCCGTTGTTTTTGGTTAGATTTCAGTAACCCAGTGATGTAGTCAATGTGGATGGAAATGTTGGCACCATAAATCGGGCTATACATCGGGAATGGTCTGAGCTACAGACCTAAGGTCCAAATTTAGGCCGCCTTGACTTTTTATGAGGTTTTTAGGGATTTTACAAAACTTTGACAACCCTTAAAGGGCACTTTAAATGAAAGACTTGGGGCGATGTCGGACCAACATGGATTCTCCTGAAAACTTCAGGTTTTTTGCGCCAGCCGTTTGGGAGAAATTTGCGTACGGCGTACGGCGGACGGACGGAAAATTTTTATTGCAGATTTGGATTCTACACCCTTTGAAACGTAAACCATGAAATTTTCAGGGGGGGTTAGAAAGTTTTACTTTCAAGAGCGATTACAATGGTTTATTATTGAATAATAAACCAAAATTGTATTCTAACATTGAGTATTTTCTATGTTTCAGCACGGTTCCTCACCTGGTGCAACTATATTTCCCAGGTGCTCGTAGTTTTTGACAGACGTTCCGGACGACAAACGCGCCAAGTAAATGGGTATTTCGTCCGTCACCAGGTTTTTGATGTTCGTGCGGAAGAGCAACTTGAGAAAAAGGCTGCACAATGAAACCTGGGCGGCGCAGAGGTTGTGGGTAAGTTTCACGCGAGTCTCGTCAAACGGCAAGAACTCGTACATTCCAGCTTTGTACATCAGACCCTGAAAATGACAAAAATAACAATAATTTGGTGAATCAATAAAGACAGATGATGTACAGGTGTGCATGTACAAAAGTTAGCTTTGAAAAGGAGTTAACATATCGAGGAATTCGCAAAACCGAAAGCTAGCCGATGGAGGATCCTGCTATAAACTCCTTCTCAACTGCATTCGTTCATTTCCCCGTCGGACTTATAAAAATCTCATTCTTTTTTGCAAGAAGTCGTGTAATTTGTACCGCATTAATAAACAACTTTATCGTCAAGCAAAACTGCTGAAGGCTCACTTGAACAGAAAATGTTCTCCCAAGAAAGTTGAAAATTGATATCTTTGGGATAAGCGGAACCGACTGAAATTATATGCCCTTTCCTCATCAGCAGAATTTGCTAAATTGTCCCCTGTTCAACATAGAAAGTTTAAATTTGATATTGGGACATGATGGGGCGATTCTGGGACAAGTGAGTTAAATTCTTTAGTGATGTAGGAAGATGACATTTTTGAAACCATGGGGATCGATTCAATGATGTGCGATTTCCAACCATGGGCTTCACCCACATCTGCCAAGTGAGTTAAATTATTTTGCGTCCAACGTAGGAAGATGACATTTTATTAGATAAACTCTCTGAGACATGGAGGATCGATTGCAATGATGTGCGATTTCCCTGATTGCTGATTAAGCTGAATTCTTCCCTGTTCACCATAAGAAGTTGAAATTTGGTGCGGAGACCCTTTAGGGTAGTTAGGGACGACTGAACTTACAGGCTTAAGCACTCTTTGTGGTATTCAGGGATGGTTGAAACTACAGGTCATTCCCTTACCATCTAAGTCAGCCAAACTTTTCTCTGTTTACTATACGTAGTTGGAATTTGTTAGGGGGACCCTCTGGGACATGTAGAGACAATTAATTTTACGGGTCATTCTCTTACCAGCCGAGTGCGCCAAATTTTCTCCTGTTCACCGGAGTGAATTTCATCGCATTAAGCTAAAATTCTTTCCTGTTCACCGCATGAAGTTGAAATTTGATAGGGAAACACGTTGGGACATCAGGCGACAATTGAAATTACGAGTTCAACCCTAATCAGTGGATAAGGTCGAACGAACCAAAGTTTCCCCTGTTCACTGTATGCAGTTGATATTTGACACGGAGGCTGTCTGAGACGTTGAGGATCGATTGGAGTTATGTGATCCTTCCCCATTTGCTGAGTGAGTTAAATTTTCTTCTGTTCACCGGAGTGAATTAAGCGCAGTGAGCAAAATTATTTCCTTTTCACCCCATAAAGTTGAAATTTGATAGGGAAACTCTTCTGAGGCATCAGGAGACAATTGGAATTTTGTGTTCTTTTCTGACCAGTTGATTCGTCTTCAGCTTGTTCCTTGATCAACTAGAAATTTTGAACATTTAAATGGCATTTTCCATTCTGACACCTTAATTTTAGCGCCCGTTGTATTTGTTGCTACCAACAAAATAAAACTATTGTTTGGCATTCCATTGATTGAAATGATGAAGCATAAATTCCATTGTTTCCAGTATAATAGTAGCCAGTGTGTATGTACATATGTACAATAACAAACGGTTGTTATTTGAAATGAAAAGCAAGTCACAAACCTTACGACATAATCATAATAACAGACTCCATCGAAAAGCCCCACTAAGTGCCGCAAAGGCCGAACTGCCGCAATAAAACCATCGGTTTGCCGCTTACCGCAAAGAAGCTGGCCTGGTTAACTGCCAGTGAGATGAAGGGCAGTTTGGATTGGCCCATTGAGTAAGCGACCGGAGCGAGGAGGGCGGCGCCTCTGATCTTGCGGTTGTACTCGGGGCGTTGGGAGCACAGGACCATGAGAGCCGCCGTGGCCATCGAGTGGCCGACGTAGAGGAGGTCCTGGTCACCGGTGGCGTCGAGGACGTGGTCTATAGAAGCGGACACGTCGAAGAGGCCGATTTCTTGAAAACTAGAAGACAATTCAGATGGTCAAATAACATTACGCAGAATGGATGGTTAGATAGACAAACGTACAGATATTTATTCGTCTCAACACATGAGTGAACGACAATTGACATAATATGCTACTTACATGCAGAAACAAGCATGAAAAATCTGTAAGAAGTCCCTATCAGCGATCATAGTTATTCAAAACTTCTCCATATTGGCAGTAACAAAAAACGAATACCAGATTGGAAAGGCTTGCTCTTCAGTGAATTGTTCCACCGGGGGATGTGCGAATTGGAGCAGTTTCTGGTGAAATAACCACGATTATCACTACCATTCTGGAGGACGACCTAGTTCCTTATAATATTATATATCAAATTTTGGCAAGTATGTGTGCACGTAAAGAGTTGGTAAGGTAAGGATTTCCATATATTTCAAGTATTTACGACAACTTCCTCCCCAGTTCAGACCTGCCATTACTCTAACCGACATTTTATCATTTAAATGATTAACAGGAGTACAATCCAGTTCTTAGCGACCGTTCTGACACTCCTTCAACTAACCTTGGGGTGGGCTCCTTCCGCCCTTTGTTGCCGCACATTTAGAAGTAGATCCTGTCTGTGAAAGAGGAACCACATATTCTATGCAATATTACCTGCTTCTTTGAACGTGCTTTTTCCCCTACTACGATCAAAATTTGAGCACGCTCAGACCTCTAAAATTTGATAAAATGAAGCTATGTTTGAGCATGCGCAGGTGGATATGTTGATTTCTGATAAACTGAACTGTACTGTCAGGAGACAAGTCGTGCTTCCTGACTGAACCAGCCGCGATATTAAAGCCGATCAGGTTGATATTCGCCGGATGTAAACAACGGTTCACCTGGTGATAGCCAATCCCAGCGGCCTCACTAAACCTCATGGACGGAACCGACGGCGGATATGTCCAGTTCGAAGATTTTGAGTTCTGACACCAGAGATGAGAAGGTTTTACCATGAAGATATTAATTGATTGTTGGCAGGGCCATGGAGACATAATCCGGCCCCAAGGGCGACTTTGGGACCCCTAAAAAAACACAAAAGCATCAACGAGCTACTATAACCATATACCGTAATAAATTATAAGCCATTTCGAGAGAAAAGAAATTTAAGGGAGGAATATCGATGAGGAAAATTGAGAATGATTGAGTTCTATAGCTTTGGACTTGTATATTCATTAATTTTATATTGATACTTCCGAACCGAATTCAAATTAAACGAGGGAGCTTCTAAAACTTCAAACGCCCTTAAAACTAGCAAATGCGGTGTAGGTACGTTCTGACCAGGTCCCTTGAACTAAAAGCATTTAAGCACGTCCAGATCGGAGAGTTAAGATTGCTCTGTCCCTTTTCCCGTTTTGCCTTTTTCCCATTCCTGCCCTTTTTTTACACAAATTAAAAATGAATGAAAAAATTCTAAATGAAATTCGAGCCGTCTTACAGAGGTCGTTCCCGGGGGCATCTTGTTAAGTGAGCCCCCCTTCCCCCTCTGTACGGGGATAGTTGTTGGATATTTTTGAATGTCAATCATGCAATAGTTCTTTGACCTAATATGTCTATATTATAGCCCTCTGAATTTTATTGAATGAATAATTTTGGTTTCTCTTCTTCCGCCTCTGTTATTAACCTATTTACGAGGGATAGAGACCCTGAGAAATAAGAGTTATAGTGGTTATAGTTATAGTGGGGGGATCTCATACTGCACTGGATATTCCGCGTAGGTAATTTAATAGTTTTTCGAAATGAACGGAAATTGGAAAATAATGTCGAGCTGCGTCATCACAACAAGACGATAACGGCCAACGGCTGTGACAAAACCTTTACCCGACCATCTACCGTGGAAAATCGCACATTCCATGACATTGTCATCAAAATCGAATAAAAAACTGTAGAAACTGGGTTTGCTAAAAGAATCTCCGGAGATATGGAGATGGGGATGGAGATGGAGAAAGTTGTTCAGAACGGACTAAAACACTAAATACAAGAGGGAATTTTCATTTTGGGAAGGAAAAAATTGTCAATCTTAAAGAAGTGAAAACAACCTACAGGTAGCAAAACTCGGAAGCAGAATCAAAATGTTAAGTCCCCCCTAGGCAGAAAAACTCATTTTTAAATTTTCAAATCCGATTTTTGAGGATGATTATAATTTTGATTGGAAAAAGGGTTGCACCGTAGGAAACTAGAAGTTTTTCTCTTTCTGGAGTTAATGTTAAGGTTGGTTTATTGTTTATGAGCAGAATAAAGGTGTAGGCAGACAGCTAAGTGATCCCAAACCTGCCTATTTTACAACTTACGCATAAATTATGTACTGCTTTAAGCTAGAGTTTATTGCTTAAAAACTTTTTTATTTATAAAAATAACTGAAACTATGATAAAATAGTCGTGAAATAATTTGAAGTTTCTGTTATCCTAGGGAGGGGGGATACAGTACCAACGTCCGTTTGTTCACTTATTTGAACCCCCAGGAACCCAAAAATGCACAAAAATTTGGGTGAAGTCTGTAGGGCACGCATGGGTCTCTAGAAGGGATACACTGCGAAAAAAGGTGTAAAGATGGAAGAAGGTGTACAATATAGAGGGGCATATATACTATACCCCTGGCATACATCCTATACCCCTCAGTTAGAAGAACTGTAAACAACAACATTCCCGGTACGAACCATAGTAATCGACTTAACAGAGTTTTATTCATGTAGGTTGTCATCGTTTTTACGAAATGAATCTGTTGAAACTTGATTAAATTTACTATTAACCACTTTCTCGGTGAAAAGAAAGAACTTCCTTATAAGCATGGTCCATGCTTCTTGAATTTTAGGCGTAGGCTCTCAGCAAAAGCACCAAGGGCCTCGTTTTGAGTGGACTGAAAAGTGATTTCACGGGGCTTATTAAACCAAGCTAATTTTGTAGATGATGGTTGTACTTTCAATTTTGGACAAATGGTAGCCGATTTTCGAAATTTGGTCAATTTTGTTCTCTGCTCAAAAGAATTCCTTATAAATTTTCCTGAAATTCGGAAGTGTTTGTCTTGTGAAGATTGCAGAAAACCATTTTCCCCGATGAGGTGCTTAACTTTGACACGATTCTGGGAAATTAACAATATCAATAAAGACAAATGACTTTCATCCAAACCTGAAGTCCCAGAAAGCTTGATTTCCGGAGTCTGCGTTGAGGCTGACGTGTCTTTTCGAATACATGTTCCCTCTTTGATTCATGATCCAAACGTCGTAGCCTTGGTCGTAGAATACGGTAGCTGTAAATACCAATACAAATGTTTGAATGTCAAAGAATGAACATGAATGGAATTTACTTATTATTATAATCCCCAAGAAACGTTTCGTATAGACCCCCAAAGCATTGTCAATTTACGTTTCAAGGTGGGTAGATTCAAAATTTGCAATATTTGACCACATTAACCATCCACCGTCTGGGGGACGGGCCATAAAAGGATTTGAAAATTAAATAAGCAACAGCTCTCACATGGACTCCACTTGGGATCATGTTGATACTAATTCCGCCAAAACCGATTGCTTTAGAGAGACAAAAACGTGAATAATGATAAACCTTTATAAAACAATTTGCAGAATTTTATGTTTGCCGTTGATAGACATCCCTTCAATGCATTGAATGAAGACAGGCTACCTTTACCCGTTAGCTCTCCTTACTGGCTAGAACTTCGACAGCATGCACATGGAATAGCCTAATAAATGTTTTTATGAATGTAAGTCACCGAATCATACTAACGTATATTATTTCTTCTGTTGGTTAAGAGCCAGAGATCTGAAGATCCAAGGAATCCATGGACGAACAGGACGGGCTTAGCTCCCCTTCTTGGAATTCGGAACATTCGCAAAATGTAGCCGTCTTCAGTGACTATGGTGTGCTCTTCACTGAATAACATCATGTTCGCCAACAGCTCTGTCTGAAATAGGAAATCAAACTCTTTAAATTCATCATCGATGTGTACGGTTTCTAAGGCAGGGGTGCTCACCATTCATGATTCAACCCCCCCCCCACCCCACCACCACAAACTTAAACCAGCCCCCCCCCCCCCCCCATGTAAGTTGGTACCCCTCCCCAAAACAAAAATGTAAAAAATACTCGTAAGCACCCCTTATTTCATCTAAAATTAAAAGAAGATTTATATAGGTATTGAAAAAATATATTTCTCGAAATTCTTTACATGGGTAACATCAAATTCTCAATAGTAACATTCAAAAAGTTGAAAAACAAATGATTGTAGTATCGTAAAATACATAAAAATACATTAACAGTTTGAAGTCAAGAATGTTAAATTTGTCCCCCTGATTCATACATTTTCAGATAGGAAAAGTAAAATGTAAATTAATACTACGAGTAGGTTCATTATTATTTACGTTGCATCTATTGATGTAATATATTTTTGAATGTCGTGACGGTTAACACTCAACTTTACTCCCCCAAACAATTTCTTGGACCCCCCCTGTGGGCACCCCTGTCTAAGCAACATGGTTACTTCCTCCTTTTCGTTTGTTGAAACCCCTAAGCCTGAGGATAGACCTGAAGCTTTTTACCTGGGCGTTGTGGGTTTAACAGTAATGGAGACATTGTCACCGAACAGGCTGGAGAATGTGCAAAACGAATCGAAAGTTTCTTGAAACTACTCTTTCAAACCATCTGACGACCTCAGTTCCCTCTTGATTAGATGGGGTACTACTGCTTATGCTCATTCGTAAATTCAACTAATTGCTACATTTCTTGGACCACAGGGGGACAGGTTGTCTGAGCGAGCTGGGGCGTCAGTCCTCTAGCTGTTTACTTTCAGTGGGAGTACTGATTGCCCCGGTTCGAATCCGGCTGGCACCAATGATAAGGGCCAAAATCCTATCAAGTGTTGTATACCTGTCCTGTCGTTAGACAGTTCACCTCTGATCTCGATATCACGTGAATCCAAAACGCTCCCAACCCAGGGGCGTGAGGCAATGGGAAGCCACGAGCGAAATCGTCAGACCTAGTTCCGATCCTCTCTGGAGGACGGCTGGCGACGTCCGCGACACCTCCGGTTAGTCGGACGAAAATCCAAGGTGAAATTCCTTGTTTACTTTTTACTTTTTTACTTTACTACATTTCTTGGACCATTAGATCCGTCAGCAGTTCTTCAGCACAAACCTATAGCTTTATAGCTTCAGGGGTATCCCACTTGGGTGTTGCAGGCTTATCACCTCAGCCTTTGGAAAGGGGAAGGTAGCCCATTCCATCACCTCCTCGTTAAAGGATTAAGAGCTATAGGATCAATAGTTATAGGATATCATTAAAGAATCAAGAGCTGCATTGAATCAAGTTTTTTATGATGGTATTGATTGAATCAAGTGTTTTATTAATACTATAGACGCACCCTCTGAAAATCGTCCTTCCTGTCGGGAAGGATAGGTGGGACCCTTCAAACTGGACAAGATCGGTCGATTAGGAAGAGAGAAAACTATGCTTGGTGGATATTACTTTGCGCATGGTCAGAGTAAAGTATTGATTATTGAAGTATTGATTAGCTAGCTATGGAACTTATAAAGAACCATGTATACCCTCACCCACACATTCGCTGAAAACACTTTCAAAATCGGATGAAAATTGTACAAACTAGATGTGAAACAGTATGAGCTATTGGTTCACTTCCGCTTATACAAAGCAGCTGCTAAAGACACGAAATGTTTGAAATAGATACGTGGTTAAAATAGACTAGCTCGACTTTTCGCCAAAAATGAACGAGATCTGACTTTATGATGCGGGAAGATGTACTTGATAAATTGCGACATACTTGATATGTGTTGCGATTGATAGATCGGAATGTTGATGAAACTCGTAGCAGACCGTCTGAGACCCAAATCACATACTCCCAGAAAAATTCATCAAAATCTATGAGAACTTTGAAGATTGGACAGGGTACAAGGATTTACGGACAGAGACACATTCATAATCACACTGACAAACAGAGGTTAGATGTTGACCGAAATGATTTGGAATACAAATTCCGAGTCTATAATTTGATTTTGGGAAGAAAAAATTGTTTATCTCTCGAAAGTGAAAACAATGTTTCCCTTCACATAGTGAAACTCACAAGCAAGGTAAAACGTGAAATTCTATTTTTGTAGACAATGGAGTGTAGGATGATGTGCTATTTTATTTGTTAATTGTAATAAGCGGTAATAGATAGACGATTACGAGTACAATCAAAAGTGAATGGTGAATGGATTGTGAAAGTCTTGGCTTCAAAAGTAGTACGTACAAGTCGTTCTAAAACTAACGTAAAAACCTGAGCTCAAAGAAAGTTATGAGTTTCGTATTATCATGAATGTACAATTAGCTTCCATGACTCAAGTTTTTGGTTCTGACTAGAAAGTAGGAAACCATCGAAGTCGTAAGTATTGGTTATCTGTAAGGTTCTCCATTTCTACTTCAGGACGTCCGGAGTGACTGTTCTTATTCAATTTGCTGGAGGTTGTTGGAGAAAACGGATAAATAACGATTCTTGAGCACAACAATAGGCATTGTTCTTCGGGCATGGCGTGCAACGGGGGGGATCCCACGGGATTTACTCGTACCAGGAGCACACGGACAAATGTGCAAACCAATTGAGCATTACCGCCACATTGTCCGGATGTGTCGTTGTTTTATTGGGAAACTAACATACCGATTTGTAATGGGGTACCGAATGCTTACAGAAACGAGAGATTCATTCTAATGATAAATGTGTATAGTTCTCCCTTCCCGTTTCATAAAACTGCCAAGTCAGATTATAATCCTGAAGCTTTTTACTTCCAGCTGGGTTTTGCCGGTATCATTCCTAAAGCCTTGGAAGGGGCAACCAGCCAGTGAGTCTATCACCAGCTTGTTATACGCCTCGCAATACACGTGTGACATCCCATGAAAAATTCGGAGCGGTTCCGGAACGATTAAGCACGTGGAGCGGCTCCACTTACCTGCTCCAGCTGATTTGGCCTCCAAAGCCGATGTTCGTATCATAGATTGAGACAAACGAAAACTTCCAGTTATTGATGTCCAATATAATTATGCTAATCATACCAATCATCAACAATTATACTAATCATTAAGCATACTCATGTTATGTTTTAAAACTTCAAAAAAATTAGAATCCATGAAAGCTGTGAAACGGCTTCCGTCCGTTTAGTTCCGTTCTGGTGCTATTTCTCGACCATCATTTGTTGTCATAATCACCCATCATTTTGTCGTAACTATCGCATTCGTCGTTCTATTCACCTAAGCTTATTGATCATTCCGTTAGATCGTTTGACATTTTACGTTCATCTTCTATCAATTACTTTTCAGATATAGAAAAATTCAATTTTTTATTCTACATGATTCGAGTTTCAAGAAATTTTAAAGTCAGCACAGAGTAACATTGTATTTGAGGTTATTCGTTCCAGGAGGAACTAGTATCATGGGGGACATGACGTTCATGTTCCACCTCTGACAACGTTCCACAGAACGGTTATAGCTGGAAAGCCTCACCCCTACCTCACAATCAACACAATTGAACTCAAGGGGCATAATTTACACAGATGAATCCATCGTTTTGCAGCTCAAAGAAATAGGGTAGGCAGTAAAACCTCCTCACTAATCGGAACATGAATGAAAAGAATCAGTGCGACACACAAAACACTACAAAGTACGAGTGGAATGGTGAAATGAGTAACATAACAAAAATAAGCGAAACGTACGCAATACGCAGAGTATCAAATAATTCAGGAATTTTTACTGGCCAGTTCAGTCGTCTAGATGGTATAAATATGGTCGTACGAAGAATCTGACGTTTGGTTCGAGAATCCTAAAAGTACTACACTAGGTGTATATAGTTGGTGGTGTCGATGATGGAGGGGAGGGGAGTTATCTATCGATTGCATTTTATTGTAATTTCCTTTAACCTTACCGTATTAAACCAAAATGATTGCTCGCATAGCAATCTTTAATTGAATTACTGCTAATGCTTGCCAAAAAAACTATCTTAAGAATGAGTGCAAATATCAGGGTTTAATGGATTCTTGAACATTTCAAGAGTGTCGTCTTTGAATTTGAGGAAAACTATTGACAAAAATGTTGATTGCAAGAAAAATAGTGAACAGTAAAGGTATCAACAGGGGCTCTCAACGACCAAAGCTTACTCCTGAATGGTTCCTCGTTTTAAGAGAATATCTCGATCGAATAAGCAGTTCCTAGGGACATTATTAGAATCCAAAAGTGGCGGTGGAGCTTACATAACACAGTGCGCCAACCTTGCTACGTATCGCGGAGTTGAACGTACCTACAGTCCCCAGAGTTTTGTAGAAGCGATTAGGGTTAAGGACAGCTGTGAATCGTTATCACATTATTGGTGACGCTTCGATAATAAGGGGCTCATTATGCTTTGGTGTTATTCGCCCCTATTTTAGGATCACAATTCCATTCCAAACTCCATAAATTCAATACATGTTTGTCGCTTGAAAGGTTGAAGTCGGTACATATGTCTTTGGTACAGTTCGAATTTCAATACGGCGTATTGCGAGGGCGGTGGACCTCTTCCGAATCACACTTCTAAACGGCTGATATTGCAAAAGACCATTTTAGAAATGATGGTAGGAAGGCATCGAAGATTTTCGAGAAACCTATTACACCAGGAGGCAACCGTGTTAAACATTCGTCCTCAACACAAACTCCTCATGAAAAGTTTAGACCTGTTTTACCATCGCAATCCATCCACTGTCAATACATCAACTGTTCGCTCTCATTCTACCGGAGATTTTACTTAAAAATGTAATAAATCCCACAACAAATTTGACCTTCATTCCTAGAAGTACACAATATTTAATATACCTAGCGTGCAATTCCATGCAAACACAATTCACGGATTCAATTCACCCGTGCTTCTTTTTGTCTGGCATATAAATGTAGAGCTAGAGAGCGCAGGTAGATTTTCCAATATTGTAGTTTACATGTTCACAATTCTTGTTACGTTGAGAAGAGTTGTGTTACTTTGTCTTAAGAATTATGTATGTATAGCAGATTTGAAGCAACTCTATGCTATTCTTT
Source organism: Creontiades dilutus (assembly GCA_031894815.1). Taxonomy (NCBI): domain Eukaryota; kingdom Metazoa; phylum Arthropoda; class Insecta; order Hemiptera; family Miridae; genus Creontiades; species Creontiades dilutus. The sequence continues at coordinate 497,385 of JAVIWC010009699.1, forward strand.
ATAGAAAATTTTGTGTTAATAAAGTGAATTTCTACATTTTGTGAGAAAAAATTTATTTTCTCTCTCTCTCTCTCTCCTCTCTCTCTCTCTCTCTCTCTCTCTCTCTCTCTCTCTCTCTCTCTCTCTCTCTCTCTCTCTCTCTCTCTCTCTCTCTCTCTCTCTCTCTCTCTCTCTCTCTCTCTCTCTCTCTCTCTCTCTCTCTCTCTCTCTCTCTCTCTCTCTCTCTCTCTCTCTCTCTCTCTCTCTCTCTCTCTCTCTCTCTCTCTCTCTCTCTCTCTCTCTCTCTCTCTCTCCAGTTCCTCCAAGTTCACCGTTCGGAACTTCAGAAAGTCAGCAGAACCTTCATACCAGAAGTTTTGTTGTTTTTTCAAAAGCTCCGGTCGTTCTCAACTCGGATGGCTTGAGAATTGAAGCAAATCATCCAATAATTACAGCCGAACTCGGAACGAGCCGTGACAAGAGCACGCATTGTTCTTAACCGATATTACGATAATGACGAATAATACGGCATCATTCAAATTTGGTTTGACGTTTGTCATAGGTCCATTAATATCATCGAAAACTTCCTGCGCACCTTCCGAGGTTCGCGTCCTTCGGGATCGAGAGCGTCTCAGCGGGGAACAAGGACGCACGAGGTAAAATCTCATTATAAAGTAAGTAGAGAGTTCCTCGTGCTGTTTTATGGATTTTTAACGTCATGGTGAGGCTATCAGCGATAGTAAGTACGTTCTGCGCATGCGCATAATTATCGGTGATTCATTTACGGCGTACCTGGACTGTAAATATCGACTTAAACATCAATCTTAAATTCATAGAATTAACCGGCTCAACGTATTGTCATTGACCAGTCCTTCAGATTTCTTGATACATAGGGTTTCCTGTTCAAAAACCACATTTACAAAAAAAAAAATACACTCAAGTGGCATAGCGCTTTCAGGTAGTCAGTGCAGTCGCAAAGATGTCTGGGATGTATTATGCAACATTTAGTACCTATAGTACAGCATTAATCAGGTTCAGACAACATGAGTTTATAAATTTTTATATATGAGCATATCCAAAACTGTGACAAGATAGATCAATAGTGATTATCATAGAAGTAGAACAGAAGCTCAGTGGCTAACGTTTGTGCATGGGGTACCTTTGATTCGGAACTGTCGGATTCAACGGTATCCATGACGACCGCACATACCACAAACCAAAAAATTCAACTAGCCCTTATTCAAAATCGAAAGCACCCGAAGACAGTCAACCATTCAATTCGTCTGTTCTCGCCCTTTCCTCAGTGATCAATAGTGTCAAGTTATTTCGGATTTGTGTGTATTGGGAAAATATGATTAGGGACGATATATGATTAAGCCTGAACCGCCCCCACCCATCCCTGCACATCTCTAAACATCTTTGATCATGTTCCCGATGTCTTACAATTTTAATACACATGGACGGCCTCCAAACATACATGACCAAATTAGGTACAAGCGCATGCAAAATGCAGAAAATATTGAATTAAATAAATAAATCGAACGGATCGGGATGGTCGGCTATATTTGGTTTTGCTTTTAGTAAGGACTACCTGAAATTCATTGAAATTTGGTTGACTAGTATAGCTGTTGAGCGAGTTAATAGGGCTTGTTGAGGTGAACCCAAGGAAGATATAAACGGTTATGCAGTTATCTGATGGAGGCTATATTTCAAATCAATGCGTACATGCTCAATGAACGAGTATGGAAATATATCATTCAATTCGTATTCGTCGATATAGTGAATCAATAAAATAAATAAAGGTGTTGTAGAATAGAATCTTAGGGCTTCTGCCGAAGTTGAGGTTTCGCGGGTAGTCAACAATATCACAAAATATGCTGCTTTACCACAACTTAGTTATGAAAATGAAGTCACTTTGATAACTATGAAAATGAAGTCGAGAGTCGAGTTAACATTATAAAGCTAAAACAAAGCTAAAAACGAAGAGAGAGTCGAGTGCTGTTTTATGGATTTTTAACGTCTGTTAACCAAAAAAGGAAAGATTTTGTTTGGTTCTGTTAACCAAAAGTGAGGAAAATTTAGTTTGATACATGGAGTTCAAAAACCATATTTACAAAAAAAAAATCGTGGGGAGAAAGAGAGAGATGGGATAGAAAACCAATCAGGGACAACATGAGTTTATAAATTTTTATATATGAGCATAGAGAGACTGGGATAGTCAATAGTGATTATCATAGAAGTAGAACAGAAGCTCAGTGGCTAACGTTTGTGCATGGGGAAATTCACTTTGAGGAACTGTCGGATTCAACGGTATCCATGACGACCGCACATACCACAAACCAAAAAATTCAACTAGCCCTTATTCTCGAAAGGGACAGTCAACCATTCAGGGTGATCTCAAGTTATTTCGGATTTGTGTGATTGGGAAAATATGATTCATGGTGACTGCACATCTCTAAACCTTTGATCATGTTCCCGATGTCTTACAATTTTAAAACAGGCCTCCAAACAGACATTGAGGTACAAAAAACCTATTGCACAAAGCAGCTTGCTGAATTTGGAGGCCATTAAAGGCTTTAAATATGTTCACATACAAACGGGATTATCAAACAATGAGGCACCAAAAGCGGCAAGTATGGTCACCGTTACCTGCGGGCCTTGAATAGGATGAGCGCGTTAAAGGGTTCTCTATTAGGGCCAAAAATGAATGTAACAAGTATGGTCACCGTTACCTGCGGGCCTTGAATAGGAGTCAAGTGCGGTTTTCAAGAGGTAATGACCCAAACACTGAAAATCTCTTCATGTTCCCAAACTATTTCAGATGCATCTGAACAGGGCTCTTTATTAGTGCATATGAGAAAAAAATAACGGAGTTCATGAAACGCTTGTGACAACGTCACACTTTCAATTCGCACCATCTTTGAACATTTCATCGAAATTTGTTGCAAAATTTCAAATTTGCGGATGATTGATGTAACTGACGACGAACGAGTCGCATGGAGTCAATCCGCACAATAACAAAATTTCCTCAAAATCAGACGATAACTCAGTTTTTTGGAATTTTTGGATGAACAACAGTTTTTAACATGTCAAGAATTTGTGAAGAGATAGACATGACCAATATTGTTTGACAAATTCAAAATGTTCGCTCTTTTACTATTTTACTAACAAAAGCCATTATAAAACTCTTGCTATCGTAATGATCAAATAGCCAATTAAATTCAATGTTACGGAATGCATTTTGACAAGTAACCTGCATTGTATCGGAGTTTACGATATGCAACCAAGGACTGTCTTAAAATCGTTTTTGGAACTCATGGAAACCCAAAATTGGTGGCATATCACCAAACGGGTGGAACAAAATAAATAAATAACGGTAACATAATTATATGAGTAATTATATCATTTCTCCCAGTAAAATTTCTTGTTTATTTTAAAATTTATTTTATTTAGCTGAGGTGTAAGTAGCCACTGAACTTACGTTCTTATACTGAACAAGATAGGGATTCAAAATTGGAAGGTAGTCAGGTGGCTTTTCATGGAATAAGTGAAAGTACAGAGTTACCATCAAGGAGGCAGGGGATGGTAATGACCCGGGAAGGCATTAAAACCCATGCTAGTCTCTTCGTCGGCAATATACTGCCTTTAAAAACAGAGCGCACGTAAATTATGGAGCTTTACCGTTGTAAAACAGCGTGAATCGGCATTCGGACCTTCTTAAACCTTCAAGACTGCTTTTTCAAGGTTAACATACTAGTTAAACCCAGATGTGGAAACGTTAGGCCACAAGCCCGTGAAACTGTTCATTATACGATAGAAATATCTGACTTCATCCGGATCGAAATGTTTCATTAGGTGGAATTGGCGGCTAGCGCAGCTTATGAAGTATCCTTAAGGATTTCACAATCAAAGCCCTGTTTACGGCTCACGATTGAAAATCGGTTTTCGAGTTGGGTTCGCAATCAATCACACTGCACAATGTTGACCAGATTGAGCGATTACCAAATGCGATCGGTAAATGTACGACTTCTATTCCTTATATTTCTCCGTCACAAAGAAAACTGGACCATTCTCTCACCCGACTAGTTAGGGAATGATGGGTATTCATTCAATTCCCTTTAAAAAAAAGAGAGGAAAGAAATAACAATTAGGCGGAACCTTCCGTGATTACCGTTGGTTGTTCCGAATGGGTTCCGTGGGCTGAAAGGACACAGCTAATGAGGTAATCTCAAATATGGTGACAACAAATTAAAGAGTGAGCGATGTGTGCTAGAGGGAACACGGCTGCCGTTCACGCTTTACCCAGGCTTTAGGACTGGCTGCAATGAGCGCAGCCGTGTTTATTAGCTGTGGATTGTTTGTCAGCATTGTCAAAAACGTTCAAATAGCAACATGCACCATTCTCTTAAGAAATAAAATAACATTCTCATTCATATTTAGCTATTCCTCATTCTGAGCAGGTTTGGGGTTTCAGCTTTTTCTTGAACTCGGCTGTCAAATCCAAATCTTGGATCTTCCTCCACAAGTATTGATTGAAGTGGAAATTGCACCCGCAGATCTTAGCGTTCGGAAACTCAGCTCTCAAAGCACTTGTGGCATCGTCCTCAAAATCAACCTTCGCGTGAAGATGGCCACTTTTTCACTTGAGCAAACAACCGAACAGTATGGGAACTGCATTGATCTCAGATGAAGTGGACCCCTTGTCACAGTAGACGATACAGATTTGATTGAATTGTTTAGGAAAACTGAAAAACGTACCATCCATAACGTAAACAATGAAGAAAGGCAAGAACAGTTCTGCCCAACGAAACTGCGAAAACAATAGTTCTATTCCCATTTGAAGGAGAATCGTCAATGATGAGGTAGTCACTTACGATAGTAAATTACGATGTGTGGCTCTAGTTTTCCCTGTGCTTTCTACATCGGTAGCCGTTGATGGTCTACCTTTCGCAGTTGATACTTCCATTGTGACACGGTCGGATGGTATAAACTAACTTCATCAGCCGAAACATGGACCGAGAAAAGTGATAGTTCAAAGGTAGTTCAAGCAAGTTAGCGTCGTACAACGATTGTAAACACGGTGTTCCGTCAGATAACACGGAAAATCTTACTAGCAGTGCTAAACTACAGTTGACCATTACCGTGTCCTCTCAGCCCACGGTTCTTACAAAATTTTAGTAGTTTGTCCCCTCAGCCCACGCTACCTCTCAATGATGCCAACTTTTGAAGATATAGCTGCCGGTTGTTACCGCAAGTAGTGGAATTCATTATTCTGAGGGACAGTTTTGTAAATAGTGCACTGACGCCCTCCAAAAAAATCTACCGACTTGAGTGAGCAGAATAGCTCATTCACGTATCGTAACACGAATGTATACAATCAGTTTTAAAATATTGTAAGTATCAAAATGGTTCATTGCAAAGTAGAATAGTAATCACGTGCAAACATTGCAATTGCAAAAAAACTAGAATTCAGGGTTGTGCAACAGCAAACTACAGCTGGTATGTTTTAAGAACGCATTTAGAGCTAACAAACACAATCCGCGGTTGTACTTATCAAAGTCGGTCTCTCAATCATTCTCGTATTTCTTCTGATAATCCAGTAAGAATAGGATTTTTCCGAAGAAGTTTTTTCTCTACGGTCCTCTGTTTTTTGGGTCGCTGAATTAGAATTTCAGGTTTTCCCCCTCGCCAGAGGCGTACTTACGCTTCAAGGAAAGCAAAAAATATCGACAATTTTGGACTTTTTCAAAAATGGTAATTTTTATCGAAAATACTACTATTTACTAACTAAAAGAAGACTAAATTTTCTACAAGATTATATGATCAAGTTTTTTTTCTATCTTCAATAGGACCGCCACCAGAACGCTCAGAAAATGTAGCATGTTTTTACTCCAAATGAAAAATGCAGGAAACTCGAATATACCGTTGCTCTTCTATGCTTTTGAGTCGTGATAGCCCTATAAAATGTCTTTCAATTAATAACCGATGAGTCTGCTTCATTATAACTGGTTGGATGATCGTCAATAAGGTGTGCTTCCAGGCCCGCGCGCCAGCCTAGGTTCCACCGTTACATCTTCTTACTCGTTAATGCAACGGGGAGAAAGTTTCTTTGGCCTTCTATGATGGAGACCATAATTCCACCACAACTGAACAAGGTCAGATATAGGCCATATCTGACCACGGCGCACAGGTCAGGTTTCCTGAAGATAGCTCACCTCTGGCGAGAAGGCAAAACCTTAAATTCGGATTCAGCGACCCAAAGAACATAGAGAATCCTGAACACGGCATTTGTGACCATAGATTTACTGGATTATTAGGCAACCAATTTCCGTTATGCCCGATATTAGGTACCCATCCAATGACAATTAAATTCGTATGCCACCGTCCTCTCATGTTTACCAAACATCACCTAAAAACATCACTCCGAGTTCAATCATTTTCCAACCAACATTCCAAAACACAAGTGTTGGACTTCGTCGGGAGTGGCTTAGTCCGTACCACGAGCGATTGACGTTAGGATAAATTCATGCACGTGACAATTGATCCGACGACGCTGAAATTTATAGGGGGCCATCAGGGAACTAACTTGAATAATCCATAAAAATGTCATAAAAATGGTTCAATTAGTCGCGGTGTTTCGAGTTTCAATACGCCCTTGCGCAGTAGTTGTCACTCATTAAATTACGATCAAATTCATGGGGAACCATCCTGAAAGCTATAATCAACAATATCCACGAACATGATATTGCTGTTATCGCTATTTAAGACCGATATTCGACTTATTGGGCATATCTGTACCACGTTCACAGCGGTTCAGCCCTTTCTAAATAAAGTAGGTAATACGTGCGAATTTCTTTGGGCTAATGATGCTAATTAATTTGGAATGTGTTCCCAGCCTCGGATGCCGAAACGAAATAATTGCGGTCGAAAAAATGAATCCCTAATTAGAAGGTTGTAGTATTTACATATTCATGTGCATAGAAGGTCAGGAAATAATAACGCCCACGTAAAACTCCGTTGGCATAATAAAACTAGATCTCCTCCTTGGCCATCGCTTCGTGTGGGATAACATCAGCTTGGTGACCAAAAACACCAGAACATAGTACAAATGACGTGCCACTCGTTTCGCTTCCGAATTATGTGGTGAAGCTTTCATTCATGGAGATGAAGAATGGATTTGGTGGAAAAAAACGTCTGCCAAGTCTGGTGGGCAGTACACACTAATACAATTCCTCCCAAACTAATGCAATTATTGAAACATGAACTGGTACATCCTGAGAAATCGGTGCTCCAGAAAATTCATGTATGTGCAAGAACATATTGTCAATTCGAAGGCAATTCAACATCTAAGGCGTATAGGGTTATCGCGAGGTGATGGAATGGACTCGTTGCCCCTTCCCAGGGCTGGGGTGATATGTTAGCAACACCTGGACGGAACCCGTGAAGATAAAAACTGCAGGGACATGCTCAGACTTAACAGTTTTGAGACACAGGAACCTTATCCTTCCACACTCACTGGGCTTTCTAATGGACAAGGACTTAGTGGGGAGGGAGAAGGATCTTAATCGATCTTATATAGTAAATATGTAATTTCCAAGAGGCAGGTAATAATTGAAAGGAATGACCAATTTTGCCTTGTGAGGCCTTGCGAGAGAAATGGGTATAGGGCAGTCAATACAAAAGTGTAAATAGTTCGTAAAAATGCTCTGCTACCATATACCAAGAAATGAGGTGGTGGAATGGACTAGTTGCTCTTTCAATGTGCTGAGGAAAATGTCGCAACACTCAGAGGACTCTCCTGCAGGTAAAAAGCTTCAGGTTGATGTTCAAGTTAGCAGAAACAAAAAGGTGAATCCATATCGCTCACAAGGGGACTAACTAATCGGCACAATCACCGGCAATTTCATCAGAATCTTCCCATTTCTATAGGAGTTCCGTTTGAAACATCCAATCGAAATTCATAGCATCATTCCAAAATTTATGTCCAAGAACAAGCGCAGGTTCCTACCAAAGTACAAGCATAGTGAATGTGTCGAACATTCCCCAAAATTTTCTTTCTGGATTCGTTTTGATCAAGTTCGATAAGTTTAATGTAGTGCAAGAGAAAAAACAATGTTAACCGCAGAGTAGAGAGGGTCTCATGTCCTCATGAATGACCGTTCATTTAACTAACCAAACTAGTTCACTTAAGTACTAATAATATCTTGTCAGGGAATTGAGAGTACCAGTTTTTGTTCATGATGTTCAATAACGAACCTTTGCAGTCAATGAAGAGCAAACATTTCTTACCACTTTCAAAACTTGCTGGATAACGAGTAAAAATATATAGATCAGCAGCTTTAGCCAAGAGTAATTGTATTAAAGTTAATACAACTTTGGTAAAAAGCAGTCTGGTTGAACTGGGTTTGTCAAATCTGTTTTTATCGTTCTTAAAGGGTAAAACTAAATGTGTGAATTGGATTGGTGTGTGTGATTGAAAAATCTATGTTTTGGTTTATTCTTGTTTCTATTTATATAAAGACCGTTCAATTAGGCGAAGTAAATATTGAAATTTATTAATATCTCGAATGAGCCTACTCGAATCGCCTTGAGTTCATTCGTTTGTTTGTATATGTATGAATGTTAATGTGAGCAGGTGAAAACCTGGTGAAAATATTGTTTATGTGAACAGGTGAAAACTTGGTGAAAATATTGAAGCTCAATAAAAAATTGATAATTCATTGGCATATACCGTCAGCACCTAAGTACTGGGTGTTTTGTGAGGAGGTATAGAATGTGCTTCATCTACAAAGCCAACTCGAGTATGAGCGACCTCCATATCCACTATGCTTTCTGTTCTTTTGTCTGCTAACACCGTATGATTTATCCTTGTACCTGATTTGTATCAATTTCCATGTTCAAACTTAGTACACGAAATATTTGTATACTCCGGTTTTCTCAATCTCGCTACCAATAAACATTAAAAGAAAATTTAAATACATTTATTGGTATAATTTCAATGGAATAATATTTTCAAGAAGTCAAGTTCCTTACAATGTTTACCGTATGAAACATATGCTAGCATAGTGTAGCGTTTGTAGTGTTGGTGGATGGATACATCAAGTTATGTATTTATTGTCTGAAGTTCCATTGAAGTGGATATCACCTCTTATTCCGTAAATGTAATTAGATCTTGCAATCAACGTTTCATTTATTTTCTTCCCGTAGCGACCTAAATGCACATACTTATTTAGATGTAGTTGATTCAGTTTCCATCGACCACGTTTAGTCATTATAAACCAGTGATCTGCGTTTTTCTGCTCACAACAGAAATACCAGACCTTTGCGTAACCATTTGCGCCGTTTTTTACCCTATCATTTTACGGGAAGTGGAGTGGCCGGATCATGGCTTTAGCCTTGACAATGGAGATCGAAGAAAGATTTGAGAAGCCACAACGCCGGGAAGCCGATCGAGGACAATCTGCGATACAATCGAGAACCCCGATCCCGTTGTTGACAAACTCAAGCGAGGCCTCCCGAAGAAAAAGGCCAAACCCCGAGGCACACCTGTTGCACATATTTACTTCAAGACCAATTATTTTAACGTATTGTGCTCTTTAATACGCTGATCTTGGCTTGAACAAATGATTTAATGTAATAACAATCCAACTCTTTTGTCCTGGCTTTAGTCAAGGATCCTTCTAGCAAATTAGATGTACGAATATCGTACTGAGCCTTTGTACGTCAGGCAGCCCCCCAATCAGCTCCTATCAATGACCTATCCCACTTTCAATGTCAGACAATAGTTCATACATTTTAATCATAGATTAGGAACATCTCACGTGCCAGTGGTTTTCGGAAGCACAGTGATACTCAGTGATGATATTAAAATGTATGATGTGCTGCAAGGAAACAGAATTTCTGTTCTATAAATTGCCAATATGTTCTGCTCTTATAGGTTATGATGTCGATGATGCATTGATGATGAAGTCAACGCTTCACCCAACCACCACCAAATTCAGCTATGCAAATCGGTCATACAATATTGTTGCAAAATCGCGTAACGCGCATTTATAAAGGGTGTCCCAGGAGTTATGCACAATCCGACTCCTACATGTTCTACAACTCATTTCCGACCAAAAATGCCTCTTAGCAATTTTTAGTCAGAGGCCTCGTTTTCGAGCTATTCGCGATTCAAGATTTTTTTCGTGTTTTCGACCTTATGTCATCAAAACCGCCATAACTCCCTCAATTTTGGAGATAGCTCAAATTTGATGACACCGTTCGAAAGAACGTTCAATTTTCTATCTATTTGATGTCAGAAAACTTCTTTAAAATTACATTGAAGATGTGCGATTGCTGCTCGAAATGGCAGTTTTGTCAAAATCTTGAAATCGCCTGTTTTTCATCTTGCCTAGAAACCCCATGAATGCTTGACGCAGAACTGTGCAGGCCCGGCAAAACGTGAGCCAAAATGTCAGCTTCCCAACGGTGTAGCCGCTTTGGTTTTTAAAAATATTTTTAGTTAAGGAAACGGAGTTTAAATGCAGAAAAACGTTTGTTTTCTGTTAAAATTGAGGTTTTTCCAAAAGTCTCGAAGATGAATGCGACTCATGGCAGTCGGAAATGAGTTGTAGAACACGTAGGAGTCGGATTGTGGATAAGTCCTGGGACACCCTGTAACACTAAAAAATACCTAATGTTTGAAAATTTCAAAAGCTTCGGAGGATGCACTGTCCTGGTCAGGGGCAAGGATATGCAACGACCCGCACGACCCCCCGGTCTTGAAGGAGGGGTTGCTTTGTGCGCCGTGTATTATCAACCCCAATCTGATTTGGCCGTAGCATTGGGTGTTGAAATGTTGATATTTGTTGTTTCTGACCAATTTCAATTTTAGTAAAATGTTTGTTGACTCGAACATGTTATCCAGTTGTTGGACAATGGTAAGATATTGTGGTTTAAATCGAGTTCGTATAAAGAGTTAGAGTTTGAACAAGTTTGAAACGCTTGCGTACGAATTCGCAACACATTGAGACATTTTCATGAAGGGTGTATACTTATAAAGCAGAATGTCCCACCGACTCGCAAAACGTGGACACGGCGACAAGGAATAATGATAATGGAAGCTCAAATTTCAACCAAGAAAGATATTTATTTTAAATATACACAAAAAATGAATATTAATTAGTTGACTCAATATCCATAGGCTCAACTTTTCGATTTTCGTGTTTTTGTATTATACAATTTTCGTGGACAACTTTCAAGAACAATTTTCTCAACGATTTTTTGTTTATGTGCCATAGCAAAGGCATGAAAATGTCAAAAACAAACGTCCATCCGCCGTACGCTGCTCGCCGTCCATCATACGTCATTCGGAGCTTTTTTCCGAAACTATAGAACCGACGTTTACAAAATTTTGCTAATCTTCAATTTTATGAGGATGTGTCCTTAATCTCTTCACTCAGCTTAATCTATCTATCTGCAAAGCACTAATTCCATTTATATGGGTAGAATCTGATAATAAACAATAAACCATTGTGAAATAATTTGCAGCATTTTCATTTCAGTTTGAGATGCCTAACTAGAGCACCACACTCCAGGTCGCGGCCCTGTCCTTGTAGTTTTAGGCGAGACACCTTGCCGCCGGTCATTCTTCTCACATTTTACAAATCTTGACCTCCCGGTTCTCCAGTTACTCCACATTGCCACTACTAACCAGGATATCCACGTAATTTGTTTTCCATATACTTACATATGGATTTATGTATTTGTAAATATGTTACTTTAAAAGCGCGAAGTGCGGTAAATGTTAGGATTAACCAGGAAACCCTAGCATTTCCCAATATTGTTGGTAAAAGCCTGATAACTACATGAAAAACGGTCATTTACCATAATCTTAGGATTGTCTGACCAATTTGGTGAATGCCCAAAAAACCTTGTGTGAATGAGGCATTTTCGGACTCTCTTGGCAAACGTGCGGATTTACCACGACTCGTTGTTAAGTGAAGTACCTACAGTTCACGTAATCAATTCAATATTCGTTGGAAACCTTCCATATACCCTGAAGACGAACCTGATGAACAAATAGGCCTTCAAGACATCAGATTGGAGCTTATAATATGTTTATTTTTCTTTTTTGGAAACGTTTCGTCCCGCTATGGGGACTTCTTCAGTCCTGTCATTATGTTATATTAAAGTATGTGTGTCCAACCAACATCATAGTTCTCAACACTCATGTGTTATTGTTGGAGTGATTTTCTCTTTTTGTATAAAATCATCATTGTAAATCCAAAAGGGAGTAGAGAGTTTTTGTAACATAATTCATGAGAAAATAAATGGGAAACTACTATGGGTAGCTTTTTTTTGTCGAAAAATTCCCAACAAACGCATTTTTCCACATTTTTATCATGAATTTCAAAAATGAGAAAATTGAGCTGCACCATTGAACATGGGTACTAAAGCAACTTCACATTTGGTTTGGATTTCACGCAAAATTTCGGGGAAGTTTGACCCCTTACTCGATTTTTTTTTTTGGGTTTGTGAAACCCATCTCTTAAACTAGCCAAGATGTGCAACCTAGAGATTACGCCGAAATTGGAGTGAAGGTATAAGTCAAGAGTAGCACATGACTAAGCATTGAATCCCAAGGTGAGGCCATGCGGCCTAACTCAGCCCTTCTGAAGGAGCTCTACAGCCAGGCTCCACGACCCGACCACCTACCTCACCGATTGCTTAAATAGTAAGCAAACAGTTGATCGTATTACAACCCGAGTGGTCTCATTCGACTCGGGGAACCAATTTTTATCTGAATCAAACAAAAAACCACCCTATAACATCAAAAATATTTAAGGTTTTTTTTTTTTTTTTGATCGATTAATCCTCAAACATATCATTTAAGGGTGATATATCAAGATGCCAAAATTACTGAACATCCCGGATTGATGTTGGATTTTTGATGGAAATTTCGTAAATAATTTACGAATTATTTAGGTCCAGCACTTTTGGAGAAATATTTCAGAAGGCGTACGGCGTACGGATTTATTTTTATTCAATTTTTGAAATCTACATATCTTGGAACGCAAACCAGCAAATTTTGAGCGAGGGGGGGGGGGGGTCGAAACTCTGTTTTCTTAGTCAGTTACAAAGGTTCTCTATAAAAAATTGCAAACCAAAGAACGGTACTTCATGGAATCGTTACTGAATCCCTAAAACGAATAGAAGGTATTTGAATATTTGTGGAGCCATTGCAATAGTATATTTGTTTTCCGAGTTATTTTAGGTTACTAGACATTATCTCTTACTGAGCACGCTATTTAGAATTATCTCAAACCTGGCAGCATAGGTGAGCTCGGAAGCGGAAAGTTCGGTCTCGGAGTTTCATTCCCGTGGGCCTCGCTCGCTACAGATGACCCGAGTGCGAGCTCCTGCCCTTCCCATCAAACTGGCGGCTTTCGTGGTTGAGTTGTCACTTTCTTCAGGGGCTTTTTAGTTCCACCTTGCTCTGTGTCCCGTCATTCATTCAAATTGCTTCCGCCTCGTCTAAATATCAACAGACTCCGCTCGTAGTCAAATCAAAGAAGATGCGTTGGATTAACAATTCACTAGTACACTTTCTTTTAATGACATGGAAGAACATTGGACAAATTTAAAATAATGCGCCTATAACGTATGACCGATTTTTGAAAATTTGCATACTATACAGGGTACCACAGATTTGATGTAAAAAAAGCTGCAAATTCTTTCACTGGGGTTTATTATTCATTTGGCTTCCATTCATGATTTGGATTTCTACTAAGCTTTGGAGTATGCGTGTTTCACAGGTGATAGAGCGATCATTGAATTTCAGGAGATATGCATAGAGCACGTAAATCGGTTCTCAACCAAAATACCTATTTGGATTCATCAGTTGATCATATTTGTGTGCCTCCTGGAATTCTATAATCGCTCTACCACCTGTGAAACACGCACACTCCAAAGCTTAGTAGAAATTCAAATCATGAATGCAAGCCAAATGAATAATAAACCCCAGTGAACGAATTTGCAGCGTTTTTTATTGAACCTCAATACCCCCCCCCCCAATAAAAACCTCTATAATTTATCAAGTCACTTTAGCACTCGTATTGCGTCAAAACTTCCCCAAATCCAAATTTAAACATTGTAGCCAGAGGTAGACTAATGTAGAGGAGGCACAAATATGATCAACTGATCAATTCAAATAGGTATTTTGGTTGAGAACCGATTTACGTGCTCCATGGATATCTTCTGAAATTCAATAATACCATAAATCGGGCCATACATTGGGAATGGTTTGACGTACGGACCTGGGGAGGGGCTCATTCGATTCCTCATGGGAAGTTCTTCAAAAAAAGTCCAAATTTAGGGCGCCTTGACTTTTTTTGAGGTTTTTAGGGATTTTACAAAACTTTGACAACCCCTAAAGGGCACTTTAAATTAAGTGAGAGTGCTGGCTAAAGAATTGGGGCGTTGTCGGACCAATATTGATTTTTTCTGAAAATTTCAGATTTTTTGCTCCATCCGTTTGGGAGAAATCGTGCGTACGGCTTACGGCGGACGGACGGAAAAATTTTTATAGCAGATTTCGACTCTACACCCTTTGAAACGTAAACCATGAAATTTTCAGGAGGGGTTAGAGCGATTACGTTGGTTTATCATTGAATAATAAACCAAAATTTTTTTGTAGGAAAACCAGACCGAAAATTGAGGAAAACGCCGTGAACCGCATGTTTATATCTCACCCCATATTTTCAAGAAATGATTTTTGAAGCACTGATTCCAAGGTAATAAAAAAATGATGGAAGATTAGTGGTTTATTTTGAAAGAATCCTTCAACAATACCAAGCTAAATTTCATGAGTTTGAGGAACTCAAAAAAATGGACCTTACATTGTCGACAGGTGACGACTCCATGGTTTGAGCATTTTCAGATTCAAGATACTAAATCGACATTCATCAAAAAATTTGGGAGGAGCGAAAACGAATTTCAAAATCGGAAAAATTGAGTTATGTCATGCTGGTTCTTAGCCGTCGATATCTCACCCCATTTTCAAGCAATGATTTTTGAAGCCCTATAAAATGTGTAAGTATGTCATAAGTTCACTTTTTCACTCAAAAACAACCTTTTTCAATTTTTGAGCATTTTCAGATTCAAGATACACATTCATCTTTGGAGGAGCAACGATATCATAGAAAGTAAGAAAACAGCGGTCGGTAGCTCTTTCCGTCATTTTTTGAGTGAATTGAGATAGAGCTGATCCCAGAAACTAACCGTAATCTTCAACAACAAAGGAGTTTCTCATAAATTTTCTATATTCAAAGTCATGTTGAAACTTTCCAAGTATGCTGTTAATAGTTTGATGCCATTCAAGTGAATTACACACGGCACCTAGTAGGCTATAATAGAAATTTGACCCGAAAGAATTCAAAACATCTTCTGCATTGATATTTGATGTTAAAGCGGTTGCTGAGTCGATTGCAACTGTTCGTGCCCAACCAAAATCTCACGTATTCGTGGAATACTCAAGTTTATGTGAAACATTTGAGGAAAACAAATTTTCCATGAATGATGTACAATCAGTATTTAGTCAAAGCTATAAAAGTATATTCAATGCCGCTTATGGTTTTTACGAAACAATCAGTTGTTTTGGATAACGTTCTGAATGCCGATGCCGTCCTCTGGTAACAACGTCAGTTTGAATTTCCTGTTCACAAACCAATTCGGAGGCTATTGAGACCATGTTTTTGCACATAGCTTTTTTCAGCATAACTACTCTACTGTAAATACTTGTGAATAACCTCTTGAACCTGCTATTCCGGCAATATTTTTAATACCGTTTGCAAAACAATTTCTTTCTATTTTTATATTTCATTAGCAAGACAACCCAAACAAAAATGAAATTATTCAAAAACGAATAATATTGGGATTTTCTACTTGCTTCCGGCAGGTAATTCCATAGCAAGAATCCAGGTGAACGTGCTCCAGGATGCCTCGGCTAATTAACTTGTAGTAAGGTAAAAAATAAGGAAAACGAGAGATAATAGAGATTCACATCTTATTAAGCGTCCATGGGTAAATATTGAAGGTTCCTCTTTCGAGGTTACGTTACTCAAAAACACTTGCATGAACCCCATGTATATAAATAACTGGCCAGATACTTTAAAATCCCCACTTTTCTTGCACTAAGTATCCGTAATAAAACACTGTGCAATAATTGGACAAAAAACTGGAATCGTCAAAAAGTTATAGGAACAAACAAGAAATGAATGCTAAAAGTTAACTTTTTTATTGGAGATACACTCAACAATCTTCCCTTATAGTCTGATCTTCCCTCATAGTCGCAAACCCCTGTATACTGCGCAGGAAAGCAATTTTTAGATAATTGAGGAAAATTTATGATTTTTCCTCTTTCTTCAACAGTCATATGTAGGTTCTTAGTGAAAACTCCGTTGTCTACGATGATTGTCTATGGCGTATAATCTTTGTCAGTTCAGTTTGACGTCAACAGTTTGCAATATTTCACGGTCCCGCCGAATACTGGGACATCTTAATCCATTTGTACCACGCTAACACGCAACAGCTGAATATCATATCAGGTGTGACAGACAATGACTCAGCTGGGGTCCGTACATGCCCTCTTGTAGGCGGAGCAAGATTGATAGATCATTGATTGCCACATGATTTCGTTACGAACGATAAGAGGGATATTCTGTGTTGGGCAGTTAACTAGAAACAAGAAACATTTTTAGAGCTGCGAGAATCGCCTTGTCATTTGTAATCAGTTACTCGAATGGGCGGGAGCACGTAGATCTCGAACGCGATAGTCCGTCCTACGAAGACATCTGATCCACGTAACATGTTAATGAAAGCGGAGAATGCATTTCAACACTAAAATTTGCTTTCAAAGCCATGAAGTTAGTACGTTAATAAATCCAGTCAAGCAGCAATATGAAAAACGCTGCAAACTATTACACAAAGGTTTATTATTTCTGAATCGGATGACCGCCGGACTACCAGTTCTGGACTGTACAACCAGAGACAACAACTCTTGGGAAACTTGGAAAATTCTTCTAGAGATCCAACTGAAATTGAACGAGATAAAATAAAGATTTATGTAAATCACTGATGTACGTATGATAGACATAGTCTGTGGTACATTACCTAAAGTCGGCACCTCGCGACAGCGAATCTTGTAATTGTACTCAAAATGAAAATACTTGGGATGCCGACAGCCACGCAGTCTAGCTCAGAAATACCGGTGATAGGGGTTTGCAGCTCGACCGCGTAAACAACCGATCTTTCAAATGCTGAGCGAACGGATTGTCGTAGTTTGTCCAGATTGGCCCATTAAGATCTGAATCGATCAAAAAATCTACACTCTTACATCGAAACTATTTGAGATTTCGATTTTTTGATTGATTAATCCTTAAATATAATCTATTATGGTCGAGACTACTGGCACATCCCAGATCAATTCGATTTTTGAGCCATATTTCGTAAATTTTAGTTCAATAAGAAGAACAGTCGGACTGCGCACGGGGGACAAACGGATTTTCTAATTTTTTTTACTTGATCTTAGAAATCCACCCCTCATGAACAATTCTTGAAAGGAGGGTTAACAATTTTTCTTTGTCGATTTCAAAGATTCATTAACGAAAATAATAAAACGAAAACTTCCCCAGTGTTTCTGAAACCTGAAAATAGCTTTGTATGTTGTTCTAAACTACAATGGAATTAGAAGACAAAAATGTCGGCCAAGTTGGGTGCTGCCTCCTCGTCTCTAAACATGATTAGATGCATCATTGAAATCTTTAAATAAACTCATAAGATTATAGTTTTAGAAGACGTTGAAATTATACTAGATGCATGGATTATACAAGGATCCACGGAACGAAACGACACAGGCATGAACGCTTTCAAATGATGTGACATTTTAACAAACCTGAGATCATATGTTATAAAGGGAACTCCAATACCCACCAATTTGGACGAAATGGTCTTATCTTAGATAGGTGGCCATAATATTTATTAATATTATATAGAATACATATCATATATACAGTATTCTAGTATCCGTGTAACTTGGTAGACGGTTTTCCTTTAACATTGTTTGCACTAATGTTGCGCTCGAACGTTATATACATAAATATTTATTGTAAATACTGGTGATCTACAAAAAATGCGATCCACTATTGAAATTATGAACCATCTTGTAAAAATTTTGCATCATTTTTGACCGGGTGCGACAAACGGGGACACCCACAACTAGTCGAACCCTCCAAGGTTGACAGCTCATTTGGAAACCACGAAGGGCGTGAAGAACTTTCGTTTACTACCGCCAACTCCTCAACCAACTGTGGTAAAGAAGTCTGTAGCGCTAGCAGAGCTCCTTACTGACGGATTCACCTGCGCGTGTAGATCTTTTAGTAAACAAAGAAAACAGTGAAATCTGAGGACTTCCATAACATTTCTTCAAATGTATGTTTCCCAATAAGATGGAAACTGTTTTTTAAAATGTTTTTCAATGGAAATAGCATACATCAAATGTTTTACTTCGACAACGTATTGTCTCAAGAGCACGAGGGGTCAAACGAAATGTATTAAATAACCGAAAACGCTTCGCCGCCAACACCCCAAAACCGCAAATCTACAAAATTAGGTTTTTGATAAATCATATTCAAAGTTGACTCTGATCAGGAAAAATCGATATTAATACTTACGCATATTCGTGGTTTTGGTGTTGTCAATTTTCCTTCCTAAACTGAAGAATTGGGATTGTGACATTGTGTGTTTTTTGGTATTTTCCCATCTAAATTCAATTTTTTTCTAGATTACCTATCTGATTTCTTTTTAGAGGCTTCGTTTCTAATTTATTTCAATTTTACGATGTTTTCCGTGTTTTTAATCCTAGGTGATTAAAACAGTGATAACTCTGATGATCTGATGATCCTATCGGATAGGTTACCCAACATGCAAAAATATGTTGATTTAGTGGTCATAAATTCAAACCATGCAAAAAAATGTCAAAACTCAAGAATCGTATATTTTTTAAACCGCAGGACAGCATACCTGTAACATCAGTCATTGAAGTCCTGCACCCCTCAAGGGACAAACTTGGCCCAAATCTCACCTCTAAAACTCTAAACAGGATTTTCTTTTTAATATTTTAATATTAGGATAAAATCAATTTTAAAGATATTTCAGTGGAAACTGAGGTTTTTAATGAAAAATTAGTCGCTCATGACTTGGAAAGATAATTTATGGTATTCATATTAATGTTTATGCTGAATCAAATGATGGGTTCCCAAAGCTTTGCGATTGAGCGAAATCCAATTTTCGAACAGTCGAAATAGTAACAGAGGACACAGGTTGTGTACAGGTTTTGTTTGATATGTTTTGTTGATGCTTTGAGATCCGAATTTGACAAGTGTTCGTGATCTTTAGAATCACACTTGTCGTGTCTTCAGTTACAACCTCACCTGTTTCAAAACTCGACTTTTGCTAGATCTCAGATGGGCTTAGCTAAAACATTAATGTTGATACAACCATTAACTTCTGAAGTCATGGACAAGTATTTTTAGCGTAACAAAACATCGTTTGTTTCATGAAAACCCCTGCATTTCTGACAGCTAAATAAACATTCGTGATTTTTCACATTGTGAACGCTGTTGAGTTTTGAGGGGATAGCAGTGACGTGAACGATTGACATTCGAGCTAAAAAGGGGGATACGCTTAGGTGATTCGAGCAAAGCTGGGAACCATTCTGAAATCATTAGTTAGTCTTGAAAAGATCGAAATTTCCGAAATTCATTTCGTTTTTGTCCTATCACTTCTGAACAATCCACCCTAGCTAAAACCTTACAGGAAGGCAAAAAGAAGAGAATGGCAAAAAGGACGATAAAAATTGAACAACATTGTGATTGCAAGGGCGTTCTGAGAGGAACACTACTTTGAGTGATACTGACGATCAAAGATCGTCAAATGGTGATTTTTAGCCAATTTGAGAAATTCGCCGTTTTTCATCCGCTGATTACTTCTTAATAAATTATTTTAATTTTTAAGTTGGATAACTCAATCGACGCAGAATTGCATGCCCTTCAATTTGTCTCTTGGTAACGTTTCCAGTTAGATGTTTTTCAGATTTTATATGCGAAAAGCTGATTTAAATGTCGTTGTTTATGGAAAACCAAAAGTTGAGCTCTCTCCGTAGAGGTTTACAAACCCATATTAATCGTTTTTCAGGCTGTCTAAGATTTTAGAATGATTTCTCTGAATCACCTCAGGGTCCTTTCCTAATTTTACTGGACTACGCGTCAAGAGAATTTCGTCTTTACAGACACCAGAGCTGATCATCAACGTCCTGCGGCCTCACGACCTACTTGCTGGTAGGACCTTAGATCCTCCGCTGATTAGCTATCGCTTGTGCGTCGGTTAATTCAATTATTGTTGGAATTTTTGAAGTCGTTTCGGATATCATAATTGGTCGAGTAGCGGCACAGTGGGACGAAACGGCCTTTTCCACGGTCATTGCCCGAGAGAAAAAACTTTTTTTACGGGTTCTGGCCCCACACATTCTGAATCTTTGTTTCAGGCATAACTAAATAATTGCTGGGAAGCAATAACCCTTCGAAATCATCCTGCAATTCAACAAAGAACAACTTCGAGCGAATTCAAATAATTGGATATGTGGAACACTTATTTTCTTGAATTCACAGATTCTTTATTTTATTGTTTATACCTACCACCGTTACTAATTTCAAGTCCATAGTTCTATGTCCAACAAGTACCATCGTTTTCCACAAAAGTGAAATTGCCAATCATGCGCTTCAACCTCAACCCGCCCGCATATTGCATGACATATCTGTCTTGTCGCCCATATCTGGGTAACCCATTCCCAAGCTCACGTGTAGCATCTCCAAAGTTGATTCGTCGTGGCCGTGACTACGTTGCTCATCTGCTCTTCACCTTTGGGACAGTAATGATACCCGACAACCGCCCAACGCCGTCTAACGACATTGCCCAATAAACTTGACGTGAACTTTTATCTTGAGGACTTGGGCAACTCGTGCATCACTCGTGAAAATGAGGCCCTTACTCTATCGAGGGTTACTCGTTTTGAGGAATGTATGTAGACACGAAGATCTTCTCTCAAGAAGGTAATATGAAGAAGAGCTAATGTAACGCTTAAATTGATATCCTTGTTACTTATTTCGTTGTAGATGGAGGTACCTATACTTGCGAACAACTGCAACCAAATATTTTGATATGATTCAGGTAAATTTAAGGAATAAGTTATTGAAACAACAACATTGAAACACGTTTACTAGTGTACAAAAACTCTGAAAATTGGAACCTCAACACTTACAAGCAGAGAAAATGGTCTTACAAAGACACGCAACCCTCTAAAATAGCGTCAATTGAAGGCAAGTTGGATTCCAACGCAACGCTCTGCTGAATATATTTCATCTCTTTTGAAGAATAATGATGTTTAATTTGTGTTTAAATACCTCTTGAGATCAGTTTTTTCTTAGTTTTCAACAATTAAAAGCAAAGTAGTTTTAAAAAAACATTCCTATTTATCATTACAGCTCTCTAATTTTCAATGTTAGTTGGAATTCTCAATAAAACCGTCGATTATTTGCGTTACCTCTAACAAACAAAATTTCTGTTTTTGTAACTCTTCCCGGTAACACATTTTTGGGGCTGGTGGTTGAAACCATGTCTATATTTATATATCAAAATTGTCCATAAAAGTTATAATTTTGCCTGAACTGTGAAAACTTTTGATGATGTAGTATAGAGGTACACTTGGTTTCTCACAGAAAAGTCCACGAAGGATGTTAAGCCTCAATAACAGCTTTTGTTTAAAGTATTTTGTTGGAATGGGTCGTATTGGTGGAATCGAAAAGTGGTGACATTGGTATCAAGTTGGATGTTTTATGCCATTCAAATGATTTTATAAAGTCTGGTATTGTCACAAATCTTTAAAATGTTGCCTTTCACGAAGAAAAACTCTGAAACATATTTCACTGGGGTTTACATGGCTTGCGTTCATGATTTGAATTTTACTCAAACTTTGGAGTGTGCGTTCTACGGATAGGATAGAGCTATTATTGAATTTCAGGAGATATGCATGGAGCACGTAAATCTGTTCTCAACCAAAATACCTATTTGGATTGATCAATTGATCATATTTGTGTGCCTCCTGAAATTGAATAATTGCTGTATCAACTGTGAAACACGCACACTCCAAAGCTTAGTAGAAATTCAAATCATGAACGCAAGCCAATTGAATAATAAACTCCAGTGAAAGAATTTGCAGCGTTTAATATTGAATTTAAATACCGCCCCCCCCCCCCCCCCCTTGAGATCATCCATTTTCTTTAGTCGTTTGCGTTAAAATTCCCCAAACCCAAAGTACGATGTAGCCAAAGGAAGACTGATTAGAGGAGGCACATATATGATCAACTGATCAATCCAAATAGGTACTTTTTCAATTTAGCTCTATGTAATCTCCTGAAATTCAATAAAACCGTCCGAATTAGTACAGATTCGTTGAACGCAAGCCAATTGAATAATAAACCCCAGTACTTATTTACCCCAGTAATAATATTGAATAATAATCCCCAGTAATAATATTTACCTATATATTATCAGAATGCTACAACCCGTGTGGTCGCCTATAAACTACAAATCCCATCGGCTATCATCCAGTAACCATTCATCAAAATTACAAACAAAAATAATAAATTAAAAAACGCAAATTTTGCCTGAACACCATAAATCGGGAATGGTTTGACCTACGGATATTCGACTTGTTTTAAGGTTTTTACGGATTTTGCAAAACCTTGACAGCCCTTAAAGGGCTTTTTAAATTGATGTTGAAGAGCTGGCTCAAGAATTGGGGCGTTTTTGGACCAAGATGGATTTTTGGTGAAAATTTCAGATTTTTTGCTCCAGCCGTTTTGTGAGAAATCGTGCGTACGGCGGACGGACGGCAAAATTTTTATTGCAGATTCGGATTCTAAACCCTTTGAAACGTAAACCATGAAATTTTCAGGGGGGGTTAGAATTTTTTTTTTTTTCCAGAGCGATTACAATGGTTTATTATTGAATAATAAACCAAAAGGGAAATACTGGGAAGGAAAACTGAAAATTTGATTCTACTTCAAACTATTCATTGAATTTTTCTGTCAAAAGTTAGTACGACGGGTATACTAAATTCCTTAAGTAAGAAAAATGCCCAAGGTTGAAACAACTGAGCTTATTAATGTACATTATGAGGATAGATGATAGTTTTTAAATTTGAAAAAAATAATGCACATACGCAAAAGCTAGTTTACAGACCAAATTTGTCAATCCTTGGAAATCCAGTTGAAATCGGAATGAAGTCAGGCTTGATGGAAAGATTTTGGTATGAAAAGATGAAAAGATTTGGGTATCTGTATATGAGTATACTCTCCAAGGCCTAGGTATACGGCGGACGGACGATTTTTTTCCAATTCGGATTTCCATTTTTGGATTTTACACATCTAGAACAAAATCCAAAAAATTTTGAAGGGCGTTAAAATTGTTTTTCTTAGTAGATTACAATAATTGTAATGAATAATTATTATTCATAGTTGAACCAATAAAACAAAATCAGCGATCTAGCGATCTTATATTATGGTGGATATTTACGGTAGAACCGACAAGAAATATTGTTATAACAATCATGAAATCCTTGCGGCGTTAAATCACATTCACTTTCATTTCGGTTTTATGAGCAAAACAATGAAAATTTTGTGCTTTTCGGTGCTCGTCACCAATGGGAAACGGAACAGCTTATCGCTTTTTAGAGGCTATATATTTCGTGATTAATATTCGCTATCGGAATTATAGGGAATATAATACCAAGGAATTGATTTGCTATATCAGGGGGCTAGGAATCACCCAATGGGGTTGAACAAAAGGTACCGAGAAGGGACGGATGAGGGTTTTCGAGGTAGCTGAATCGTCTGTCTGTCTGTCCGTGTTCATTTGTTCTTTTTTCTCACCGAGCATTTAATATCTTTCAAAATTTAGCGGTACAGCACAAGGCGAAGGGGAAGAACTTGAACAAAAATAGCCAACGGATTGTAAGACACCAAAAAATCTGCTACCAGCTATACAGCTAGATAAAATAAAGCGATAAAAAGTTGCACTTACAATCAGCGCAGGACAATCCTCCAACTTATGGCGGATAGACAGATCACTTCCACACCTCCGACAGACAACATCACAAGCTGCTGCACTAAGCAGTTGTCAGTGGGTAAGTTGGATGATATTACCTATGGCTTTCTTGTTAACCTCTAATCAGTCTTTAATTGGAATGTTGGGTCACCAAGAGCAACAAAAGGAAAGATTTGTCTTGAAAGGTTGAATTGGCTCACTTTTGCTGGTAGAAGATCTAAACCACGACGCTTGTATCTCCTCGCCAGAGCATTAGTGCAACTTTGCCAGAGCCCAAAGCTGTTACTCCTTCAACAGTAAACAGAAACTTTGAATTTAGAGATCATCAGACTATTAATGCTTTATCGATGGTGTCGAGGTAGTCGCTCACTACCACCTCATTCTCAACTTCTAACAACTTGCAGTATCAAACAGCCTCTGCCACTGCCCTCAACTCCACTGTGAACACAAATGCAACATCTGGTGGTTCAGTGACTTGGAATTTCGGGCTTTATTATTGTCATTACTCAGTCGCACAAAAATAATGGTTCTTTGTACAGAGCTTTCTCCATTACCTATAAACGAAAATGTTAGCAAATCGATGGTTCACAATTTGGGTTTGCTAATTTGTTTGCGGAACTTTGATTACAAGTTTGACATCCTTCAGAGCGCTGCCCTCAACAAATCTGCGTGCGCATCATCATTTCAACAAAGTAAAATATGATGCGCTTCCTACATGGACGAAACACCGAGAAAAAAAAGTTTACAGAAACCTCAGTTAGACTTCGTTTGCACAATCCGTAGTTCCAATCATCCGTCAAGGATTTTAACCTTCGGCTATACGGCGTTTTTGTGGAAAGAGAAAATTGAACGAGCGTTTCCAGACTCTCCATTAACGTCCTCATATGAAGATCCCAACACCTAATGACCTCAGAGGGTGCAGAAGCTCGAGGGAAATGGGACAATCGTGGGACCGCAAGGTCTCGTTTTGTGCGGTGCAGGTGACGAAACGACAACAGCCCCTATGCCTACTGCCGTAATAACGAACGATGAGCCGCTACGAAGATTCTTAACGAACGAAGACGTTTATTATCCGTCGGTTGAGGTCGGCCTGCGCAAATAACGAGCGAGGCTTCAAGGTTATCAGAAGCTGGCTAATTTTTTTTGTAGATTGTACGAAATTGTCTTTCGTAGGCAACGAAAAAAGGATCCTGGTGTCGAAACAAGTTGTTCAAACATTATTCGTTCATGGACACGGATTGAAATGTCGATATGAAAATGCTATGCCCGACACAGTATTTAGGTGCCCAGGCTCGGATCCAGGGGGTCACCCCCCCCCCCCCAAAAAAAATTTTTTTTTTTTAATTTTATGGTTTATAATAAGCTTATTTTGCAAACACACTTTTTTCTTCCTCTGATAATTATTGTACGGGAAAAAATGTTAAAGATAGACCTAAGTTTCATTGAAAATCTTTAGGTAAGGTCTTTAGGTAAGGACTTGGCTTTGGTTTGATAAAAAAATGTATTACATTTTCTAACAATGACCCCCCCCCCTCCCCCCAAAATGTAAGCCTAGGACCGCCACTGTAGGTGCCCATGTTTTGCTATGTACTGCATGAAATTATTTTGTCATTTTCGATTATTTTTATCTTGATTTGGCCACATCTGAAGAGAGAGGGCCCAAAAGTGGTAATGTATGTATTTAGATTGAAGTATGTACCTTTTTCAGCCAAATTTTCCATTTGGATCCCTCCAGATTATCATAATTAGCGATATGTTAATTGTAAAGGTGTCTTCAATCTATAGAAACGGAAACATTTGTTCTATCAGATGTCCAGAACAATAGATAATTCGTGTTTGAAGTTTTTTCTCCACAGTACGATTAATTTAATAAGAATGAACAAAGTTGAATAAGACCGTCATAATATTAAGTATCATAGTTTAATGACATATAGTATGCGCTGCATACAAATACAGAATCAGTTAAGTATAGATTTATAGATACTGTATTGAATATATTAATCATTTGATGAGATGAAGTTTAGGATATAGCGAGTTCTAACTAGTCGTAGGTCAGTGAAGGGGACAAAACCGTCAGCTGCGAGGTGGTTGAAGCGTTGGGAGTTATATTCAGAAATTTTTGTATGGAAGAGAATCGTAGTTCGGAAGGAGTTTTGATGTTGAAATCGGAGAATGTTGTTGAATTACGAACTAAAGGTGGACGTGTAATACGTTCTTCATGATTGAATTCTGCTGTCCCTCTAGACGTCTGAATTGGGAGTCAGAGCACGTTCCCCAAACTGGCAGGGCGTAAGCCCAAATGGGCCTTATGAAGGTTTTGTATATTAGCACCTTATTTGCGAATGAGAGATTGCGGTTATTTAACAGGGGCTTCAGCTGGTAAGCTCTGTTTTTAGTTCTACTAATTAGATCTGAAATGTGATCCTTGAACGTTAGTCAGCGATCGAGGGTGACTCCCAGATATTTATGATTGGAGGTCTTAGTTAGTGGAAATTCTTCATAGAGTAGAGGAACATCCTGAAATCTTCTACGGAAGGAGATTACTGCGCACAATTCGGAGGGAATAATTTTCAGTCTCGATTTTTTTTGCACCACTGGTCGAGCTCGTTGATGAAAGTTTGTAGGACTTCTGTGGCATCGCCATCGACAGCTCTGCATATCAGAGGTCATCTGCGAAAAGCCCAGAAAATTTTGAAGAAACTGGTAGAGGTAAATCATGACAGAAGAATATGAACGGATAAGGCCCTAACACACTTCTATGTGGGACTGAAGCCTGTATAGTTCGAACTGGAGAGCCCTCACTTCAGGTGTTTCTAGTTGAAGTGTGAAAACAAGTCACATCACGACTGGAAGGTAAGCAATTTCAAAGTTCCATTTCATGAATAAAAAGTAAGAATACAGTCACAATTGTTATTCCAATTCGTTCATAGCTTATTCCAGTTAACATTGATGCCTTACATTTTTTGTGAGTCCGAGATTTCGGCCGTAATCCACCAAACGCACGTATCCCATTGGTACTTTTTAGCAGCCAGGAACAACTGTGTTAGGTACTTTTTAATTACCCCCAGCCTGATACTTTAATGATACAATAATATCTCCTCCATTGTTCTAAAGTTAGAACTGCCAAAACTTCAGTTTTTTAAAATTTTCATGGATTTTGATTTCATCTGGTCATTTTCTTTCGAAATACTCAAAAATTATTATTATTGGGTGAATTTTCTTATAGGGGAAAACCAGTACATGCTCTGGCCCTTTGCTCGTCGAGCGCTTGGCCGAAGGTTGGGGTGGGTACAGTTTCTGAGGAGCTTTTAGAAAATCAGATTTCTTTCTTTTGGCGCTTGTTGTCAAATTAGATTCAAATTTTCTTTTCTCCAGGAATTAGTTGCTGATTATAAGTACAAAAACATTTCTGTAATGAACCTAGGGGCTCAGGTTTTGTGGTCAATCAAAGAGGAGCTATGGTTTTTGAGCACGCCCATGCCCTACTTCATCCTATTTTGATATCGGATTTGTATCTCAAAAAAGGACTTAGAAAAGTTAGTTGGTATTCAAGGAGCCGTTTTCATAACGAAGTCATTCTGTTGTATTAAGAAAATCTGGGAATCAATTACAAGGAGACACACTGATTTCCTAAAAGGCCCTTGTGCCTAATTAGTTCTTCAACCGAACAACTGAGCTGAAATATAAATTATTATGTCATCTTATTATCATATTGTCCCTCATTATGTCATCTAGACTACAAACTAAATGACTGCAAATGGCTTATATGCAGGAGTGGCCGAGTTTAGATGGTGCACCTTGGACTATGTCTAATACACACAGGAATTACGTGACATGATCATTTACTGCGGAAATAATAAACCTTTTTGTATTAATTCACACAGTTCTTAGAAGTATAATGTAGTCTATATTACTTAGTGATGATGCACTTTCAATGTTTCAAACTTTAGTTTATATTCACGTTCCCATAAATACTTTAGCTGCAAATTTTATTGCCGTTTCTTCATTAATGGAGTACCATTGGTTTCGTTTAATAAATACCCAATATTCGACCGAGCAGAAAAGCTATCCAGTATGAAAACAAATTTCAACTTTTTTAGATTCCACAAACTAGAAGCGTAAACCAACGATTTTTACAGATGTCTTGCTTAAAAAAACATTTTTCTATCCAATTACAAAGGTTAACTATTGTAGAAATAAAACTGAATATTCAATCATTATGTCTTTGTCTCGATACAATTCGTGATGGATGTTTTTTTCTCATTCCCATTTCTTGAAATTGCTTCAACCTCAAGCTTTTTGGCTCGAGCGGTGTTCTTTGGGTGTTTCAGGTATATCGCCTTAGCCCGTGGAAGGACCTACTGGCCACCATGCTATATGTTAGCAGAGCTTGTTGAATGACTCACCCTCTAATGTTGACTGGCCTGCCGCGAATTATTTTGGCACTTTAAAAACGTTGCTGCACCTTCTAAATACAACCCTTTCAAAATTACAGGTTTACAACTGCATTGCCTCCTCACAGATCTGGTTCCAATCTGGGTCGTAAAAAGTCGAGATTTTTGTTGATTGGTTTAAGTCTGCTTTCGGTCAGAATCTTCCCACAGACTTATGAGAAAGAGAAGATATCAATGAAGTTCATGAGGCAACTCTGCATTGAGCCGTGAAGGAACATGCACCTGCAAGCGATGTGTTGAAATGACGGATCTAGTCTTTACCCGATGCCTTGTGAGTGTGGCATTCTACTTGTAGGGAACTAGTTATCTTGGTACCTCTACTAATTTTTCTTTCTCTTCTGAAGGAAGATAGTGGTTTTTAGCAAAGTTCTGGTTAGCGGATCAGTTGAAGTTGGCAAGGAGTATCTATCAAGTTTCCGTAGAGTAAACCGATGATTCCAGACGGTGGTACGTCTGCACCAGAAGGCTCAAACTGGTGGAGAGTCAAGTTACAGATGACGGTGTTTCCGTGACATATAGCCTGCGTGCACCAGGAATAGGACTGATATTTTTGAGTAGAGGAAGTCGATGATTCCAGAAATATGCCTGCAGCATCAGACTTCGTATCTCAGGAGTGAAGAGGTGTTTCCAGAATGCAATTTCTACGGACATCAAAGTTCTTACTCGAGGGTGAGGCTAAAAGGTGTACCTACCATAACCTACTCGCAAGAGAGGGTTATTTGAGGTTTTTAGCAGTAATAACGCAAAGTTTTCAGCTTAGGAGAGAGCTTACTGACCAAGTGGAGTCCCGGCTTGGTGTCCGGGCTTGGTAAGGCGCGGGTCCCTAGCGCCTTGGTCCCTGCGCTACTCAAGTTTATTGGAATAATTATGTGTCTTCCGGGTAAGTTCCCTTACACTACTGTATTTGATACCGTTTCCTCGTGTAATGTGCGAAGAAAATCCGTATCCACAGGCAGGTAGTTTTCTTTCTGAGTCTACCTACAGGTAGCGGGAGCATTGTTTTCACTTTCGGTAGATGATTATTTTGCTGTCCAAAATCGAAATTTCCACTAGCTTTTTGAATTGTAGACCTTTTAGATTGTTGACTTTCGTTTCGTGTCTCTCTGTCCGTGTGTTGTGGGTGTGTCTATCTGTTTGTCCGTGTGTTGGCAGCCCCTTGCTACAAGCCTAGTTGCTACAGTTTCCATCCACTTGTGATTAACTTTTCAGGGTATAGGCGAGTTAGAATGTAAAATTTAATGGTTTCCTCGAAGTTTCATTATTCAGAAACCAATACATCGGTTTGAGCATGCATAAATGCAACATCTATTAAGCGTAATTTTCTCAGTTTCTAGAGCTAAAATTTTCAGGGTAGTCGGGGAAAAACGGTTTAGTGACACATCAACTTCTACGAATACTACCATAACGAACCTAATTCGTACGGGTTGCAATTTGATTTCGATGGCATTTTCAGGGGATTTGCGAGTAAGGCTATAGATGGACCCTGAGTTACATCTCTCACAAACCAATTTATCAATGCTCATGCATATGATCAAAATCTACCAGTATTAATTTCTCTATTGACCTCCAATTTTTAGGAACGGCCTAATTATCTCTTATTAATCCCAACACGTTACTTATTTGATATAGAATAAGCGCGAAAGACCTTCGTAGTATTTAGAAGAGTTGCAAAGCTTTCAAATTCATACTAACGTGATTTGTTGGAGCGCAAATCACCATAACACCATTTAATTTCATTGGTTCAATTTTTCTAGAATTCTGCAATCAGTAGGGAAAGGAGAGAAGATCCTGGATGATGTGCTCCGTGTGCATCAACTATCAATTTTACCGATTCGCTGATCAATTCCGACTCGAAGCTGCTGTGTTTCCACCATTGTAAACATAATTTTTCATCCTGAAATGCAATGGCTTTGTTGCTTTCACCACCTACCCCAGCCATCATTCAGTCATTTTAATTTATAATATTTATATATAAATTTATAGCACTAGATCCTTGAAGAACCAGGGATTTGACCATTCCTTTCGGTCCTTGGCCTTCTCTCTCCATCTCCCAACATCAATTTCCACATCGTCGCGCCAACCGACCTCTCAGTGTTTTTTCCTCCTGGCGATCACATTAACCTACGTGGACATCTCTCTGCACGCATTCTCTGTACGTGACCCAGCCACCGTAATCTTCCTCGTCTTACAAAGGCAATTAAATCTGGTTGCGCGTATAGATGCCGAAGTTCTTCATTTGTTCTTATTCTCCATTGGCCATCCTGCTGCACTGGTCCAAAAACTTTTCTCAGGATTTTCCGCTCCCAGCAGCTGAGCAAACGCTCGTTCAGTCATTTTGATCGCCAGAAATCACGGAGATGGAGTGATTTTTCTTTATATTCATTTTTAAGAAAACAAAAACTCGGATTTCATCTTTTGAATTGAACTTTTCAAACCCATTCCAAGGGCAAAATCTTGACAGCTGAACTTTTCGTGAGCCAGATTGGGCATGAAGACCATTGTGCTCCCATCTTCCCGTTTATTAAAACTACCCCTGAGCATAATCCTGAAGTTTTTTAGTTCCAGCGGTTACCTGTGGGTGTTGCAGTTATATCGCCTCATCCCTTCGAAGAGAACTAGTTCATTCCATCACGACCTGATACGGATTTTCGTTTTGCTGCATTTGGTAACTATTAATCTTATAGCATGAATTTTCATTGATTACTTGGCGGCCCCTGGCTTGACGAATAACACGAATTGTACTCTTAGAAAGGATTTCGCTTCATCTCGATGTATACAATTCCACTTACGAGTACAAGTTCCACAGCATAATCGCCCTTGTGCTCTTTCCCTAATAACACGTGTATTATGATCTGACCGGCCCGCGGCCACCGACCTTGATGCACGGCCATCTGCCTACCAATCAAGAACGGTCATACGATTCCGTTTCCTTTCTAATAAGATTCCAACGAAGCCCACGATCAAAAGAGATTGTCCGGATCCCAATTTCCCATCAGCTTATCAACAGCTGCGTCATCATAATTGAAATCACTATCCGAAGTCCGCCCGGTCTTGGTGAAGGGCGATGCAAATCGCATTACCGTTGACTTTAGTAAAAAAGTGGAAATTGCAGTTTAACAAGGGAAATAATAAAAGTATCGGACATCCAGTTTGGTCGCAAGATCGACTTTTGGTAAATAATTTGTCTCATTATATTCAATTACGATACAATTTTAGGAAATTTTAGCATATTGATTGCAAATGAATTGCATGAAATGAACAGCTTCTAAATACTAATCCGCATCACAAACGAATTTTAGGATTTTTACAATATCTTAGAGCTTTGATGCAACTCAAGTTCATTTGCTATGCATAAATTCTGGTTAAAAGTATAACTTTACCGATTTTGAGCCTTTTTTACTCATTTTAGTGAATGTCGTTAGAAAATTAAGCTGGCTAAAATTGTTGAGCAGATTTTTGGAAAGTTGAACAATTAGTAAATTTTAAATCTTTATCAAACTCTTTTTTAATTTTTTCAATAGTTGTTGAAGATTAGATTTTTTTATTTCAATTCTAATGAGAGTTCATCTGGAATGGCAATAAATGAATGAAGATCCGTACATGTGCATATACGTACAGACGCCTGAATTTGTTTCAAAATGTTGACTTGCTTTTGTTTTGGAACCGGTGCACTAGCGTATGTACTATGAATATTTGCTAACAATGATACTTCACTAGTCCCTGTGTAAGTATTCTGTAAGTAAGGCCTCTAAAAAGAGCTGGTATCTGAGTACAAAGATACATCAGAAATCAGAGATATCGACTAAACGAATGCAGTTACCGACCGAATATTAACGAGATAAGTTAAACCACCGATCTAACATTTCATTGGTCGATCAATTTACGCGGTGTTCAATGATAACCCCCCCTGTACTTCTACCTCTTCCACAATTGTGAGAGTTCTAAAGAATTTCAAAAATGAAAATCGGCGAGTGCAGCAAACATCACCCTTGTTTTGGTATATAATTTTCAATAATGAACCTTTGTAATCAACAAAGAAGAAAAAAAGTGACCACCCACCTCCCTCCCTCCACAAAATTCTTTTCAAGAAGAGTACAATCCGAAAATCCCATTATAATGCAATCCGTCCTTTTACCGTCCTGACCTACTCAACCAAAGTTAATGAAATTGAGTAAAAAATCACTCTTTGGGTCTAGTTAAAACTGTATTCTCGCCATCGTTTCCAATTAATTCTCATCGATAACAATAATTTTTTTTATGCTCGCCATTTATGGACGTCTATAGAATGGATCGAATGCGCCCACCCGGACCGCTTTCTGTTCGCTACTAAGGGTTAGAGCTTCGACAGAAAACAAGAACGCCGACACAAATGTGAATGTGAACGCCATTGGGCTTAGTAAAACCGGCTTAGTATCATATGACTTCAGCTGCCATGCAAAGCATTGCAGGGGCCCATTCTTTCGGAGATCTGAAATACCAGGTCGAGCTATGTACTAAGTTTTCCAGGCCAAATCACGAGCAGTGCTCTCCTACAACTCCCAGATCTGGGGGTATCTACAGAACGAAGTTGTACAGGGAGTTCTCAAGCATTTTGTGAAGCGATGAGAATGTCTGCAGCGCGTTTCCCTCAACTGGTGGCAGTGGAAGTGGTTAGGCAACCACTTTACTGGTACAAAAGCCTTCAGAGATTCTCCGTCCACACACGGTGCACTCTTGACACCACATTCGATGACCTGAAATCATGGTCGGTTAAGCTTGGAGTCTTATGTTAAAGGGTGGAAATGGCATGGACAGAAGCAACTTTGGAACGAGAATTAGCATCGCAGGAACTAATTTACCGAAGCTTGAATTTTTATATTCGTTGCGTTGATTCAACTATTGAAACCCAAAAGGCCTCCATGTTTGTCCTGAGATGGGTCTGTAACGTTCGGGGTGGTCCTCATGCTTAACTATCAACCTCACGGACAGACTGCAGATAATGTGCTGGCAATGTGTCAGGTACATAATATGTTGTGAGCATATTATGCTCACTTCGTAATATGGTTGAACCTGAAAATCTTCTGCATTTTGTAGCTCTATCTCCGGTTCTTCAAGAGTTTCGTGTGACCAACTTTTGACCAGCAGAGCTTTCAGATGAGTTGTTCATTAATGTGTTGAATGGTGCAAATTGGCTGGCTTTAGCAAGGTACTGTGAGCCGGCATGGTCGTACAGATCCGAACTTGTATCTTAGTTTAACTGGAATTGATGAAGAATTACGAGTTATAACTACACTACTATACTATTCATTTTTCTTTCCCAATAAACTCATTATTATTTAGAAAAAAAGTCAGTTCGTGGTTGATGGCAGATCTCTGGTAGACGGGCTCTGCCCACAGCCATATCATGTGCATTATTTGTTTGTTTTGTGATTTATTTTTCAAGTACACTGTTTTCCATTCCTTCATTGATCCATATGACTATCACATCAACTGATATAATTGCAACGGAATCATTTTTTCAAGACCTCCTTTGTAAATCGAGTTTTTCACGACTTGTGTTATACAAGTGGGGACAAATGAATCGTAGGTAAGTGTTTTAATACATCTCGTCGAATTTCAATTGTTCTATCGTTGGACTTATACGTCGTGTCCATGTACATGTATATTCCACCATTGTGTGTATTATGATATTAGCTACAGTTTTGTACAAAGGTTGGTGTGAATGGAAGCAGTTTTTGAGACATCTGGAAGGCAATTATTAGGAGGAATGGAGATATAGAGATCATCTGAAGGCTGATTTAGTTAGTAATCGATCTACCGTACTGGAACATGAGTAGGGCTCTTTTTATGGCATCTGTAATGAAATTATACGATATACGATCGCGAGGTGCCGAGTTTTTCAAACGGGAACCCTTCTTTTTATCAACTCCAAAAAAGGGGAAAGGAGTAAATTCCGCTTGTATTATTCCAGATTTGGACTCTACCCAAAATTTCATGAAAATTTGAACCTTTCATACGATTTTTTTGCTTCTTCATTCCAACTGCGCAATCTTAAACGTTAACAAACCCGAAATGTGACACATCAATGTCCTTTATTTTTCACAGGTGATTCATGTGTGCTATCTTTTTTGTCTTTTGACTAAATTTAAACGCTTTTACTACCGAAAACCTATTTACTTTAATTGATGGAAGGAAAATTCGTGTGTTCTCCACTCGTCTGAGAAAATGACAATTAATCACAAAAAACCGCAACTTTTTCGGAAGAGAAAGCGGATTGAGCAGGTCAGTTCCTAGATGGCCCCCCCTCGGATTCGTAGTGTGCTTAAATCCACAAATTAATTTTTATAAGTCTATCCACCGTCATGTATTTGTTCGATTTCGTAAAAACTCGAGAATAAGTTGGGTATATGTTCAGAACTAATATAACGCTTTAAGGTCCACGATTTCTATTGTAATTGTTTTCATATTTTTACATATATGCATGTGGGACTTAAACAACCATTCAATAACCCTGTGCATGTATTAATGATTATAAAAGGTAGCTACTCCCATCTTCAGCTTAATAATCCACAGTTAAAAAATGTTTCAGGGAAAACAGTTTAGAACGGTTTTGACCAAAACTTTGAAATAAATTATAGATATATAATACATTTTACATCTCTTCATTATCACAATAACTAATAATTAGTCAGTCTGATTCTTTGAAACAGTTTAAA
This sequence comes from Creontiades dilutus, assembly GCA_031894815.1. NCBI lineage: Eukaryota > Metazoa > Arthropoda > Insecta > Hemiptera > Miridae > Creontiades > Creontiades dilutus. The sequence goes on from JAVIWC010009699.1 coordinate 532,717, forward strand.
TTTAGCCGCAAATAAATCAACTTTAAAATAAAGCCGTAATTCCGCATCACTAAGAAAAAAATGCAATCAAATATTGGAAACTTCTGTTTAATGTAGGTAATAATACCGTTATAACTCCACGAGGGGTTTGGTCAGATACCCGTATATGAGGAATTAGCTGATAAAGCGTGGACTGACTACGCAAACTGTGTTCTGCAACAGTGTAAAGACCTCGACCGAAATCCTTCAACCTGAATTTCATCTATCAACGGAATTGGATACAGCAAAACAATCTAACTTTACAGGTTGTCTCACAGTTGTTAAAAAAAATGTTTTCGATAATTCTAGACCGGGGGGGGGGGGGGGGGGTGTTCTCCAGAAACCTAGTTACAAAAACCAACATTCCTCCTCTCAAACACTACTTTTCTTTTGGTTTATCGCTCTTGAAAAAAAACTGTAACCCCCCCTGAAAATTTCATGGTTTACGTTTCAATGGGTGTAGAATCCAAATCTGCAATAACAATTTTTCCGTCCGTCCGCCGTACGCACCCATAGCCGATACACGGGTTGAAGAATTCTGATATGCATGCTCCGTCTTACGAAATTCAAAATTTTCAAATAGAATATTTTCCATTGTAATCGCTCTTGAAAAAAACGCTGAAAAAATTCTTTCACTGGGGTTTATTATTCAATGATTCATGATTTGAATTTCTACTAAGCTTTGGAGTGTGCGTGTTTCACAGGTGATAGAGCGATTATTGAATTTCAGGAGGCACACAAATATGATCAACTGATCAATCCAAATAGGTATTTTGGTTGAGAAGCGATTTAAGTGCTCTATGCATATCTCCTGAAACTCAATAATCGCTCTATCACCAGTGAAACACGCACACTCCAAAGCTTAGTAGAAATTCAAATCATGAATCATTGAAAAATAAACCCCAGTGAATGAATTTGCAGCGTTTTAATTAGCTACCACATTTATGGATTCATCGTTAAACTTCCTACGCGTTTCGCTCATTTTCATAATCAAAAACTAACTTCTAAAGACCCGAATCACGGTTCAAGCGTTCAACATCAAAAATATAAAAATTAAGTTTCTGAAAATATTAGAACTTTAGCTTAGTTTCCAAAACACGGGCTGAAGGCTGTCAATTTTTAAGAGAAACTGCAAATTTCCTTAGATGGGCAAACCTATACAGCAATGGGCAATCCTACTTTTTTAAATTTTTGACCACATTTTTGGACCACAGCGTCATATCGTCTACACGATTCGTGCATTTCCATAATCAAAAACTAACTTCTAAAAATCCATATCGCAGTTCATACGTTCAACATGAAAAAATATTTTTTTAAATTTCGAAAAATGATCAAATTTTAACTTAGTTTTTGAAAAACCTGCTGGAAGCTGTCAAATTTTAGATAAGACCTACAGACTCAAGCAGATGGTACCTTAAACGGAAATGAAAAACCCTTGTAGTCAACTACAGCGTTTTCGTTCAGGTTCACTCCGCTCGTGTAAGAAAGCGTTCAATTTCGACGTACAGCTCGCAGCTCTTCAACTTTGTACACACTCTCAGGTGTTACGAAGTGCGGCGGTCCAGTTTATTTATAACTGTGTTAAATAATGTCAAAATGACACTAGATAGTCAAAGTGTTTTGGGAAGGTTTAGGGTGAGCAGTCGGAGAGCTTTTCGGTCTAGAGTGGGTTGACGCAACGAGATCCGGAGACACCATATCTTTTAAACTTTGCATGGTGGGGGCTATAAGGGATGATAAAACCAATCCAGGGAGAAGGACTCATTATTAGGCTTATGTAGATGATGCTGAAATTATGGGTTTAACGATCCCAGCATTGTCACGAGCGTTCCTGGAGTTTGACGAAGCTGCAAAGCTACGATTACAAGGTCTCACAGTCAATGAGCAAAAAACTAAACACTTGTGTACAGGGAGTAATCCTCCACCTCGGCACAATTCTTATTGTGCCTTTCTCATTTATGGTCTCCCATGAAGATTAATGACCGAAATTAAAGTACTTGGGCTCAATAATAACGGAAACAATGATGCTTAAACTGAAATCAAAGCAAGATTGGTAATCGCTGATTTTGGTCCGCCACAGCCTCCCCAGAAAAGCAAAAATAAGGCTTTTCAAAACAGTGATTTACCAGTTGTCACGAATGGGTCTGAGACGTGGGTCCTAACTGAAGAACTGAAGAATCTTTTGACAATGTGGGAGTATCAATGGGTACATCTTTCAGCAAAATTTATGCTGGAGAATCCGGACCAACGAGACGCTCAAAGAACTGTATATGGGACTTTGTGACTATCTTAAAAAAGGGTAGACTCAAGGGGCTTGGACATGTGGAGCTAATGGGCCAGGAAAGATCACCACGAAGACTGCTTCATGGGGAAACTGTGAGGCAGCAGGAGATGGGGTAGACCACGCTGATATGGCTTGACAACGTTGAGGCCGACTTGAGGAGCGGCGGTATCCGGAGGTCGCGTCAGCTAGCTTAGGCCAGGAGTGCGTGGCGTTTGGTGGAGGAGGCCCTGGTTCTTTAAAGGACCGCCGAGGAGCAAGTGTCCAAATAGTTGTGACATTTTAAATTAGCTCAGTTTTGTTTTGCTTCAAGAAGAAAAGTTTCTATCAAGTAAGATGCTTTGTAATAGCTTCCTCGTATGAAAGGTTAGGCGTGTCCAAAACCTGCAATTTTCGCAACACCAATCGGACAATATGCGTTCATCAGCTTTAATCTTTGATGCAAAGGTATTCATGTCCAGATTTTATTTTCTACAGTGCCCATAAATGAATGAGAGCAAAGCGGGTTGCTGTCCGAGTTTATTCTCCGCCTCCCGGTCACTTCTTTAGATCGCGCAGCTAATAGGGCTATTATAATCTAACAATGGGATATATTTCATAATTTGGCTCCTTCAGAGGAGATAAGTTTTTCTTCATCCGTTCGGCAACGATCTCTCACCTCTTAATAGGTTTCACTGCATTTCGTCCAGCTACATCCTCTGGCTTACAATCAGAAGCTATAGAGATCTGTTGATCAAAACACTGATAAACTGTAATGGATACTTGAACGTATTTCTATGATCTCTTTATTCCGTTTCCAATATTCATCAAGATACTTGTGAAACAACTATGAGATAGGTCATATTTTATGGTGGGAATTTTTCGAAGGAACTTCACTGTGGATGAAAAGTTATAATGGAGTTGTCAAGAGTTGTCAATTGGGGGTGCTCCCAATACTTAAAATCATGATCTATTCGTTTTCACCATCCAAACCCACACAGCTACAACACCACAGAGTGTACCACAGAGATACAAGCGCATGCTTACTTTCCAAAATTTGATCCAACTTTATGATGATTTTTTTTTTTAGAGTATATTTTGACATTTGAACACTTTACAGCACTACAAAGAACCCCGAATATAGTAGGTATTATATCCATAACGGCTATTCTGGAAAAATGCGTTAAAAATCAGTTTTCAACTGAATTTTGCTAAAATTAAGCATTTTTGAACCTTAATTTGACCCATCGGAACCATTTCACTGTGGCCCGCTTAAAAATTCGCTCAATATGAGTTAAACAAGTTTCAGTATTTTTTTTTTTTTTTTTTTTTTTTCATTTTTCCAATTATACGCATTCAAGGTAAACTATTTTTTAGTTTTTGAACTTTTAAAAATTATAATTTAGGTACATATATTTTGAGCAAGTAAACAATTACACTCAGCTACTCGACACATTTTTTATGGGTTTCCACCAATTCGTATAGTGTTTATATATATTTTGAGCAAGTAAACAATTCACTCATACTCGATACATCCACTAATTCGTATAGTGTTTATGAAATTTACCGCTATTTAATCAACATATTTTAGAAGAATTTCATGCAAAAATTTGCAAAACTATGCTTAGTAGAAAGCTTAGATACTTTATAAATACATTTTAGCTTCACATATTTGTTATATATTACGTTAATATATAACTATTTTCAACCATTTTAAGTGTTTTTACACGTTTTTGTTGAAATATTTTCCTTTGAATTGATTTTATGTTTGATTCATACATACAAGATGCGTTGAATTTTTAGTGTGATTTCTTTATTTCAATTTTTGCGCCTAACGATCTGCGGTTGTGCCTAATTTTGCGAGCTCGCCAACACGTTCTTACTGACTCATTTTCATGTGGGGGTCATTTTCTTTTGTTTTATAGCTAGTGGGTACCACTGTTGTTGGTATGCAGTACAATTTTTAATATCCGAAGTCTGTTAGCATGAATGTGCTTTAGCCGGGTCTCAAGTGCCAAAAAAGCATTGTATGAGATTGGCCCGAAAGTAATGCGATACCGATAAACTGAGCGATGTCCGACCTGGTACAGTGCACACTCATAACAATAAAACAAGAATTAACATTCCTGCATCGATGGTAATGATAATTATCTATTATAATCGATGATCCTGGCTAAAGTATATTCATGATTCATAATTCGCTCTAAGCGAAACCATCTGAGGGTCCAGGGGGCATTTTCCAATGAAAAAGCCTCCTCAACTTTTCTTTTTATACAGGAATCGTTGCCGACTTATTTTACTTATAAGATTTGTTCCGTGATACCGATCATTTGTCACTAAACAGGCCATAATTCCTTGAAGCTACTCTCTGAAATGGGAACACCGTTGGAAACCAAGTCGGATTCCATCTTTTCTCAGGGCAAAGTTAGAAAATAATAGACGTAGTACATCAAATTGTGAGAACTCGTGAAAAAACGACTTTTTTCTCTCGTACATGATCAACAGGTTTTGTAAATTCCGCATTTCAGGAAAAACCTTCTTCAAAATCGCAGTTTTCCTACGGTGTTAGGGAAAAAGACTTTTTCATTGAAAGTTTTTGGTGAAAATATGATATACTCGTAAATTATAAAGATCCAATTTTCACGACGGGAATATTTGTTGGGAGAGGAGGCCTGTGAGGGTCACCATTCGGTTCAAGCAGAACGTGGAAAAAAAGTCATTTTTTCATAAATCATTAAAATTTACTTCTCGGACTATTTGTCACTTTCTATGGCATATTGCAATTTTCACATTTTAGCATAAGGAGATAGGATATTCAACGCTTTTTCCAACGGTGCTCTAAAAATTGATTGTAGACCGTTGATTAAGGGAGTTATGGACATTTTATTGGTTAAAGGTCGAAAATACAATTTTTGAAGGCTTTTGTTTCTGGAAATTAGTTTTATGAACTTATACCGGGGAACATCCCGTACAATTTTAGTTAATTTTCAGTTTTTGGGCAATCAAATAAAAAACGCTGCAAACTATTTCACAAAATTACAATAAAATTATACTAAACTCGGCTACGTCAGTAAAAAGTCTGAAACAATGAGTTTTTTGGACCATTGCTTCTAAGGGAGTAGTGGGATCGGGTTGGCTGGAAGTTAGACCCCAAGTGGAGTCAATTAGTGAACTAACAGATATTTTATGACCGTTCTGATGCATTTTATGAAACATCTCCAATATTTGGCTCTTCGATTGGAGAGTGATGTGGTACCCTTCAGTCAGTTCCAAGTGGCTTCTAAAAGCAAGATTTGACCTGCTACTTCTAAAATAGATCTTAGATTAGATTTCCCTATGATTCTGGAAACCCAGAGTGCGATATATGCAGCAGTAGGGAAATGATTTTCTCTTCTTTGGGAGCTGATCAGCTCTATGTGACGTCAGGAGGAGGCACTTGGGTAAGACGGAATTGGACTGTGATAAATATCTGGCATTAATTAAGACCCAAGGCTTAATTAAACCAAAGGCTAATAAAATATTTTAAAATTGCTTGGGACCTAAGGTATAAAACCAGTTTTTCATTTATAGTGGTTGGTAATACAGTAGCCATAGTATCGCAGTTATAGCTTGTTCTTTCATATGTGACGAAAACTTGTTCATTTATTGTGTGCAAGGCGAACCCATCGGAGGATCCCTTGGACTATGATTATCGCATGCATTCTTGTAATTTTGTAAAATTGTGTGCTTATAAACTATTAAGCATGTTTTATCTATCTGTATATGTGCAGCATTTTATGGCCTGTACTTACGGTGCAGATTTTGATGTACGCACCTTCAAACTTGTAGTGAAAAAGTTGGGAGGGTGGTTATTACAAATTTTTGCAATACTTTTACAAAGGCTTATTAATGAAAATAATATACCCAAAATACGCTCTGTTTTATCATACAATAATTTGTTCAAAGAAAATATGGTAATTTTTGGGAAAGATGCTTACCGTGTTGTATACGGTGAACCCAAAACTGAGCTGGAAAACAGCCAGCAGCGGAGCAAGGTGCAGAACCGTAATCTTCATGTTGAGTCGAATATTCGTGGTCTTAACGGAAGTAGGTACAAGTAAGTTAATCAATAAGTACAAGTAAATTAATCAATAAATTCAATCATCGGTTGAAGATTCGATCATCGGTTTCAAATTCAGTCAGTTGACGTCGCGGAGTTGACGGCCGGGAGGATCGACGGACGGACGCGGGGAGACGTGCAAAGTCGCGTCGCGAAGGTGGAAACGTTCGCAGCCGCCGGAACCGAACGATCTGCGGGGAAAATTCTTTCGCGGGAGTCGCCGGCGGACGGAGCGATTGGCGGGGGGTCGGCGTGGAGGTCGCTCCAAGTCCGAAGCCGAGGGGAAGCGACAGTTAACCGAAGCAATGAACTCAACTATCCACAGAGAGTTGAAGGTTCATACGAAAACGCTGCAAATTCTTTCGATGGGGTTTATTATTCAATTGGCTTGTGTTCATGATTTGAATTTCTACTATGTTTTGGAGTGTGCCTATTACACAGGTGATAGAGCGATTATTGAACAAAATATGATTTCATATCACCTGTGAATCCAAAGCTTAGTAGAAGTTTCATGAAGTGAAACAAACACTTCCCCAGAAATGTATCCAAAGGTAGACTGATGTCGGCCAGATTTACGTGCTCTATGCATATCTCCTGAAATTCAATAATCGCTCTATCACCTGTTCGAACTTAGTACAGATTCAAATCGAACAGAAATAAACCCCACAAAAGAATATTTATTTACCCCAGTAATAATATTGAATAATATTTACCTATATATTATCAGCGTTTCATGCATATCAGAATGCTTCAACCCGTGTATCGGCTATAAACTACAAATATCCACATCGAATATTACTCCAGTTCGGACATCATAGGTTACAAACAAACAATAATTGTTAGCACCATAAATCGGGCCATACATCGGGAATGGTTTGACCTACGGACGTGGGGAAGGGCTCATTCGATTCCTCGTGGTATGTTCTTCAAAAAGAGTACACATTTAGGCCGCTTCGACTTGTTTTGAGGTTTTTAGGGGTTTTACAAAACTTTGACAGCCCTTAAAGGGCACTTTAAATTGAGTGAGAGAGCTGGCTCAAGAATTGGGGCGTCGTCGGACCAAGATGGATTTTTCCTGAAATTTCAGATCTTTTGCTCCAGCCGTTTGGGAGAAATCGTGCATACGGCGTACGGCGGACGGACAGAAAAATTTGTATTGCAGATTCGGATTCTACACCCTTTGAAACGTAAACCATGAAATTTTCAGGGGGGTTAGAATTTTTTTTCCAGAGCAGTTAATGGTTTATTGTTGAATAATAAACCAAAATGCTCCAAGATGTACAATATCAAATTAAGAATTTAATTAGAGAGCAAAATTATTTAAAAACGACACCCCACTTCCCTATGACAGTAACAACTCCGAAAAAACACATTTTTGCTTTGGACCTGTCGCAGCTATGCGAGTAGAATGATCGGGTTGGCTGCAAGTTAGGACTAACTGGATTCCAAATGAACGGAACGAGCAAAATAAACGGAATTATTATCACAAATTCCAAGACCGATTATGGCAGATTTTAATTGTTCGCAACTGATAGCCTGATAATGAGTGAAAACTAGTTTCAACTAGGCCTAAAATTCGATTTTTGAACCAAGTTTCATATTCATATTCGTTCACCAAGGTGAAAATACTTGGGCAACCGGCAGCAACGTTGAACGGGCTGTGCAGATCGGCTCTCCAGCCAGGTAACCCTGACCTTAGACGACCATTTTTTACTACAAAGAAGACCACTGACTTTTTGTGGTCCCATTCGACTCATGGGCATAATTTCCATCTTAATCCAACAAAAATACACTGCCGAGGATGCAGTTTCCTCGTTACATCTTTTATCGTATGAGCTAAATTGAATCAAAATTGTGAAAGTTATACCTGTTTCAAGAATTTCACGTTATCGCATGCGCAGAGCGTACCGCTGATTATATTGAGATGAAATTCCTATGGACCTCAAGAGGCCTTATCCGCATAGTCCCTAAAAATATGAGCTAAATTCATTCAAAATAGTGGAAGTTATGGTTGTAACAAGGAAATGCGGACAGACAGACCGACAGACACGGAACCAAATTTGTTCAGTAGGCTATGAAACGCAAAATGCGAGTGGAAATTTTGAATTCGGACAACAAAAATGTTTTGGCTCCCGAAAGTGAACACAAGGCTTAAACTGCTTCGCAGACTCGGGAGTAAAACCACCACCTTACATCAAAAGTTTTTGAGATATCGATTTAAAAAAGTTAAATCATTACCTTGATTACGTGCATATCTCGGATCAATGTTGGATTTTTGAGACAAATTTGTCAAAATGTGGTCCAGTAAGTACTTTCGGAGAAAAGCTTCGGATGGATAGCGGAAGGACCTTTCTGTTTTTTGTTGAATTCTTTAAATCCACGTACCTATCTTGAAACGTAAACCAACAATTTTTAAAGGGCTATCAGAATTCGGTTTGATGATTCTTCATAAAGCTTCTCATGGCCTCGCCACCTCAGTTAGAATAACTAGTTACTACATTTTCCGAGCTATTTCAATAGCTAGTTAAAGTATTTTTGGAGCTATTGCGATAACCGTTTGAAACAACTAGTTATTGCATCTTCGTATTGCGATAAACAGCTATTCGAATCAGACGGCATTGAGAATTACACCTCCTACCTCGGAACTTGCGATAAGGGGGAGGTTTTCTTTGACATTCAACTATCGACCTGCCTTCAGTGTCAGAGATGGTAAGGGATTGGGAATAGTTCTAACAGCGTTCGAGGCCAATGGGTGGATGTCCTAAGCTTTCCCCTTGGAATGCGGTCGAAAAGCACGATTTTTTTCATATCTAAAAGCGCGAGGTTTCCTGCTAGCATTTCGGTTTAGAAGCGCGAGCATGTCGCTACGGAATAACAGTTCTCCTGTCGCCGAAGTGAGCGTTCAGAACAGCGTTTTTCATAGCATTTTCACAGTTATGGTTCACTCGTTGATCGCTTTACCTTCTGTGTAATGTCTAGTTTGTTGGCTTAGATGCTCTTTTTGAACAAAGGATTCTACTATATTTACTTATCATTATTTGATTTTTTTGCACCAATTTTGGTTTATCATTCAATAATAAACCATTGTAATCGCTCTGAAAAAAAATTCTAACCCCCTCTGAAAATTTCATGGTTTACGTTTCAAAGGGTGTAGAATCCAAATCTGTAATAAATTTTTTCCGTTGTCCGCCGTACGCCGTACGCTCGATTTCTCCCAAACGGCTGAGCAAAAAATCTAAAATTTTCAGGAAAAATCAATATTGGTCCGACAACGCCCCAATTCTTCAGCCAGCACTCTCACTTAATTTAAAGTGCCCTTTAAGGGTTGTCAAAGTTTTTTAAAATCCCTTAAAACCTCAAAAAAAGTCAAGATGGCCAAAATTTGGACTTTTTTTGAAGAACACTCCACGAGGAATCGAATGAGCCCCTCCCCAGGTCCGTAGCTCAAATTATTCCCGATGTATGGCCCGATTTATGGTGCCAACATTTGCATCCACATTCACTACATCACCAGGTTAATGCGACCAAAACAAACACAAGTTTTTTTTTTTTTTTGTTTTGATTGCAGTAACCTAGTGATGTAGTGATCTATATAATATGATGTAGTTAACTGATATTAGAGTGAACTCATAAAAGGGTTTATAGGCGACACACGGGTTGAAGCATTCTGATATGCATGCTCCGTCTTACGAAATTTAAAATGTTCAAATAGAGTATTTTTCCATTGTAATCGCTCTTGAAAAAAAACGCAGCAAATTCTTTCACTGGGGTTTATTATTCAGTGGGCTTGCGTTCATGAATTTCTACTAAGCTTTGGAGTGTGCGTGTTTCACATTTGATAGAGCGATTATTGAATTTCAGAAGGCACACAAATATGATCAACTGATCAATCCAAATAGGTGTTTTGGTTGAGAACCGATTTGCTCTTTGCATATCTCCTGAAATTCAGTAATCGCTCTATCACCTGTCAAACGCGCACACTCCAAAGCTTAGTAGAAATTCAAATCATGAATCATTGAATATTAAACCCCAGTGAAAGAATTTGCAGCGTTTTTATTCAGTTCATTACTATATCAATTTATCTTTACACATTGATTGCCAACCTTGTAACGACCGAGGGCTCCTAAAAATTAACAATTTCATCTCACTTCATTTCATACTACAACTGAGGAAAACAAATTAGGTTGGCACTTTTCAACATTTTAATGATGATGTCAGTGAATAACGTGTTACTGGAATCACCGGTAACTGTTGAATCGAGATAACTGAATAACGTTATTGGAAAATAACGGTTTAGTCCATAACAAGTTGAGAGGGGTTCGCCACACAGAAGCGTGAACTACTCGGAAGGGTGACCTTCACCTTAGCGGTTACCCATCAACTACTCACCACGTTGACCAATTACGCTATTCGTTTGAGAAATGGTTCATTGCAACGCCTAAGTCTAACAATCTAATCCAAAAGATCGAATATTGAAAAATCATCACAAAAGTATCGATTGTTGATAAAATCGGGTATTAAAAGTCATTATTATTATATGCTCATACACAGGGTGTCCTCCGAACCATCGGGTGAACATCAGACTATGGCTGGAGTCCACAACTAATTTGTGACAAAAAGTACCTCATAGAAATGTTTACCTCATTTTTGTAGAGGCTTCGTTTCCGAGCTATTCAAGGTTTACATTTTTTTTCCGTGTTTTCGTCTTTCTGTCGCAAAAACAGCCATAACTTCCTAATTTTCCAACAGATTTCAAATCTAAGAATACCGTTGAAAAGAGCATTAAATTACATATTCTTCTGATGCCAAATCAAAAATTTTTGTTTAGGCTTAACGGGCAGAAAATGCTTATCCCTATTCCTAAACTGAAAAATGTGTCAAATCCGAGAAATTAGTGGTTTTTTCAATCACCAGTAAAACCTGATTCTTTGACATGAATATTTCGAACTGTTACTTAAAAAGTTGGCCACAAAGTTCAGCTTTCCAACGGTACCATCACATTAGAAATTACTCGTGCCAATATAGGAGAAAATCCCGTTTCCCCGTCGGAAAACTTGTTTCTAGACGAAATTAAGGGTTCTGGAAGTGGGAGAGGGGGGGGGGAATGACGACCGGAAAATGACATGCGAAGTGTTTTCTGGCTAGGAAACAAGTTCTGCGTAATTTTCCATGTAGATTTGAATGGTGACGACACCGCGGTTCAGGTTTGTTGGAGCGGAGGGGCTGGTCCTTATTGGGGATGCCCCTTTTCGAAATTACAGTAAAGTAAAGTAAACGAGGAGTTTCACCTTGGATTTTGTCCGACTACCCGGAGGTGTGTCGCGGACGTCGTCAGCCGACCTCTAGAGAGGATCGGAACTAGGTCTGACGATTTCGCTCGTGGATCCCCATTGCCTCACGCCCCTGGCTTGGGAGCGATTTGGATTCACGTGATATCTAAATCAGAGGTGAACTGTCTAACGACAGGACAGGTATACAACACTTGATAGGATTTTGGCCCTAATCATTGATGCCTGCCGGAATCGAACCGGGCTAATCAGTACTCCCACTGAAAGAAAACAGCCAAAGGACTGATGCCTTAGCTCGCTTGGACAACCTGTCCCTTTTCGAACTTATAAGGTAGATTGCAGTGTAAACATTACAAAAACTTTTAAATATTTAAAATGACATTTGCTAGGTCCATGTCACCGTCTCAACGACAATCAAAAACATGCCCACAGCACAGTTTGTTCAGTCGTCAGATCCTCTTCCTTCGGTTATTCAGATGGCAAGTTTTTCGAATACGGAATATGCTGATATGCCAATGGTTTATCGTTTTACCAACCAAAACGGTCCGGAAGCTGTGTGGGAATACCAAAGGAGATTTCCTAACAGGCCTTAGGATAGATTTTCTGACAGTGTCTACGAGTTCCGAGTTATTTCTGTGCGTCAGCAAAAATAGGAAAAAATGGAAAGAATTGTAACAAATTAACTTATCTCCTAGCTAAAAAACACTTCCCAAGTCATTTTTCCCAGTAGTTTTGCTTCCGAGTCTACCAAGGTAGCGGAAGCATTGTTGTCACTTTCGGAATGTGAACATTTTTTTGTCTCCAAAATCAAAAATTCCACTCGCATTTTGCGTTTTAGACCTTTCTGAACAATTGGTTCCGTGTCTGTCTGTCTGTGTGTCCGACTGTCTGTCAGCAAATCCTTGTTACGCGCATAACTCCGAGAGTTCTTGACCAATTTCGATGAAATTTTCAGGCATTGTTCGGTTTGATGTGTAGATGGTCCCCTATGAGTTTCGTGACCCCCGGATCAATAGTAGCCTCTGCGCATACCCAAACGTGATATCCTTGTTACATGCATAACTCCGGAAGTTCTGGACCAATTTCGATGAAATTTTCAGGGATTGTTCGGTTTGATGTGTAGATGGTCCCCTATGAGTTTCATGACCCCCGGATCAATAGTAGCCTCTGCGTATCCGCAAACGTGAAATCCTTGTTACACGCATAACTCCGGGAGTTCATGACTGATTTCGATGAAATTTTCAGGGATTTTTCTCAAGTTATGCTCCTGCATAACAATAAATTTACCCTAATTCAATATTTACTTCGCCTAATTGAACGTAGTTCTTTAGTCAATAATAATGTTCAATGATCTATACAGTCATGTTATAGATACGAGGAAGCTATGTGCCATACCCACTTGGCAGACTTTTTTTTTCTCTGAAAATAATAGGGGAAAGAACAATAGATTGGTAGCAACTTATCGATGGACTACATTCCTAACCACAGACCAATTTTACATTGGTTGATGAAAGAAATCATAAACAGCACTGGTAGTTGTTTACATTTTCACGGGTAAGTGCCCAATTTGTAGAAATGTAAAAAGAAAAAACTGAACAATGGAAACCATAAGAAATTCAAGGCATGATGCTAAATATAGAAGAGTTTATGAGTAGAATATTTAAATAAAAATTCAACAATGCAAGGAATGCGATTAGAGAAAAAAAGAAAAGTATACAAAAAGTCAACGGAATCTGAAATACAAATAGTCCAGGGTGCAAATCTAGCTGGACAAGAATAAAAAACAGCACAAACTCTGTAAGATATAGATTTCTGAAGGCGTAGACACCGAATATAGAGGTCATTTGGTAATGAAAACAGGGTATCTTATGTTTTCAGCGAATGATAGAAGAAAAAAGATAGGCCTATTTGGCTCATTCAAAAGTTTGCTACCATCTCGGATTCACCCGGAACCTTTCAAAATCCATTTCATGTATCAGACGTCAAAAGTTTTGATTTTTTTTAAAAAATATATTTAAACAGGATGTCAAATTTTCAAAGTTCAATTTTCTTGTCCGCGACCAAAGGAAAATCAAATGATGAGTCAAATTTTCAAGAAATGCAGCTTCCAAAAATAAATGGGTTTCCCTTATGCACTATAAAAAACTAATAAAAACACTTTTTCCGTGTTCCTTCTTTTCAAATAAGTAGACTTATTGGAGGTACCTAGGATGGTATTCATAGGCGTGACATGAGCAAGGTTTTTCCTTACTTGAGAAATTAAAGAAATGAGACTAAGCAAGCTTGGGACCTTCATTATTAACGAACTTGCTTCAGTATTTCCTTCGTCAGTAATTAAGGATAGCGCAAGTAGCCGCCGAGCATCAGAGCTTCACTTAAGCATTTCCTTTCGTCTAAGTAAGGATACGACCGCTCGTTCTCCGCCCATATCGATTCAGCGGTCTGCCGTGCAATGCGTGCATTGGGTTACCTCAAGAGGAATACCACTGAATTTGACAGTGTACCAGCTTTGCTAACCCTCTATTCAACATTGGTCAGACCTATACTGGACTACTGTTCTATCGTTTGGTCCCCTCACCACCAAATACACAGGGACCAGCCTGACAGGGTTCAGAGGAGGTTTCTGAGATACATTGGGTGGAAAATGCAGATACCATGCGGTGGCTACAGCTCCCGGCCTGAGGCCGACCGTTACAATCTCGTCACCCTGGAGACTCGTCGCAGAATCACCGATATGATGTTCCTATTTAAACTGATTAACGGCAACATCGACTGCCCTCACTTTGTGTCTGAAATCCAACTGGAAGTTCCAACTTTTTACTCCAGAAGCCCGCCTACCTTTCACTTCAACTTCGCTTTTACCAACTACCTTTGCAATCAAACGCACTACAAAATACCTCGCCTATCCAATAACTTACTCCAATATAGCCCAGCTCTTGACTTTTTCTCCAACCAATCCATCCACCGCTAGTATCCAGAATTAAGTCCAAAAACGGTCCATTTATCTCTGTACACATGTGGGTTGTCGTGAAATGTAATTTTTTGGGTGCTGAACCGATTGAGAATAGTCCCAGGCCAATTAGAGCGCAGCGTATGGACACACCCGCCGTCGTACAAGCTTCCTGACGAAATTCACTTCTTTAGCAATGCTCCAGATTGGATTTATTTTTCAATACTTTTCCAACAAAATAGGCTATTTCTAACCCGACAAAGAAATCTTCAACCAGCTCAAAATATCAAAGAGTCTGGCGGTGCCCTATATTTTAAGAAAAATCCTCTTCGAGAAAACCCAACATTTGAAACACCTGCATGACAACAAAAATTAGGGAAAATGTGTAAAAAAGAAAATTTAATCGCAATTAGTCGAGAAATAACAATTACGCACGCGCAAAACTAAAATTGATTACCACAGGCAGAACTGAAGAGATCAACGACTTTGCCGAAATTGAGGGGGGTTTAGCTTCTTTCTTTAGATTGTCTCCTACAGATTTCATTTTCGTAGGAGATAAATATTCCTCTATTTTTAGACAATTGATTAGTAGGTATATGCACAAACAGTTGTTCTCGATTTATATTGACCTATCGGTTTCATTTCGTCCAACATCGGAGGTAACAGGGTGTTACAGAATGGTGCCCTAATTTGATAATAAAAAAAGCAATTGGTTGAGATAGGAAGAACTCAGTGACTAGATGGACCGATTTAGATGACGTGTTTTCAAGGTTTCGTCAATAATTCCGTCATTTTGCTGATGCGCAAATGTTAAATTCCGCCGAGCATAATGTTCTCGGGTTTTCCAGGTCCGATCTCGCTTCTGTTTAGAGCTTAGTTCTATGGGAAGAATGGTCTTACATTCTTACATGCATTGTAACATGGTCGTATTTTGATGGGTGCTCTGCATGGGCCTATGTGAAATCCTTGACAACCCTAATGTCTACGCATTGCATCAGTTTCTAACGAAATTCAAAGGGAATGTGCGGCTTAGGCTGTCGTTGGTATTCTATAAGTTACATTGCTCTCAAACCAACATACTGCTCGTTGCAATCTGCAAAATCCATCTCTCTTCCTAATCGTCAATCTTACAAAATTCGAAGGATAGTTCGGATCAAACCCCACTGAGGTGCTCTTTGTTTGCATAATTCAACGACTTTTCAGTACTTGTTGATTGACTTCAAGTTTCTTGTACAACATTTTGCTTCCGAGTCTACCAAGGTAGCGGAAGCATTGCGTTCACTTTCGGAATGTGAAAATTTTTTTGTCTCCAAAATCAAAAATTCCACTCGCATTTTGCGTTTTAGACCTTTCTGAACAATTTTGGTTCCGTGTCTGTCAGCAAATCCTTGTTACGGGCAAAACTACACGAAGTTATAGTCCGATTTTGATTGTGCGGGTTGGGGTGTAGATGGTCCCCTATAGGTTTTATCACCCCCGGATCAATAGTAGCCTCTGCGCATGCGCAAACGTGAAATCCTTGTTACGCGCATAACTCCGGGAGTTCTTGACCAATTTAGTTGAAATTTTCAGGGATTGTTCGGTTTGATGTGTAGATGGACCGCTATGAGTTTCATGACCCCGGATCAATAGTAGCTTCTGCGCAAGCGCAAACGTGAAATCCTTGTTACACGCATAACTCCGGGAGTTCTTGACCAATTTCGATGAAATTTTCAGGGATTGTTCGGTTTGATGTGTAGATGGTCCCCTATGAGTTTCATGACCCCCGGATCAATAGTAGTGCACAAATCGCAAACGTGAAATCTGCGCATGCGCAAACGAAATCCTTGTTACGCGCATAACTCCGGGAGTTCTTGACCATAATAATTATTTATCACTTCAGTCATCTATCCATACAGCGTCAATGTCAATTTTTATTATTAGGTATATTTTATAGTTTGTTCAATAGTTGAACATGCCTACCTTTATTTTCTCAAGTTATGCTCCTGCATAACAATAAATTTACCCTAATTCAATATTTACTACGCCTAATTGAACGAAGTTCTTTAGTCAATAATAATTTTCAATGATCTATACAGTCATGTTATGGATACGTTTTTTGAAGTCAAATGTTTTAATTCACAATTGAAAATATTTCAGATTGTTTCAAGTTTGCCTATACTGTTTGAATCATGTCAATATTGAAAACGAGAAATTCTTAATCTTTAGGAGAAGCTACTGGCTCAAGTTTAATCCCAAATACCTAAGCGATCCTCTTCATGTATTAAGCATAATGCCATGTAAATTTCCCAGAAGTAAATGTGTATTGGGACGAAGGCGAGATTACAACAATTTATTAAAATATATATACAGAAAACAATTTATTTGTATAAAAGAACTAAAAAACATACATACATCACCAATGATACATAATATTTACAAAAAAAAAGAAAATTCCTTAATTTTAATTTTATAATTTTTGGAATCATTGCAACGATATACTCCTAGAATTAGAAGGTAGGTAAGTACTTAGTTGACTAACAAATTACAAGAAAATAAGAAGAATGTATCACATGTTGTATTCTGAATTTAGAATGTTCCAAGACATGGAAAGGGTTTCTTAAATTTGAACATTTGAACTATGATATCTTGGAGAAGATAGCTGCGCATGTAAATGTTTAGAACACACTTATTCTAGTTGCCTTCAACCTGTTATTTGGAATGTTCAAGTCAGTAAGGATCATAGGAAGCCAATAAGGAGCTTGATTGATGATATATTACACGTAAATTAACAACAAGAATGATAGAGTAGAAATGCTTAAAGACAGGTAGGAAGTGTAACTAAGCCAGTTTTTTAAAATTAATAACAAAACGAAAATGAGTTGTGGTTCTGTCAAGATGGTGGCAGGCATGAGGAAAGAAGTAGCAACTTATTACACAAAGGTTTATCATTTCTGTATTAAATAGCCCTTATACGAAGTGTCTTTGTATTAAACGAATTTTATGCTTTGGCATAACAAGTGCAATGCACACTGCAGCGGTTCTTTTATATCTCACACCTCTGCTTTATTTATGAGCAAAGAACAGCATAAATGAGAGCAAACAGATTGCTGAAATTGGGCGGTTTCAGTATCCTCTTATGTAAAAGTACTCTTTAGAACAAGATCAACACAGAATCAGTGGCCATGTCAGTTCCGACGTTATGTTGACAAGAATGAACGTTGATAAATCCTTTAGGGTGATCATTAATGTCTTGAAATGCTAAAAATAGGCCTATATTTGAGCTTGGTTTACGAGTGTGGTGCACGGATGGGTCTGCGATAATGGTGGCG
Organism: Creontiades dilutus; assembly: GCA_031894815.1. Taxonomy (NCBI): domain Eukaryota; kingdom Metazoa; phylum Arthropoda; class Insecta; order Hemiptera; family Miridae; genus Creontiades; species Creontiades dilutus. Next base: position 550,643 of record JAVIWC010009699.1, read on the forward strand.
ATAATGATTCTTGGATATTTGCCCACCATTTATCAGGGAGAAACCCATGATATTGAATTTGTGCACCGCAGGTTGTGAAGGATAGCTTGAAGGAGCCAGAATATAGATACTTGGACTTGCCTCAACTCTTTCAAGGCAGCAGCCCGTCCTACAAACTAACGTTGATCCGGGTTTAGGTTCAAGAGGGAATAGAAGGCGATGAGGAAGCTGATTGAAAGGGTGAACGAGGAACACGATGGGAACTGAACTTCAACTAGGAGTTACCTAGAGTTCCATAATTCAAGAGGTCTAGAAATGGGAGGAAAGTTGGCACGTTATTCATAAGTACAGACAAGACAAGCTTTTCCCAACTACCTCCACAAAACTCTATTGCCACATGTACGTAACCGGCTGCTTACACAATGAATAATAGACGAATAATTCAAAGAAAATAAACACCGAGTTTGATCTAAGCGAGACAAAGTATCAACTCAACTTTATTTATTTAATTTGCAGGTCGTCCTCATTTCATTAGTTTCCAAACACGCGTTTAGCAATAATAATCAGAGTACAGTGGTTGTACTCTTGATTAAGACATCTACCTATATGATGTCAAATTTTATGATAAAATGATTCTAAATTAGATTTAATTGAGCATGGAGTCGAATAAAGTATTTCCAATACATCGAACCAAAGATTATATGAATTTAAAAAAAAATTGAACGATACCGACAGCATTTATTAATTAATAACTGTACCTTATCAAGCAAGTAGATTAGAGTTTTTTTTTAATTTTCGAAATAAACACTATTTTAAATAGTAAACAAGAGACCTTGAACTGAGTTACACTTTTTGGTTTCTTGCAAAAGTAGTTACTGAGAAGATGAGGAAAACAATAGTCAGCCATCAAAACAATGGTCGGCCTGACAACCGGCTTTGCAGCCCTAAGGTTCCACCTACACAGCATTGAGGTCACACAAAGTTTAACCCTATGCAGTTTCTGTGAATATACTGACGAAACGTTTGAGTGCTCAGCACTCACCTCTCGCAGATTTGAGTTCTTCTGGGCTCAAACTCCAATGAGGTCTATTCAAAGCAAACAACTAATCAAGGGCCTCAAACCCCTTACCAAGGGGCTAAATCTCCTTGATTTAAACGCAAAACTTTCAGGAAAGTACAATAAGCTAACAGGCTTCCATGCTGAGGGCCCAAAACCCCTGCCCTGAGAGTTTTAGTCTACATATACATAGGCAGCTCCCTGAAATAAATTCTAGAAAATGAAAACGTTTGAAAAACATGCAGATGTTAGGCGGGGTAAGATCACATTAGTTAGAGGACAGTGTCGCCAACTGAACAGAGTTGAAGAGTGTCGGCAAAAGTGTTATCAGCTATTATCAACATTGAATCGCCATTAATCCTTTTGATAAGGCACCAAACTCTAAGTATCGAGTATTGTGATTATGAATAATTCATAATGTTCACAATTATTGTTTTTTCCGTCGTTATGATGATTAAGATAAATTTATCATAGAAGCTGAACATCTTAGCGGAATCTCTGCAACTAATGAAGTCACTGAAATTGTACATATCCTCGCTGACTCAAACTGCGCATTTCGTGTCCTCGTAAAATCTCATAAATTGATTTTTTTCTCCATTGGCAATGGAGGCTGTGCAAGTTACTTTATAGCCAAATTATAGATTGGTAGGGTACCAAAATCAAAAATTCATGCAAATTTCCAAATGGAAAATCAACAATTTGTTTCCCTCTTAATAACACACTTGACGGTTGGCTAGGAGACACCTTGTGTGGAATTTTGGACGTCTGTGGCTGATATTGTTTTTTTATTGGTTGAGAAAGGCAGTGCACTAATACTGCAGATACTTCACATGTTTCCGTGATTGCCTCTACTTATCACAAGCAGGTGACAGGACGACTGACATGGACAAGTTACCCCTTTTTAAGGGCACTGAGAGAACAGCTTCAAGAGATCGAAAGAGGAACTAATAGGGGGAGAGCATGAAACCTGAGTTACAAATAAGCCTAATTGTAAGGGAGAATGGACAGCAAAAAACCAATCAAACGGAAAAATTATGAAAATACTGCATCACTTAACAATAAATTGTAAAACTACAGCACCGACAAAACTAATGACATTTCATCCTAACTGCCTAAATTCAATACCAAAAAAATATTCACGATAATAATTTCTCTGTAGAAAATACAATTTTCTTAATTCTATATCACATTATTAGATCATAAAACCGGTAACTGAGAACATGATGTGCAATTTGCGTAGATTTTGGGAGTGAAACCAGGAAATAAAGGCTTCAATTAGAAAGTTTTAACGAATGAGCGAGGAAGAATACATTCGACTAAAAACTAATTTTAGAGCGAATTATAAATAGATAAAACCGGGAGGAGTTCTATTTGAAACACATTTTGTACTATCAAGAATGAAATAAAACTCAACTAAACATAGAGAACAATGTTACCAAAAAATTGGTATTCGAAACGTCACGAATCCTGAATATTCGTACGAATGAAACGAAAATGGAAGAAGGTACGAACCGAAATTTGAAACCAAAGACACCAGAATTGACGGAACTTGAGTGAAATACTCTCCATCTAATGTCTTTAGTTTATCATAAATCAATAAACTGCCAAATATTTGAAATTTTTAGAGTTTAAACTCATCTTGAATGGTCCAATACCCAACTTTGTCAGGCCCTCTGTGGAACTTGGCGATTTTTCCGAGGAGAGATTTGAATAGAGGAGATTTTCCGGGTCCGACCTTTTCGGAAAATTCTTGGATGATCTAGAAACACAATACGAAACAGATGAATATTGATAAAATCGTATGTATTTCTTTAAACAGAGTAGATTTATGCACGTAATTTCTGACCACTGTTTCGTCTTTCTAAATTGGGACGAAAAATGTCACAAAGAACTACTATGAGATGTAAATGTAAAAAAATCATTCAATCTTTCACTGGGGTCTATTATTCATTTGCCAAATTTTCATGATTTGAATTTCTGACAAAGAACATTAGTCTGCGTGTTTACACAGGATAGGGCGATTATTGAATTTCAGGAGATATACATGGAGCACGTGAATCTGTTCTCGACCAAAATACCTATTTGGATTGATCAGTTGATCATATTTGTGTGCCTCCTGAAATTCAATAATCGCCCTATCCTGTGAAACACGCAGACTCCAAAGCTTAGTAGAAATTCAAATCATGAACGCAAGCCAATTGAATAATAAACCAAAGTGAAAGAATTTGCAGCGTTTTTTTTTTTTTATTGAACCTCAATACGCCCCCACAATAAAAACATCTATAATTTATCAAGTCCTTTGGCACTCGTATTGCGTTAAAACTTCCCCAAATCCAAATTTAAACGATCTAGCCAAAGGTAGACAGGTGTAGAGGGGGCACACACATATCATCAACTGATCAATCCAAATAGGTGTTTTGGACGAGAACCGATTTACGTGGTCTATGCATATCTCCTGAAATTCAATAATCGCTCTATACATGGATTGACTATATCCATGAGCTTCCTGTCCAGCAACAAGGAAATCCAATTCCATTTAAATTACAGCCGTTATCATTCGAAATGCAACAAGCATCATTCAGAAAACTAAAAAAATAGCTTCTAAATTTGTGGTAAATAGGAAACTCCCACCAAAGTAAATGAGCAACCATCCCAACGTAGATATTAGTTCATTGCCATTTCTGGCGTCCGAAACAACTTCACCAGTACTAAGTACTAATAAGAAATTTTATGGTTGGAAAAACTACCACAGTCGATTTTAAATATAAAACAAAATATATATTAGTCCAAAACATTTACCGTGTCGGTTGATGCAACCCCTCCTTTGGAATTGAGAAACGTCACCAAACATTTCACTAACTGGTTTTCAGTATCAGTTACATCAACCACAAGGTTCCTCTTCTTAATAGCGCTTAAAACGGAAGAACCTTGCCTGAAATAAAAAAATTAATACATAAGTGAGGTCATAATTTATTATTAGTAGTACATGTGATGGGATAAGCGAGTGAAAAGATACCAAACAAGGTGCCCCAACATAGTTCATAAAACTTAGAGCCGAGTCTAGAAATATCACTTTCAACAAAAATGAGCCATCGATTTTTTTTAGGCTTTAATTTTAAGTTCTTTCACATTCAAGCTTTTTTTGTGTGTGTGTGTTTCGAATTCTAAGTCACCAAAATGGGCAAAACTATCGATTAAAAGTGAATGTGAAATCCGTGAAAGAGCATAATTTCTACGTTTCCATCCGATTTTGATAAAATATTCAGGTATTGTACAGGTTTTGCAGATGGAGAGAAACTTTTGATTAACTACTAGGGTAAATCTCGACTTGTCAACATACGGCAGTTATCATCGTTCTTGAAATAGTTACCTAAAATGAATTGATTATTGACTGGACGTTTGACTATATCCATGAGCTTCCTGTCCAGCAACAAGGAAATCCAATTCCATTTAGTTTACAGCAGTTATCATTCAAAATGCATCAAGCACCATTCAGAAACTAAAAAAATAGCTTCTAAATTTGTGGTAAATAGGAAACTCCCACCAAAGTAAATGAGCAACCATCCCAACGTAGATGTTAGTTCATTGCCATTTCAGGCGTCTGAAACAACTTCACCAGTACCAAGTACCTACCAATCAGAAATTTTATGATTTGAAAAACTACCACAGTCGATTTTAAATATAAAACAAAATATATATTTTTCCAAAACACTTACCGTGTCGGTTGATGCAACCCCTCCTTTGGAATTGAGAAACGTCACCAAACATTTCACTAACTGGTTTTCAGTATCAGTTACATCAACCACAAGGTTCCTCTTCTTAATAGCGCTTAAAACGGAAGAGCCTTGCCTGAAATAAAAAAATTAATACATAAGTGAGGTCATCAGTACATGTGATGGGCAATTTTTCATAAAAAACAGGCTTTAATTTTGAGTTCTTTAACATTCAAAATGTGTGTGTGTTTCCAATTGAAGTCACTAAAAAAAAGTGGTTTCCTATCACTTTAGAGAGAAATAAGAAAATGTCAACATGATTAAGAAGGTGACAAATTAGACCGAAGATCAAAATTTTGAGAATTGATTTTTTGCTTTTTTTTCAGATTTTCTCTAGCACATGATAAACGAGTTTAGTAATTCCCACTTCCTACAAGAAAAAAAAATTCTCCAGAATTCCAGCTTTCCAACGTTAAAGCAAATTTTCAGAAGCAATTTTTTAAAAAGCAAATGGCATTGAATCCACAAAAAAAGTGGTTTTCTTGAATCTTCGTTTTTCACTAAAATTGATAACTAAGAGTTTGGAATAGGTTTTACGTTAAAAAAAGTTCATTCTTGAAATAAGTTTATCTCCTCCTTCTCCATTATGTTACTGTTTATGCCCCTTTCACTTTGTACGCCTTAAGTGGCATTGGTTGGTTCTCCCCGTTCCTTTCACTTCCCTGAGCAAATAGGATTCAATGTCCTTTCACATGGGCCTACTTAAAATGTGCTTTCTATGATGTAATTTCAGTTTGTTACTGATGATTATCTAACCGTCGAAATTGATTTAACTGTGTAACTCATTATTTTCGTGGAAATATAGACAACGTTATATCTCACTCAGCTTTATCGAAATGGGTTTCCATAACTTCGCCACGAGTGACTTAGTCCTTAAGTATTTACGTAGCTTTTTTCCGACGAATTGAATGTTACCCTCTCGGGCCTCCTCGTTCAATAATGAAGCATTTTTAAGCCCTTAGTTAAAGTCGCAAGGGCTTAATCGGAATCCAGGCAAATTTTGAGCGAAAAGAATCTAATTCATAGAAATTTTAAATCTGTAAATCCCTAAACTATTGAGCTCAAATGTTGAACCGACATGTCCTCCCAATTTTTCTGACGCAGAGCTAAAACTCCACCTACAGATACAAGACAGGCGGATACTCCGATAAAATCAACGACACCTCAGTATACTTCTAGACGCTCAAATAAAATCAGCAAACACCTGAGATATTGAAAGAGTATGTTCTAGAATGAAGTGGGGGAGAATGTGGTAGTTCCACAGTTGTTCATATTTACACATATGTTTCGTTAGTTACATGGATGTATTGTTTATACTAATGATCATCCTAAAATTGAGTTTCAACTAGAATAAAGCCTTAACTTATATTTTCGAAAGGTTACTCTCATAACAAGTACCACCATAACAGAAACGGTATTCATTCTGGATGAATTGCATTAGAACTGATTCCACTGCCCGATTTACTCGTCCGTTTTAAACTCCTATATTTAAATGCCTGTATTTTCCTACTTCACAGATGAATGATAAGAAAGCGGCTCAATTTTTTTTTTCCTAATAAGGGATGGGAGGAGCCCCTGGTCACTGAGACCACTAGGATCTATTGTGACGCTGTCCCCATTTTTAATTCAAAACCTTATTAATAACCTCTTCGTTCACAAAGTGTAGGAGGTTTTCAGGCGTTTCCAAGGCAATATCAGAGGGTGTTAGGGCACCCTTCCCGAAATGCCGGAATCTAGTTGATGCAACAGCAGGACAATTACAGAGGATGTGTTCTGCTGTTTCCGCCTCTTCGCAGCAGAGCCGGCATTCTATTGTCCTGGCCTTACCCATTTTGTTTAGGTGGTACCTTAGGGGGCAGCGGCCAGTCAGAAGACCCACTAGTTTACGAAGGTCTTTTCGCCTCAATGATAGAAGGGCTTTTGCACGTTTCCTTGAAATAGAGAGGAACCGCTTGGCCTGCCTCTGCTTAGGAGTGTTGTGCCAATATTCTGTGCGTGTTTTGTCCTCCCATTTCTGAACCTGTTGAGTTATATAACTCTTGGTAACCCCTAGTTGGGGTTCAGGTCCAATTGGATTGGACTCTGATCCCTTTTTAGCAAGGCGATCAGTTTCCTCGTTGCCCTCTATTCCCTCATGACCCGGCACCCACAGTAGCATCAATTTATAATCATAGAGACCAAAATGAATTATATAGATCTGTAAGTGCTTACGCGCTCGGTTTGAATAGTGGCTTTCTAACCACAGGGACCTGAGCTCTGGATTCTTTCAAGGCTTTGATGGCTTCCTGAGCGACCCTGTCGGCTTCAGCTTCGATGATTGCATAATCGTGAGGGCCGCCTTCCATGATGGAGTCGTGTCGGAGGGCCGTCTCTATACCTGGATTTTGATCATCAAAAAAGAATAAAATACGTACAATTAGAAACATGTTTTTCATCATCGTTCATTACACCCTTTATACAGGGAATCCCACGAGTTATACACAACCCGATTCCTACGTGTTCTACAACACACTTCCGACCAAAAGTGCCTCCTAGCAATTTTTTTAAGAGGCATCATTTCCGAGTTATTCGCGATTTAAGATTTTTTTCGTTTTCGATCTGATGTCATTAAAACTGTAATAACTCCCTTAATTTTGAAGATAGCTCAAATTAGATGACACCGTTGGAAAGAGCGTTTAATTCCCTATCTATTTGATGTCAGAAATTTTTGTAAAAAATTGAAATAAAGATGTGAGATTGCTGCGCGAAATAGCGGTTTTGTCAAAATCTTGAAATCGCCTGCTTTCCATCTCGCCTAGCAACCCCAATAATGCTTGGTGCAGAACTGTGCATGCCTGGTAAAACGTGCGCCGAAATGTCAGCTTTCAGCTATTTCTCCTCAACATTTGATTTTTTCAAGGAGACAAGAGGAAAATTCAAACTGAATAGTGTTTTGTTGCATGCTGAATACACTTAGTTACCTCAAGTGAGTTTTCTGTGGTACAGTAGTTAATTGCACAACACTGACAAATCTAAAGATCTACCATTGAAATTGTGTATAAATAGGATAAAATGAATATCAATAGAGAAATTTACAAACCTGACTTAGAGAAGAGTTTATGCAGAACATAATCGTCTTGAGAAATCGCAGCAGCTTCTTTCTCATCAGCTTCTTGATCCTTTTTGACTTTTCTACATTTCACCAGGTGGGGTACGCGATGGCCCTCGAATCTCCCATCCTTCTCTTTATCTCGATGCTTCTTTTTGCGAGGGGAAGGGTCGTTAGACGACGAGGGAACTCGACGTTTGCGATCAGCGTTCCGCGTGTGGTTGTCGTTCTCATCTGTTTCCATATTCGAGGTGGTTTCCGTGACTGGTGCAGCTATTTTTGCTGAAGAGTCATCAGCCAACGGCACGTTATTAGGTTTTGCATCAGGACGTGCCAGGTTTGGAACGTTAGCTGGAACGATTTCGCCATCTGGTCCATAAATGTCGCCGGTTTCGGGAACCCTTTCTTTTTCATTCGCAGGAGGGGTTTCATTCCCAGGCTCTTCTTTCTTAACCTCTTCCTCCGCCTTTATTGCTTTGCTGCATCCAGCTACGGGTTCCCCACTTTCACTTTTTGGCGGTGTTTCACTAGCTTTATCGGATATTTTCTTACTAAGGAGATGAGCCAGTTTTTTCATCTGCTCGATTTTGGACTCGGAAAATGTGATTTTGGGGTCTTGAGCCATTTCCTGAACAGAGTATTTGGGCTTTTTGGATTTTGGTGACAACTTGGACAGCTTCACCTGAATCAAATGACAAGATATGATGGTTAATACATCAAACACAACAGTTGACAGTCCCATCAAAAACATTATAAAAACTAAAGAAATGTCACTAACCTCAGAGCCCGTACCAGCAAAAATAGCTGCAGTTTCATTGGTTCCATCTTTGACAGTTTCAGAGAGCGTGAATAGTTCAGACAAGTCGTTGGATTTGAAGAACCGACGTTGTTTCGGATCTTTCAAAACTTTATTACTGAGGAACTGCTTGAATATTTGCCGATGGTAAATCTGTTAACAAACGTAATACATCATTGTAGCATGTAAAGAAAGTCACAGCAACTTTATGATGGAGTAAAAGCTTGTTTAAAAAAAATCACAGTTTGCAGGAGCCTAGGTTGAATTTATAAGGTCTCTCTAATGCAAGCTTAAGGAACTATCCAAATTGTACATTGAACAGACCTTTTCTTCAATAGTCCCAGCTGTCACCAAACGGTAAACAGTTACGTCTTTTTCTTGGCCAATCCTCCAAGCGCGTTCCCTTGCTTGAGTGTCAGTAGCAGGGTTCCAATCAGGGTCATAAATGACCACTCTGTTAGCACCCGTGAGGTTGACTCCCAGGCCACCAACTTTCGTCGTCAACAACATGACAAAATACGACGTTTCCTTGGGAAAAACACAGGTAAAAGACTTGAAAAACAGGAAATAAGTGTGATTAGAAGTAGTAATAAGTCGGAATATTACCGTAAGTACATAGAATCTCTACTATATTATTAAGGAGGGCTCGCCCTCACCCAGAGCTATGCCTCTCCCGTCACATGCGAGCATGCGACCGAGCCACATCCCAGTCCGAGGAGCTGGGAAGGGGGCCGGATGAAACTCCCGGCCATGGAGCCCCTCACAAGGAGGGCGCCTGTTTGCCCAAAAGGGTACCACAGGTGGGGCTGGATGTTCTAGCTCATCCTACCAACTAAGCAGGTTGGTTCCCGGGTTGATGCAGAACCTTCATGCCGGGCAGAGAATCCGCCCTCCCCCTCACGCACAGGGGCCCTGTTAGGGGTGCTCAACCACTGCCACCATGACTCCTACCTCTACAGGGGGCAGGCCAGTGGCACTTTGCAGGTCTAGGACCCGCTCTGTGCCTGGGGCTCCCCCCGCCCGTGGTACTGGTTTGGGAGTGCTGTCAAAAGTGAGCAAACCATCAGCAAAGCCCTTAAAGGCCATCACCAGTCCGTGGCCCGGAGACAGACAAGTCCGCTCCTACTGCTTTGCTAGCTCCTCCTTGGCGAGGCCAGGAGCCGAAGATTACTTACCGTAAGTACAAATGACCACTGCCTGGTCAAGAAATGATCATTTTCAAGTACCACGAATTTATTTCTAACCTCTAACCCCCCTCCACACACTCTTCGCGATCTCCTCTGAGGATGACAATACGGTTATCACTATCCTTAGAGAAAGTGCAAGAAAATTTTCCGATTTTTCTCATTTAGCAATGAGCTAGGCATGGAGAGATTAATTCATAGAAGCAGTTCGACGATATCGCCGCTTATGAAGATGATAGGGAAGCACCATAGAAATCGGAGCAATTTTCTCTCCTTTATACTCAAAAACAAGTATCTCTGGGCTCATACACCTTGCAACATTAATGAAGCCATTTCATTGGATTGTTCTTCGACATTTTGACATCTGCTAATAACCAATCATATTGGATTCTATAAATGCCTACTGTTACCAGATATTATATTATTACATCATGTATCATTCTCCTTCATGCATTTAGTCTGACACTATGCAGTCAAACATCAGGTGTAACGGTATACACACTTCGTCAACCTTTATCTGCAACTGTTTCTAATGCAACTGTAACGAGTATTAACTTATTCCACTTCTCTCTTTTTGCCACTTCTTCATTATTATTAATAATAACAGAAGGACTAAATCAGGCCATAAAGTGCTTCGCGGTACCCTTCACAATTATGCAGATTAAAAATAATGAAGAAAATGTTGCTGATTTGATACACTATGTGCTAGACACAAACAAGAATATTGTGAAGATGTTCAATGACTTAAGTTTATTAAATTCCATTATGAATAATTTTAAATAATCTATGAATGAATTAGATAATCATATGAATCATTATATGACCAGTTGGAATGATATTTTCAATAACTAAGCTGACAATCTTGTGAAGGTTCCCGTCCCAATCGAGAGTTTGCCAATCAAATCAGTGTCAACAATGACAAATCAATCAACAATGCCGAATTTGACGATGTGATTACTACCAATTCATCTTAAATTCCCCATAATCCATAGGAACTTTAAAATAAATGTTGATAAATGATAGATGAGTTAATAAAAAGTAATTAAAGCTTTCATGAACCACTAAATATCGTCCGACTTTCTCTCACAGTACTTGTTTTCCAGCACTGACTTGGCACTAACGGATTGATAAATTTTGGGTTCAGCAAACAAATTAAAGGCTACCTTATTGAATTTGTCAATCAGAGGTTGTCTCGCTGATACATTTGTATTGCCGTCAAGTTTCAAATAATTGTAACCGCAACGTTTCACAAAATCTTCCAAAATCAGCAACATCTAAGGATTAAAAAAAAAGCAATTAATAACAATTTTAGTTTAAAACCTATACTGGAAGAAATCTAGACATATCTTAAGGTGGATTAGGAAGTTAGTGATTTCGAAAGGCTAAATATTAAATTCCCACGTAATACTAATCAATTACTTTTTGGGTTTGGGTAAACAGGAGCACTCGATGATTTTGCTGATTCCATATTTTCAAAAGAGTTCGTACAACAATCATTTTTCCCGCTCGCTCCCAGTAGCCAAATCTGTCTTCATCCACATCTTCGTCACCGTTAGTCTGAAAATTTTTTAAATAGATTAACATCGTGGAGATACATGACTTCTAATTTCTGGGCATGTTGGTAATTGCTTACGATTCGAAAATCTCTCTTGGGACCCCCAGAATACAAATCAGGGTGGTTGCAGATTTTGCGAAGGTTGATTAACCCGACGAAAACTTTAGCGTTCCCTCTGACCATTTCTTCTATACTGACAGTGCTCAAGTAATGCTGGTACATTTGTCTTTGGTCTTCTGTCAGCTTGCAGAACAAAACTTGCTCAGTTTTGGGAGGAAGCTTGATGTGAGCGTCGACATCACATTTCATTCGGCGTAGGAGGTAGGGAGTTATCGTGTCTTTCAGAGTGAGAGCACATTTGAAAGCTTGCATAACCTGAAAAAAGAATGACGTATACATAACCAAAGGCGATACACTAGAAAATAACTTCATCTACCAATCTGCACAGATCTGGTCAAATTACTATTTCAACACAGCTGCTCGGTTAGTTACCGAAATTATTGTAATTTAAAACTGACCTGTGAAGGATTGGCGTTCGTGTAGCCTCCAGCTACAATGGGCAAATGAAAAACATTTGTGAAAACTTGTAGCGTCCCCAGTTTCCCAGGATATATGAAGTCGAAGAGTGACCAAAGTTCTTTCAAGTTATTTTGGAGAGGGGACCCCGAGAGGATCAATCTATGTGGGGTTTCCAGCTGCTTGGCAACTACAGTAACCTGAAAACAACATGATGATAACAATGAATTCACTCAGGAAACTTACAAAAAAGTAATATGTTGAGCTCTAGAATTTGTGGGAGTAAGTTAATCAGTTGCCCTAGTTGTTTCATTAACAATCTTATTATCTAAATAAAATCTATATTGATCGAGATTTATCGTCCGACAGAACATGATGGCTGTCTGATCTTTTGGGTTAATTTCTCCATTACAGGTTTAAAGAAACTTTACGGAAGATATACAATTAAAAGTCAACTGACCTGTGCCTGGTGATTACGAATTTTATGTCCTTCATCCAGAATAACGTAATGCCATTGCTTATCAAGTATCTTCTTACTGTGCTGAACTAGGCCCGAGTAGCTGGTAATCAGGACCCCATAGTCATGAGAATGTATTGAGTCAATCAGTCTTGATTTCTCTTTTCCTGAAAAACAGCAAAACATTGGTTATTGCTCAACTTTCGGATTTTTACGCAAGGGAAACCAGATAAAATATGTATCATTTGGAAGAGAGACCACTTTGCCAACAGGTATTGCCCAAGGTGTTTTCTTGAACTCTGAATTCTCACGGGAATGTAGATAGTTGCAAGATATGTTCTTCAGCAATCTTATGGAGATCTTCTCCACAAAATAAATTTAAAAGAATAAAAGAGAGTTCTTGCTTCATGCGGTCAGTACTTTACAGTGCTGTCATATGATCTGAAGGTGAGTGAAGACCGCACAAATGTGGCTAAATGGCTCCCAATTACTGGGGGACTACACTAACAAACCGCACTAAGAGGGAGGCCACCCCTACCACTACGGGGTGAGGAGCAACGACAGAGGATAGGTGTGGTCACATGACACCTCAGTAAGCCAACGTCAAACACCGTGCTAAGAGATTTGCATCTCCCATTCCCCCTAGATTTATGGTCATGGTGCTGACTGTGTGAAGCAAGAACTCTCCAATCTATTTTTCTTTTGTGATAGATTAGCAATGCAATTTGGTTAACAATTGCATAATTTAGTCTTTTTTCCATAGCTTATTAAATAGATTCCAAATGATTTTACCTGTGTTAGTGAATGTTCCAGATTCGTGGAGTATTGCTACTCGGATGATAGGGAACCATTTGTGAAACTCTCTGACCCACTGATGCATGACTGTCGTTGGACAAACTATTAGTGATGGGCCAAGTCCAGAGAATCTATATAATTAAAATAAGAAAAAATCTTAATACAACCTGAATTGATTTTAAAATAGGAGGAGGTACCTCAGTTAGCGGTACCTATGTAGTTCATATTAGGACATACAAACGGACATGTTAGTTAATTTAAATACTTTTTACCAGAACATTATTTTGCTAGAATTCCTTAAATGCAGGTAGAGCTTCAAGAGCAAAGAGCACCAGAAACAGAAGACAAAAAGAATAGATTTTTATTATAGTCCACAATTTGTTTACTCACCCAGTATCATAATCACTGATGTCTGAAGCATAGAGGCCTGCAAGGAAAGCAATAACTTGGATGGTCTTGCCTAAACCCATCTCATCGCCTAGAATCCCTCCGCAACGCTGCTGATCCAGTTCCCAAAACCACTTGACTGCAACTTGCTGATACCTGAAAAGAATGAACATAATATAATAGAGAAATTATCAACTTAAATCGAACAATGCAACTTCATGGAGGAAGGAAGAACAGGTAAGAAACTATCAAATTACACTTGATAAATCTAGGAATGGGCCCAAATTTGAAGTTTTAAAGTTAAGTCCAAAATTATCCACTGTCGGTGTAGTTCACAATCCAGTAGCTCCAACTTTGTGATGAGCGGTTAACTCCCTCTAACACTACTCATCCAGTTGATTGGAGGAAATTTAAAATAGCGAATGGAATATTGACGTTTGTGATGTGATGGCATGGTATAGTTGCCCCTTCCGAGGAGGTGGATGCATTAATTATGCTCCGCCACGCTCAGAAGATGTTCAGACGCTTGCAGGCGTCCGATTCATCTCCCAAGACGACAGATTCTAAAATCGGGAAGGGGCCAACTAACCATATCCATCACACGTTGCACGGTTAGAGGAATATTGCATTCTTGTGAATGTGCAGCAAAATCTTCCAAAAGAGTAGATTACTTGTTGTAACTGTTGAGGTCAAACTAACAGTTAAAAAGCGGGACAAAATACCTCTATGGTTCTACAGCCAGATCATTTAAATGATTAATTTTACACATTTAAGTACCAAAGATGAAAAATTGCCTACGCAACCTACAAATATGGGATTCTAGCTCAGAGGAGGGGAGCTAGTAAACAGAGATGAAAGCTACGGCTGGGGAGGGGGGCTAACAAGGGTTCACATGAGCGTATTCTGTGTTCATAAACAGGTACTTACTAAGCCTAACCAACTCCCTGGAAAAATCTGTAGATTCAACCAGAGCACCAGAGAGGGTAGTGCTTACCAAGGTGGCAGGTACACAAAGGACCCCCTCGGGTGGATAGAAAAGTGGTGATGCTGGGATAACAAAGGGCGGAAGGAGCCCACCCGAAGGTTAGTTGAAGGAGTGTTGAGCAGGTGGGGGGGGGGGGTAACTGTCCGATCGGCCGCTAAGAACTGGGATTGTATCATTTACATCATCATCATCATTTTTTAATCATTTAAATGATAAAAGAACCATAAGACAATTTCAAATCATCATGAGGTATCACGCGAGCGAGCTCAATAACTGTACTCTAATCATACAGGGACAATACAGAGAGGTCCTAAGCGTTAAAACAATCTAGCCACTTAAGGAGGATTCTGAAATGTCCTCATTCATAGAAGAGCGAGCAATTTTTCCTGATGTTTCGCAAATAAAATAGTAAATGAGGCAATGAGAGAGCTTAACACATCACAGGATTCAATTCCATTACTCTCTGACGGCCCAAAGCTTGAGTGATTCCAGTTCCAATGGGTCCAGTACCTCCTATAGCTGAAAGTCTACTCCTGAGCTATCAGGTTCCTACTATTTGAACAATTGGTTTAAGCAGATCAAATCCCCTTAACAGCAGCTGCTCGAAGCTCTTAAGTGTAATAACCCCAATATGAACAGATATTCGTTGTTTCCACTTAGCAAATCCTCCCATGAAAGTTGCTACAGCACGCATGAATCATAAAAATGTGGTCTAGAAGAAAACTTACTTGTAAAGCTTCTCCCAAACCACTTTAGGGCACTTGAATTCATCCAGGACAATGTGAAGATCTTTAGTGTACTCGTCGTGGTTGATTCCTTTGACCCGCTTGGTGAAATAATGGGGATCACCGTCGTCAAGCTCTTTGTTGCTTCGTCGTTTCTTGGTTACCTCATCGTCTGAACTCTCCCAGTCAGAGTCACTGTCCTCCGACTGTACTTCTGCCATGAGGGCTCGGAGAGGTTTTCTGCATTTCTGGCGATGAACATCTACAAATCGGATTTGCAATTTAAAACCAACGAATTTGATAAAAATTCAAAGACAAATCTAACAAGAACAAATACCATAGGTATCAAATAAACTCAGTCTCACCTTGAAAATTGAAAACACAACTGGTTCGAACACTTAGATTTATTCAATTTTGAATAATGATAGCTGGCGTCATTTTTTGGTTTGGGTGGTCAATTTTAGGTTTGGAAATTGCTATTTGGTATTGGTGAAATTTTTGGTTTCTAACGATCTAAAATAGTCAAATCTCAAAATAGAAATTAGTTCAGTGAATCGAATGAGACAACTCTGATTCTGAGTATGATCTGTATGATCGTTCGTTTGCTCACAAATCACAGATTTGTCTTTAAACTTATGAGTGGATGCTACAGAATAATGTCTGGAGGCAGACCTGTTACAAGGTGGATACTATACGAATACACTAGCCATGCCACCATCACCGATCGATTTTTTCATAACTTAAGTGAGCAGGCAAGTCAAGCAAACAAGTGAAGAGTAGATAGGCTTTATTTTATCTAGTTGAATTTAGATTCTTCTCCAATACTCAGTAGGAACTTACATCATATAATCTTAGGTATTTCGATATCAGCTTTTGTTTCATACGAAGAGACTAGTAAAGTTTGTTGTTCATGGACTTATTTGTAAGACAAAGAAATTCTAGAAGTCAATTACAAGGTATGGAGAGACACTAATCAGCTGAAGAACCCAGGAGGATGTGAATTGTTATTGTGAATAATTAACCAAAATGATATGTGTAACGCCCATTATGAGAACTTACTATCAGAATCTTCACTGTCAGATGGTAAATATTCAGATCCTGACGAATGATCCAAACTCATAGAGGCCTCTTCTCCAGGCTGAAGTGCAGTATCACTTCGAGCCCCTCCTCTGGTTTTCTTGGTTCCCAGTTTTTCTTTTTTGGACTTCTTCTTCTTTTTGGCGCCCAAAAATTTACTTTTCTTCTCTTTTTTAGCTTTTAATTTCTTTTCTTTCTTGGCTTCCTCCACTTCTGGTATGAACTCTTTAGGTCCTTTCGACTTTCGCTTCGGAGGTTGTTTCGGGGGTTGGGGTTTTTTGGGAGATTCCTCTCCGGCCTTTTTCTTTCGGGACTTTTGAAGCCTGGCTTGATTCTCCATGTACCGCTGCATGGCTTCATTGAAACCAGCTTTAGACCTCTCCCTGTAATTCCCAACCATTTCAATGTTAACTCTTCTTAATTGACACGAAAGATAACAACACCCTAACACGTGAGTAACAAAACAAATGCCATTTTGTTTCCGAAAGATAATACGAGGAGAAAAAACCTAGTCTTCACAGAAGGAAACATTTCATGGTTTTCAATCAGTTTCAATTACAAAGTGATGATATTAATAATTAACAATTATTTCGAAGATTGAAAGTTTAAGGTGGTTGACATTTTAACCAGGCACGGTCACTAACACAATGTTAAGGACTCACAAGGTAAAGTCAGAACGACTGAATCGATTGAGGTAGTGCTTGATAAAGAAATGTAAACAACAATGAAGGATGCAAATTCGAATAAATTGCATGCCATGCCACTGACGAAACTGAGAAAAAGTAAACGAAAATAGAACGTAAAGTTTACGAATAATTTTGGGGGTGGTGGAGTACTTAATGTTTTTGAAGGGTCATTCTATACAAGTGGTCGAGAACGCTTTAGTATGTTGTCACAGTAGTCACTTTATCAGAATCACAGAACTGGTCCAGAGCAAACTGAACCAAGTCATGACGAAAATCAGCAGGTGGATGGAAGATCATAAGTTGACTTTAGCAGCTGCCAAAACGGAAGTAGTTGTTTTCACCAGAAAGCGAATCCCCACTATTATCCCAGAGCAAATTGAGGGCACAAGCAAACTAACAGTTACATATCTAGGAGTTACACTGGATACCAAAATTACATCCTGGGAACAAATTAAAAAAAGAAATGGACAACGATGCGCAGAAACCCACAGCTCTCAGCCACCATGCAAAACATAAATGGGCCAGGACCATGTAACCGTCGTCGATGAGTGTTGTCCAATATATTCTCTTGTATGGGGCGGAGGTGTGGGCAAAGGCCTCAAGCTTAGCCTATTACCACAAAAGAATGGTAGCAGTCCAAGGAAGAGGAGTGTTAAGGATTGCGTGTGCCCACCAAGCAGTTTCAGAGCCAGCCGTACTTGTACTCACTGGCTGTATCGCTATTCAACTTTTGGCTACAGAACGAAAACGAGTATTTGACAGACAGGAGGTAGGAGACAGAACTCGCATTATCAAAGAAAAGAGGGAACACACCATGGCAAGGTGGCAATAAATATAGAGCGAAGAGGGAGGTGAACAGTACGCTTGATACCACATATCCAAAAATGGTTAGAGAGAAAGCATGGAGAGGTTAACTTTTACTTAACACATTACCTCTCAAGCCACGGACTGTTTTACTGCTACCTTCACAGAATGGGGAAAGTAAACGATCCGAATTGTCCAAACTGTGATGGAGGAGACAATGATGTATTTCAAACTTTCTTCGTGTGTAAGCAGTGGGAAACACAAAGAAGATGGCTGCAGGATGATCTGGAAATACCATCTGAGGACATGACACCGGAGAATATAGTTGTCAAAATGCTTGAAAGAGAGGAGCAATGGATCTTTGTAGTTGTCTAAGTCGAAGGAATCCTGCAGAGAGAGGAATCGAGACAGATTAAGCTATCTATGGAGTGAAGAGACTAAATACATCCCAAGGACTTGGCCTGAAGTAATGTGTTGAACAGTTCCAGGCAGGTTCCGACAGGGGAAAAGAAAATGAGGTTTTTGTGGGTTTGCATCCTACATAACCCAGAAAGCAGTCCTTTTTGGGTATCTTAAGAGGTCTGATTTCCACCTAAGCATCTTACGGATTTCCTCACCTGTCTACAGAAAAAAACAGTGGTCACTTGTAAGTGCTCAATCCCTCTAAAGGTAGTGGCAACTTTGTGAATATCGCTTACGTTGGTAATACTACACAAGATTTGTGTTCTTTACATGATTCGTTCAAACATACCATTACACTTGAACACCTTACCCCATATTAAGTTTGTAACTTACTGAAGTGATTTCCCTTCTTCGCTCCGATCGAACGGAGTAACTTCTCCAAGTCGAAGTTTCCTCGTGAATTCATCCTCTTCTGCTTCATCGTCCAACTCCGCTTCTTCTCTGGACGGAGCGCCAAGGTGCTCTTTATTTTTGACGGGTTCGGTTGATTGAATTGCTTCATTCACCTGAGCAATGATCCCTTTTTCGAGAGTGGCGTGATCAAACACCTCGAGCTCTAACGATTGAAGCTCAGAAGCCTACAGGAAGAAAAGCGATTATTAAACACCTAGTTAATAATAACAGTGACACACTGGATGATTTAGAGTTCTCAAGAACTGACCAATTGGAGAGTTGAAAATCAAAACCGGACATATCCATTCCCGAGCAATTATCGGGTTATTGCATTTTTTATAACTCCTTCCCAGCTAGCATCGAAGGGCCCTGAAATAGTTTTCCAAATCCCAACACATCCATATTAAAAATACAGTCCAAGCTCTTAGTTTGTGACAAAACAAGACACATCTATCTCTTTATTAGTTGTCAAGATGAAGGCACCAAATAATTAACCGTAATTGTATAGTGATTCTCTGATTTTTAGAGCTGCCATAAACAAAGATCACCTGCCCTTGATGGTTTCCAACTTTGGATAGAAGAGGAACTAAAAGGAGGAGAACAATATTCAATATTTTACTAAAAGAACTGTTTTAGGATTACTTTGTACTACACGAAGGTACATAAAAACGTTAACAATTAACACGTATATAACCTCATTTAAATATACAGTTATCATCACCAAAGAAGCATTTGATTGAATCTTTTTAATGTACTACTCGAAAGTACATCAACATTTTAAGCCAATATGACCCCACCTACATCTACAGTAATTAGCCAAAAATGTTGTCATCATATTTATAGTGCTGACTGACAAAATGGTCCTATTGGAGGTCTATGGGTGGCAGAGAGAAATGAAAATGAAGACGCCATCCGCCAATTAGTTATTCATAAGGAGGGAAGAAGCTTTAAGTTTCGAGAAACAGTTATCCTAGGACAAATTAACAAGACAGTTAAACAGGCAATAAAAAATAACAAGGTTGATAAAACAAACATTTAGACAGCCGGGCAGAATATTTTATAGGAGCACAATGAGCACTACTACACTCATCGATTAAATTTATATTCCGAAGTTACTGGATTATTGAAACTTACAAACCAATGAATTACAGAGGGACGTAGGACGAGAAAACGCCATAACCTCAATGTAACTTGAATTTAATCCCGCCTCGTTAATTTTCTGATCTGCCCATTAGATGGTAACAGATTTAAAAAGAGATGAACGAAGTCTAACAGACCAATCCGAACCAAGGCAAAATCCTGAATCCATTGCCAATATGGAGGTGGTGGCGTACTTGTGCAAACATCTCGGGAAATGAAAAATCTCAACAAAAAAAAGTTATAGAACACTATTCCTCATAGGGGATTCCACCTACACCTAAACAATAGGCATAGTCAACTTAAAATTGTTGAATTTAGTTAGATTACTTAAACATTGTCATCTTTATGAATAACATCGTATGTATAAAGGTGAAAGTATCAGAGTAGGTAGGTATATCCGTTTTTCAGGGGGCGGTGACGCTGGGCGGGCGGAATTCACCCCCAGAAACCCACTCCCACACCCCGCCAGTGAAGGGGAGAGGGCCCCAGCGGGGCGGAGCGTCTCCCAGGACAACCGGCATGCTCCCCTCCTTGGGGACTAGAAATATACAATTTTAGTTTCTTCAGTACAGGTACGCTAATTTTCTGTTGAAACTATAGAGGGATTCGAGAACTTTAAAAATGGTCGAATTCTAGGAGTGACGTATGGTGACATAACAACATACGACAGGCCTTACTGAAACCTTTCCCAAGCGCATCAATCAGATGATTTCTCATGATTATTCAGAGTCTTCTCATCTAAAGTCCTTATGGAGTGTAAATATTTACTTTGCACCTGGATAATGATTGTAGGGCCTGTTTATTTATGTACTTTTTTTAATTTTTACATTTTTTGTCCAGGGTGCAAAGAAATTATGGAATAGAATTGAGTTGTGCGTGTAGATGTAGTGGATATGGATAGTTGCTGCTTCTGGTTTCTTGAAACTTCCATGTCTGAGCAATGTAACATGGAAGGGTGTTGTGAGGTGTTAGAATAGTATTATTACCCCTTCCAAGGGCTGGGGCGGCAATGCTCGCAACACCCAGAGGATAGCAATGACGCAAAAAGGCGCTAGGCTACCCCCAGAGGTGGCAGCTTCAAGAATCGGGAGGGGGGAACTAGTCATATCCACCACAGCATGAACCTGTAGTTATTTAGCTATTTATATCCCCTGTGTATTGCAGACTCACTCTCAACCTATGGAAGGGGCAAATAGTCCGTCTTCTTGTTATATCTCAGGAGAGCCTGGTTGTGAACCACTCACCCGCTAATATTGATCGTCCTGAAGCCTGTTCCCTGCACTACCTCCTCATAGGGCAATAAGTACGTTTTAAATAATATCCCTTCATACATCCTACCCACGCTTCTTTAAAGCCCACAGATTGTAATGGATGTGTTAAGTTCCGCTTCCTAGTTATTGATACTGCTAAGCCTGAAGCTTTTCATCTTCAGGGGTATCTCTGGGTGATGCAGCCATACCCCCTCAGCCCTTGGAAGGAGCAACTAGCCCATCCCGTCACCATTTTGTGGTAATATTCCAAAAGTTAGTATAATGCTTAGACTTGGGAGCAGAAATCCAAATGCTCTATAATGGGGTATGTAAGTGTGATAGGAAATTCAAGTTTTCCAAATTGCAAGTCTTCCAGAAGCATGAAATACCTATTGGTTTTTATCCTCTTCAAACGAGTTTAACAGTCTTTACACAAAACAGGAGGGGTTTGAGGATAATCAACGTTTTTTGAATTTGTGGCGCTTGAATACAACCTTCAAATAGTAGTATAGGGAATCGATACCAAGTGAGCTAGCATCAAAAAGAGATTTTAGATGGCCTAATGACTGCTCTCGACATCATCTTCAGATAACTAGTATCCTACTAGCGTGTTTTTAGTCAACAAAACAGTAACTTTGAATGTTCGTTATGGTAATCTACAGACTATTTGTGGGACAATCTACGGATTTCAGAAATCTGTGGACAGGGTTGCCACTGTGGCTAAAAGCCCCATCCGAGCAAGCGCTCCAAGCACACTCTGATCTCTGCACACAGGAGGAGGAGCAGGCTGAGAGCACTAATGTGGACTTGTCACCAACGCACTCAGCTCGGAGTGCATAATACTGGTGATCCACATTTTGACAGTTTCTCAGGAAACCATCAAAGGCAGGCGTGTGCAGAGCACCCTGTCAGTTGAGACGGCAGTTTGATTTTTGCATTCGTGCGCTCGGCGGCCTGATCTTCATAGGAAAGCCTTTCTTGAGCACAACAAATAAGTCAATTTGAGTTTAAAAAACCATATAACAGTTTGCCACTCAGCCTTTTGGTGAAAACATTTTTTTCTGTGTTTGCCTCCTACTCACAATACATGCAATTATCGCTGCAGAACTGCTACAGGCATCCATCACTGGACAAAGGAAAATTGGAGTTGCGGAAGGCTTGACCTTGGAACATACTTGGAGTGTCATGGTCAATATTTCAGCGCATATACTTCACTGCAAGGATGATCCTTCAAGTGGAGAAGAGCAAGCTCAGAGCACTTGAGTGGACAAGGGTTGAGACGTCATGAACCGCAGAAGCCAATTCAAATCGCAGAATTTTGTTAAGCTTGTGACTGATAAACTGACAGCTACCCAGTCAACTAATCTGTTAGGTTCTGCTATTAGATTGCGCTGTTTGGTACTAAAATTTGCTATTATAGTAAGTTGCTGCAGCTCATCAATCATTCCAATACAAGACATCTGACTTGTAATAGGTACGCTGTGTGGCTCAAATTATGGTGGGAGGGTAGCATCTTGAACAGCTTCTATCATGCAATAAGTAACAAAATATTTAAAAATCGCTTGCATACCTTATTTAAATGACAATTATACAACTAGGAAAGCAATCTAAATACACGAACACTCTCCTTTAAGAAAACTATAACAGGAAAGATCGATCTTCATTTATCCTTGAAGTTTGTTAAGCATGAATACAAGAACACCTGAGATGGGACATTTAGTTCATTCCATCATGTTCTTGGTATATGTACTTATAAAATAACACTCAATATTTTAATGCGTCGAATTCCAATGATTTTCGACTGGTATCGTTTCAAACAATCGCACGATGCCTTAAAAGTTTAAATTCACGTTTAAAGTTAGAAAATCTAACATCTAATGTGAGCACCTATTTTCAGCGCCTTGTAGTATTTTAATGAGCGATTGTTTACATTCTGACATTACTATCTTGGTTAGATTCTGAAATTATGGATACAAGGAGGAATTTGGAAGCTATAGCCCTTAGGCCCTTGTGCATGCTATTTATGATCTTATAGTTAAAAAACAGAACACACCAAAGATTGGTTTCATTAAATATTTGTTGAAGGATTAGTTTCTTGTTGATTTTCTCACCTGAAAAAAGCATGACGTACCTGGAGCTAATGGCCAGAGAACCAGTAACGAACATCAATACAAGTAGAAGCGACTTTTACATTTTAAAAGCTGTGGGATTGAGAGAAAATGATGAAAAAAGGGGTTGCAGCTACATTACATGATAGCCGGTTGATCATAGACAAGGAGGTAATCGATGAAGGTTAGTAATTGTACGATTTGTCAACCAAAATTTAAAAAACAAGTAGGTAGGCACCTATCAACGGGTACCTAGAGAGTTGAGGTGATTGATAAGTGGGTCGAAATACCGATGAGGATTACACGCTCAACTGTTATCAAATTTTGTTGAAAGATCAATTGAAGCAATTCGACATCCTACACGATTCGCCTTACAGAGTAGCTCGTTCGCAATTTTCCGATAAAGGGTGACTTAGAAGACAAATTATAGTATAAGCGATGCAAACCTGTAGTTCCCTCGAAACGCTTTCTATAGCGGAAACGTTGACGCAGAAATCGCGTATCTTTCCCTTCTGCTCGGAGTCATCCGCCGTCTCCGGCTCAATGGATTCTTCAGACTGTTCCATGATTCACAAGAAACTGATGCAAATAGATTATTCAGAATAAAACGGTTAAGTGTTCAATAGATAAACAAATAAATGAACGAAAGGAATGCGCTTGTGAAAGCTAACTTTGCGAGCTTCAACAAACGACGCGTGATAATACGGCCATAACACTCTTATCAATTGTTCCTCATGAAGTAATAGGTAGCTGCTGCGCTCTGTTAGGCTGTTTTGAAACTGACGGTCCCACAAACTTTGGTCTTGAAAATAAATGTTCATAGGTAGGTAGGTAAAACCATTGATGTATTTAGATCTATGGGTAAAACAGTGGCCAGAACACAACACAATATTCTCCTTTTCTCGATGTTCCAAGGTTGATATTCCATTAACTTTTGTAACCCCATCAAAACTGTATCTTTATCTTTTTGCCGAGAATGAATGTTTTAAGCCATTTCCGTAGGTACCAGTTAAACCATAGGTTGGTAAACCATTTCAACTTCATATTAATTTTATTAAAATCCTTCAAATCGTTCATGAATCATTCCGCATTAACATTAACCCTAAATTTTAATTGGAACTGACGTTCCCACTGACTTATCCTGTCATTTTTAATCCATTAGTACATAGTTGTTTTTGTGAAGACGAGATATTGGGCATTTCAAATCTCGCCTCGTGAGGTACAGGTTGCAGCAATAAGGACTGTGGGAAGTTCAAACTTCAAAACCACTCATTCTGGTTCCAGATGATTTTCAGAGACCAAATTATATTTTTTAGATGGTGTTCTATCTGATGATGCAAAACAAAGCCGAAAACGCTGCAAATTCTTTCATTGGGGTTTATTGTTCAATGATTCATGATCTGAATTTCTACTAAGCTTTGGAGTGTGCGTGTTTCACAAGTGATAGAGCGATTATTGAATTTCAGGAGATAAACATAAAGCACGTAAGTCTGTTCTCAACCAAAATACATATTTGGTTTGTTCAGTTGATCATATTTGTGTGCCTCCTGAAATTCATTAATCGCTCTGCACTTGTGAAACACGAACACTCGAAAGCTTAGTAGAAATTGAAATCATGAACGCAAGCCAATTGAATGATAAACCCCAGTGAAAGAATTTGCAGAGTTTTTTTTTTTAATGGCTATCATAATGCTTCAACCCGTGTATCGGCTACAAAGCCTTTTAGGAGTTCACTCCAGTATCCACATTACTACATCACTACGTCACTAGGTTACTGATATCAACACAAAAACAATAATAAACCAAAATAACACAAATGTTGGCACCATAAATCGGGCCATAGATCGGGAGTGGTTTGACCTACGGACCTGGGGAGGGGCTCATTCGATTCCTCGTGGAGTGTTCTTCAAAAAGAGTTCAACTTTAGGCCGCCTTGACTTTTTTTTTTGAAGTTTTTAGGGATTTTACAAAATTTTGACAACCCTTAAAGGGCACTTTAAATTAAGTGAGAGAGCTGGCTCAAGAATTGGGGCGTCGCCAGACCAACATGGATTTTTCCTGAAAATTTCAGATCTTTTGCTCCAGCCGTTTGGGAGATATCGTGCGTACGAAATCGTGCGAACGGCGTACGGACGGAAAATTTTTTATTGCAGATTCGGATTCTTTACACCCTTTGAAACGTAAACCATGAAATTTCCAGGGGGTTCAGAATTTTATTTTTCAAGAACGATCACAATGGTTTATTATTGAATAATAAACCAAAATTAGTAAAATCCCTCTCGATCTGAACGACTGTAAACATTCTTTGCCGTAGCATCTTTCGCTTTCTCTGTCATTTGAGTCAAAACAACTGTGTCAATCACCCCGCTCGACTGCTGAGTTACTCGTATTCCAACGAGCATCTGCTGAGCTAGTGGCCTGAAGTTTTACTAATCGATTTCACCCGTCATTTCGGTATTTGACCCCGGGGAAACGTTATATCGTTATTTTATATTTTGTTGTTTGTTAGTAGATCATACAGGGTGTCCCACGAGTTGCCCCCCCCCCCCCCCCCTCCTAAAATCGTCCAAATGGGAGTAAACAAAGAACTTTTCCTTTGAATGTTCTTTTTTTCGGATTATTACAGATTTGGATTCTACCCAAAATATCATGAAAACTCGATCTCTCATCCAATTTTTTATTAGGCGCAACCGGATCAGCACGATACGTGCCACAACAATCATGATACCTAAGCCAGGTATAAATGAACTGTAGCACCCATTCCAGGCATAAATGCTACTGATCAATAACTGGTCATAAACACTAATAAAAGGGTGATGAGGACTAATGTTCTAACACTGCACTCTATTCAGGTCACTTTAGTCCAGGGTCATTGTCATGGCCCGAAAAGAATGTGTTCCTGAGAGAACAAAACGGAGATTTTCGAGAAAGTATTTTTTTGCTGGTAGCAGAGACTCACAAGCAAGCGGGAACACCCTGGAGTAGCACGTTAGGTGGTGTGTTTTCTGATCGAGCGATCTGAAAACAGGATAGTATTTTTATTTAACGTCATTTTCATGGCCCTAGTTGCTCACCTGTTATGTTTGATTCCAAAATTGTATTTCTAACCACTTATGCTCTTAGAAGGCCGTATCACGTTGCATTTTTAAAACCCACAAAAAGTCCAGCAGTATTGGAATAATCTCTGTTGAAAGACCGAATTGTCATTGTCATGTAGGTGAAAACATACCAAAATTGTCATTGTCGTGACCAAAACCGACACGCCATTGTTATCACTTCTATCAAATTTGAATTTCGGCAAAGAATAATGGGATGTCTTGAATGACTGGGCATCAGAGAGACATCCAGAGAGGCCAATTAGGTGATAGGTAAACACCCAAAATCCTAGCAAAAGAAACACTTAAATTTTCCCCGTACCCTGAAAACTCCTCGTAGTTTAAAAATCATCCATAAGCAAGTGGGGTACCTATCATTTCCAAGATATTTTGAACCCCAAATCGGTTGAGATGGATCTCAAACTAGTCCGAGCCCTTTTGACTATGAATCTCATTTTGAAGGTGGAAACGTTGAAATCAATTGTGAATTTCAATTTTTGTTTTGACAACTTGGCAGTGATAAAAGTGGGAGAGGGTGATGAGGGGGTCAAAAATAATTAAATATTTGTGACATTTTCAAGTTCAGAAATTGAAACAAAAAAAATTGTTTGTAAATTTCTACTGATCTGAAGCTTGCCCCAGTCGATTTTCAGTTCAAAACGCTGCAGATTCTTTCACTGGGATTTATTATTCAAATTGGCTTGCGTTCATGATTTGAATTTCTACTAAGCTTTCGAGTGTTCGAGTTTCACAAGTGACAGAGCGATTAATGAATTTCAGGAGGCACACAAATATGATCAACTGAACAAACCAAATATGTATTTTGGTTGAGAACAGACTTACGTGCTCTATGCGTATCTCCTGAAATTCAATAATCGCTCTCTATCCCCTGTGAAACACGCACACTCCAAAGCTTAGTAGAAATTCAAATCATGAAGAAAGCCAATGAGAAATAAACCCCAGTGAAAGAATTTGCAGCGTTTTTTATGGTTATCAGAATGCTTCAACCCGTGTATCGGCTTCAAAGCCTTTTAGGAGTTCACTCCAGTATCCACATTACTGCATCACTACGTCACTAGGTTACGGATATCAACACAAAAACAATAATAAACCAAAATAACGCGAATGTTGGCACCATAAATCGGGCCATAGATCGACAATGGTTTGACCTACGGACCTGGGGAAGAGCTCATTCGATTCCAAACTACTAAGCTTTGGAGTGTGCGTGTTTCACAGGCGATAGAGCGATTATTGAATTTCAGGAGATATGCATAGAGCACGAAAATTTGTTCTCAACCAAAATACCTATTTGGATTGTTTAGTTGATCGTGTTCGTGTGCTTCCTGAAATTCAATAATCACTCTATCACCAGTGAAACACGCACACTCCAAATCTTAGTAGAAATTCAAATCATGAACTCAAGCCAATTGAATAATAAACCCCAGTGGATGAATTTGCTGCGTTTTTAGTTCGATGTTACTGCATCTTTATTGATACAATTGCGGGACCGGAAGACCAGTGTGACTCATCCGACTACAAACAATGTTCGATGTAAAAGGAAAATAGCCTCCTGGCTCGGCAATAACAACTCAAGGTGGGTTCGACGAAGGCGACAGTTCGGCGACCATCCGCGTCCGGAAAACTGTGTACAAGACGGTGCGAAATTTCAGTTTTCGTCACGTACCGCTGGCCCGCGGATCGCGTTGTTTGGGTTGTTAAAACACGCTCTGGAAAGAAGAGGAACGAGAGAGAACAAAACAAAAAGAAAACAAAAAAACACATCCAACCACTCATCCGAGCTAGATAGTTTAAAGCTAAACAATTACCTCCAGAACTGGCTATCCCTCCCTTCCATTCCACCTCGGAGTGATTACGAGTTTATATAGGTGGTGGGGACTGCACCTGAACCGAAGATATTTGAACAATCCGCATGCTGAGCTCTCGAGATGAAGGTGCAAACTAACGAAGATCCGAAGGTGGTGACGGTCGAGGAAAAGGCTGAAGGGCCGTCCAGGTCCAGCTTTGCTCCCGAGTACGATGTGAAGCCCCAACAAACCAATTACGTCAACTTTTCCAAGTTGGTTCTCCTCGTTTTGGCGATTGTCGCGTCTTTTTTGGTAAGTACGCTTTCAAACAGATGGTAACGTCCAGGTGACAGCAAAGTACGCGTTATTTGTCAAAAACTGTATAAATGGAATTCCAATAGGAACAACCTGCTGTGCAACAACCTTCGCAGAATTACGCATACCCGAAGATCCTATAACCAATCTTTACAACCCTTATATTAAAAAATCCACTAAGAGCGATATTCCCAATGAAACGTATATCATACGCAGTACCCCAAATTTCGACCGATTCCTCTCTAAGTCTCCATTTCGTCCAATTCTTTGACCTGCATATATGCAAATTATCATGCATGTGAATGCTAAGCAGCAGCTGGTACTTATTTCGTTTTAAACGCGCTCTCTTCGCTTTCCATTGAAATATTGTGGCCTCAACGATTCGAACCATATGGTGGAATCAGATCAAAGCCAGTTTTACTAATTCGGCACAAAGCCGATTCTATCACGTTCGAGATATCCATACATCCATTAACAACGAAATTCACAAAGAAATGTTGTCGCTCACAATGTGAGATCACGTGATCTCACAAGTAATTCACATTGTGACAATTTTATCAATCCTTCTGCAAATCATCTGCATACTTTAATAATAAGTCACACGTGGATCGGGGGAGCAACGTTGTTTTTAAAAGCGTAGTTTTCACAGTTATTAAAAATGATCGATAAACTCATTTGTAGAGTAAATAAGTGAGTACTAAAATTCGGCCTTTCCAAGGTTAACGTGGGTATGTAGCTGTTTGTGTTTATTGCAGTTGATGCCTATTCGTATACCATTATTGGCCTCTGAGTTGGCATTTCACAACCGAAAAGAATGTTAATCGTAACCACAGGTGCCTGGAGTTTTTAATTTTTGACCGATGCCCAACTTCAATATTTGTTCGATTTTTACGTTCTCGCCGTGAGGAAACAGAAGGGGACGAAGAACAATGGTTTTTATCGTTGACTGAAATGATGGACCATAAGCTATCCGGTTGGTTGATCTTTACGATTGAATAAAACGCCGATCAAAACGATTTCAAACGCTAACGAACTTGGTTTTTTGGATTGAGAAACAGGAAGGTCAAGCAATGTCAAGAATAAGGAAACTCAAAATTATTGTGACGCTAAACGAGGAAGAAAAATAATGTACATGAGCGGTTAAACGAAAAAATACTATCAAATCTGTCGGAAAAAATATCATTAACGGATAAAATGTGCAATTGCGTCAAATTAGCGGTACAGTTCCATCAAGTTTGGCCTAGTTGTTGAGGGAAAAGCTCCCTTAGCAGACTGTTGAATTTTGGCTTCTTTTAAAGTTGGATTTTCGGATTCTGCACATTTTAGGATGTAGAACAGCAAATCTTGGGGGGAGAGGGGGTTCAAAAAATGTGTTTTCTTGGTGAAATTTAGGTTTCTCAATGTAAAATACTTTGAATTTTCAACTCTTCGAATGGCTATTAATTATCAATCTGTGAACATACTAACATTGGTTTAGTATTATAAATAACCAACTTTCTTTGAAATATGATAGTTTACATCCCAAACTACTTAAAGACTTCACAAATCAAACAATAACAAAAATAGCTTCCTCGTATCCATAACAACTGTATAGATCATTGAAAATTATTATTGACTAAAGAACTTCGTTCAATTAGGCGAAGTAAATATTGAATTAGGGTAAGTTTATTGTTATGCAGGAGGCTAAAACTTTATTTTCTATTTATTACCCAGAGGTATGCGCGTAACAAAAATTACACGTTTGCGCATGCGAAGAGGCTACTCATGAAACGGATGGAATCCGGGGGTCATGAAACTCATAGGGGACTATCTACAAATCAAAGAAACTCCCTGAAAATTTATTGATCCGGGGATTTCGTGCGCATGCGCAGAGACTACTATTGATCCGGGGGTCATGAAACTTATAGGGGACCATCTACACATCAAACCGAACAATCCCTGAAAATTTCATCGAAATCGGTCAAGAACTCCCGGAGTTACGCGCGTAACAAGGATTTCACGTTTGCGCATGCGCAGAGGCTACTATTGATCCGGGGGTCATGAAACTTATAGGGGACCATCTACACCCCAACCCGCACAATCCCAGAAAATTTCATCAAAATCGGACTATAACTTCGTGTAGTTTTGCCCGTAACAAGGATTTGCTGACAGACAGACAGACACGGAACCAAAATTGTTCAGAAAGGTCTAAAACGCGAAATGCGAGTGGAATCTTTGATTTTGGAGACAAAAAATTTTTAACATTCCGAAAGTGAAAACAATGCTTCCGCTACCTTGGTAGACTCGGAAGCAAAATATATAATAACAATAATAAATAAATAAATCAAAATTCTGCCAAGAAAAACTTGTGGAAAATAACTTCTGCGTTTAGAAAATCAATCAATGTTCAGATTATTAACATTTTAAAAATAATCTAGAAAAATATGGAATAAAAACTTGTTCCTGCAGACCACAAACCCTCAAAAAGTGATTCGACATGAGTTCTATACCGGGCAGAGAAATAGAACTCATAGGTCCTTCAGCCTAACTCGTGCATTCCCTGAAACTTTTATTTAAAAAAAAATCGATTAAAAAGTATGGGAACAAAGCTTTTTACAAGGATCTGCGGATAGACGGACAGACACACGGACAGAGGGACACGGAACGAAAGACGCTCTCAATGGTCTTAAACGCGAAATGAGAGTGGAAGTTTTGATTTTGGCGAAAGAAAAATGTTTTTATCCCGAAATCTAATGTAAACAATACACTTTGAGCTCATAAACCAAGTTATTGGCCATATTCCATCGTTATTATGTTTTGTCCTTAGTAAAAACCTTGTTGCAAAACGTCAAGTGATTCATATCTCATGACTGCGCATTTACAAGAATTTTCTTCATTTCGTCAGAATCACGTACAAAACCCTCAGAAGTTAGATATAACATGTTCCATTGCTCATTGTGATTGTACAATGCGTGAAATCATCCCGTGAAAAAAACAAGAATGACGAACGACGTGATAAGTCATGCTTTCCGCGGTTAGCGTTCTCCAAAAAACGTGACAACAGCCTTTGAAACAACAAACCTACTTTATTGTTTGTTCTTGAAACTAAACTGTTTACCACCGTCTTCCTAAGAAAAATTTTACCTTCTCAGTAGAAGAATGGAGAACGATATTATGTCTTGTAACGTAATATTCATGCAATTATAAAAGTTCAATCGTTCAAATAAGGAAGAGCTTAAACTCAAAGTTAATTGTTTGGCTTATTGTCTTCTCAACGACTGTAATATCATTTGACCACTCTTAGTCTAAAAAAGCTTTTGACGATAAAAAAACAAACAAAAAAAACAACTATTTACAAAGGACAATTTAGTCCAAATTGTAAATTTTAAGATAATCTAGAATGAATTATATCTTTTAGAATTCTAGTGGCATATGAGCCTGCAACACAATGAGGCATTTTATGTTTTTAGCTCCCACCAACGTTACAATTGTTACATTTTCAATGATTTCAGTCAACTAATGTAATGAAGAAAGTGCGAAAGAGATGTGGAAAAAAATACCCCAACTACCAAATGAATATATGTACATATTTTTTAAATATAAATACAATATTTCCAATTTGACCGTAAGAAATGATTTTTCACTCATCAGAAAGATTGGAAATTGTACGGTCTTTCCAACGGTATCTACGTACAAATTTTATATTGAAGGAGTTTTGATCGTTTTATGGTGATAATGTCTTAAGGTGAGTTTAGTCTTCGCGAAATTTCCTCGCGAGACTGATGGGTGAAGCCCTCGCCCGAGACTACACAACGAAACTAACTGTGAAACGGACGCGCGAGGCACGACGGCAGAGGCGGACATGGCGAGTGTTTCTATAGTTCCTCTTCCTCCCCGTGCAGCCAGTGCTTTGGCTGTCATCGTCGCAGCTCATATTGTCAAAAAGAGGAAAGGACGTCAGCAACAACGCCGACGTCGTTGGTGGGTCAGAGAAATCTTTCGCAAACGGTTGCAATATGGCAGTAGTTCAATAAAGAGCATGCAGATGGAGATGGTTGAAGACATAATACTGAATTTCACGCGAATGAAATCGACTGACATCGATCATCTGGTGTTAGTTATTGGACCCAAAATTCAACGGGTAGACACGCACACGAGAGAAGCGATCACTGTGAAGGAAACAATTGCCATCACACTGATTACAAAATTACAATAGAATAAAGACAATACACCTGCCTCGCACAAACAAACATACACGTCTACACTTGAAGAAACAAGTCC
Organism: Creontiades dilutus; assembly: GCA_031894815.1. Lineage (NCBI taxonomy): Eukaryota > Metazoa > Arthropoda > Insecta > Hemiptera > Miridae > Creontiades > Creontiades dilutus. Next base: position 583,335 of record JAVIWC010009699.1, read on the forward strand.
CAAACTCCTTTGTTGCGCGCCAGAGACCGACTCGCTGACCGCTCGTTCCCTCGTCTCGCAAGGGGTCCTCGCAGAGGCTTGATTCGGGTCCTAGAAGCGTCTACACGCTGCGAAACTTGTTTCGCGAGAATACCTCGCGAGGAAATTTCGCGAAGTGTAAACGCACCCTTAGACGGGGAAAAATGTAACAAGTAAGATAACTCACAAAAGGCGCATTAAAAAAATGAAAAAATAAAATAAAAATCTGCGAGGCGCTTTCTATGGGAAATTATTAGCATAATCGACCCCTAAAATTTGGAGGTCCATAAAGTGGTATATACAATCTTTTCTGATTTTGTATAGGTGCAGGGTATCACTTACCATCAAAACGATTAGAATAATGAACGTCTGAAAAAAGGTAATTAACAAGACTTTACAAAATTAACATTTTGAGCCTATTTTCACATTCTCCAGTTCGCTTCAAAAAAATACTTTAGAGCCCTAGCAAGGCAGACAATTTAATGCCCTTTGTAATTTTGTACTCAAATTTGGTTATCCTCTTCATATCAAAGGAGTTATGGCCCTTAATAATGACCGAAGCTCGGAAAACATGAAAAAATCTTAAAAGTGAAAAAATACAGAGTTTTAGTAGAGTAAAAATGTTGTAACATGCACTTTTCGTCGCAAATCAGTTGCAGAATGAGTGGGTAAATAAGGTTATAAGGTCAGACGCAGTGAACGTATCATTTTCATTTTGATCTAAAATAAATCCCCCAGCTCACCCCTGGCTTGCACAAACATCATGAAAACTTATAATCGTACGAGTAGGTACTTTTGTGATTCATTTGAATTTGATGAAGAAATTCAAGGTTGAGTGAAAAATAATACCTGTGAAATTACTGAAACCTGAAAGGGAGAGAGGGTTGCAGGTAGGCAAACACCACACACGAAATTCTTTTAACGGAAAAACAGAAATGGTTCCAACTGGAACTGAAACAGTAACTTGAAACGTTCTCGTCGGAAATCGTTTGCGTCTAATGGTAGCGTCCCAGGGCTCCTCTGTTCTGATATTCCATGAAGTTGTACTTCACATGTTCCTCCAGTACTCTGTCATTTGAAATTTCCCACACATTTCCAGGAAATTGCATGGTATTCTGACAAATAATGTAGAAATTAAGGTTGGTACAAGGATCTGAGGACTCATGGACAGACAGAGAGACATGAAATGAATGTGTCTGTCGAAAGTAGGTTGAAATTTTCATTTTTGTGGGAACCGGTTTTTCATTTCCCAAAAGTGAAAACAATGCTTCTACGTAGGAGCAAACGTTGTACCGGAGGTTGAAAAACATTTTATTCGTGTCCTAATTGATCTCTTACAACTTTCCTGAGCTTGAAACATTGAATATTCTAAAAATTAATGCTTTGTGTACGTTAATTGTTCCAGTTGTGCCTTATATTTGCACGAGATCTGTGGGGCCAGAAAGCCGAGAAACCCGAAATCGCTCACCCCCAGCGCCAGGTGCACCGGGTCAAAGAGGGCCCGTCACACTTCCCGTTCGTGGACGACTTTCTCGAAAACCTCCACGACCTTCCCCAATTCGAAAAGGACTTCCACGGAAAATCGGACGAGGATGATCCGAAAATCGTTAGCAAAACGACCAAAATCACCTTCCGCTTGCTCCCGTCCGACGACGGAGAGGCGGGTCATAATTTCGTGGAAAAGCTCGGTGGTTCTCCAAATGCTGATCACCCAATTGAAGACATGTTGAAAAGTGTGATGAATTTGCTCGACGACTCGCCGCAGCAGAGCTCAATGATGGAGAAACCCTCGTTTTTCAGCGACCTGCCCATCTTCAACCATAAACCAAATTCAGTGCATCCTAAGCTGATTATTGTCCGTAAGCTGAACCCAACTACCCCACCCCCGAAAGAAGACGATTTTCTGAAGAACATACTGGATAGCATTTTCAACCCTCCTAAAATGCCAAGCTCTCAGCAGGACAGCCCATTCCCTCTTTTCCCAATGGAACCCATTAGTAACAAAAAAAGCGAATCATTCGATGATGATCTTGAAAAAGTATTCCCGTTCTTACGACACGTTGTGGTTAAGAAGAAGCCCACTGTGGTAATACATCCGAAACCCAGCGTCCCTAAAACTGAAGAAAGTCCAGAATCCTGGAAAGAGTACAAAAACTTGGTGTCTGAGATGGCTGGTTCTATAGACACACTTTTGGATGATGCTTCAAATTTGAAAGATTTGGTGAAGACCACTGTTTCCAAATCCACTGAAACTCCAGCTCCTGTAGAAACAACTGAAGCTACTCAGGCGCCTGAAGGGGATTCCACAACTCAAGCTCCTCAGCCTGAAACCTCTACATATCTGCAGCAGTTTCTGAAAGATGCTGAGGAGCTTTTGAACAAAATCTCTTCTGCCCTCACCGAAGCTAGCGTTTTCATCAAGACTGAAGACGGTGCTTTAGATTTGGTGAACCGAACCGACAAAGAAGGGCTGAGAAAGGCTATCGAATCATTCACCAAATCCGTACACCCGCCAATGGACGAGGTCTTCGATGCTTCCACCAAACTCACGAAAACCAACGGCAACGAGAAAGAAATCCCAGAAGAAATCTACTCTGGGATCGTGAAATTTGGAAAAGGTCTGATCCACTTTGGGAAGCTTATTTACGAGAAAATGGCCGATCTTAAGAAAAATCTTGACGCACCAACTACAGAAATCAGTACAAAGACCTTCGACGAAGGATCGAAAGATCTTGATAGCGAAGATATGCCCCTACTGCCTCCAATAATTCACCGTAGAGTCATCATCTTCAACACAAATCCAAGCTCTTCGCTTCCTTCGAAGGTTGATGACGACAAACAAATATCTCGATTGACCATCTAAATTACACCGTAAAACCAAAAATAAGACCATACATTATACTAATTTTGCTAGTTTTGCCGTTACAATAAGGTTTCAAGTTTTGTTTTAAGTGGTTATTTTTCCAAGTTTAATTCAAATGAAATTTTTGATGAGCATTTTAGCTGTTCATAGAATGTATTTACGCTCAGAGTTTTAGGAACTCAGCATTTTAATTGTGAGTTAAACGGACTATTTTGTGTTGAATTTCTTTTAGGCCTACTTAATTTTTAGTGCTATCTACAGTAAATGTAATTTTAAATTTAAAAATGTGTTTGTATTTCGAATAAATACACAAATAACTGAAGCCGTTCTATTTCCATTTAAATTTGATGCTGAGAAGTTACAGAACTTCAAAAACAATCGAAAGTAGATTTTTCACCAAGTTTTTAAAAATTGGGTTTCTTATTGTCCGTTGGGTCAACCTTGGTTCTATTTAAATATTTATTCTTCATCGATGGGTAACTTCACCTTTCAATCTAGTAGGGAATGGTTGTCAACGAAATATGTACCATGTTACTTTAGTTGCAAATTTCAAGAAGTTATATGTTGACCATTGCAGCTCTAATAAAGCAAATAAAGACGAATCTACATTTTAATCAAACCAAAACGGCATAACGTAAACGGGAAACATAAAATCCACATTACTCTTTTCAAACTAGCGATTTTGGTAAGTTGAGTTTTCTAAACAAAAATGACCTTCTTCGCTGTCAAAATTGATGGCTGTCAAGTTCATTACATTCACTGGTGATGTTTCACTGGTACATGGAATAAAAACCCAATAGGAAGCTAGTAAAATTCTTACCGAAATTCTCCTATTCCATACCCATTAATTGACGGTTGGTACTGTAAAATATTCTGTACTCCAATTTTACCAACACCTACCATCGAGAATCTTTACAGGAATTTTGTTTTATCCACAAGAGGATAAGGAAATACTTTATCATCTTTACTATTCGATACTATTCGTTACTGTATGTAAAAGACACTTAATAGCAAATTAAAAACATGAGAGTGGCCAACATAACGTAATTTTAGCCCAAAAAACATAGCTTTTCCTTTTTTACCTCAATATTTTTTTGCAAAGATCTCAAGTCTAGAAAATTACTCAGCGCGCAATACGGTAATCAGGCGCAACCCCAATTATCTGTAAGTAATTTGGATTCTACATCAATTTTCAAAAAAATCTGACCATTCATTCTCGGGTCGCTTCGTTCAGCGATCATGCAAAGTTGCCAAAACACAATTCTTCTCAACCTTGCGCTAACACAAATGTTAGCAAACCCAGAGTAGCATCAAGTTTGGTAGTTTAGGTTACAGAAGGTTAGGTGGGGAAGGATGGACGAATATCGAGTTGTCTACCCAGAAGTGGCCTTTGGGCTGGTCCTTTGGGCTCAGGAGGCGTTTTGAAGAGAAGCGTATCCCCCATGGTTGCTTGAGAACTGAGACAAGTCCAACCGTACGAATCAACCAGGCACGGAAAGCGGTAGACTCTAACGGGACTGCAACCATTCTAGGCCTTGGGTGCTCTGGATGGGGTACAGCTCAGCTGGCAGTGCTGTCTGCACACTAGTGCTACCCAAAATGGTTCCACTGGAGGAAGAAGCTCTGGCTGCCACCGGTGCAACACCGTAAGTCAAAGCACCACCCTACTGACCTGTGTCAGAGATAGGTTTCGTTGGATCTACGAATAAAGCATACATGGAAAGTGGTAGACTCTATTCTAGACTTTAGGTGCTCTGAACGGGGGAAACATCAGCTGGTTGAGCTGTCTGCAGGTCAGTGCTACCCAAAATGGTTCCACAGGAGTAGGAAGCCCTGGCTACCACTGGTGCACCGCCACAAGGAAAAGCAACACCGGCCAGCCCTCTGCTAGAGTTTGGATTCGTTAGATAACACTTAGCTATCCTCCTTCCCCCATGAGTTATTGTTGTGGGGCCTCTGGGCAGAAGAAGAAAGTAAGTCACCCCAGGGGTCCAGCACATAAACACTAGGTAAACCTTTCACATATTTTTCAACTATGACTTACTCAACTATGGTATTTAATTTAATTAAATTTGAACCCTTTTACTGCCTAAATGTCACAATTTTAAATGATAAAATAAACTGCAGTGATAAATTGTATCTTCTAATATGTGTGTGTTGGCAGAAATGAATTTTCATTGTTTTTAACTCTATTTTGCATAAGTGAATCTTGTTTTGACGATTCTTGTACCCTCTCGTCATACCACACGGTTCCGTCTATTCACTCTGTATTCACTCGCACAAGATAATTGATTATTTTTTAGATCCCCTTACGGCTATTTGGCGATAAAACAGTTAAAAATCGGAAAAAACGAATCAGTGTTAAGAAACTAAAAATAAAAACAAAAAATAAATATGTAAAAATTCATTTGTGCTACGCATACACTCTAGAAGATGAAAATTTATCACTCGAAATAACGACGATGCCGGCCGTAAAACCGTTCAGATATAGCCAAATGAAAAAACGGATAGCACCTCGTAAATCACTTTCGGAAAACAATGGGAATCTTGGCATGGAGGAGTGTCACAGGTCCACAGCTTTTCTCTAAAACTACTGGACCAAACTGGATGAAACTTGGATGGGAACATTTCAGGTCTAATTGGGACTGCATCTTGACACCGATTTCTGTTCTGTATTTTAACCATGAAGGGTTAAAGTAAAGAGCTGAATTATTCTAAAATCATGAACATTTTTGTGAAACAAGTTTGAAGTTTGACGTACTATCCACATCTACCTTCAAACACTCCACCAAGGTTTATCGATGTTCAGTGTTCGTGTTGCTTTCTTTCTTGAAGAAACGCTGTTCAATTTGGGTGAGTATGGATATTAACCATCCAAATCATTTATATTGCCTCATTCGGAGTGAAGCAGCAAAAATAGCGCACATAAAAAAGAGGAGATCTATGCGGGCGAAAGAGTGGTTTTTGGAAAGAGGGACTTTCAGCCATGTTAACTTTCTGGAAAAGCTGAAGTTTGCTCCTCAAGATGGGCATAACTACACGAGGATGGACGAGGGTAGATATTTGCGTTCATAAAAAGACAACACACAGTCATGATTGATGCCAGACTGCAACTCTGCGTTTTCTTGCAAAAATTAGAAGTTACGGAGATTTGTTGAGATTTGGTAGTTCTCAACAGTTATTTGCCCATAGGCGTTGAGCGAAATTATCCCTGACACGAACCAAGCTATTGTCAATGTGTCGCACAAAGCATTTTTGAAGGTCAGTGACGTTTAAACAATTTGGAATAGTGTATTGCCCTTTTGATACTATACATATGTCAATGTAATTACATCACATTGAATCGGGATCGGCGCTACTGAAATTAGTCAAAGTAGGTGAGTTTGACCGTTCAATTTCGTATGTAACGATGGGCTGCAACCTATCACACCCCTGAGAGAAATAATCCCCGCCAGCGCACTCACACGATGAAACTAGTTTGTCAAACCTCATGTTTGCCCACAAACGCTCTCAAACCATCAAATCTTCTAAATGAGCCAACGCACGGCCAAATATGTTTGTCAAACTAGTTTGATCGTGTGTAGTGGCCTTAAGGGCGCCGTTTTTTGGTGGTTTGAAGGTTTGATGTTTGAAGCGCACTCACACGATGAAACTAGTTTGTCAAACCTCATGTTTGCCCACAAATTGTCTTGTTATTGGCGGAAAACCTTCAAACGTGCTCTCAAACTTTCAAATCTTCTAAATGAGCCAACACACGGCCAAATATGTTAGTCAAACTAGTTTGATCGTGTGTAGCGGCCTTAAGGGCGAACAAAAAAAAAAAATAACGCCAACATGAAACGTTGATAGTTGTTGTTGGTTTATTATAGCTCGTTAAATTTCAGTTGTTATGTTCGTGAATTTGTATGGTATACAGCCTATAGTACAAATGTAGGTATCTCATATTCTGCTTCAGTTTTGTACAAAGGGACTATTACAGATTGGTGTTCACAAAATGGCCTGTAATCTGAGAATCACCCTACTGCACCCTTCATTTTGAGGAAATGAACCACATTTTTTATGGATTGGATGTTTACCCCTTCCCGTTTCTTTAAAATGATTGGTCTAAGGGTGTATGGTCGGGGCGTTTCATGCTTATAGCGTCAGGTAATGGAAGGGAAAACTAGTCCTTTCCATCACCTCTTTATTATATGGTAGCAGAGGGCTGTTAAGAACCACTCACCCTCAAATATTGACTCTTCTTACTCCCCTTCTCATCGCACTACCTCTACAGATAAAATGGGCGATGCATTTCAAATGTTACCCCTTAAAACCAGCATATTTACCCCTGCACTGTACATTGCCAACCTGTTCCCTCCATTCTCTCAGCTGCCATCTCCTGCTTTTGGTTTAATATTCAATAATAAACCATTGTAATCGCTCTGGAAAAAAAAAATTCTAACCCACCCTGAAAATTTCATGGTTTACGTTTCAAAAGGTGTAGAATCCGAATCTGCAATAAAACATTTTCCGTCCGTCCGCCGTACGCCGTAAGCACGATTTCTCCCAAACGGCTGAAGCAAAAAACCTGAAATTTTCAGGAAAAATCCATGTTGCTCCGACGACGCCCCAATTCTTGAGCAGCTCTCTCAATTAATTTAAAGTGCCCTTTAAGGGTTGTCAAAGTTTTGTAAAATCCCTAAAAACCTCAAAAAAAGTCAAGGCGGCCTAAATTTGTACTCTTTTTGAAGAACACTCCACGAGGAATCGAATGAGCCCCTCCCCAGGTCCGTAGCTCAAACCATTCCCGATCTATGGCCCGATTTGTGGATGCCAACATTCGTCTTATTTTGGTTTATTATTGTTTTTGTGTTGATATCAGTAACCTAGTGACGTAATGATGTAATGATGTAGTAATGTGGGTACTGGAGTGAACTCCTAAAAGGCTTTGTAGCCGATACACGGGTTGAAGCATTCTGATAACCATAAAAAACGCTGCAAATTCTTCCACTGGGGTTTATTATTCAATTGGCTTGCGTTCATGATTTGAATTTCTACTAAGCTTTGGAGTGTCCGTGTTTCACAAGTGATAGAGCGGTTATTGAATTTCAGGAGGCACACAAGTATGATCAACTGATCAATCCAAATAGGTATTTTGGTTGAGAACAGATTTACGTGCTCTATGCATATCTCCTGAAATTCAATAATCGCTCTATCACCTGTGAAACACGCACACTCCAAAGCTTAGTAGAAACTCAAATCATGAACGTAAGCCCATTGAATAATAAACCCCAATGGAAGAATTTGCAGCGTTTTTAAAGCCTCAGGAGTGTGTTGGATGTCTAAAGTGGATGATTCCTCTTTCTATTTCTCAAAACTGCTAAACATAATCATAAACATAATAGGTGTTGAATCACATCACCTCACTAGTCTTTCTTCACATAGATTTCAATACTATTTAGTTTTCTTCATTGAAATATCTTCCCCAACTTCCTTGCGAGTTAGTTCGTATAGATGTTGAGTTAGCACACTCAGTAAGTAATTGCGTTCTAGTTTTTCAATCCAGTTAAACTTAATACTTGGGTTAAAAAAAAGAAATTAATGTATTATTTGATGTTATTGGACTAAGGTACTAATATTTAAAACGAAAATGTGTACTGTGTGCAATTCGCGTGTATTAATCGGGAATCCGCAGACGGGAAGAACAAAGTAAATAATTACCCAACACATTTAGACTGAAATCCAACTCATTTAATTCGGAATCCATCGTGAAACTGGGAAATCACGAAGCGTTGAACTTCCGAAGTAGCTCTTCAACGGCTTTCCTGACCAAACCAACTGTTTCAGCGTCTTTTTGATTTACAGTGATGACTGGCTGTTTACCTGAACAAAAATGCAATACAAATGAATAATAATTTCAACGTTGATAAAATACAATAATTTTGAAAAGTTGGGTTATACGATCATACAGCTTGACTGAAACTTTTTGTCATTAAATTCGTATGATATTTTGGGATATTTTACAATGTGTTATGGATCAAATTTTAAATCCCCGTTAGGGTTGAATGAGTATGAGCGTTCCAAACATTGGTAAACTAATTTTGGACATGATTTATTTCTGGTATTAACCAGTGGAAAATAGTGTGTAGCTCCTCCCGATTCTTGATTGCCCGCTTCTGCCAGGCGCCTTCTAGATTCTGGGGGTATCCTCTTTGTATTGCGGGCATTGACTGTCTCAGCCCTTGCCAGGGGCAACTATAATATTCCATCATCTCCTTGTCACATTTTAGCAAAGCTATAGTATTGAATGTCTCGACGCTTCTTTCTCTTGCCCTGCCTCATTGGCAAATGGGCAATAACTATAACAATACCTCTCAACTTGAGAGTTACGCCTGCCCTGCCTATTGGAAGCTCCGGGGATACCCTAGTGGCTCCAAATACCAGCTGGCTAACGCTTTTTTTCACCTTTTCTACCCTTGTCCTACTGGCACTACATTTACGGTACGCATTGCGTGATTTGAGCAATGTATCGTGGAATGTATAGGATAATAGGATATAGTATATTCTATTCGATCGGAACTCAAATGTCCTATGATTCAGCCTTCAACATTCAACCAGGGGGAAGGGCCTGCAAATTTTAACGTACGACTCTTGTATCAATGAAATCGAATTTATCTTCGTTTCTCAAGGGGACACACTATCTTTCAGTACAAATGTGTGGCATTTTATGAAGAACTACCCCCTAAAAAAGCGTATCAACATCACGATGGTTGCTTTTCCTGACAATTGAAGGTAGAAAATATGAGATGGGACCGAACAGTCGTGTTCTCTGCACGGTTTTTATTGTTTCAGAAGCTTGCGGCTCATGAATGCACCCAAATCACGTGGGTATAATTATAACAAGAAATGAGTTTTGTTTTTAAAACTGTCATGCTTGATGCTTAAGGTACAATTTCTAGGGTATTAGTTTTCATTATTACATTGCAATAGGTGATTATAGAAATAATCCAGAATGAAAAACGATGCAAATTATTCCACAAAGGTTTGTTATTTTTAAGCCCCCCATCACAACTTTTCCTGATCGAAAAGTCGTGAAAACAACAAAATAAAAAAATTGGGAGTTAAAAAGTAAATATTTACATCCTTTTCCAACATTTCCACTATAAAAAATGAGATTTTCAACGTCAGATGAGCTTGTACTGGTCTTGGGCCTATGCTAGTCTATTTTTCGTCCAGAATTACTAGAAAATGAAAACCCACTCACCCTAAAAATAATAATCCAAAAAAGGTTGGAATGCGAAATGTTTGGTCCCTTCTACCTGATAGCATTAAGTTCATTTTGAAAAGAAAAAAGAAGTCTGTAGTACGGACTAAGTCACACGCGACGAAGTTGTGGAAACCCATTTCAAATAAAAACGGAGTAAGATAGAACGTTGTCTATATTTCCACGAAAGTAAAGAGTTACTACACTCGATTTCGACGGTTAGGTCATCATCAGTAGGGACGTAACTAGGGGGGGAGGCAAAGTTAGAGGGGCGCCAAATAGGCACAAAAGTGACAGCTTACCAAGTTCTTTTAAATATTATGCCCGTTTGGAGTAAATTTTAAAATATTTACTAAAAGGAAAAATAATATAAATAAGGAATGCCATAGGCCTACAAGAAAGGACGAAGGATATAAACTACCTACTCAAAATTTGAAATGTACCACCTACAAATCCAATTGTATCCTCCTCCCAGGTAGTCAGTGCGCTCAGTCACGGGTTTGGTTTTGTTATCAAAGGCTCGAAAGAACAAGGGGAAGTGAGTTTAACAGTGCAGGTGCTGAAAACAAATTTGAGACGCGTAAGGTCACGTGACAGTGTGGAACAGCTGAGTGCAGCGATAGTTGAAGAATGGAACGATATTCCTCGTGACTTCATTCGCTCACTCATTGAAAGTATGCCGAGAAGAGTAGATGCCGTCATTCAAGCTCGAGGTGGGCCTACTCGTTACTAAAGATAAATTTTTGCATATTCACTCTTCATTTTCTTAGTTATTGTGTTTCATTCTCTTTTGACTGACAGAAGCATTTTTCATTTCGCCTTAATTACGTCCAATTTTGCTCAGCACTTTTTTTCAACAGCTGAACTGTTGAATTCGCTTCCCCTTGTTCTGTCGAGCCTTTGATAACAAAACCAAATCCGTGACTGAGCGCGCAGACTACCTGGGAGGAGGATACCGTTGGATTTGTAGGTGGTACTTTCAAATTTCGAGTCGTTTAGAAAACGTATTCTTCGCGAGGCGAGAACTAGCCTTGAGCGGCCGTATGCAGGGTAGTTGATGAGGCGAGTCTACTCCATTCGAACTTGTGGTTTATATTTGCCAAAACGGCCTCCATGACGCCTATCCCAATATAACCACAGCTTTGAGAATTTTTCTTACAATACCCGTGTGTGTAGCATCGAATGAAAAAAGTTTTAGAAAACTGAGGATAATAAAAAACTACATCAGGAACTTGACTGGACAACAACGACTAAGCAACTTGGCCATCATATCAATAGAGCACAAAATAGCTTCAGCACTATCTTTTGATGGTATCATTAAAACATTTGCAGCAAAAAAAGCCCGACAATTTTCATTTTGAAGTTTAGGGCTTCCATTTCGTACAAAAATGTATTCATCATCTGTTAGGTTTTTAAATTTAATAAAAATTATATGGTATTTTATAATTAGCACTTACTTACCAAACCTTCCTCCTTTTAGTAAAAGAGTTTATACATAGTGAATAAATCAAATTAATTAAATTTATATTTTGGTTCATTGGTATATTAAGATGGTATGAGTCATGAGATATCGGGTCTATGGGTGGCGCCAAATTTATTTCTTGCCCCGGGTGAAATACGTGCTGGTTACGTCCCTGATCATGGGTACCAAACATGAACTGAAAGTACATCACAGAAAGCATATCTTATCTCTTTAGTTTCGTGGAAATATTTTTCCTATTGGAATCAAGGTCTTCAGTTGGACTTGAATTCTAGAAATGCTTCAATTTCAAGCCGTTTACTTACCTCCAAATAAGTCGACGTCTAGGATGCCCTGGCCTGCTTTGTGAGGTTTGCTCGTGTCCAATTTGATATGTTCCCCTTCGTGTTTGACGCAATTGAAGTCAAAAGTGACGAGCGTGTACAGCAAATTGATGTCCATCCTGTAGCAGGACCTGCCTACGGTGGGAGCCCTGTCGTAGACGCTCAGGCACCCGGATATCTTACCCCACAAATGTTGACAGAACCTGTTGACTAAACAAGGGAAACAGACCGCTGTTATTGTAGCTCCTTGCTTTCGGTCGTGTCATCGGAAACAAAATGTTATTTATTTAGGTGTAGCTTTGGAAAAAACGCCGTTTCGAACGGCTTTGTGTTGTTGAAGGTGACACAGCTCTTAAGGATGAGTAATACTTACAACCATGAGTAATCCGGAATTGAGACAACAAAAACTACCGGTAATGACTAGATTTGGATTCGGTCATATTTGGATTTTCTTTCTTAATAACCCTCCGTATGGTGAAGCCCGCTAACATGAATATTCAATAATCTATAACGATGGAATAATGAATTGTGTGCTCTTAGAAATGAGATTGCAATTACGAAGTAACCTTGGTGAATAGTCATTACGAAAGTAGGTACACTTCACAAAATAAAAATAATGATGACTTTTTCAATTGGAGAATCGAGTAATTGGTTGAAGTAAAAAAGTATTCCTTTGTCTTTTTTATAACGCTGTAAATGTTACTACCTCCCAATCACTTGACACGAAAAATTACTGGATTGATATTATATGTTAGACGGTTCTGTTTCCTCAAGTTCATTCAAGAAAATTTTTGAGAAAAATGTTATGTGAAAACGCAGTTGAACAAAAAACTATGAACTGAGTAATAAGAACCCCGCCTTGGTAGGTGGTCAGAATAACTTTTCTTCGCATTGTTTTGTATAAATGGGTGTTTTGTAATCAAAAATCTGAAGAAAATGAAACCTCAAGATAACAAAATTATGCTTTTTCACTCGGAGAAAGTGCATAGCAATGTGTTGGGTGCATACGATCCTCCAGGACTAAACGTTAGACGTTGACAGGGTAACAACATTTCTCCACGGCAAACTCTCTCCACATCAATGTTAATACTGTCCATTACAGTTATTTTTCTAGTACTTTGGAAAACGCTCAAAGTCGAAATATAAAAATGAGTATTGTTTATGTGAATTATTGTTGCTAAAAGTTTGTAGGCCTACATTTAATGGAGCAATTATACAATTAAAAAAAAACAAAACACTGAAATTAACATCAAATAAATATTTTTTACATTTCGGCTACTGCCTTTGTAAAAACTACGAAAGTACCTGATTTTTCAAGAGTTGTTAACGACGGCAAAAGAGAAGCTCAAGTTACTATGGAACGTTGCTTGTCATTTTCCGATGTTAAGCACTGGTGAATCGAATGCAGCCAAAACGTTTCAATGAGCTTTTTCAGATTGTTGTAGCATCCTTTTATTTTCATGGGGTTTAGTTTTACGAATAATTTTTATACCGAAACAATAATCGAAAGTTGCATTGTGGGATATTCCATGTCGGCTTGCGGGTAGATCGTCATCAGATCCAACCAAGCGCGTTGTTCACCTTCAAGTTGAGTTGGGTTTTATCTTTTCCCACTTGCCAAGCAGGGTATTCTTTGCAAAGCTACTCATACACACACATTGGCGTCTGACATTCTGCCAATCCTTTGCATTCGTACGAGTTGGAATTGTTGGCCGATCTGAAAACTGCAAACTGCAGTGCATCCACGTCCATTGCAAGGATGTAGCATTTCGGGAACTGGATTCTTCTATGTTCTTCGACAAGTTAGAACATCCCCAATTAATGATGCCTGATGATATGAGATTGTTGGTGAATTTGGAAAATCTGTTTTTGTAATAGGATTTGGAGAGAGGAGTGAATTAATGTCTTCCAATATTGTGTTCAAGCGCTCAATGCCGAAAAGGAATGTTGCAGTGAGGTTTTGTTAACATTACGGATTCCTGGATGATTAACACTTCCTCCACTCCAATAGGGACAGAAGCTCGCATTGCTCGGCCTTCTGCCCTTGGTATTAGGCGCTTCAAGTGCTTACAGCTTATTTTTGGGTACAGATATCATTTTCTATCACGGCGTTCTGTCGCATCAAGAATTGTTTCTCAGACATGCTGAACCCCTGCAGGTCCTATAACTGTAAAAACAGAGCCTCTAAATATAGTGGCATTCCATTCCACTCCATTTAGGTGGTCGGTTCCTAAAGACCATGTGGCACGGCAAGGCATGAAGTACTCGAGAGAAAATCACCAAAAACAGACGGAAGTTTGTCAAAAGCCAAACAATCCAATTCTTTCTAATCATGATAATTATAAGTATATTAGAGAATTAAGGATTATTTTTTGTTCTTAATGCCCGAATATTTTTTTGTATTCCAGGCCACGCAATTTATTAGGTAAGGTTGCTAACATTCAACATTATTACACAAAAGTTAAGTTACGGTCTACGCTGTTCATTTTCTCTTTTTTTCCTCTAACATTAGCATAATTGGTTGCCTGCTGCACAAATGCAAACAATAACACAGTAATAATGGAAGATCTACAGGTGCTGTATGCAATTTTGAGTATCTTCGGTGAACTGGAAAAGGGCTTACACAGGGCAAATTGGTGATTGTACCACATGATTATTACCCAAAAGTCTGAAGAACTATCAATTTCAACGAGAAACACGCGTTAATCCAAACAGTTTTATCAGACATGACTTCTACTGGTTCTATTCCGATTTTTCGCCAGTATAAATGGAAACAATTAAACGTCTTTAGTGAATATCTTTAGTGGATCGGAAAGAAATAAACCACTTGACTGGTCAACCGGGGATACTCCGCAGCTCATGATCACTACCCAACATTATGTAAGACTATCGATTTCGTCACCGCTGAAAGATTGATTGTCAAATTCAAAAACTTTTATTTCATCCTAATGCGTAAATACGATCGAATAGGGATCGTTCTGTACTTTTTTATATTTTAAATTTTTTACCTGAATATTGTAAGCCACAAGCATAATCTTAAATAATAACTTTGATGCTAATTACATACATTTGGTGGGGCTAATTACTTATGATTAAAGACTCTGTCTCACCCATTGACAACTTCGAAACATTGATAACATGGAGAAATTTAAGAACTGTGTACAAGGCCGACCAAACTGTGCATTTGCCAGAAGTTAGTAACGCATAAGACAAAAGTCAGTAACTTTGACGCTAAAATCTCCCTTATAAGAAATATTGCCCTCACCAAAATTTTTTATCACTTTGATTACATATCAAAGAACATAAAAACACCCCCAAAAAATTTTTGAAAATTGCGGATGACATTCAAAAAATATTTTAAAATTTTCAAAATTAAAAAAAAAGAATTAAAATTTCAAAAAAAGATTTTTTGGCCCTAAATTGTTAAAGCCTGTTCTATTAGCTTCAAAATAGTCTTTTTGGGAGCTCTGTAAGTCAAATAACAACGGAGTTATGTCCAAAAAACCACATACAGGTTTTGTCAATTTCGGAATTAAGACCTATACCGTATCTAGGCAACCCGGCGACATTTCGCAAAACCACTCGGCAAATATTTTTTTCTTATAAAAACAAACATTTATGCCAAGTTTGATCAAAATCCGAGAGGGTCACCTGCAACGATAGGTCGATTTGACGTGGAATGACCCTGTACTATTACATTATTATCCAACAACCATGAAAAGAATAGAGTATCAAAATTGTGATTATACTTACAGACCACGAATTCTTGAATTTTTTTACCATCTACGTACAATGCTGTAAGCCCCGATGGTTTAATTTTCCTGTCGTACTCCTTTACACAAACTGGAAAAAAGCGAAAATTCATCGCTTAATGGAAGTAATTTTCCAAAAGGGGAAAACAATCCTTCAGGGAAAGACAATTACATGGTACATTCTGACAGCATAGAAGAAAAAGTGATTCACAATAACTCATACTGAATTTAATTAGTAATAACTTTCCAAAAAAGTAGCAACTTCAAATTTTGGAACCAATGCCACAAGTTAATTTTACCATTTATAGCACACGGTAAAACGTTTAAGAATTTGAGTGCATTTTACTGGTTTTCTCAAAGAATCTTTTCAAAAAATTCTCAAAACAATTTTTAACCATTGAAATTTCTTTGTTCTTTACACAATTCACTGTTGTTTGACTCAAACGATAAATTGTGTTTTAAAAATTCAATCGACGTTCATATTCTTCTCAAAACTTTTACCAATTAGTTTGATAGAAATACGAACTATGTATGGGATCAGTTAATCCTCAACTTTCCTTACCTTCATGTTTTTGATTTTGTATTTTCAACGTGGCGCACAAGTTGCAAGCTGAATCTCCGCATTCGAACTTGGAGGTGATGTCCGCTGGGTCGATTGGTTTTTGATCGATCGTCATAAAATCGTCGACAGCTGTGGGAATCCATACGAATTATTGAAACTTGATATGCGATATGGTTGACTACTAAACTGATGAAGGAGCCAGCTCGACATCTTCTGCAGAATATTATCAAATCAAAACATCCTTTATTCGTCATTATCTGACATAAGGGTGAGTTACAATACAATTACAATAATTGAATGTTTAAACAAAAATAAAGTCAACCTTCTGAATACAGTACAGTATGCAATACAAAAGTATGGAAAATGATTCAACATAGTGTATAATTACATAATAATTGGATAATTTCCCGTTGTTCTGATGTCCTTCTTTTTCAGTTTCACTGATTTGCTCATTGTTCATTCGTAATTCCTTTATTTAAAATTATTTAAATATAATTTATTGTATCATCTATTCTTAGTTTTGTATTATATCATTATTATTTTCCAAATTTAATGTTATTCCTTTTTCAGTTCATTATTTTAATTAATTAATTAATTTATTTATTATTATTATTTTCTTTATTATTCATGCGTCGAACAGACAGAGGCTGCGAACTTTAAAGATGGAGGCGATGAAATTATGAAGGCGTTGTAAGTCGATTTCATTCGGCGAACGGATAATGGATATGGCGAGTTCTGGGTAGAGAAGATAGGGGCACATGGCTTCCCTCGCACTTGAGTACAAGGGACAGTTGAAGAGGACATGGAAGATGGTCTGGTACTCCTGTTTTGAACAGTCTTCGCAGAGTTCTGTTGGGGTTAATCTAAAGATTTTCCTTCCCATTCTGAGTGAAGAACTGTAAAAACCCATCATCCTGATTTGAGCTAGGAGCCGCTTGAAGACGATAGGTACTTCCAGATTAAGGTAGTCCTGACAGCCAGGGTGTGGAGAGTAGAGATGGACGAAGGAGTCATTGTAACTTGAATTGGATAGGCTGGATAAGTCGCGATCCAGTAGAAAAAGTTTGGCTGTTTCTAGCATGATCGGAAGAGATGTAGCTAAGGCTTTAGCATCTGTTTCAACCGCCATAGTGCTACCCGTGCAATCGTGGACCAAGTTTCTCAATTGAGTGAACCAGTTGAATCTCGGATTATTCGTTGGCTTTTTGTCCAGGGATATAAGAGCTAAGAGGGCTATTTTTGGATACCTCGCATCATCCATTCTGAGGATCTTAATGAGGAAGTTAAGGCTTAGTTTGATAACCTCATATGCCAGCGGAGATATTCCAGCCTCAAGCCTTACCATATAGCTGGGAGTGCAACGTGGAATACCAAGGGCTCTTTTGAAGTATTGTACCTGCACACATTCTATGTCTCTCGAATATCTCAAGGCCCAGATTGGTGCAGAGTACAAAAGTGTTCCCAACACAGATGCCCTGAAGATTTTGGTGATTGAGTCCCAGGAGGAGCACGAACCACGAGCTAAAGCGTCAATTGCTATTCCAGAAGCTACTCTTGCCTTGGAGATGCGGGACTGAGATGCTTTATTAAACAGAGTAGATCCACTCAGCTGAATCCCCAGGTAGCTGACTGAGTTGGTTGCCTGTACCGTTTGCCCTTGATATGTAAAAGGGATCTTCAAAGTTGGTGTGCGGCCAGCTTGGCTAAAATACAGTACAACTGTCTTGTCGGTGTTCAATTGAAGTTCATTTCTGGAGAAGTATTCCTCTAGGGCTCTCAGCTTATTTCTGACATCGCACGGAGAGTCCGCAAGAATTAGCTGGTCATCAGCATACTCCAGTGTTAATATTTCTGCTTTTGGTGCAATACGTATTCCTGGAAGACCCTTGGACTCTAAAAATGCACCCAGATCTGCCACAAAGATATTAAAGAGGGTTGGAGAGAGAATTTCACCTTGCAGAACCCCTGCTGTGATGCTCACACTTTCCGAGTATATGCCGTTTGTTCTTATGGCGATCGAGGCTGAGTCATAAATTGCCTTAATAATCTGGACAAATCGGGAGCTCACACCAAGATCAATCAACTTTTCCCAAAGCCGTGGATGCGAGAGACTGTCAAAGGCTCTCCGAAGGTCAACCGCTATAGCGTACATTTTACGGCCCCTGGCAAAGCACAACTGAGCAGCACTGGTAACTGTAAACAAGTTATCCGCACACGACCGACCCCTTCTGAATCCAGTCTGCGATTCCGGCAGAATTCTCTCTTGCTCTATCCACATCTCCAAACGGGTCAGCATTGTGGAAGTGAAAAGCTTCAGTGAAGTATTTATAAGAGCTATGAGTCGGTAGTTAAGGGGGTCATTGCGATCACCCTTCTTGAAAATCATGGTGGCCACCAGATCCGCCCAGCCCTCGGGGATAGCCACGCTTTCAAGCACAAAATTGAAGAAATTCATCAAATAATCAATCCAATTCTGGGGCAATTCCTTGAAAAAATCGTATTGAAGTCCGTCCCTCCCAGGTGATTTGCCCCTTGGGGACCGATTGACTGCTCTTAGAAGTTCGTCATATGTTATAGGGTCATCCAATAGAGGCACTGATACAGATGTTAAGGGAGTGTATAAATCTAGAGGTATATTCGCAGAGTAGACCCCTCTTAAAAAATTAAACCAGTCAGGCGCAGAAAGAGGGCACACTTGCTGAACCCTTGCTGACTTAAAACATTTGAAAGCCCTCCAGAAAGCTGGACCGTTGTGTGCATTCTCGAGAGCCACTCTGAACTTATTGTTATATTCCCGTTCCTTGAGACGCTGTAAGGAATGATATTGTCGCTTTGAGTCTAAGAAACGCTGGCAGAAAGGCTCGTCAAATTTTTCTTTTCTTGCACAAAGTAGATTCTTCCTATATGTGGATTTAGAAGACCTGCAATCCTGGTCAAACCAGGGCTTGCTTGCAGAAATTGCTGGAGGGTCAAAGATCTTACGAATTTTAGACATGCCTAAGCCACGAGCTACATTCTTAATGGAATTTATGATTTCTCCATATTGCTCTGTACTATTCAGAACGGTGCTCAAATTAGAGTCGGCTGAAAGAAGAGATTCCTTATAGAGCTTACTTTTAGAATGATCAAAAGTAAACTTTTCTGATTGACCCAAACATCGCCTTGCTGTCCCGAAGCGCAGTGGGATGGTGGTTGCCAGCTCAAGTGGGAAATGGTCAGAGGATTCCTCGAGATCTTGCAACACTGTCAAATCTTTGACAATGGTAAGTGCGCTAATGTTACACCATGCCAGATCAATGACACTTCTTCCCTGTTTACTGACGAAAGTGAAATTACCCGGACAATCACCCTCAGTTCTACCATTAAGAAGTATCAAAGCCCTGCTTTCGAGACCCTCCGCCAATTGCACTCCTTTGCCATCGTGTTTTGAGTCAAGGCTAACCCTGCATGGCAAGAGATGGCTACCCTGCAGCATCTCCTCCAATCCTTCATTAAGGCTCCCCATTCTGCAGTTAAAATCGCCACCCATTATCAATGGGATTTCCTGGTATTGGGCTAACAAACCGTCAAACAAATTAGTTAGGGATTGCAGAAAACCATCAAAATTTCGATCTCGTCGGTAAACCACGCCGAACACAATCCTTATCTGGTGAACATTTACTAACAAAAATATACACCAAGCATACTTGCAAATTACCTTTATTATTTCAATTTCATTATGAACAAAAAATAGAATTCCTCCACTCGCTCTCCCTTTCTCATGTTCTCTAATAGCACGTTCTGAAACACATTTGAAATTAAGTAACATAGGTGGCAGTGTAATTGCTTCTTCCTCAGACCAGGTTTCAGTTAAACCAATTATTTGATAATCCTGAAGGTTAAGGCTTGAAGACTTCAAAGAGCTTAAACCATGGACGTTCCAAAAAAGAGCTGTGACTTTTCTTTCCATAGGGGTTGAAACAGTTAGTTGATTTTTATCATGAGGTGTAAAATCTTCATTTGTTGAGGAACAAGCCAAAGGAGCAAGCAGTTTTGACTGTGATAAATCTTCCGGGTCCGAGTTACATTCAGGGATAGACTGGTTGGCGATCAGTAATTGCTATGGTTTTTGTACAGACGAATCCTTCTTCTTTTTTTCTTCGTTATTTCCGTGGTCGAAATTAGGGCTATCGGGGAGTCGTTTTCTCTTTTCAGTGGGTCCATATTTTGTCTCCAATTGTGCCAAACTAAATCTCATTCCATCTACCTCCAAGGATAGGCCTTTAATCTTAGCCCCCACCCCTTTGTTCCGCATTAGCTTCATGTAGTGACGCAGTTTTTTCTGTTGTAGATAACGGGCAGGGGTGTAATCCTGGGAAAGGCTCACGGGACAGTCCCGTCCCAAATTTTTTGCTTTAGATAGAACTTCCCATTTCGATTTTGTGTCTGTAAAAATTATCCGAATCGGTTGAATTTTACCCTCATGTTTTGGTCCGAAGGGGAATGCACCGATTATGCTGGAAGTTTCCAGTTCGGCTTTAAGTTGATCACGAAAAAAGGAGATCATTGATTTGACCAAGTCGTTCCCGTTTCCCCCGGCCGGTGAAAAATTGTAGACAATTATATTTTTCCTCTTAACATATGAGTCCGATCTCTCCACTCTATCAGCTAAAGAGATATTTTGTCTTTTCAATATTGATATTTCACGCTTTAGATCGGCAATACCTTCCGTATTCCGATCAACGTCTGTACGTAAAGCAACTTGATTAGCCTTCAGTGTATTCATCGTTTCATTTAGTTCTTCAAGTTTTGCATTGTTTTCCATTCTAAACGACCGAAGTTCTTCGAGTATGTCTTGGATAGACATCGCAACGGCCTTTCGTTTGAGTAATTGCGAGATAAGCAAGTTTATTTGTTAGAGGGCCGGCGTACGACTCTGGACTGATGACAACAGTGATAATTGCGGTTGGGCACAGTTGACAGCGGTGTTGTGCTGCGGGGCAGAGAGGTGGAGTGGGATATATCTTGGGCGGGGGCACTGATAAGGCGTGCCTGTGGAGAGGTGACGGATGAAAGTGAAGGTGGTCGCGGGGGGATAGCGCTTATCTCTCCGATCTCAAGCGAACCTAGGGACTCTCAATATTTCCCCTCAAGAAACTTACTGTCTTATTTTAATTTAATATGTAGTAGATAAATGTGAATACTGGGTTTAACAATTGTGGGGTTGACGACTGATACACGCTCAGTTGATCGGTGCAAAAAACAACAAGATTGACTCACTTTATCTGTCCACAAACAGTGAAAAATACAGAGCAGGTCTTGACACGTCCGAATGCGACGGCGGCTCGATTGTAACTCCCAGAATATTATTAACTGAATTATAATGAATATCTATAAATATTAACGGGGGGGTAAACAGTTACTCTTAGGTCCTAATAATCTTTTCTATGTGATACTTTTTCAGAGCGAGGTATTATGTGTGCAAAGCTTTGTCTAGAGAAGGAGTCTGCTCTGTTTAATATTAATCCAAAGGAGTGTGGGACATCATCTGACATCAAAAGTTGATTTTAGAGGGCAGGCATTTTTTCGACTCCTTATCGATTAAACGAACACAAATTAGTAGCAGACTATTGTGATGCCTAATCCGATGTGGAGAGTGACTAGTACAAGAAGTCAGATATGGATGCCACCAAGCACGAAGATTTGTCATAATCCTGGACGTCCAGGTGGTCATGGGCGAATTGGGCGTGGAATAGACCGTGGCCAGAACAGGCCAGCAGCAAGCTGTGGCACCGAGGGTTTGTCTATCGAAGAAATAAGTCTGGTTAGTATTGATCCAGGGGTGTGTAAGACTGCATCTGAGAGAAAATTAAATTCTGCAGGAAAGGTTTTTTCGTTTCATCCTATTCTAAAGCCGAATCCGATTGGGGGAGTGACAGATCCGAGAAGAGAAATAGGGATCACACCAAGCCCGATAGTGTTCCATAATCCTGGATACCCTGGTGGACAATGGCAGCTTGGGCAGGGAGCAGTAAGTCAAGGCAATATCAATGCTTTTTTGAGCGACGAAGGACGTATTTATTGATCCAGTTATTTTCAATGTACTCATAAACAGAAACCTATCGACTCACTTCAGGATTCTCACACCAATCGCCTATAAACATGGATTTACAAATGCATCTACAGTCCTAACTATAGTTTATTTGATAATTTGTGGGACTCGAAATCTATCAAGTTCAATCTAAAAAGCTCCACAAAGTTCCTTATAATAAAACTCCAACAAAACGGATATTTTATCATTTTGCTTAGATTTACGTATGTTGAATCGTGAATTAGCTTGAAATCATTTTGGTATTTATCGTGAATTCAATAATAAACCATTGTAATCGCTCTTGAAAAAAAAAAAATTGCTAACCCCCCTGAAAATTTTATGGTTTACGTTTCAAAGGGTGTAGAATCCGAATCTGCAATAAAAAATTTTCCGTCCGTCCGCCGTATACGCACGATTTCTCCCAAACGGCTGAAGCAAAAAAGCTGAAATTTTCAGAAAAAATCCATGTTGGTCCGACGACGCCCCAATTCTTGAACCAGCTCTCTCACTTAATTTAAAGTGCCCTTTAAGGGTTGTCAAAGTTTTGTAAAATCCCTAAAAACCTCAAAAAAAAGTCAAGGCGGCCTAAATTTGGACTCTTTTCGAATGAGCCCTCCCCATCGGTTTCCGTAGGTCAAACCATTCCCGATGTATGGCCCGATTTATGGCGCCAACAATTGCGTTATTCTGGTTTATTATTGTTTTTGTTTTGATATCAGTTTTGTAAATTCCCTAAAAACCTCAAAACAAGTCGAAGCGGCCTAAATTTGTACTGTTTTTGAAGAACACTCCACGAGGAATCGAATGAGCCCCTCCCCAGGTCCGTAGGTCAAACCATTCCCGATCTATGGCTCGATTTATGGAGCCAACAGTCGCGTTATTTTGGTTCATTATCGTTTTTGTGTTTATATCAGTAAACTAGTGATGTAGTGATATAGTAATTTGGACACTGGATTGAACGCCTAAAAGGCTTTGTAGCCGATACAGGGTTGAAGCATTCTGATAAGCATGAAACGTTGCAAATTCTTTCACTGAAGTTTTGGTTTATTATTGTTTTTGTCTTGATATCAGTAAACTAGTGATGTAGTGATATAGTAATGTGGATACTTGAGTGAACTCCTAAAAGGCTTTGTAGCTGATACACGGGTTGAAGCATTCTGATATGCATGAAACGCTGCAAATTCTTTCACTGGAGTTTATTATTCAACTGGCTTGCGTTCATGATTTGAATTCCTACTAAGCTTTGGAGTGTCCGTGTTTCCACAAGTGATAGTGCGATTATTGAATTTCAGGAGGCACACGAATATGAACACTAAAAACATCTAAAAACACTCGTATTGCGTTAAAACTTCCCCAAATCCAAATTTAAACGTTGTAGCCAAAGGTAGACTGATGTAGAGGAGGCACACAAATATCATCAACTGATCAATCCAAATAGCTGTTTTGGTTGAGAAACGATTTACGTGGTCTATGCATATCTCCGTGAAATTCAATAATCGCTCTATCCTGTGAAACGCGCACACTCCAAAGCTTAGTAGAAATTCGAATCATAAATGCAACTCAAATTAATAAAATCGAATAATAAACCCCACTGAAAGAATTTGTAGTGTGGGTGTTTCACAGGTGATAGAGCGATTATTGAATTTCAGGAGGCACACAAATACGATCAACTGATCAATCCAAATAGGTATTTTGGTTGAGAAGAGATTTACGTGCTCTATACATATCTCCTGAAATTCAATAATCGATCTATCACCTGTGAAACACGCAACTTCCAAAGCTTAGTAAAAATTCAAATTATGAACGCAAGCCAATTGAATAATATACCCCAGTGAAAGAATTTGCAGCGTTTTTATGGTGAAAATAAATACGTGGATCTCTAGTTCTGAGCAGATGGACGGTATCGGTTTGGTTTTATACTTTTATGATAATGAATTACTTGACCTTACTTGAATAGCTTAGAATGTTGATAAATAATTTTTATTCAACAGGCATGTAAAAATTCAATAATTATTTCTATGTTCTATATTCTGCCAGGAATTCTATGTACTGATGTACTATTGGATATTATGATCTGTAATGGTATGCTTCATACTGATAATGTGTGAATGTACAATTTATATGTTTTGTCCTCAAACCACGGTTTGAAAAACGAGACTGGATGATGAAGGGAGTTGGGCTCCTTCCAAGTGGCGAGCGATTAATTTGCAACACATATCGGAAGTCAGAAGCGTTCGTTTAGTATCTAGTGGAAACCGAAGGGGCGCCAGCTCTAAAATTCGGTGGTTACGAGCTTAATTCTTACAATTTTCATCCGATCGTGATGCAATTTTCAGATATTTCGTGGATAACGCTTTAGATGGCCCTTAATGAGTTTCATCTCAGAGATCAATTAATCAGTCTGCGCCTGCGCAAAACCAAAATCCACCTATCACCAATTTTTTAGGTTTTAGTACACAATAAGCGCGACAGAACGGCAATACATGTCGGGAGGGGGAGGAGGTATTAATTAATTTGAAGATTATTAAAACATTTCGGTCATTCATGGAACCTAGACGAGGAGACTCCACACACTCAACTTGGATGACCTTTTTTCTATTAGTCGCAATTTTAATCTGCTGTTTCTACAATTAACATCGGAAAATTTGAATTTCCTTTTGGGAGGGTGTTGCGCGAGGTAATGGACAATCCATTCATGAACTCTCACAGAGCTTACACGTACTGCCATTTGGTTGCTCATATTTTTGTTCAATTAATCGAAAATTCAATAATGGAGAGAGATGAATGGAGAGTGTAATCGTGATAAAGTTAAATAGTCGTTCATAAATCGTGATATCTCGATTATTTTCATCTTATTTTTAATGTTGTTTTATGTTCGATCCAAACTTAAGTTTATATGTGCAACATACCTCGGAATCGAGTATTATTCACAGTTACTGCTACAAACCAAGCATAGTGACGTCCCTTTAATGCATGCATTAATTTCCCATACATTATATACAGCTGAACTCAATCAATCATTGAAGTTTGCAGTTCCGTTGATTGTGAAGACGGTTGATAGTTATAGGTTATATTGAAACTTATGCTTACCTTGTTCAGGGATAGACTGATCCGTATGAACGAAAACAGGCAATCACTTGAGCAAATACAGAAAGAATCAACAGAGGACTCATTAGTTAGAAATCGAGTTTATGTTGGCGCTTCACTTCAATTGGTTTGTTTGAACCTGGGGTTCCCACCTTTTTTGGCAAATCACCTCAACCAAATATACATAAAATGGTATTTTAACGTAACAACGAAGTGGACGTTTTCGATGCCAAAAAAATAATAAGATTGAAAGTATAAATCGGGAAATATGAGGAAAATGGAGAGGTGGGGGGGGGGGGGCTGTTTCTGTGTCTTGGTCGATTACCAAGTATTGTTCCAAGATTCCCACGATTACCAAGTTTGTTCATAATGGAAAAGAATAAACCAAAATATGGTTGGGCTCCTACGCTTGGCTGCAGAATCCGTTCAACGTGAGGCCTGAGCTAGACTGCTTGGCTGTCGGCAGCCCAAGTTCGCTCATCGCTCATTCGCTAGCGAGGTGCCGATTCATATATATATATATATATATATATATATTTATATATTTATATGGGGTGGGAGGAACCCCTGGTCACTGAGACCACTGTTGTAATCTATTGTGATACGAGTTAAGATACTGCACCGCAGACTACGTCATATACGCTGTACATACGTTGAATTGCTTTCTAATGCACAAGCAATAAAATTCATTCTGTGTAATCATTTGCCACATTTTTCATTTCAAGAAATGTGTGTTCAGCGTAAATTTTCATACACCGCTGCCATATGAACTTGAAAATTATTCATATATTCTCAGAGTAGGTGAAACGTAAGTAGGTGTTTTATTTGATCACGTTAAATTTCAGTTGTTCCATTCGTAGGTTTCAACGTACTGTAGGTAGGAGAGACGGGGGTGTGTTAGCATTAGGAGCGAGTTGGCACTCAGCTTTTAATTGTGGTTGTGGTTGAGCGAGAACGCTGTTGTCGCAGTGGTGGGGAGAGGTCGTCCTGCCTCTTCTCCAAAAAAAGTTTCGCTGTCATTCTTCTACTCATAGGGCGTCAGTGTGCGGAATTAAGTGTTTTGAAGTGGTGAGAAAATTTGTCTACTTAAGTATTTAAGATTTAATACTGGTTGGCATTGAATTAAGGCATCTGTTTCAGATGGCTTTTGATAGGCTGCTCAATTATGATTGGATTCAGCAGCCGAACTGATTTCTTGGTAGTTTTTGATGTGATGGATTGGTATAGTTGCCCCTCCCATTGAGCTGAATGCGGTCAGAGCGTGACCCAGACGCTGGATTCAAGAATCGGGACGGGCCAACTAACCATATCGGGCATTTGCGCGCATGCACGACTCGCGAAAGTGTGATATTTGAACTTCTTGCCAAAAAATAAGGGGGGTTTACTTCGACAAGTTTTTTTGATTTCTCCACGACCAACGAAATTGAAAGGGTGGTACGTTCATTAAGGACCGCCCTGTACATATTTATTCCAGATACATTCGTCTTTCTCTGAAATACTTTTTTTTCTTCTAAAATGAAAATTTTCAAACATCAAACACATTTTCTATTCAAGCGCGTTTTCGCGTTCTGCCAACTCGCCCCATGGGTTGTGCCACTGACCCCATGGATGGGGTTAGTAGGCGTACATGGAAGCCTTCGGAGATCAGCTCAGCCCTCTCAGGATCAATTTGAATTAATGACTGATAAGCAATCTTTTAGCCAAGCTTTTATTCTTCCACCACCATCAGAATCTCTTCAAGTATTGTAAAAGAAATTGGAATTTTGGAAAACCAAAAACAGTGGTCTCTCCTGCCTAATATAGCAATAATTTCTGTTTAAAAGTATTTGCAGCGTTTTGAGATGGCAGTAAAAGAGTTTTTCACTCAGAATTGACTTAATTTTCCAAATCTAATTCCAAACCATATCCAACAAATTTCAACCAATCTCAAACTTGGCTTCTGGACTAACAGAACTTGTCCTATTCCAATTTAAATACCTATTTTGGAAATGACTTCAGGTTGAATTTTGGTTTGAATCTTTCCAGTGTTTGGTGCCCAAATTGACAATGTAAAGGTAACGTTTTCAATCATATTATAGAAACGACCATATCAACTTCAGTTCATATGAAGTTGCAATAGTTACCTACCTATATTCTCTACGGAGCGAGAGAAATCCGAAAGATCCTCTCGACTCAAACTTTCATATGCTGACTTTAATATTATTTACGACTTTTCATAGACTTTATATTACGAGACGATGATATATCGTGGCCCATATTAAAGAATCGGGGCTCGTCGCGTAAATCTTCGAGTTGAGAGTCAAAGCCGATATTTCCCTCTATTTCAATATTATGTTGCAGAACCGCTGGCTCACCAAGTCGTAAGTCATCTTGCGCCAATAAACGAGCTGACACGACATCAACCAATAACGGGGGTTGAAAAATAAATATTTATTATTCCGGTTGATATTAGGCCGACATTGGTTTATTGGGTTTGATTTTCATAACGCTGTGGGTGTGTCTATTGACTTATTCAGAGCCTGAATCAAATCTTGTCCTTCCTTTCAAATTAGTCTACATTTCATTTGAATCGTATTCGTATACTGCTTCTTGACCTAAAAAACTATTGTAATTTTAACTCTTTGTAGTAGGTATAACCAATACTGAAGAAGTTCTCGAGTTTTATTCACTTTTATTGATTTTAGCGATCTAAAAACAGAATCTTTCCTCTTTATAACATCAGTGTAGATACATTCCGCATTTTCAGACAACAGCTTCAGAAATAGAAAATTCGTCGTTAAAAAAATGTTTCTGGGCAAACGAATGGTCAAGTTCAATGGCCACTCCGATCGTACCATGTAAGTTCTGGAAATTTACTCTTTTGTGGTCCAAAAATGGGCAAAAAGTTCCTATTACGCAGCATGATCGTCCATAACTATATTGTTAAATTTGTGCCAAATTGAGTAAAAATTTAAGCACTTTGTATGCAAGAAATTGGCGAGAAAAAATTCTCTTGAACAAACGCCTATTAGAGTTGGTCAGTGGTGGGGGTGGGGGAATAGAATCCGAAACGTGGAGAGGAATGGGTAGGTAATTCCTAAACTTAGGGCAATTTTGACCAGAATAAAAGTTTGTAAAAAAAAGTTTTCAAAATTTCTGGAATTTCATATTTAAGATCAATATTTAGAAATACTATGGAAAATTCAATAATCATCTTGACAGGGGTGAATGGAGGGTTGATAATGATAAATCTATGGTTTCCCAATATTCCCGTTTGATTTTATCGACCATTTGAAAAACTTCTGTTTGCCACTTCAATCGGTTTCAATCGTTAGTTATTCAACAAACCTCGTATATATCTTCACTGATATGGAATCAATCATTTCATTTTTATTTTAAATTATAAGTATTATACTTCTTACCATATTTAGATTAATCAATTATCACTGTGTGTTTGTTGGAGCCAGTGAATTCAGAGTAGTTCATATATAGTTCATATATACTTAGTTCATATATACAGGGTGGCCAAAAATTAATGGACCAGGCATTTATCAGCGTAATTTCCGAGCCTAAAAAAAATTCAAATGATAACTTCACTAATTTTTAACAAGGAATTCAAATATCACAATTTCGCGCGTTGCGCAATTACGCAAATGCGCGATTTGCACATGAACTTTGTTATTTCGAATGAGAACCCCCATTTTTTATTGCAGACTCGGATTCTGCTCAAGATTTCATGAAAATTTGACCCCTCAAACAATTTTTTTATTGCGCGTAACCGGTTCTGCGAGCACGCAAAGTTGCGCAACCCCGAATTTGTCAAATAGTTGATGATGGTGATCTGTAAAGTGTGGCACATGAATTTTCATTGTTTTTCAACGCTGATTCATGTGATGCTATCCATTTTTTTTTATTTGACTTAATTTGCGGAATATGACCGAAATTTGTTTATTTCGCGTGAAAAATCATAATTTATTCCTACTTTCAACTGTCAGATTAAGATGATTTATCACTTGATCACTGGAGAAGGTTTCAATCTTCTATTTTTATTTTTTTCTATCAGATCTTGGAAATTAATCCCCGTAACAATCTGAAAACAGGCGCCTAGAATAAAATAATCGGACGCGAAATAGACAAATTTCGGTCAAATCAAAAAACGGATAGCATCGATAAAAATCTTTTATCGAATCAGCGATAAAAAAAATGAAAATTCATATGCCACACTTTACAGATCACCATTATCAACTATTTGACAAATTCGAGGTTGCGCAACATTGCGTGATCAATGAACAGGTTATGCGCAATCGAAAAAATTGGTTTGAGGGGTCAAATTTTCATGAAATCTTGAGCAGAATCCGAATCTGCAATAAAAGATAGGGGTTCTCATTTGAAATAACAAAGTTGATGCGCTAATCGCGCATTTGCACACGTGCGCAAAGCGCGAAATTGTGATATTTGAATTCCTTGTTAAAAATTAGTGATGTTATCATTTGAAATTTTTTTTAGGCTCGGAAATTACGGAGATAAATGCCTGGTCCATTAAATTTTGGCCACCCTGTACATAGAACCTCTACATACGGTCAATCAATACTTTTACCGATAGGTTCTCGAAAAACTTCGCCAGTACTAAAAGTGTATAAGTGCCTTTGTGTCCAGTTTCAATATTACATCATTCCATTCGACTCTTAAACAGTGTTCTTTATTGGAAACTCGTTCTACTGAAATCAGGTGAGTCGTATCTGTGTAATATATTTCTATCTGATAGGTATTTGAAATGAGGTAGTAATTTTGGTAAACAAAGCTAAGTTAAACTCAAACAACTAGCGTCATTTGAATCAATGAGCCAACACGTATGATATACGAGTAATTAAAGGCCGTAAATGTATGACGGGAAGCTCTGTCACACTGACAGATGACGGAAAACCGGTTACGGGCGTCAATAAATTAATCAAGGAGATCGCCGAGAAGGAGAAACCTTGCGAAGATCCAAGGCGCCCATTGTGTACGTCGCGGGACCTTCGGAGGCGTTTGAACGGACCGAAGCGATGGAGTTGGGAAGGGATCGAATGTCAAGACTGACCGCAGACCTCAGATCAAACAGTCCATCTCGTGAGAGGAAGGAAGAACTGGAAAGGCAATCCAACCAATTGATTGACTGCTGATCCCAAGGACTACTGAGGTAAGGGCAAATTAGCGCTAAGTGGTTAACGAAACAAACTGCATTACTGACGATGAAGTAGGTATTGGAAATAAACGGCGAAGACAATCTAGTTGAAAAATAATTTTCCCTTTCCAAAGATAAAAGCAATCAAATTATTAAAAAAATGCTAACTATAGAGGAACTATACTACGTTGCTTTCGTATGACTGTTGATCTTTTATTTCAACTTATTGAATGAAAACATATTTTTAAGCAATGCATGGATTACAGGGACGTCCTTCATGTCCGGTTCTTGAGTGATCTCACTTGAAAGCAAACAGTTTTAAGAACAGATCAAATTCTTAATCATAGAAAAAAGTACGAAAATAGGCTGAGCATTTTAATTGGTATGAGGAGGGTTTCTCCTCATACCGGCCTTGCGGACATGAAATTGAAAAATTCTGAAATTTATTGTACATCAGAAGTTTGTTATACAACAAGTGGAATCGCAAAAAACAACTAACAAAAAATGAAAATATGTGGGAATATTGAGGAAATATTGATTTATCACAATTAACCCGCCCAGTATTCTTTTCTATAATCAGATTTGAATGATCTGAAATATGTTTCAAAAGAAGACCAATGTTCTTGATCGCAAAAAATAAAAAATTAAATAATAATAATGAAAAATTGGCAGTTTGAGCAGTATGAGCGGCGCACAGTGGGCTGAATCACTAATTTAGGTGGAAAAAATTCTGAAACTTGTCCATATGCAACCTTTGGGTTCCCAGATCACGGAAAAAATTATTTAAAAAATCAAATTAATTTTTTGACATGATTGGCGAGCACACAGTGGTCTAAAATCAAATTGATTTGCTAAAATTAAAAACTTTCCTAAATTCAACGATTGAAGTCCCAGAATACGGGAAAAATTATATTTAAAAATCTAATTAATTTTTTGACACGATTCGCGAGCACAAAGTGGTCTATTATCAAATTTATTTGCCAAAATTGTACTGAAAAAAAATTATGTATCACCCAAAACGCAAAAAATCGCAAAAATTCATTGCAACATTT
Source organism: Creontiades dilutus (assembly GCA_031894815.1). Classification (NCBI taxonomy): domain Eukaryota; kingdom Metazoa; phylum Arthropoda; class Insecta; order Hemiptera; family Miridae; genus Creontiades; species Creontiades dilutus. Next base: position 614,928 of record JAVIWC010009699.1, read on the forward strand.
AAAAACTAGAAGGATTGATGAAACAAATCCTGCAAACGAATCCGTGGAATAACTTGGCGTTAATATAGTTTTTCGTTATTGAATAGGGGCATACATTTACAAGTTGCTAAGTTAAATCCACAGGTAGAACGCAATGTATATTCTATAACGAATGCAGAAATTGAATGTCTTACCTGTCTCAGCAATGTCCATTGTTGAATAAAAGCAATAGAACTTCGCGCTACACACACCTTTAACATAATGAATGGCCATCGAATAAAGATAATCCCACTGCCGATTATCAGGCACTTGCGTAAACATCATTCAGTCCTTTACTATTTGTTTGTAAACACGGTATGGAGGAAAATATTAGTATTTACAGTCTCACTAACTAATAATAAAAAGCTAAAGCACTCAGAAATTCCAGACTTTTGACTTGACTTTTGTCCACCTAAATTGGTGATTTAGCCCACTATGCGGCGCTTGAATGGATCACAATATCCGATGTTTGTTGCAGAAACTAAACTAGGCTACATTTTAAATAGAAAAAAAGACGTTATTTGAACAATTCAATAAAATCAAATGAAAATAGTGAGCAAATAACAATTTTTCAATATAACCCCCACCATTCACCTCCTTCCATACCGAAAATTCAATGTGCTGAAATATGTTAAAATATTCAACCAAAATGTCAATGAACAAATGTTTGAATGACATGAATTGATGGGGAATTCTCGCTATAGTAGGGATTGACAGGATCAACTATAACCCCCTTCCATTCCACCTTCTGTCAGCAATAACAAAATTTTCGACGCTTTTTTGCATGGCTAGACTGCAAGGGGGATCGTACAAAACAAGAATGAAAATCGGTTGAGAATTATAACCTGAATTACGTCTACAAAATTTCTCGGGAGTGAACACGTTTTTACAGGATTTTTAGACAACTATAGTAAAACTGGGATCGAGCAAAATATAATTAGTTGAGAATTTCAGGGTTCTCAGCGTCTAAAAATGTGTCACATACACCTTTCGTTTTTCTGCGGGTTCAGTCTTAAAATGGTCTGAAACTGATTTTTATTGAATATACTTTTTTCTATGTTTGGGTTGTCTCCAATCAAACCCCAAACCCCCTCGTATAAATTCTAACAGTTGTCTCTCAATTGATGGAGCATTGTTCCAGAAGGACGTCCTAGAAAGCTCTTTATCATTCTCTAAATTTGGAAAGAAAAATAAATGAAACCAAGATGAACATTAAGTTCTACTCTGTTGGGGAAGTAAACCGTCGAGAATTGTGGAACGATTTCTGCCAGTCCTGTCAATCCTGGCGTTTCGCGCTCAGCATCGAAAATAATCACTCTTTGTTCCATCGATAAATTAGCAAGCTCGCGTTTCATAGCACTTACTGTATTCATCGAGTATTTACAGCTAACACAGTTCAGTCACAAGGGTTGTGGACAATCAACTGAGGAGCTTACTTTCACACAGGCACATATCCATTCCGACAAAATGTTCAGGAAGTGAACAAAACGATTTGCAGATTAGTGGAGATGTTTTTCTGCAGTTTCTCATCGGAGTAATGTGTGAGAAGGCACAGATAATGATGCCTCAGAATATGAATCAATTTTGTCCTAAATAAGAGGCTGTATATCCATTTTCACTTGGGAAATGTGCCCTTTTGATCAAAACTCATGGATTTATGCCTTTTTGAAAACAAAAGAATTCATTCTCCATTCTGTAGGTTTTATTGAAAACTTTGCCTGTTTCCATATTTGTCATGTCTGCCATCTATCAAGTCTCGTGTAAATATTCAACGTCAAGACGAAGGCGCAATGCTTCTTTTTGGATATGTGCGTTTTTGAAAACCTACGACTTATCGCCCGACGAAATTCGGAGGATTTGTGCCATTTGGATTGCAAGGCACTGAAAAAAATGTAGGGGACGGATTTGTTACATTTTGATGCAAACACATAACTTTGGCGTTGTTTCAATCAGAGAGGGCCCTTGCAAATGTTTTGAAAGCATATGATCCTCCAGGTTTGTACATCCGGTGTTAGCTGGGGAACAACACTTCTCCAGGCTTCTCTCGGCACATCATTGTGCTCCCTGAAACTTATTTTTGGCGCTCTCATTGATTCATTCTTTGGACCAGGATAGAATCAAACGCTGTGTTCTCCGTGAAAGCTCCTCCCATTCAGGAACACGGCTCGCTCGTGCTCTCCTGCTCCGTCCCATCAGACAGTGAGCCCCCAACCACCATCACCAAACTCACAATTCCACATCCTCCCACCCATCTTGAGGCTGTGTTTATGGCGTGAACTTGAAACTCTTCTGCTCTTCAATGAGGATACATCGGGAAAAGTTGGGAATCAGTATGATAATATTCTATTTTTAGTATTATTATTTTCAGGTATCTTTTTAATTTTGGCCAGGGAGTGCAGATGCGCCTGTGCTCCTTTCAGCAGCCCTAACTGCAACCCCACTGACAAGGCGTAGACTGGTGTTTAAAAAAAAAAGCTTGATATACGATTACAAAGGCTGATTATATGTCGATACTTTTTCCAGGAAGAATCGACACTTTTGGATCGATTCGCTCGTCAACAACGAAACGAAACAAGTTCGTCTTCTCGAGCAATAGCCTTCCCCCTCCGACTGACCTGTTTTTCATTAGAGGCGATTCAAGAAACCCATCCGCGGCTATCAAGGGCTTTGGCAGCCGAAACAGAAGCGGCGGGGAAGGGGGTCGTTCTTCCGAAAGAAGAGTCCGCAATTATCATTAGCGACACGGAGCCTCTCTTGTTTCAGCCCTTTTGCGAAAACCCAAACAAGAGCCAAAGGAAAACTGGGTTTCAGAGCCATTTGAGCGGAACGCGCCAAATAAACTCAGTTCATTACGGGGACGTGGGTCGATATGAAAAACAAGATTGACACAGTCCAAACCTCATCTAACCTACTTTTTGGATACCGGTTCTGTTATAACACGATTTCACACTGGCCTAAAACCATTGGTCTTAAATTTATGAAAATGTAAAAAATGTATCAATGTGTAAGAGAACATGATGCCTCATTACACTAGTTTCCGATTCTAAATAAGCGCCGGAAGCTTTGTTATCACTTTCGGGAGATGAAACTTTTTCCGCTGAAAATGAAAATCAAAATGAAATAAAGAATTTATCTTCTATATTACGTCTGTATGGTCTTCAATGAACTTCATCGCTCCCGGTTCACTGATCACTTTTGTTGAAATAAACGCAGTTCATTATGACTTGGTTCCTATATGAAAGACAACGTGGACAAAGATGAAATCTCGATAATCTACTTTTTGGGTACCTGTCTTGTGTTATAGTTTCACACTGACCCGAACATTTACTTGTTCTCTCATGAATGAAATTTAGGTATTTGCATTGGAAATAAAATATATAGATGGTTCGGTTCCCGAGTTGTAAGACGATTGTGGAAATGAAAAACGGATTTCAGACAACAACTCAACAACTTTTGTATCTTGTCTGTCAGTGTGTATCTTTGTAACAATCATGGTTTCTTCAGTTTCATTCACCCGATTTTGTTGGATATTTCTGGAATATGTGGGTTGGGGTGTAAATTCTCCTCCATGAATTCCATTACGTCGGAATATAGGCTGTGCGGGCATGAATTCCATTAAAATGCATAAAACCAGCTCGACTTCGACAGTTTTCAACCGATTGAAAACCAAGAGAGAGAAAGCGTCAACGTCAAATCGAACGATAAAAATTTAAAGAATGGCAAATGACTGAACGGGCACATAGTAAACTGTACCTATACCACACAAAACCTTGAAGACGTTTTGAGATTGTAATGATGACATTTAGCTATTTGTAATTTGTAATAGGCTATATTTGTCAAATAAGCTCATTTTGCAATTTTATTAATTTACACTAATACTATAAGAGGAATTTTATTTTGTTTTGTTTTCACGATTCAACTAAAAAACAACTCCAACAATTTTAATAGTTGGCAAAATTGGAAAATGGGCTTGCTTTACGAAAATATCTTGATGATACTTGAATTTAAAATACAATTACATTTTGCAAAACATTAGTACCTTTGGATTGTGGAACTGTGATTGAATCGCCTCGAGTATTTTTTGCCGGTTTTAAGGATTTTACCTTTCCCGGGAGTTTGGGCGATTGGAACAGAAAGGAATAGGATATGGAGAATCAGAGAGCCTAAAAATATATGTATAAACTAAGGCCTACTGCTCCTTGGGTTCCTTTTCCGATAATTCGAGCGCCAGATGGCGCCAGGTGAAGGCATAAGAGAATTGTAAATGGCCAACAACATCTGCTGCTGAATTTATTCTCGGTCTTACCGTCGGAGGGGTAAGAAAGGTTCCTCAGGATCGCGGGATTTGCATACCCTTCGTCAGAAAACTTTTGTTTGAGCCTCCCACCTCTATATGCTCAAGTTTATTGCTTTCTTAACACTTATGTTCCACGGAGTTTATCGATGCAAGTTTTCCGTGGGGGAAAGGAATACCTTCAGGATGTTTTCCATCGCAATTTTCAGCAATTTCTCAGCATTTGTCGTTCAATTCTACAAGATTGAATTTAAAAATAGGAAAATGGTTTAGTACAGCTTCAACGAACGTCAATCATGAGTGCTTACCAATGCACCATGGAAGTTAGTGCTACCATAGTACTGGTGGAGCTCCACATGCTTCAAGGAACCTTATACTCAAGTCTAGAGAATTAGCATAAAGCTAATGGACAGCGAAAGGATTAACTTGAAGCAACCCATGGCTTTAAACAATAGCTGTTATGGATTTAAAAAATAACGAAGCATGTCCTATGCGGGCTTGCAAAACATGTTGCACTGCATTCACTTGTTTTCTCCCAAGTAAAACATTGCATTTTTGCATTCTCAGCAAGTATTTTCTTTCAACGTGAAATATTCATAAGGATTGTAGTTGTGCGTCGGCGTTCTCTTGTAGTTATTAAGAAGAAGTTATGACATTTTCATGATTCATCCACCAGATCCCCCCAGGTCACAGGGATGAATGCTCGCTTCCTATCTAATCTCAGAAATCACTCCACGCTGGTGTAAACCTTGAGCTAGTAATCAGAATATAAGGAAATCTAGTAATTTACATAATCCTGAAATATAGCCACAGTTATTGCTTAAATTCTTCAACTCAGTTGCTTCAAACTGGTCAGCTGGTGATATATTGTTGAACACAGTAAGAACGTGTTCCTAAATAATTTATCAAACCAAGGTTTTTTGTGGAGGGACCATCAGGTAACCTTAGGTAAAAGTTGCTTTATTCTTAAGCTGTATTTACTCTGCAAGCGAAGCTATGCAATGTTATGCGAAGCTACAAGAGGCGCGAATTTCAAAGCTTTGCGATGTGATGATGTGTAGGTATATATTGCAAGCGATTGAGTAGACCAGTAAAGTGTTTGGTGTTCCGTTCAAGATGTCATTCCAATTTGACCCCGATAATTCGTTTTTGAAGGAGAATATTGCTTTGAAAGTTGGATGATTTGAATTTTTTACCATCAAATTCATATTCTTGAGATACTTTATTCCAGCAGCGGCGGAAAATTTCCCTGTTGTAGTACAATTTGTGTCTTTGATCCCACTAGGCTGGACGTTGTTGCACGCCACTAATCGCTTTGTCAATGTCCATAGTGAATAATTATTGAATTGAAATTCATTTTTCAAAATTGCCGTTTATAGAACGAGACAAAAATATTTTTATGATACAAAATAAGTTAAATATTTATTACTTTTTAAAAACTAAACTGAGAAAAAAAAAAATTTCTGGCAATTACTGATCTCCATAATTTAAAGAAATTGTCCGGAGATCAGGAGTTGCGTACAAAATAAAGTAGTAAAGTAAGTAAAGAAAACAATTCATCAACTTGAATATAATAAAACTAAAATAATCAAATTCTTATAATCAAGATAAACAGTTATCGTAGAGAAAAACTAAATGAATCATAGATTAATTAATACAGGAGGTTTAAAAATTGAAAATTAGGACCCAGTCCAATACGAAAGCAGTCCATCAAATAGGAATTGATACTTTTTTTGAATTTATTCAATTCATCAATGCACCTAATGTGAGGAGGCAATTCCATGAAAAGTCGAGGACCCAGATATGTACCTTGCCTAGTATAAAAATCACATTTAGGGTACGGGATTGGTATCACGATGCCCGTGTGAAGACGAGTTATACCATGCAAATGAGGAATAGAAGGGAGATAACTTGTGAAATAATATTGGAGCAATTTAGAAATATAGGTTAGACGTGGAGGGAGAATATTAAGTTTCAAAAATGTGGCTTACTATGGCTCTGATACCCTTGATCACCGACTTTACTGCAATCTCAACTGAACTAAATGTCGATTGATAAGCCCCACCCCAAATAGGTATGCATTAAGACAGTATAGAAAACAGAAAAGCATGGAATGTCATTTTTAAAACAGATAAAGGAAGGAATTTATTTAGAAACGAAGAAATGAATGATGATCTTCTAATGAAGAACAGAGCAAAACAACGGAAAGTAGAAAAAACTGGAAATAGGGGTATGAAAGGTCGCATTTGACAATGATGTTGCCCCAATTACGACCGCCCCTGAGGTACCTGCTCTACAACCCTGATTCTGGGAAGAGGAGATTGAAACGTCGATGGAGGGAACTTGTGTTTCCCGATATAGAAGCGTTGGCAGATAAAAGCCATCACCCTACTATCTTGGTTAACGGGCTCTGAACGTGTCTGCTCGACAGTTTTGGCGGACTGAAGATGAAGGTCACCTCATTACGTTGATGACATTTAGCATGAACTAAAGAGAAAATACAACCTAATTAACATCACCCTTCTCTCACAATGTTATGAGCCTTCCCCAATCTGAACATAATTAGCTAAATATAACCAAAGTATAAAGTGTTCAACTCTGTCATTTTGGACCTCCAGGTAAAGGGGGCTTATTTCATACTTCTCAACATCATGCCATCAAGTCATTCGAATTATTACTCGAACAATGATTAATAGGATATGTTAATCCAGGGGTCTCCAGACTATTTGCCCCTAGGGCCGTATCGTAATATGAAGGTGGTGGAGCGGCCCAACAGGGGGGTCCCTCAGCCAAAGGGGCCCTCCCCCGGAAATTTTGAAAATTAGACACTTGAAAACAGTGTTCTTAAGGTTGCTTAGTCGAGTTTGAAAAAGTTTGAAGATTAGACCTAATTTAGGTACAAAAAATTGTTTTTTAGTGATTGAATTTTTAAAAATTTCATTATCACTTTTTCGTTATTAAAATAAAAAATATTAACAATTGCATTTTCAGATATGGAACATTTTGAAAGTCAGACACTTGAAAACAGGATTTTTGAGGCCAACTAAACGAATTTGACAAATTCAAAATTTGGCCTGATATCAGTACAAAAAATTAGTTATTAGTGATTGAATTTTCAGAAATTCCATAATTACTTTTTCGTGTTAGAATAACCCATCTGCGTAAATCACTGATCTACGTGTGTTAGACTTAGTCTATTGTAAATGACCTAGACTCGGAGACTTGATCCTCCATATCTTGTATTGTCTACTCTGGATGCTGTAAAAAGAGCCTCGTTTTATTGTTCAGCATGTTGGACGAAATCTGTTCTCCATAAGTTGATATCAGCTCACGAAACTCTGTACGTCAGACCATGGGTCATTCTAAATACTTAAGGCTGGAAAGCCTTCGATTCACATCAAATCATCATTCAAATTTCAGCTTCCCAGTTGACTTTGCAATTTTATTATTCCGTGTTTTTATAATACCAATAGCCATGTGGCGGGTGTGTCCTACACGTGTTTATCGTGAGTAAGGGTTCCATAATCAATAACCATCAACATTCTAACGGTAAATCGGATTTTACAATAATCGAAATAACGAATAGGGCTTCCCATCCAATCCATCAAACCACCAAATAAAAAGGAAATTTGGTGAAATTTCGAGACATCTACAATAGGCAACCCTGCTCTTAACGAAATTTGCAGGAAAGACAGCCTTAACTGCCAATTACAGTCCCGGTTTCAGCTTCGAAGGTCGAGCTCTAGGTTTATACCCCCAACTCCTCATTATTCTAATAGAACTACAATTTTTGAAAGCACAATTTCCAAGATTTTTATTCATTTGCAATTCTATGGCAATTGGATTCAGCTCTCGATAGAATGTAAATCAAAGTCCTGAGCTCTCCGTTGGAAATAATTCCTATTTTTGTGTGTTAATCCTTCCACCTTAATATCCACTTCCATTTTTAGGGTAACAGCGTCAAGTAGTAGTTTATAATCAACATCGAACAATGCCGAAAGCTCCAATTGTCTACCCAATTTATACCCTCTTCAATTGCTCTATTACCAGTAAAGAATTGAGTAAATAATTTCTACGAGTTTTCCTGTTTCCTTCAGGTCCAAAGACTTAGCTGAATACATGAAACTTCCCATATCAACTCCTTAACCGAAATCCTGTCACTACAGCAGCAATTTGGTTTTGTTACGGTAATGGAGTTCCATTGAAGGTGATGACTGGAATATTTCAAAATCACTGTTTAGTGGATAATTTAATGCAAAGTTGCATTAGATTGTGTTTGTTATCTTCATACATCTTGTAGGAGTCTAATTATTCAGAGGCTACGATTTAAAACAAAATATTGATGAACCAAAATCTCTATCCAATAATATACCTGTTAATATTATTTCATCGTGAATACTATGTGTTGCTCTGATGCTGGCCTACCGTTTGGTTTTGGACCATTCAGGTTGAAAATGGGAAAAAAATGAAATAATGACAGAAATGGTCTGGTGTAAAAATTTGAGAAATATGACAGGGAAAGTTAATTCTAGTGCTTTCCGAGCCTTGCTTTCCCATCAGGGAAGACCTGGGAGTAGAAAGTCCCATCATACCACATAATTTATTTAATTTTTTGGGGAATTCGATCATATCAAAATGGCCAGTTATCTGGGAACCTAATGAATATTTTAAAAATTATTTATATGGCATACTATGTTGCTACTGTATTGTGAGATCGATCTCCAATGTTGGCAAACTGTGTTCACCATGTATAAAATTTCAGATGTTAGGTGATGTATCCAGTTACCTCTCATCAGTGTTATGCAATGTTTTCCAGGAAGAATACAGAAATATTGTAATGTTTCTGCAAACTGTTTAAAGCGAGGAGCGTTAGTAAACGCCCTGCGTGCTAGCGAGATTTTTCATTCTGACTCCCTGCCCTGTAAACCAACGCTAATCTAGTCCGGCAATTACGTGAGGTCACAGGCGCAGGAGATAGGCTATCCCGCATTCACGTCATGCTAGATTCACCCGCGGTTAAGCCGGCAGACTCAACTCTCACCCTCCGACCCAGGAAACACGTAAAACGCAGCGCGAAAGCCAGACGGAGGTCCGTGTTTTACTTTATCAGCTGAAATATGATGCCCTTTCCTATCTTATGTTTTTTGGTTCTGCTCTTTCGTGACTTGCTATTGCCGTAGATTACAATACTATCCGATAAATCGGCGTATTTATCGGAAATACTATACTTTTTCAAAGAAAGATACTGGTTTACTTAATGGATACATCTCTCGGTAGTTTATATTTAGGTGCAGTATCATTCTGTGAAACAGGGTTCGTATTTTGTTGAAGTATGCTGTTTATAGAGGTGGCTCAGACAACCTAAAACGAAAACATTTCTTCTTGCTAAGATAAGTGAAGCTTCCCGATCTATTTTGAAGAAAACATCCACCAAGCGAATGGGCAGCACTATAGCATCCTGTCGTACATTGAACGTAAGGTAATTTATACAGGGTGGATGGGGATCAGTGTGAAATTTTTTTTTGGGTAAAACTACATCAAAAATGGAGTAGAATGCCGCCAGAGTGGGGGTCCTATCTCAGTCCATTGGATAGTTATGATTTTTTTAGTGCTTTCACGGTCAACTCCGACCTCACGTCATGAAATCGAGTTTTCTGGAACACTGAAGCGTCCATTTTAATTTTATTATACATTTTCGGATTCAGCATTAAATTTCCTGTAAGATGAACATAATTTCAACCTTATAAAATTTCGATAACTCTGTTCATAATCGCAGTAAAAGGGAAAATTTGAAAAATTTGAAATTTTTCGATAAAATTCGAAACAGAGCCGACGTTCCAAAAATAGGCCAAGAAGTTGTCAAATCTCATAAAAACTTCCTCATTTCATGAGCTTTCCAACGGTATACTCAATTTCAGGATTCCGACATTTTTCCTTTTAGAAATTGAGTTTCAAATACAAAAAACCAAGGTGGGGGCGTCAATCTTGGTAGGGGAAGGGGTGCAAGGAGTTACTCATGTTCTCATTTCCTTCTGTTTCTTTATTCTTATTTTCCGTTAAAAAACCTGCAAAGTACAACAAACAAAAATGAATTTAGGTTAACATTTGTTCGAACTTACGTCCCCTTTTACGAATGCATAACCTAGCTCGTTTTCGAATAGCTCTCACAGTAACTGAGAGTGTTAACTTCTCCTGAAGTCTTTGAGCTGCTGCTTCAATTTTTCCCCTCAACTCTTCTTCTGTGTTCACCTGCGTTTTGTAGACTTCTTGTTTCAAAAATCCCCAAACGAACGTGAGTAACTCCTTGCACCCCTTCCCCTACCAAGATTGACGCCCCCACCTTGGTTTTTTGTATTTGAAACTTAATTTCTCAAAGAAAAAATTTCGTAATCCTGAAATTGAGTATACCGTTGGAAAGCTCATGAAATGAGGAAGTTTTTATGAGATTTGACAACTTCTTGGCCTATTTTTGGAACGTCGGCTCTGTTTCGAATTTTATCGAAAAATTTTAAATTTTTCAAATTTTCCCTTTCACTGCGATTATGAACAGAGTTATCGAAATTTTATAAGGTTGAAATTATGTTCATCTTACGGGAAATTTAATGCTGAATTCGAAAATGTATAATAAAATTAAAATGGACGCTTCAGTGTTCCAGAAAACTCGATTTCATGACGTGAGGTCGGAGTTGACCGTGAAAGCACTAAAAAAAATCATAACTATCCAATGGACTGAGATAGGAGCCCCGCTCTGGCGGCATTCTACTCCATTTTTGATGTAGTTTTACCCAAAAAAACTTTCACACTGATCCCCATCCACCCTGTATACACGCAGAGGCAACGCAGAGGTAATTTATATACACAATAATATACAATGTACAAATTGAAACCTTTTTATTGGAAAATGTCAACTTTTTTGTACACTACTAACTATCCAACGCTTTCCAATATGTGAAATATAGTGAGCGTCTCAGAATTAATGATCCAAACTTCAAGAGTCGCTTCTGCAACTCATTTGGAACAACTTGAATTACGTAAAACGTTATCAAAATCGTTATTAAAATCTGAAATTCTCTAGTTTTTTTTTTAATATTTGTTATCTTACTTCATAAAATGTCTAAAACTCTCCCACTTTACTAAGTAAACTGAAATCTGAGGATACCGTTGGAAAGAGCATCAAGTTTGTTTTCTTTTCAATGCAAAATCCAAACTTTATAAGCAAGCTGACTGAGTGAAATATCAAGCTAAAGTGAACATTTTATTGGACTTGAAAGTTGAACTGAACAAAAATACAACGTCGGCCCTCCAAGGGTGACATCAGTCCATCAGGGCAGCATAATCAACTTCATCCTAAGGGATCCCAAGCCTAAAAAGCAATATAGCGAAGAAATTTACGCTGAACCCGTTCCAGAGTATGCTTGCGGGCTGCGTACGATTGTTACCGTGCGGGAGAGACATACAGAACAATACTGCCTGAATGTTGTTGAATTCTCGAGTATTCCGTTCAACGAAACCGAGGGCTCTCATTCCTCTACCAGCTGCACCAATGATGTGGCGTGAAAAGGAAAGCTGCTGATCAAGCAGCACCCCAAGGCCGACAATCTCCTCAATTCTTGAGAGCACATATTCATTGTACTAATGAAGCCTGGCCAGAGAGACGTTCTAAAAACTGACATAGCATACCGTATGACTGACGAAGAACAAGGAGGTCTATTATCCGACCAGTGGCAAGGCTATTGCTCCATTCAATGGTTCGTGCAAAAATATCAGGCCTCCCATACAATGTCGGATAACCAAGGGCAGAAGATGGCTATCGCTCATTACCCCCACCACCACTGATCGGTGTTTTTATTGAATTTATGGTCGTGTGAACGAGTAAAAAATTTGGCTTGAAACGAGATTTCGCCCGAAGGAATGAGATTTTTCTTTATGAGGCCGTAAACGCATGAATCTTCCAGAGGGCAAAAGAGCATGAAAGTAATTCAGTGCGTATTGCGAACGCGCTCTCGGGAGAAAAGGAAATATGATTGGTTTCAAGAGGAAATTATTCAAAAATATTCGTTGCATATGTTAAGTTGGCGTTTTCGGGTTGCGGGTTGTCGAGACATTGAAACGTGAGGAGGGAAGAAAGTTATCTTGGCAGTCGATTAAAATCATCGTGTATTCCGCGCGGTAAAGGGTGAGGGGGTTTTCTTCAAGGGTTGCAAAGATAATATTTTTTGAGGGGGTGCGTTCCTTTAAGGAGGGATACGCTCGGTTTCTGATTAAAAGCGGTTGATACGGAATGGAAAACGTTCACTTGCAAGTTTTTTTCAACAGCAATTAGATACGTATGTCGGTACTTTTTCACTCACACCCCACATCTGATTGTGATAAGTTTGCTGCTCTTTATGCTCTCATCTCAAAAATAAAAAATTATCCTAAATCGATCCTTCTAGTCAAATATACATTAGTTGGACGGATAGGTCGCAGTTTGGGCGAGTAAAGAGACAAAGGGGTGTGCAGGGAAAGTCCGGATAGCCATCTTGTACTCTGCCGCTTCTCCTTTTTCCCAATGAAAATTGCTGATTTTCAAATACGTATTCTAACCACGGATTCCGCTCCATTTGTACAAGTGATATATTTTATTAAAAAGGGTTGATTTGGGATTTTTTAATTTTTGTGAGGCGAGCAAACAACACAATCAAATGGGGGGAGGGTGCTTAACGAAGTATGTCATCGTATTAACGTATTCAATCATACCATTCGGGTTGGTAGATTCTTCATTTTAGTCGGTTATTTCACTGACCACTGCAGTCTTTAATAAATAAATTAGAATTAGATATAGATGATACATGAATGATGGATGACTAATGGATCGTACACTTCGCTTGTCCAACCAAATGACATCCTCATGTCGAATCTTATGAGTTTACTCAAAAATATAAAACGATGTTACGTGAAAAAAGTATAATTTCAACTGAATTCGGTGTTTAAATGCAAAAGCGTTTTCTAAAACTACGTAGGTATGTGTTCCTCTACGAAAACCATCACAATAAAACACTACGCGCCGCTGCAAAGTTCGCCAAGTAGCAACCAAGCGAAACAACGAAAAAGCCCACGACCGGGGAGATGGTTCTGAAAGATACACATTTTTCACAGCTTCTTTATGGAGGGGGAAACGATAAATTCGAGGTGAGAGGAGCCGAATGGAGCTAGTGCCCAGGGGCTCGAGACACATCATTACGAGCCTATTTAAGTCCTATTTTTCCTCAAGCCCGACAGGGGAGGGGAGAGTTTGTACCCTATTATATCTGATATATAGGTGAGTGGTAAATTCCCATTTCTCGAGAGGTAGGTATGTTTTATTTTTCTCCGCCGGCAAAAGGGATTTTCATCCGTTGTTCAAGAAAATAAGGACGGAGCGGTGTAAACACTTTTGGTTGTTTCTCGTTTCTTGGAAAACTGTTGTGTCTATTAGCGGATGTCTGATATCGCCGTTTATCCAAAGAAATACGTTGTTGATTTTCAACAATGTAAAACTCAGAGATGCTTCATTAGTTCATTGTTTCCAATAGTAAACTTTCTTAATAGTTTTTGGTTTATTATTCAATAATAAACCATTGTATCGCTCTTGGAAAAAAAAATCCCCCCCCCCCCCCTGAAAATTTCATGGTTTACGTTTCGTGTAGAATCCGAATCTGCAATAACAAATTTTCCGTCCGTCCGCCGTACGCCGTACGCACGATTTCTCCCAAATGGCTGAAGCAAAAAAGCTGAAATTTTCAGGAAAAATCCATGTTGGTCCGGCGACTCCCCAATTCTTGAGCCAGCTCTCTCGCTTAATTTAAAGTGCCCTTTAAGGGTTGTCAAAGTTTTGTAAAATCCTTAAAAACCTCAAAAAAAGTCAAGGCGGCCTAAATTTGAATTTTTGTTAAAGAACAACCCACGAGGATTCGAGTGAGCCCCTCCCCAGGTCCGTAGGTCAAACCATCCCCGATCTACGGCCCGATTCATGGTACCAACATTCGCGTTATTTTGGTTTATTATTGTTTTTCTGTTGGTATCAGTAACCTAGTGACGTATTGATGTGGTAATGTGGACACCGGTTGAAGCATTCTGATAACCATTAAAGAAAAAAAAAACGCTGCAATTCTTTCTCTAGGGTTTATTATTCAATTGGCTTGCGTTCATGATTTGAATTTCTACTTAGCTTTGGAGTGTGCGTGTTTCACAGGTGATAGAGCCATTATTGAATTTCAGGAGATATGCATAGAGCACGTAAATCTGTTCTCATCCAAAATACCTATTTGGATTGATCAGTTGATCATATTTGTGTGCCTCCTCAAATTCAATCTCTATCACCTGTGAAACACGCTCACTCTAATGCTTAGTATAAATTCCATGAACGCAAGCCAATTGAATAATAAACCTCAGTGAAAGAATTTGCAGCGTTTTTCTAATATTTTGATAAACTTTTAGTATTAGATGGTGATAATGAATATTTACATATATGCAAATACAACGTAACGTAAATACATAAAAATGGAACGTTGTGTGAGGGTGATCATCCAATGATGATCCCTGTTACCCTTGAATATAAGTTGGTTGAACTTAGTTTACTATGTCCATCGCTCTTGTTCTTTTTAGTCGTCTGCATATTTGTTGTCGTTCCCACGCTGACAAGAGTTGTTCAAATGCTGGCGATTCGTGGGTGGATATTACTGTCGCTGTTTGATGTTGCTGCTTTTAAAACGTGCTCCACTTCTGTTACGCCAAGGTCTGTGTGGATAACTGTGTTTCGTGTGTACCAAAGGGCATTTGTTATCATACAAAGTGCTCTGTTCTGCTGTGTTTGAACACGTTTAATTTGTGACTTGCACGCCAAGCCCCAGACGGAGTATTGCCATATTGGGCGGACTGTAGAGAGGTATAGTCGTTCGTAGTTCATTGTAAGGGGTGAAGTGTTCATCAGAGTGGTTTCAATAGAATTATGCGGAATCGTAGCCTTTTAATGAGTTCCCCTATGTGGTGGTTGTACGTTGATCGTTGATCAAGATGGACAACTAAGTAGCGCGCTGATTGGGAATGAAGTATTTGTTCTCCGTTCATTATGATTGGATGTATATTGTAGTTCCTCCTAAGATTGAAAGTTGAGTTACATGATTTACTTGAATTTTTGGAGATTCGCCACTGTCGAGCCCAGTGTTGGATTTCGTTGAGGTCTCGTTGAAGATTACTTCAGGCTTATGGTCCCTGTGTCTTCACGGGAGTGGTTGTCGGAAAACACTGCTGATAAGGTTCTAGGGAAGGTTGGTATGTCGTCAAATTTTTTCCTTTTAAGTTTGAAGATTTGTACATTTCAAATCTACATTGTCCGTTATCTATACTGTAAAACCCCGAATTCCGATAAAATCTTAGGATTTATCAACAAATCCTAGAAAACACAATATTGATGGTGGAAACCCTAAATCTACATGAAAAACAATTTACGGCCTGATAGATTTACCGCCTGTTGGTTCATTTTAGAATGGATTGACTGATTTGGTAAAACCCCAAAAACGGAAAAATTCGGACTTCAACCAATCTTTTTATGAAAATATGCGAATTTCCTCGCTGTTGAATGTTAAGGTTGGTCAGAATTAGTTGGTAAAAGTCCGAAACACGTTCTCTGAATGAAATAATACTAGCTTTTACCAAGCATCTTGGTAAATTAAGACTAACCGAAAAAAGTCTTTTTTTAGAGACAACCCTTGGGTTTTACCAATGCTATTGGGAAATTTAAGGGTTTTCTGGTAAATCCTAACATTTAACGGACTTTCGGTTTTTACAGTAACGTGTGCAATAAAACGCCTATTAGATTTTATGTGAAAGAGCTGTAATATATTAAAGATAGATTTATTATTTCTCTGTCACAATAACCCTTCTACGTCAATCACGGATCTATGTATATTAGACGTGGTCAACGGTATTATCAGAGTTCGGTGCCTCTAGCCTCCACATCTTGTCTTGTCCAGATGCCATAACAAGAGCCACATTTATATTACAGGCAATGAGGTAGATGATCAGAAATGAAATTATCCACAAGAGCTTTCAGCTGACAACTGAGCTCCTAACTTACAACAGACTTCGGGTGGTCCGAGGACAGTTGGATGGCTTCGTATTACATTTAACTCCGTGAACAACGGTTGCTACTCCCTTTGTAATAAACAAAAGCTAAAATCCAAACTGTAGCTCAAGAAGCCCTGGATGCCAGACCCTGGGTCATTCTGTATCCTTAAACATGTTACGTTTGCAAAGCTCTCGATTTACCTACCTACCATTCCAATTTCCGCTTTGAATGTAAATCCATACGTTTGATAATTTGCGAAATAATTTCGCACACATCGATTGTTGCTTTTTAAATGAGCCTTAAAGGCGGAGGGGTGACACCCTTAAATAGAAAAGAAAAACTAAATGAAATAAAACAGCTCTCAGGATTACCTAATACCGTCTCTAGGGATTAGGGAATCGAGAAAGATGGGGGAGGGAGAGAGGGATGGAAGGAAGTGCCTCCATAAAATTATCACCAGTAGAGGTGGGAGCCCTGATGGTCGCGGGTGGTGATAAATTCGAACACTACAGCCGATATGCTCAACTCGTGAAGCTCCGTGGCACTTTTCTCCCATCACAGTCTGCTCCATGACACAGTCAGCCCTTGATCTTGATGTTATAGGGTACCCGTTCCTTTTACCTTAGATACTTAATCACAGGTCAATCCGATCATATTTACTTATTTTAGTCCTCCAGGGCTGCTGAATGTCCAGGCTTGATGGGAACGATATTTAGCTTCTTGCCCCAGTTGCTTGACGTAGCCTTTCCCTTTATTCATCCCAGACAGCGGATGACAAAACACCTGCTGTCTGCTTGGTTACCGCATCATGACATAGAAAGCAGCCAATATGAATCTGTGGATATTGCTAAACCGCACAGGTTTTCATTTTTACCATGGCATACGGGGGAAAGGGGGGGTACTGTCTCTCAGCTACGTCAAGAACACTTCAATGTGATGGCTAACCGAGCCAGTGGCATAAAAAGATCGATAGTTGCGGACCTCAATGCTCTCTGAATCCGATTTCACGCATTGGGGGAAAACTGGGGATTCAAAGCACTGTTGGAGTTCTGTACCATCTACTGAATCTTGCAAAGCAACAGTGAACTCGGCAGTTGAGCTGGATTTTTGAGCAGTTGGAGTTGCTCCAAACCGCGCACCACAACAACTACTGCCTGACAAAATCAAGGTCAGTAGCACTGCAGGCAACTTCTTGCCGCTGCAGGTACTCTTCCCCAAGAACAAAACGTGCTTTACGTACCAATGTATTTTTTAAATCACTTTGTTCCAAGGGCGTTATTCAATAAAAATGCATCATTGAGTTGACTCATATTCAACGGATCTCTTAATCGTTCATTAAATCAATGTCGTATTTTAATTTGTGGTACCTCCTCCTTCGTAACCTGTGGGTAACTTTTTTTCGGGGACGGAGTTGCCGACGTAGCATAGAAAAAGCAGAAAAGTTTCTCTCAGTCCTATATATTGGTTTCTGGCTGAAATAATGGAAGTTTGTGACCTTCCTGGTAGGTTGACATATTGCCTCTTCTCCACCTTCTAGTTCTTTTCCCACACCTTACTTTTCTATCGGCTCTTTTCATGTTCTTCTTCCCACCCGATATTGGCTCGAGTCCCGCGTTTCATAACCTCCTGCTGCCTTTCCGTTGGAAGTTCTCCTTAGTCGCTCCGACCGTTGGACAATGGGCAGGCGTTCAATCACCATGCTAATCGAGAAGGTCCATTCATGCACCATTAACATGCGAGCGAAATTTGGTGGCATTTCTCTTTTCTTCTTTTTCACTGGAATGGTATTTTGGTTTATTATTCAATAATGAATCATTGTAAACGCTCTTGACAAGAAAAAAAAAATTCAAACCACCCTGAAAATTTCATGGTTTACGTTTCAAAGGGTGCAGAATCCGAATCTGCAATAAAAATTTTTCCGTCCGTCCGCCGTCCACCGTACGCACGATTTCTCCCAAACGGCTGCAGCAAAACATCTGAGATTTTCAGGAAAAATCAATATTGGTCTGACGACGCCTCAATTCTTGAGCCAGCTCTCTCACTTAATTTAAAGTGCCCTTTAAGGGTTATCTAAGTTTTGTAAAATCCCTAAAAACCTCAAAAAAGTCAAGGCGCCCTAAATTTGTACTCTTTTTGAAGAACACGCCACGAGGAATCGAATGAGCTCCTCCCCAGGTCCGTAGGTCAAACCATTCTCGATCTATGGCCCGATTTATGGTGCCAACATTCGCGTTATTTTGGTTTTTTATTGTATTTGTGTTGATATCAGTAGCCTAATGACGTAGTGATGTAGTAATGTGGATACTGGAGTGACCTCCTAAAAGGCTTAGTCGATACATGATTTGAAGCATTCTGAAAACCATAAAAAATAAATGAATCAGCAGTGGAAATCGCTCGGAATTCAGATAGCAGACTGAAATGATTAACTTTGCTTTTTCTTCTTAGCAACTTCATGTATATTATGGGCATTCCTGTCCAAATTCACTTGGATGAGTGTCTTTCGGGCCAAGCAGTCGTAATCGTTGTGAAAAATTTACCGCCTGGTTTGGTAGCACAAAACGCTGCAAATTCATTCACTGGCGTTGTGTGTTACCAAACCAGGGGGTGAATTTCGCACAACGATTACGACTCCTTGGGCCGAAAGACTCTCATCCAAGTGAATTTAGACAAGAATGCCTCGGAGGAACGGATTTTTTTTTTTTTTTTTTTTTAAATTAGATTTTTGGATTTCACACATCTTTCGAAACACGAAACGACAGATTTTGAGGAAGGTGGGGAGGAATTAAACAAAAATTTCCTTCTTTGTCGATAAAAAACTTGAAATTGATTTTTTGGATTTCGCCAATTTGAAGTAGTAAATAATAAAGTCACCTAAAATTTAAAAAACGCTGCAAATTCTTTCACTGGAGTTTATTATTCAATTGGCTAGCGTTCATGATTTGAATTTCTACTATGCTTTGGAGTGCGCGTGTTTCACAGGTGATAGAGCGATTATTGGATTTCAGGAGGCCCACAAATATGATCAACTGATCAATCCAAATAGGTATTTTGGTTGAGAACAGATTTATGTGCTCTATGCATATCTCCTGAAATTCAATAATCGCTCTATCACCCGTGAAACACGCACACTCCAAAGCTTAGTAGAAATTCAAATCATGAACGCAAGCCAATAGAATAATAAACCCCAGTGAAAGTATTTGCAGCGTTTTTACGTGCGTTACCGTTTGGCAGAAAAAAGAACTTCAACAAAAATATGAATGTGAAAGTTCTACGACGTGAAAATCGACTGGTATCATCAGCTGATATAATTGTTGTTTCAAGAATTCCTTTTGAAGTCGTGTTTTTCAGGTCTTAAGTAATATAATTGTGGTACAAGTGGAGAGTAGGTAGGTGTTTTATTTTGCCTCGCTGAATATTAGTGGCTCTACTTGTGGATTTAGACGGCGTGACCTACTGCAGCATGTTGACCATTGAAGGTATTGGCATGTAATGTCCTCACCATCAGCTGTAATTTGAATGGTACCTTCTGTGGGCGGTCTGAAATCTGAGGAAGGCGTTAGTGATCAACATAAAGGGCTGTTTTGTGCCAAATTGAGCCAAAAAAGATGGTGTTTACATCCAATTTGTAGGGAATGTAACGAACGTATCTGGAGACCGCTTCCAAGGCTAGTTGCATAATTTTTAACTAAAAAATCCATAATAAGACCCATTTTCACCTAAATTATAACATAGGTAAGCTTTTAAGTTCAGCAGTTGATGAAAGGTAGTTAAAATCAACTCGAAGATTAAAGCGACTCTCATGATGACGAAAGTTCGAAGTCTCAACGGCCCCGGGTTCTGCGGTTTAATTCCATATGGGATCCACTTCCGCTCATTGAAGTACTCACAACAAATGGGCCAAGTTTCGCCCTCCCTCCGTAATAACGTAATGTACGCTATGAAATGCCTCAGGGGAAACATTACACCAGTACGCTGCTGTAGACGAAGAGAGACCCCAATTCCCACCTAGACGAGAATTGCCGTGACGGCTACGGC
This sequence comes from Creontiades dilutus, assembly GCA_031894815.1. Classification (NCBI taxonomy): domain Eukaryota; kingdom Metazoa; phylum Arthropoda; class Insecta; order Hemiptera; family Miridae; genus Creontiades; species Creontiades dilutus. Next base: position 635,363 of record JAVIWC010009699.1, read on the forward strand.
ACTTGTCATATGGAAGTTGGATGACGGGGAAGGCTTGAAATTGCCAAGTTGTTAGGCCAGGGTGAGAATCCTCGGCCTATGACCCAACCCCCTCACTTTGGGCTTATGAGAGCTTCAAGTTGCGAACACACATTTAGCTTGTAGCTACCAAGGGTATGCTTACGTTGACTGCATCTCCTCTATTTTCAAGTTCAGTTCGCCCCCGTCAATAACCTCAGATCGGATAAATTTCAATTTTAATTGCTCTCTACGGTGTATACAAAGTAGGTTCCAAGCAGTTAACTTGATTACAACGGACAGGATGCACGACAATAATTCTAAACAACCGAAAGGATATTCTGGATATTAAGTTTGATTGTCATAAAAATGCTCTTCTGGGTTGTGTGCTAATGATCGTACAGCTCGATTGGTCTCAATCGATTCGTAGCAAAAATGGGTAAGAAAATAGTACAGTAAATTGTGCTTTTATTTCAATGTTTCAATATTTTTCTTGCAAGTAAATGAATAATTTTTCTGGGGGTTCACAGTATTTTTCTTCTCTGTGGATTAGAAAGGTTTATTATTGGAAATAATAAACCAAAAATAACGAGAAACGATTCTAGTTGACGTCCCTCTAACTATTCATTTTTATGAGTGGGTATACCTAATAAGTTTAGAGTTAGAGCTGCGAGCGGGAAGACGAAGCACAGGGAGGCCTATCTCTCCGAGTGGTACTAGCGATATTGTTGCTCGATTCAATAGTTTGTGCAAAAATACCTGGTCTTCAAAAATACAGCGTCGGTTTTCCAAGAGCAGAAGGTGACACAAGCCTATCTGGGCAGCATAATCAACTTCACCCTGAGGGATCCCAAGCTTAGAAAGCAATATAGCGTAGAAATTTATGCTGGGCCGGTTCCAGTGTATGCTTGCGGGCTGCTTAGGATGGCAACCATGCGGGGGAGACACTCCAGAACAATGATTGCCTGAATGTCGTTGAATTCTCGAGTATTCCGTTCAACGAAGCCCAGGGCTTTCATTCCTCTACCAGCTGCACCAATAATGTGGCGTGAAAATGACCGCTGCTGATGAAGCAGCACCCCAAGGCCAACAATTTCCTTAACTCTTGAAAGCTGATCACAGCATACCACATATTCATACTGATAAAATATTCTACTGATGAAGGCTGGCCAGAGGGACGTCAAATGGGAAGGAAAATGGGATATTTAATAACAGCATAATTAATGCATTTGAACATTAGAACTCTATAAATGATTCTCTTTGTTTCATTTCATCAACTTATTGACAAAAAAAAATCATTAACTGCGCTTTTTTCGAATGTGGATAAGCGGCTAGTTGGGTAATGGAGTGTCATAAACATATTGTTCGAATTAAATAAGTCTTCCACAGTATCTGATCCACCACAAAAACATTTGGGTGTTTGACTGAGAGAATTGGTCTCACTGTTTGCAAGTGCTTCGTAATTAATAGTCGGGAGTTTAAAATAATCACATAGTTGGGAGAACGGTGCAGACCTCTCTGAAATTCCAGCTCATTCCCAGGCAGAAATATCATGGTCTTCGTCAACCGCGTTTGGAATTACCGTAGTCGTATGAGGAAAATCTTCACTTGAATTACGCCAGAGACGGTGGGAGTGGTAGCCATGTAAATTAAGTTCTTATACATAGTTGAAGAGCAGTAATGGTCATCTGGTTCATTGCATATTAAACCCCAACAGTCCCCCGTTCTCCTACAATTGTATATTTACTGGAGTTTCCTGGAGACAGCTGTGGGAAGGGTGAATATAAACGGTCAAAAGGGCAAATTACTTGGTGACTCCAACAAACCGTTAATTAACGGAGTGAATGTTTCGCTGATCTGCATATAAACGACTTCAGTTAATTCCGCGTCGTGCATTCAGTTCATGTCGTAATGCGGCCGATCCTGTAGAATCATCAGTTGAGTGGCTCTTATGATTTCGAGGATAAAATAATTATGACTCATCTTTTATCATGAGTGATAAGTCATTGGACGAAAATTTTAGGCATCGAACTGTCCGAAAATGATTTTTCACACCGATGTTTCTAGAATTGTAATTAGGTAAACCTCTTCCATGTTATAACATGCATAAATTAAGTATACTTACTTAACCCATTTGCGACCAAGGTGTAAACAAATTTGAAAAATTATTTTTTTTCTTTTAATTGTAATCAAATTAACCTTCCGGCGGGCGCGTAGCCAGAAGTCTTGGAATTTCGGTGGGAAGGCGCGGAGGAAAAGTCTCGGGAGGGCAAGGTATTCCTAGTTCACAATCTCCCCAACAGACTCCCATGGTCTGACCCCGGAAAAACAAATGTTATCGGTTGCAATCTTTCAATTGAAGTCGACAGGTCCGAGTGAGCCGCACGTAGTGAAGCACGCGCCCAGTCTCGAGAGTTTTTTCTCCGCAAGTTTTGAGGCGGTGTTACATATTTTCCAGCCAGGCTCCCATCGTAATTACACTTTTTTTATAGTTTACAGATTTCTTTGGGGTTTCTAATTCTCACGTAGGCAAACATACATTCTGATGTGATTTTTGCGGCCAACCATACAGATGATGAGGGGGAAATTAGTGAAAGCCGTATCTTTCCAATTAATGGAACCTCCGTGAAACTTCAACTTTGATTTTTTTTTCAATGACTTACCTACGAAGAGTAATTTTACAGTTTCATAAAGTCCCTGTGTTACCACACATTGATGTAGTTTTCCTTCTTTTTTTTTCAGAATTGTTCTTCATATTTAAAAAAAAATTCCTTACTTTTTTTACAACTTCAAAATGTTTGCTAGCTGATGGCGATTGATGAGAATTTGACGGATATTGTTTAGTAGGTAGGTACAGGTACATACAAATATTCTTATGAAGGTAAAATAAGTTCCTTATTTCTAATCAAATAAATTGCTAGTTGTGAAAAAGTGATTATTTTTACTAGGGTGTTTGCTACCATGTTGAGGTTCAGATTTTTTCAAATATACCAGAGTTTATTCAGATTTCCTTTGAAAAAACCTCCTTTAAGTTAAAAAAAAAAAACGCGTTTTATGTTTTGCCCGCCGGAAGGTTAAAGGAAATATAACGAAATCAGATTTTTTTTCACAATTAAAAAATGTAATTCTGCATGGTTTGTAAACGACCCAACGGTCACATACTCTAACGGGTATGGTAAGTCTTGAAACACTCTTGGTGAAGGAGGAAATCACATTTCTCATGAAAATAAGTTGTTTTGTTGTGACACTGCCCGCACCTGTTTCGATAATTTGAGGAATTCCTTATAATAATGTGCCCCACCTTCTCACATTATTTTGCATTATGATTGGTCTTCCAGGTTATTATCTTCAGGCTGACTTTCTTGTAAATTATTGTCAGTAGTTTCATCATGATCGTCAGGGGTACTATGATGAACATCACTTTTACTAGCATTATCTTCAGGGGTACTTTCATTATCGTCAGGGGCATTGTCATCATCATCAGGCTTAGTATCATGATCACCACGGGTGCCATTAACAATGTAGTTGTATATTTGAGTTTCCAGCTTGGATATTTTTTCGTTGACTGCGTCTTTCACAATAGGACCTACCACGCCAGATAAACTTTCAACCAATTCCATGATATCACTTATATCTTCTCCACTAAACTTGATTTTAAAACCTTCAAGTTCACTTATTCTCAATATTATGGTAATAAATTTAATCAAGGTCCCTCCCTGGAATTTAATCGTTCCATTAACATGGACCCGCGAAATTGAAACATTCATCTCCGCATCTTCTATTTGGTTACCAAACAATCCAGATACCGTGGTGTTCTGGAAGGTTACAGTCAAGTTATTGATTATATAAGGGACGTTAACAGTAAGGAAATGCTCGTTGTCACTCGTTATCGTCACATTGTTAACAGCCTCAATATTTGCAATGCCGCAAACGCGACCAGAAGATGTTGTAATTTTGTCGACCATAGTCTGACCAACATTTAGGTTCATAGCTTTGAGACCTGTGCAGGACAAGCCGACTGCTCTCAATGCAGGTCCAAGAACGGAGCTGATCAAATTCAACCCAAGGTAAATCGAGTAGGCTTTTGCTGCCGTTACAGTTGATTTGACAGTAGATGCCAAGTACCACAATGTCTCACTGCCTTTATTAACTATAGAAATTGCCCCATTGGGGAAGAACATGATTACGTCCATTCCTGGTAACTGCAAAGATGTGACAGATTCCCAACCTTGTTGAATACTCGAGCCTACGGCGTGCATCAACTCCTTCAGTTGTTTCTTACCCAACGATCCGACGTAACTTGCCGTCGACACCAACTTGTCAGCAGTCAGCAACGGTGGCCTGATGATGTTCCCTCCAATTTCCATGCCTTTCATCCCCACACTCAACACTTTCCCCAGTACAACGCCTGTTCCATGTTTTATATTACGGAAAAATCTTTCGACAAAATTTCCAGAGGTTCTTCTGATTGAATCTGCTGTATTTAGCGCGTTCACACCTATATCTTCAATCACCGAACCGAACAAACTTCTGGCTGAATCGAACACTTCCTCTTCATTTCTTCGTTCACTATTATTTCTTTTTTCTGAATGTATCACAGGCCGCTTCGCGAATCGTCCGTCTGGCAGGGTTTTAAACTTATCTTTGAATCTATTTAAATATGATCCATGACTGTGATTAGAGGCCTTTCTAATCTTCCAAAAATGTTGACCGTTGTACTGCGATCCAAATGGATGTCTGAAGTTGGAGAACCTACGGTGGTTATACCGGTCACGGGCGACGGCATAGTGAGAAGGAACACTACCAGAGGTTCTTCTCGTTGAATCTGTTGTATTTAGCGTGTTCATGCCTATATTTTCAACCACCGAACCAAACAAACTTCTAGCTGAATCGTACGCTTCCTCTTCATTTCTTCGTTCAATTGGTTCATGAAAAGAATTTAAAGAACTAAAGTTAGTCGGAGCGTATGGTTCGTTACCTATTACCCGATTTGTTGTTTGGTTGAAAATATATTTGTTCATCTCATTGTTGAAAGAGCTTTGAACTTTTCTATCTGAATGAATTTCATTGTCTTTATACATAGTATTTACATTCGTTGTTTCTCCAGTGTCTTTCACTCTGCCATAAAAATGCATATCGTTACTATTATTTATTTTTTCTGAATATAACACAGGCCGCTTAGCGAATCGTCCGTATGGCAGGGTTTTAAACTTATCTTTGAATCTATTTAAATATGATCCATGACTGCGATTAATGGCCTTTCTAATCTTCCAAAAATTTTGACTGTTGTACTGCGATCCAAACGGATGTCTGACGTTGGATAACCTACGATGGTTATACTTGTCATTGGTGACGGCGTAGTTGCGAGAAAGAACACTACCTATAAGGCCATCTGCCATCAGTCCACAATTCCACATTAGTATCCATTTTATGAAGAATTGCCAAGACATCTATCTGAAACAATTGAGAATCATAAAACAATTTTGATTGGAAATGTCAATAAAAGCAGTAACAAACTACTATTTCCCTATATGGGATACCCGAGAGATTTAAGATATATACTCAGGTGCTTAGTACGAAGTTCTTTTAGGCTTCGTCCAGCATTTCGGTTATAGATAAGGCCCTACCTAGTGAGAACGATATGGAGGGGGAGGGGGTTGTTTGTTTGAAAGAAGGTAAAAGACATGAACAATGTTTGAATAGTATTAGTTTTTGTTCTATCCTGTTGTGAATTTAAGAGGATATCAATTTTGAAAGGATACAAAGAGTTGTGAAATTTTTTGAAGTAGTGGATCTATGATCCCAAAACATAGGTGAAGCAAGCAGAGCAGCAGCGACAGCTGTAAATTTAGGGATGTTAACGAATCCCCTTGGGCTGGTCCGGGCTTATTTATACGGGTACTCTAACCCCAGTGTCATATTTCTCATCCCTTCAGCCGTGACCGGGGATACCCTCTTCTCTCAGGTTGTCCTTCGTCGGTTTATTGTTAACCAAATTTGTTGTTCCAAATATTGCAACTCCTTCCAAAAGATCCCAATCGTACAATAGTTGTGCAACAAACCTCGGAAACTTCGAATTTCTTTACATAACATAACACATAAATGCTGATGCTAAAACGCATTAGTTTTATGCTCAGAAAAGGATTTTCTAAAAACGTAAAGGGGGAACTAACATATCACAAAATCCATTAGAGTCCGTTCCCTGAAAATGGATTTCTGCCAAGAAAATTCTTTCCGAGCTAATTTGAAAACCCATATCAATATCTTAATTTTTTCCTGGAACTCGATAAACGTTTTGCTAAACAAGCTTAAAAGCACCCATCCTTCTCTCCTCACCACAACACCTAATTAACGTTTGGGGAGAATTAGCAGTTGGTAATATTTTCCGTCCACCCGACGTTTTAAATGACAGTTTATGCTTGAAATTACTCCTAAAACTCCTGCGTCTGTGCTTTTATTGTTGTCCAAGCTGTAAGTGTCACTACTTAACCGATTTACTTGCAATTCTCCAAATGGAACCAAATTTTAAAAATCAAAATTGATAGTAAAGTTACTGTTTGGATGTGTACTAGGGATTTGACAAAATCCACCTACTGCATTATATTGCACCTCAATGATTCGTATGCTTCTTTCAAACCAAAAAATTTATTGCAATTGAAGGCACAACGACTAAAAAAATGCAACGGGTTGTTTGACTTACTTTCAGAGCGATGCCCAAATCTACAGTACTTTTGAAGTTGATTCGGCTCCCACCTGAGTCATTAATTTTGATACTAGTTGTTAATCATTGCGAGCTGAAATGAAGGGAGCAGCAAATCAGGTGGGGTGGATCGAAAACAAATAAAAAAATGTGTACCCAAATTTCTTCAGTGGCAAAAGAATTACGAAACTTTCTTTTGATAGGGCTCACCGAACAGAGAGGTGATGGATGTTAATGATGCAAGCTGTGAGGAATAACTATACGGTGATTACAATATTTTATTGAGCTATCTATCACTGCAAACACGAATTAGTTAGCGATAGCAATGTTATTAATATACTTTTATAATGAAATTGTCGCCCAACTAGAAGGTAGTTGAGGATTTAAGTTCTCCGCCTGCACCTGCCGTTCTCGTTTCATGAAAATGCTATCCCTGAGCATACACTGGGAGTTTATTAGCACCTTCTCTTCGGGTGTTGTAGGCTTATCGTATCTATCCTTGGGCCAATCATCCCATTCCGTCAACTTCACATTATGATCTTTCGGAAGAATGACACAAATAATGTAACAATAACATTGGTAAGTACTGGATTCATTACAGGTGTGTCGCTAAGTCAAGTTTTCATTGGATCACACATAATTTTTAAACAATTATAAATGGTTTTTCAAACTAGTCCAAATTCATAATCGCACAAAAATGGAGGAATATCGACTGAAAATTCTTGTTGGTATAAAGGGCGGTTGTTTGGGGCGGAATAACCATTTTCCACTTCAAATTCAAAAATTCGTGAGATCAAAATTTAATTAGGATCGAAAAAATGTGTAGATTTTTTATTTATGCACCCCCCCCCCCACTAATCACCATAATTAGATTTGGTGGTTCTGAAATATGTTTCAAAACTAAATTGGAAAACAAAAATTGATCTCTGAATCCCATGGATCCGTGAACTATTTAAAAAAGTGGATATTTTCAAGATTTGCCAATTTTCCCTCTTCAGGTTCATTTTTCATCCATTTAGATTCTTTGAAAACTTGGATTTTCTATTGGATCGTAGGGATTTTCAGTGTAATAAAATTTGTGAAATTATTGTTTCAATTAAGGGAGTTTTATTCATTTTAGTGAGTTAAAATCGGTAATTTTATAATGAAGATAATTTTATAACTAACATAACTCGAAAACTAAGCGAGATAAAGATTAATGTAAAGGCAACGTTTTGTTGCAAATTAATTGTGCAATCGATGCCTGGCCTGTGATAGGTACCTACCACAAGTTAACAACTTACGTAAGGATGTAATGGATAGGAAAGGTTTTTGTGATCATGGAGTAATCCATCTTTGTGAGCAAAACACTTTGTACCATTTTTGTGTGTAAATTATTATTATATACGCAGTTTTATATAAACAACACAATAAAATCTTCCTTTACCTATGTCTTTGCAGCAAAGTCTTCCCACGTTCTCTCACTGTGCAGTTAGTGATAACTTAGAAGCTGGACAGAGCTCCTGTCGTTAGATCTAACTATAAAGCGTGTACTTGCCTACTGTTGAACTTGAGTCGATTGATTACTAGGCGCTCGAGTTCCTTACTGCCCTTGAATCAGCCAGCCCTCAACCCTCATCGCTCCGTGAGTCCGCCTAATGCCGTCTCGTAGACCAACTCCGCGTCTAACTAAAAAGGTGAGCCGTGAATTTGACGGCTCGATGGGCCCGTTCTTCAAGCAGCAAAAGAACATTTATTGAACGTTCACAATATGGAATTCGTATAAGACGACTTCTTCAAAAGAAAGTCAGAAAGCGAATGGAAGTACGAGTCGTACTGTACGACTGTCTTGCTGGGTTTACATAGGACAACCCTTTATACTATTATACAATTGGATACCCAAGTATGATGGTATCTACCTAAAGTAATTTTCTGCAAGGACTCACTCGAGAATGTCTACTAATGTTAGTCTACAACAAGATAACAAGCGTGTTGGTCCCCCTATCCTACTTTCACCTATTATTTTCCTGTTCGTTCTCTCCAGTCTCCCAATATAGTCCTCACATAGACCAAAACTATAAAAATACACTCATACCCACACAATTAGGTGTTATTTGTGCCATATGACACCTCTCTTGGTATTTAGATATCAGCTTTTGTAGGGCAGAGAGTGTTTGTGTTTATGAAGTTATATTTTCTCTTGGTGAGTACACCACACAGTATACCAGAACTCTTCGCGATAAGGGAAGGTCTACCATTGCACAAATACGGCCGCCCTAAACCTCTATAGGAAAAAAATGAGACTGAGCACGAGTGCTTCAGGATACATCTAAACAGGATTGCAGCTTACACAGGTGAACCAGTGTGCATATTTGCATGGAGAGAAAGAAGAAAATGCCTCTTCTCTTTGACAGCCCAGCACTGGAAGCTTGACGTTTCAGAAGGTTAGAGACACTGGACCTATTCGAGATGGTATCGGTAGATTAACTCGTGGGATGAATTTTGAGTCTAGTTGAAGAAATTGGCTCCAAAACCTGTAGGTTGGAATCAGGGGATTGAACAGCACAGTAAACCACGGTTTTGGTGGGGCGGAGGTGGCTTACGACCCCTCCCGATTACCCTGGACAATAATAAGTGTTACTTCGTAACGGTAAAGTTAGTGTTTAGTGGTCAAAACCCCCTCGTCATTGACATAGTAAAGAATGTAGCCCTCCGATCCCTTCATTGTCCCGATCCTGGGTTTTCCCCGTCACCTTCTCAACTGTAATATCTCCACCCCTTCTCCTTGAGTTCAGTATATATAGTTCCGTCTGTACTTATTCTTGAGCTTTTTACTCTGTGTTTTTTCTCCGTGCTATACATTTAACTTGTACCGAATTCAACCGTTTGTAATAACGTTATATTCTGGGACATTGACTATCTCTAACCTTGGACCGATATTGTAATTAAAAATCTAAGTAACTTAATTTGTGTTATTAAATTCAAAACCGCAGTACCCGCCTTTGTACAAGTGTACAATAACAGTAATGTAGACACCGATCATCCGAAGTTTCGGAGCCTTTGCAAAGGCTTCGATTTCAATAGAAATTCGCGGAAATGAAAAACGAAAATAAGAATTTTTTTTTTTTTCAAATATGAATCAATAAACTAATAAAACATTACCAAGTCTAGAACTTTATATTGGAAGGTAGGTACTTACTAAAAGATTTTGGTAAATTGTAATGAAGGGAATAGTAATAGAATGAAAAGAAGTGAAAGCGACGTGTTATATTTGGTCAACAACAGATTCGACAACTCATTAAAATTCAAAGAACCATTCAACCATATCAAACCAGCACCATAGCTACCATTCTATGAGGGTTTAAATAATATAAACTAAGGAAGCATTAAAAGTTGATATTAACACATCATCGCATTGATCAAACTTACATACTTTATGGGTATGAGTCGATGAAGAAACTACGGTTAGAAATACAATTCTCAGGAGAGTTGTGTGCAAATGAAGGTTTTGAAATGACCTAATACCTAAGAAAATTACTATGTAAGTAATCATTACTGTTATTCTGACAAAAATCAACAATTGCTTAGTAGGCGAGTGAGGTCCTGCAGTAATGTAACCGACACATGACTTTTGTGCGTCGGCAATCGTTTACCAATAGTTTATGGTGTTCATATGATATTATGATTATGATACATCTGTAATTTTATGAACTTACATCAGATGTAACTATACATAGTTACTTCAGGCAAAATAAATGATTCTATAATAAATAAAAGGTTTTACTTTCAAAATTTTCTCCACATTTTTTTTCAATTTTCAATGATGAGACTCAACTATCATTCTTCTACAATTGATAGGTGTTTTTAAAATCTCGTCAGCATGAAGAACCAAAGCGTTTTATGCGAATGAATATGTAGTTTAGGTTCAAGTTATTATTTTTTACCGTTTATGAATCCTCAAACATGAGAATTTTTGGATCTTACCATAAAAAATAACCTAAAATTTTAAGTAAGGTTAAGGAAGTTAAGGCTATGAAAATCCTTGAGTAAACAAGTGCTTAGAAAGAAACATGTTTTTAGTTACATGAAAATTACGCCACGGTATCACCAAAATGTTTCCGGAAAAGCTCCTTGGAAAAACTGGAAATATTTGGAAAATTCGCGAACATATTTAAAATCAGAACCAAAATCCTATTTCTTGCCTTTCATCACATAAAAAGTTATATTTTGAAGAGTTGTGGAATCTAATAAATATTTTGAAGACAAAGGGCTGGTGATTTGATCCATAATCCATCCAATCGGTAGTGATCCATTGGTAGTTGGAAATAATAATTGATCAATTGCCTGTCTGGTCAATGAAAGCTCGAGTAAGATCAGGTAAGAGTTTGTGCGTTCAGTTAAGATCATGATAAGTCTGCAGGTGTACTAATTATTGGAAGCAGAACCATTTTTCGCTGATAGGATTCTCATGCTTAAAATTGAAGTGCATACTCGAGTATCTTCTATTTACGTTTTTGTTTGATTGTTTCCTTGATGCCAGAAAGTTCGATTTCGGTCATTGCTTGCTCTTGTTGTTTTAAATTAAGATTGATTCTCCGGATTATTTTCTTCAGACTCACTGTTATTTTCATCATCAGTTGCGTTATCTTGATCATTAGAGATGCTTTCATTATTATCGGTGGTACTATCATGATCATCAGGGGTGCTATCATTATTATCGGTGGTACTACCATGATCATTAGGTGTGCTTGCCTTACCATTAACAATGTAGTTGTATATACTACTCTCCATCTTTGCAAGTTTTTCATTGATCGCATCTTTCACAATAGGACCTATAACGCCAGATAGTGTTTCAACAATATTCATGATCTCAGTTTCATCTCCACCGAACTTGATTGTGAAACCTTCAAGTTCGGTAATACTCAATTTTATGTTTACGAAGTTAATCAAGGTCCCTCCCTCGAATGTAATGGTTCCGGCAACAATGACACGCGAAATTAAAACAATCATCTCAGCGTCTTCTATTTCGTTACCAAGCAATCCAGATACCGTGGTGTTCTCTAACCTAACGGTCAAGTTATTGATTATATAAGGGACGTTAACAATAAGAAAGTGCTCATCGTCATTCATTATTGTTACATTGTTAACGGCCTCAATATTTGCAATGCCGCAAACACGACCAGAAGACGTTGAGATGTGGTCGACCATAGTGTGTCCAACATTTATGTCCATCGCTTTGAGATTTACGCAAGACAATCCGACTGCTCTCATTGCTGGCCCAAGAGTGGAGCTGATCAAATTCAACCCAAGGTAAATCGAGTAGGCTTTTGCTGCTGTTACAGTTGACATTACTTCAGACGTCAAGTACCATATTGTCTTAGTGCCTTTATTGACTATTGAAATTAGCCCGTTGGGAAAGAACATGATTACGTTCATTCCAGGTAATCGCAAAGAAGTGACAGAGTCCCAACCGTCTTGAAGGCTCGAGCCAACGCCATGCATCAACTCCTTCAGTTGTCCCTCACCCAGCGATCCGACGTAACTTGCCGTCGACACCAACTTGTCAGCAGCCAGCAACGGTGGTCTGATGATTTGCCCTCCGATCTGCAAACCCTCCAGCCCAACATGCAACAGCTCTTTCAGCACATCTTCTGTTCCACGTTTCACAGTATGAGCAACCTTTTTGACAATATGTCCCACTGAGTTAATACCATTTACGGTATCCTTAATTGTATCGTGAAGTAACGAACCGAGAAAACCCCTGGAGGAATCGTACGGCTTTCCATAATTTCTCAGTTGAATTGGATAATGATATAAACGACGTGGTTCGCCCTTAGATCTGTACGATGATCCCTGGCGAGTTGCAGAGTATGGTCCCTTTCTGGGTACCCAAGATGATGAGTGGTTGGGAATATACTTGTTCGGTTCATTGTTGAATGATCTGAGAAACACTCGACTCCTTCCAGCAGAATGAAATTCACTGTCTTTATACATATCGTTCATATTCGTTTTTTCTTCTGCGTTGATCCTATTATTTTCATGTTCTGCATATATCGCAGTGTCTGGGCGTCTACCATATTGCCAGTATGGAATGATTTGGGATTCATCTGTCAATCTATTCAAATTTGATCCATGATATTGATTAGCAGCCATTAAGTTTTCCCAAAAGCTTCGAATGTCGTAAGGGGATTCAAACCTTGGCTGGTTATACCCGTCATATGTGCCAATGTAGTTCTGAACAGGAAAACTGGCAATAAGGCCATCTGCCATCAGTCCAGAACTGCAGGTTAGCATCCACTTTATGAAGAATTGCCATGCCATATATCTGAAACAATTGAGGATAACATTTAACTTGGGGGAGGAAACGCCCAATAAAAGCTAAAGGTACATCACAGAAAGCACATCTTATACAGGCTCAGGTGAAAGCATATTAAATCTTATTGGCGCAGGGAAGTGAAAGGGACGGAGAGGACCAACCAATGCCACTTCAAGCATACAAAGAGAAAGAGGAACAAACAGTAACACAATGGAGAGAAGGAGCCAAACTTATTGGAAGAATGGACCTATTAATGGACAAATATTTTGGGAGTAACCTCATTTAAACATTTCCCTGACCTATCACTCTTAACAATTTCGAATTATCCTAGACAACCAACATACCTCCCTTTGGGTAAAATATAGGAAATTCTACATATTGCCTGTTTATCACATCAAAACTAAAGCTATGATTGGACTCATTCAGATGACTTGCAACGGCAGAACTACCTTTGTTGTCCATGAAATCCTATTCATGCTATTTTATTCGTTCCCCAAATTTCAAACCAGTTTGACCACAGTACTCAACCCCACATGAACATTTTTGTATATAAATGTTTTTTCATCCTTAACCGAACCCAAAGAAGCTTCACGATTATTTGAATTTTTGAATCCGACATTGAAACCTCTGGGCGACAGAATTTCATCAAGTTCATCCGAAATTTTCCCGTAATGAGGTACACTAATCCACTTTTGGTTTCATTATTCAATAATGAACCATTGTAATCGCTTTTGAAAAAAAAATTAACCTCCCTGAAAATTTCATGGTTTACTTTTCAAAGGGTGTAGAATCCAAATCTTCCAAAAATTTTTCCGTCCGTCCGCCGTACGCACGATTTCTCCCAAACGGCTGAAGCAAAAAAACTGAAATTTTCAGGAAAAATCCATGTTGGTCCGACGACGCCCCAATTCTTGAGCCAGCTCTCTTACCTAATTTAAAGTGCCCTTTAAGTGTCAAAGTTTTGTAAAATCCCTGAAAACTTGAAAAAAAGTCAAGGCGGCCTAAATTTGTACTTTTTTTGAAGAACACTAACACTAACGCAGTGACAAACAAAAACGCTGCTGTGTTTGTTTTGATCGCAGTAACCTAGTGATGTAGTGAATGTGGATACTGGAGTGAACTCCTAAAAGAGTTTATAGCCGGTACACGTGTTGAAGCACTGATCTGCATGTTCCGTCTTACGAAATTTAAAATTTTCAAATAGAATATTTTTCCATTGTAATCGCTCTTGAAAAAAACGCTGCAAATTCTTTCACTGGAATTTATTATTCAATGATTCATGATTTGAATTTTAACTAAGCTTTGGAGTGTGCGTGTTTCACAGGTGATAGAGCGTTTATTGAATTTCAGGAGATATCCATAGAGCACTTAAATCGGTTCTAAACCAAAATACCTATTTGGATTGATCAGTTGATCATAATTGTGTGCCTCCTGAAATTCAATAATCTCTCTATCACCTGTGAAACACGCATACTCCAAAGCTTAGTAGAAATTCAAATCATGAATCATTTAATAATAAACCCCGTGAAAGAATTTGCAGCGTTTTCTCTTCCAACTCAATTTCTCTTACTAAATTACACACCCTTTCCCTATGAACCTTGATCCGAATGGAATGGACAAGTTCTCCATTTATTCATAACTACTTCTATACTTATAATAACAAATTTTTCTTTCAATAAATTTTGATAATTCATTGGTATGGGCAGTGCCTTATTGATCACACTATGGAAGGCGGCATGTTCGTGACTAAAGGATGGTTTAAAGTGCTATGAATAGTTATATCACTGTAGGTATCTTTTCTATAAATGGAGAAACCATGCTTTTTGTTAATCAATGAGATAGACAAGTCATTAACCGTCGAAATCGATTTAAATGTGTAACTCATTATTTTTGTGGAAACATAGAAAACTTTCTTTCTTACTCCGATTTTTATTGAGTCTTTCAGGATCTAAGTCATAGATAATGCTCAGCCTAGTACAGGAATGACCTATTAAAGTCTATAGAGGGATTTTTGAAGAGTGGGGCTGACTAAGTATAATAGTAAAATTAAGATTTTACAAATTATTATGGCGAGGTGATGGAATGGATAGTTGTACCTTCCAAGGGCTGAGGGGATATAGCTCCATCACCTAGACTCAACCCCTGAAGCAGAAATGCTTCTGGTTTATGCTGTAATTTTAATTAATAATTTCCATCAAATCAATCCTTTTCTTTTTAAACGCGCTCTAATATCCCAATTGTCTTCCAAAACTCCCTAAAAGCTCTGCGAAATAAGCTTAAAAGCGTCCATTTTTCTCTTCTCACCACAACGTCCAATCAATTTTTGGGAAAATTCAGCTATTGATAATACTTTCCATCTGGTCGAAGATTTAAATAAATTAAGTTTTAGCTTGAAATTATCGTCAAAGCTCCTTCAATTCGTGGCATTAGACACAAACTGACTACCTATAAATTTATTTGTATTTCTGCTTGTGTAAAAAAAAATCAACTAAAAAATCAGGATTGCTGCTGAAGTTATACTTTTGAAGTGTAAAACAAACTATCTCTCACAATATGAAAGTGCTCAATACAATGATTTGAATGATTTTTTCGATTGGAGAATTTTTGGTTTATTATTCAATAATAAACCTTTATCATTCAATGATAAACATCCGAATCTGCAATAATAATTTTTCCGTCCGTCCGCCGTACGCAGTAGGTACGCACGATTTCTCCCAAACGGCTGAAGCGAAAGATCTGAAATTTTCAGGAAAAATCCATCTTGGTCCGACGACGCCCCAATTCTTGAGCCAGCTCTCTCACTCAATTCAAAGTGCCCTTTAAGGGCTGTCAAAATTTTGTAAAATCCCTAAAAAGTCAAGGCGGCCTAAAATGTGTACTCTTTTTGAAGAACACACCACGAGGAATCGAATGAGCCCCTCCCCAGGTTCGTAGGTCAAACCATTCCCGATCTATGGCCCGATTTATGGTGACAACATTCGCGTTATTTTGGTTTATTATTATTTTTGTGTTGATATCAGTAGCCTAGTGACGTAGTGATGTACTGATGTAGTAATTTGGATACTACAGTGAACTCCTAAAAGGCTTTGTAGCCGATACACTGGTTGAAGCATTCTGATAATTTTCAGGAAAAATCAGAAAATCTGAAATTTTCAGGAAAACACTGCAAATTTTTTCACTGGGGTTTATCATTCAATTCTCTTGCGTTCATGATTTGAATTTCTACTAAGCTTTGGAGTGTGCGTGTTTCCCAGGTGATAGAGCGATTATTGAATTTCAGAAGGCTCACAAATATGATCAACTGATCAATCCAAATAGTTATTTTGTTGATTTTACGTGCTCTATGCATATCTCCTGAAATTCAATAATCGCTCTATCCTGTGAAACACGCACTCCAAAGCTTAGTAGAAATGCAAATCATGAACGCAAGAAAATTGAATAATAAACCCCAGTGAAAGAATTTACAGCGTTTTAATAATTGAAACCATTTGGTTTAAAAACGAAACAGGTGAGCTAAACGATGGGGATGATTTGACTTACGTTCGTTGTGAGGTTCAAATGCGTGTTATTTCTATCTCAGGACTTAATCGACCAGCTTTAGTAATCAATGTTGATACTAGTTGTTCCTTATTTAGAAGACGAATGAATGAAGCAACAAACGAGGAGCCAGAATTGAAAAAGAAATCGGAAAATGTGCAGGTACCCGAATGTTTTCAGTGGCCGAAAATTGCGAAACTTCATTTCGAAAGAACCGATAAATGTAGTAGTAATAAA
The DNA here is from genome assembly GCA_031894815.1 of Creontiades dilutus. Taxonomy (NCBI): domain Eukaryota; kingdom Metazoa; phylum Arthropoda; class Insecta; order Hemiptera; family Miridae; genus Creontiades; species Creontiades dilutus. Next base: position 652,129 of record JAVIWC010009699.1, read on the forward strand.
TGTTTACGACGGAAGTAAGCGCTGTGTGGAATAATCTTAAGGTAATTACAATATTTTATTGAGCAACCAGTGCGAACACGAATAAGTTAGAAGGAGCGATAACTGTGTAAGTGGTGATTATTGCAGGCTCCTGAACATGGGCGTTGAAATCAGGATAAGCCGGATATAGTGTCTCAAGTACGAAAAAATGATTTTTCAACTTTTTTCATTTTGGGAGATAAACTCTGAATACAGTTGATTCTAATTCAAAAATTTAAAAACATATGTACGAGCGCGAGCCAATCAGGCGGACACCATTTTAAAAGACTCAATATAAGCTGGTAAAACACGCTACAGTTAACTCAGAAAAAAAAGAATTAGGTATACTCGGTTTTTGGTTCAATTTTGTATTAAGCTATCGAATTTGGTTCTCTCGCTGTTATTTCTAGATATTAAACCTCAATACGGGAAGCATTTTCAAGTAGCCCAATTGATAAGTTAAAAAATGACATTACTGACAGTGTCCCACCGATGAATTATTCCGTCCTTTGAAATCACGTAAGTATTGGAATAGTGGGCCAGCTAGGTTTCCAACTGTTCCGGCCCCACAATGTTTATAATGGACCGCTGTTTTCTGTTTGCAGTTGTGCCGAATTTTTTAAGGAAGCGAATTTCTCATCTTCGCTTGTATTCTCTTTATCTTGGACTTCAGGAAACTCCATCAACTGTGCCCGGGTATTAAAGCGCAAACCTATCGAATTCCAAAAGCTGTATCTCAATTTCGGATACCTTTTTGATATTATCGAATTTATTGATATTCTTCGTCCCTACTGCGAGGCATCAACTTTGCTCGTTTCATCGTTGGCTCAGTCTTGAAGGTCGCATAAACCTACCTTCTCATCAAACGTCAAGACCAGGAGGACGGCAGTTCGAATCCCGGCCAGAAATTTCAATTCCTTTTGGTATTTTGACAATTTTTTTTTTGTATGCATACCTATCGTATACAGCATCTGCATCATAATTAGGACAAAGAAGCTCCTTCTAGAATTATATACTATTTAACTTTAACTTCATTTACGTATTTTTAAATAAATCTCCGTCAGTTGGGAATAAGCTGATCCTATTAATAAAGCATTAGGTACTCATCTGGTCACTAATTGTACGGTAAGAAAACTAGGTAAGTACTTCTCAACATAATGGTGATGACAATGAGTTACATTTTACTAATAAACAGTTATTATCACCAGTTACTGTTTGAATCGATTAAGTACTTTTAAAAATAATAACTTCTGGTGAATATACGATTTATTAAAAACTGTTAGCAATAAAGACCATAATGACTTTCGAAGCATTTAATGTTTATTGCATAGTTATTCGCAGTTAAAAGTTCCCCCAATCTATGATCTACTATTTGAAAGTTTCGTCATTTCAACTCGTTGGCGGGGCAACTTGTCGGAAGGGAATGTAAGTAGAAATTATACTTAGGTACTTAAGGGTTTGCATCAATATGACAAACAATATTAATATCAATAATTGGAGAAATTTGACTCTACAAAAAGCATGGGAGATGATTTCTTGATTCATAAGGACAAACAGAAGCCTTTTTTCTTGCCTCAACACCGTGGGCTTTCTTGCCCAGTGTTCTACTCTGCAGATAGACGAAACGTTCGATTATTGGTTAGCACATTGCTCTCAGCTGTTCTTGCTACATGGGTACCAACAACGGTTTTGTGATGCCTAGGTCCCAAAATGGTGATTCGAAAATGGTGTTGACTAAGCGAAAACTTTTCTAATTGGTCTGCAGAAACTTAATCAAGAAAGCTACTGCGCCATTAAACCAGAAGTAAGTAGGTAGGTGAGTTTTGAATTATGTTGTTAGTTGTTGTGATTTGCCATGTTGTTGATTAATTTTTCAGTGCTGAGGGTAAATTGTGTTCCTTCAAAATAGTTGTAGGTCCTGACAAGGTTGTATGCTTACAATCCGTCGCCTTGGGAGATGAATCAGACGTTTTCAAGCGTCTGGGTCATCCTCTGAGCGTGGCGGACCATTATATCCGCATCCAGCTCAATGGAAGGGGCAAATATACCATTCCATCACCTCATTTCTAATCAGTTCTGATTCAATATCCAGTCCTATTTTAAAAGATTTTATTTAACTTGCTATGTATGTTCGGGTGGAATCTTGCGACCCGATTTTGAAGCAGATACTCTCAATCGATTAGGCTGAAATTTTGTATACAAGTTTAGATCGGATGACAATACACGATTAGTTGTGTGACTTCATTCTAAATTCAATATGGCGGACAATCCAAGATGGCGGAACAGTAATTTTTGATGCATTTCTACGATATAGGTATCAAATGAAAGGGCTTGTTTAAAATTGGTTTCAAATGAAAGGGCTTGTTGAGAGGAACTTAAAGTTGAGAATAAATCCATGTTAAAAAAGAAGAAGCTCTTTTCGGAATCCCCCTGAAATTTGGTGTAGAGACCTCGTTTATTCTTGATTTGAACCTGTAAAATCGGTTGATTAACTTTGAATGAGGTAAACAGACTCAGGAACCTAGCTAGCGATGACTAAAAAGCTATAAATAAATTAAACAAAAAACCTTTTTAATAAAGCTTTTATTTAAATGCCCTTAAAAGAGAAAATAAATTTTTACTTTCAAATTTTAACTGTCTACTAATAGCCTATATACACAATTCATAAAATCATAAAAGCTTGTCGCGACGTTTGCGTAAGTAGGTACTAGATAGGTATCTGTAAGTATTTACCTAATTAAACTGAAATGAAAAAATAAACTTATCGGAATAAGTTGGTCAATGAAATAGGTACCTAGGAACTAGTTAATTTACATAAGCCTAAATCTCTAAAGCGACAAGCTCTTACGATTCTATGAATTGTGTATATAGGCTACAAGTAGAAATCTGTAAGTAAGCATGTGTTTCCTTCTTTTTAGGGCATTTAAACAAAAGCGTCCTTAATAGGGTTTTTTGTTTAATTTATTTGACATCAAATGAATTCTGTTGGGAAAGAACAATTCTGATAATGTAGACTTGTGCGTTTCCTTACGGTCAATCATCTTGTTTTAAATTTTGAAACATTTACCATTTTTCTTTCTTAATTTTAATGGATTATATTATCTGTCGAACAGTATCGAAGCTTTTAGACATTCAAAGTAACCTGCTTGAATAGGTGCCTGATGAGTAGCGGACATCATGGACCTTATAACTCTTGGATCCGACTAGTAGATTGGAAGGTCATCCAAGTATAATCCGAACGGAAGGCTTTTGGGATATTTCGGTTGACTTTCCAGGGAAGGGCCTGGGGAGAGGGAGATTTAAGCTTCACATAAATGTGGGGTTGACGGTATTGCGGGATGGGAGCAGGCTCAATCCCGTTTCTGATTAATTAATTTTGATGTGGGCGTTACCTCCTAATTGATTTCCCCGTTTGAGCCTCCCTCGTCGGAAGGAAAATGAGCGAGCTTAACGGGGGCCACAACAAGCCCACGAGCTCCGCCAATTCCGAAGAGCAATCAGATGGGCTTTGCCCCGGGAAGCTTGGAAAGTTAAGAACCGTGATGCCTTCACGCGGAGTTTGGCCCGGCGCTTCTGTGTGTGACCTACATTTTCATTCTGAGGATCTGGTGTCGTACACGTGTTACTATCGCCACCATCTGTAAGAAAAGTCCATTCACACGCATCCATTGTGATCCAATTAGCGAAAATTTCCAATTCAATCTAAAAACTGTACTGAAAAATATGTTTTTAGCCAAATCCACTGAGAGAGGCAATACCGAGCTTAAATGCTGATTGATAATGTTTGCTGCTCTAAAACATTCGAAACCTCGTAATTCTTCTAGAAACATCCTACAAATTGAACGAGAATGTTGCTACATTACAGGAAGCAACTTACAGAAACATAGTAAAAGTGAACAGTGATTGCTTGGCTCATTTGGACGTTCCAGGAAATTATTGAAAGAAAGAGGTTGTGCACCCCAAGACAAACGAGGTACCGATCTCAAAAATCATACATTCACCAAAGTAATGACTGGCCTCATTGAAGGAAGTACTGCTAGTTTTAGACGAATACTGAGCCACTACAGTCACTCGAATGTGACATAACAAAAGATAATAAGTGCCCCTTTTTTGTGCCAAATAGCCTATTTTTTCTCCTGATATTAAACAGATCAAATTCAAAAAGTAAAGAGCTCACATCAGTGTGAAATACGAGCGTATTTTACCATTGGCTGTTGTTGCACACTAATTTCATAGGTGAGGTTTCAAAAATTTTCGTTTATCTTAAGATCAGAAAATTGGTTATTTTAACTCTTTATTTGCTTTCCATGTTTTATTCGGTTTTTTTGAAGTGCTTCAAATGGCAGCTCTATTGTAAAATTTTTTTTTTAGCACACTGCTTTTATCAAACAGGGTTTAAGGACAAGTAAAGGGTTATATCGGGGGTAAAACATTTTTGGCCGAACCCTCAACGATGTAGTTGACATCAGTGGTGATGTACGAGCGTATTTTACCATTGGCTGTTGTTGCACACTAATTTCATAGGTGAGGTTTCAAATATTCATTTTCGTTTATCTTAAGATCAGAAAATTGGTTATTAGCCTGTTCCTTCCCTGGACTCTTTATTTGCTTTCCATGTTTTATTCGGTTGACCGTGTGCTGGGGCACCCTGGGGTGAAGATGACGAATATCTTCAACGTTTTCACGGCCATCTTGGCACCGCTCAAACTACTCGTAAACAATTGTTTTTTTTTTTTTTTTTCATAGCACACTATACTTTTATCATTTAAATGATTAACAGGAGTACAATCCAGTTCTTAGCGACCGACCCGACAGTTCCGCTCCCCCCCCCCCCCCGCTCAACATTCCTCCATCTAACCTTCGGGTAGGCTCCTTCCGCCCTTTGTTATCCCGGCATCACCACTTTCCCGTCCGCCCGAGGGGTCATTCGTGTACCTGCCACCTTGGTAAGCACTAGCCTCTCTGGTGCTCTGGTTGAATCTTCAGATTTTTCCAGGGAGTTGGTTAGGCTTAGTAAGTACCGTTTATGAACACAGAATGCGCTCACGTAAACCCTTGTCCCCCCCCCCCCCCAGCCGTAGCTTTCATCTCTGTTTACTAGCTCCCCTCCTCTGAGCAAATGCCAAATTTGTAGGTTGCATAGGCAATTTTTCATCATCGGTACCTAAATGTGTAAAATTAATCATTTAAACGATCTGGCTGTAGAACCATAGAGGTCTACTGTTCCGCTTTTTTGTTAACATTCAGCTCCATTGGTTGCACTTTATTTCATTTTTTACGCAAATCTTAATACAAATTCTTTGATCCATTTTTGTAAACAATCAAAAATGGCCGAACTCATAAAAACACGTCAATTCTCGCCTGCCACGGACAACCTAAACAATGAATACAGCTGAAAATTGTGTGATACTTCAGTAGCATGTTTACCAACACGCCAATACATTTTCCTATTCTAAGATTTGACTCTCCGAACGCATATATTTAAATATTCCGGGTATTTTCCGAACGCGCTTCCTACGTATTAGGGTTCTACGTTGTGGATGAGTAAACTGCTAACAACCATCTTTCCCTTCACAAGCATATCAATTTATATGGCACACTACTTGAGAAGCCATGTTTTCGATACGGATCATTTATGGAAATAACCCAGCGCTTTAACGTTGCAATACCAAACAACGTTCACAACGAACAACGTTCTCGTATCAACTTCGGCTTTACCATAAATAGCTGCAGACTCGAGTGAAGCCCAAAATACAGCCATACACCTCCTCGATCTTTGTTTTTCCCTATTTCCACGTAACTTTCTTTTCTCGACTTATGACCACAACATGCTGGTTAATGTTTCGAAAGCACTCAAGGATATTGGGCAATCGGATCAAGGGAAATTCTCAACCGTGCGAGCGTTGCAGTCATTTTTATTGTAAGGTAAGCAACTCTTCTAACTTTTTTTTTTGTCGGAAGGGAGAAAATGGATAGAAAGGAAGGCAGTGGGGATGTGAAAGCAAAGGAAAACAACCCGTGAATATGGCCCGAAGCACTCACCTAAATGAGAGATTTTTCCTCACTATGAGCATTTTTCCGGTTTCCACCGCATATTTTCAATATACCTACTAGGTTATACGAATAATGGTGATATGCTATTTCATTTCCGCTCCTGGTTTGATGTTTAATGTAAGTAAACGTTGACTTTGAAGGTTTGTGCTTTGGCAACTTGATTGCAATTTGCTAATAAACCAAATATTTGCAGAATGCAGTGATTGTATCGTATCAGCCAAGACGTCAGAGATCATTCTGACCTTTTACAATCATGCGTGTGTAGTGTTAGTTGTTAAGACCCGACAAGAAACTTCAACGGAGTTTCCAATCCTAAATAAGCATTACTTATATTTCCTAAGAGCCAGTAATTATAAGTCAGAGACAGTTAATAAATTACAGGTACATGAGAACTGATCAGCTGTAGGTATTGAGAGAGATTCCATCAGGAATTTTATTTGGAATAAGAACCCTGTTAGTAAACTGTGCTTTATGAAAATATGATATTCCTGCACATTCTACCGCCAACTTTGCATAAGTTCATCATTTTAACTTCACCTAAAACTTCGGCCAAGTTGGGTGGGCAGTATAGCTTACTCATTGACGTTTTAGATGGAAAAAGAAGTCAGAGACAAATGCAATACAAATGTAAAATGTGGTTGTAGTTCATGTTTTCGCAAGCTTTAACCCCATCAACAATCCAACGAATATAACCGTGTAAGGTGTATTCATAAAGAATCAATTAAGAACTAAAAGACACAACGCCTGATCATACAATCGGAGGCCAACAATGAGTATCGACATCTTGCATTGATCTGTTATTTACTAGGAGGGCTTACTGTTACGGGATAGTATGGATGGTACTTAGAATTGCATCGTTACAATAATTTCCTAGTCATTACGCTGCTGAGTTCATCCTAAAGCATTTGAATACAGGTCTGAGATCCAACATCGAATTTTCGGGTGGGGGCAGGTCTGAATCAGTTTGCCCCCGAGTAGACGGAGAGAAGATTATGTCATTTATATCTATGACATAAGTAGTCATTCCTCCTCCACCTTAAACTGTTTTAAGTTTAGCAACAAATACTAAGTCAGTTGACCGTCACATCATGCAGTGGTACAGTAACCCTGAACGCTGCTAACCTTCCTAAAGTTGTTGGAGCTCTTCAGTTTTTAAACATATTTATTGTTGTTGTGTACGTTTCGCCCATACATCGTGAGCTTCATCAGCACTAGTATTTTCTTAATTTTTATATAAACAACAGTCTTTCTGGTATTGAATATTCTGGTTTGTTTGCATCATCGTCGGCGTGATCATCAAAATTTTTATTTTTTATGTGTATATGTATGTTCACACTGTGGTATAATCCATCAGCAAGGTAATCAATTAGATCTAAGTTATTTATATGTGCTACCTCAGTCGTCAGTTTTGTGTATTTTATATTAACATTGTAGCTAGGCACCTTCCATTGAAGTACTTTAGTAACACCCAACTTTATTCAACTTTTTATGCTTGATGTTAGTTTTGTAGAGGTCACTTTCGATGGCTGTACCGCTCATTAGGTGCATCACACTACATGTTATTCTGTTTGACTGGAACAATTTTGGATTAATGTGTTTTTTAATTGTTAATTTTGAAATTCGGAAGAGTGAGAGCACGTTTTTTGAAGTTGGAGGATCCAGATCCTCAATTCTTTAGCCAGCTCTCTCACTTAATTTAGAGTGCCACTTAAGGGTTGTCAAAGTTTTGTAAAATCCCTAAAAACCTCAAAAAAAAAAAAAACAATTCGGCCTAATTATGGACTTTTTTTCAAGAACTTTCCATGAGGAATCGAATGAGCTCCTCCCCAGGTCTGTAGCTCAAACCATTCCCGATGTATGGCATGATCTTGTGCTGCAAATTCTTTCACTGGGGTTTATTATTGAATTTCATAAATAAACTAGGTAAACTAACTGAAACAAACCCATAGAGCAAGGGTTTCGTGCGGGACTCACAACAACAGGTTCTCGGATTCGTTTCCCGAGTTCGGCAAGAAAATTTTTGCCCCATATGAATATGGTTTACACACTTGGACACAAGAGAAACGTTTTGCCCCGCAGACACAAATAGAACCAAGACAAAACAAAACGCTGTATGTACGTATCAAAAGTGCCATAAAACCATTAAAAAAGCTGTAAATTCTTTCACTACGGTTTATTATTCAATTTCATTCATTTGGCTTGCATTCATAATTTGAATTTTTACTAAGCTTTGGAGTGTGCGTGTTTCACAGGTGACAGAGCGATTATTGAATTTCAGGAGCTATGCATAGAGCACGTAAATCTGTTCTCAACCAAAATACCTATTCGGATTGATCAGTTGATCATATTTGTGTGCCTCCTGAAATTCAATAATCGCTCTATCATCTGTGAAACACGCACACTCCAAAGCTTAGTAGAAATTCAAATTTATGAATGAAATTGAATAATAAACCCCAGTGAAAGAATTTGCAGCGTTTTTTGTGTCGATATCCCATCCTTATTCAGGACTAAGGTTAATGACAAGTTCGGATTAATTCGAGGTCGGTTTCGATAGTCACCGACTTTCGTAAGGGTCAGATCAATTACCCGACTCCATCGGACGGTAAAGAGCGCTCACTTTTCACTGGAGACGCCTTAGCTAACTAATAGGGCGCTAATGGGATTTTATCTAGAAACGATCGGACCCGGACTGCCGTGTAAATAAGTTAGAAGTTCCCCTTGTTTACCGCCTGACCCTCAGCCCCGCCGCGGCAGCAGGCTCGCTAACTTGTTTACTTGCCCCTTGAAAAAGCCTTCGCGTTTCTCTTCTTTTATTTATTTTTCCTCGCACATTTTCTGAAGCGTTGGTTTCGGTGGTCGATTGGGACCAAGTGGAGTGTCGCACCTTGTTTAGGGACGTTCTTCAGCAGCAGGGTCAACTCGGCTGAGAGGAAACGAAAATGTCTGTCCGTTGGGTGATGTGACAAGAAATTTGATAGAATTGGGTAGGTCAAACGAAGCAAATTATTACACAAAGGTTTATAATTGTGTTATATTAGATGAACGTTTTATGTAAATCACTGATGTATGTAATACATCCAGTAAAATCCAGTAAAACCTTGGAGGCCAATTCTTCTTAGAATAAATCGGGTAGACCGTTCAATTGAGAGTGGACAATTAGTAATGGCAGTTTGGAGGCAAAACTCGTTCCTCAAAGATTTATTAACCTTTGAAGAAATGAATAATGGGTTCCGATGTTTTAATTGCCAAGCCTTCGGTCACTCAGCAAGCATATGTAGAGACGAAGAGGACATTTGTGCAAGGTGCGCTGGCTCTCATCGAACCAGCTTATGCACCAGTGAGGTAGAAAATTGTGTGAACTGCAAGCGAGCCGGGTTAGACCCAAACCACAAGGCAACAGACAGGGAATGTACAGCATATGAGTGGGCATTGAAAAGGTTTGCCGAACAAATTAATATTAACGAAATATGAGTGCTTCAACAAACAACTATTTATTAGATACTCAAGGCCCAATCTACGGAGGGAACCTAAACTTTAACAATTAATATGGTGTAAATATTGTGTTATAGTAACGTACTTTATAAAAATTATAAGTAAGAACCAACTCCGGGCTGGGCCACAGTGTTACACTATCCAGCTCGGTCATCAGTTATTATTAAAATGAAGGATGTAACATGTACAATGATGTAAATAAACCTATCTATCTATGTAGGGTCTTCCAGCAGCAATTGGCAGATATGTGTTCCAACACAACTCGCACTTTGTTGTTTGAACTGTAATGGATGGGTGATTTTCAAACTACATTCAAATTCCTATGAATGGCAGGCTGTGCTGTTCAAAATCGTCTCACTTTCAACTTTTCCCCCTTATCTGCATACATTTATTGAGTACTGCATTGACCAATAGAAAAACCTCGGAAGCTAATATAATTGCCATGTTTTGGTTTATTATTCAACAATAAACCATTGTAATCGCCCTTTAAAAAAAAAAAAAAAAAAAAAAAAAAAAAAAAAAATGCTAACCCCCCCGAAAATTTCATGGTTTACGTTTCAAAGGGTGTAGAATCCGAATCTGCAATACAAAATTTTTCCGTCCGTCCACAGTACGCCGTACAGACGATTCCTCCCAAACGGCTGAAGCAAAAAATCTGAAATTGTCAGGAAAAATCCATGTTGGTCCGGCGTACGCCCCAATTCTTGAGCCAGCTCTCTCACTTAATTTAAAGTTCCCTCTAAGGGTTGTCAAAGTTTTGTAGAACCCCTAAAAACCTCAAAAAAAAGTTAAGGCGGCCTAAATTTGTAGGTACTCTTTCTGAAGAACACTCCACGGGGAATCGAATGAGCCCCTCTCCAGGTCCATAGGTCAAACCGTTCTCGATCTATGGCCCGATTTATGGTGCCAACATTCGCGTTATTTTGGTTTATTATTGTTTTTGTGTTGATTTCAGCAACCTAGTGACATAGTGATGTAGTAATGACATAAAAAGCTGCAAATTCTTTCACTGGGGTTTATTATTCAATTGGCTTGCGTTCATGATTTGAATTTCCACTAAGCTTTGGAGTGTGCGTGTTTCACTGGTGATAGAGCGATTATTGAATTTCAGGAGATATGCATAGAGCACGTGAATTTGTTCTCAACCAAAATACCTATTTGGATTGATCAGTTGATCATATTAGTGTGCCTCCTGAAATTCAATAATCGCTCTATCACCTGTGAAACACGCACACTCCAAAGCTTAGTATAAATTCAAATCATGAACGCAAGCCAATTGAATAATAAACCCCAGTGAATGAATTTGCAGCGTTTTTTAGGGTTGAGAAACCCTGATTTGTCATTTTCATGACCTGCAACTGTATCGAGGTTCCCAATTTCGAGTTGGTTTTTCGAATATTTTGCTGAGATTCTACAATTACTTGAAAATGCTCTCGTCTTGAGTTACATCTGAAGCGCAGCCGTCAATGGTTTTTCAACCCCTGCTTCAAGTTTTTAATGTCCTAACGCTACATTTTATCAAGATCACTTTAGTCTATGGTCATTGTCATGGCCCAAAAAGAATGTGTTCCTGTTCGATCAAAACGGGGATTTTCGAGGAAGTTTTTATTTTTGTGGTAGCAGTGACTCAAAAGCAAGCGGGCACATCTTTGGGTCGCCCTAAACGTTAGGTGGTGTGTTTTCTAATCGAGCGAGAACATCCGAGGTTAGTAAGTTTATTCAATGTCATTTGAATGTGTTACCTATTGTGTTTGATCCCATTGTTTCCTTTTGAAAGGAATCGATCATTTTACTGTCGTAAAACTCGTATTCATAACATGAATGTATTGGCCATTGAATTATTCAAATAACCATACAAAATTACATGATGGATCAGTAGGATAAGAAGGAAAATAAATAGAATTCATTGTTATTGCAGCAAATTAAATTTATTATTTCACGTCGTAAAATACATCATACTCTTATATAAAATTCCTGTGGAACAATGACACCATCAGTTTTGAAGTTCTCGGACGGTGAGTTTTTTTTCTGCAACTGGTTAAAAAGAAATTTGGGTACTATTCATAACTATAATACTTCATCTTATGATGAAATATACCTATTAACGTACTTATTGATTGAATATTCTCAAGTATTTTGACTGCGAGTCATCTCATAAAATTCGTCACGTTTTGCGTTACGTCAAAAATGTTTCGTCGTAACAATAAACAAAAAAAAAAAAAAAAATGGCTACGTGGTGCATATGCTTCCAACCAATGCGACTTAACCAAATATTGTTCGATGAATTCCACGTTTGAGCGAGGGCAAAGTGATTTATCGATTTGTCAGTAATGGAAATCATAAAAGACCATCTGAAGCCTAACCCTGAAATTTCCTGAAAATGATGTCAAGATCGTTTACCATCAAAATTGGAACGAGGTTGGATTAAGTACTAAGATTAAAAAAAATTGTATTCCCTTTCCTAATCATGGATTCTCGACAGTTATTTGAATTCCATGTTATTAGTCGATATGTGTGTTTCCTTGCATCTCAATAAATGGCTAATTGGCGGTGGAATAAAACTGCTACCCTGACAACGTGCTACCCTAACGTGCTCTGATCGCTCAATCCAATGTGTCGGCATTTTCAGTGTTTTTGCTCGTACACCGTGTTAGCCCTGTACTTCTTCTCGTCAAACTTTAAAAAGCAAATATCAAAAACAAATTATTAGAGGAACCAACGGTGTTTCAGAGCATCTAGTAGCGCCGTCCGGCAGGAAAAAAGCCCTTCCCGCCAAGCGGCTACACCATTTTCCTTCGTGAGCCTTTTTTGATGGTCATAGCTTGCGAATTAGGGTCCCCAACTCCGTTCTTTTTACCGCCCCTGACCTCCGGTCTCTCCTCCGGGTTTTCCCTCTGTAATACAAGCGTCCCCCCCAATCAAAATCTGAATAATCAAAAAGCTTTCTGCGCCGCCTGACTCCTGCTGCGAAGTGATGAAGGTTGGTAATAACGGTTCTACACGCCGAGAGTTGCTCCCGCTCAGATATCCTGCAAGATCACATAACCTTAGGTTGGTAGGGGTTTTCATTGTAAACTTGAGATACGGTTGGGTTTTTAAATGACTTTCATCAAATATTTGTATTGAATTTAGAGTTTATCGCAGAGGTGAGAATTATTGTTAAGTTGATGTTAACTTTGAACAAAATATATTTCGCTAGCAAATCTAGGAAGGCAAGTGTGAATAATTTTTCATGTTACGAGGAAGACATCTTGCTGGTAACGAACATATTGACTTTGCAGTGTAATACAAATTGTAGAAGCGAGTGTAAGCTAATAGTTTTAAAAATTCGACTTATAATTGCGGAAATCGAGGAAATCAGTAAAAATTGAGTAGGTTTAGCTGTACAAGATGCAAGCATTTCATAAGTACAAGTACTATTACATGCATCTGGAATTACGCTTTTTCTTCAATACAAGTGATCGTAGTGTTGGTGTGTTCGTAAGATGTTTGCTTAGGTAGCTCCGTAAATATTAAAGTTATTTTTTATATAAATCAGTAATTCATAATTTTCATATTAATTGATTCCAAAGTCCAAGTCAATTCCTCACAAAATGGGAATATTTTTATATATCCGTAAAGTCACGTTGAAGTCGTTCTGCACAAATATGCATTAGACATCACATTTTGCTTCCGAGTCTACCAAGGTAGCGGAAGCATTGTTTTCACTTTCGGAATGTGAAAATGTCTCCAAAATCAAAAATTCCACTCGCATTTTAGTGTTTTAGACCTTTCTGAACAATTTTGGTTCTGTCTGTGTGTCTGTCTATCTGTGTGTCTGTCTGTCTGTCAGCAAATCCTTGTTACGGGCAAAACTACACGAAGTTATAGTCCGATTTCGATGAAACTTTCAGGGATTGTGCGGGTTGGGGTGTAGATTCATAGGTTTTGACCCCCGGATCATTAATTGCATGCGCAAACGAAATCCTTGTTACGCGCATAACTCCGAGAGTTCTTGACCAAATAAAGGTCAAGTTCTTTAGTCAATAATAATTTTCAGTGATCTATACAGTCATGTTATGGATACGAGGAAGCTATGTGCCACACCCACTTGGTAGACGTTTTTTCTCGTGAGAAGAAGTCGAGTGGGGGGGGGGGGGGGGGTGGAAGAGGTTCTGACATAAATCCCCACCATTCTCCTTGATATCCTGGGTCAAAAGATAAAATGTGCTTGTAGAAATGTGTGTTATAGAAAATGTACTAGTAATGCAAACTGGACATGTACGTGCCCTGATGTGATTATATTTGAACTAACATTAATACGTGGAAGCACTTGTGTGCATTTCGTCAAAAGAAAAAAAAAAAAAAAAAAAACGGATCGTGTCATGTGAAGCATCTTTGAAAAACAATAATAATTGAAGTGTTCCACTTAGTTTGCTACAGTTGCACAATTTTATGACATGGCAGCCTTCGCCCGCTCGCTGTACGGACTGTGCGCGTAAGAGAAAATAAATTAGAGTAAATTTTCCATAAAATCGAGGGTAGAATCCGAATTCGGGATAAAAAAAGAGGCTTTTCGTATGAAAAAAAAAGTTGGTGCTTAAATTTCGGTTGAGAGGCTAAATATTCATGGAATTGAGCGTGAAATTCAAATCTGCATAAAAAATGCTGATTTCCTTCTAAAAAAAATAAAGTTGGTGTGCGTTGTGCACTTTTGCTCGCTTGCGCAATGTGTATGGTACAGATTTCAGATATTTGGCGAAAAACGTGATGATCAAAACAAATCTTTCTTAGTCCATGAATAACGAACGATTTTAGAGGGGGATTGGGAAGTTCTTGTTGAACACCCTGTGTATAATATCCTTCCCATGAGAAATGGCTTAGCTTCGCCACTGTCAAAACTATCAAATTTATCTCGACTGGAAAAGAGCATTTGAAATTTTATGAGATTATTGCAAGCTGTAGTAACCGATTCTCGTAGCGGAATGCAATGACAGTAACCAAAATGGTAGTTCAGTTTTTTCTTAAATTTCACTATTGCAACTTAAATAACTAAATATTTGATCAACCACCTACTAATTATATCATGTGAAAACAAAAATTAAATTAATCCCCAAATCAGGAGTTGACGGTTATAAGTGAAAAACATTAGGTACTGAAAGCCAGAGTCATTGATAAATTTTAAGAATACTTCTTATCATCAATTATTGACAATTGATTATTGATAATAATTCTTATAATCAATAATATAATCAATTATTGATGATGTGAGTTAAATGGCATCCAATTAGTGATCATTTGCCTGAGTATCACCATCTTATTTCTTTACCAAATTTATTTTACTGGAGACAATAATATGTTTTATTAATCGTACAGACTATTTGGTATGGTCATTAAAATCCGGGTGCTCGGTTTATTTATTCCCAACTGCTACCAATGAATTTCTCCGTCAGTGTTCGACGTTATTTATCGTTGCAATTTATAGTTTTCTACATTTTATTGACCGTCGTTCTATCACTGGTAAAGATAATCTGTAATATGACGATCCATGAATCAAGATACAATATAATTGTGGGAATTTGATATAATCAGGTACTTTGGTCGCTTTTGGTCCATACGGCTTTTGGTTTATTATTCAATAATAAACCATTGGAATCGCTCTTGAAAAAAAAATTCTAACCCCTCTGAAAATTTCATGGTTTACTTTTCAAAGGGTGTAGAATCCGAATCTGCAATAACAAATTTTCCGTCCGCCCGCCGTACGCACGATTTTTCCCAAACGGCTGGAGCAAAAGATTTGAAATTTTCAGGAAAAATTCATCTTGGTCCGACGACGCCCCAATTCTTGAGCCAGCTCTCTCACTCACTGGGGTTTATTATTCAATATTATTACTGGGGTAAATAAGTATTCTTTCACTGGGGTTTATTATTCAATTGGCTTGCGTTCATGATTTGAATCTGTACTAAGCTTTGGAGTGTGCGTGTTTCACACGTGATAGAGCGATTATTGAATTTCAGGAGATATGCATAGAGTACGTAAATCTGTTCTCAACCAAAATAACTATTGGGATTGATCAGTTGATGATATTTGTGTGCCTCCTCTACATCAGTCTACCTTTGGCTACATCGTTTAAATTTGGATTTGGGGAAGTTTTAATGCAATACGAGTGCTAAAGGACTTGATAAATTATAGATGTTTTTATTGTTGGGGGGGGGGGGGGTATTGAGGATCAATAAAAAAACGCTGCAAATTCTTTCACTGGGGTTTATTATTTAATTGGCTTGCGTTCATGATTTGCACACAAATATGATCAACTGATCAATCCAAATAGGTATCGTGGTTGAGAATAGATTTACGTGCTCCATGCATATCTCCTGAAATTCAATTAGGTCGCTCTATCACCTGTGAAACACGCACACTCCAAAGCTCAGTAGAAATTCAAATCATGAACGCAAGCCAATTGAATAATAAACCCCAGTGAAAGAATTTGCAGCGTTTTGTATACCCTTTCGCAATAGCTAGAAGCTGTCAAGGTCATACAGGAAACTGAAGGTATCGTAAAAAACGAGGAACAACATGGAATGTTATGTAGAATAGTCAAATTTGATAAAACCACAATCCGTCCGTCCGCATTCCAAAACTTTTCGTGAAAGCTGAAAAATTCAAAGTCAGAATACCGAAAACTTTCAAAATAACGGGTTGTTTTTATCTTCATTGTTAATAGCTATCCCTTCAATTAATCGAATGAGCCCACTCGTACAGCTTTTCGTTCACCGAAACGGCTAGAACTTTAACAGAATATAATAACGTTAACACGAATGTGAATGTGAACCTATCGGGGTATAAATCATCTAGTGAATCTTGGACGTGATGGAAAACATAACTCTTTAGTGTTTCATGATCGTGATCATGATGATCATTACGTTTGACATATATTTGCGCAGAACTTGACAGTAGAAAGATATCGTTAAATTCCAGTTGATGGTTTCCACATACCTACCATTGATTTTGCGCTTCCACTTTATTTGTACAGTGGAACTTCGATAATTCGTACCTTTTTAATTCGTAGTTCTCTATTATTCGTAGCAAAAACTCAGTTCGTTGAAAAATATAATTCGTAGAATTTTAATGCATAATTCGTCCCTTCTATAATTTGCAGTATTTTCGCAACCTAGGTTGATTGATCTTCTTCTTCTGTAAATCGCAGTCGAATCGCAAGAACATGCTATGATTCGTACTCGGGTCGGGTGGGGCTAGTGTTATTCGTTCATGTTCGTTTATTACGTACCTTATCAGTTCATTATCACGTGTATTGTGATTCACACGTTCAGTACACAAGATCAGATCCTGATCTGCATACAAGTGTCTCTCAGTCATCGAGAAGAACTAAATTATTGAAGCGGTCGCGTGTGGAGAAAAGAAGAAGGATGTGGTAGATAGATTTTGCGTTCCACTCTCTTCGATGATATCCTCCATCCTTACGAAAAAAGATGCGCTAAAAGATGTGTATGTGACGCCAAAAGGACCCACATTGTATGAGATGCTGAAAGGACGGCGTATTTGAATATCGGCATCACAAACGCTACGCCCTGTGTCAGTGTCTACAAATGCTGGCAAACGTATCTAAAACTGCAGCAGCTGTGAAACTCATAAACTACAGTACTGCAGCTGAGCATTTAAGAGGGCCATTCCCTGCTTGTGTCTTGTGCCGGCGTCTAACTTTAGGAATGCTACGGGCTTTTGACACTGCCGACGGTATTGATAGACAAGTGGGGGAATCCTCATCCCCAGGTTGTACAATAGGTTCGAGTGAGGTTCAGATGGCAATTATCCTGACTTTCCATGATAATTCGAGGTTCAAAAAGGAGAGTAAAGTATTGAGAGCTACAAGATAGGGCCCTGATTCACCCCTGAAACCCTTTTCATTTTTCAGAAAGTAAAAATTGAAGCATTTAGAAGCTGAAGCTCGTCTTTCAGCCAAACAGTACGACAACTAAGTTCTATTCTGCCATATCACAAATGCAAAGATTGTCTGCAATTAAAGATAAAGATGTGGAAAAGATGTTTGATTGCTGAGTTTTCCTGTTGGTTTATGAAGATTAAATGTATTTCATTTAATGATAAAGTAGTAAAAATGTATTATACGTAGAACTGAATTCCAAATTCTGAGTCGTGGATTTCAAAGATTTGGGTTTGGTAGGGATTAATGGAACAAAACCCTTACAAATGGGTCCAGACTGGATAAGATTGAAGGGGAGAGAAATTAATTACACGAAACCATTATAACATACTTGCGAGAGCAATTATTATAACCAATGACTCCCCAAACAACGCATTCCTACTCAGGTTAATTAGGGATGCCAACCCCTATACATTAATACTGAGGGGAAAGATTTTCAAGTAACATGATGAGTAAAGGGTTCCTCCGAAATTGACCCGTCCTTCGAACGCTTACCAAACCTAATACTTTTAAATGGATGAATGAAATACGAGCACTGCGGGTTTAGGTTTTAATTTGTTCAACTGGGGGATATTGCTACAGATATTCCTTATATTGGTAGAGTAATTACGAGCTATATTCTTGATTACATTCATATAGCTGCTATATAAATGGTATTAGTGGTTGTCCAACCTTCTACATTCTCAAGCTTGTCATGATCTTTACGTAGTTTTCTATTGCGAATTTGCTTTTTAACTGCAAATAACCACTTTGGCTTAAAGAGCTGCGTAAACTGTTCCATGTTTTTAAAGCTTCAAGTGGTTTCCTGATTTCCTAATATTTAAAAATGGTTTACCATGACCTTCTGTCAGTTATTATTGATGTATAGTGATCATAAGTCATAACACAGTAATAAGAGAAGGTTTCTACTGTCAAGCATTTTTTTTGTAGTGGATTCTGCTGACACAGCAGGCCTTCAGCCTTGGAACTGGTTTTTTCTACCGCTCCTTCTGTTTAGTCGCTATTTAATGAGTGAGTTGTTGCCGACAACCTTCGCCAACTCTAGCTGCAAAGCGTGTGCGTGACCGCACGCATATGGCATACAATGAGTTATACGCATACAGACTCTTCATGTTAATTTCGAGTGTTGTAACTATTCACTCAGTCTAGATTTTAACCACCTTCGTAAAACTGTATGTAAAGCATTTAATATTTAATAATCATCCCTTGATTGTGGTACATTCCTCATCAATGTGTGGCCTACTGATACGTTTTAGTTAAAATACTTTCACCATTTCAACACGAGTCACCTATTTCGACCGGCGTTTGTGCTGCCCATGATTTTTTCCCTTGTGATTCAGGAATTACCAGCTTCTTCATCACTTGGCATCAACTACGCTAAGAGAAATGAACACAATATCCCTCCAAATGGTCGCACCAACCACTAGAAATTCACTTGAAACCCGAAATTTCAAATATTTCAAGAACAGAGTTCAGTATATAACGGTACTCAGTGTAAGAGAGTTGTTGTATTTTATTCTTTCATTGTAATGATTTAGGTTTCTAGAAATTCACTAGGCATTCTCTTCAAAATTCACCCCCTCTTACATGATCACAATGAAATGTGATTATTACAGCCTGTAATATTTGCATATTTGGCATATTTGTTCAAGTGTTTTTCAGTGAATGTATCGTTGGGATTCGAAGTTCTGGATCATTTCCACCAAACCCAGATCCAAGATTTCAAATTTAAATTTTCATGTTTTTTCTTTAATATTTTGGAATTTCCGCATTTTTCCGAAAATGATTGGAAATGTGGAAACATTGCATGTTTTAACGAAAATGTTCCCTTTTAAAGCATTTTCTTTAAGCCTTGTTTTTGTTTGAAAGTGTTGCTTGAAGTTCAGGTGGTGAAGCTCTCCAGGACCTGTGAATTGCAAGTCCCGTATATACCCAATTGGGACACCACTCTGCTTGAACAACACTCCTGTTCAATTAAAAATGCCAGTTAATTAGGGTTATTTTTAATGGAAAATGGGATAAATAATTGTTGAGCTACTTTGATTGGCTAAAACTACCTCATCTGTTTACCAGAGTTTTAATGATTTTCTGAATAATGACTGAAGATTCCCATATTTTTGAAGAATGTTGGGGTCTTTTGCATAAGTATCCTATTCTTTTTGCACGTTTGGGGCGATTTGTTTAGCATATAATTAAGTGGTATTATACATGGTCGGTTGGTATTAATCAATGCTTTTGAAGTTCCGACTGAGATTAGTTTTTTCCGATGTAGATGTTACCAGTATACAGGGTGTCCAGGAGTTATGCACAATCCGACTCCTAGGTGTTCTACAACTAATTTCCAAACAGAAATGCCCTTAGCAATTTTTTACCAGAATCCTCGCTTCCGAGTTATTCGTGATTTAAGATTTTTTTTCGTGTTTTTGATCTTATGTCATTAAAACTGTCATAACTCCCTCAATTTTGGATATAGCCCAAATATGATGACACAGTTTGAAAGAGCGTTAAATTTTCTATCTACTTGATGTCATAAAACAATTTTTTTATTTCATTGAAGATGTGCGATTGCTGCGAGAAATGGCAGTTTTGTCAAAATCTCAAAATCGCCTGTTTTTCGTCTCGCCTAGAAACCCCATTAATGCTTGACGCAGAACTGTGCAGGCCCGGTAAAACGTGCGCCAAACTATTAGCTTTCCAACGGTTAACTGTTTCGTTTTGGTTTTAAAAAAATATGTTTAGTTAATGATCTGATGTTTTACTGCAGAAAAACGTGTGTTTTCCATTAAAATTGAGGTTTTTCCAAAAGTCTCGACGAAAAAAGGTTGGAGGCGGGATATACATAACTTTCTCGCTGAATCGAATGGTGACAACTCCAGACCTTTCAAGTGAAGATTTAAATTAGTTTTGTCGGATGCGTAAACCCGTTCGTTTGTGAACATCGTCTACGGCATTCTTAAGCTGTCCTGCCAAAGTCAGGATTATCAAAGAGCCGAGAAACGGCATTTTGACAAAACTGTCATTTCGCGCAGCAATCGCACATCTTCAATGTAATAAAAAAATGTTTTCTGACATCAAATAGATAGAAAATGTAACGCTCTTCGAACGGTGTCGTCAAATTTGAGCTACCTCCAAAATAGTTCGAAAACACGGAAAAATCTTAAATTGCGAATAACTCGGAAACGAGGCAAAAATTGCAAGGAGGCCTTTTTGCACGGAGTCGGATTGTGCATAACTCCTGGGACACCCGGTATAACTAAAGAAGACCTAATGTTTGAAAATTGGGAAAGCTACAAGCATTGGGGCTACTGGGAAAGCAGGGTCTTGTTCAGGGGCAAGATATGCAATGACCCGCACGACTCCCGGGTCTTGAAGGAGGGGTTGCTTTGTGCGCCGTGTATTGCCAACCCCATTCCGATTCGGCCGTAGCATTGGGTGTTGCAATGTTGATGTCGATGGTTGCTTCTGATCAAATTCAGTTTTAGTAAAATTTTTGCTTACTCAAACTTGTTATCCAGTTGTAGGACAATGATAAGATATTGGGGTTTAAATCGAGTTCATATAAAGAGTTAGAGTTTAAACAAGATTGTTAAGATATAAACCAAAAAATAAATATTCAAACATTAAAAATGAAAATGAACTTAATGAATGAAAACGTTCGTTTGTGAACAGCATCTACGGAATTCCTAAGCTGTCCAGCCAAAGTCAGGATAATCGAAGAGACGGCTATTTTGTTCGGAAATGAGTTGTAGTACACGTAGGAGTCGAATTGTGCATAACTCCTGGGACACCCTGTATATCAAGTGCTGCAGATATACCACGTTTTTGATTGTGTAATAATATTCTAAAAATTGGCGGGATCGATCCAAATAGGAGAAATTTCGAAACCGAGTGAAGAGGTGAAATGTAGTAGCATTCAAGGTTAGTAGTAGCTTTACTGAAATGTATTGCGAGACCATGAAGGCTGTCTGATGATATGGCATTAAACAGGAAGGCGATGAATTCAGTAAATTACGCTAGGATGTGCTCTGATAGGAATCGATGGTATATGCCAGCTATTGTAGTTAAGTCACAATAACAGTTTTTGTTTTAATTATTAAGCTGAAATAATTGACTGACGTCATACTAATAATCCTTAACCATTTCAAATGTTGTTGGTGGATGTAAACAGTTCGTCTTCAACGACTACCCAGCATAGGTACTAACTTGTATACAGAAATGTAAAGAAATTACTTAATGACGTAATAAAGTCTTTTGTTTCATTATTCATACTTCTCAATATTAGGCACCTAAATGTTCGATCAATGTATAATATTAGTTTTTGATCTGATGGAACCTAACGCCATAATCGACTTATGAACAAAAGAAAAATAAGTTCAATAAGTAATCAATCAGTATCTAAGACCGTTGTTCCGCGCAACCTAACGTAATAGAAGCAATTTGAGGTCATTACCAAAAGTAAACGTTGAAGGATGAATAAAGGTATGTAAATACCTTTGATCTGGGTACATTTTAACTTGTTTATCTCTTGCAAAAGCATTCGTGCAGTGTTCAGCTTACTGAAACGGGTACTGCCGATGAGGTGTTAGTAAGTTCCAGCCCTGCTTTACAATTAAAACCTATTTCTATATATGGTGGTGGTCCACTTGATAGTAACCGCCTAGTTTCCTAGTAAAAATATACATTACGAAAATTGAAAAAGTACCACTATAATTGATTATTTATAAAAGAATGCTACATTAATGTACCTTCATTCCGATAATCTGAAATAGAACAGATTCAAATAATTACCCTGAAGTTTTTTGGGTTTTACTCTACATTCATGAATCACGTTTGGAAATTCTGTGGTGTGAGCTTTATGAGGTCTTCCTGAAACAACAGCTGGCTATACGTTCCAGGTTCGATTCCTAGTATGAACGTCATTTTTTTTCTACTGGAATTTAGGACCTGGTTTTGTTTATTGCCCTTAAGAGTCTACCTACAGGTTGCCGAAGCAGTGAAATTGTTTGAATAAAAAATCAACAAACAGCATCATTGTAAAATGTAAGTCTGTATGTATCATGTCAAAAACAAAGAAAACACACAAATGAAGAAGTCATAACTCAGTAAAGAAGGTTAATACTGTGAAGAATTCAGGATTGTGATGGGATTTTCTGACTCAGCAGGCCTTCAGCCTTGGAGCTGGTTTCTACCCCTCCCTCTGTTTAGTCACTCTTCGACATTTCCATATAACTGTCAATATAATTACCTGTCACTCCGACGCGAGTGAATTGTCACTGTCAACCGCTGTCTGTTTTCATCGTCATGCAATCACTCATATACATAAAGACTCATCATGTAACCTCTGAGTATTGCAACTATTCACTTTGTCTATATCTTAACCATCTCAATTACCCTAATTATATGTAGTGTTACAATATAGATTGTGATAACTATAAACATGTGTAGCGGTTGAGAACTATAATCGGAGGTGGTTAAGATAACTAGAAATCTGATGGTACAAAAACGTGGTGCATTCAATTTTAGTATTTAATAATACTATCTCATGGTTCGTTCTATAGGAAAGTCCGGCCTCTCCTGGAGTTAACTAAACCTGACCGATTCAACATGAGGCACTTGCTCTGCCCGGCGCTCGTACTGTTCATCATCTCCATCCTCGTGATTCAAGCGGCACAAGCATCTACCAAAACTTGGCCTCAACTACGCTCGGAGGCTATGAAACAGCTTCAGAGTTCGCAAAACGACGAAACATTTGATGAACACGATATCGTCACTATTCCCCCCAATGTTGACACACAAATAAACGGAGATTCACCACAAACCCAAAATGATCACATATTTGAAGAACATAATTGAGGATATAACGGTACTCATTGTAGGAAAGTTGTTTTATTTTATTTCTGGATTGTGCTGATTCTAATTTTCTAGGATATTCTCATTGCATTACCTCCAAGTTTCATCCACCGATCCATCGTCATAATGAAGTGCGATTGTACAAGGGTACCGTTCGTTTGTATTTCAACTAATTAAACAGATTTACAGTATTGCAGAGCAGCCTTTATTATTGTAACTGTTTAACCATCGATGTAACCAGTAAATCACGTGCTGTAAAGGTTTCAAGTTTGTAATTTCATAACGAATAAGAATGAATTTTGCTTGGAGTCAAAAACATTCACTGAGCATTTAGTTAGTATTTCACTGAAATGTATTATGACACCATATGGAAGGTTTGATGATATGATACGCGACAACGCCGAGTTGGAATGAGTCGGTGCCCCTGTCACGGGCTCAGGCGATTATGCCTGCAACACCCAGAAGCAAAATGGCATCAGGTTCATGCTTTCCGAAAAATCTGGGAGGGCCTCCCTTAGAAGGGACCGTTTGACAGTCGGAGTCCTTGGGATAACTCAAGTACCTGTTTTAATCTACAGGTAGAAGCATCCCCGCTTTACCGACAAGATAGTTCGGTACGTGAGTTATTGGTCAAGCCACATAACTCACATGCCGGGGTTTTGAGTTCAGGGCTGCAGCGAGCCGTGTTTCCAAAACCCCTACCCCAATTGCAGGATGAACCCACCGCGAATCCAACCTCAACTGTTAGCTGGCAGTTGGTGTTGTGGCTTGAGGTCGCGATGCTCACCAGTAGCCTGGGGGTCCTCTCGCTCGCGGTGCAATCTATGGAAGAGACACACAAAACCCCTTCCCGTAAAAGGCCAGAATGTTAACAATCCCGATCCAGTTAGTTCCGCTTTACTTTCTGTAGAAAGAAGGCCCTTGCTCAATGGAACTCATAGAGAATGGGGCCAACTGCTCTCACTTGATAGGAACAGTTGTTTAGGCTTATGCTCAGGTGTAATGGTGCTGGGCTTTATTTTAGATTATTGTTGTCAAGATTTCGAGGAAAAGATCCATTTTTTCCGCTTAACGAAGTTCGGAGATTTGAATTGACTCCTCCGGCTTATGATCTTTCTGTGTGTGGCATAACAAATCTGCCTGTGTATCTGAACAATCCATGGGCTACCCTACAAATACTCCGTAGGTTACCACTGAACGGTGAAAAAAAGTTGTTGTTTTTTGTTGCCTCAACCGAACAAAACAGCTGGACAAACGCAAAACAGCTTATGGTTAGTAGTTATTGGAAGACAAACAAACAATCGGTAATTCTTAATGGAATTGGTCTCCTTGAATTTACCTGGAACGCTGAAAATCCCCAGGAACACTAGCCTACATGGCGGTGAGCCGCTCACTTCCGAGAGCCCAATACAGACGTTGATTAGCCTCAAACCAAATATTATGTACTTGAAAAAATTGTATCGTCCATCAATTTGGATTACCAGAAATATCACCATAACCTTTTGGAATATCACATTCAATAATGGATCTTGGTGAATGATAATGCGATGCTTAATGCCAAGGCTGTTGATTTTGTCATCATCTTTTGTTGCACGAAGCAACTCATTCATTCCCCCTGCATTATCAAGGCTTTACAAAGCTAGAAATGATCCCACTCCTTCCACCAAAGTTTCAGGCAAATGGGTCAACTTCAATACGTTTATGTAAAACAGGGAGAGGAGGGCAATTTGAGTGGATTTTATTAGGCTTTTGCTTCAAAGTCCAAAACTCGGCAAGTTTAAACGAGCCTACAGGCCTGTAGGAGGGTGGGGGGAGGATGTCGGTATTAGTTATGATGGAAGGGGGCGGCAATGTTTTAATACCGATGGGCATTAACCGTCGTTTAGGGCTGAAGGGGACGAGGTTGCCACGTGGCAATGGCCCCCTATGTGACTCGAAGCTAGGAGAAACCGGAGAACAGTTGTGAAAGACAAGCACGGGAAACGCTTCCAATCGATACAATAAGGTTTTATCTTTCGATGGAACTCGATAGTTTTCCTTCTGTGACCTGAAACTGCAACATCCTTTGCGTAAATCAGAAGCATTTAGCTTTTAAATTATTATCTGACTTCTGCAGAATAATAGCGAGGGTCGTTGGAGCGGGTAACTAGACCTCCTATCGCCTCCAAGTGATGCTTTACTCTAGTTGAATTGGTGGGTGCCATTCAGGTAGGTACTCCGTTTAATGGAGTTGAGGATCGGAAAACATAAATCAGTTCCTCCTATTTTCTAAATTAGTTTGAGCTTTCGCCCTTTCCTAGTCCTGAGAGACATAGATTTCTTAGGTGAATAATTTCATGATTTTACTATTATCTATCAATAATTGTGGTGTGAGCTGAGGTTTCAGATGAGACTTCGGCTAGCTACTGTTTGTCTGCATATTCGTGCATTATCTTTACATTTATTAAACAATAACTGTCCCCCATCAACTCATTTCCACCTGCCGATAGTTTTAATCCTTCCAAGAATCAATTCGCCACATTTAAAGAATAAAATTCACTTTAATTTACGATTATGCAGACATGCCCCAGTTGGCCAAAATAACATCCGAAACCGGTTGCTCGCATCATCAGTATCAGTACATCTAGAAGTAAAATTATGAAATTATCCATACCAAGAAAGATAAATCTCTGGCGTGGGCAAAAGGCGAAAACGCTAACAAATATACCACACAAGAGGAACTGCTGTATATTTCCCTCCCCTTAAGCCCGTTAAACGGATTACTGTGGTTGGCTGTCAGTCATTTAATTTAATTCCATCAGTTGGATGATTTCAAGGAAATCTTCACAAAAAGATAATGGAAGTGATCAAAACAATGGTTTGAAGAAAGCTGAATGAAACCATAGAGAAAACCACCTCACTCCAACGCTGTTCTTTGAAAGTTCTTCAATTCATGTTTGTCCTATCGGTTTTATGGAGTTACGAGATTGAATTTACATGAATTTTTCAATTTCTTAGATCTTGTTTTTCTGCAACTGCCGTAGACGTTGATCATCTATTGGCGATCGATCTCTTTCTCGTACAGCTAGTAGTGTTGTATCAATATCTCGACAGAACATCCTTGAAAGTCGCGAAGCCCTGCGTTTTCGTCCACTGTAGAACCAATAAAGCTTCTCTTACTCTGTACCACCAATATACTCTCACAAGCCAAATGGAATATATAGAGGCTTTCTACAAAAACGAGCTTATTGCCCAATCATCTCTCTACACACCAAGCGGGGCTCTCGATCCTTCAAATTGGCTTCAATCCATCCGTTTTCAGCACCCAATAAGAAATATTGTCCTAAGACGCCACATTTCCAAAGCCTCCAAAAAGTTTCAAGAGGCGAAGTTCACATTGAAGCACTATACGGGAACAATGACATAACTCTCCAATATCATTGTGAGCGACAACCAATGTTGATTCCAAGATGCTTATCACAATCGAACTGTCCCATTTTGGTGATTTTGGTGAACAGTGGCCTAGCCAGCTGAATCCTGCAACAATATGCTTTTCCAATCTCTTTTTCGGTCGGGATTCCGTTTTCCGTTGACAAGGGATTCAAAATACTTGAAGTTATGAACATCACGCTCCCAACCTCCAAACTTCCAGCAGGAACATGCAATTAGTGATGGGGACAAGGATTGAAAAGTGATTTTTTAACATATAGATTAATTGAACTTCCGAAATGAGCTTGAAAAACAGGTCTATTGAGAACAATGACAAGGTTTGCAGCTCTTAGTGGCGTATTGTGATTGGCAGGATGTGGCCTGCTCTGGAGTTTCTGTGTGAATTAGCTGTCCAATTAATGCCAGCTATTTGCTCAATAAATGAATAGCAAAGAGCGGAATATCGATAGAATGGTGAAGATCCAATCGACCCTTACTGTTCTTTTGAGAGAAGTTCAACCGTTGTGAAGATATTGAGTACTATTTTCATATGATTCTTATCTTCCAAAAGTTTTTGCTAATCCTGGATAAGTCCGTGTTATATAGTGAACCAGATCAAGTTGTTCATTATGAATCCAATGACCTGGCTTTCTTTCTCTAAATCAACCAATTGATTTTTAGATCAAAAATTAGAAAATCCTTCACAAAGTTGCCTATCTCTACTGACGACACTAATAGTCTGTAGACGGGTAAAGAAAGCAAAAGTCATTTTGCTGTCGAATTGAGGGCTTTCCAATCAGCGATGGAGTAGTGAAGACACACAGATAATCCGAACTTTCTCAAGAATTTCCTTAACGTTTCAACTTCAGAAGGGAAGCACTCCCCCCTTAAGGCACGCACCGTCGCAACTTTAATTAAAGAAGTAAGATTGGAGGTAAGGGTGAGAGAGCGACCTAACACGTACCTATTGGGAACTTGATTGTCATTTGTTGGTAAAAGGTAGAAATGTTCTTCGGAGATAACCATTTTAGGACTTCAAGGTTCTTTTTTAAGAGTTCCCCGAAATTCCCGGATAGAAACCTCTCCACTTGATATGACAGTCACCTGATAGGAGCCTTGATCACGGGCAATTTAAGGGAGAGAATTAAAAATTTCATCGCGGCGCATGAAAGTAGAATCAGTGAGAAAACGGAGAGGCTTGAATAAGTTTTTTTTTCCACCGCTTTGATAAGAACCGTGGAAAGTTTCTCAGTTCTTCGGGAACCTCGAGTTTTCTTTGTTCAACTCTAAAAGGTCCTTAACGAATCCGAAAGTTTCTGGAGCAACTCAAATGAGATCTTCATATCGCCTTGTGGATCCCAGAAAAAAAAAAGTTTTGCCGTAAATGGACGCCTTCTATTTTACACATTATTAAAATTGTGCTGGAAGGAAAGGTGGTTGTTGAAACAATTGTTCTCAGCTCCTCGATCATTGCTCAAGCTATTCCGCGGAAGCGCTAAACATAAAAACACAAAAAAAGTGTGATGGTTCGGAAGATTTGACGCTAAAATATATCAAATACATCGGCCGGAAATGAAGCGTATAGAATCAAAACAAGATAGATCCACTTATGCAAACTTTTCGGAAAAGACAAAACACTTGGAATTCCATTGCACCGCTGAACATAAACAATTGCCAGTCTTCTTGTTAATTGATTGTGTGCCTCCCTGCAGTCACTAAGCACACTAATAATGTCGTTGCTTCAGGTTGGTTACGTAAGCAGAAATGGGCGATTTTGTGTTGGATCTTTTGGTTTTGACTCTCAGAGCAATAATAATGATAATTTGGTCAAGTTTCAAAGTTTTTCTTTGTGGAGCTACATTTTCTGGAACAATTATCTAAAGAATTGATCAATAGAACCTTAAATTTGATTCAAAAATCCTTACTGTTGACTTAGAAATGCTATTTAAAAATCTTGAATTAAATCCAAATTTTAACTTCTTTCAGTAAGAATATCAAACACTTTATTCTGACAAAAGGTTGCTCATTGAATGAGTAGTAACTCAGGAACTGAGAAATAGAATACTTTTTGAAAAAACGACAAAATAACCTGGCATGAATAGTATATGAAGATATTTTTGTTAGGTTTTCTAATTGTCACTTTGATGTGTTGAATCACGGTTCACGTCGTCCTCACTCGTTCTGTTCATTGCAGATGAATGGAAAATCAGTCTAATATTTTCTCCCTAATACTCACAACAATGTTTTTGAAGAAAGCATACAGCATCTCGTAGCTTCAGAGGGTTCAAGGACAACACTGGCCGCATCCAGCGGCTGCCTGGAGAAATGTCTTCGAACTAATTGCGTTTACCTCTCCAAGAATCCTAGAGATACATTTTCAGACGGATGTAACTGATTTTGTGGTAAGTGCTTGAAGCCACGTGTGGAAAGCTACTTGGACTTGCAAAATCCATCAAAAACCCATTTTCAAACAAAAGTGGATCCATCTAAAAAAAAAAAAAAAAAAAAAAGAAGAACATTGGGGTTCCTATCTAAAATAAGAAAGTTAATGTCACTTGCGCATGATTGCGTAGTTACGCGGAGTACGCAAATAATGTTTAGTGTATAATATTTGAGATCTTTGCAAAAAATATGAAGATTGAATGTCGAATATACCATGGGGTATTTACTACACTTCTCAGAATTTTGTTCTGGACTGTTTGGATGGTTTTGACATTGCTCTTCTAGGGGACAGGTTGTCCGATCGAGCTGGGGCGTCAGTCCTCTAGCTGTTTACTTTCAGTGGGAGTACTGATTGCCCCGGTTCGAATCCGGCTGGCACCAAAATGATTAGGGCCAAAATCCAATCAAGTGTTGTATACCTGTCCTGTCGTTAGACAGTTCACCTCTGATCTCGATATCACGTGAGTCCAAAACGCTCCCAACCCAGGGGCGTGAGGCAATGGGAAGCCACGAGCGAAATCGTCAGACCTAGTTCCGATCCTCTCTGGAGGACGGCTGGCGACGTCCGCGACAGCTCCGGGTAGTCGGACGAAAATCCAAGGTGAAATTCCTTGTTTACTTTACTTTTTACTTTACTTACTTACATTGCTCTTCTTGGAATGATCACCCCATATTGGTTTAATCACTTGCTCATTTATTAGTATTTTATTGTGGACTGGAAGCTGTGAATTCCTTCCCAGAAGCCAATGCATTTTCTTCAATTCTAGGTTGATTTCTGCCTTCATCTTCTTCACGTGCTCTTTCCATTTGAGGTTAGCATCTAGTGTCATACCCAGATATTTGGCTGTATTAAAGTAAAGGTACTATTTGACTAAGAAGAACTCCTGCATAACAACCTTTAGTAGCCTCTCTATACTAAACGAAAGTTGATACGAGAATCAAATTTACAATATTACAATACGCTGTTCTTCGACACGACATAGAACCCCACAAATGGACGGTTAAACTCAGACAGGATAACATGAGAAACTGGATTTTAGAAGGAACTCTTGAAAACCAAACCATTGCTAAGCTAAACAAATCAGCTGACTAAACGATGTTTACTATGTTGAGAGAAGTTCATATTCACATTCGTATTGACGTTCTTTTTTTGCCAGTTTTTCCAGCCTATAGCGAGAGTAAACAAATGAACGTGAAACGGTTTGAGTGGGCTCATTAGATTCATTCGTTATTTAAAGTTATTCATTATTATTAAAGTTTTCGATCCCACGACTTTTATATATTTCAGCACTTTGATTTCATCCTGTAAAATTCACAGAAATTGTCGCTGAGAATACAGTCCCAAATTGAGATTAACATACCAAATCACTAAACATTTCCAAACCATGAAATGCATTGTTAAATTCATATTCAATGTTGCAGGTTTCTTGTCAAAGTAAAATATTAATTATTTACATGAACATTTAAAAAACATGTGCACATAGTTACGTTGTTATAAAGAAATATGTCATTGAATTTCGTTAATATGAACTGAAAACACCGATAAAAAACTGAAAAATATGGTTAAAAAAGTTTTGTTCACGTTTCAGAAATTATTTAAAACAAAGGTTTATCCTTAATGTTGATCGTTGAATAGTTATTTGAACTTATACTTCTAAATTAAAAAAAAAAATCTAACATAAATTATTTTTGAGTGTATCAACATTTGCACACTTGATCTTGCTCTGTTTCTCGTTTTGATGCTAATTTTCATAAGAGCCACAATCCCGTTAGCTTCAGGATTTTAAACAACAGGAGCGGTTAATTATTCTGCTGAACTTGGTTATCTAATGAATGTAATTCTGAAACGCCTTCGACTAACAATACTATAAATTGCAAGCAAGCAAAGTATTAACGATATCTGGATTCTAATACATGGAAAGCCGGGGATACTTCATATTGCACCGGCGAAGCTTAAAACGGTTCTGTTAGTCACCTGAGATACCGCCGGCAAATTAACTTTCACAATCCACTAGGATTAACATTTCGCCTTAATCCTCGACAGAGGACGAAGAATGTGGTTCCAATATACGGGAGTAATGCGATTAGGCGGTTTTAATCCCATTTGAGGAAACCGTTTTAGGGAAACGATATGGAAGACTTAACACGTTGGATTCTGGACATTATCCGCCTTTAACCAATGGAGACACATGGAGGACTCTAACGTTCAACGTAATCCGTTGAGATAGAACTACGAAATTGAAGAAATGGCCATTAATATATCGGGAAATCGTAATCTTAATTATGATTCCCTCCCAATGACTGCAATCAATCAAATAATAAAAAAAGTCTGCCAAATGTGACAACCCAGCTCCATCCTATCGTTCGGATCATTGTATAATTAATCATTATCATTGAAACGTTGTAAAATGATTCAGACTGGGCCGAAATGCCGCCGAACTTGTTCCTGCAGACACCAACCCTTCAAGCGATTGAGTCAACTTGCGATTCAGGATACGTCGGATAGATACAATGATGACACGATCGACTTGACAATTTATATGAGATTATTAAACCTGCTACCTCCACTACACTTCAATTTCGTGCAAGTTTTTTTGGTAAGAAATAGAATACGCTGCGAATTCTTTCACTGGGTTTTATAATTCATGATTTGGCTTGCGTTCATGATTTGAATTTCTACTAAGCTTTGGACCTGATAGATGATAGGTGATAGAGCGATTATTGAATTTCAGGATAAATGTATAGAGCACGTAAATCTGTTCTCAACCAAAATACCTATTTTTTTTTTGTTTTGATTTTTCCTGAAAATTTCAGATACTTTGCGCCAGTCGTTTGGGAGAAATCTTTTATTGCAGATTCGGATTCTACACCCTTTGAAACGTAAACCATGAAATCTCCAGGGGGGGGGGGGGTTAGAATTGTTTTTTTCCAGAGCGATTACAATGGTTTGTTATTGAATAATAAACTAAAAAAGGACGTTCTAAAGAATTGATGTCTAGGCAATTAAACTCACTCAGAAATAGAACTTTCAATTGTAGAAATAATGATTGTCGTTATCATTTCATGTTCGCACATTCTCAGCGGCTACTAATGTTATTTTTGTGTCGTTATTGATGGAATAATAGGATTATTGGACCGTTTAACTTACTACCGAGCTAATTTAAGCGGGATCAGGCCACT
This sequence comes from Creontiades dilutus, assembly GCA_031894815.1. Taxonomy (NCBI): domain Eukaryota; kingdom Metazoa; phylum Arthropoda; class Insecta; order Hemiptera; family Miridae; genus Creontiades; species Creontiades dilutus. The sequence goes on from JAVIWC010009699.1 coordinate 684,513, forward strand.
AGACCACGAGGAACAGATGGTTGGTTGATTTTAAGTTTGAGAATGCGTAGAGAGAAGTCGTGATTTTTGAGCAATGAAATTCATTCAATTACCTACAATAAAAATTCCCCATTTCCTGAAAACTTCGTCAAATCGAATGAAAACCGTGTACATTAAGCTTGATACGAAGAATTCACGTGAGCTTGCGCGCAGTAGCTATTGATGATACTATTGCGTTGAAGTTAAAAGGAGATCATCGCACTGGCTTTCTTTCCGGCGACTTCACAATTTTAGAACCCTCCCGTGAGGTGTTATGAACCTATATAGATAGCTGCGCTATGGTTATATCGTCAAAAACCACGAAAAATACCCATGTTTCAACCACTTCTTCAAGCAAAGCAACCCTTGGTGCGGTGAACTCAGACTGAGACCCCTCCCATAAGATTCTGCAACCAAAATTACATCGAAAATGACACCTTCACGACCACATTCCCGTAAACCCCCACTATTTGCCCCATATTCGTCCAAAGCCACCATAGGCGACGTGGTATCGGATTGTGACCTCTCCCATTCAATTCTACGTGCAAATATACTTCGGAAACGATACTCCACACGACCATATTCCCAAAAAACCGATTTTTTAAATCTGTTTTCCCGCATAGTAACCATGCACCAATGGGTGAGAAAAATGGGTGTGACCCCGCCCATTCAAATCTACGTCAAAAATTATTTCGACACCCCACACCCACGCGCACGTGTCTTTGAAGGCCTCGAAAATCCTGTTTTTTACCCATATGTTTACCCTGGGGATGCAACCATGGGTTGACGGGCTGCCGCACTTCGGGGCACAACTAAAACCCAAATTGAGTCTCTGTACGAAGTTTGGAATTTTTCGTAATTAAATTAGTCAAAGGTAATTAAATTATTCAAAAGCAATTGATTACTCGAAAATAATTAAATTACTCTCCTAGAACTCCTGGAGTTATGCTTGTGGCAAGGATTTCACGTTTGCGGATGCGCAGAGGCTACTACTGATCCGGGGGTTATGAAACTCATAGGGGACCATCTACACATCAAACCGAACAATCCCTGGAAATTTCATCGAAATCGGTCAAGAACTCCCGGAGTTATGCTGGCAAGGATTTCACGTTTGCGCATGCGCAGAGGCTACTATTGATCCGGGGGTCATGAAACTCATAGGTTACCATCTACACATCAAACCGAACAATCCCTGGAAATTTCATCGGAATTGGTCAAGAACTCCCGGAGTTATGTGCGTAACAAGGATGTCACGTTTGCGCATGCGCAGAGGCTACTATTGATCCGGGGGTCATGAAACCTATAGATGACTATCTGCACTCCAACCCGCACAATCTCTGAAAATTTCATCAAAATCGGACTATAACTTCGTGTAGTTTTGCCCGTAACAAGGATTTGCTGACAGACAGACACACAGACAGACACGGAACCAAAATTGTTCAGTAAGGTTTAAAACGCAAAATGCGAGTGGAATTTTTGATTTTGGAGACAAAGAAATTTTCACATTCCGAAAGTGAAAACAATGCTTCCGCTACCTTGGTAGACTCGGAAGCAATAATTAATTACCGAAAGTAATTAATTACCACCCAACTCTGCCATCATTCCCTCAGGTTCTAGTGGCCCGGTTTTGTTCCAATGTGGAGGGTGGTCGAGATTGAACGGTTTAGCACCATCAAATCAATTTCAATAGGATCAAATTCTTACAGTACACGCTATGTAAACCACTTGATGTCTTCGGGAATATGATCAGTATCATTGTTCCCCAGTGATCGTTCATACGGGGCAGCCCATTTAGGAAAAACGTTATTTTTAATCTATTTTTCGAGGGAATTTTTACCTATTACAAAAGTAGTGCCTATATTTTTGATGAGTAGGACACGGTACTCTGTTTTCAAGCTTATTTCAAAGTGTGTTTTTTTAAAGGTGGGGTATAAAGTTTGTGTTTTTGAAGTTTTTGGGTGCCTAAAACTTCGAGAACACGAACTTTCCGGGCGCCGTGGCTACCGCCTATCCCTCCGCCGGCCTGCTCGTATCGGAGAGCGGCCGGCTTCGACCAGTCCTTTCCTGTCCGTCTTCGGGCGGGGCGGCCTCGACCAGTTCTCTCCAGTCGTTCGGGCGTGGCGGTCTCGGCCAGTCCTCTCCGTTCCGTGTTCGCGCAAAAAGTGTTGCATCTCCATCTTCCATCTATTCGGAACATGAATCTTCATGGATTGGTAAGTACCAAGTATTTTCTAACAAAATCTCTAATAAAAAACCATATACGCTGAGATTAGGTAGGTGCCGCATGTTTAGGAAGTCCCATGCAATGATTGATCAATAGAAGGATACTTAATAGATTATAATTGGTCTAGTGGAGACCAGCTAAGCCCAACAGGAATAAATAACATGATACGAATCCGTTTCAGACATTTCTCAGACCAAATTCGTGGTAAAAACCGAGGTTTTTCTTTACTCTGATAGTACTCCTATTTTCTCTCGAACCATATTTGTTCTTAAAGTTTTATTATGCACGTATGAATTCGCGGGTTTGATTGTAGCTTAGACTACTTATGAGTTTAACGATTATCCGTAGTTGAACACACGCTCATAACACTTCGGAACATACACCATATCAAAAATAGTTCCCTGATTATACGAATATATTCATACTTTTCTATTCACACAATGGGCCAACACGTTCTTAAATATGTATTATGCACGTATAAATTCACTAGCGTGATTGTCGCCTACAATACCCATGGGTTTAACGATTATCCTTAGTTGAACAAACACAAATAACACTTCGAAACAGCCAACATATCGAAAATAGTTCTCTGATTATACGAATATATTCTAACTAGAGTATTCCCTTTATGTGCAATTGTGCTCATAAATTCACCAGTGTGTTTGTGGCACAAACTACCTATGAGTTTAACGGCTATCCGTAGTTGAACACACACTCATACTCTTCGAAACAGGCAGCATATCGAAAATAGTTCCCTGATTATACGTATATATTCCAACTAGACTATTCCCTCAATGTGCAAACACGTTCTTAAATATGTATAACAGCGCTGTATTCCGCGGGGAACGCTGGAGGTTCGCATCTTATCTGTATCTTGCTAGCTCCATCACCTTACCTTTTCCCTGCTGTTTCTCTACTCCCTTTCCGTTCTGCTGTGTACTGTTTCGTAAATCAGATCAATCAATCAACTGTTTCCGTTGATGGTGTGATTATTATTTATTATTATAGGGTTAGTAATTTATCATTAGTTATTATACGGTTAGTGGCAGGGTTTCCCACAGGGGAAGGGGGGGCGGGGTATGACGCAGAATGCTTCATTAAAATTCTTGGGAGGGGGGTTCCAGAAAAACTTAGGCCCGGGGGGGGGGGGGTTAAGTTGATTGAAACAGTGTTTATCGTGACGACATTCAAAAATATATTGCATTACTAGATAGAACGTACACGATAATCAACCTAGTAATTAATGTATATATGGTTTGTTTTTCTATCTGAAAATGTATTAATGACAACGACAATGCTCAAATATTGTCTGTGATTTTGGCGCCGGTGCGGGAGGTCTGGCGAGTTTTGGAAGTATTCGATTGTCATCGGGAGGTGCGCTGGTGGTCAGACGACACACACAAGCTGCACCGCGATTTGGTATTCGTTGCTAATGTTATCACTGAGTTGTGATAATGATGATCTAATGGTGTCCAAAATTTTGCATTACTTTTGTGAGATGAAAATGCCCAAAAAATAACAACTTTTGAAGTACTTACATAAAGCTACTTTTAGTTTTGGATAAAATAAGGGGTGCTTACAATTATTTTTAACATTTTGGTTTTGTTTGGGGGGGGGGGGGGTTGTTATGAAGCTTGGGAGGGGGGGGGGTACCAGAGATGGACGTCCCTGATTTACGAATACTTTGACGATTACAAAAGTATTCGTAAAAGTAATTGAATAACGAGAGTAATCAATTATTTTTGTATTCGCGCGATGGGATTACTTTCCGAATACTTTTTTAATCGCCAAAAGTGCAGCTGTCCCTCGATAATCCGACAGTTAAGGGACCGAGAGAGTGTCGGATCACCGAAAATGTCGGATTACCAAAAATGTCATATTATCAAAGGTGTGTTATTCTTAATGCGTTTCAATACAATGGAGTTAACAAAAAAGGGAGAAACAGTAAAGTTACATGTAATTTATTAATACTAGGACACAAAATGATAGTACCTACATGTAAGTTTTTAAATGAAATACGGAAAGAAATGGGAGCGTCGGACTAAAGAGTACGTCGGATTAAAAAGTGTCGGATTATCGAGGGACAGCTGTATTCGAATACAATTGTAATCGATTGCATTATTGTAATACAATTTTTGTATTTGATTACTTTTGTATTCGAATACTTTTGCCGATTACAATGGTCCATGCCGCTGATATTTATTTTTGATGTTCGTCGCAGACGGTCTTCTGCCTGAATTTAATTAATAAAAACTGACTTTTATAATAAACCCTGAAAAAAATCTGCATATTACACAAAGTCAGAAGCGGGCATAGCTCATAAAAGAACAATAAAATGGACAGTAAGTTTATGAAATATTACGTTTTTAGATTAGTAAGAATTAAGATTTGAAATCAAACGATGTTTCCATATTTTAACTTCTTGGTTTTAAATTAGTAGGTACTTTTGGTTCCAATTTTATGTGATCACAAGTAGGTACCATTATTATTGAACGATCAATTTGCTCTGTTATTTCAACCGGCTAAGTATGGGAAAGGATATTAATGAACGTAGTTCACAACTGATTTTAGCGAATTTCATAGAAAAAACGAAGCTATTCAAGAAAAGAAAAGTATTGGAAGAATTAGAAGAACTGAAACTCTCTTTCGATAATCGTGTGGGCATACTTGGTAGTTTTTCTTTGCGAAATCGACCCAAATGGCAACTTGTGGAGTTTCACCATTCTAGCCTAGTGGAAAAGTGTGGTGTGCCATAAGGTTACAATTTTGAAGAATTTGGTCGGTATTTCTGCATTTCCCAAATTTTTGGTAAATTGAGAGAACTTTAGGCTCATAAAATTGTTTCTGATGCAAGTGCGGGTACTTGAAAGGAATAACAGTTATTGTTATACATAACATTATGAATATGATTACGGAAACTTAATGTAGTTTTCAAAGTGAAAAATGGAAATTTTCTCGTTTTCTTGATTGATTGTGGAATGTGTCCTGGATTGGACATTCCAATTTCAAGAGCTGGTTCAATTATGGTTAAACTGTCAAATTTACTTTTCTCAGCCCGGTAGGGGGGTTTATGACAACAAAAACATAACTTTCTTAATTTCACTCAACAACTAAGATTCTGGGATTCTTCGAAGATTCTCTCTTCTGAGACTTCGAAAAGCAAAGTAATCGTTATTCGTTATCCGTATCTGTATTCGCTGAAAAGCATTTGTTAATCATGAGCACTTTTGTACTCGTTAATCGATTTGCCAACGAATAACGATTACTTCAAATGTAATCGTTATTCACGAATACTTTTTATGATTACATTTGTAATCGCAAAAGTATTCGTTAGTCGATTCACACCCATCTCTGGAATAGAAAGAGAAACGGCTTTCTGTAAAAAAACGCTGCAAATTCTTTCACTGGGGTTTATTATTCAATCGGCTTGCGTTCATGATTTGAATTTCTACTAAGCTTTGGAGTGTGCGTTTTCACAGGATAGGGCGATTATTGAATTTCAGGGGACAATACCTTGGACAACCATCAAAGCACGTGAATCTGGTTCTCGACCAAAATACCTATTCGGATTGATCAGTTGATCATATTTGTGTGCCTCCTGAAATTCAATATTCGCCCTATCCGGCGGACGGACGGTAGAAATTCAAAATCATGAACGCAACCCGATTGAATAATAAACCCCAGTGAAAAAATTTGCAGCGTTTTTTTTGAACCTCAATACCCCGCCACAATAAAAACATCTATAATTTATCAAGTCCTTTAGCACTCGTATTGCATTGAAAACTTCCCCAAATCCAAATTTAAACGATGTAGCCAGTGGTAGTTGATCTGAGGACCTCACACAAACATCAATGATCATGTAAATTTATCAATCCAAGCACTCTAGTGATTGATCGCTGGATGTGGAAACACGCACACTCCAAAGCTTAGTACAGATACAAATCATGAACGCAAGCCAATTGAATAACAAACCCCAGTGAAAGAATACTTATTTACCACAGTAATAATATTGAATAATAAACCCCAGTAATAATATTGAATAATATTTACCTATATATTATCAGAATGCTTCAACCCGTGTATCGGCTACTAATTACACTACAAGTATTCACATTGGCTATCACTCCAGTATCCACATTCACTACAACTCGACGCTATCGGCCGGACATCACTACGTTACAAACAAACAATAATAAACGAAAAACGCAAATGTTGGCACCATAAATCGGGCCATACATCGGGTATGGTTTGACCTATGGACGTGGGAAAAGTATGGTATGTTCTTCAAATATAAAAATGAATACTTTTGTTTTGAGGTTTTCGTTTCGCCAACGAATAACGATTACTTCAAATGTAATCGGCTAAAGAATTGGGGCGTCGTCGGACCAAGATGGACTGAAAATTACATTTGTTTCGGAGATATCGTGCAACGGCGTACGGCGGACGGACGGAAAATTTTCTATTGCAGATTCGGATTCTACACCCTTTGAAACGGAAATTTTCAGGGGGGGGGTTAGAAAAGCGATTACAATGGTTTATTATTGAATAATAAACCAAAAGTGCGGGATTGAGGAGGAGGAGGAGGAGGGCGGCAGCTGCATACAACTACAACTGCAGCAGCTTGGGAAGGTCTTTGCAACAGCTTTGGGGAGATCAGTATAGTCCTTGAAAGGAGGAAAAGATATGATTTCAAAACGTACTACATCCACTTCGATTGGTTTCAAAAGGTGCTAAACGCCAGGTTTGACATCCTAAATCTTGAAATTTCAAAGCTCCAACTAAATTAATTGACGTCCCAAACTAACTTGCTTCTTTTTGTAAAATTTGTAATATTAAATGTAGAATAAATTAAAAAAAAGAAAGTTTTTGACATGGGGCAAGTTTTCAGCTTGGTTTTCCGTGAATTTCTCACTTATGACCAAAACGGATATACCTAGTACCTTTTGGAAACAAGCTCCTCAACTGGGTGATTAATGAATTTCGTGATTACTTGGTTGTTTACTTACTGTTTGTTTCACATGTTAGTCTTGTATTACTTTTATAAATTTATGGTATTTATATCCCTTACTAATATTCTTTTTTTTTTTTGTTTCATGTGCTGTGCTGGTCGGGTCGCTGCAGAATGGGGTAAGTTCACTTTCATTCAATTATTAGAATAATTTGTCGGCGTTTCCTCTCCACAAGTTCAATTTATGTTTGTTTATCAACATCTGAACCGTCTCCCCGTCTGAGTCCGGTACGAGATCAAGTTCAATTCAGGGTTCCCCTCTAATATCTATTCTGCAGCATTCTCTCGACGAGGATGCAATAACACACCGAGTTGTCATTTTGGTCTATTATTCAATAAAAAACCATTGTAATCGCTCTTGAAAAAGAAATTCTAACCCCCCCCCCCTGAAAATTTCATGGTTTACGTTTCAAAGGGTGTAGAATCCGAATCTGCAATAAACAATTTTTCCGTCCGCCGTACGCCGTACGCACGATTTCTCCCAAACGGCTGAAGCAAAAAAGCTGAAATTTTCAGGAAAAACCATGTTGGTCCGACGGCGCCCCAATTCTTTAGCCAGCACTCTCACTTAATTTAAAGTGCCCTTTAAGGGTTGTCAAAGTTTTGTAAAATCCCTAAAAACCTCAAAAAAGTCGAAGCGGCCTAAATTTGCACTCTTTCAGGAGAACTTTCCATGAGGAATCGAATGAGCCCTTTCCCAGGTTCGTAGCTCAAACCATTTCCGATATACGGCCCGATTTATGGTGCCAACATTTGCGTTTTTTTGGTTTATTATTGTTTATGTTTTCATCGCAGTAACCTAGTGAAGTAGTGATGTAGTAATGTGGATACTGGAATCCAAATAGGTATTTTGGTTGAGAACAGATTTACGTGCTCTATGCATATCTCCTGAAATTCAATAATCGCTCTATCACCTGTGAAACACGCACACTCCAAATGTTAGTAGAAATTCAAATCATGAACGCAAGCAAATTTAATAATAAACCCCAATAATAAATTTGCAGCGTTTTTTCAAGAGTAATTACAATGGAAAAATATTCTATTTGAAAATTTTAAATTTCGTAAGACGGAGCACGCATATCAGAATGCTTCAGCCCGTGTATCGGCTATAAACCCTTTTACCCGGCCTTACTTTTGTATCGGCTATAAACCCTTCGAAAACGGAATACGGAACACCATGTTATCTGTTTAACCAGGCGTTCAATAAAAACTCTTGTTACAGTTCGGTTTAGAGATAGAATAACAAAATATATTCGGAAAATCAGATTTTCGTGTTTCAAAGAACAGAGTTGTTGCCAGAGACGTTCTTCCGTTGTTACCGTGCGATTTGAATGCTGGTCGGTTTATCCGAGCATTCTAAAATAAACTGGGTCATCGGCAATCCCCTTCCGTCTCAATATCGGATACCTTGTCGAGTCCTCGGGCTTGATGCTCGGTGAATAACAAGTCAGGGTGATTTATTGGCTTTTTCCGCTTTTACACAGAAAAAAAAAAAGGTTGGACGGATGAGGAAGGAAAGGGGCATTTGAATAGGAGGTACACAGAGGAAGGGATATAGAAAAGCTCTCGTTTTTTTTTTCATAGTAGGAAAACTCTTCAATACCGGGTAGAGAAGAAGCACCGGCGCTCTTTGGAATGTCGGATCGAAGCCGTAAAGTCGTTTTACGACGATGTGATGGGGAGGGGGGGCTGACGTAGTTCTAGGTAGTTAACATCAATAACGGTCGGTTCGTCAGGTGTAATTACCTTGAGGATGAAATCGATTTTAGCTGTAGTTCCAAGGGTAATTGACATATTCAGCAAGGAAAATGTTTAGCCTTGGAATGACTAGCCAAACAATGTCACGCTTAGGTGGAACACGGGATGGATAACTCGGAGTGGCGAGGCGTGGCATTTTTGCTAGGTCATCGCCAGTGGCGGCGATTAGTAACCAGAAGTGTGGGGGGAATCTGGAGAAAAAGGGAGGTCCGAGGGTCCTCTCCTTGGAAATTTTGAAAAACTACCTGTCAAAAACACCAATCTAAGGTGTTTTTGACGTATGAAATTTACGTTTTGGTTTATTATTCGATAATAAACCATTGTAATCGCTCTGGAAAAAAAAATTAAACCCCCCCCCCCCCCCTGAAAATTTCATGGTTTACGTTTCAAAGGGTGTAGAATCCGAATCTGCAATAAAAATTTTTCCGTCCGTCCGCCGTACGCACGATGTCTCTCAAACGGCAATTAGTGATAGAGCAATTATTGAATTTCGGGAGGCACACAAATATGATCAACTGATCCATCCAAATAGGTAAATATTTTTGTTAAACAGTTTTACGTGCTCTATGCATATCTCCTGAAATTCAATAATCGCTCTATCACTTGTGAAACACGCACACCCCAAAGCTTAGTATAAATTCAAATCCTGAACGCAAGCCAATTGAATAATAAACCCCAGTGAAATAATTTGCAGCGTTTTTTATGGTTATCAGAATGCTTCAACCAGTGTATAGGCTACAAAGCCTTTTAGGAGTTCACTCCAGTATCCACATTACTACATCACTACGTCACTACGTTACTGATATCAACTCAAAAACAATAATAAACCAAAATAACGAGAATGTTGGCACCATAAATCGGACCATAGATCGGGAATGGTTTGATTTACGGACCTGGTTAGGGGCTCATTCGATTCCTCGTGGAACGTTATTCAAAAAGAGTACAAATTTAGGCCGCTTTGACTTTTTTTGAGGTTTTTAGGGATTATATAAAACTTTGACAACCCTTAAAGGGCGCTTTAAATTAAGTGAGAGAGCTTTCTCAAGAATTGGGGCGTCGCCGGACCAACATGGATTTTTCCTGAAAATTTTAGCTTTTTTGCACCAGCCGTTTGGGAGAAATCGTGTGTACGGCGTACGGCGGACGGACGGAAAATTGTTTATTGCAGATTCGGATTCTACACCCTTTGAAACGTAAACCATGAAATTTTCAGGGGTTTTAAATTTTTGTATTTGGATTACAATGGTTATAATTGAATAATAAACCAAAATTAATTGAATTCATGCAACATTTCAAGTCCCAACGTTGCCTTGACGACCTTGTTTAAGACTAATCGCTTTTAGCTGAAGTTGTAAATGAGTATTGTGCATAAAATTGTATGTATGCGTAACGTTATATTCTAAGGTGATATTAAATGATTACAAAACACCAATTATTAATGGAGGGGAAACGGGAAAACTGCGGGACAAGTGAGTGACCAAGAGTTGGAAGGGGCTGTGAGTAGGCAACGAAACGGACGACTCAACTGTCGTGCGGGTTTTGCCTATACGTCCAGCGGTTTTTGTGGAATGTCAGTAGGTAGTAACGGGCTGCGGTCTGTGGTGTACTAGGTACCGCGCTGATCAGCTCAGTAACGATGAATCATTCATAAAAGACTATTAAAATCATTGCGTTGAAATCATAATCGAAAAATTGAAAGGCTTATTGTTGGTGCAACGTGAGTCCCGCCGTAAATCCTGAGCACTTGAAGTGCGTGTCTGGCCATAACCCAGTCATTTATTTATTTATTTATTTATTTATTTATTTATTTATTTATAGTACGGCCGAAGCCAATTTGAAAAAATCAGAATCTTAAAAAATAACAAACATCAACTTCGTGCAAGGACAGTGTACAATCTCTCTGATATGTATAAGGAAAAAGAACTGTCATTGGCACAGATATTCACTAAAGATATTCGGCGCTCAAGTCCAATTTGCGTGATGAATAAAATTTGGCATGCGGTATAGAGCTTTACATAAATCAGAATCTTTTTGCAAGGAGAGAGTACATCTTTCTGATATTATGCTTAACACACATAAGACACAAGGGTAAATATGTACCCCAACTTGAAAAGTATTACTAATATCCATAAACTGCATTAATGCATCAGTATCAAAATTTTGATGGAGCTCTTGTTGAAAAGGAATTCTAAAATTATCAAACCCATGACACAAATTAGTGTGTAGCTCAAAATCAAATTTTTCCTTTTATTTAATTGACATATTTGTTGTAAACAATTTTTGAAAACCGTTGAATGTTGTTTTTCTTTCGAATTTCTTAATACGATTCATTTGAAACACATCAACTTGAATGACTTTAATTTATAAAAGTTTGGAGTCTTTTCATTTTAAAGAAAAAAGTCACACCAGAACTTCCGTATTCTGCCTATCCTATAGGTAAATATTGAATGTTTTTAATGAACCCTAAATTCCCTATCCTACAACTTCTAAGCTTTCAGTTCTGACCCCTGGTCCTAGCATTTATGTAAATAATGCATTTTTGAATAATTCTCGCGCCGCTAGAACTAACTGCTGCTTCCCAACTATAATTGGAAACTAGGTGCGATTTCCCGTCTTGAATATACAGAATATATATAGGTTGAATAAATTTAGGTCCAGCAATTCACTAAAATTAGCATTGTTACGGTTTTACCATATATTTTGGTGTTGGTACTAGAAAATGTTTAGACTATCAATTCATTATAAAGAATGTCAGTTTCACTTACCCTTCAAATTTGACGATATGAGTATTAGTTGTGACGAGAACAAACGAAATTTTTTCAAATTTCTGACACTTTATGTGAGAGTTCTTTAATTTGTTGTTGATCCTCAAAAGTAGTCAATAGTTCCTGCAACGGCTCGATCAACCATTTACAGAGATACAGGAACTCTCACTCTTCCTGCTTATCCGAACAAGGGTTGAAAGACATTTCTGGATCTTAACCCGTACCGTTCCAACATATTTTGGTCATCAAATCGTTCTAACTTGAGTCTGAGGAACCCGGTTCCACTTTTTTTGCAGTTATTGCCGTTATTTCGCTCCTCCCCACCTAAAATTCCTAGTTTTCCCCAATTATGAATCCTACAGATGGTCTAAGGAAGAATTTTAGTTTTAGATAGCAAGAATCTACCTATTCAAAATAAATGACAATTTCCAAAATTATTTCTCCGTCATGGCTCGAGGTGCAGCAAATTAGCATAATAATTACCCATTTACTACAAGACTAGTTATATAAGTAACACGAAATCACAAGTAGGACGTATGTGTCATAGTTACAGCGTACGAATTCAATAATCAAATTTCAAAAATCATAAGTTTGAAAAGGGGCACACTGAGAGCCAAGTTGCTGAGATTATTTACAAACATACAAACTTCGGGTTTCCTAGTTTCTAGGTCAATGCCTTTCCTAGTTTGCATGGTTGAGATCAAATTTACCATCTTGGTGCTTTTTAAGTTTTTTGAAAGCTAGGTCATGTTGTCAGATAAGCAATACAGTGTTGTCGTCCAGAGCACGACCTCGTGGGTTGGCCAACGTAGTGGCAATTCTCGCTCATTCTTTCACATATGTAATACCTCTCTCGCTAAGTTTCTTGATCCCCTCAATTGATGAGAACCAGTTATCAGCCGCAACGTTCCTTTTGGTTCCTTGTATGGGCCTTGTGAGACGAATCAAGGTCTGAGAGGGTCCGCACATCTTCGGATAGTGTGTTCCCATCAGAATGTTTTCCTGTATAAATACAGGAATTGTACAGGTATGATATACCAATGAATAAATACCAATAAAATTGAAGAATGGGATAAATGAGAAGAAAAAGAAAAGAAAAGAAGTGAAATATGCAAAGAAACAATTTATTCCATAATGGGATTAACAGACCCATGGAAACGAAGTGTTTTATCCAACTGGGTTTGAGAAACCCGGTGATGTTCGAAAAGTAAAATCTTACGCTGATAATGTTCACCCTAACGACTTCTTTACAATGTTGGTGGTTCACTACTGAGCTCGTTTCAGTATACATGGGTCCCTCACCGTAATGGGTTTCCTAGGTTCGGCAACACAACTCAATAAATTTCTCTACCGGGTCTGAGACACCCAGTTGGAAAGGTACGGGTTAATACGAAGTTAGGTAGTTTTTCCACATTCCTGACAGTTGGGGAAATCATGCAATGATATAAATCCTTGGAAACCGTAGTTAATTGCTGCATCAATCATGTGCAAGAACTCAGGTACTCTCACGAAAATCGTCAATCCTACCAAAAGATTCCTAAAGGCGCTGGTTTTTCCAGTGTTTTGATGACTTGAGTGAGAGTTATCCTATTGTCGAAAATCACGAGAAATTTTTGCAGTGGTGGCATCGAGCATCTGCAAGAACGTGGGAACTCTCACCCCAGTACATCACAACTCAATTTCACCTGAAGATTTAAGGATAAATATTATTTAACTTTGGAATAAATTCTTGAAAAACATAGAAACAACTTTCAATAAAATTACAAATAATAAAATAGATGAAATTTCGTCATCACAATCACTGCAAGAATCATCAACACCACGAAAATCTTCTTCTTGTAGATTCTTGCGCTTCAATTCATGTAAAATTTTCTCGACCGCGATAAATCTCGATGAGTTGGCCATTATGCACTATTCCAGCACATAAGGGAAGCGCGATACTGAAAGAAAAGTTTGGGTTACCATAGGTGAAGTTCCCAAAATAATTAAAATAGAACATGTACCACAAGGTGGTGTCAATAACGACACAGGCACGGCAGCAGTACGAATCACTGGTAGGGTAATTTGTCCCTCAGCACGTCCCTGCATGCGCGCCTCCACATTAAGTTCAACTTGTTGTATACGACACAGGTTAATATAAAATTTTGTAGTATTTCCACATTCTTGACGGAGGGTGAAGTCATGCTTTGAGACAAACCTAGGAAAAAATTGCTGTATCAAGCAATTGCAAGAACACAGGAACTCCGGGGAAAATCGTCTATCCCACCTAAAGATTCCGAATGTCAGGTTTTTCCAGTGTTTTGACGTCTCAAGTGAAAGTTTTCGTTCTGTCGAAAATCCCGAGAAATTCCTGCAGTGGCCGCATCAAGCATCTGCGTAACACAGGCACTCTCACCCCGGTACATCAGAACTCCGGGAAAACTCTTCAATCCCACCTGAAGATCCAGGGCAGTTTTTCCACCCCCTTTTATATAAAAAAAAGCCTCTGGAAAGGTGGTGGGGAAGCCTATAGATTGCTACCGACGCACGCGCCACCCCGCTCCGCTGAGGTCCCCTTTCTAGTAGTGATCTCGGCTCCGCGCCGGCCATTCGGTTTATTCGGTAGTTGCCACCGCTCCCGCGACGTGCTCACAATTCGCTCGCTATGCGCGCTCTCCCGACCTGCCACTTCGTCGTCCTGCTCGTCGCATCTGTCGTCACCGCCAAACTAGAGGACGCAGGTGGATGCTCTTGAATTAATTAAAAATTTATGGCATGCTTGCATTTTTTCGACCCTCTTTATTCCCCCGAGTTCCTAAATCTAAAGCATAATTGTCTCGATAAATTTAATTTTTATAATTTAATTATGTCAACAAGAAAATAAAATATGCGATAATACAGCTATAGAATTAGATACTCAATTGTATCACCAATATTTTCATCTTCCAATATTAGGCACGTAATGAAAAATTTGAAAATCATCTCATTTCATGGTTTAATCGTTTATTTTTTTGCGCGATCATTAATCTTAAATCATTGTTTACCCATTACAAAAGTACTTTCAGTATCGTTGATTTCATTCATCAACGAATAGGACTTTAAGAGTTCTGATTGATGGTAGTAAAAGGTAAATGGTATGTAAATGAAACAGTATGGCAACAATGAATATCTACCCTGATATGTACGAATCAACGTAGGATTCCTGTTCATGATAATATCTCTATCTATATAGATAACGTATCATGAATAGGATGAGAGTCTTGGCCCTGATAACATTCGTGTTTAATGATTATGAACACAATTCAATGGATGCATGATGTTGGAAAAAATGTAATGAATGAACTTTGTGAGCAACGGTAGATATTTACATTTTTAATATATTCTATCTGAGACCTTTGGAGGAGAACTGGCAATCGTCATTTTAATCTTCATTTTAATACTGGCAGTTTTATTTGAATTTGTCAAACTTCTTTCAATTGATTTTGAAAATTGTTCATGTTTTGTTTTGACAAGATTTGAAGCTTGCAGCTGTGCTTAGATGTCCATCACCTCTACAGTACTCCTAAAGTTCGTACTCAATAACAATAACATACATTTGGTTGATGATTATGCGAGAAAATTGATAAGTAACAAATGAGTATGTGAACAAGTATTTATATGTAAGTTGAATGATCTTGTTCAAGGGAGATTATTCATTCTAGTAGGCAATGAAGCTGTTTTTACTCGTATCAATACATCCAAGACATCAAGTTTGATGTCATTCAACGCCCCGGGAATGTATGTTTTATTGCATACATCCAAGTATCTTGCCCCATCGAAATCCATTTCATTTCATTTCGATTGTTGACATCTGAACTAATTTCGCGAAGGACTACTACATCATCGTTTTGATAATTGATCGATTACAGTTGAGTTAGTATGAGTCTTCATGTTGTATGCAGGAAGTTAAATGGTTGAGTACACTAATGAAACAGACAGAAATTTGATTGTGAAAAATCATTAGAATATTAAATATCGATTCAAAAAACCAAGTGAGCAACAATGAGGTAAAGGTTTTTTTTAATCAGAAGTTCTATTTTCTTTTTAATTAATTCGATTTGGTATTCTTGCTTTTCTCAGGTCACAATAACAAACTGATACGAATCACAGGAACACATACTGCCTTATGATCCAATGAAATATCCAATAATTTTTTTTTATTTATCTTTAGGATACAATTTTCATTTGAAACACTGTGACGGAACATGATAACTACGGTAGTAATATTATCCTTTGGTGATGTGGAGTGGGAACTATCTATTGGACTTTCCTGTTCAATATAAATGTGTGTGTTTGTATATACAGGGTGTACAGCGTATGAGATCCGAAAATCTTTGCACACGTATTCTACAAATAATTTCCAACAAAAAGTGCCTCCTAGAGATTTTTTTAGAGGCTTCGTTTTTTAGTTATTTCACTTCTAAGATTTTTTTCGTGTTTTCGAACTTAAGTCACTAAAACGAAGAGAGGGAACTTCTTTGAGGCAATTGAGATTTTCTGCAAAAAAAACGTGTATTTTCAAGCACATATGAGGTTTTTTCTTTTTTAAGAGAATAAAACCTACATAATTAAAACTTTTTTCCTTTTTCTGGGTGTAGAATGTATCATGTCAACGGCATTACCTAAAAAATTTAAGTTTGAGTGAGAGCATTCGCGGAATGAATTGATGTCAATCAACTGTTAAATGTCTCCCATTCTTGCTTACATCGTGAGGTTCGATCCCGTTGTTTGTTATGATTCCCTCTTCTCATCGTTGATAGAAACAAAGTCATAAGCAAAATGTTGAGTATGATAATGTGATTAACGGTCAAAAGGTAGATCCACAAACCCGTTCGATCACATCAAATGTACTTGAAAATACACGTTTTTTCGCATAAAATCTCAATTTCCTCAAAAAAGTTTCCTCTAAAACCTAAAAATTAAATAAACCAATGGAAAGTTGAGACTGTTGCGCATTTTTTAAGCTTACATGCTCAAACGTATCATCATAATTAAGGGGGACTGATGAGCCATTAAAAAGAGTTTTTTCAAAATTGAACAAATGTTACTTTTCAGGCTCATTTTTACCCTTTATTTCTTTTAAAAAATTATTATTAAAAATTGAGACGATAGATAATTGTATGCTCTTTCCAGCGGCATACTTAGATTTGCAAATACTTTGAAAACGCCGGAGCTATGGCCATTTTAGTGACGTGAGTTCGAAAACACGAAAAAAATCTTAAAAGTGAGATAACTCAAAAACGAAGCCTCTAAAAAAATCTCAAGGAGACACTTCTTGTTGGTAACTAGTTGTAGAATACGCGTGCGAAGATTTTCGGACCATACGCTGTACACCCTGTATAAATGATATAGGAAATTTTGACCTCAGCATTCAAGCGTAGTGTTCAAGGATGGGGGGGGAGCTCAGTGTTCAAGTGTAGTGTGAGGTGTCGGAGGGGTTTTGCTCTAATAGAGGAAAGGTGCGGTTGCTTTCCTTACATCAACTGCCGACACTGCTTTTGGAAGAGGATTCTCGCAGTGAATTATTCTTCAACTAAATCAAATCATACAAGACGTACGTGCCAAAAAATTACAGAGTGCAATTTCAAACTCATATTCAAGACATCTGAACATCTCTGCCGACACGTAGTGTTTTTTGGTCTATTATTCAATAATGAACCATTGTAATCGCTCTGGAAAAAAAAATTCTAACCCCCCCTGAAAATTTCATGGTTTACGTTTCAAAGGGTGTAGAATCCGAATCTGCAATACATTTGTTTCCGTCCGTCCGCCGTACGCCGCACGCACGATTTCTCCCAAAAGGCTGGAGCAAAAGATCTGTAATTTTCAGGAAAAATCCATCTTGGTCCGACGACGCCCCAATTCTCGAGCCAGCTCTCTCTCACTCAATTTAAAATGCCCGTTAAGGGCTGTCAAAGTTTTGTAAAATCCCTAAAAACCTCAAAACAAGCCGAAGCGGCCTAAATTTATACCTATTTGAAGAACATACCATGAGGAATCGAATGAGCCCCTCCCCAGGTTTGTTTGTGTGCCTCCTCTACATCAATCTACCTTTGGCTACATCGTTTAGATTTATGGTGGAAGTGTTAAGGCAATACGAGTGCTAAAGGACTTGATAAATTATAGATTTTTTTATTGGGGGGGGGGGGGTTTGAGGTTCAATAATAACGCTTATTTGTTGCTTATTTTATGTTCATTATTCAATACTTGCGTTCAGATTTGAATCACTAAGCTTTGGAGTTACGTGCTTCACTGATAGAGCGATTATCGAATTTCAGGAGATATATATAGCACGTAGATCTGTTCTCAACCAAAATACCTATTTGGTATTGATCAGTCGATCATATTTGTGTGCCTCCTGAAATTCAATAATCGCTCTATCACCTGTGAAACACGCACACTCCAAAGCTTGGTAGAAATTCAAATCATGAACGCAAGCCAATTGAATAATAAACCCCGGTGAAAGAATTTGCGGCGTTTTTATCTCTCTATTTTTAATGTAAATCTAAAACACTGTGACTCTATCACCCTTTTTTATTTGACTGGAAGGAGATTTTTCCAAGTTTCTACTCCCTACTTCTCGGTCACGTATCCGAAGTATTTGATCTGAGGCCCTTGCCTCAAAGGAAATTCAAAATGAATTCCTGCTTTATGCCTTTATACAGCCTGCTCCCACAATGATTACAGGCTTTAATAAAAGCCGGAACTTAAATAAATGAAATAAAATGAAATGTCCTCATGAAATGCAGAAGAAGACCGCAACAGGTTCACACATCACATCTGTCCACAAATCGCATCCAGGTCCACACTATTGAGGAAAACGACCAGGTCCGAACACTGGCCCGCCACCAGGTCCCTCACCGTCGCCGGCCAGCCATCACCCTGCAGAAGACATCTTCTCAAAAGACGTGCGCGTGGAGCCTCAAGCAAAGGGCAGTCAAAGAGCAGGTGATCCCAATCCTGAACCACACCAGACGAGCAACAGCAGTCCGCCGAATCGGACAGGTGAAACCTAGCAAGATAAGCATTGATTCTGCCGTGACCACTCAACAATAAGGTCATTCTCCAGGTGAATCTAAAATCCGCCTTCAAACGATCCCGCACCGTTGGAAAAATATGCCACGTATGCCTGCCATCCTCCGAAGTCCGCCACATGCTCTCCCACCCCTCCAAGGATGCCCGTCGCTGATCGGCCTTAACCCTCTGTTTTGGAGTTTTGTCGAAGCATACTTGCAAACTTGCGTCACCTGCCGCAGCCTTAGCACAGCTGTCCGCCTCCTCATTTCCAGATATCCCGATATGGGCGCGAACCCAAGTAATGCTGACCCGCCATTGCTTTCCATCTCGCAAGGAGTACAAAAGATCCCTGGTGCTTTCCAGTAGTGGAAGGTGGTCCCCAGAGTTAGCCAGCCTTTCAAGGGTAATCCGGCTGTCGGTGTGGATCAAGGCGGTTCTATTCGGCAGGCCCACATTCTGCCGATCCAACCACCGAAGTGCCTCCCTGATAGCAAATGCCTCCGCCTGATTATTGGAACACTTCTGGCCGAGTCTGAATAGCTGCCGATGTATTGAATCTGATACCCCATGGCGATACACAACAAAGGCGCAACCCACCTTTCCTCCGCCCAGATCACTACCATCGGTGAAAATGTTATAGAATGGATCATCTATTTCGTCCTCATCAATCTTAACAATGCGAGCCGGATGAGGCCAATCCTTAGGATCAAGAGGAAGGTCAACCTCCCCGCCCGCAGCATGAAGGACATCATACGTCTGTGCAACCTCATTTACCTCGAGCTCAATTGGCAGGAAGCCTGAAATCACGCAGCATGCCTGAAATGATATTGTGCGCACTCCTCGGATGATGCGCAGTAACATAAGGCGCTGTGCTCGCCGCAAGGTCTTGACATTTGCCTGAACTTTCAATCCCTCAGCCCAAACTGGTGCAGCATAAGTCAGAATCGGAAGTATCGCCCCCTTGTAAATCACACGAAGTGCCTCTGACTTCATTCCCCAATATACCCCAGCTGAACGGGCCAAAATATTAATCAATTGCGATGCCCTCTGAGCGGTGTTGGAGATATGCCGGTTCCATCGCAATCCACGATCAAAGATTACCCCCAGGTACTTCATATGGTCTACTTCCTCTATTCTATGACCCAGCAGGTACAACTGGGGCGAGTTCTTTCTTTGCCGTCTGGAAACTACCAAAAATCTAGTCTTGTCCGGATTGAACTCCAAATTGTTATGCCACGACCAGCGCTCAACGAGAAACAGGGCCTCATTAGCCAGCATCTGCACTTCAAACTCAGACTGGCCGGTGCAAGCCAACAGCAAATCATCCGCATAGGCGAATGCGGTCACACCCGAGGGATATGGTAACTCCAAAACCGGGTCATACATTATCGACCAGTAGCCAGGTCCGCAGCAACTGCCCTGGGGGCACCCAACAAGCTGCTCCCTCCGTATCTTTGTTGTGGCAGTATGCAGTGTAGCCCATCGACCTCCAAAATACGCTCTGGTTAGTGCATATAAATTTCTGGGACAACCTTTCTCCCGCAAGCTTCTCAATATTGCTGGCCACCACGCTCCATTAAAAGCACCTTTTACATCTAATGATATCAGGGCAGTATATTTCTTTGCATCAAGTGAACCTTTCAGATAGCTTTTAACCCCCATCAAAGCCTGCACCGCTCCTTTTTGTGGCGTAAAGCCGAACTGCTTAGATGACAGCTTCCCTTCCTTCCTTAAGCCATGCAAAATTCTATTGATCAATAGTTTTTCCAGAATTTTCCCCATCACTGGTAATAAACTAATGGGTCTATATTTTGATGGATGGCTAGATTTTTCTTTACCCGGCTTAGTGATAAGAATTATGCTTGATTCTTTCCATTGACGAGGGAAGACACCCCGCCTCAAACACTCAACATATAAAGCCGTGATTGCCTTAGGGAAGCATGAAAATATATGCTGAACTATTTCTGCCGTAAAACCATCTTCACCTGGCGACTTCCCTATAGCCATGGTTCCAATCACGTCACCAACCTCCAGCTCAGTGAAGGGGATGTCATCTGATATTTCGTTATACTCGTCCCCCAGCATCATATCTCTATGAATACTCAAAGTCGGTGCTTTATCTGGCGGAACACACTCCTCCATAATACGATCCAGCGTCTCTTCGATTCCCACTGTGTATCCTCCATCAGTCTTCAATAGTGATGTTAAAACCAGAGGAGTCTTCTGCTTACCAGCCGCAGCCCTGTATATGGCTCCCCAAGGAGTCTCACCACCAGCACCATTACAATAATTGGCAAGTGACTCCTCCGTTAGTCTCTTTACACATTCTTCATAAGCCAGCTTCAAATCCCAGTATTCTTGCTTTCTGTTTTCCCGCAGCTGCTGGTTATTGAATGTCCGCTGGTACCGCCGCCGCACTCTCCGCAGATTCTTCCGCATCTGTGTCAGTTCCCTAGTCCACCAAGGCACAGTCCTCCTAGGCGACGCGACGTCCCGCGCTGATCGTCGTCTTGGGATCGCCGTTTCGCATGCCGATGAGAAGACACTGCTGAGATCGTCCAGCAAGCCCTCCAGATCCTCATGCATCGAGATCAACTCTGCCAGCCGCCCATCTAGAGCCTTTCGTCTGGATTCCATAGCCGCTAAATCTACGAATCTACTCCCCGGCACAGTGATTCCAGTTTGCATGCCGTGGTCAATTAGGTTGCCTACTTGCACAATTAACGCCTCTTGTAATTTCTCCCAGTCAGCTTCCTTGACCTTGAACCGTGGAAGAACAAAATCCCCCTCGGTGTGAGGAGTACCATCCATGTGGATACGGAATTGCAGCAATTTATGGTCTGATGCGAGGTCATCGCCCCTATTTTCCCACTGACTGATGAATCTCACCATAGATACTGTGCAGATTGTCAGATCAACCTTACTCTTCCCATTCCGTGTCTCAAAAGTAGGGCGCCCATCATCTGCATTAATGACAACTAAAGACTTCTCTGCCAGAAAGTCTGCTAAGTCCCTGCCTCTTGCGTTCGTCTGAGTATCGTACCACACGGGTGAGCGACTATTGCTGTCAACACAAACCACGATTTTTTTGCATCTCGAGTCGTCCAAAACCTTGCCGAGCTTGTTCAAGTCATTCTGTAAGTCGGAGGTACAATCAAAATATGCACTTATAAAAATACATTTGAGACCAGAAAGCATAAGTTCAACAACGACAAAATCCTCATCTGAAAATTCTGTGAGCAACATAGCATCTATGTTAGGGCTTGAAACCACGACCGCGGCACGCTTTCGCCCTGCGCCCGCCTGAAAAACTCGCCAATCCTTGTAAAGGCCGCAAATATTTTGATTAATGCAATATAATTCCTGTAGGGCCGCAACCCCAATCGAACTCCTACTAATTTCCTCGCAGATACTAGCCGTCATTGCTTTGCTGCGTTGCAGGTTAAACTGCACACACGTAATGCCGGCGCCAGACCGAATAACATCACTGGCCATCGTAATCACCGTAATCTATCAGCTGTTGGACTCTCCGTAAACAATCCTGATAAGTCGGGCAGTTCCGATCCATAGCTGAATGCGAATGGTTGAATTTCAGTTCGTCTCTGTGTACCCGTAAATTGTGATTAACGCATGCCGCGCATTTGTACTCGCTCTGATCCGCGCTACAGTTCTTTAGCGCGTGATTCCCCGAACACTTAGGGCAGCGGGTTTCGTTATTACAGGATTCAGATCTTCCCGGATGGAAAAGTGAGCACTTATAACACCTCCTCACCCAGATATTATCCGCCGATGTACACATCGAAAACATCAATTTAATCCGACCAGCCAACATCCTCTTGCGAAGCCCGGAATCCACTTCCACGATCAAATGTCGCCTGCTCCCGTTTTGAGATTTATTTGTAATTACAGTTCTAACGTCTATATGATTGTTAGTTGTAAACAGACCAGGATTCTGGCTTCGGATTATCTCGATGGCATTCTCCTTAGTGACTTCCGCAGGTATGTCGAAAATTATCAACCTAGGTCGATACCTCCTACCCACTTCAGCAGATAATGTTGAACACTTCGAGTTAATTTCCTTGGCAATCTTATCAGAGTCTTCCTTTGATGTTGACTGGACTATGATCGCTCCATCTCTCGATGAAGTCATTTTCCTTATTCCAACCTTCATCTCAACTGGATTTATTGAGTCCTTAATCACTTTTCGGGTTTCATCGGATTTCATGGGGTGTTTCGGCTTAACCACCACTCGAAACGCGGGTTCCGGAGCCGCTGAAGGGGGTCTACCGCCCGTGAATCCCACAACAACATCCCGAAAAGTCGCAGTTCCCGGGGACGACTTCACCGCTGTCACCGGCTCCGCGACGCTAATGAGTTTTCGTTTCATTGCATTAAAAACGCGAGTGATCTCGGTTACTGCCACTTTAACATCATCTTTAGTTTTCCTGGTGAGTACATTACTAGAACTAGAAATAGCATCACCAATAATCCGTATGTGTGTGTTAAAATCCTCATCGAACTCCGTCGCCATTGCTGACGACGAAAGAAAAATATAATTTCAAAGGCAAAATAGAGTATTAAGCCCCTATTTTTTATCTTACCAGCTAGTGCACCGTGTAGTAGGCCCCGTCCGTTCCAATTATACGCCAAATATTGAATACACACTCCAAAATGAATAATTTTTTGAAGAGCAGACACTCACACTGTGAACTTTCCGAATAGAGTTTGAGGCATTGTCCCCATTCACCAGGGGTGGATTTCCCAACTTTGCCTCGTTTGATAACACAGGAGCGACGCTTCCTATCGTAGCGAATTTTTCAATTGATGAATTATTCATCTCAACTGATGGGCTCTTGGACGAACGAACTTACGGAAATCATGCTTATCTACTTCGAGTTAGGGAACTCGAAAATTCATTTCAGATGCTTGAAATAAAGCTGGTTTCTCATTCTCCTCGTTCCTAAACCATCACTAGTGTTTCCAAACTACTGAACTGGACAACGGGTACACAACTTTTGCATTCTAGCGGTTGGTTGCTGAGCATCAGTTGATGAACTTCTCATCTTACGATGATGGGTCTTATTGCAGGAGCAAGTGTCTGTGTGGCTTGTTAGTAAAGGGCTCAGGTGGGTGGTTCCGTATCCATTGGAAATGTTTTGTTTATTACACATTTAAAGACTCGCGCCTGTATCTGGGTAAATTAGGTCTGTAAGTTAAACGGCGGTAATTGTTTTTCTGGATTAGTTTGAAATCGCGAAAATTTGATTTTTGAGGCGTGGACCATAGATGAGCAGGGATGGGCGGGGGCGGTTCATATGTATGAATCTCCCTTAACCAACCCTGTAACCAACCTCTGCAGTCCTTACTATATTTCACCAATGTTTAGACTAAACCGAGAAGACTTGACTGGAATAGCCACTACGAAAAACGGAGCAGAAATTTGAACGATGTACTACGAGCGAGTTGTGAACCCAACGCCCTGTGCCGTATGGGCGACAAACAATGGTTCGCAAACGTCTCATGTGTTTTATTGACTCCTTGCAGTCCAGTCTCATTGTTTGTACGGTTACTATATATACGTTATAACAGACCCCATGATCGAAAATCCAGGAATCGATTTTAGCGGTCATCTGTAATTAAAAATCCCTCCGAGAGTTTTCTTTTTAAAGGCCCCTTTTTTGAAGGCCAATTTTAAGATTTTGGTTTATTATTCAATAATAAACCATTGTAATCGCTCTGGAAAAAAAAAATTTTAACCCCCTGAAAATTTCATGGTTTACGTTTCAAAAGGTGTAGAATCCGAATCTGCAATAAAAAATTTTCCGATGATTTCTCCAAATTTGCTCAAAACGGCTGGAGCAAAAGATCTGAAATTTTCAGGAAAAATCCATCTTGGTCCGACGACGCCCCAATTCTTGAGCCAGCTCTCTCACTTAATTTAAAGTGCCCTTTAAGGGCTGTCAAAGTTTTGTAAAATCCATAAAAACCTCAAAACAAGTCGAATCGGCCTAAATATTTTCCTATTTGAAGAACATACCATGAGGAATCGACTGAGCTCTTCCTCACGTCCGTAGGTCAAACCATTCCCGATGTATTGCCCGATTTATGGTGAAAACATTTGCGTTTTTTCGTTTATTATTGTTTGTTTGTAACATAGTGATGCCGATAGCGTCGAGTTGTAGTGAATGTGGTTACTGGAGTGATAACCGATGTGGATACTTGTAGTTTGTAGCCGATACACGGGTTGAAGCATTCTGATGTATGTATGAAACGCTGGTAATATATAGATAAATATTATTACTGGGGATTATTATTCAATATTATTACTGGGGTAAATAAGTATTCTTTCACTCGGGTTCATTATTCAATTGGCTTGCGTTCATGATTTGAATCTGTACTAAGCTTCGGAGTGTGCGCGTTTCACAGGATAGAGCGATTATTGAATTTCAGGAGGCACACAAATATGATCAACTGATCAATCCAAATAGGTATTTTGTTGAGAATAGATTTACGTGCTCCATGCATATCTCCTGAAATTCAATAATCGCTCTATCCTGTGAAGCGCGCACACTCCAAAGCTTAGTAGAAATTCAAATTATGAACGCAAGCCAATTGAATAATTCAATTTATAATTATTATAAACCCCAGTAAAGGAATTTGCAGCGTTTTTTTTTTGGATTTTCGACCTAAAATGGCTATAAATTCCTTAAACTACTCTCTAAAATCAATTTTAAGTACATCGTTGTTAAGAAAGTTAAATTTTCAATATCCTTGAAGTAAAATGAGAAAACTTTAACATTGCTTGAAAGATGACAATATTAGTCCGAATATAACATTGCGACGCTTAAAGTGCAACATGTCGTATCTCAGTTCTTGGCTGTTTTGAGTTATGCACATTACTTGAATGAAAAAAACGCGGGGAATCGAATAGAACAGTTGATTTTGGGCTAAAATCTATATTAGCGCGTATATCGGGCTTTTTGTGAACTTATCATATCAAAAAGTCCTAATCAACCTGTCGTATCTAATCAGTTTTTTGTCTCTCCTGAAAAGTTGAGACATATGAGATACGACATATAATTATAAATTATAACAATTTATAATTTTTGGACAAACGAATTTTTTCTAGTTTTTTCTTGCTTATGATAAACACATTTTTGAACATACACCCCCCACGAAAAACTTCCTCCGGATCTCAACTTTCTAACAGTATAAGCAAAAGAAATCTTCACACAATGTTTTGATGAAAATTTCGTTTGAATGAGAATAGCAATAAAACTTTTATACTATGAAATCGACGTTTTTCACGGAAAACCAACCTGCTATCAAAAAATAAGTTTGTGGACGGATTTTTTGTATTTTTTTGCTGAATTAAATATTGACCCGATTGGGCCTGTTCCAACTGATAAGGGGTTTTCAGACCGAAAATCTTAAACTTAAAACTTCAATTGGTACAATATTGACGCTACATGACGGGTCGTTTCTTCTGACTAGGCGAAAAGGCCTTTGTAATAAGTAGGTTCTGGATGAAAAACGTCGATTCCAGTCTATCAATTCAGGTCTTTCGCATTCAAATGTGATTTCCTTGAAAACATTCCATGTGAAAAAAAAAAAAAAATTGTTTTTGCCGTGGATAGCTCCTGAGAAAGTTTTCCCGGGGAAGCGTGAGCTACAAAACCTGCTCATAATCTAAAAAATCCTAAAAAATTATAAACGTTTCTATCTTTGACCATCAGGTCTGTTTCACTCTGGTTTTGCCTGTTTCACTCTGGTTTTCACTCTGTTTCACGCTGGTGGACAGGTCTTTGCACCTGTACAGGATACATTCAGACTGAACAGGCATTCTAGTAGCGAGTAGTTAAACGCTTTTAACGGATCTAATTTTTCTCCCGCCGAATGAAAAACTCGTTGAATCTACTTTCTGTGACCCTTGATTACTCGCCGACTTGAATGAAAGCGTATTGAGCCGGAACGGGTCGTCTGGAGATTCTGCAAGGGAAATGATTTGTTCTTCAGATTAGGCTTGGAAGTAAAAGGCCCAACAAATGATCCCTAAACGAAACCCCCGTTAGGACGAGCGGTAATCGTAGCGTTCCGCTCCAAGCTGGACAATTAGCTGCTGGTTTCATCAAGAGACAAATGAGATCCAACGAATCGCTTGGTTATCCGCCTTAAGCTTTTGCTTCTCGTTAAAAACTAAAAACAGCATTATTCAAAAAACCTAAAGTAAAGTTTTTGAGCGTTACGAATAAATATTCCTAAATTCGGTTGTCTGCTTTGCTTTTTCTCATGCTGTTCTTCATTGGTCGCTCTGCATAGTTTAAGGATTTGTGGACATGGCAAATACAATTTTTTTTTGTCAAATTTTACATTTTTGGTTTATTATTTTCAATGATATGCTTTTGTAATCGTGATGCAAACTTTTTTTAGACCTTCCAGTCAAAGTTATTATTTTACCCCCCGAGGTTCCTATATTCAACAACTTCAATGCCTCCGCCCTCCACCGTTCGGGCCATAAATAACCTATAATTGAAGAAAAAGAAACTATAACCAAATACTTAAAATGAGAATTATAAAAAAATGTTTGCATTAGAATCAGTTTCAAATCATTCTAAATCCGCTGCCAAAAGACACCAAAACTGCATTCCTGACGGTAACTCTCGATATAATTGAGATTGAAAGCTCACATTTCCACGAAAAATCTATCTGAAACGGAAGATTTGACTTTATCAGAGTTTGATTGACTATTGATAAACTGGCTCAGAGATTTTGGATTTTAGTTTTAATTTTCTTTCAACAATCTTCATACGATGAGCATCTATGGACCTATTTACATTACTCCATACTTAAATACAAAAAATATTTATTTGTCGATGGTTTGTGGACTTCACCTTAGTATGTCAGTACGACACACAATATTCCATTTACCCCCAACAGCGGATGATCGCGGTTGGACTTTCCTCACTCGGTCAACCAATTCAATTCGCCGTGGTGAATTCTGACTAGTGGATGCTATAGCCCGACCCGTTAGTTGCCAGTCCTTTCAAAATTGAAAAAGGAACATGGTTTACCACACATTTTAATCCCTGATTGGTGCCTATAATGAGTGATTAGTCTGAGGTTTGACTGACCATCGATCAATTAACCTAATCGAATCTACCTCACGATCAATCAATCAGTGAAAACATGTCGCCCTTCTCCCTAACACTTGTTGGATTCACCAATCCGATGAAATGTCCTCCATGTTTGTCCTGAAATGGGTCTGTAAGGCTCGGGGTGACTTGCTGACGCTAAACTGTCGACCTCACGGACAGACTGGAAATCATGGCCAGGGAGATGTGCTCTCTTTGCAATGTGGGGGAACCTGAAAATATTCTGCATTTTGTAGTGCCATGCCCAGTCTTTCGAGAGTTTCGTGTGGACAACTTTGGATCAGCAGAGCTCTCAGATGAGTTGCTCATTATTGTGTTGAATGGTGCAAATTGGCTGGCTTTAGCGGGGTGCTGTGAGGCGGCATGGTCGTACAGATCTGAACTTGTATCTGAGTTTAACTGGATTTGATGAAGAATTACGAGTCATAACTATAATATTCTATAACATCTTTTAAATAAACTCACTATTATCAAGAAAAAAAAGTCAGTCCGTGGATTGGTGGCAGATCTTTGGCAGACTGGCTCAGCCCACAGCCATATCATGTGCTATATACAGGGTGTCACAGGAGTTATGCACAATCCGACTCCTACGTGTTCTACAACTCATTTCCAAACAAAGATGCCACGCAGCAATTTTTTGCCAGAGGCCTCGTTTCCGAGTTGTACGCGATTTAAGATTTTTTTGTGTTTTCGATCTTATGTCATTAAAACTCTTATAACTCCCTCAATTTTGAAGATAGCTCAAATTTGATGACACCGTTAAAAAGAGCGTTAAATTTTCTATCTATTTAATGTCGGAAAACATTTTTTTATTGCATTGAAGGTATGCGATTGCTACGCGAAATGGCATTTTTGTCAACATCTTGAAATCGCCTGTTTTTCATCTCGCCAGTGACCAGTGACATAAACAATATCATCTTCCAATATGTTTTCCTCATACTATCCGACGTGTTCGCAAGGGTGAGTTGTACACAAGAGGAGTATGACTCCCTTGCTGCATTACAAGCATTACCATTGGCAAAACCGTACTGACTTTGGCTGGACAGCTTAGGTATGCCGTAGAGGTTGTTCACAAACGAACGTTTTCATTCATTAAATTCATTTTAATTTTCAATTTCTAAACATTTATTTATTGGCTGAAGTATGTCTTAACAATCTTGTTTAAACTCTAACTTTTCATATGAACTCGATTTAAACCCCAACATCTTACCATTGTCTTACAACTGGATAACATGTTCGAGTCAACAAACATTTCACTAAAACTGAATTTGGTCAGAAACAACAAATTATCAACATTGTGACACCCAATGCTACGGCCGAATCAGATTGGGGCTGATAATACACGGCGCACAAAGCAACCCCTCCTTCAAGACCGAGCGGTCGTGCGGGTCATTGCATATCCTCGCCCCTGACCAAGACAATACCTCTTCCGTAGCTTTCCCAGTTTTCAAACATTAGACCTTTTTTAGTTACACAGGGTGTCCCAGGAGTTTTGCACAATCCGACTCCTTCGTGTTCTACAACTCATCTCCGATGAATTGCTTTCAGTTGAGTAGCTACACCACAAGTGAGTATGTTGACATAATTTTTGTGTACGGTTTTTCCAATGGTAATGCTTCTGAAGCAGCAAGGGGGTCATACTCCTCCTGTGTACAGCTCACACCCTAGCGATCACGTCGGATTGTATGAGGAAAACATATTGGGAGATAATATTTTTTATGTCACTGATCCTTTTTTTATCTAGTAAACTATATTTTTGAATGTATTAATCCTTTTTTGTCACTAAGATTTTGTTTATTACTACCAGCTATGTTCACTAGCTATAGCGCACCGTGATGAGTGGGAATACAGCGAGGAAAGAGACGAAATGGAAGAGTTTGTAATGATACGGAAGCCTGGTTTGATAAGGGTCCATAGTGTCAGCAAAAAGATGAATGCAACTCATCACAATCAATGGTGAATGAGCACAAACAATAGCCGTCTCTCGGCTTTTCGATTATCTTGACTTTGTCCGGACAGCTTAGAAATGCCGTAGACGCTGTTCACAAACGAACGGGTTTATGCATCCGACAAAACTAACTTAATCGTCACTTGAGAGGTTTGGCATTGTCGCCATTCAATTCAGCGAGAAAAGTTACGAGTATCCCGTAGAGACTTTTGGAAAACCCTTAATTTTAACAAAAAACACACGTTTTTCTGCAGTTAAACACCATTTCAGCTGACATTTAGGCGCACGTTTTACCAGGCCTGCACAGTTCTGCGTCACGCAATTATGGGGTTTCTAGGCGAGACGAAAAACAGGCGATTTCAAGATGTTGACAAAAATGCCATTTCGCGCAGCAATCGCACATCTTTAATGCAATAAAAAAATGTTTTCTGACATCAAATAGATAGAAAATTTAACGCTTTTTCAACGGCGTCATCAAATTTGAGCTTTCTCCAAAATTCAGGGAGTTATAAGAGTTTCAATGACGTAAGGTCGAAAACACGAAAAAAATCTTAAATCGCGAATAACTCGGAAACGAGGCCTCTGGCAAAAAATTGCTATGTGGCATTTCTGTTTGGAAATGAGTCTTAAAACACGTAGGAGTCGGATTGTGCATTAATCCCTGTATATTTGTTTTGTAAAAAAATTTTCTAATAGACATGCTTTCCATTCGTTTATTCATTCATTCCAAAATTGAGAAATGTACTTGAACTGAACTGAAACTGATTTTAATCACTGATTATGGCCTATAATGACTACTACTAACTGTTAGTATGTGGTTTGGCAGAGCGTCGATCATTCGGCCATTACCCTAATCGAGTCTACCTCCAGATCAATCAATCAGTGAAAACATGTTTGCTCGCCTTTTTCCCTTACACTTGTTGAATTCACCAATCCGATGAAATGTCCGAATAAAAACGGAAGAAACCCGCATAAAGATGTTTCCTCAAAGCAAACACGCATACAAGACAACCGTTCAAGTTACACATTATTTCAACCCTCGTGCGTTCCGTTCCGGGCTCTCGCCTCTTCCTCCCAGCGGCCTTTCTGATATATTTCGTGCGAGTTTCTTTTATGAACCCTCCCCGTGCTTTATTACTGCTTTGAGATTCCAAACACACGGGTCAGTTTTTACCCTCGGCCGCCTAAGACGGTAACGCCCTCGTTTTTCCACACTTTTTCCCCGGTCTATTCATCTTCGTTTGAAACAACATCGCAAACGGTGAGTCTTGTGATGGATATGATTCGTTGCCCCTCCCCGATTTTAGAATACGTCGTCTTGAGAGATGAATCAACGTTTTCAAGCTTCTGGGTCGTCCTCTGAGCGTGGCGGAGCATTATTACCGCATCCACCTTAATGGAAGGGGCAACTATACCATTCCATCAGTGATATACTATATGACGGCTTTTCCATTAAAACATTCATCGATAACAGGGATCTATTTATATCTCGAAAACTAAAGAAAAACGCTGAGAATTATTTTACAAACATTAATTATTCTTAACCCCCCCCCCCCCCCCCAGATTTTCCTGATTTCCAAAAGTCGAAACTAGGCTTGGTAAAATTGCGATTTTCCAACATTTTCACTATTGAAATTGGGATTTTTCCAAGTCAGATCTGCTTGATGGTGCTTCTGGGACCCATTCCAGTCCAATTTTTCCCATAATTGCTAGAAATTTGCACCCCACTTTCTTACATTAGTTAAAAACCCGATAAATCGCGTTTTTGATCAGTTTTTGGTCCATAGCTTATTTCCGGGTAATGCGATTGGGCCGTATAGAAGTAGAAGAAACAACAAGTCCTCAAGTCCATGAGAAGATGAATGGATTTCTAAATCGATTCTAGAATCTTTTATGGCCTGTACGGTGTATGGACATTGGAGATTTTGAATCTACGCACCTTAAAATGTGATGCGGACTATGTTTGATGGAGTTATGATATTTTTTTTTTGCTATATGACAAACTATGCCAAAATCGGTCGCAATTGGATTTTTGAAATTTCTGGAGTTTTCGGTCATCTCAATAGTACCTAGTCCTCTCTCAAACTGAGAAATTCGGCATAACATACCGGTGGCCGAGAAACACTCAATGCGATTGATTCGTTAATAAGAAATGAGACCACATAACTAATATCGTCTCCCCTTTCCCGTGGGAGGAGGGTAACAGTCGCACATCATTACCTACCAGCTTAATCTCTAATGGCGGTCCCCCCTTACAAGACGGCGCATGGAAGGTTCCCTCGGGAACTGGGATGAACCCCTAACCACCGCAACAGCAATAACCCCAAGCAATGGAACGATTTCCAATGGGTTGTTCACTATATAAATCAATATAATCGACAATCTTCCCTCCCACAGTTGTTTCCCCTTAGGTGTTTGAACGGTCGCCTTTTATATAGGTTTCCCGTTTCCCCGTTCCCTTCAACCCCCCCGTTTTCAGCAACGTTCAATTCTGATAATAAAGGGAAGGAATTGAATGAATTCCGGGGCGGTCTTGTTCTTACAAGTCTGTATTATTACTGGGACGTATTGCGGGGAGCGATGTCTCCCGTCTGGGTATGAGAAAATTCCTACTATTGGGGAAGGAAACGGAACGACGAAGCCTAATTGGACCATGTTATGCAACAATGTGCTAAGCCCCCTCAACCAAACTTTTGTCAAAACAAGGTTGAGAACTACAGGCCGTAGACCTCCCATCTGGCTTAGACTGGGCCTGTAGCAGATACATTGGATCCTGTCTGCATTTAGTTGTTTGTATTATGTCCATACAATCGTAATCATGCCGTAAACTGAATGCATGTTTAATCCAATCTTCTTTTATGGTTTAATAATTGAAAGTAGACCAAAACGATTATGATAAAGTATGATGCACAGAATTTCCCGAAATAGCTATGTGTATCACGTGAATAAAAAACTTAATGTAATCATTTTCTTTTCTGTAGCACATTTTAATGGAATTCAAACAACACAATTTTCAGCATAAGTTCTACTTTTGAGTTTTGAATGACCTAGCTCATTTACTGGTTCATATACATGTATGGCTATTTTTGTGTATCAGAAGATTTTGAATGTCCAGGAGTCATTCAAAAATGTTTCAAAACAGATTTTGGTGAAACAAAATTTTTTAATATTATAATTTTCAAGTTTTTAGAACAATTGCTACAGTTGAATTTTGTTTTAAAACGAAAATTCTCTGATTGGTTGAAAACCTCGGCTTACAAGTTTAAGCTTATATAAGGGTATGCATTTACACATCCACAATAGTTGAAAACGTAAAATGCGAGTGGGAATTTTGATTATGGAAAGAAATCAATTTTTCAAAAATTGCTGAATATTGGATGAATAAACGAATTGGTTCATTAATTTATTTTAAAGGTAACGAGAGATGGATAGATATTTTGAAATATCTTGATATTTTGAAATTTTTCAGATAACAGCCCAACTCTCACGTTCCTTAAGATTTCATCAAAATTTGACGGAATTAGGATTGTATCCTGTAGGAATTAGGATTGTTACGATGATTTCTCATTTCCGCAGAAAATGGCAGTATCCATGGTTTTTTTGGCATTAGCTACCAATGGAGCTAACGGATTGATATTGATAAGCAGTCTTTAGATTGTTCTTCCAAGATTACCCTGAAAATGTGAGAACGATCGGACTTCTAAAACCTGAGAACACGGTGGTTGATTGAATTTACGTTGTTACTACTCTTAAGAATTCCCGTTTGAGTCTTCAGAGTATGTACTTACAGCGATTCCTGCTACTAGATCTGCTTATTCCTCCTCGATTGATTCTCAAACCGTTTGAGTTACAAAAATTCAATTTATTACTTTACTCGTCGGCAGAGTCAGTCTGCTGTTTCTGCGGTTCAGAACAATTCAGTGAAAGTACTTACTCCAACAAGCTCTATATTCTTATGCTCCACAGAAAGTACCTACCTCCTCCAACAAGCTGTGTAGCTGTTTCTTTTGTTCAGGGAAAACACTGGCTCTAGAGCAGCGTTGAGCAGCTAAATTCAGCAAGCTCTTAAGCAGTTATTGTTCTTTAGGAAAAGCACTTGCTCCAGCAAACATTTGTAGCGATTAGTTCATCTTCAGGTAAACACTCACTCTAGAACAGCTCTGTAACCGTTTTCGTCTTCAGGAAAACTGTTGCCTCAGAATAGCCGTGAAGCCGTTTTCTACCTTCGTGAAAATACTTGCTCCAAAATACCTTTATAGCTGTTTCTGTGCGGGAAAACACTTGCTCTGGAACAGCTGTAGTCGTTTTTCTTTCTTCAGGAAAAATCACGCTCTAGAATAGCTACTTTTTCCAACGGAAAGAACTGCTACATAAAAATATGTACGTGTTTTCCTCCCTTCAAGAATGAGGTTACATTCTCTAGCATAGATCTGTGGCTTCTTCCGTCATCAAGGAAAAGTACTTGCGCTAGCAGCTTACAGATTTCTCTTGCAGTGAAGCGCTATTGATATGATGGCCATTCGTTCATAAATTGTAGTTCTAATTTGTTCATGTAAGTTAAGTAAGAAAACCTCCCGTGTAAAATCCGAATAAATTAATTTTAGCAAATTAACTAATGCAGAGCTTACCAAATCTATCTAGTCCAGGGTCTAGTGATCCAAGAAAGATCCACCAATAATGAATGATCAAAGCAAGTCGTGGATTTATATGTCAGAGTTTGTGATTTGTAAGAATACACAATTTCAAAACTCCTTGAAAATACGGAAGTGCCTTTGGCTTCAGTTGTGTAAACATTGATGTATTGACCAATGAAAAAATAATATTACATATTGTTATCCAACGGAATCGACCCGCTTCAAGTATTTATCCAATCCGAAAAGCAATATTTTGTTCAATATTGGATTCTGGCAGATGGATATTTGTTATTCCTCGCGAGTTGGAAAACAGAAAATAAAAGTCCTCAGCGCGGGACTTGGAAGAGAAACAATATCAACTTTCTTAGGGACTTTCCCCTCGAGAAAAGGGGAGAAAAAAAAAGGAGAAGCCAATACAAATAGCCTATTATAGGTATGTATCTTTATTGGAAGGCC
This sequence comes from Creontiades dilutus, assembly GCA_031894815.1. Classification (NCBI taxonomy): domain Eukaryota; kingdom Metazoa; phylum Arthropoda; class Insecta; order Hemiptera; family Miridae; genus Creontiades; species Creontiades dilutus. The sequence goes on from JAVIWC010009699.1 coordinate 719,511, forward strand.
CGAAAGAGGGATAGGAGGCAAACACGGCTTTTCAAACAAAGGAGAAGACGTGATGGGCGTTACCTCTGTAAGTATCGCGGATTGACGGGCTCAACGGCAACCTCAACTCTCAGCTGGAATATCTCAGGGATAACAAAATGAAGAAAATAAAATACGTAGAACGGGTTGGTTCGGCATTGTGAGGTTGGTATCAGACGTTTCCGTTATTACTTCCTGGAAGGTACCTATATTACCGAGCTAAAAATAAGGTATTAAATCATTATACAAATGTCCAAAGGTTCATTACTCACGTATTAGTCAATTCTTCTAAGGAGGTAGGTTCCGGGTTGTTGTGTGGGTGTTGGGGGTGATTTCTTGGTTCACAGGTTGCGATTATTTGCTATGGGTAAATTCTGGGGATCTGGAGCCTCTCTCATTCGATGCTGTTTCCGAAGTTACCAGGGGAATTTTGCTTCATGCTTATGTCATCAAAATTCTCCAAAACCACGTTTCGGGTTCATAACATCTATGGGCGACATGTTTGTGGAGTTCATCGGCTAACCAGTACGTTTTTCGCATCTGGTCTAAGGACTTATGTGACCATTAAGGCGTACGGACCATAACATTAACGGAACTTAACGCACTCCATACCAAGTTTTGGTTCCTATACTAGGCCTAATTTTGAATTTGTCAAATTCGACTAAGAGAGCTCAAAAACTCTGTTTTAAAGTGTTTGACTTTCAAAATTTTCCATTCCTGAAGATTCAATTAATAATATTTTTTATTGAACAACGAAAAAGTAATTATGGAATAAAAAAAGTAAAATCACTAAAAACGAATTTTTTGTACCTATATTAGGCCTGATTTTGAATTGGTCAAACTCGTCTAGGACAGCTTGAAAACACTGATTTCAAGTATCTGACTTTCCAAATTTTCCGTTCCTGAAAATTCAATTGCTAATATTTTTTATTGAACAACGAAAAAATACCCCCTTTCCGCTGGGGGGTTAGCCCCCCCAGACCCCCCGTTGGCCCGCCCCACCACCTCAACATCATGATGCGGCTCTTGGGGCAAATAATTTGGAGACCCTTGGTCTGGGCCATTAGTGCCAATACAAGTAGGCACTGTTCAACGACTCCAAAGTACAATTAAAAGTTGGGTTGAAAGATAAGTATAGAATATTAGGGCCGTCGTCTACTGGAACCGGCTGCACAGCCGGCAGATCGTCCGACGCGCCGGCCGGCACGCCGGACGAAATTTCGTCCGAAAACGCGCGTCCACTGGAGCCGGTTTTTGTCAGTCCAGTTCGTCAGTTGCTAGTGAAATGTTACATGTGCTTTTGTGTCTCGTGACAAAGTAAGCAACATTATAATGGATTTTGATGATGTTATATTGTTTGAAAATAGCACAAAGCTATAGACGTTAATCCAGAAGATGCTGACACAATCATTAAATGCATATGTTTGTTGCATAACATTGTTATTGATAAAGAAGGATCTCAGATTTTACCCTCAGATGTTCCTGCGTCAACACAAACATGTGATCGTTTTGCTACCGTTGGTGAAAATAGATGTGTAAATGCAGCCTATTTCGTACGAGAAAAATTTAAGACATTTTTCATCAATAACACAAGTAGGCATTTAGTTTTGGTTTTGAGCATAAAATAAACCTCCTTCATAACTACCAAAAGTATAACTATTAAGATAAGTCTACTCCGCGTGTTTACAATTTTAAAAATTCAATACTGGCCTTGATTTAAAATGAGCCGAATAAAAAATATTAAATTTTGAATAATATAAACGACATGGTGACTCGACTAGGATTAATAATAATAAGCGATCTTTGTCCACAACTTCATTTGAATGTCTCGTCGATGATATCGTTTGTCCCGCATATCCCACAGTGCCACATTATCTTCTACTAAACTAATTAGTCTTTCACAACCCATTTTTAACTTAGGTTCATTATTGAATAATAAACGAAATAAGATATCCGAATAAATAAAAAAGAAAAGGTACTGTGTATACCCAAATGGTAAAAACTATCAAACCAATGTCTTATTTTGTGCAGAAGCAATATCGGTAACCAATTAAGCCTTTTTTTAGCTGTGAAATCAGTCCGATATCAAATTCCTGAGGACGTGAAGATATGACCGTTATAGGGGCCAACACATTAAGTAAAACCGTTATTTTCAATCTATTTTTCGAGGGAATTATTACCTATAACAAAAGTAGTGCCTATATTTTTCATGAGTAGGACATGGTACTCTGTTTTCAAGATTAATTCAAAGTGTGTTTTGTGAAGTTGCGTCAAAAAGTTCGAGTTCCCGAAGTTTTCGAGCGTCTAAAACTTCGAAAACACGAACTTTCCGGGCCCCGCGGCGACCGCCCAGGCGACCAGTCCTTTCCTGTCCGTCTTTGGGCGGGGCGGCCTCGACCAGTCCTTTCCTGTTCGTCTTCGGGCGTCGAGGCCTCGGCCAGTTCTCTCCGGTCGTTCGGGCGTGGCGGTCTCCGGCAGTCTACTTCGTTCCGTGTTCGCGCGAATACCGTTCTATCTTCATTTTACATTTATTGGGAACATGAATCTTCATGGATTGATACAATGGAATGCCAGAACATGCAAATACACAGGTAAGTACCAAGTATTTTCCTACTAAATCTCTAATAAAAGACCATATAGGCCGAGATTAAGTAGGTGCCGCATGTTTAGGAAGTCCCACGCAGTGATTGATCAATAGATGGATAATGTATTATCATTGTTCTTGGTGTAAGACCAGCTAAGCCCAAGAGCTGTTGGAAGTGACGGAGAGAACCGCGCGATTTGCTACATCGGGCTAGGTCAACCGAATACGTCCGAAAAATCCCAATTTATTCGGATCTAGAAATCCATCGGCCGTGCACGGCCGATGACGGCCGAATAGCTCTGATGCAGTGGACGCGCGTCAACTGGTTCGCTTGTTGTGGGATCATTCGGTCCTATTCGGCCGTGCACGGCCGATGTGTTTTCGGCCGAAATCGGTGCCAGTGGACACTTATACTTATTTCGCTTGACTTAGTTTACTCATGTTCGACTTAACTGAATCCCGAAATACTTCAATAGCCTAGTTTTCATTGTTTTTGGGTTACCGACAACCTCACAATAGATGTAAGTGAACCGTGAATAGCTAACTGCCTCAAACTTGGAATATCCGCAGACTTCATGGAACTTGAGCTTCAAGTTGTATGAGCCACCAGTGAATTGAGCGGGGCGAAGGAGGCTGGATGCTAATCGCGTTACCTTGATACGAACTGGTGACCGCAAACCAACCGTATTAGCCAACTTGTTCTACCCCCTGGTGAGTGTTTAGCTCAGGAGGAACTCGGGAAGGACTCTAACCCAATCTTCGCTGCTGACCTGTCCCACCTTAAGTTCTTGTTTCAGGGTTTAAACTAAGTTTGCAATCTGGCGGCCTGAAGGTTTGAAGTCCTTTGCTCGGATTGTGGTCTTTAGAAGTTGTTTCGGTTGTATTCGATAACTGATACCTGAGGCCACCGCCTAAAATAATATCCTGGTTCACGTCTTGTTCGGTCAAGCCTAGCACAAATCATTTCCCAGCATCAAATTGTTGCCCAGTCGATTATGCAAATATTTTTTCAAATGTTGAACAGTGGAATACGCCGCATGAACGATGTCTATCAAATTTGTATATTATTCGTCATCATGCACCTAAAAATGCCAAACGTGGGAATTCTGACCATGATTATATTCCACAGTTCGACTACTTTACTCCAACGGGGCTATATAGAAATCAACAAATGGTCTTTTTAACAATTTTTCGAATTAACTGAAGTTTTAAATGGTTTCAAACATAAGTAATAAACATTTTCTTCAAGGAAATCCGTTTTAAGGCATTCTGATGCAAATCCTGGTTTTTAATATTTTTTCAACATATAAAAATACGTGTGTTTGCTATGTGCTTAAGTTATCTCAATTTTTAGCATCATCCGGTGAAATCGAGGATTATGAATATAAGCGTTCAAATCGAGCAATTAACGTAGCTTCCCGTTCGACGAGCGGTACCATACAGAGATCCTTATTTATTGTAATATTTCACACTAGTCTAAAGGCGAGAGGAGTCATGCTGATAAAAATGCAGCAAATATAGAGTTGGGATGATCCATTTGACGCTAGCTGGTGTGTTGATAGGTCCTTGCTATCGAGTATTGAAGCTTCTAAAGGAACAGGCGCTCTTAGAATTTCGTCAAAACCAGGGTTGTCAAATAGTAACAGTTTTTCGCTGATTGAGTTATCTCTTAGTTTGTCATAATCTTCGATGCCCAAGGACAGACCTGGTGGCCTTAGATAACTAAATACAAGAGGAATGAACTGCGGCAAGCGATATCTGAGCTAAAAGTTGTGCATCCCGTCAGGAGTGCTTGTTGGTATCACCACGAACTACCCCTCGGGCTTTTTTCCTTACTGATATTAATTTTATAGGGTCAACTCCTTTCATCCCTCCTCACCCCCCAACTTCCTTCCTCTTAGGGGCGGAGTCGGGTAGGCCTACCCATCTACCCACCTTTTAAATTTAGTTTATTAGTTTTTTTCTCGTGCTCCCTTGGAGGAGAGTTTAAAAAAAAGTGTTCCAGTCGCACGAAAAATCGTTGAACTCCGGTAACTGTTTGAAGCGTCCAGGAAATTTCCAAGATGATTTTTTTTAAATATACTTTTTTAACACAAAAACACCCCCAGGGAACGCACTGCGGACTATGTAAGATTCAAATTCATCAAGACCTCATCTTCGGCCAGGAACTGTTTAACAGACCACTTCATGCCGAGTTCTTGAAACATAATTTGTTTAAATCAGTCCTGCTTCCTTCTCTGTCCCTACCGGTCTTGGAAGATTATCTTCTGTTGGACGCCTTCAACATATACAGTTACAGAAGTCCAATTTGTCTCCCTTTCAAGCATTTTGGCTACTATCATCTCTGGAGTCATCTTCTGAGATGACACATTCAGGTCATTTGCAGGTAAGAAGATAATATTGGAACAATTGAATTAGTAGTTCTTGAAGTCATAGCACAGCCGTCAGTTAGTTTTATGCAATAAAATACGGTACCAAGGAGATGTTATTATGGAATCTATATTTAATCTTCATTCACCTACAGTATTTCATAAAGTCTTTATTTCTTATTTTTAAATTACCACCTACTCTAGTTTCAATTTGTTCATTATTGAGCTCTCTCAATTATTTTCGCCCAATCAAGTGATGCCAAATAAGCCTTCCAATAATTCGGACTGTTCTTTAGTGAAATTCGTCGCAGAGGGATCTAAAGGGTGTACGACGCCCATAGCCTTCGCATTTGCAAAGGAAAAAAACCTATCTGGGAAACGACCGTGGAACTGCGCCAGTTAATAAAACCCCTTTTATGAGCCACCCGGAGCGTTTCGTAGGCTGTAAAACCTCCCGGGGAAAACTATTAAACGGAGCTTTCGGAGGCTGAAAAGGGAAGCGATTCCTTACTGATCAGCTTCGGGACTTGGAATGTGACGGAAGGTCCGAATGGTGTCCTTGAAACGAGAGCATGCATTTTATGCGACGTCAATGACAGAATCTCTAAATTTAGGTGATCCTATGATCATTATTCTATTATGTTAGTCGTTTTTGTTCTGGAATTACTTGTGATGGGAATAGATAGTTCCTTTTTCCTATTTCATGAAACTACTTGCGATCTTACAAACAACTCACCATCTAGTATTGACAATCCTGGCGCCCTTTTTCTTGCACCACCCCATAGTGGGGCGAAATGAGGTTCTGCGATGAACAAAAACTTTTATGGGAGATTTAGATCGGAAATTTGTTGCTGGTTGCGAATATACCCAAAACGGCTTCTTAACGACCTTTGGTGTAGGTTTAGTTGGTTATAATTTAACATATTATGTTCTAGTCAACCCGATCGTATCACACCCAGAGACGCTGGAAAAACGTGGTTTTAGATTTTTTTAATGACATAGGTGAGTAGAGTGTCATTTTCTAGTAATTTTGGAAGAAAAACCAAAACCAAATGGGACATTATTCAGATATTTATAAATTCACCCATTGCAATAATCGCTATTTCCGAACCTAAAATGAACCCCAAAAGCCTCACAATGACAATCATTATTAAAAAAATAATGAACCAAATTGTCAATATTGGCAGTGTTTTTAAATTATGTTTTCTAATTTACGGTCGGAATAACCTACCATACACTTTTTGTTCAACATCAACAAAGTGGTTGAGCATTAAATTTTGGCTTCTACTGGTCATCAGAAATCGTTAAATATACCATAAAATAAGGGAGTTACCGTGTTTCTAAGTTTTTCGTACAGGAAAAGTCCCGTTGTCATGCATTTTTCCAATGTTCAAATCTTCTTTTTGCTTCAGTTCCCTCCAAGTATCAGCAACGAAATTGTCTCCACATACTCAGCAAGATGTTTGCATCGAAGCATCAAAATCAACTCCCTAACAAATCACCACCATTTTTCGAGAGGTACAAATATTTGGAAGCAAACTAAAGGATATTAGGTACCTTTAGAAATTGCGTGTATAAATGCCATAAACATTGGTTTTGCCTATTCCCGAATCCGATGCTGTAATTTGGTTTCCTTACTATGAGGCTCATATTGACCAACTCTAGAGAGTCCATCCACACTTCCTGATTCATGTGGGTTACAAGTTGGGCATCCCCTCCACCAATTTTGATTACCCGTCGCAGCTGGTGAGATATGAATTGATGCCACTTCGATTGCGAAGTTCTATGACCTGTCTTCTACGCAAATTAATTCGTGTCCAGCTGGATTGCCCCTGGGTTCTTTCTAGGGTCAATTTTCTAGTTCCACAGGTTCGCACAAAGAATGCTGCTCTTTTCTCAATTTATTTTTTCACCCACTAATCACATGTACCACCGACCCCTCTACGAAATGTTACGTATTGCCAACTTACTGCTTCAAACCAATCCCGATATTGACCTTTCCCCCTGTACTTTATCTTCAATAAAGCGGTATTTTTATTGTTAATTATTTTCTGTACACTGGAGTCAATTTTCTTTCATTTCGATTGTAATGAATCTCTTTCACTCTTTCCCCCACCCCTCCTGTTGGGCAGTACCTGCCTGATTAAACTGTTAATTGTATTCATCTATATTTGCCAGTACGAATAACGTGGCGCCCTGGGCACCGAGGGTTTGAGGGGAACGAAAAAGCTGACACCCTAGCTAGGGAAGGTGCTGCTTCTCTCCCGGTGGGTCCAGAACCCTTCCTGGTCTCTAAGGAGAGTTTTCTTCGGGGAGGGGGGGGGGAGGCTTTCCAAATGAGAGAGTAAGAGGAGTACTGCCTGGTTGCTCCGTGTTTGGGGGCAGAGGCAGGCAAAGCAGTTTTTTGACTTCTTCAGGAAGAGAGCTAACGATCTGCTTAGCCTAGGAAGAAGAGAGATACGTATAGTAACCACTTAGATACCATCTCCACAAAATGGGCGAATCTGACACCATCCTCTGCTGGTTCCCTGGGGCAGAGGATGAAACTGCGTGTCATATGATCTGCTACTGCCCTGTGCTAGCAAAATAGCGTTTCCTAACCTGGGGACAGTATTGCATTGATCCTCGGGTTATTAAAACGGGAGAGGCTAAGAATCTCCTCTCCAAAATATGGTGGGGAGGGATGGAACATCCAGCTTTGTCCTGGAGTCGACGACATTAGGTCGTCACAACAGGCTGGGATGTCAATGCCTACCGAGTAATTACCATGCAGTTAGTGCTTGGGTCCCAGGCAGTTCCTGCCGATTGGTGCAAGTGCTGTACTCTGGGCTTATAGTGTTGGTTCGGTAGGGTGCAGTAAAATGTGCCTGGGAAGGAGTTGGAGGTAACGATATCCTTCTCCAGCCAGAATAGGCCTCAATGTATAAAAAATAAGTATGCCTATATTGGGACTCGCAAGTTTTTTGATAAATAAATGAAGCAGTTGGCCCTAAACTAAGGTGCCTAACGTATTTTCGCTCTTATCTAACCGTAGCTCTCAAATTTATTCAAACATCTATCGATTGTTTTTAAATATTGTACAGAAGTTTGACGGAGTTGACGATGTTTTCTCTCAGGTTGGCGGTTTAAAATTACAGTCTAATTCTCCTCACTCGTCAAGACAAACCGAGCAGGTCGGTAACGAGCCGGCTCGTAATGAGGGAAGTTGACACTCCACTTGATTGAAGTAGGTTCTTCGAAATCCGGCTCAAAAAGCTCCGCAGAAGGGGGGTGAGCCGGCAGCGCGATGTCGAGTCTAAACATTTTCCCCCGGCCCTATTGTGCTTTTGAAGGCTAGAAGGCCCCCTTCCCCACCGGCACTTCTTACTTCATCCCACTTTAGAGTCCTCTTACACCCCGCTCGTAATGATATTCAAGTCACTTCCTTCAAAAACCTCAACGCAGCTTGAGAAGAAAATAGCGTCTTTCCCAGAGGACGAGATCTAGCGCAGAGGAAGTGTGGAAAGCAAGCTCCTCTATTAGGCCACTCTGTCATACCTATGAAATTCGATGCAGGGCTGCGTTTCGACTAATACCGTTTTTTGTTCAGTATTTTCAAGAACGGAACAATGGAAAAAACACGTTACGCAACGTTAAAAATCGTCACAAAAAGCTATCACGGTACTGCTTAATCCTTTAATGATTTATCACGTAAAGCCAGTTTTTACTTGATTATTGTTAAGCATTGGCTGAACAGTAATGGACTGTGTTTGAATGTCGAAAACTTCTAATCGTCTAAGATCGTCTGAATTGACTCTTATTCAGTCTCCTAAACACCCAACCCAAGTACTCAACTGGCAAGGCTTCACGGTTTTAATTGTTCTATGCACCAGACTGAACGTGACTGTGACAGCTCACCTTTTCCTGACACTTGTGACTATTTCTGGGTCAGGATTGATTGTCATTTGAAGTTTAAATACCACTTAAGTTCCTTGATCACGTTGCTTGAGGAAATTGCCGTGCGTAAAGTTGTTCTTGTGTTTTTACCAATGAATTTTTTTATGCCGAGTTTACTTAACTTTAGATGGTTCGGTTATTATTTAAGGTATCGTAGTGTGGAGTAGGCTTTATAAAACTAAGTGAAACCTTTGCAGACTGTCCAAAATGCTTTGATTAAAGTAAGGTAGGTAAACCTCTGCGGTATCCTACTGTACTTATTTACAAGAACTTTAATGATTTGTAAATAAGCAGGGTTTTCTGCTTTCCAGTTGGTTGTATGTATCTTGTTTGCCACCTTCTCTTAGATAACAAAAGCTGATATCTATATATTTTGCAATATACTGTATATCAAGATAAGCTGAAACCCACGAATGGAACAACTGAAATTTAATAAATAAATCACATACCAACGCTTCACTTGCCCGCAAATGTTTATTATCTGAAAAGCTGGATGAATTATGAAAAGCTCGTTTCAAAATTAAGTTTTAGAAAAATGACGACATTGCAATTTAATCAGTAGATTCTATCGACACAATTCATTCGCCGAGTGTTACAACGTTCTTAAATATTCATATTCGTATTAACATGCTTTTTTCGTCTTGATGTTCTTTCGGTCTGACAGGGCTCGTTCGATTCATCGAAATGATGTCTATCAATAACAAACATGAAAACGCTTTAGTTATTTTATAACCTTCTGATATTCTGATCTTTGAATATTTTAGCTCATTGATTTCAACTTTAAGCTCAACCCCAACTAGATCCCACGTGTGTCTAAACGGAGTTTCATTAACTTTGGTTCGGTTGTTTCGTGAAACATCAGATGTTTCACACAGATTCTGTGGACGGTGAAAGGGCGGAATTTCCTTATACGGTTTTTGGATTCCCCATATCTTGAAACGTAAAACAATATTTTGAGGGGTTAAATATTTGGTCTCCCGAGTCCCGAAAGACGCGGGTGGTGACACCGCGAAGCACTTATATCGAGATATCCTAATCTAGCTACTCCATGGCATTATTCCCTCACTACACCCCCCGCCCCGTTGAACTTCTTATATAAATAAATTGATGTATACAGTTCAGTGATCACGCCAGGACATGGTCGCGACTATAAAATGTGTACTATTTGCCGTCTTTCGTTTTAGCTCCGATATTGCTTGCTCTGGGTCGTTTGTATTATTATCATTAGAAAGTCGTATTATTTTGGTCAGCTAGATCTGATCCGTGTTAGAGGTGGGTAGTGAGTGAGTGACCTTGTCTCAAAGAACTTCTCTTCCAAGTGAACTTGTCCCAAATGACCTGGAAGTCCTTCAGTTCATCACAAGACGTTTGCAGGTGGCAAACGTCTCTTGCTGTGGAGTCTTGGCTCAAGATAACCGTTCACTCTCCCCACCTAACAACCTGGGCAGGTCGCCATTCCTTTACAGCAGATTCTACTATACAAATAAAATGTATTCATGAGGACTCGGAAAATGACGTCGTTTTGGCACCTATCGGTAGTATCTCTGAGTAAAACAATAATAGATACCTCTGAGACACTGTTAGGAGTACAGTAGACGTCTGTCATCTACCGAACCCTGACTGTACACGAAGATAATAGAGGTCCCATTCATTCCAAAGTCAATTGCGGAGTGAAATGGTGAACTTCTCCCACTGACCTTGTCTTTGGACTGAGTGACCTGCAGGGAGTCTACTCCCTCAGGTGACCTGGGTTGACACACCTCTAATCCATGTCTACATTGTCACTGACGAGACGGAAATCCAAGTTTATAGAAAACCCTCGAACTTGACAGCAACGATATTTGAATTCTTCCCCACGTCACTAGGCATATAATGCAATCTCACTCTTTTCATGTCTCAGCCGCTGGATGACTATGTATCTGTCATGTGCTTGGAAACCATATAAAGACGTAACAGGTCGCACTCCATGACTAACTCGGACTTCATTCGAAAAAGTGTTAGCATCCTGGAATCGTTTCAGAACGGGTTAAAATGGATTCCATTGAATAACGAAAGTTGAAAAATTTTGAACCATCAAAACAGCTTCATTTTCTCCTAAAAATTGGCCAATAGTGATATACATGAAAATTGTGAGCACTGGGTGATTTTTACGGTTCTAAATCCCCGCTCAAGGCTTCTTTCAGTAAAGCCGAGGAAATCCGCAGCCACTTTCCACCTCGAACCGACGCAGAAAAGAAAAACTAGCTGAAAGCGAAAGTTGTAATATTAGGAAATCCCGTAGGAAAGGGCCGAAAACCCTCCAAACTACTGAAACAACAGGAAACCTTTGAGCCAACTTTGCACTTTCTTCACAAAAAAGGAAGCCGGTACGGGTAGCAGGAGATTGAGAGGGTGGGGGTCCTCGCGTAATTTATCAAGATAGAAAACTAAAAGTATTCTTTGAAGGGAAAAAAAGAAGCAAAAAAAGCCATTCCCCTTACCGTTTTCAACTTGCATCTCCTAGACGGTATCTAACCGACCCACTTACCGGAGTAATGAAAGAAGTTTAAATCACAGCGTGTTACACGCAAAGTTCCCACTTAACTTTATATTTTCGGAAAGGAGCCCTCGTAGAAGTCTACGGGAAAACAAAGTCTTGGTTTAGGAGAATGCTGTTTACCAACTCGAGTTTTGAAAGGTCAATCATATGGGTCGCAGTATGTTAGGTCGTTTAACGTGGTAGTTGGTGGGTCGAATTTGGGAAACAATTTCTGGAGTGTGAGATTGACGGTTCTCAAGAGGATGTGCTTACATCCACCGCACACTGTAATCCCATCAGTCTGAAGGACACAACATGAAGAAAAAGTCATTTGAAACATACAGAAACTCTCAAGGTGTTAAATGAGATACATAAAGGAGTTGACAATTGATTTCCCAGAGCTTCTGAAACATTGACAGTTCCCTAGAGAATATGCTTACATCCACTGCACACTGTAATTTCATCAGTCTAGGAGGACGAAAAAGTTGAGGATCAGTTAGATAGTTAGTTGGAGGTTCCAATTTGGGAAAGAGCTTCTGATGTATGAGATTGGCGGTTCCCTAGAGAACATATTTACATCCACCGAGCACTGTAATTTCATCAGTCTAGGAAAAAAAAGTAAAAAAATGAAGGTCATTGAATCTTACAGAAACAACCGAGGTACGGACTAAGTCACTCGCGACGAAGTTGTGGAAACCCATTTCAAATAAAAACGGCGTAAGATGGAACGTTGTCTATATTTCCACGAAAGTAAAGAGTTACACTGTTGAATCGATTCCGACGGTTAGGTCATCATCAGTAACAAAAATGAACTGAAAGTACATCACAGAAGGCATATCTTATATAGGATCAAGTGGAAGGAGATTGAATCCTGAAAGGGAGGTATGTTGGATGTGCTAGAAAAATTCGAAATTGTTAAGAGTGATAGGTCTGGAAAATGTTTAAATTATGTCATTCCTCATAATATTTCACCATTATTGGGTACTTTCTTGCAATAAGTTTGGCTCCGCCTCTCCATAATGATACTATTTGTGCCCCTTTCACTTTGTAAGCCTTGAGTGGCATTGGTTGGTCCTCCCGCCCCTTTCACTTCTTTGAGCCAATAGGATTCAATCTCCTCTCACTTGATCCTATATAAGATATGCTTTCTGTGATGTACTTTCAGTTCATGTTTGTTACTGAAGATGACCTAACCGTCGAAATCAATTTAACAGTGTAACTCTTTACTTTCGTGGAAATATAGACAACGTTCCATCTTACTCCGTTTTTATTTACAACCGAGGTGTTGAATGAGATACATAAAGATTTGAAAATTTATTTCCCAGAACTTCGAAACTTGAGATTGACAGTTATCTAGAGAATGTGCTTCCATCCACTGCAAACTGTAATTGCATCAGTCTAGGAGAGAAAAAAGTTCAACGATACCAGTTTTTCTGCTACCGTGATTAACAAAATCCAATCACTAAGAGCTGCATTTTTAAATTTTAACGAGGATTATTTCCGTTATGCTATTGGTGTTTTTTGGGGTCTACTAACGTGAAACCGCATTCCCAGGAGGCCATAATATACAAAGACGACACGGGTCTTTACCGACGTTTTCCTTCCCGTAACCAGCCGTACGCGACGTCTGAGAACGTAATCCCTTTGAGTTGGGGGATCCGCAGTGAAAAGCTGAGGTTACCTCCACATCCCCGAGACGAGGTTTACCCCTTTAATTAAGATGCTCCCTGGTGATACGGCCGCATTCATCTTGAAGGCTCGCGGAACGTTGAATGGGTAGCGTGAAACTGCACGAACAAGTAATGGTACCCACATAAAGTTGACGAGACGGTCTTTTCGCGTCTGCCTGAGAATTCCTCACCAATGCACCTTCTTCAACTGATGTTGGTAACAACGTCTGGAGTTCTTCAGCTCGGAAAGTTGCAAAGAAGTTAAGCGTCATCAATACCGTCATTAACTCGACAGTCACTGGATGGGGTATCATTACTGCTCCAGGAATTTTCTCTTAAATGAAAGGAAGGAAAACAAACTGTAAAATCACCACACCATGGCTCGTCTTTTGTCTAACAGATATTCATTCTACGAAGATCTCTGATCTATGGTTTATAGCTGTAAAAAGGCCAGTACATTCATCAAACGGTCTCTTGGGTCATTTTGTTCGGTAGATCCCCCAATGGCTGGTATTCTCTTGTGCTGATGCCTTGGTTTCCATTAGCAGCTCGAAAATCCTACCCACACCTCATACACCTTTAATGAAAGGATTCAGTTCCTCTGTCTTCCACGGCAAATGTGTAGCTCCTGCGATGTTGCAGGAACTCCCAGTAACTCTGAGAGGGGCTCCAGGTTCTCCTTGATGTCAGCTTCTTGCGGAGAGCCATGCAGGTTCCATCCTCAGATCATATTCATGTTCATTCTGGATACGTCCGTTTGTGTCGAAATAGGAAGGTGGTGGTTTACTACTAACCAATGGAATAAAAATTTGGCATCTGTACCCTGCATTACTTCTGAAATATCAACCAGAGTGTTGCGAAATGACAGACTCTGATGCGTTCAAGAATGGGTTATGACTCGAATGATTTTGTATTGAAGTTGTATTTAATTCCGTATTTTTACAGTATGTAATCAAATGTTTAAATTTGATCATTAGCTAATATTATATATTAGCTTTTATATTATAAACTAGTGTTACACCCAATCCACTGAATAATACGTTCGTGACTCAGTCTTCCAACGAAAAGAGTGTTAATTCAAACTATTAACCGCTGCTTAATTTTGTCTATAGAATTTACGTGACTACACAAAATTAAAAACGCTGCGAATTCTTCCACTGGGGTTTATTATTCAATTGGCTTGCGTTCATGATTTGAATTTCTACTAATCTTTGGAGTGTGCGTGTTTCACAGGATGAAGAGATTATTGAATTTCAGGAGGCACACAAATATGATCAACTGATCAATCCAAATAGGTATTGTGGTTGAGAACAGATTTACGTGCTCTACGCCTATCTCCTGAAATTCAATAATCGCCCTATCCTGTGAAACACGCACACTCCAAAGCTTAGTAGAAATTCATGAACGCAAGCCAAATGAATGAAATTGAATAATAAACCCAGTGAAAGAATTTGTAGCGTTTCACCTACATTTACGGGAATGCTCCAACCCGTGTATCGGCTACAAAGCCTTTTAGGAGTTCACTCCAGTATCCACATTACTACATCACTACGTCACTAAGTAACTGATATCAAAACAAATACAATAATAAACCAAAATAACGCAAATGTTGGCAGCATGAATCGGGCCATCGATCAGGGATGGTTTGACCTACAGACCTGGGGAAGGGCTCATTCGATTCCTCGTAGAGTGTTCTTCAAAAAGAGTACAAAATTTAGGCCGCTTCGACTTTTTTTGAGGTTTTTAGGGATTTTACAAAACGTTGACAACCCTTAAAGGGCACTTTAAATTAAGTGAGAGAGCTGGCTTAAGAATTGGGACGTCGCCGGACCAACATGGATTTCTCCTGAAAATTTCAGATCTTTTGCTCCAGCCGTTCAGGAGAAATCGAGCGTACGGCGTACGGCGTTTTTATTGCAGATTCGGATTCTACACCCTCTGAAACGTAAACCATGAAATTTTCAGGGGGGGTTAAAATTTTTTTTTCAAGAGCGATTACTATGGTTTATTGTTGAATAATAAACCAAAATGGTAACCTGATTCATAGGTATTCCAGGAGTGAGATTAGAACGACAAACCTTCTGCTTAACGTCTCAAATATGCACCACAAACCCAGTCAGCGAGATGTAGCCCACCAATATTAAACAAGTAGCATTCGAGAATTACCTAAAACTAAATAGCCCACTATCTTACTCAAACACACTGTCAGCGTTCTCTGTTCTGATCTATCTACCACATAAACTGCTCAACAGACGTTAGTTTAGAGGTGTTTATGGTATTGATCATGTCAAAACATGAAATACACTAAGCCTCTTCTGAACTCGTGTATAAAATTTCCGTTTCTCATGTACGATCACTTAGCAAAGACAACTAGCCGAAGATACAATGCTATTAGGTAATCACAATTCACTGGGCAATAATTACGCCTAGTTACTAATTGAATTTGAAACTGGAAACTTTACTCACCAACAACGGAGGAAGTGCGTAGTTCGAAATTCGCTGCCTCTAATTGTTTCGTATTTCCTGTTTAATCCAAGGGAATAAGAATAGTCAATTCTTTATTCACTTTAAAATATTTTCAGACGAACTCTCTATACTAATACAATAGAATGGTTGATGTAAAGCTTCTACTCTCGAGGTTTATGGAAAGGTTTTGAACTGCTGTACTCATTAACTCTCGGGTGACGAATGACTTCCATATTCCAAGTCCACTAGAAATTACTCACCGTAATTGCCCTACTTTCACAATTTCTCGATTGGGTCCCATCTAGACTAGTGCCGTGAAGCCCGATAAGCACGTGATAATCGGCTATCTTATCGATGGGGAAACTTCTCGTCCTCAATCCTCCACCAATAAGGGTAACACCAGACATAAATTCATACACAATAATATCACCAACAAAATGATAAGTTCATGTCAAATTAGCATAATCCTATTCCAGGGTCTCTCATTAACATAATGAACCTTTTTGAAATCATTTGTAGCGCTGGTTGAAGGAGTGCACTTATGACAGAAACTGTCGGATTTCGCTCTTAGTGGAATTCGTCGGAGAAATTCAATTTGAATTCTTTCCACACCTTATATCGTGTCCGAAGAAGACCAAATATCATAAAAACCCATGGTGCCACCTGATTAATAAACCTTTTTCAATCTTTATACGTTATCCACCAGGAAGCAGGGTGTAGTTTCACGAAGGCTGGAATTTTTCTATTCATTTATTCATTTTTATTCCGACGTTTCGTAGTGATGAAACACTCCATCATCAGGGGATCTGGGGACAACATGTAATTTAATATTATTTATAACACCCCACACCATAGGGTTTTACACTATAATATTATTATGCCTAAGAACAAGTAACCTTTTTCTTATATACTTACAATTTATTTTGGACATCCATCCTCGTCATTATTATTAGCAGCTGTCTGCTCACTGCAGTCAATTGGTTAAAAATGAATCCTAATTTTAAAAAACAACCAAACCATTAGCATCATACATACTAATAACTAAATATTTAAAATTACATTATTACTTTAAAATATTACCTTTTCGTTTATCCAGCTCTTATAACCCTGCCTGATACACTACAGTGATCAACAATATATTATTAATATAACATTTTAACTTTTTCAATCTCAAAATGGCTAGTTAACTGAGAATCACCCTTCAACGCGATTCCAATATTTCGACCTTTCCGAACTGTGAATGGTTGGTTTTACTATGATCCGGACGGTATTATTAAACTGATAAAACTAATTTTCACTTGAATCAAACGGAAAATGCATCTTCATATTTCAAAAGTGTCCTTACTTCTCAAAATTTGCATCGCCAAACACCTTGGAGTAGATTGAAAAATAAGATGAAAATTCAGAATTAACTAGCGCTAATATGGAATAGGTTTCCAAAGTTTCATAAAATTGAATAAAAATAATTTTTGAATTTAGTCGTTTCAGGGATTTTCAGCCATTTTTTCATATTTGCTACCGCTACAAATTTATTGATAGACATGACATTTGTAAGGGCAATTTTTGGCATCCATGTGAGTATTTGGGGCAGAAACCGATTCATTCTGTGTCATAATAAAGGTTTTATTCAGTTTTGAAGTTAAAAACTCATTTTCTCAGATTGCAACTCTTTTGACATAGCTGGTTTTTGACATTTCATGTCTTTGCTATGGTACACAACCAAATTGTCGTTATGTCACGTTA
Organism: Creontiades dilutus; assembly: GCA_031894815.1. Taxonomy (NCBI): domain Eukaryota; kingdom Metazoa; phylum Arthropoda; class Insecta; order Hemiptera; family Miridae; genus Creontiades; species Creontiades dilutus. The sequence goes on from JAVIWC010009699.1 coordinate 736,815, forward strand.
CGTTACGTAACGAAATATGCTCAATGATTATTATGATTCGTAGAAGTGAGGTAGGTAGGTACCTATATGATTATAGCTGAAATTTGGCTATATGATTATTATGATTTGGCTAGTAGCCTCCTTAGGACGTGAACAATAAGGTGCAGAGGGTTTTGATCAACTGAGTGGCTCCTGAAGCTAACTTCTTTCCTATCAACTGTGGAAAGCTGAAATTTGGCTGGTAGCCTCCTTAGGACATGAACAATAAGGTGTACAGGGTCTTGATCAGCAGAGTGGCTACTGAAGCTAAAAATATGAGTTTAATTTTTGTTTTCTTTATATTGTAAAAAATGTAATTCACAGAGGAAGACAAGATTGCTAGAAGATGGAAGGGAAGAAGGAGGGAGGGGAAAGACATGAAATGTCCTAATGCGTTGCAGACTTGTATGCAAGAATTTTAAAATACAAATTTATAGAAATTTTCTTTGTGGAAATCCGTTCTGACGTATTCTGAATTGATTCCTGGATTTTAGCGCTTTTATACAGGGTGTCTTGAGAGTTATGCACAATCCGATTCCTGCGTGTTTTACAACTCATTTCCGACCAAAAATGCCTCGTGGCAATTTTTTGCCAGAGACCTCGTTTTCGAGCTATTCGCGATTTAAGATTTTCTTCGTGTTTTCGATGTTAAGTCATTGAAACTGTCATAACTCCCTCAATTTTGTGAGATAGCTCAAATTTGATGACACCGTTGAAAAGAGCGTTACATTTTCTATCCATTTGATGTCAGAAAACATTTTTTTTTTTATTGCATTGAAGATGTGCGATTGCTGCGCGAAATGGCAGTTTTGTCAAAATCTTAAAATCGGCTGTTTTCCATCTCGCCTAGAAACCCCATGAATGCTTGACGCAGAACTGTGCAGGCCTGCTAAAACGCGCTCCAAAATGTCAGCTGTCCAACGGTGTAGTCGTTTTGGTTTTTAAAAATATTTTTAGTTAAGGAAATGGTGTTTAACTGCAGAAAAACGTGTATTTTTCCCTGTACCCTTCATGTGACCATTACCATTTTCTCTTTTTGACGGTTTAGCAGTCAAGAAAAGTTAGGGAAGGGGGTGGGGAGGGGTACATGAGGGAACTCAAAATAATAAGCCTCTGTTAAATAATTTGCGAGTATTCGTTCCAAATTAGTTGTACGGCCGAATCATGGTAGAGGCGCTTATCTCCTAACTCCCTACATAATACACTCATTTCTGGGAATTCATTGTTTTACATTTCCATCTAGTTTTCATTTTAGCCACCAGTTGGTTAATGGAAAAACGCGAGATATGAGGCCTTTTCCTCCCGCGAAAAAAAAAGTCCGAAACTCCTCACTTTAAAAACTCCTCCTAAGAATAGACGGTTATTGTTCCTTTGACGTGGAACTGCTGGAAAAAAAGATGTTGAAAACGGCGGGAATTTTTCCCGTTTTTTTTTCTCCCGGGAGGCAGAAAGGGCTTGGTGGGAGAAGGGCAGGGTTGTGTAGGAGCAGAGGTGAAGGGGAGGGGGATGTTGGTGATTAATAGGGCGGCATTCCGGTGCTCCGTGCTGGAGCTTTATCTCGAGTGCGCCCGTGGGAGTCTTGCGAAAAAAAAAAAGAAAAAAAAAACTAAAAAAAGCCCCCAGCTACCCGACCTGGGGAAGGCTCAAGCGCTTGTAAAGCTACTAAAACAATGTCGGGCTTCGACGAGGTATTAAACCCCGTCGGTATTAACCAGATAACGGTAATATAACGGTCATCGACGGTATAAGTGCCGGTAGAACGCGAATTTTACGGTAAAATAATGAATGTTGCCGTTAGTCGCTGGATAACTCGAGAGTGGGTATGTACTTCCCACACCAAACAAGATGATCGCTACACATTAGGGCCATTTTCACCAAAAATCCCTAGCCACGGTTAAAGTAAATAACCGTCTAGTAAGGCAGTAATAGTTTTAAAGAATCAGAGATTTGAAAGCTGATTTAAATCCAATTTCTTCAATATAATCAACGGTTATACTGACATCAGTAGGGATGGGTATCTATTGATGAGAATAATCGATGTATTGTCTCAAAACCAGATTGTTTTTAAATCGATGTTATTTTGCCTATATTCATTGGTAATCGATTAAGTGCCGGTTTCACCGAAAATCCTTTTGGTTTATTATTCAATATTAAACCATTGTAATCGCTCTTGAAACAAAAAATTCTAACCCCCCCTGAAAATTTCGTGGTTTACGTTTCAAAGGGTGTGGAATCCGAATCTGCAATAAAAATTTTTCCGTCCGTCCGCCGTACGCACGATGTCTCCCAAACGGCTGAAGCAAAAAAGCTGAAATTTTCAGGAAAAATCCATCTTGGTCCGATGACGCTCCAATTCTTGAGCCAGCTCTCTCACTTAATTTAAAGTGCCCTTTAAGGGTTGTCAAACTTTTGTAAAATTCCTAAAAACCTCAAAAAAAGTCAAGGCGGCATAAATTTGGACTCTTTTTGAAGAACTTTCCACGAGGAATCGAATGAACCCCTCCCCAGGTCCGTAGGTCAAACCATTTCCGATCTATGGCCCTATTTATGGTGCCAACATTTGCGTTATTTCGGTGTATTATTGTTTTTGTGTTGATATCAGTAACCTAGTGACGTATTGATGTAGTGATGTAGTATGTGGATACTGGAGTGAACTCCTAAAAGGCTTTGTAGCCGATACACGGGTTGAAGCATTCTGATAACCATAAAAAAAAAAACGCTGCAAATCTGATCAACTGATTAATCCAAATAGGTATTTTGGTTGAGAACAGATTCACGTGCTCTATGCATATCTACTGAAATTTAATAATCGCTCTATCACCTGTGAAACACGCACTCTACAAACACTCTACACGCTGGTCTTTTGGTGTACGAGGGGGTTCCAACATTGAGCGAACGATTGGGTTTCTATGATTGTTCATCCAGTCTGCAAATTTGTTGTACCTCTCAGAAATAACGTCGGTAACTTGGGGTATGTCCAAGTCTGCATGCAGAGTAGCGTTTCGGACAAACCGAGGAGCTAGTGTTATAATGCGCAGTGTCAGATTTTGGAGCGTTTGGATTTTTTTTCATCTGCGTGTCGGCAGCTGAGCTCCAAATGGGACGCATATTGCCAGATGGGACGCAGTAATGAGAGGTGGAGCAATCTCTTGAGATGGAGTGGGATGAATTCACTTGCCAACAGATAGTTTAATTTTTTTATCCATCCACGAATCGTCGCTCCTAGTGTAGTGATATGAACATTCCAGTGTAGTTTGCTGTCCAAGGTGAGCCCAAGATATCTGACTGCGTCACGTCTGCTCACTGAAACACCATTGGGTAGCAAATCTGGCACCATGATGCTACGTCTGTAGGTGAAGCAGACCAGAAAGGTTTTGTTCGCATTGAGCCGGATCTTCCATTTTCTTGACCATTGGCAGACTACATCAGTGTGTTCCTGGAGAATCACATGAGCGTCCTCAACAGTGTCCTTCCGAACCAGAACGGCTTGGTCTGGAAACCACGGTTAAAGTAAATCCCTAACCACGGTTAATGTAAATCACTTTGTTATGGAACCAGAGATTCGAAGGCTGATATAGAACAAACGAGTTTCACGAATAAAATCACTGGTTACACTGCTGCCAGAAGGATTGGCGTCGATTAATTGGAACAATCAATGTTTTAGTGTTTAAATCGATGTTCTTTTGTCTCGATTATTCGGTAATCGATTTAGCGATACAAAAGATTCTAATCAACGGTTACTGATTTAATCTGAGATATCAGCTGTTTAACTGTTTCAGATAAACCAGCGATCAAACTCGCTAAATCGACGATCAAAACCCAAAAACCATATTTCGATGGTTTGCCCCCTTAATTATGACTAATATCAGTTCTTTACGCCATATTTGTTTCCATGCAAAAATTAGGTTACTATTTATTGTGTTATGGGCTGAGCCAATCATTTTTGGATTGGTTTAGACATTGGGGGAAGAAGGTCCGGGAATTCTAAACATGGCCCACCAACATGGGTGACCTCCAATACACGTGCCAACTAATAAGTAAAATGTATTTAAAAAAAAAAAAAAAAAAAAAAAAAGAAAAAAAAAGTTTACTGAAATCCGATGTGTTGATCGATTATTTCCAATTAATTCCAAAAAAAAACTTTTTAAAAAAAAAAAAGAAAAAAAAGAAAAAAAAAAGTTTACTGAGATCCGATGTGTTGACAAAAACGAGAAAATATTTATTTAATCCCTCCCTCTCAAATCGATGGTTTGCGTTTCAATAAATTTGATTAAATATCAATATTTTTTATTTCGAAGGGGGAACGATCTTTTCGTCTTTCGTTTGCTGTCCACCAACCAAACCAACCAGATTTTACAAAAGTTGATTTAAAAATCATCCATTGCTGCTCCAGAAATTTCATCATTGTTTTCTACCAACCTAAAGGGGGATATTCAAGTTTTGAACTATTGAAAAATTTAGATTTCGAAAACTTTCGCAAGTATCGGTTTTCAACCTCGAAACCGCAGATTCAAGAATGAAGGCAGCTGATCGTCTATTGATTGATGAAATTGAAAATGAAAGTACAAAACAAATATTTAGTTTATTCAGCAAGAATGAAAGATCATCTTCATACTTTTACCAAGTTGTAGTGGTTCGTATCACACAGCATATAATAGTATGGTACTATTCTAGTGTCTTGGACTGTATTCAAGAAAATTCACTCCTAAAATCTAAATTTGAACACGTACAGTTGGGCGTATCTAAAAAACAAATACCATGAAAAATACAATTTTCCTCAGCTTAAACAGTTTGCAAAAAGAATGATTTGTGTGTTTGGCAATACGTATAAAAATGGACAGTTCTTTTTATTGATGAAAGATAATAAATCAACTAATTAATTTAAATGTCGATGAATTAGTTTCCCAAATTCAGGTGTATCGTTGATTTCGGTGTCTCTGTTTTGACTTTCGTAGTTAGTAACAATTCCAAATTTAGAGATTTATTTATAATCCTGTACCCATTTCTTTCAGTTCATTTTGTTATTTTAATAATTCGATTGTAATAACACTGTCGTACTATGTCTCGTCAGATGATTTGCAAAATAAAGACTGCCCTACAACATATCAAAGGTTGCCCATACCTGTTATAAACGAATACAATTACCCCCTGCGTGGTTATTATTCCAACTTCTTCCTCCCACTAGATCCGGAATAATGTGTTCAGAACCCCGTCCAAACCCGAACGTAATTCACCCTCTGCCGTTTCCAATGTTGCTGACGTTAATAGGATTGTAATAATGTGAACTGCTTCGTTATTATCTCAGCGCTTTGAATAAACACGTATTAATTGCGCGGACTCCGGGAGGTGACTAGTTGCAGTAGAAACCTGCTCTCTCCAGCAGGGTTCGCTGTTATCGAACTTAAATGTTCATTCCCGGGCTCCCGAAACCAAATATTGTAGCTGGGCAAGCGTTTTCACAAAGATCCATTCGGCAAACATCCCATTTTAATATGATAAAATATTGATATTCAAACATTCGAAATGAAGAAATGAAATTTCAAAAGGTTCATTAAACCGTGGATATTTTATTGAATAAACGTTCCTTTATAGGATTATAATACGTGTAGATTGAACAGGTTTTGTGAATCACTTTGAATTTAATGAACCAAACCAGAGAGTTATGAAATGGCATATTGTATTCATCCTCTGCAAAATCTTCATTCAAAAGAATGTCTTAGACAGAGTTGGTTTTCATGTAAGTTGGGAAATATCGAATTTTGTTTTGCAATGTTTATTAATATTTTTGTTGAGTCTGGTAGGATCTCCATATTTTTAGGTCACCATCAACCGTCAAACTGTAATCAAAGACCTATGGAAATATACCATTTAAAGCTTTTTACGAATGATTGGTAGCCTGGACAACAATACAGTGAAATGGCTACATCTTCATACAGCATACTGAATGCTATGTCATTTTCTGCACATTCAATAATAAACCATTGTAATCGCTCTTAATTTCATGGTTTACATTTCAAAGGGAGTAGAATCCAAATCTGCAATACAAATTTTTCCGTCCGTGGGCCGTACGCCGTACGCACGTCTTCTCCCAAACAGCTGGAGCAAAAAATCTGACATTTTCAGGAAAAATCCATATTGGTTCGACAACGCCCCAATCCTTTAGCCAGCTCTCTCACTTAATTTAAAGTGTCACTTAATGGTTGTCAAAGTTTTGTAAAATCCGTAAAAACCTCAAAAAAAAAAAAAAAACCAAGGCGGCCTAAATATGGACTTTTTTTAAAGAACTTTCCATGAGGAATCGAATGAGCCCCTCCCCAGGTCTGTAGCTCAAACCATTCCCCATGTATGGCATGATCTTATGCTTTTCAATTCAATTTTATAAATAAACTAAGTAAAAAAAAAGGTTCGTTTTCCGCGTTGGGCAGGAAAATTTTTGCCCCATATGAGTATGGTAAACACACTTGGACACAAGAGAAACGTTTTGCCCCACAGACACACCTAGGCCCAAGACAAAACAAAATGCTTTATGTACGTGTCACAAGTGCCATAAGATCATAAAACCATTAAAAAAACGCTGCAAATTCTTTCCACTGGGGTTTATTATTCAATTTCATTAATTTGGCTAGCGTTCATAATTTGAATTTCTACTAAGCTTTGGAATGTTCGTGTTTCACAGGTGATAGAGCGATTATTGAATTTCAGGAGATATGCATAGAGCACGTAAATCGGTTCTCAACCAAAATACCTATTTGTATTGATCAGTTGATCATAATTGTGTGCCTCCTGAAATCGCAGTGAAAGAACCGTTTTCGTTCAGGCTTGATCCATTATTAATCATTAATCATTTTTCAAAGGTGTTTTAAGACAATAGCGATATCATTCTGTCCTCATTTTGAGTTGCGATTTTAACGTGATGAATTGGAGTACTAATTTTACTCAAAACTGAACATTTTATTTTCTGTCATAACGTTTAAAAGGCTTGGCTGCTACTTAGTGGTCTGTTGTACGAAAGAATGGATCCCTTTGATCACTAGGTACATAGAATGAATTGTTTAATTTTTCTGCAACTAAGATTTTTTCACTCCACAATACTAGTGTTGGTAAAATTGGAGTAGACCATGCCATTGCTGTCCAATGTCGTTACAAATCATCTCGCCCATTCATATCATCACGACAACCAAACTGGTAAGATCGTGCACCATTGCTTCACTATATTTCATTTGTTCAATTAGCAAAATTATCTTCGGCTGGAGGTTGGATTGTGAAAGAGCTCCATTAAGGTCTAAGGACATGAAACACCTCTGCTTCCAGAATTTGCTTCCTTGGTATTGGGTACGGATGGATTCTTTCAATAGTGACTCGTTATCAAACTGATTAGCTCAATAATATCCTATTTGCACCTGATACCATCTAAATTTGACCAAGTAATTAGATAGGTCTTCCCAATTATACTTATAATTAACTGGTCAATTTATATCCACATCCAAACTAACTTTGTTAACATAGCCGCTTCTTCTTAACCAAAGGGATATTACTGAAACGAAACACTCCTAATATGATTAGTTTTTGAAAGTTATGCTGGAGTAATCGGTTACCCATACATATGCTTCATAAATGATTCAACAGCATCACATTATCTGCTGGAGTCAGCTTTTTACAATCTTTGAATAATAAAATGGTGTACGATGTGTTTCTGCAGTAACAACCACACAGACCCAAAGGAACAGCAAAATTTGCAACCCGTTATCGGAATTCCCTCGTGCCTCAAAGTTCAATAAGTGCCTGCCCATTTTGTGGAAGTTAACCATCAAACGAGGTTAGAACAGGTGTTAAAGTTGATTTTTCGACCCCCGTGAGGATTCTTCATTCAAAGTGGGAGCTTAGTTTGCTTTAAAAAAAAAAAAAAAAAAGAAAGAAAAAACTCAGCGAGAAAGTAGCAGAATAACAGCGTCTACGAGCTGGGAATGGTGCAAGACGGCGTTGAAAAAGGAATTGTAAACATTACTTTTTACCACCGTTCATGTAAAGCAGTTCCTTTGGAATCGTTGCGTGGAACGGAGAGGAGTCGAAAAAAAAGTTTCTCAAACTACCTTTTCCCGCGGTTTCGGGCAGCGGACCTTTTCTAATTTATATAGCAGACCGGATTTTTTTTCTTCCTTTTCCTTCCTATAGCAAGAACGTTTCTCACTCGGGAAATCAAGAGGGAAAAGGAGAAAAGAGATATAAACCCAGTTGAAAAAGGAGGGAACGAAATAAAAATAGAAAACTCACTGTGTTGGGAACCTCAAAAGACGTTAATTGGCTTCCACGGTTCCAGTAGAGAACCGTTGTTTGTAGAACCCGACCGGCGATGCTTTTTGATATTTCAGTCGGAAGAATCTTTCTTGATCATGATGAATTCCATTGAGATTGATGTTAAATAATAATTACGAAGCTTCGTTATTTGCGTTTAACGTTATCTTGATTAGTTGGAAATATTAGAGAATGTTTCCCACCATCAAAATGAATGAGGTTGTTACACAAAAGTTTTGTTTATATTCAGAATAAATATATTTTTAAATCACAAGTTGGTGGTTCGGCCATCTTTGGCATGGGAGCTAATTGAAGACGGATAGAGAAGATTCTGTTAACAGAAGAAGAGGAACATATGGTGAACGTTAGCGGGAAGGTGAAAAGTTTAGGGTAAAATTAAATATAAGAAATTAACAATTAAAAGTAACAAATCCACCAGGTCTACTACACCTCCGAAGAAATCTTTGCTGTTCGTTTTGTTACGTGGTGGTGTTCGATACCATAGTCTCCTCATCGCACTCGTCATTCAAGACTTAGGGCCCACCTACAGATTGCAAAACGCTTAATTGCAAACTTATGTTAAGTACAAAATGTAATATTCGTTTCAGGTTTTTTCCGGTAGGCAGGTGAGGAAATCTTTATGATCATATGGTGAAAATTGGATCTCGTAAGATACCCAGAAGGGACCACTCTTCGGGTTATGTGGGATTCGGAACTCGCTCCGACTCGTTCTCGAACTCGGGATTCGTTCCCACGTTGCAACTCGACCTTGAACGGTTCAGACACATTACATTACACATCATACAACCTCACACATTATAAATACCTTGGGAGGTATTTATTCCTCTCGTCCTTTTTCTCTCTCGTTCTTGGGCGATCTTTCTCTGTAGAATGCCTTCGACATAAACAGCTACAGAGGTCCAATACTCCTCTATTTCAAGCATTTTGCAAACTATATTCTCCGGGGTCATGTCCTCAGATGACATTTCCAGATCATCCTGCGAATATCATCTTTGTGTTTCCCACTGCTTACACATGAAGAATGTGTGAAACACATCGTCGTCTCCTCCATCACAATTCGGACAAGTCGGATCGTCTACTTTCCCCATTCCATGAAGGTAGGAGTAAAATTGTTCGTGTCCCGAGAGAAACTGTGTTAGGCAAAATTTCACCTTCCCATGCTTTCTCTCTAGCGACTTTTGAACATGAGGTATCAAGCGTGATGTCCACCTCCCTCTTTGCTCGTCGGTCCGAATTTCCTGCCACCTTGCCATGGTGTGCTCCTTCTTTGATAATGTGGGTTCTTTCTCCTTCTTCACGACGGTCAAATCCTCGTTTTCGTTCTGTGGTCAAAAGAATTGGGATGCAGCCAGTGAGTGCACGTATGTCTGGCTCTGAAACAGTTCGGTAGGCACACGCAATCCTTAACGCTCCTCTTCGTTGGACAGCTACCATTCTTTTGCTGTAATAGGCAATGCTTAAGGCAGCTGCCCACACCTCCGCGCCATACAAGAAAATAGATTGGACCACGCTCATCATCAGACGACGTTGTCTCGGCCCGTTCATGTTTCACATAAGGTGGCTGAGAGCTGTTGATTCGTTTTAGGTTGGGACCACATAACTGGTGATTACTCATTGTCGCTCAATGGTCAACGTCGCTTAAAAGATGGTCACACTCCACGACCATGTCTTATTATGCCTTATGTAGGGTCTTTACGAGTTCCCTGTATTTAAGATCACGGTTAAATCTGGAGCGTCAGTCGTTAAGTTTTAGGACACAGAACTGGTAAAAGTTTGGTGGTGTTTCTCTGAGGAGCAGAATATAACAAAGCATTAAGCAGTGTCTGAAGCACCCATGAATTACATAATAAATGCTGTACCAATTAGACCTCAAAATTGACCGGCAATGGGAAGCCATGCCAATTTTATATTTTTATTTTCAAAATAAGGTTTTCAATAATCTTTTGAGGCTCAGAGATCACGTCTTAAACTGAACGAAATTATGTTCCACCCCTTCCCTATTTTCACTAACTACACCATACTGAAAACTCAGCTGAAGTTATCTCGTCGGAGTTGAGTCAGCTCCGTGAGTTAATTGTAATTTGATTAAATATTCTACACACTGGTTTTGAGGTTTATGCAGACGCTCACATTTCATATCAAAGTATCTTAACAAAACTAACGCATCTTGAGCTCTACCAGTGAATTTCCTAAATATCAAATCCTTTGAGCAATTTTGGAGGGACTGCCCATTCAAAGTTCACATGTGGGCTGAGTTCTTCAAGAAATTCATGTTGAAAAATAACATTTTCATCCTGGACCAAGTAGGTATTTCGTCGACTTCCCTGTAACATTCAATTTACGAAATTGACCAGGTACAATAATCTTCTTCGCTTTCTTCACTGCAGGCAGATCACCAAGACCTTTACGAAGCGGTAACGGAGTGGTTTTCAGAAAATAGTTAGATATCATCGCAGCCCAACAACTGGATGGATGGAACCAGATGGATAGTTTTCCCAGGAAATTAATACTTTTCCGGTCAAATTAAGCTTTTGTTTCCCACCGAATTAATAGTTTTTGAGTCAAATTATACTTTTCAAGGTAATACTTTTCCCTACGTCGAAAATAATACGTTTATTAACGAACAAATTAAATAAACTTTTATTTCAACCACATTAATACTTTTCCCAACCAAATTAATACTTTTCCCCTACCAAATTGATCTTAAAAAATTAAGGAAATAGAACACCGCAAAGCTTGCAATCCAACAAATAATGAATGTAGGTATATATTGTTTTATAATACAAAATGTTGGCAGAAAAAATATTGGTAGTTTATCATCCGGCTGAGTACGCTTTTGCCAAGATTAAGACGGCAGTTAGAGGATATCTTTCTCAGGATACCCGAAATCAAGCCCTCTGAGAAAAAGTTTCAAGAGCCGTAGGTACATTGTCCCCCTCAGATTGTTCATATTTCGTGTTAGATACATTCATTATTCGTTGGATTGTTAGCTTGGCGTTGTTCTATTTCCTCGATTTTATAAGATCGATTTGGTAGGTAAAGTATTAATTTGGTTGGGAAAAGTATTAATTTGGTTGGGAAAAGTATGGTATTAATTTGACTGGGAAAAGTATTAATTTGGTTGGGGAAAGTATTAATTTGGTTGGGAAAAGTATTATTTTGACTGGGAAAAGCATAATTTGAAGCTGTGCTCTTGTTTCACTCATCTCGCAAAAGATCAGGAAGTTTTTGATGTATAAGTTTGATCAAGGTTATTGAAATAATGTACACCTACGAACTCGAAAGATGTATCGTTTATTAACGAAAACTCAAAAAACGAAGTTTGATATTTCACGCAAGACACGATATTACGCAATAATAATTCAATCAAAATGTAAGCCGAGAGTGAAATTACAAATAATGAAGAGCAGGAAAAAAGAGCAAGGGAGAAAGAAGGATTTCCATCGTTGGTTTCCGAATATTAGCCGCCAGGATGACCTTTATCGACCGACCCATAACTTTTTCTTTGATAGGTTTGAAGATGGGTGATGGACGCACTCCTATACCGGTACCCGCATCGTCCGAGGAAACGCTCGTAAAGAAACAGGCCTTCTTTTCACTTGTCTGGTTACAACCGAACGAAAAAAGACGGTAAACTTGAATCCTAATACCCAACACTCAAACGCGTAGGAGGAAAAAGGGAAAGAAGAAAAATCTTTTCGATAAATCGCGTGAGGTCAGCGACGTGACGAGTGGAACTCGAGCGAGTAGGCTCGAACGCTTCTAAATCACGCGAAAAAAAAAGAAAGAAGCAAAAAAAGTGTCAGTTGGTTCGTGATGGTAACGGCGATGAAGGAACAGTAGCTGGGATGGGGTGAACAAAAAATAAAAGAAAAGAAAAAAAACTTGTCTCTATCTCTATCTTGTTTCCGAGGAAACTTCCCTTTTTTGTGTCTCCGTATCTAAAACTGGGAGGGGGAAAAGAGAACTCTAAATTTTCAGGGGTCGCTAAAGACAAGCTGTTTTCTTCTTCAAAACTTGGACGATGCGTCCCGAGAGGGCTTGCGGTTTGCCAGTCCGTCTTCTCTTTTCTCGGTTGAAGTTTCTTATTTTTTTTCGTTAATGGGAAACCGAAAGATGGAAAGTTGTGGAGAAGGAGAAGCAGAATTTTCGTTGAAGGGATGTTGACTCATTCGATTTGTGAAGAGGGAGGTAGAAAGCATAGACAATTATGTAGGACGCTTTGGCGTTGTGAGGTGACGGAATGGTATAGGATGGAATCGGGAAGGCCCAACTAAACATATCCACCACAGCATAGAATACGAATGCATTGTTCTGGTATAGGGCTACCGAAGAGCACGGATACTAGAATACATTCTATTATCTATAATTAGTACTACAATTAGTATTCTAGTATCCGTGCCGAAGAGTAATTTGGAACTTTCCAGAAGGAGTACCTATGTCGTTGCTTTGAATTTTGCTTCCGAGTCTGCGGAGCAGCGGAAACTTGTTCACTTTCGGGAACCAAAAAATTGTTGTTCTCCGAATTCGAAATCTCCACGCATTTTGCGTTTCATAGCCTACTGAACAAATTTGGTTCCGAGTCTGTCTGTCCGTAAAAATATGCACTAGATGCTTTGAGGAATGCCTTTTTTTAAACTGTTTACTCTTGTTTTTATAATTAGGATGGAACTTCAGTTCAGTTAAGATAGAGATCAACTCCACGGAAAAACACAAGTTCATCAACAACTTATCATTTCATGGGCATCTGTTATTTGCTTCCGAGCCTGCGAAGCAGCGGAACCTTTGTGTTCACTCCCGGGAGCCAAAACATTTTTGTTGTCCAAATTCAAAATTTCCACTCGCATTTTGCGTTTCATAGCTTACTGAATAAATTTGGTTCGTTGTCTGTCAGTCTGTCTGTCTGTCTTTCGGTCTGTCTGTACGTCCGCATTTCTTTGATACAGCTATACCATCCACAATTTATAATGAATTTAACTCATATTTTGAGGGACTATGCGGATAAGGTCAACGCATAACGGATAAGGTCTGCGCATGCTCTAAAGTAAAATTCTTGAAACAGCCGTAATTTCCACATTTTTTTCAATGAATGTAGCTCTAATTTTGAGAGATTATGCGGATGAGGTCTCTTGAAGTCTCATAGGAACTTCATCTCAATATAATCAGCGGTACGTTATGCGTATGCGGTAACGTGAAATTCTGAAGTAATTACATTCACTTACTCCAGCCTGTACTTATCTGCATAAATTTATTGAGTGCTGCAATGACCAATAAAAAACCCTCGGGAGCTAATAAAATTTCCATGTTTTTTACGTTTGAGAAACCCTGATTTGTCATTGTCATGACCTGGAACTGTATCGAGGAACTGTATTATATCTGGTGCTCTGTGGTATCGAGGTTCCCGAATTCGAGTTGGTTTTGCGAATATTCTACCTGGGATTTAAAATTACATGAAAAGTCTCTAGTCTTTGGTTACATCCGCCGTCAATGGTTTAGCAACCCCTGCTTCAAGTTTTTAATGTCATAACACTCCACTTTATTAAGGTCACTTTAGTCTAGGGTAATTGTCATGACCCAAAAAGAATGTGCTCCTGAGGGAACAAAACGGGGATTTTCAAGGAAGTTCTTGTTTTGATTGTAGCAGTGACTCACAAGCAAGCAGGCACACCTTTGAGTCGCCCTAAACGGTAGGTGGTGTGTTCTCTGATCGATCGACAACATCTGAACCAGGTTAATAAGTTTTTTCAATGTCAATTAATGGCCCTAATTGCTCACCTATTATATTTGATCCCAAAAATTTTCCTTCTGCCCCTTATTCTCTTAGAATGCCGTATCACGTTGCATTTTTAAAACCAAAAACGCTGCAAATTCTTTCACTGGGGTTTATTATTCAATCGGCTTGCGTTCATGATTTGAATTTCTACTAAGCTTTGGAGTGTGCGTGTTTCACAGGATAGGGCCATAATTGAATTTCAGGAGATATACATGGAGCACGTGAATCTGTTCTCGACCAAAATACCTATTTGGATTGATCAGTCGATCATATTTGTGTGCCTCCTGAAATTCAATAATCGCCCTATGCTGTGAAACACGCAGACTCCAAAGCTTAGTAGAAATTCAAATCATCAACGCAAGCCGATTGAATAATAAACCCCATCGAAAGAATTTGCAGCGTTTTTTTATTGAACCTCTATACCCCCCCACAATAAAAACATCTATAATTTATCAAGTCCTTTGGCACTCGTAATGCGTTAAAACTTCCCCAAATCCAAATTTAAACGATGTAGCCAAAGGTAGACAGATGTAGAGGGGGCACACAAATATCACCAACTGATCAATCCAAATAGGTGTTTTGGATGAGAACCGATTTACGTGGTCTATGCATATCTCCTGAAATTCAATAATCGCTCTATCACCTGTAAAACACGCACACTCCGAAGCTTAGTAATATTCGTTTATATTATTAGTAATATTCAAATCATGAACGCAAGCCAATTAAATAATAAACCCCAGTGAAAGATATACTTATTTACCCCAGTAATAATATTGAATAATAAACCGCAGTAATAATATTGAATAATATTTACCTATATATTATCAGAATGCTTCAACCCGTGTATCGGTTACTTACTACACTACAAGTATTCACATCGGCTATCACTCCAGTATCCACATTCACCTACAACTCGACGCTATCGGCCGGACATCACAAGGTCACAAACAAACAATAATAAACGAAAAAAACGCAAATGTTGGCACCATAAATCGGGCCTTACATCGGGAATGGTTTGACCAACGGACGTGGGGAAGGGCTCATTCGATTCCTAATGGTATGTTCTTCAAATAGGAAAATATTTAGGCCGATTCGACTAGTTTTGAGGTTTTCAGGGATTTTACAAAACTTTTACAGCCCTTAAAGGGCACTTTAAATTGAGTGAGGGAGCTGGCTCAAGAATTGGGGCGTCGTCGGACCAAGATGGATTTTTTCCTGAAAATTTCAGATTTTTTGCTCCAGCCGTTTCGGAGATATCGTGCGTACGGCGTACGGAGGACGGACGGAAAATTTTTTGTTGCAGATTCGGATTCTACACCCTTTGAAACGTAAACCATGAAATTTCCAGGGGGGTTAGAATTTTTTTTTCCAGAGCGATTACAATGGTTTATTATTGAATAATAAACCAAAAAAGTCCAGTAGTATTGGAAGAATCTCTGTTGAAAGTCCAAATTGTCATTGTCATGTAAGTGAAAACATATAGAAATTGTCATTGTCGTGACCGATACCGCCACGTTATTGTTATGACTTATATTAAATTTGGATTTCGCGGAGAATAATGGGATGTATGGAATGACTGGTCATCAGAAAGACATCCAGGGAGACCAATTAAGTGATAAACATCCGAAAACCTAGCAAAGGAAACACTTAAATTTGTAACCCTCAAATGGAGGGGTCCCGGCCCTGTGTGCGTTTGTGTTCAAAGTCTTTTGGTGAACTCCGTGCCGGACCCCGCTACTCATGTCCCAAAAAATTGTAGTCCCCCCTGAGGACTATCCCGGGTCCTGGATGAGCTTAATGATGAACAGGACCCGGAGACCTAGCTTCAGATTGCGATGAAACTGAGAATGTTTCATATTCTGAACGCGACTCAGCCTCAGAAATCGAAATTGAACGTCCAGAATCAGCTCAAATTTTGTCTTTGCCGCTTCCCAATTCCCTGACACGTCCTATGCCGTCCACTCCTGGATCATTTGCCGATGTTGAAGATGAATTGATCGATCTTGAGGAAAGTGTAGATGCCGATGAAGTTTACTAAATTTTAGTTTGTAAAATACATTACTTTTTTCTCGAGTTTCTTGTCAGTTTTTTATTCACATTTTTAGATTGATAACATCACTAAGTTTTGACTTGGATATGTCTCATGGCTAGAGGAGAGGGGTTGCCATTCTGTGAAATGTCACGTCTATTGGGAGGAGTAATGGGCTGGGAAGAGTAAGTTAAAATTAGAAGCAGAAGCTGTAGAATTTTGTTTAGAGGATACGTTCAGATTTATTAGAAATTTGATATTACACACTTAGTCAGCGGACCCATTCCCGTGTTCTCACTATTGAGATAATATCTGAACGTGTTCAAATATTAAATTAGGGGAAATGATTGGTTTTTCGAAGTAGAACCACCAAAAACAGGTGTGGTGAACTCAGTGCGCCACCCTTCCATTATTGTTACAGGTATTGACCCCTCCACTTGAGAGTTAAAATGCCAGGACCTGAAAATTGCCCTCAGTTAGAGAATCACCCATATTCAAATTTGCCAATAAATCTATCTATGTGTCTATTGTGCGCGCAAGATCCGAAGGGAAATAACGAATATTGACGATTTTATTATGTTGCTAAGGCCCACTAGCTCAGCAACTCAAATGATCAAATAGTGGGGTTCCGAGTAAAAGTGACCAAGTAACATTTGCAAAATTCTACAGGGGAGCGATCTGAAGTTTCACCTATTTTCTTCTTACGAACACTGGTTGTGTGATGTCTCATCCGACTATGTTTCGATTTTTCTTTATCCTGTAGGTAGTTAGCTAGTGCCTTCCTTTCATATCATGCTTCAAAATTCACTTCAGATTAAATAAGAGCTGGTTATTCGGGAAACTCTATTTGATCATTTTTACCTGCCTGGAGTTTCAAGCTTTAATCATTTGGTCAATTTAATTATCGAAAATAAGTCGCATAGTTACATGAAATTGAGGAGTTTTTTCGTTAATTTATCGTGTTGACCTGCATCTAGTAACAATGACATACCTATTTCTGTTAGAAAAGGTTATCCATTACCTATCACTGTAATTGGTCATTTTCACCTGCCCACTATGCAATCTTACAAATCTTACACAGTAAAAGTGATCAAATGGCAATTGATAACATTTACGTGCACCAGCTAGAGTACATTTATAATCCATCTCGTGTTTTGTGGTTGAGTTCAAATGCCATTTGGTCACATAAAACTCTTTCGGTCAGGCAGGTAAAATTTATTTTCAAGTATTTCTTGCACATCAGTTTGAAGATAACGTTCTTAGCAACAACACACAGTAGACAACGTTCCTTAGTACCGGAATGACGAAAAAAGCTCATTTTGTAAAAAATGTTACTTGGTCACTTTTACCCGGAACCCATCTATTTAATAGATGAAATAGTTGTGTTTCCAGATCTTCTTTATGTAAAGTGCATGGATGCTGTACCGCTTATAATGCCTGGGAACGACAATGTCTTTAATCGGATTCGTTCAAGGGCTCGGTTCATTTCAAATCTGTTCATCATTAATTGGAATCTACAATTAAACAGTAAAGAGCAATTTCGATGCTAGATTGGCCATGGTCCGTTCAGACTCATTATTTTCAATAACCATCCTTGGTGCGTCGAGGAAGAAGAACCAAAGCTGAAACTTTTTTGTTTGGTTAACCCAGCGAAATACTGAGCAGATGAAGATCTGACAGATTTGAATGGGTCCACTGTCTGGAGATCCCTCTCGGGCCGGTCGGAAATGAAACGGCGTAATCAGAAGGCGGTTGAGAAGGGTCTATCTGAGGCCGGAACGGCCGTCGGGGGACAGCGGGCGCCTCGTAACCCAGTTTATAAGCTCTCCGCCATCTGTCAATGTTCAAAACTTTTCGCTCCCTTTAGTGCGAATCGAGGCGAAGTTTTACTTCTTTGTTGTGTTTAGTTTCGCGTGGAAACAGAGCGGCTCGGCTTCCGTCGACCGACTTCCACTGGAGGGGGCTCCGATATTGATATACATTATTTTCCAGGGACATATCGGCAATAAAAGGTTTTGCCATATAAATCAGATGGGGGGAGCTTATCATATTGTGTGGGGTACATTGCCTGAAACTTGCTTTTACCTCAGTATTCTGTCGATTTTCCGAATTAGTCCTGCAATCAGACGCTATTTGGCTGGCAAAACGTCGTCATTTTCTGGTTCTGGGTAGCCATTCTGGTTTGCGTTCAGTAATCCTCCTTTTAGATTTTGCAGTCAAGACTGGACTATCCGAGCATTCTGTGGGATAGCACGCTTTTTGAACCTTGAGCTTGAGATATACCCTGAAATACTGATTGTGCTAATCCTCAGCGCTTTAGCTCGGTAGGGTATTGAGGGATGCGTTTAAGAGAGAAGCAATAGAACGATATATTTGCACTTCAGTGATTAGCTCGAAATACCAAGAATCAAGGAGATTCCGAGTGCAGCAGTTTCAATAACGATAAAAGCAATATATACAAATCCGTCATACGTGCAGAACCTTTTCTGTTATGTTCCTATGACAATAAACTTGCATGTTACGTTATTTTAATGAACATACCTACTGTGATTATCAATATTCATTTCTGTAGCGGCTCCTCCCCTGAAACGCCAAGGGTACACGGATAAACCGTAAGAGACAACCGCGAAAGGAAACGGAGACAAAAATGTGCTCAAATTCTATTTTAACAACCAATACGTGAAGGAAATCAATCTTGTCCGCTTTTTAGGCTTCAAGTAGTGAAACAAACAACTCAATCCTACTTTAAAACAAAAAATGAAAATTTTTAAATGATTGTCGATCTTCAGGAAAACTGTAAAAGTTGAAACTCATATCTGGCCAGCAAGAACCATCTTGGATGTGAAATCCCTATTCCCTCTTTAGCCGGAGCTTCATTCCTATTATTACAGTGTAGGTGACAGTTGAAGCTGAAAAGTTTATTACTAACCCCACATCCGCAGAGCCAATTTACTATTTCGTAGTAATGAGGGTTGAACTTGCGAATCATCGAACGATTTTTGCTCGCCATTGATGGCGAATAATCACTTTTTGCTCGTTTCATAGCACTTAGTGTATTCATTGAGTATACACAGCTAACACAGCTTAGTCACTAGGGTTGGGGACAATCAACTGACAATACGATAAGACTGAGTTTTGGTGATTCTAGCGGGTGCATGCATTCCATCACGTGAGTGGATGACTAGGTTTGCTGCCTGAAATTTCACCCGCTTTACTTCAGGCGCTCTCATTGGTTCATTCTTTGGACCCAGATCGAATCAAACTCTGTGTTCTACTTCCAAGCTCCGCCCATTCGGAGCACGGCTGGCTTGTGCTCCTAACTCCCCCTTACCGAACTCACGATTCCACCATCCTCCCACCCATCTTGAGGCTCTGTTTCGCGCATGAATTTAAAACTGTTCTGCTCTTCAATGAATGAATGAGGTTGAATTCATGGGGAAAAGTTGGAAAACGGTATGACAATATTATACTTTTAATATTATTATTACCGGGTATCTTTTTCATT
This sequence comes from Creontiades dilutus, assembly GCA_031894815.1. Taxonomy (NCBI): domain Eukaryota; kingdom Metazoa; phylum Arthropoda; class Insecta; order Hemiptera; family Miridae; genus Creontiades; species Creontiades dilutus. The sequence continues at coordinate 756,453 of JAVIWC010009699.1, forward strand.
TTGGCCAGGGGGTGCGTTCCTGTCAGCATACGCCCTGGTGAGAGATGATTATTAAATTTATTGAGATTAACAGGATATGCGAATCATAAACTCTACGAAGTCAATGGCTTCTAACCATTGGTGCAAATTTAGATTCGAAATGGCTCACCCCGTCAATGTTTCGGATGGTTTTTGGTTTTTCAGTTACACATCAGCAATGTTTGATGACGTAGCAGAAGCTTTCGATTACGTGTCTAATTTCACCCAAATTAGGAAAATACAACTCTCCTAAAATAGCAGTAACTGCCTTAGTTTCCTTAAGGAAATATCTGACAAGTAATGGATCACTCATTCCTCGAGTGTTGACAGTGGAGTTCAGCATGGCTTCTGCCGTGATTTCTAACATGCTCGAAGGGCTTCTCAATTTCGTTCAGTTAATTTGGCCAAGGTTTCGTTTATGTGTGTAGTGTTTCCGTTAGAAAACATTGAGGTTAGTTAGTTGCAGGAGGGCTGGCAATTATCTTTGGCCTCTAGCAGGACGAAATGGCATAGGCCTGAACCATTTCAAAGCACAGGAAATATCAAAGGTACAATCACAAATATGTTTTTATTCGGAAACTTCAAGAGGGGGAAATAACTTACGGGAATCGATTCGAGATAAAAAACTTCCCTGTTCTTCAATCACGGAATAAGGGAGAATATCCCCTACCTCACATTTTCGTGCTATGTAAGCACTTTACGACTCCAAAACAGGACTTACGGCCACCACTGCAATAGAAGTCTATGGAAGGTGAAAGAGAAAGAAAGGGAACGTCAAATAGATTTCAGTGCGGTTTAGAAAAGGTTGGAAAAAGAAAAAAAAGGAAGCTTCGAGGGGTCACAATAAGTTCTTTAGCACCCTGTAAATTCTGCCCCTTGCAGCTGAGAGAGGCTCTCGCAGGCCGTAATACAAACCCCACCCCGTGCAGCGTGAGGTTTGAAAAGGGCAGGAGAGAGAGCGCTAGTTGCCAATAAATCGTTAGGCTCGCCCCCTTCACCAACGGCAACCCTTCATAACCTCCTCCTGTCTTCCACCGCTACACGCTGATGGGAAGCTCTTATACTTTTCCTTAATGCTCTTAAGAGGCTTAACGGACTCCAATTATCAATTTTCGTCATCGAGCGCCAACGTTGAAAGATTTATCGAACTTCGGTGACCCCGAATTTTCTGCTTTGCAACACCTCCGCCAAGCTGAGACCCACTTTGCTTCCGTGGAGAAACTGTAGGTACGTCATTACTGATAAAAATAATTTTTAACGTTGCTGATTTGGAAATGAAACAGGCAAATGTTCAACAGACTTCAGAAATGTCGATCTTTAAGACGGAAGGAGGAATTGGAGGAGTAAGCTGAAAAAACGGAAAATATAGGCGATTTCTTCAAAGATCTTCTCGATTCTCACTTAGTTCGATTCCGATTGCAGTCTAGCTGTGCAAAAAACCTTCGTAACTCTGAATTTTCTGCCGGGAATGCTGGAATAGGGGGGCAATATCCAATCGCCGCAGTCTTGTACTAAAAAAACGTTCAAAAAGCGAATTTTCGAACTTTTTCCGCGGTCAGAAGTGATTATGCCTCTTAGTTCTTCAAAGCTGCAGGACATTCAGAAACATCGAATTTACGGATGACAATTGTCAAGTGAGAGAATAGATGACACTACTGACTTTGTTTCAACAATGAAGCAACCAATAAATTTTTCCATCAGAATGAGGGAATTATACTTGGTAGGGAACTACGAGTATATAGCATTTTAGATAATGTATAAAAATGTGCTACATTCAACGATTTTTTCTTCTAAAACCGTGAAATTCCAAATTTAGACAATTTCAGGATCTATTTACCCTTCGTTTTCTTGACGTCCTACCTGGATGGCTAAAATAGGCTTAAATACCATTTAGGGCAAATCCAATTAACGAAAGTGTTCACAATTTATTAACGTCCACGTACAAATAGGTAGAACACGCAACAACCAGTTCTACCGGATTTCATAATTTTAACTTAACGACATAAGAGAATGAAGATTTTGACTCAGGTAGGTAACCGTAATAGGTACCGAGTTGTTCTTCATTAACAGCATCTGTCTCATTCTCCATTATCGACGAAATTAAGTACTTTATTGGCTATCTTTCCCTGGCGATTCAGGGATTAGTTTGTTATTAATTTTGAAAACATAAAATAACTTTCTTATCCTACCTACCAGAAGCTGAATGTGAGATTTAAAATTAAGTCTGCGATCAAAAATCACACCAAGATATTCACATTGATCCCTAAAAGGCAAGCTCTCACAAGTTTGGATGAACATTCATAATTATGAAAATGCATTCATCAGAGGGGAAGTCTCTAGCAATTGAGAATTAAAGGTGGTTTTATCAATATTTAAACTTAAACCATTCAGATTAAACCAATGCCTAATCAGAAACAGCTCCTTCTGAATCATGCCCACAAAATCGAAATGATGGTCACAAAAATAACGGCAGTATCATCTGCGAAACCAAAAATACTACCACTTATTCTGAAGTTCATCAATTCTTCAAAAATAGTATCCACAATACTTAGGAACTCCCGTATCCAATACAACTTCATCACTAATCGTATCACCATACCGAACAGTTTGAGGCCGATCAGACAAATATGAAGCAATCAAAATTTTTACGGAATCCATACTTATACAGCTTCTTAATAAGAATATTATTGTTCACACAGTCGAAGGCCTTTTTTATGTCAAGGAAAACGCCAAATACATAACACCCATCATCCAGTTTTTGTAATTAAATAGTGAGATCGAAGAGAGCATGATCAGTGCTAGTTTTCTGCCGAAAACCATACTGATTTTTAGATATTATATTATTACAGTCTAAAAAATTAACTATTCTCGATTTCATACATTTCTCCAAAATTTTAGATAGTGAAAGGGTCAGAGCTATAGGCCTATAGTTAGTCATATTACTCCTGTCACCAGCTTTATAGAGTGGAATCACCATGGCTCTTTTAAAAAGATCAGGAAATTTTCCAATGTAAAAACTAAATTAAATATAAAAGCAAGAGGGCAACTAATCAATGAGGCATTTTTCTTTAACATAGCATTGCTAACACCCCCATACGTGAAGGAAGAATGGTTTTTAAGTATTTTAATATAAATTCTGCAGGAGAAACTGGAGTTAAATACAAAGAATTACAAGGTGAAACCTCATCAAGCTTACTTATAAATCCATCATCAGAATTTCTTTGGTATATTTATTTGATTGCTAACACTGGCACCTACTCCCGAAAAAAATACATTAAACTCGTTAGCAATAGCTTTGTGATCATTCATCACAATGCCTTTGCTATCGTTAATTTTACCTACAATAGTACCTTTTTTATTAGATTCCCTGTTTGATGCCAATTTGATAGTATCCCACAGAACCCTAGCCCCACCCTGCGCCTCCTCAATTAGCGAAGAAAAGAATTTGTTCTTTGCTCTCTGAATGACTGAATTCAGAATATTTCTGTATCGTAAAAAATATGCCTTCAAAGCATCATTATACGGCTGTTTGAGAACCTTTTTGCTTATTTTATCACGTTTACGAATTGATACAATGATACCTTTCGTAATCCACTGTTTTAGTTTTATCTGCCTACTTTTACATTTTTCTAAATACGAACAATTGTCAATATGCTTTCAAATAAAAAACACTTCAATGGCCTCATCCACGGAGTATAACTCATTCCAGTTTTCATTTTTCAACAAACATTCAAGTAGCTCAACATTCTCGTAACACAATTACAATCATCGTTCCAAAATCCACTACGGGATCTTCCGTTTACCCTGCTGTTATGGATAAACTTAATTTTAGAAACTACCATGAAATGATCAGAAATATGGCTGTCGATTCAAAACTTTCGTCACATTCAATAGATTTAATGTCTTGATCCATACAAGAAGCCGAACCATTTAAACTCCTTGTAACTTCATTAATAGCGGAAACAAATCCAAACTCACTCAGTATATTTTTATACTGATATGCTACCCTTGTATCCTTCAAAATATCAATATTAATATCACCACCAAGAACATGATTCGCAAAGTTCGAAACAGTTTTCAAATGGTTAGCTAAATAACCTAGGAATTCAACAGAATCTCTGTCATGTGATCTGTAAATGACAATTAGCGCCAAATTCGTATCATTAAAATTGAGCGAAGCAAATACAGAATTACAACCTTCCACAGCATCAATTTCAACTGAATTTATTACAATTTCATTCTTTATAAATAAAGAAACTTCTGCCTTATTAACGTACGACGAGCTCCTTATAACCGGGTATACTGAAGCTCAACAGGTCAGTATTCCATGTCTCTGTAAGTATAATAATATCAACCGAAAATTTAACCGATTTAAAAAGCCAAAACAAATCAAAATTTTTCTTCAAGCTTCTAATGTTCTGTGAAATAATATTTAAACCCTGTACACTATTTAATTTCAACTCAACGTTTTCGATGGAATCGCAATGGAAAGTACTCAAATTATTACTAAACAGATCAATATTGTCTATGAACGACTCCATTAATACAAAATTCATCCAACCTTCACTTAAACATACATAAGTGGGAATTACAGGCGCTCCAAGTCCTGAAGGGACTTGATAATTGAGACGGGTCCACCGTCAGATTTTCTCACGTGGATTACACAATTTTTCAACCATACATACTTAATGCCTCTTTCTTGCGCCCTAATCTTCGTACGGCGGAGTAGATCTGCGCGAAAGGACGTCAAATTTTCGTTCACATACACACGCTCGTTTGGCCAGTCAGTATGCAGATTTTTCGCAGTAAACGGTCGGCCTCCATCACAGCCAAAATTTTACGAGGGCGATCATTTCGAGGCGGCCCAACCCTAAACGCTTTGGGTATGTTTCCACTGTCCACTTCCAATTTCTTAATTACCTCCTTCGCTATTTCGATGCAGTTTTCATTTCTTGTCCTGGACACCGTGAATTTCGACGTTTGCATTTCTAGAATATGTGACCTTTCGTTGGTTTCCAGTGGTTTATCATGAAAATGTTCCCCCATTTTCATCATGAAAATTAAATTCAAATTGCCCAAAAGTTTGTGATGGATATGGTTAGTTGGTCCCGATTTTAGAATCTGTCGCCTTGGGAGATGAGTCGGACAAGCGTCTGAATCTTCTGAGCGTGGCGGAGCATTACTTTGCATCCACCTGCTCGGTAGGGGCAACTAAACCATTCCATCACCCTCACAAATTAGTCCCTCACTTGTCCCACGACAAGAATTTCTTATCTTGAGTAATACTCGTATAATAGTGATTTGTAGAATTTTTTTTTAAACATTGATTTTCCAAGGTCTTCAAGTAACGCTCTTGACGTAAGCAGCCTCTCTAGTTGTCTACCGAACAATCAGTAGCTTTGAACACCTGTGTTTCTAGGTTTTCAAGTTAATCCCTCACTCCTTTTTGAAAAGGGCCCCTCCACTTTTCGAAAAGCAGAAGTAAAAAGTTTTCACGGTTGACTACATTGCTCAGGTTGCCACCAAACTCTATATAACCTTACAAGGGTAACCACCTCAATGTTTAGGTTATTTGTGAATTTGTTTTTATTCATTCAAACTAGTTAACCCCTCACCAGCGTGAATGTTGACAAAGATAAGAGAAATTATATTATTCATTCGCGATAATCAGTGTTTTCAAAGGGGGTACAGTTGCTCATTATGCTTTTTCCCGAGAGAAGCATGTTGAGTGGTGAACCACTCTGAAAGACAAAAAATGTTAGTCCCTCATATGTTAATCCCTCATTTCATAAGTAGTGAGGGACTAACTAAGCAAATGAGGGATTAAAATTATGATTTAAATTCAATGAATTTAAGTCTGTGAACCAATGTTTTTAAGTTTTACATTTTTTTTCCCTTTGAGGTTAACAGAGTGCAAAATTTTTCATGTCAAATTTGACTAAATTGTTGTGCTAAAATTCTGCACAATTCAGTTAGTCCCTCACTTGTTCAGTTAATCCCTCATTTTAATGATTTCAAAGATACCTCTTATTCCACGAACTTCTACGAATGGTTTTTTCGTAGGAGTAATCAGTAGCATACTTAGAAGGGATTCACGAAAAAATTTGATGAAAAACTTATATTTCAGCTGGTGGGTTCTGAATCGCGAATTCCGTACATATTAGAGAATCTGCCATTTCCTGGGCTGTGTACTTCCAAGTTCAATTTTAATAGGTGGCATAGCTGCAAACCATCTGTGAAAAACGTGAGATACTATTAGGTTTTAATCAGACTGCAATTTTAAATTCTTGTACCTTACAGTATTGAAGAGGGGTAGGTTAATGTAGCAACAAAATTATTTCAAGTTATACCTATGTCAACTCTAGGAACCGAATGTCAACATTTTGAACAGGCAATGTCAACTTAAGGTTCCGCTTTGCTTAATGAAAAAATCCAATAATCTAGACATTCTTCAAGTACCTTAGGAAATCAATCAACAGTTTTACCAAATGTTGACAGGGTGTCAACAATAGGATATAATCCTCTTTCATGGAACCTAATGTTGACATCTGGCTTAATCACATTTTTCAAGTGAGATTGAACCTTTTGATGCTCACGTATTGTCCCTTATGTTATTCACCGAGCAGAAGGTTCGGAGATTTTATTTTTACACTCAAAGATTGACTTGAAAAGTTTAAATTAGTCGACTTACCTCAGTAGCACGAGACATTGGATATCGGCCGGTGGCGTGACTCAGACACGGTGACTGATGCTGTCATCAGTTTCCTATCACCCGGACAATTTCTTCTATGTTTTTATAACCGATCGAGTGGGTCATCTCAATACGTAATTGTTATTTGTAGAATAACGCCATTTTCGATTGTGTATAATGCCTTGCTTCCTTATTTTTGCGTTTTGAAGTTGAAGTGTCATCGTTTGGAATAGTGTCAACAATAGGCGTTTCAACCCTGGCAGGTGCGTAAACTTGCAACATTTGATCCCGCACTAATTCGAAATTCAAAATCACGGGTCACGCAAAATCGTGCTATGAAAACATGCCCCTCCCGTGTCACTCAATGTTTCTTCCTGTAATTTTGATTGCTTTCTTAGATTTTTAGATTATTCAGTGAAGCTGTTACTTTAAGTTAGGGAAATGATAATGAAAAACTCCGATGTAAATACCTAGTCAATAACCTGATAAATTAAAAAATTCACTATATTGAATTTTAAAAAAACGCTGCAAATTCTTTCACTGGGGTTTATTATTCAATTGGCTTGCGTTCATGATTTGAATTTCTTCTAAGCTCTGGAGTGTGGGTGTTTCACAAGTGATAGAGCGATTATTGAATTTCAGGAGGCACACAAATATGATCAACTGATCAATCCAAATGGGTATTTTGGTTGAGAACAGATTTACGTGCTCTATGCATATCTCCTGAAATTTCAGGATTATTCTATTTCAGGTGATTATTGAATTTCAGGAGATATGCATAGAGCACGTAAATCTGTTCTCAAGCAAAATACCTATTTGGATTGATCAGTTGATCATATTTGTGTGCCTCCTGAAATTCAATAATCGCTCTATCACTTGTGAAACACGCACACTCAAAAGCTTAGTAGAAATTCAAATCATGAAAGCAAGCCAATTGAATAATAAACCCCAGTGAAAGAATTTGCTGCGTTTTTTGCATATCAGAATGCTTCAAACCGTGTATCGGCTACAAAGCCTTTTAGGAGTTCAAAAAGTTTCAAACCAAAATAACGCAAATGTTGGCACCATAAATCAGGCCACACATCGGGAATGGTTTGACCTACTGACCTGGGGAAGGGCTCATTCGATTCCTCGAGGAAAGTTCTTCAAAAGGAGTCAAAATTTAGGCCGCCTTGACTTTTTTTGAGGTTTTTAGGGATTCTACGAAACTTTGACAACCCTCAAAGGGCACTTTAAATTATTTGAGAAGGCTCGCTCAAGAATTGGGGCGTCGTCGTACCAACATGGATTTTTCATGAAAATTTCAGATCTTTTGCTCCAGCCGTTTGGGAGAAACCGTGCGTACGGCGCACAGTGGTTGGAATGCGGAAATAATAGAGATTTCCAAAATGTAAAATTTGTATGATTGGACATCCGTTTGTGGAAGAGAGTTTCCCTCAAATTCCAGATATAATAATTTTTTTGTTGAAAAAATACGTAATCCTGTTTTTGCCCGTTTTAAGATAAAACTTCGACGATTTTGCTGATTTTGAACTGTATGAAATCGCAATGGGAAGTGCCTACAGTTTTATTTTAAAATTGAGTCGAGTGACTACTTGCTCTCATGAAATCCTATATTTCACCACTATAGAGCTACCAGGTCAAAATTAAAATATTTGAAGCGTTTGCATTAAAAATACAGCCGTTTTAAGTTAATTTTATGTGTTTCTTGACTTTGAAAAAAAGCTCCAATATCCTCCGGCCTCGCAACGCGATTTTTCGATGCTAGACACATTGTACTGTGTACCCTGAAAGTTTCGTTACCGCCTGCAACCGCCCGTGATCACCGCAGCGTTTTGAATGTAAATAGTACCAATATCTTAAAACTGTCGAGGCGCGCTATTCACGTGACAATCGGCAGAAACGAGAAAAGGTTCAAAGTAATCATTTTCTTTGTTAACAATCTCATAGAACATGCATCACCTCATTCAGTCCGTTTCAAGATTCCCAACGTGTTCCCGGAGAGATGACATCGGAAGTACAGTTTTCGTATAAAGAGTTGAGTGAATTTTTTTTCAACGGTGGGGATTTTGAAGTGCTTTTGATAAATACCCACCGATCTTTGTCGGATTCTCAAGTGGCAGAGGCAAAGGAACAGTTTGAGAGGCGCTTCCCCCCTCATTTGAAGGAAAGGTTCCAAGCTGTTGGCCAAATTAAGCAGAAATTCATTAGAAAGTATGGTGACTGGCTTGAGGGTGAGTTCATAGTCAGTTTTTCGACTCTTCAGTCGGATAGTTCCTCCTCAAAAGATATAAATACTCGTAGAAGAGGAAGAGTGGAAAAAGCGTTCGAAGGCTGCGATGAGCTAGCTCAGAGATACAAGATTTCAAATCTTAGGGCCAGTCAGCCGCAAGATCTAATTAACGCTGCATTTTTGAAAAATGATTTTGATGAATGAATTTGATTTTAACCAACATTAAATAAAGAACAAATAAAGAGCCGGGACCTTTATTTTAAAATGTTTGTATTTTTTGTATACAGAACGTACGATTTTAATTGATGAATTTGAAAAACGCGATTAGAGTGAATTTCATTGCACGAGCACCCCTCCCAGGGTGTCTTCTTACTATTTACAATTTTATATAGCTTTGAAAATCGTACAATGAACTCACTCCAGGTTATATGTATCTAAATACGTAACGAAAATCGAGATGTGGCAGTCAAAGTACGGCTAATACTGGGAAACGATTGATCCTACTTGCTTGGCTATAGGCTAGATCGATGGAGCAGGTCAACAACCATGGGTTATGATCGTTTTTCTGAACATTTTTGAAGAAGTAGAGCGTGCCATGATTTATTTCCGTTTTAAGGCCGTTTCCAACCACTGTGCGGCGTACGGCGGACGGACGTAAAAATTTTTATTGCAGATTCGGATTCTACACCCTTCGGAACGTAAACCATGAAATTTTCAGGGGGGTTAGAATTTTGTTCTCAAGAGCGATTACAATGGTTTATTATTAAATAATAAACCAAAATTAAGGAAAAAATAAATCTGCTTATTAAATGAACTTATTTAAATGAAACCTGAATTGGGAAGTATTTTATCAACCATTGAAACCACATAATTAGGATATAAGTCTAATCATACTTCTTCGATTGAGGTGGATAATTCGTACCACCAACACGCTAGCCCATATCCAATCGTTACCCGTATTTGGTATCCTGTCCCAATAAATTACAATAACATTCAATTATGACAGCTGTTTGGTGGTCCTAACCCATAGTGCGCCGGTCAACTTGGAATTCCCTATGGATTCATGTCATTCTATTTTCCTCAGTTAGGATTTTGATTTAGTGTTAGAACATATTTCAGAACTTAGAATTTTCATTGTGAAACAGAGTGAATGGATGATAGTGATAAATCGTTATTCATTCACTATTTTCGCTAGGGAGTGTGTGATTTCAATTTGAAATGAGTTGTAGATCACGCGGGGTAGCGGTTGGACACGACACTCGTTGCCTCCTACGTACGGATCAATCAAATAACAAACAGCTCACCGATTCGGTAATTATTTCTTCTCCAAAACTTATCAAAGATTCCACCCCGTATCCAAAACCCATTTAAGTCACTGGTTTGAGTGTTATTTCAGTGGAAAAGCGTTGAAACATTTAACGAAATGAAACTGTTCAGCTTAACGACATTCAAAACTCAGTTAATAATATACAAGGGACCTGTGTATTCCGACCCGTACGATGGAAATTCTAGAAACGTGATCACTTGAGCTGTCAATAAATAAAGGATTACGTACATCAGCGTCCGCTGACAGCACGTTCCCACTAATATTCAATTTGTTTGCATACTAATGCCCCTCAATTTCACTTATTTGGCATGCAGTTATTCATAAAGAAATAATTAAGGGTTGTGATGGTGGTTTTCACATAAAACAAATTTACTGAAGAGTCGACTGATTCTATTACCTGCTAAAATCTCTTCCTCTATCAGTACGCGTTCGATTCGTTGCTGAACGGTGTATCATTTTTGGACTCCTCTGCATTCAACTGCCGACCTCTGACACTAAAATCTTACTGATACGTCTGTTGAGTCAGATAGGTTGATCTTCTGTATAATTTTGTTTGTTTATGGTAGGAGGTCCACTGATGTTGAATCGATAGATCAATGTGTATGTGTGGGATCTTTGAATGACTGCACCGTAAGGCGGAACGCAGATTATGAAAAGAAGCTGGGTTATACGGGAAGTTTACTCCTTGGTGCGGACTTCCACCGTCTCGAACTGGCATCCTTTTACTTCGTCCACAATTCCTGATTCCCAGCCTGATATGCGCTTTTCTATAATGATAATTCCAATGAGTTACTAAAGAGTATGCTCCACATACCACTGATATAGCTTTTCACAGACGTAATTCAAAGTAATGTTCTTATGAAAGCTTATGGAATCTCATTCCAGCCCTAGCAAAAACCCCTCGTAACACCACCGGCCCATGAGTTATAAGGGACTAAGTATATTGGTAGTGGATAGTTGAACAAGGAATTGCTTTTTGCCCCATAGTAGCGTTATAATATCAACACCCCCGCTCACTTCTAAATCCCTCTTCTCACTCAATCAGTTCATCCCCATACGCTAACGTCACTCCACTCTTTTAGTCCCCCTCAACATCACATTCTGCAAAGCCTCATCTCCAAATCCTATTAGACCCTTTTCGGATTCTATAGCCGTCTGGCTCGCCAATTCAGCAGCGAACCAGACAGCATTGTATTTCATTTAGTTTTGCGTGTTTCACCCTCATCCCTCATAATCCTTTAGTACTGCATATTGGAATTGCGGTACCTGAACCGAACAGACAGTTTCGTTTAACATTTTAAATTGATTTTAAGATGTCAGAAACATCAGCTTCAGTATATTTCAACCACCAATCATGTCGAATGCAACAATCAACAAGATTATGTTCCGAATCTCTTAATTTGGAGCGTTATATCTGTTTATTCTCGTCAGAAACGTTTCGTCCCGCAGCGGGGACTTCCTCAGTCTAACTATGTATAACTACTAGCATACTTTAGGCATTGACATGGTGGTGGCACCACACATCTCTTGTTGTTTGTTACTTTTAGTTTTGTAGTTGACGTTAAACTGTTCACTCCTCCCTGTCCATGTACTCAGGTTGGTCATATTCTCTATTGCTTAGTTATTTGATCTCAACTGCGTTAATTAGTTGAACAATTTTGTTTTATTATAAAAATCAAAAAGGGGAGAGAGGAACTGCAGCATAAATTAAAATTATTGAATGAGTCTACAGATATAACGCTCCAAATTAAGAGATTCGGAATGAATGTGGTCACTCCACTACCCACACCCACTATTAAGATTATGTTGTGTAACTAAGAAGTTATAATATGATTTTATAGATGCTGCTTTTTGAAAGACAGCTACATCTTTCAGGGATGTTGTATACCAACCGATTGGCACAACAGTTTAATAAAATATTCAGCTGCGAACAGCTTTGTGCCAAAATCTTCATTTTAATTGTGTGAGAGATAAGTATTAAATTGATTAGCGATGAGCAGAAAATGCGATTTCCAACTTTACGAAGCTACAATGGCTTCTATTAGTTGAAGACAATTTAAATTTGAAACGGCTCACCCTATCAATGTTTGTCCAGCGTGCTAGGGTCTTTTTATTCGATCCCAAATAACTTTAAAACAATAATTTTTACTCTTGAAATTTTCTTCCCTCCATTGTCAAATGAAATGCACATCATTACTGAATGTGATTATGGTCTATGATATTGAGACATGATCCAATACCTCTCTTTCATCCTCCTAGATGATTTAAATGACCAAGATTTGTTCCTTGATTGGATAAAATACTGAACCAAATTGAGGATCAATCGCAAAACACACACGAGAACAGTTCAATCATTCATCACACTTTAACAGTATTGCCTCTTGTTGCTATATTATATGGTTTTGAGAATAGATTCATTTAGCATTACTATTTGATACACAGATTACTCTCAGAATAAGCCTAATTAAACATTTGTGTAATAATTCGCAGCGTTTTTTCAAGGATTAAAGAATTGTATGAAATAGATTGTATTTGAATATCTGTTCCCTCATGAAATGTATCAAGAAGTATTTTTCCACTCCCCTATGGATGGATTCTTGAGGCCGCGCCTGCATTATACAAGCCGATGTTTATACAACCTAGCTTCGGAGAGACACCCTAAATGAAGATAGCAGAGGTTAAACCACTACAATGTACAGTATCGCACTTGTAAATAAAAACAAACCACTGGCATAATAGAGGTGTATTAGTGAAGTTTACACGATGCTATACATGATGTGCAATGCACATAGGTAAAGCTCGTAGGTAGACTGCGTGAGAATGTGCTCGGGGACCGGCCTAGAAACTCGGGCAAAAGAAATTTCCCCCGTGCCCCATTGAGCTCCAGCCCGCGGCCGTTAACACAAATTAGAACGCGGAATTCGCCCAGAGAGAAAACGCGAAGCCTCCGAGCGCAGAACTACTTAAGCACGCGAAAAACTACGGTAACTTCGATTAATAGCTAATGTTTTAATCGTAAGCTCCCCCAGCTGAGAGGTATACTGCGATCTCATTATTTAAATACTCAACAACCGTTTTTGTTTTAGTTGAGTCTTTTACGGGCAAACTACGTATTTAGTTGGTCTACAATCACGAAAAGGTTTCACCGATTTACATAAATACCCAACGACAATTGTTTTCTGTAAGTACTCCAAGAACTCTAATGTACCTATTAAGGATTAAATTCCGATTGTTCTTGGTTAATTACCTCCAATAATAAGCCTTTGTAATCGACCAACGTGAAAAAAGAAAAAGATTAATAAATTGATGTTTATCCTCGATTATCCCATTCAAAATTGCGGCATTGAGCGAGTGAAGTAGCTTCCAGTTTCGGAAAAATAATTAATTTGAGACTTACACAGAAAAGCAGACAGGTGAAAGACACTGAAGAACGATTGACGAACGATGTAATTGATGGAAAACGATTTTGACATAGATGAGATCAATAATTTATAATTAGGACGATTTTTGATATTTGGAGAGCAGAACACACAGATCGGTCGGTTTGATCCAAGTGGGATTCAAAAGCAAGTCGGAGAAGCCCCCGTCATGGACAGACATTGATGCCACTTTGATGAAGTCGTACTTTTCTGATAAATGCACTTTATTCATACGGACTTAAAGAAAGTATATTGTTCTGAGGGACCATAATACATCGAGAAATAGGCTTAACAGGAGGAGACCTCAAAAGTTAGTTGCCTGAAAGGCTGACATGAGTGCTAGTGTACCGAGCTGGTGTTACGGAGAAGAACCTGTTTTCCAATAATAAATTTGAAGAAATCTTACCTACCCTTATTTTTGAAAACTGTACTTAACTAACCCCATAACCCATGCCATTTCGGTATCCATATAGTGAGAAAAATGTGTAAGGATGCAATCTTTGTCGCCAATTCGTTGCAGTCAACCAAACCTTCACTTGCGGGAATCGTGTAAACTGATGTATTTAAGACTGATAATTTCAAATTTCAGAGAATCAATCTGATGGATGTCTTTTTTAGAAATCGGAATGTTGAAATGCTGTGAAACGCTATCGCGTACATATAATTTGCCATTTGTCATTTTTCTTATCAGGTGTCATCGTTGCTGACTGTGGACCACAGTCTGTGGTGCCTGAACTGCAATACCATAATCTCGTTGTATAACAGGAAGTATACTCGAATGTTCAGTTGCTGACCCGTTCAAGACCTGTTCTCTCGAACAACGAGAATTTATACCTCACTAAAAGTTACCCTGCACCAGTCCAGCTTTTATCTATGTTTCATGGTTTTCGGTAGCAATTCCTTTGTCATAATTTGCCGTACCGTGTCAAAGCATAGTTTTATGTCCATATTTTCTGCGATTATCGTTTTGATATATTTAAATTTGGGATCTAAGGCTAATGACTGTATTACCGCGGGTATACATTCCGGGACTACGTCATCCACATCGCTTAACGCCGTTAAAAATTTGATTACCGTTTGGGGATTATCAGTGTAAAACGGTGGCAAATTATCGACATATTCCCTTACATCATTGAGAAGTCCGAGTAGTGGAATAACGTTGATTACCACGTCACAAACAATAAGACCTGTGTCAACAACAGGCGAAGTCCTTTCTGAACGGTGCTTCATTAATGAATTAGTATTGTATTTTAAAATGTCTCTGATCACAGTCCCAGAGAGGCAGAGAGGTCAAGAAGGCAAATGCTCGAGGGGCCCTGGATCAAAGGTAACCCGAAAACCGTGCTATGCCTTTATTTTAATATTTACTCTCATTTAATATGCTAAAATATGTAGCAATTGAACATTTCAGAACATTCTTTTGGGATTCCATCTATGTTTTTAACTGTTCATATTGAGGGTTCAAACCAACTAAACCGGTCCTTTGGCTTAGGCTGACGATGACATTAAAGCCGAATTTTCGGCTAATTTGTTTTCAATTACATATTTCTGAAAGAACTCGGCTCGTTGGAACTATCCTACAACATGAATGAAATTCCGCTGTCAATAATTGTTCTCATCACGAATGTTGTACGCTTATCTTCAACCCAGGCGTACTTTTTAGCTTATTGCATATTTACTGAGTCTTTGGAAGTCCGTAATTTATGCTGAAATTAGGTTTCCCAATGAATGGTGAAATATTTCTGTACGATTACAAATGGCGAAGATAAAGTTCCACTGCAACAACTTGGGTAAGTTGCTTGTAAGTGCAAACCTGCAAAATTTAATGACATCCGCGTGTTCCAATCTTCCGCGACATATTTGGTATGGGTTTTTGGTTTCCCAACATTAAACCTTGTTCCGTGCTAAATAAAATTGGTTAAAAGTTTGATGGATACGTTTCAAGATGGGTAGAATCCATGAAGTGCATTAAACCTTCCGCTGTCCAGATCCTTTGTAAACAAATGGTAACTTTTTGATTGTTAAAACTCGACATCACTTGTCAGCGAACCCAAGGTAAGGAAAATTTAAAGGTATCAATATTTAAAAAATAATATTCGCGAAATGTTCCAAAATAACAGGGTAGTTCATCCATTCAGTCGCAATTAGAAATCAGTTGAGTGAATCGAATCGGATCGCCTATAGCATTGCACGAAAAAATGTACTATCCCAAAGGATGTAAATGTTGGAAGGCTGTCAATTGGAAAGCAAATTTGACGTCGTGGCTGTCAAACGCCAATACGTGTATGATGCCTGATTGGCTACATTAAATAACAATCTGCACAGAAATGGAGAAAAAATTGTTGTTTTTTTTTCTTGGTAAAATTACAACTTAGGTGCAAAACCCTCCACTCCATGAACGACTATCTCGCATTCGTATGTTTGGATACCAAGGTCTGACAACTGCCAAGGGCCCGAATCACGTTCTGGGACTTTGTGATCATTTCATACTTCCTTCAATTGTGGCTCGACATGCAAGAATATAGTAGGGAAATGCTTAACTACGAAGGAAGTGACCACTAACCGTTAGTAAGTATTAGTGCTACCACAAAGGTCAATATGCAAAAGAATACAAAATTAAAGCCACCGCAATTCTAGTCATGAGATTGTTGGCAAAGTACTTATTATGATAAATCTCAGTAATGTGACAATTTTCCACCAATCTGATCTCAATCTTTGCTAAGACTTCTGCATCTCTGCTTGAAAAATGTGATTTGACACTCCTTCGGTAACGACGAATGGTGATACTTGGACTCGTTTTAGGAATTGAGATCTACTAGTAAATCCGTCCACTAGTTGCTGTCAATTCAGCTGCAGTATTCGCTTCTATTAGACATGATATTTCGAAGTATGTAGCTATCTACATCACCTTGGAAAATTTATTAGGATGTATGATACGTGTATCTCATTTATTTAGAATTCCTCACTTCCTACACAAGTGTAGTGTGACTGTGAGCGAACTCGAGGCATACAAAGTGGCAAATGAATGGATCTTATCCATCCCTGTCGCTACCCTCATTTTCCCCTTTCCATAACTTTTCCTCAAGTTAGATTGGAGTACTTAGTAACCGCTTCCTGATAAAGAACT
Organism: Creontiades dilutus; assembly: GCA_031894815.1. NCBI lineage: Eukaryota > Metazoa > Arthropoda > Insecta > Hemiptera > Miridae > Creontiades > Creontiades dilutus. The sequence continues at coordinate 773,268 of JAVIWC010009699.1, forward strand.
CCCCAAAACGATTCGTCAAGTCGGGACTCTTCTCGTCTTTTGCCCTGAAAGCCGAATTTCTTTGCCGGAGGTCGAATTTCTGAGCTCGAATTCCCGCGGTAAAGGAAGGCCTTCCTCCCGAGCAACGAAGAAAAAGGAAGCTTTAAAGTGAACTTTGCCTGGCAAGAATGCGAGCGGTTTTAAAGGGAACAAGCCTTAATCCTCCCTATCGTAATTGGGAGTTAATACGCAAGAGGAGGGGTCTTTTTCGCAGCCTGTTAAAGCTGCGAAGAGTTTATAAATGGGAAAACTTGCCTGTTTTCTCCCCGCAACCACGTCATCCTAACTTTGGGCCGACGGCCAGCGTTAACAAGTTAGTTCGATGGACGCAGAGCCGAGAGAGGGGTTCATTATCTACTCGCCGTTGTGGGGGTGAAGGATACGTCATCCCTTAGGGCAGTCGATAATATAATTGAAATCCCCATTTTATCGTTGGGATAACGTGAATCACTCACTGCGTTCTGTATTAACGGAGATTCTTTGATTATTATCTATTAACTTTGTCCTGGAAACATGCAAGCTACTGTACATGCTTATTCCGAATCGAGAATAATTAGTTAGTAAACAATAAGTCAGTGGTTTCCATTATGATCCATTCCATAAAGAACAACTTGTTAAGATGATTTCTATAGCTTTATTTGCCCCACGTAATGTTAAAAGAAAACAACTGTCCCCAAAAGATGAGCGAGCTCTCAGGCTTATCTCTATAATTTTGAGATTGAAGATTTAATTGAACTGTTCAATAAGAAATCGGATGACCAGCCTTCGGTTGAGAGCTACATGGATTACCAAGTTACGTGTTTCAGGATTTCAGGGTTCGTGTTTAAACAAATGTTCCGATCAGGGCATGAAGATAACTTCTACTGCTGCCGTTGTCATTTGTCCACGGGAAGCCTGTTGAGAGACCGAGTTCCAACTAATGGATCCCTTTCAGGAATGTCACTTGAGATTAAAATAAGTGTGAAAAACGCTGCAAATTCTTTCACTGGGGTTTATTATTCAATTGGCTTGCGTTCATGATTTGAATTTCTACTAAGCTTTGGAGTGTGCGTGTTTCACAGGTGATAGAGTGATTATTGAATTTCAGGAGATATGGATAGAGCACGTAAATCTGTTCTCAACTAATACCTCTCCAAATACCTATTTGGATTGATCATTTGATCATATTTTTGTGCCTAGTGAAATTCAATAATCGCTCCATCACCTGTGAATTTCTACTCCAAAGCTTAGTATAAATTCAAATCATGAACGCAAGCCAATTGAATAATACACCCCAGTGAAAGAATTTGCTTTATATTTTTTATATTTTTAATGGTCATTAGAATGCTTCAACCCGTGTATCAGCTACAAAGCCTTTTAGGAGTTTACTCCAGTATCCACATTACTACATTACTACGTCACTAGGTTACTGATATCAACACAAAAACAATAAAAAACCAAAATAACGCGAATGTTGGCACCATAAATCGGGCCATAGATCGGGAATGGTTTGACCTACGGACCTGGGGAGGGGCTCATTCGATTCCTAATGGATGTTCTTCAAAAGGAAAATACAAATTTAGGCCGCCTTCGACTTTTTTTGGAGGTTTTTAGGGATTTTACGAGACTTTGACAACCTTTAAAGGGCACTTCAAATAGTGAGAGAGCTGGCTCAAGAATTGAGGCGTCGCCGGACCAACATGGATTTTTCCTGAAAATTTCAGCTTTTTTGCTTCAGTCGATTCGGAGAAATCGTGCGTACAGCGTACGGCGTACGACGTACGGCGGATGGACGGACGGAAAATTTTTTATTGCAGATTCGGATTCTACAGCCTTTGAAACGTTAACCATGAAATTTTCAGGGGGTTAGAATTTTTTTTTTTTAAAGAGCGATTACAATGGTTTATCATTGAATAATAAACCAAAAACACAAATGCGGTCACGGGCGGTTTTGAAGATTGAATCAGATTCTAACACTAATCACTACTTTTCTAGTTTTTGAGGATCACTTCCTTTTTCTGAGATTTCGTGAGATTTTTTAGTAATGCTCAAAATTCGCTGTTACAGGAGTAGGTAATGGTACACGTTCCAATGAAGGAATTTTTTGTTGAATAATTTTTGGATGTAAATACCAATTTCTTGCAGAAGAATTGAATATGTTTTTGGGAATCCGCTTTTCGTAATGTCACATCTTCACGATCTAGGCTTGTACTTATGAATTTAGGCTCAACCACCTGAACTCGATGGACGATAGTACCCACATTAACAAAGTCTTATATACTTTTTAAAATTTTCTGAAAAAAATATTCTGTAAGTTTTCTCGCGTATAACATTACGTTAGTTTTATTTTATGTACCATCTGCCACCTTTAAATTTCTGGAATTCAATCGATGTGACTTATTGAAAGGTCTAGAACTAATGTTATCAGTTTCTCTCCATCTCCTCAAAACATCGTAGAAACTATTTTCCAAAACTTAGTTTTTTCAAAGCCGAACGGTAATTTCGGAAAGATAGGAGATCCGTAGAAGCATCATTTATTGCTCTAGAACTTTTCTGTTTGGCTAAATCCCTAAGATGGAAAATAAATATCTCAAAAATCATATTTTTTATCGTTGTTTGGTGAAAAGAGCTTGAAGGAGGGATTTTATTTATAAGGATAGGAATATTCGGAATCGTCATAAAATATACTATTGGAATCCCTCGTAAAATAATTGTGGCCCCTTTGTTTCGGTTATTTTACCTTATGTGCGTCCTCTAAGAAAAATGAATGGACATTTTGGATTCGCTTCAAAAACTTGATGCCATAAAGTAATCACGGGACTTGGAAACAATTCGCGCACAATTTGTTCAAAATCTCGGCCTCCTTCCAAACGAATTTTCAGTGCCATATCATAACCAAAGCGCAGCCTTTTGTTTGGCTTCTTTCGAATAAATGAGCGAGCCGAGATGTAGGTTTCGTTTCACGACAAAACTTGATCATTTCACGGTAAAAAGCTCCCAACTTCCCGTCGCTCTTTACTTGGAAGACTCTCGAAGCTTTTATTCCCCTTCCTCGTCAGATCTTGCCGAAACTGTTTTCGAGATGATTCCAAAAGGCTTTTGGGGAAGACGTTGCGTCGATTAAAACTTGCCGTGTCGGCTCGGCTCCTTCCTCCGATTTCTGCATAATTCGTCTCTCCCCTTTTCTCTCTTTCGGTCGGGCGGACGGAAGAGCACTTAACGCCTACACGGATAGCGGTTGGGAAAGGCTCTGCTCGGAATACTAATTTTCGTTTCCGATTCCGCATCCTTCTGAAAGCCTTATAAAACCCGTTCAGCGCCCCCCTTTTCGGTAGAAAACAGCGCGATTTGACGCTGCGGACCGGAATCCGTTAGTGGATCTCCACATCTTGGTCTTTCGTTTGAAGAATGTTTACTCTTGGGAGACCGCACATCACAAACAAACCGCGGAATAACAATTCTACCCAACTTGGCTAACTCTACAGCCCCTTTCATAGCGTATGTACGCAGTCTCTGTAAAACAGCTGGATTAAGTGACTTTACCTTTTTATTTTAGATCTTTTCTTATATCTAAAGTTGCAACTTATAACCTATTGTTCAATGAGTAACGTCTCCACACTCTCTAATCACTTTTAAGTAATTATGGAGCATAAAGGGATGGATTATTCCTCAAAAAATCATCAGTGATCTTGCAACTGAATGATAGAGTGAGGGTTGTATGACTGATGGCCGTTAGCCTAGGCCCTGAAATATTTCATTTACTATCGGCTCTGCCTAATAATGAATTGTCAATGATTAATATCACAACCCTGCTCTCTCCTTCATGTTGGTACCGACGAACTTCTCAGCTATTACTGACTTATTAACATAAGCAGACCAGCATGTAGCTTACAGAACCCACTGAATTTTAGCTGCACAAATTTTCTTCGACAATGAGTAAACATTTGGTCATGTAATCATCATTCAGTACTGGAAAAATTTCCCTCCATAGACCAACTTGAAGCTATGTACAAAGGGGTTCGGCTTCGATGAATGATTCAATCACTCAAGAAATTTTGAAACAATCAATGTTTTTGAACAATTCCATTCTTGTTACCATTCTTGGAAACCTATATTTTAAAGGATTAGCACTATAACCGACACAGTATATCTTAGGTACCGAAGAGCTTACAAACCAAATACCAAGTCGTTCCTACCATAAAAGCAGCCTATAGGGGGGAGCATACAAACACAAGTTCAGCCACAGCAAAATGCATGCCGAATCAATGAAGGAAGTCCATTGTTAAGTGCGACCCATTCGTCAGCCTATGAAACACGTTTTCAGCTCTACCACGCATTGCAAGACGTTCCACAAGTATGATACTTCTTGAGTCAGAATAAACACATATCCTAAAGTTCTGGATGGTTCTATTCAGTTTTCAAAGTGATTCAGAAGTTTCTATTTAATTTACGTGATTGCACCAATCGTTTTCCGCTATTACCCCATCCTGGGAATGGACACGGATAGTCTCAGGTTCTGTTTCTAGAAACTCATGAGCGTCACATCCATTATCCGTCCATCCATTATGCTTACAGATGTCCTCTGGAAGCTAGTTGGTTATACCATCAAATCTTGAAAGCCGTGACTATTGTATTCCATCGCTTCACTGTTCCATAAGTTCTGAAAGGTTCAGTCCAGTTTCCAAAGTGATTCATATGTTTGTATGTAATTTACGTCATTGCATCAATCGAGTTCCAATATGCTGCCATCCTGCCAATAGAAGGATAGTCTCTCATCCTGTTTCTTGAACCTCATGACCGCCTCATTGTACTTGCATCCATCATGCCTTCAGGCATCCTCTGGAAGCTAGCTGCTTTTGCAAGCCTGTCGTATGAAATCTCAGAAGGCGTAACCATTATATTTCATTGCTTCACTGCCATATGACAGCAGAGCATGATTTCAAACCACCTGCAACCTCTATTACTCACTGTCATGACTTCTATTTCAAGCAGTGCTCCCATAGAAAATGTGCAGTTAAATTTAAATAGTGACACTCGAAGAAATTACTATTCACATTCTATCAATTTGGAGCCTCTGATGATTTGTTCCTCTTCTTTTTCAAACCTCAGAAGATGATGGACACTCCGTTACCTTAAATTTATCTACTAGGAAGCTTAAAAGCTTCCAGGGATCCACTGAGTGTTACAGGACAATCGTCTCAGCTATTGGAAGGGGTAACTGTCCGTTACATTATCTTCTTGACATAATTTCTACTCTAGTCTGCTAATCACTTATTGGACATAATCTCACACTCCTGTACGGTCCAATACCTATAAGGGAAAAGCACCAATAGTGAACACTGTACCAATAGTGGACACTTCGGAAAAAAAGTTGTAGAATAAGGATTCGGGTTGAGCAGGGCACTTGAATCTTTTTGGATTAACTAAATTAATAGCCTAACAAACGTGATGAACCAAAAGGAAACGTTACGGCCAAAATGAAAAATAATAACTTGACATTAAAAACAACCAGTCTGTGGGTGGAGTGATTTTGAACAGGACGCTGTGCAAAATGCTAAGGAATAGAAAGTATGTTTTAAGCAATGTTCACATATATTATTCAAATATTTGTTCCCATTGGTTTGAATATATACTATAGTAACTAAATTCACGATTTTTCAGTCGCCTAACTCCGTTAATATTGATAAAGTGGGCTTTTAAAGCATGTCCACTTCTAGTACAACAAAAATGACGGATGCTCCGATAGTGGACATCCCTGTTCACTAATGGTGCAACTTCCCTTTTCACGAAACGATATTTTCTTAACTTTCTACTTGTTCATTTGTATTGGAACAAGCTCTCGGTACGATTTTCAAATGAACATAGCGTTGCGGACAGGAGGTGGACAGGGGGTGTCCTCTACTAGTGCAAGAGATGTCCACTACTAGTCCATGAGCTATCTTCTACTTATACATGAATTGTTCTCTACTGGTGCTCACTTCATTCTTAGATTTGAATGGAATTCTTTTTGTTTTACTACCGATTAGATATATACATGATTTTAAACGAGATTTTACGTCGTCTTGTTGATATCTACGACGTGTGAAGTGTCCACTAAATCAACACTAGAAAATTTTAGCTGTCCACTACTGGTGTTTTCTGTTATTCCACAAAATTTGACTCTATTTCTTCAAACATTCATAAAATTGGTGTTTCCTTTGATTAAACTCAACTAAAAATGTCTGAAGAACGTGTAGACACCCAAGAAAAAATTTGAGAGCTAAAAATTTATGAGGTAACACAAAAAATCACACAAGATTTTCTTAACATGTCCACTACTGGTGCTTTCCCCTTAGGTGTATATTGTGGAGGGTTCGATCGAAATTTGCACATTCCCAACCATATTGAGATCGTGTATAATTGGTATGCCCCCGTTGGTGTCACACCCTCGGTAATCTTCGGAAGTTGATTCCCGCGTCGAACGCTCAAACAAACAATAATTCACGACATTTGGTTAAATAATTTCAACGCGCTCGCAGTCTGTCTCGAGCGGGTGAGCCGAACTCTAACTTCCTCTTGGATTTTACCCCGTTCTCCAGAGCCCCCGTTTCCGACTGTCTACTTGAGGCGCGCTCGTATGAATATTGCAGGGCGTTCTGCGGCAGAAACCTCTCGCACCGTTGTCTACCTTTCCCTCCAGCTGACATCCTACAAACTCCTAATACCCTCGTCTTCGCCTGTCCTTTGCATTGTTGAACTTGCAGTTAGCGGTCACAGACTTCAGTTGACGTCATTATTCACGGAATACTCCGCTGCTCTCAGCACACTTATGCTTCTCCTGAATCACATTCGGTGTAAATCTGAATTCGGTCTTTCTGCAGCACTTCGTTATTGTGTAGAAATGAGAAAAGCTCCTGTCATGATTGCGCTAGTCAATTTCTCTATATGATGTTATACTATTTCCGTCAAATTGTTTTGAAATTTGAGCACCTTGCGCAAAGTTCGAAATGCTTAGGCATTTTGACCTACATATTATTTTCCAAAAAAGTACTGGTTCTAATTAAAATCTCACTGTTCAATAAAACATTTTGTATTTTTTTGTCATCTACCTATTTCGTCATTTTTGGCCCATTTGGTGATATACAAGTACATTTTCAGCGTAAGTTGGAGCTTTCGTTTTTTGATATTCTATTCCATGGCTCATAAACTTTTTTTAATAACATTCCACAAAAAACACAAGTGCAATAGTGTATAGCTGTTTTATGACATTTCAGGTAAGTAACTTTTGTAGTTTAATTCTCGGAATTCCACAAATTAATCTGCTGAAGTCATTAAAAATGACAAACAACTAAACTACATTGGTTGAAAGACCTGAATTTCTATTGAATATTCTGCCACCGTCTCTCCCAATATTATCCGCTCATCTACCCACGTCAACTGATCAAAGCTTCTGTTTGCCTAATCCTAACTCATTCTAGCAGCAAATATTGAATCCAAACAGTTCAGCTGATGGGATACATAACTGTCACTACGTTTGAATGTTATTTAATACAACGTGCTAAACATTCAATTCACTTTGGGACGTACAAACATACTCGTACAACATCTCATGCTGTATTGATATCCCTGGATATGATCGAAAGCCTTGATCAGCGTACCAGCTCCAAACCATTGAGTTGGGGATTTCGAACAAGCAAACCGCCCACCTCCTTTCCTTTATGTGCGTACATATATATATATATATATAATTTACCCCCATTTTTTCGACCTTTCCCACCGAAAAGACCGCATGCAGTCACGCTCTTTTTCACTCTCCTAATTTGTATGGATTTATGGTAGTGTAATGCGGGCACGGGGTTAGAAAGAGTGGGGTCTCATTTTATTTCACATTTTTTGTACTCACTCGGGTCATACTTATGAAGTCAGTTGGTAAATGGGTCAATGGCCCAGTGTTTGTTTGTAAATCTGGTAAGACACCGTAATATGTTATTTGTTCATTTGAATTAGTTATATTATTGTTTTTATAAAAAAACTTTTAAAATTCACATAAAAAAAGATGAAATCCACCCGACCACACCAATGTAGAATGATTCAGAGATCAAACCCTGAACGCCGTTGTCGAAGGTCTCAAATGTGAAAAATCAATACCTAAATGAAAAATTCTCAAAAATTCAGTTTCGCAAAAACCCACCACAACTTAGTATTGAAGAAAAACTATTTTTAAACTCCTTGCATATACAGGAAATACGAAAAACATGACATTTGACTCTGATGCCAACGTTTGCTCAAAAATCTATGTTCAGCAACTTAATGACGTCGAACATCTACCAAAGGATTTGATTGAACCGTGCCACTGCGTAAGGTAACTGATCAAGATGAGAAATTTCAGTTTGGAAGGATGTTAACTATAAATTAACGAGACAGTACATCATGAACAACGTTGAGTGTGTTATTTAATTTTGGTTCATTCTTTAGATTTTAGGTATTGTGTATACCAGATTTTAAGTTATCCTGAGATTAACATTTGAGCTGAATACGCCAACGATAGTCATAATTTCTCTCGGATCTTCGATTATCTTGACTTTGGCTGTACAGGTTGGAAATGCCGTAGACGCTGATCACAAACGAACGTTTTCATTCATTAAATCCATTTTAATTTTTAAATATTTATTTTTTAATTTAAATCTTAACATTAAAGTTAAACAACAATGTTTAAGCTCTAACTCTTTGTATGAACTCGATTTAAACCCCAACATCTTACCATTGTCCAACAGCTGGATAACATGTTCGAGTCAATAAACATTTTACTAAAACTGAATTTGGTCAGAAACACAAATTATCAACATTGCAACACCCAATGCTACGAACAAATCAGATAGGAGTTGATAATACACGGCGCATAGAGCAACCCCTCCTTCAAGACCTGGGGGTCGTGCGGGTCATTGCATATCTTGCCCCTGAACTAAGGCCAATGCCTCCTCCGTAGCTTTCCCAATTTTCAAACATTAGGTCTTTTCTAGTGATACAGGGTGTCCCAGGACTTATCCAAAATCCGACTCCTACATGTTCTACAACTCATTTCGGACTGCGATGAGTTGCATTCATCTTCGAGACTTTTGGAAAACCCTTAATTTCAACAGAAAACACTTGTTTTTCTGCGGTTAAACACTTTTCCTTAACTAAAAATATTTTTTAAAAAGAAAACGACTACACCGTTGGAAAGCAGACATTTTGGCGCACGTTTTACAAGGCATGCAGAGTTCTGCGTCAAGCATTCATGGGGTTTCTAGGCGAGATTAAAAACAGGCGATTTCAAGATTTTGACAAAACTGCCATTTCGCAAAGCAATTGCACATCTTCAATGCAATTTAAAGGAAGTTTTCTGACATCAAATAGATAGGAAATTCCACGCTCTTTCCAACGGTGTCATCAAATTTGAGCTATCTTCGAAATTGAGGGAGTGATGACAGTTTTAATGACTTAAGATCGAAAACACGAAAAAAGTCTTAAATCGCGAATAGCTCGGAAACGAGGCCTCTGGCGAAAAATTGATACGAGACATTTTTGGTCGGAAATGAGTATATCTAAGAGGCACAAGAAAAGGAAACGTAAACTTTGGAAAAAACCACTTAAAGTCTCAAATGTATTGATAGAATCTTAAAAACCGGACAGTACAACTCTTGCGTACTTGTCCACATCAGACTTATAAGTATATTTTTTCCTGTTGAACAATGTTGATAGTAAATTATTTTCCTGTCATTACTCCGATCCGGGCAGAATGATGTTCTTCACAAATTTAGAGGTTTCAATTGAGTGGTGAACGATTTTAGCGGGATTCAAACTGACGAGCTGATCATTCTTAGCAATGGATTGCTTGTACAAGAAAATTTTCAGAAAGTGGTTGTTTATTGGTATCGCATCTGCCCAAGGATTCTTCGTCCTAAAGTGCCAAGAAGTCCACATACCAAATCACAGCTTTAGCTTTAGGAGTCACACTGCTGATATAGTGTCTGTGCATAGTCGATTGAAGTCCTAAGGCCTATTCATTCTTCATCGCAGCATGAGGAATTACAATATGAGAGAGTAAATAGCTGGAAAATAGCTTAGGGATCCTCTTTCTACATTTGAAATCAATCATTGTGACGTATTCTACGATTTTGAAGTATTCTAAACGTCCTAGTTACGAAAGTGAGGAAACTAGACTGCCCATACAACTTGATAGACGTGTTGGTAATAGATTGGTACATAAAAGGGAAGTTCTGCTTCAATTATTGTTAAACTATACTTGCAAACTAGAAAATAGTCGTCCATTGGTAACGCGTTTGCTCAAGGATTCTTTATATTAAATGACAGCTTCAGAATGTGAATAGCTTATATGTTAGCTTTAGCAGCCTCTAAGCTAATCTGGGCTCCATCACCGGTCAGGTAAAAGTGCTAAGAAGTTAACATACTACATCACAGCTTCGGATTGTAAATTGCTTAAAAATTAGCGTTAGCAGTCTCTCTGCTGATATGGGTATCGTCAATAGAAAGTCCTAAGGATTATGCATTCTTTATCGCAGCATGAGCAATCACAACATTTACAAATAGAAAATAGCTTAGAGAGTCTCTTTCTAGGTTTTCATTGACTCATTATGACTTATACTACGATTTTGAAAGATTTTAAACGTCGTAGTTACGAAATGTGAGGAAACTATACTGTCCATGTACATTGACAGACGTAATGGTTGTAGATGGATACATAAAAGCAAATTTCTGCCTCAATCATTAATAAAATTTCTTGGTTATGGAAATATTTTTTTGTAAATTATCCTTTTTCAAGTTATAATGAGTTTTGGGCGAACATTCCTGTATTCCTTAACCGACGCTGAAGGTGAAATAAAGGTCTCCTTGCAATTGAGTAACGAAGTCGTTATACGTTTACGGCTTAACCCTTGCAAGAGAAAAGGGCGGAAAACGCATTTGGATTTAATAAGGCCCCCCCTTAGTGGGAGTTAAGGAGAAAAAGCCGTTCCGGATGGTGAAGCCGCCAAGTTCCGAGCTGGAACAAATAAGTGTTAAAGGTACCACGTTCCCTTTGCTCCCGTTCATTTACCTTTTTCTTTCGACCCCGTCATTCAAGTTGGAAGTGGAGGTAAAAAAAAAAAAAAAAAAAAAAAGTCGATAAGGACCTAAGGAGTTTGGGGAGGGATTTTGGCCGGCGTTCAACTTTCGGCGAAGGTTCTGGGTCAGGGCTTGGGGGGTAGCGAGGAAACCAATAACGGGTCCAATTCATTGGAACGGTTAATATGTCACCGGACGGGGAGTTATGGCCTCGAATCATCATCCATCATTTCTTAGGCAGTTCCGCCGATTTGAGGGGGCTTATAGAAAATACGTCGCACCTGCTGGCGTTTTTAGATGTTCATAATTGGTGAAATTCATCGACAATAAACTAGAAACCATCCTTCGAGAGGACGCAACTTTGAAATCAGTTTAAGTGAGTGGAGGTGTTTCAGGCAATCCGATACTGCGCGTTCACATACGCTATTGATGGTCCAATCGCGATCAATATTTAGGCAACCAGAACTGGAAGCTGCGAGTCAGGATGGAAGCTGATTTTAAGAATTCTGGAAAATGCCCTGGACTTACTGCTTATTTGACTGTAACTCACGGTGGCAGCATTCTCCGTCATGATGCGGTTACTAAGCAGACACCAGGTGCCTTGTATTCCAGTATCAGGTGGGCGGAGGGCAATAGAATGTAACATATGGCAAGTGACCAGGGCAAAAAGCCAGATCTCGTTGCCATTAAGCCAGACGGGTCTGCCATAACCCTGGATGTCTAAATTGTTGGTGGCAGCGTGGAGCAGACCTGGAGGGCTTAGAAAAGTAAATATGATAGAAACGACCTGCTGCAACATCAAGGTTATGGCTGCAGTGCATGTGTGTCTATTTTATAGAATCCATATTCCATACAATGCTGTATAATCACATTTTTGGCGTATACATGTGTTATTCCCAATGTGGGAAATTATTAGCCTGTCCGAGAAAAAAAAGCATTCTAATAATAACTAACGAATCGGACCACTATCGCATCAATCATTCCATTATTTACAAAATTAGAGCCGTAGTTCAGAAGTACATGTACCTACACTAAAACTTCTTAACATCTGGAATGTGTCCCATGGTATTTTTCTCCCGTGAGTTGTTACTAGCTTACATCACACATCTTTCGAGATTATCCAAAAGATTATAATAAATATATGCGTTCATGTTACGTAGAGGAGGAATTTCACGTGTTTGTAAATTTTCCAAGAGTATCTATGACTGTGTAATGAATATTGAATTTAACATAGTAAACATATTGGTAAGAATCGAAATTAGATTTCTGTGAATCGCACGTGTGTCTCTCTAAAGGGCAATGGGGCTGTACTTGGGGGCATCTGTTTTGCCAGACAGGTTGAGAGAAGTTGGTCGTAATTTGAGACCAAGAGGGTAAGAAAACCAGAACTTGCACTCAACCACAAACTAAGATAGTAACTGCGGGAGAGGCGCAAACTTCCATTTGTCGACTGATCTAAGCCTCCCACAGTATAACCAACTTCTCTTTAAGCCAGAAACGTGAAGTTGAATCGGTTTTGTGGGCACCTGGGAACGAAATCTTGCGAGTTCTTACCGAAACCTTCTTCGAAGGAAACTGGGTCGTGAAACGATTTGCAACTTTACGTTTTCGCCGAGGCGAGCTGTAATGCACTTGTTGTGTCAACTCGAAGCGGGAGCTGATGTACTTTCCAGTAGTTCCATCGCTCACATCTAAAATGGAGTTGTCTCAGTTTAAATTCTTCTCACCTTCTCTCGTAAGGTGCTTCAAATTTGGAGATTTCAGTATTACAAAATATTTTAAATTTGAATGAAACCAATATATAAACAATTTGGCTCTCAGTTCAAACGGACATTGATGCATCCATAGCCCTCTACAATAGATACCAACCTCACATCGACCAAGTCTGGTTCAGATCGGGATCAACTGGTATGGTCTTGGGGATACGAGGATATAGATTTGCTGGACTTGCATGATACTGTCCTGAGTTCAAATTCTGACAGGGACCGCTCTTTTAGGGTCGACGAAACAGTACTAGTAGGCTTTCATCTGTACCGGAGAAAGAGGTGTTGATTGAAGGAGGTTAAGGTCTTGTTTCGTTAGGCATTGGGAACAGATTATTAGGTACGTTTGGTGGCAGTTACCAGCATAATCCAACCAACCCAACCATATTTAGTAATGTAAAGTTAGGTTAATTACGATATGAAATCCAACTGAATTTTTGAAATAATTCGGTGATTGCGGACATAATAACACGCTTTCATTGTGCAAAATACGTAATCTGGTGATAATTACACCAGAAAGTAGTTAGTAGTAACACAACAAATTCCAATATATGTTGAAGGGAGTAATGAACATGGATAGCTGAGATTACTGCAAGGAACCAGTGATTGTTCTGATCCTGGCCATAGTATAGATCTGGTTTGCCTAGGAGTATGGAAGCCTCATCGAGAGCATTATTTGATGCAGAATTTTGGATACACCGACGTACCTTCGTATGGGTCTGCGAGATGGTGTTTTCTCAGCATGTAAACGACGACACAGCTCCTTTTCACCATTGATGCTGTTCTCGCACCTCACCGGATAGGTTTCTAAAGTGTGTACAGAAAGACTGGCCGTAAGGGTAGAGAAGGATTGGCATTGAGCCAAGATTATCTTTTCTTTTACTCCAGCTGCCTCGACGTCCATAAGATGAACGCTTAAAATTCAAGGTACTTGCGAAGACCTGTTTGGGTTTATTGACGCAGCTACTTTTCCTGGGGCTTCGGTGAACTGGAAAAACAAAAAAATAACTACATACCTACACATTCCACGGAACATTTACCTAAATTATCCGCTAGTAACAAGTATATTGTATTGAATCAATAAAATAATTTTGTTTTACTTCACCACATATGAATCGGATGACTCTTCGCTCTTCGCAAAATCCTTTTCCGGACTCAAAACGCCTCTGGAACTATTCACATTTTCAAAATAATGTTATAACGATTTAGTGCTTCAAATTTGTTAAAAACTGGTTAGGAGTTGAAAGATGATATTGAGAACTTTAAAATTAAAAGTAGATGCAGCGCATTTACATTAATTCAGCAGCTTTGTAACATAGTGTCGTGGACATGGTTGTCCATCCCATTTATTGCAGGAGCTGCCCTCAAGGTTGTAGCTTTCTAGACATTCTTTGAGTGTTGCAGGAATATCGCATCAACCTACAAAAGGGACAACTGCTCTTTCCCATTTCGAAGTGTAAATCTGAATTACTTCCAAATTAGATGATTTTCGCCTAATTGGCTCTCTATCAAATTCGTTTTGTGTTATGACAAATGGTTGCTTTGCGATAACTTTTGGGTGGTGGTATAGGTTGTTACCCTCAGTATGGTATTACAATGGAGAATTCAAAACTTTTAAATTATTTGGGTCAGGTGGGAGAATCTATTGATAAATGTGTTCTAGGTGAGAAGGTCATGCCATTCATAAAATAACTTGCCAAAATAGTGTCATATCCCGCTGCGGATGTTTCATTCACATAAGTGGAACAAAATCGAGTCAGAATCGGCGTGTGAAGAATAATTGAAAAATACGAAAACGATTTGTACAGCTCCTACACAGAGAATTGTTATTTATTTCAGCGACGAGTCGCCGGGGAAAACTAAATTGAAAGGCGAAACCCAATAAAGAAATTATAGATAGTATGAAACCCAGGAACCGAAAACCGGAAACGAGGCAAAAAATATAGGGAGAACTCTGGTGCAATATAAGAGTGGGGGGGACTGTGGCGTTTTCCGTAGGGGGCCTTACCCCAAGTTGGGCCGGATGCGAGAGGAATTGAGATTGATAGCTTTCGAGGGCGGGAGCGGAAACCCGGAAATGAAACTGGATGCAAGTTTCCCTGGAGGCAAAAGCGAGCTGTGTCACCATGTCGCCAATGGTCGGCGGGGCTGGTGATGTAACAAACCATAAACCTACGCCGATGCAGGAGATACAGTTGTGGACGGTCCCCCTTCTCCGCATACATATATCTGGCGTTTCGTATCGAAATTCAATTTGAAACGGGAAATCGTCCGCTGCAGCGTTGTTCGAACTGTAACGAAGCGACCGCGGGGTATGACGAACGTTCTCGCGCCCGCCGGAGAGCTCTCGTTGATGAATAATGCATTTAGAGTTTGAGGTAGGACTCCGATGATTTTCTGAGTGAATAATTAAAGAGAAGTAAGCCGTACAATAAACGGAAGATATGCGAACAACGAACTTCTATAATCCACTCCACTGTATTCCGTGACTGTCGATTCATTATCTACAATAACTGTGAGGAACTATCGAAAATAATTGTAGATAGTTCCTTATTAACAATAATCAACAATAGTTAATAACAATAACTGTTATCAATTTATATTCAACCTTTTCAGGGTTTCCTAGTTTTGACTTGTATTGCCAATTTGAGGGATTCATTTCCCTTCAGGAGGTTTCATGAACAAGAACCCCCCTCTTATGTAGTCTTATATATTTATCACTTATTTAAGAGATCGAATATTCCGTTTACATCCAAATAATGACGATTTTCCGCAAAATGTTTCCATTCGAACTAAATTTGAGAGAAAAAACAGAGGTTCCGCACGCACAGAGATTTATAAGCAATAAAAGTCATAGGGAGATCATCGAACAGGGAGAACATAGGGAGAACAGCCTAACTCGCACATTCTATGAGAATTTTATCAAAATCTCAAAACCAGGCTCGTTGCATTAGGTATTTTGGGGATATAAAATAGACATACATTTTTTCCTTTTTCACGCCGATTCTAGCATATTTGTTAGGTGATAATGATCCGCATTACAATTTGAAGAGAGTGTTCGAGCATCAAACATTTAAACTCAATCGCCTGATTTCATTTGATAATTGAACTGCCATAAACTGGATAAAAATATTAGTATTTCATTCTTCCGAAACTGATTCCTCTAAAAAAAAAACATGAAAAAAACTTAAATGATCAAGTACTACACCACAGTAGTGTGTAGTTACTATACACTTATTACTCAATTAAAAAAAAATATAGGCATTCAATAAATTTTGATTTAAAAATTTGATAGTTACAGTCAAATGAACCTCCTTTTTAACTCGGTAACTGGGGATAACTCAATGCAAAAAAGCTGTACTTGATGGAGCAAATTGATTACTAGATTTGTATTTAGAACACCAATAAACGTCAAAATCAGGCAAAATATTCGAGGAACTTAAAATCACACGTCACGAATCAAACCTGAGTGAGGAGGACATAAGAGTTTTAATAGAGACCAATCGGACGTGATAAGGGTGCAATGTTGTGTCGAAACGGATCTGACTTCTATAAAACTTTTCGAATGACATGTTAGTTCGAAAGGGGTGTATATTCATACATGCATACATTTGCCAGCAATCAATTCCTATATGGAGCAGAGATTTGGGTAGACGCCCTAAACATGGCTTATTACCGCATGATAATGATAACAGTCCAATTAAGAGGAACGTTAAGGATAGCAATTGACAATACAGAACAGCATCAAAGCCTTGGTTATTAGTACTAAGAGGATCATGCCAACACAATTGACGACTGCAGAACGTAAATGATTCTTTGATAGACGGGAGAAAGGGACAACTCTTGTTATCGTTTTAAACTGCCTGTAAATGTGGACTCAAGAGTATATAGGGAGATGGACAGAGCGCTTGATACCACATATCAAAATGTGGTTACAGAGAAAACACGATTAGGGCAACTTTTTCCCCACACAGTTTCTTTCATCACAAGGGCTATTTTGATCTTACTTTCACAGGATGAGGAAGGCATTCGTCCCAACTTGTTCAAACTGTCAAAAAGCAGATGATGATGCGTTTCTTTCGTCGGTAACAAGTATAACTTTTTATCGATTGCGAAGCAGAAAAAACAAAGATGCAGCAAGACATCACGCCAGAAATGATAGTAGCAAAAATGATTGAAAGGTTAACACATTGCACCTCTGTAGCTGTCTATGATGAAGGCATGCTACAGAAAAGATCATACAAGAACGGCAGAGACGGAGAAGGCAGCGTAGGTATGGACCTAGAGTACTGAAAGAATCTCTGAAAGACTCGGCTTGAAGTAATGTGTTGAACAGTCCCAGGGCGATTCCCAACGTGGGAATAGGAAGGTTAGGTTTTACCGAGTTTGAATCTTACATAACCCGGGATGCGGTCCCTTTGGGTATCCCACGAAATCCGATTTTCATCTTAGGTTCTTGAAGATTTCCTCACCTGCCTATGTAAGGGAAAACACATTTATAACGTTTTCGTCGAGAAGGATGTGAAGTGTTAGCCGCATTTAGGAAAATGTAGAGCGTAAACAAGTGTAGTTTGAGCGTATAGTGAACTAAGAGTTATATGTATTGTGGGGACCAACTCCACTAGGCGCATCAGCTGATATATGGTTGCTAAGTTGAAGTTTTTTTGTTACTGACGTGGCCTACGATTATATACGAGTTCCTTCTCTGGTTTTTCTATGTGAGTTTTCCTTTTCTGATCGCGCCAAATTTTCCTTCCGCGCTTACGTTTAATATACCTTGTTTTGAATAATAAAATACTCAAATAGGAATCACGTCCGTTCTTCCTTCATAATATCATAAGGGATCAAGGAAGTGACTATCAACACCAAATGTTCTTATGTTCATAAAGAGGTTCCCTCTCTTTCTCATACCTATGTATGGATAGAGAGAGATTAGGTTTTCCCTAAGTCAATGAACTTGTCCGTGGTTAGAGGGAGAGTGGGGTTTTCCCCATGTCAATAAACAGGTCCGTCAGAGGGTTACCGGCTTCTTATTCCTTGTGTATTCGCACGAGTATAATGAAGTGGAGCGAATTATGACTAAGGGTTATGATTATCAAAACAACAATCGTTATTATCCAAGACAAACATCTTATTTGACGTCTAAACTGCTTTACAAAGTCTCAGCAAATTTTCTTGAAGAACTTAGTTACGGGAATTTAGTCTTTAAGATAATTTCACCAGGGAGAGAAGTATTGCACACAATTTTAACCCATAAAAGTAGTGGATGACCCGTGGAATTTTCATTAAAAGTACTCAATAGATTCCATGGAAAGAAGGAATGAACTATTTTGTTTCTTACAATCCCCGTAGTTAGTCATATTTTTGCAATTATTTCAAGTTTAAAATTTTTGTTTTCTTTGAATTTACGAGTTGTTGTTACTTTCCGGCTATCTATTCTTGGAATCTAACTAAATACTTACTCTTCAAACAATTCACCCTACAGACTGTCTAAAGTTTGTCATTAAAAGCAAATGCGGAAATGATATAAATAAGTGGGGTGGTCATAACAAGAGTATTAATGAAGATTGAAACGAAGTGTTCGTATGGATTGACTAGTGAAACAAGGGGGTGATGGGATGGTGTAGCTATTCCTTCCAACGACTGAGGCGTTTTGCCTACAACTCTCAGAGGACATAACTGATGCTAAAAGGCGTCAGGATTATGGTCAGGTGTAGCAATATGAAGAATTGAGAGAAGTTAACAGTTAACAGTTACTGTCCATTTCCATCTAACCAATAACAGCCCCGAAGGACGTGGATAGTGGTACCACAGAGCACTCCTGCTGCGATTCAAACATCTGACTCAAGTTACTCTGTGGTACTCGTCCATTGATATTGTCGCGACCATAACTCTGATGTTACATGTCCCCACCCATTTTAACAGCTAAAGTACCGCTTGCCCAAGGAAATCGGTTGTTTTATTTTTTGCACATTCGAGCACACACTTTCAACTAGTCCGACCCAACTGAAAACCTTTTTCTTATGCCTATAAAAAATTGTTAAGAACTGGTTTTCATTGCACTTGTTTCCCATGTCCTCTTTGAAACAGCTTATTGCCTCCATGCGACTGGATTGATAATGAAAGGTAATTGATTAAAAAACGCTGCAAATTCTTTCACTGGGGTTTATTATTCAATTGGCAATGATTTGAATTTCTACTAACTTTGGAGTGTGAGTGTTTCCCAGGTTAGAGCGATTATTGAAACACATATTCAACTGATCAATCCATTTTAACCCCAACTGAAACCTTTTTCTTATGCCTATAAAAGTATTGTTAAGAACTGGTTTTAATTGGTTTGACCTACGGACTCCCATTCACCCATTTTAACAGCTCAAATCTAGGCCGCCTTGAAAAGAGAAATCGGTTGTTTTGATTCGAGCAGTGAACTTTCAACTAGTCCGACCAAAATGGATTTTTCCCGAAAACCTTTTTCTTATGCCTATAAAAAATTGTTAAGAACTGGTTTTCATTGCACTTGTTTCCCATGTCCTCTTTGAAACAGCTTACTGCCTCCATAAAAATCCCGACTGGATTGATAATGATAGGTAATTGATTAAAAAATTAATGAATAAACAGAAAAAAGGTGCATTTGCAGTAAGTTAAAGATAGTACAGCTAATATTTTAAAAATTATTGAGTGGATACGTTTGAAGCAAAACAAATGCAGTAGCAACCGGAGTAAATTATTTATCAACGCAGCTATCGTTCAGCTCTCCCCTCGCCCTTTCAGAATGGGTAATAGCTATAACTCCTCCCTAGGAATACTCACTAATGGAACCTGCAATCACTGACAACAAAACGAGCAAAAAAACCTTTTATTTGGGGTGAGTTGCACTTTTCCCCCTTCTCAACCGACCGACAGACATATTAATGACTGGGGACGGTCTGGCCCCTTTCGTAGGACCCTCGTGCTTCCCGATGAGGATAACAGACCAGGGGAAGCGTCTATGCAGATAAATCCGGACCGCCTTCCTCTCCCCTATCCGCTACCTTCCTTCAGGAAATGCCGAAGCTATTGACGTCCTGGCCTTTTACCGACCGCCCGGCTCCGAACCGTTTTATGCATCTTCCCCTTAAGGGAGAGTCTTCCCACTTTTTTCTTTGCCAGGGAAAATGAAAACTCCCAAGACCCTACGAGGATCGGCTACACACTCCATCGTGCCCTTCTGTACACGTGGCATTTTGTAACGCATCACCACCCTATCGTATCCAGTTGCCACACATCTTTCCCAAAAAAGAGCGTCTTTTCAATGTCCAGCTTTGCACTTTTGAAGGCCGTTCTCTGATATGGCGTCAACATTTCTGCTTCCCCTTTTTAACGTTGTGGGCGAAGATCAGTATTCTTAAAGTGGTCAGCTACAGACGTATAACGTTTCAATGACACAAGTGAGAATTTAGTAATTAGGTGCATTTTATATTGTCATTATCAACATTTCTACTCCCGTCTTTCGTCATAAGGTTTTCTGACCAAATAATTTGAGATTACCCTGCTTTGGGTAATTAAGTAGATGGGCTATGAGGTTCACACTCACCACGAAAGTTCTGCTGAAGCACTGTTATTCATTTTATTCTTCTGTTTTCCTCCAATGTTTCCTTAATTATGTTATACGTTGAAACAAACTGCAACAATAAAGAACATACAGGTTCGGGCATATCGTAGCTCAAGATAATTGGCAGAAAATCTTTCAAACTGTCTATCAATTCCGTAACTGTTGAAAAATTGATTTCCAACTTTAAAAACTATTATTACCGAAACCTTAATATGTAAATTAGTATTTGTTAATAAACAAAACGTAAGACAGTTTGTTCGAACAATGACATTTTCCTAACTTGGACATTTTCAATACCCTTCAAAACGCCTCAACGAAAAGTCCGATCGGAATAATTGAAAGTGGAATTTACACGTACATAATCAACCACATTTACCGAACATTTAAATGGATAGGGATTGACATTTTGATATTAATATCACCTCTTTTCGGTTCCACCCTTATTGGCGACTAATCATTGAAGTAAAACATGTGACTGTGGCTTAACAGCGGATTGGTATACAATATCAGGGAATTTCGTTAGGCCAATCATGAGTACTAGAGATAAAATGACACTATTAAAAATCAAATTTTGATCTGTCGTAAATAGTTACCGTAGGGTACGCAAAATAATGACTCTTATCTGCAACATTTGGATACCTTGGGTCACATACATCCATGCACATTTTAGGAAGGGTTTCAAATTTTATGAATATATACTATTTGTTAAACATTGAATATGCAGCTTTCTAATGGTGAAAATATTTATAAAATTGGTCCAGTAGCTACTGAGTCAAATCTTAACAAATAAACAAATATTTCCTCTTTACTGTATGACCTAGTATAAATGCAGATGTTTAGAACTTTGATATTGATAACTTTGATATTGATAATATTGATATTGATTGACACACATATTGCTAGTGTGTTGATTGCCGTGGCTATGCATCCGCGATCATGCATTTTGTGAAAAGGGTATTTACAGGTCCCTGCTGTTCAACTGTTTGCATCAGATTTGTACGAAATATTTGTCAATCAACTAGTTCAATAAAGAACGATAGTTAGCATAGCATACCTTTTGGGTAACCGCAAAAGAGTCTACAAAATTTGGTTTCTGAATCAACAATGGTTGCTGAGCTTGCGCATGTCCATCTAACCATGATATCAGTTTATGTCAGATCATTTTCCATATTACATCTATTCTTTATTCAATCTATAACTCATACTATTCAATCTTGCCAATAATTCAAGAAATATTTATTGCTTCCTAATCCACCAACAGGTAGGGGAAACATTGTTTTTATTCCCGGAATATTAACAATTTGTGCTCCCAAAAATCCAAATTTCTTAACAACATCCGTTGGGTCCACCTGTGGATTTGTGACAACATATGCCCACAGATCAATGTAATACAGCCAATTTCTCCATTTTTTTCTAGGCTTAAGAATATCCTCTATAAGCATCTTTGGTCACAATCCAATACTTCAGTCGTAACATGCGCTTAGTGAATTTCAGGAGGCACACAAACCCACAATCCAAAAGCATCGATTTTTCTCTCGAAATTCTTGGTCGTCCGATTTCGCTCAAATTTGGTCACAAGGTTTGTCATGCGGATCGTTTTCTCACTGTGGTTAATTGTCTCAAATCGTTTGTCAGGGAACCATAAGCATATTCTACGAGTATTAAGTCAGATAAGATTATCGTAAATATTTTAATTATCTACGCTGTCATGTTAAGGATGAGTGGAAGCTATTTGCCACACCCACCAGGCTGATGCTTTATTCTTATCAGGTTATACTATTAAATTCAGCAGTACCGTTTCATGCTATTCAAAGTGAATACCTCAATCCCCAAAACTGTATTTATGAGTAAGTACGTGACCTAAAGAAGGAACTTGACATCAGCATTCTATCGCTCCTAAAGGAGCGTCATTACCAAGAAAGTTGTCTCCCCTTTCCTGACGGAGTATCAGCGCTGCACTCCCCGAGAATTAACCCGAAAACCCTCTCGTCAGGGGAGCTTCTGGTTCATTCATAAACCTGGCAAAGGGTGAGGACGGTGGGCTCTGATGCATTAACAGGCCCCTGCCAGCGGTTTCACGCCAATTAGCTCGACCTATTGTCCCGAGCATCCCTCAACCCCCAGGACCTCAGTCTCAGTCCGCCTAGAACGCTTATTTTGAAATACCAAGCGGAAATGGTGAAAATTCTCGCTGCGTCTGCCCTCAGAAGTTACGGCTTATTTTTCAGTCACATGCACCTCTAAAGGTGCAGAAGGTCTTGATGGATTAAAAGCCACGTATGCATCCTTTTCCATGTTCTCTTTCGACGGAAAGCTCTTTTGGGAGCCGGTAGAAATCGGAATTCCATTCCGTGATTACAAAAGAATTTCATCTTCCATAATGTACTGGCCAAGTTGGGTCTGCAGTAATGGCATCTTCACTAATTGTAACATGAACGTATAGTAACACTTTAAAAGCAAAGTACGTCAAATTCGTTGAGTGCAATTTTACAAATACCATAAACCTATAATTCATATTTGCGCAGCCTCATACCTGCCAAAACCCAACGGTCTTCAATTCCTATCGTACATAGAGGTCCGTTTTGCAGCTAATCCTGACGATCCCTGAAACTTCATTGAAATCCCACTAAAATTTAGTATAGCTTTGGCTTGATTAGGATTAATTATATACTCAAGGACAGGCATAGAACTAAAACCCATAAGCAAGCTCTAAAACACAAAATTGCAATAAAAATGTTGATTTTGGTGAATAATTCTGTGAACTTCTAGCGAAAATACAAAGCAATATTGAGGAGGCAAAAATGAATGAACACTGAAAGAGCAGTCACCCAATAAATCATCTAATGAATTTGGGTAAACTACTCATCGGCAAACAGCAATCAATGAACAATTCCGAAAATAGAAATTACAAATAACAAGTCTCACAACAGGCTCAGAAATTGCTGAGTAAAGTATACAATGTTTGCAGGAGGAGTTAATCTTGTTGCAACTAAAATTAATCTATTTGCAAAAACAATTAGTTTATTTTTTGCGAATAAGAATTATCTTTTCGCTCCTGAACGAATCAACGGTGGAAACATAATGACACATGTTGCCAATGAATTGTTTAGAGAATTGGATGAAGGAAACATACTTTTATTTGTAAAATTTAATCTAGAAATATTCTAATTAAAATTAACATGATTCGAAAATGCAATATTACTTAATGATTTAACATTATGTGAATTGATTTTTTTTCGAAAAATATCATATTGGAGACAATGCCTTACTTTGTGTATATAAAATATCCCCTCTAACATGGTGTTTTATTTTTGTTACAGGTGAGTTTACCCAGCAGGAGTTTCAAATGATACCAGATACACTAACAGGTAACTATTAGGTATAAGATAACCGCTCTTCATAATATACTCAAGCCTGTCAACGACTTGGCAGATAAACACGCATTTTCGAGATGATCGCTTTCAAACAAACTCAATCATCAACCAAACAGTCTGAATTCAAAATTGTCTTCATTCAATTCTAGGGTCTCTGATTTATTCTCTTGAATAATTGATTTGAGGAATAAATGTTTTCAATAATGTACAGTATTTTACTATGCTACACACTGGTTCCAAATAACAATTTTCGAGAAAAAAATTACCTAAAACTCACATATTGTTACACACAAAAGCCAATCTTCATATTATTTGCCTAGATCTTAAAAAATGTCAGAACTGCTCATTTCCTTGTAGCACAATTAAGCGGAACGGACGTAAAATTTCTTATTCCTTCCGGTAAACCTCTTCTTTTTAGTGCAGGCTCAGATTTCACGTGAAATTTGATGAATAATCCATTCCTTACCTGATTTGTTTTTCCGTGGAAAATTATATTGGGGTGCTTACATTTGCGGTCCTTCAGAATTGCGTGGAACGTCTGTGTAGATTCCTAATGTGGTGCGTATTTGAACACTATTTTTCAACTCTGAATCGAGCTGGTCTTGCTTGCGAGCTTCTTCCAAGTCATTTCCAACTATTTCCGGCCGAAAAATGGCAACTTTGAGTTTATTCGTTCACAGGTTATCTCGAACCTCCAATTTCAGGGAATCAACCCACAATTTAACTTGAACATTTCTCAAGTGGTACGGTGGTAACTTTTGATTCCAGAAGGGTGGAGGTTCCTGCTCTAAAACAATTTTTTTTCTTTTAATTTTTCGGCATCCATTTCGCTTATTGGTGCTTTGAAACAAAACTGGTTGGATTCTCGTCACGTTCTCCCCTTTTCGCCCCTCGGACTCTCACGTAAAACAGACAGTTTGAAAAACGTCTGCCAAGTACTTGTGGCACATAGCTTCCTCGTATCCATAACATGACTGTATAGACCATTGAAAATTATTATTGACTTAAGAACTTCGTTCGATTAGGCGAAGTAAATATTAAATAAATTTCATCAAAATCGGATTATAACTTCGTGTAGTTTTGCCCGTAACAAGGATTTGCTGATAGACAGACACACAGACAGACACGAAACCAAAATTGTTCAGAAAGGTCGAAAATGCAAAATGCGAGTGGAATTTTTGGTTCACATTCCGAAAGTGAAAACAATGCTTCCGCTACCTTGGTAGACTCGGAAGCAATAACCGTTCGTGCGAGTTCGCCTGTTCGCCTCTTCTCGCGTCTACTAGACTGTCAGGCCCAAGTTGGAAAGTTCAAAAGCCGCAGATCAGCCCAAGTCTACATTTCACTCAAAAGTTTAAATTTCACAAAAATTGAGTCATTTTCTTGTAAGGACGACTCCCATTCTATCTTGTTTCAAGTTTCAACCTGAAAAACGAACGTAATTAACCTCTGATTGCCAACAGATAGGTTCGATGAATGACAATTTTTACCTGTACGTTTAATATCACAGCATTTTAGAAAGAGCCTGTTTCTTAAAAGTGTCCACTTTGTGAGGTGATGGAATGGTATAGTGGCCCCTTCTATTAAGCTAAATGCGGATGATGCTCCGCCACGCTCAGGGGATGTCCCAGAAGCTTGAAAGCGTCTGATTCATCTCCCAAGGCGACGGATTCAAGAATCGGGAAGTGCCGACTATCCATATCCATCACAACTTTCAGGCCAAAGAGCCTGGTGGTATTTGTATTAAAAACAACGGTTGATTAACCCTGATTCTAGAAGTCAGCTGTCAGAAACAAGCATCGAAACATATTAACTTTTGGTAAATAGGGTTTTTAACGTTTTAAAAACTGTGTGCAGTAGAAAGATGAATGTTAGAACGGTTGTAAGGAAAAGTTGAAGTATTATTTATGTTGCTACGTCGAAACTTTAATACGATTATTTGTAAATTTCTGGGAATACAGCCTCGTCTGTATAAATATATATATCTAACCGTTTGCTCGGTACGAATAAACGTGTATTAATTTAATTTGCAGAATCTCTTCCTACCAGAGTTAAGCCCGGGAACTGGAAACGCCGAGCAAAAGGTGCGCCTTGGAGATAAGAGTTCAACTCGGTTAAATTAGGCCGTCGTTTTCGCTTTTATCCAGGCATGACCTCCGGCGGCCGTAAGGGGGAGAGAAGGAAGCTTACTCGGAGTCTACCAACGAGATAATCTCAGTGACTCCTCAGGGTCTGGAACAATTAGCTTTCCAAGGGGGACGAGAACTATCTGAGGAACGACAGTTACGACGCAAAAGTCGAGTTGGAAGCGGAAGACGATTTCGGGAGTTAAGAGCCTCCCTTTGGGATCAGTTCAAATTGTAATACATAAAGATAGTGATAAAAACTACTCTATTTGACGAGAATGCCTTTATACATATTGTCAAGGTTCGTTCCCACAATTCTTGTCAGCCGGTCATATAGGAATGGTCATGAGTTTTGGCTCTAAGAGCAATTCCTAACCATGGTTAAAGTAAATCATTTTTTACGGAACTGGACGTTGATTTAAAATACATGGATTTCATCTAATTAAAGTCATTAGGTCAGATTGACTTACGCTATAATTTCTGGACGTATAGTTTAGTCAGCATGAGCCCATCACTTCCTGTAGCCGTTCTTGATATTCCTCCGAATTGAAAAGGCACAACCTTCAATCAACCTGCCAATTCTCCCTCGTTGACATAACTCTTCTTTTTTTGATTTTTAAAACCTTTTATTTATATAAATTCCACACATAATGTAGAAAGTCTAAACAACGGCTGTAGCCTTAGCAAGGAGCCGTAGTTCACCTTAGAAATAACACCCAATTTGCTGATGATCAACAACCAGCAACTGGTAAATAATTGACATAGTAACAATGATTCTATATAATAGTATTAATATAACAAATTGTGAATTTACAAAAATAGAGATAAAATTACAACAACAATCCTTTTTTTCCCTGCCAGTCAACCTGTATGATCCTGGTACATCCTTCAATCATCCTATCAATTTTTCCCTCGTTGACCTAACTCTTCTCCCAATGTAACAACTCTTATAGTATGCACCGCAACCATTACAACGTGTATTATAGCTTGATTTTCAAATATATTCTCCATAATTTGGAAACGGTTGATTTCATTAATTTTAGGAGGTTGGAAAACATATTTAACACAATCCCATACACAATGTACCTGAGGTGAAAATAGGAGTAATTTAAAGAAATTCAAAATTTCTGATTTGAAATTGTATTTATTTTGAAAACGGGCAACCTATCGGCTAGAGAGGTGTTCCATTTGATTCCAAAGTTCAATGAACGTAGAGAAAGGCTGTTTCCGCAGAATTTAAAAGCCCTTGGATTTTTAGCCAGGAAATCAGGGTTTCTGGAGACCCCTGTTCGCCGTCCGGGCTGTGAAATTCCCGAACGGCGTTGATGTAAAACATCCGGTCTTTCTTATATGGCGTGACGAATTTATTTCTCACTTGGAGTTTAATTGATCCTAATTTCTAGCCAACCAAACATAATAAATATTTGAGGAATAAATTGCGGGGTTTTCATTGGATTTTAGGAATTTAAGTGTCTTGAGACGGAAACCAACGAATCTTGAGGGAGGGATTCAAAATGTTTTTTCTTGGTCGATCACAACATTCCAGTTTTGGAAATAAGAAAAAAAAAAGATTAGCCACCGCTAACTTGTTCAGGATAGTTTGAGTTCTCCCGATTCATTTTTCGTTGATTGAAATTATTATGAATGTTTTCACGTTGCACCATGGTCAACTGGATTATGACAACGGAGGGGTCGATGGTTTGCTACTTCACTAACGCTCTATTTCAGCCAGAACTGTATTCAAAAAGGAGTCGAAGAAATAATTCTGTTTTCAGTGTCCTATGTCTGTTGAAAGAGTTTTACCTGTAAACAGAGGAAAGAAAAAAGAGGAGAAGAAGAAGAAGAGAGAAAAGAAGAGGAGTTGAGAGAGAGAGAGAGAGAGAGAGAGAGAGAGAGAGAGAGAGAGAGAGAGAGAGAGAGAGAGAGAGAGAGAGAGAGAGAGAGAGAGAGAGAGAGAGAGAGAGAGAGAGAGAGAGAGAGAGAGAGAGAGAGAGAGAGAGAGAGAGAGAGAGAGAGAGAGAGAGAGAGAGAGAGACGCTATTAAACCCAATCCAAAAAATAATGAACACGGTTCAGGTGAAAACTACCCAAATCTCGAGTGAACCTGCTTAATTCTGCCTGTAACTGAAAATTGCTTGATGGACTTGGTTACACCTCTTCTCCTAGAAACCATCGGAAGGATCATTGGGTGATTTTTGAGGTGAAAGAATACTTAATTGATGTCACATAGGACCTATGTGACAGTTCTAGTACCTATGTCACAGGTACTTCCAACTCATTTTCGCCCAAAATGGACCCGGGTATTTTTCCCAAGTACTCCTCGAGATAAAAACGATATAATGTCACGTTATAGAATCCGCGGTTGACATTACTTATCCTCACAAAGGTTCGGTTCTTCACTAAAACGAAAATTGGGTTTAAATGTATATTACCTTCCCCGCGAAGACAACGAGCTAGAGCGGTTTTAATTACATAACACAAGCTAAGTGCTATTTTCTCATTAACCCCGTTTCCCTTTTCTAATTTATTAAGTGTAAGCGGTGCAGACAAGATGTGGTTTCCTTCGTGCGAAGTGGATATTAGGAAACCGGGAGAGCGCGTTGGCTGTAGAGGAATATTAAGAAAATGGAAGACCATATTTTGTTTTCAGTGTGGTATAAACTGCCTCCTCGGTCTAATGATGAACCCTAACTATTTTTTATCTGGCGTTCGTGATCACGCGGATTTAATGCCCGGGCGGTAGTTCAGAATCGTTTTCCATTTTACCAGTATCGTCCTTTCATTTGGAATCAGCCACTCCGAACACGCAAATTTATGCCTTCGCAACTTTAATCTTGCTACTGGTTCGTAAAGAATCGAGTACGATCACACTAACCTCATATTATCTTTCTTAAATTGACTTTTTTCAGGAAAAAGATCGATGATTTTGGTTTATTATTCAATAATAAACCATTGTAATCGCTCTTGAAAAAAAAAAATTCTACCCCCCCCCCCCCTCCCCTGAAAATTTCATGGTTTAGGTACCTTTCAAAGGGTGTAGATTTGAATCTGCAATAAAAATTGTTTACGCCGTACGCACGATTTCTCTCAAACGGCTGGAGCAAAAAATCTGAAATTTTCAGGAAAAATCAATATTGGTCCGACAACGCCCCAATTCTTTAGCCAGCACTCTCACTTAATTTAAAGTGCCCTTTAAGGGTTGTCAAAGTTTTGTAAAATCCCTAAAAACCTCAAAAAAAGTCGAAGCGGCCTAAATTTTGACTGTTTTCGAAGAACTTTCCATGAGGAATCGAATGAGCCCTTTCCCAGGTTCGTAGGTCAAACCATTCCCGATATACGGCCCGATTTATGGTGACAACATTTGCGTTTTTTTGGTTTATTATTGTTTATGTTTTCATCGCAGTAACCTAGTGATGTAGTGATGTAGTAATGAGGATACTGGAGTGAACTCCTAAAAGGCTTTGTAGCCGATACACGGGTTGAAGCATTTTGATACGCATGAAACGCTGCAAATTCTTTCACTGGGGTTTATTATTCAATTGGCTTGCGTTCATGATTTGAATTTCTACTAAGCTTTGGAGTGTGCTTGTTTCACAGGTGATAGAGCGATTATTGAATTTCAGGAGATATGCATAGAGCACGTAAATCTGTTCTCAACCAAAATACCTATTTGGATTGTTCAGTTGATCATATTTGTGTGTCTCCTGAAATTCAATAATCGCTCTATCACCTGTGAAACACGCACACTCCAAAGCTTAGTAGAAATTCAAATGATGAACGCAAGCCAATTGAATAATAAACCCCAGTGAAAGAATTTGCAGCGTTTTTTGAAAGTGATCCCATGACATTGAATTGAATCAACTTTTTGGATTCAGCAACCTCAATCTCTCTGAAGTTTGTTAGGAATCCAATACATATCTACTCTATAATTTCTCTCTTAAATTTAGTATTGTGAGGAGAAAGATCGATGATTTTGTGTCAGCAATCCCACAACATTCATTTTGATCATCATCATCAAGTCACCAACTTGATTAATGCTGCAATTTGTAAAGAATCCAGCATATAGTAACTTCATGTTCTTTCTCTGATATGAGGTGTTAGCAGGAGAATGGGGAATGATTTTATGTCAGCGATCCCATGGCGTACATCGGATCAACTTTTTCGATCTCTGAAGATCTTAAGGAATCCGACACATAAGTAGTTACTTCATTTTCTCTCCATTAAATTA
The DNA here is from genome assembly GCA_031894815.1 of Creontiades dilutus. Classification (NCBI taxonomy): domain Eukaryota; kingdom Metazoa; phylum Arthropoda; class Insecta; order Hemiptera; family Miridae; genus Creontiades; species Creontiades dilutus. The sequence goes on from JAVIWC010009699.1 coordinate 803,450, forward strand.
AGTTTTTCTAGTGACAGACCGATGACTTTGGGTCAGCAATTCCTTGACGTTCATTTGGATCAATTTTTAAATATTTTTCGTCTTCCTTTCTTTTTTTATTTATTCATTTAATTAAATTTTTTTCTGGCGTCTCTGTTTTCCCAATTGTTTTCCCCTTCCACGACTCCACTGGGTGAATTCACCCTCAAGGGCAACCGCTGGAGAACTGCCAATGTCAGGTAGTCAAACGCTCCCTACGCAAGGGTTCGTTTTTTTATACACCCCCAAGCCTGCAGTTATCCGGAAAAAAGTTCTCCGATCGTTTTCCGCTGTCATGAACCCCAAAGCTTAGGGAGCTGGGTATTTTTCAGAAGTTATTATTAGTTGCATTTTTACGTTATTAATATTAAATAAGAACAAAAAATCATGTGATAACGTGTTAATCCATTAGATTTTCATGAGGAACTAAATATTACTCCACGAACTAAACCGTTCCCATAGTCACCCACGAATTCACAGTACAGAGTCATACACTCATCCTTATTGTTTACATTCTTGTAAACATTCAATTTACATAGCTTTCAACCCCATCCCTCCACAAACCCTTCATCACTATGTGGGAGCCTGTGGAGTGTGCCGTTTCTTGAAACTTCTGCATCTGAGCATAAGCCTGAAGCTTCTTACCTTCAAAAGTGTCCTGTGGTTATAGCGTGCTCATCGCCTCAGTCATTGGGAAAAGCAACCAGACCATTTCATCACCAACTTGTCATAGCTTTCAACTTAGACTTGAAAATGATTCCGACACAATGATTACAGCGAAGTCCTTGATGACATTACTACATCACGAACCAGCGGTTTTGGTACTGTACCTAGATTAATAATCTATGACCTCCACTCAACAAACTGACGAATAAGTTTCCCGATGTCTCAACAACTTCGGATTTCGCGATTCTCGGAAAAGCTTTCAAATCATTAGTACAAGTGACTTCGCAACTGATGTGCTTAACCTAACTTCCGAAGTAGACAACTCCAAGTTTACAGCTCGTCACCTTAAAATTTCACCATCTCACTAAACTTCTGGGGCGAATAGAAGTGATCCCGTTCCGTTAGCTTACAGTTTTTGAACGACGAACGAAATTCTTACCAGATATTCAGTGACATATATGTACATCATTCTGTCACATTTATTTAATCATAATAAGGCTTCCAAGATGAGAAGCTCGAGATAGAGCGCAGCACATTTATGCTGACCTTACCTTTGTTCTTGTCTTATCTTGCCTTTTCAGAATTGTCGGACACAATTTATTGTGATTTTATTCAAATTTTAAATGGAAATATTGAGCAAAATTGATTTATTTAGGGCTCAGCAATCGCAACATGAACAATAGAGGATGAGGAAAAGAGATGGACTGAGATCTTTAATTTTGTATGTGGATGACAGTATGGTAACACCTATGAACCCGTTTTTGTTCATCAGTCCGTTTTTATTGTTTGTATTCTTTATTATAATTAATAATTCATTAACAATATAATTTCTGTTTTTGAAAAGGGTTGATAAATTTGGTCATGCGGGGAAAGCATTAGGCGAAAATCATGTAAACGACAGTTTTCTTCGGGATACGGCCATCTAAGCGCTCCTAGTGGAGGATTTTGTTAGTATCGAGCATCATTGTCTTGATAAGTATTTGTTAAAAAACAGAAAATGTAATAATTATGTGCAATTATAATCAATAACATAATCAACAATAAAATGAAAAATATTATACAAAAAATAATGGTTAGTTTTGTGTGTGTGGGTTGGGGGGGGGGGGGTTTAGAACATTGTAAATCCGTAAATATTCTATTTCCACCTCTCGAAAAATGTCGCAGTCCCCCCACTAGCTGTCACAATAGGGAGGTAGATTTTTTCTAGATTTACGAATGGTCTCAATATAGATTTCCAGCATGTGAGATTTCGGTCAATTTGGGGCAGTGGAATGCGGGTTCAAAATATCTATCCCCTATCACTTTTCAATAAACACATTTTGAATTGTTGATAGACGCAGATAAATGATTGTATCAATCAGCCAGATACCTTGATGCAACGGATGCTGATGTTCAAAACACAGAATATCAGGAACACAGATATCACAGATTTATATATATAACCAATTCAACTCAGCGAAAAATGGTACTAGTGATTACACTTCTGGGTGGACTGTAGATGTCACAATATATTGTTGCTATTGAACATAAATTTCGTTGAATACATGGATCTCGTTCATAGGAAATCGTAGACATAATGAATTATTAAGGCTATTCGAATTGCTGTAACTCAATAAATTTTAGATTAGAAGTGATATCATGTAAAAGCACCCAAGAAAATGACAAAATGATATACACATCGTTTCCAACCTAAGCTACAGCTAATGAGATGTTGCAGGTTAATCGGCTCAGCCCATGGAAGGCGTCATATAGCAAAACGTCCCCTCTTTGTTGTAAGCTTGACAACCAACTCACCCATAGAGTACTCTGAATTGGCTAATTAGAATAGCGCAGACTACATGAATCAAAATATTGGTAAACTCAATTTTAGTCTACGAAATCAATTTTAGTATACGAATTCCAATCCTAGTGTAATTTGTTGTTCCTATTGTTTGGTAATTAGGTATATCCAGTAAAGGGGTTGTAGAGTGATCATCTTTGTATCCTTTGTAGGAGAGTGTGGCAATGCCTCGATGTATGGGATAATATATATTTCCCTTTGTTCTACGCATTGGAGTCAATTAGGGCATCGCATGTTGCTTTCCACCTCTTGCAGTATCCCCTTTATACGATTCTTCAGAAATAAACAAAACAAAACCTATCGGTAATAAATTGTAGCCTTGTCGCCTCTTATTTCTGAGGCTATGTACAGTTCTAAGACACTTTAGAAGGCTACTCCTGTACAATATAGATGTTCACCTCCTCTGGGGCGGTTCTCTTCACCTTGAGCTCCCTTCATTCATTCGCTTCTTCGTCACATCCGGGTCAGGAATTGGATTGAAGATGTACTGCAGATAGAACCCAGACAACGAAAGAAAAAAGCGAGGGGGAGCGGTGAATCACGCGAAAATCCCAAAAGACGTTAAGACCTTGAAAAAGAGAGGAAGAATGAAGGTCGGGATTAGATTCGACATCGGTGCTGATGCCTCAGACCACGTGAAGGCAACTCTCGCCCCGATTCTTCTGCTTTTTTTCGGCGGGTTCTTTACTACTGGCTTCGCTTCATTGCAGCTTGACCTTATTTCGAAGGCACTTGTACCTTAAGATTGAGGCGAGCCAGGTCTCTTTCATTGTGTGAACGCTGATGCATCTGTAGGATTATTACAACGGGGAGCTCGAGAAAAATATTCTGCCGGTTTCTCACTCTTATCTGTGTTCACACGGTCTGCAGCGTTATCTGTCAGTTTTAAAATGACGGGGTTTTCATGAAGTCACGTACCTTGGAAGAAATGCCCTGTTTTATTCCAATACAAAAAAACTGTAGCTCTAGAAGCAATGAACACCATACAATGGATACGATACGTTTTGCGCTAGATCGCTTCTAAAACACGTTTAAATAAAGTACCCACACAAGTGTTAATATCCTAGCTCTATGATATCATGAGTACCATCCGAGCACCCAAGTCAGGCCAAAATCAAAAATCCACCCTTCCGCCACTATTCGTAAATCATTTTGAGAAAAATAGAAGTGAACCTAGTTTACCTAAAATTCAACAGTCTTTCAATATACTGATAGAAGAAAGAAACAAATCCCAATCTGAACATTTCTTCCCTTTCGAGACTTTCGAAAGCTTTGATTTATATTTCCTAGCTATACTAGTTTTGAAAACGAAAGCGTGAGTGAACGAAAGCGTCCTCGTGAGTGACTTAGTCCGGGAAAAAGGATTCAACTTTTGAACTTGATCTTTTCAAATACATGTGTGCGCAGAAATTGTGATCTACTCCGTCATATAAACCTTTAGGTTTCTGAGTTCGGTGAGAATGGCAAATGTTTTTGACTTGGCGGCGTTTTGAAATACTTGATTTATATTTTGATGAAAGAGCTAGGAAGCGTCTTGGACTCAAGCTGGGTGTTCTGAGGAGAAGCTAGCAGCAGACCGATTCTCAATCGCTCGCTTTGCCATCAATACTCCTCTAATTTTTGAAATTGTTTTAACAGTATTGAGAGAGCCGGAGAAGCTCCACACTTCACAAGGAAATCAGCAGTTTTTTCAGACGGAACTCCGACGTCACAGCTGAACCTATAAAAGACCGAGGCGGATTTTCCTCCGGGTTGTTTGTTGGTTGAGAGACAACGCTGCATTTCACTTCTTCGCAGGACTTTCCCATAGAATGAAAAGGCCCTTCATTAGTTTTTCGCTTTGAATAGGTAGACCTCATTGGGGTTTTCGCCCCTAAGAGTTCAAATCTGCAAAAAGGTGAGTGCTGGGCACTCAAATACGATATGGGATGCCGTTTCGTCAGTCCCCTCACATAACCTGCAAAGGGTTGAACTTTATGTGACACCAATGCTGTGTAGGTGAAACCCTTGAGGTCCAAAGCCGGTTATGAGGCCGACCATTGTGTTTAGTTCCCTTGTGTTCAGTATAAGTCCTGATGTAATTGTACTTGCACTAAAATTGATAAGTTCAAGTTCTTATAATTGTGCTTACTACTTCAATTACAAGTGTTTGTACTTGAAATTGTACCTACGGTCTTTAAAGTGTACCATTTCTTTGTTCTTCGTATTCGTAAGTACATTTTCAACAAGACTTATCTACTGTTATTAATGCGCAAATTGAATTCGGTCTCTGAGTACCCTGCATAGAAAGCATTTCCTTCTTTGCGCAGATATCCTTATACAAAACAAGTTGGTAGGCGATTTGATGACGGTGACTAGAGCAGATTCTAAGTTGACCCACTGCCTGGCAGGAACCCATAGGACACTTAATTTCGATTCACACACACCCGTGGCGTGATCGGATCGTGATCCGCCCGGCGAGGGTAACAAAATTCTTCCAGGAAAATGAAGGGGCCTGTTCCCAGTTGCCTGGGACGTGACAGTGCCAGTGCAAATGGAGCTGACACCAGGCTCGTACCGTGATCCGGCACATTAGTTGAGGACGATATTTTTTATTTACAGCGCCGGTTCTCCGGTGGTTTATCAACTTGCTCTCATCATGAATGACGAAAAACTGATAGAGTTGGTGCAAAACTTATTTCACTTACGTTAATTTATTATTTTTTCCCTAATAAAGTTACGTTCTTTATGATTGCTTTCATTAAATACCTACGGAGTCAAATTGAAAACGCTTAACTCGAAGAATCAGCGAGTCTTTCTCTTGGTGAGAATGCTTTTTGAGATCAACTTCCAATTTGTTCAACAGCACGTTGAACAAATTCAGGAGTATTCGAAAATGTAGCTCCATCATCTATCAATTCCTCGTATAACGTCGAGAATTCCTGTCCGCCCCTCTCTTTTCGCGTGCTTCATGGACCCACTTCCATTTCTTTTTCTGGTTTTCCTGGTGGTTTTCTTCATCCTGAATGAAGGATCACAACAAGCTCATCGCCTGAAAACACCATGGCCACGCAACTTCACCGGCACCTTTGAAACACTGACCACTGTGAATAGCGACCACGGCCAGTGAAATCACCTGCCGGTCACGGCACTGTCACGTCACGGGTATGAGTCGATCGACCTTTATTCCTGAAAATAACATTAAACCATGTAGACTCCAATACTTAACCTACTAAAATCATATAAAAATGTTATTAGTTTACTTAAAATTATCATTCTACCTAATTGATTTGATACCTAAGTTTTTTTGGTTCAAAAAAATATTCATTAATGAATCATATTTTGTAATGTTATGGAGACTTCTTCACAAAGAATGAAAATTTTAATGAGGAGCCGGTAACCATCAACATGGAAAGACGGAAATGAGACTGTAAAATTTTAAAATCCTTTTTAAAAAAATCTTCCCCGGGGAGCCGGAAACTCGAACGGCTGAAACTAATGGGATAGGAAGAGCAATTACCGGAAAAAAGGTAGTGAAGACGCCCCTGCTAGCCAACCATGAAGGGCCAATCCTGTCATAAAAATGACGTCATCGTTGTCAGAGAGAAAAAAACCGGTAGAGACTGTATAGGTGAGTGGTAAGGAAAGGGGGCAGGGAGGGGGTAAGTACTGGGGGAAAAGGGGAGGCAGCGTTTTCGAAAGTAAACATTTTCTAATTGCGCTCCCGCTCTCCTACAGGGAAAATTCCTCTCCAGTGTTTGTCTAATGAACCCAATCCCGGAAGGAAGCGTGAGGTTATTTCGAAGCCTGGAGCAAAGGTGGGGGGAAATGGATGATTTCCAGAGGCGGCAATCACAAATCCAAACACGATTATGCGACGTTCAATGGCTTGGGGTGAAGCTCGTATCGCGCGAGATTGAATTTAGGAACGGCGAAGGAGAGGCGGCGGGGAATTGTAAAATTGTAAAAGATGAGCTCGGATCCTGCGAATCTCATTGGAAGCAGTATTGGACCAATTCATCAGGAATGCAGTGAAGTGATTGGCGGTTTCCAGCTAAGAGTTATTCATTGAGTTTTTTCGCTCCTCAAGGTTCTTCTATGTTATATACAAATATCTCAAGGCATTCAAACCGCCACAGTCACGACTAACTTCATTGAGAGAATGACGCAAACGTAACAGAACAGGATGATCCTAAACCAAAATTTTTGAACAATGCCCAGGTTTTAACAAACTTTAACGATTTGACGCCTTTGCATTGACGCATTATCAGAATTGATAATCATGAAATTTAGCATCAGTATACAGGGTGCCCCATCTAGATTTTGATCACATTCAATAGCAGTTATTCTATTTCATCATCTCTTTACTATTACCCAAAAATCTACTAATGTAAGTGATAGAGTTTTGAGTCACTCGTCGTCAATTTTGTACTACAACTGTGATCGAAAAACCTTTACTTAATTGGTAATACAACATTCTGTCTATGCTGAACCAACGATTAGCCTTTGGCTTCCGAACGAAATTGATTCTGTTTTTACCACCTACTGCCTGTAAGCTGTACATTAAACTGCAGTAGTTGGTATAATCGCAGATATCCATGAAACTTGTCTTTGACCATGGGTGGATACCGGAATTGATTGTACTTTACCAATAGATAACATAAGTCTTTTTAGATGCTTTTGTGATTTTTTTTTTCACATTTAAACACTCTTGCTTAGGGTAAAACGTAAAGGTCTGGTAGCGGTCACTGTTATTTGAATTTGTTAGACTTTAATTGATTAGAGTTCAAACTTCTTTGGTGAGGACCTTCCTTTAGTTATACTATTCTTTAGGGAGACAAATTTGGTCCGTAGTTTCTTTAAAACTGTTTATTCGTTGGAGCTTTCTACAATCTTCCAATTGTCATCGTCAGCAATATCAACAACAACCAGATGGTTGATCACAAATCAAACACCACTAGAGGTGAATACACACGTTGTCTCACACAACCACCATCTGGTTGCTGTTGATATTGCTGACGATGACAATTGGAAGATTGTAGAAAGCTCCAACGAATAAACAGTTTTGAAGAAACTACGGACCAAATTTGTCTCCCTAAAGATTAATAGATTAGATTAGAATTAGGCGATTAACGATATTTATAGTTGGTTGGGGGAGGAGGATCAATTAATCAATAAGAAAATACATTAGAGTTTACATTAGCACTTATTGGCTTATTCCTTAAAGCCAAACTAATGTATCCATCTCTGACCAAAGATGTTTCTTGTTGTCATACCAGATTTCTGGAACAAGAATGGTTATTGAGATAAGAAATATGACGTGATATGTCTGAGCTTTGATGGTTAATTTGACCCCTTACGTACCACTTTGATATCAGATTCCTAGCAAGAGAATGAGTAACGTAGTTGCCAACGCAGATATAGGATCCAACCAGTTTAATGAGGTAGCTAACCTCATGAAACGTGATATCATCATCGCTGCTATTAATATGATACTTGCTATTTGGGCATTTGAGCAACGCTCAAGTCATCATTCGAATAATTCTGAACGATCCCTTTTTTACGACAATTCGTACTTCTCGTCAATCGCTTTTATCATACAAATAAAACAGTGGTTTTGTATGTCGAACGTTGTTGTGTGTCGAATATCACGTCACCCCACCTAGAGTTGATTCGAATGGCAAATGTGTTTGCGATCCGACGGTATATTATTCAGGTCGATAGTTGGGCCGATAAACCCGGGGGCCATGTTTCCGGGACTACGAGGTTTGAATAGGGATGACCCCAGAGCGTGACGCGGAACCGGATCGCGGTATCTACTCAGGACCTGCACATCTCTGACAATCATCTTCCTCTGGGTGATACATTTATTAGGCTCGTGGGAAGACATATTGATTGATGGCTTAACAAAGAAGGAAAAGTTTCCGATGAAACATCTTCTTTTATTCCTCACTGGATATGTCAGAAAAAACATCTGCCAGATTTGATGGACAGTACAACTTCCTTACCACAACATGGAAGTATGGGGTTAGCTTAAAAACAAAGTAGAAGTTGAAATAACTTACCGCAAAATTTAAAAGTTATACAAATGTGTACATGTCAATTACCAAAAACGCTGCGAATTCTTTCACTGTGGTTTATTATTCAATGATTCATGATTTGAATGTCTGCTAAGCTTTGGGGTCTGCGTGTTTCACTGGTGTTAGAGCGATTATTGAATCTCAGGAGATATGCATAGAGCACTTAAATCGGTTCTCAACCAAAATACCTACTTGGATTGATCAGTTGATCATATTTAAGTGCCTCCAGAAGTTCAATAATCGCTCTGTCACCTGTGAAAGACGCACACTCCAAAGCTTAATTGAAATTCAAATCATGAATCATTGAATAATAAACCCCAGTGAAAGAATTTGCAGCGTTTTTTTTTTCAAGAGCGATTACAATGGAAAACTATTCTATTTGAAAATTTTAAATTTCGTAAGACGGAGCATGCATTTCAGAATGCTTCAACCCGTGTGTCGGCTATAAACCCTTTTAGGAGTTCACTCCAGTATCCACATTCACTACATCACTAGGTTACTACGATCAAAACAAAAAAAAAACCCTGTTGTTTGTTTTGATCGCAGTAACCTAGTGATGTAGTAAATGTGGATGCAAATGTTGGCAGCATAAATCGGGCCTTACATCGGGAATGGTTTGAGCTACGGACCTGGGGAAGGGCTCATTCGATTCTTCATGGAAAGTTCTTAAAAAAAAAGTCCAAATTTAGGCCGCCTTGACTTTTTTTGAGGTTTTTAGGGATTTTACAAAACTTTGACAATCCCTAAAGGGCACTTTGAATTAAGTGAGAGAGCTGGCTAAAGAATTGGCGCGTTATCGGACCAACATAGATTTTTCCTGAAAATTTCAGATTTTTTTATTCAGCCGTTTGGGAGAAATCGTGCGTTCGGCGTACGACGTACGAAATTGTACTGTGTATGAAATTTTCAGGGGGGGTTCGAATTTTGTTTTCAAGAGCGATTACAATGGTTTATTATTGAATAATAAACCAAAACTTAACATACTTCCCATTGCTTCTACATTTCGTGCCTCCTCTTTGTAACCAAAATATGACACTTCGCGTTCTTTAAAAGTAATCAAAAGCTCCCACGTCAAATCGTCAGACAAGATAAACTAACAAGAGTGATGCTGTCTGCTAGAGATGTTATCAAACAAAATAAATGTTTATTTTTACTCAATAAAAATCATCAAGGGGAGATAATAATTTTTATAGAGCTGAATAAATTAGCAGCTATACTGTAAAATTACTAATACTGCTCGCTTGCTACTGATATTCATTTACTTATTTTTCAACTTCCTTCCTTCTTATATGGCCTATGTCTATTCCACACGAACTGAAAACTGTCTGCATCCAGATAAGGGCTGTTCTTTGTTGAATTCCAGAGAAAAAGCTGTTAGTTTCCATATCCACTGTACTTACAATCTGTCACAATTGTTTCTTGTAGTTCGAGTACATACCTCATCCTATAAGCGAGGATCCCCACAGATAATAATCAGAGTTTCAAGTCAAATCGTTATGGTTTCCAAGGGTTTGTTGCGAAAAAAATAAAATGAAATATCAAGAATGAAGGGGACACATGAATTTTCATCTATCTCCGAGGTGAGTTAAATTGTGAATCTAATCCCAACGCAACACTACCAGTCGGTACCATGTAGATTGAAAAGGCTCCACACAGTTTGAGAAAAGGGATGGCGAACGTGGAAGGGAGGGATAGAAAGGGCAACAGATAATGAGAAATTCATTGGTAAAAGGGCTGCAGGAAGAGAGACGGGCATTACACCCCCCTCACCGTGGCGGCTCTCCGAATCTACCCTGGCCAATCAAATATTTAGAAGCTCCGGGTTGACCCGTCAAAGGTACCATGGAGCTCTCGGCTGACCGCTAAACGTTGTTTGCTTTTCCCGAAGAGCGAAACTCCCACATGCAGGCCGATGATCGGCGAGCGCGGGGGAATTTGTTCAACGTGTGTGGCACGGGACCTTTGTTAGTGGCCACCGGAAAACGTTATCGAAACACTGCCTAAAGTCATTCAGTTACGTCATTCTCCAACTACCAGTATTTACTTGGATTTTCGTATTTTGGATACGATTCAATCCAATATTTGTGGTGTGCAAATTCAAGTGATATGAAACTAAGAAATATTGAGGCAGTCGATGTGAAAATAGCATTGTGGAATCAACGTAACAATTGAAATAATAGAGATACTTCACAATCACATGATAAATCTCATTTTTTGTATTAGAAAGCAATTTGCTTCGTTTCAGCAGAAACTACTAACAATACAGAATGCCGAATACTATTATTTGTCAATGAATCTCTTTTCTAACCAAGAAAATTACAAGAATGTAAGAATGAATTTGAATTTCTATGTGTGTTTTGAATGTACTCAGAAAGCATTGTCTCTGATCGAACAATCCAGTTCTGTTAGTTTGATGATCCAAGTTGGAGGGATCCAATAAATAATCTATCAATCGTAGATATTTGGATATCAACTTGTGTTCAGTACAAAGGTTAAGGCTGGTGTTGGTTTAAGTAGTTTTGGGATACCTCAAAGTCTGGGGCTTAGAAGTGTGATTTGGTACTGAAGTAATCAGTAATTAGCTGAAGGAACGTTGTTGGCAAGGAGCACAAGCAAATTCGCACCCCCTGCCCGAAATGAAACCTGATGATGATGATGAAATGATACCTGATAAAGCCCAAAGTTTCAGGGAATACTCCTAATTATCCGCTCACCCTCTAGAATGCGTGTATCTAATCACCAAAACACACTTTTATCCTATTATCAGTAGATTGCCCCCAACCATTGTGACTGAACTGTCTCAGCTGTAAATACAAGAAGAATACAGTAAGTGCTACAAAACGTGAGTTTGCTAAACTGGTGGAGCTAAGTGTGATTATCCGTGATGCAGGGTGCCCAATGCCAGTATTGACAGGAGTGCAACAAGCCTCAAAGGCAAGCATGAATCGTTCCACGATTCGCAAGTTCAACCCACAGTACTACGAAAAGGTAGTTTAGCTCTGCAGGTGTGATGTAAGTAATCAACTTTTCTGCTTCCCTACTCTGCAATAATAGGAATGAAGTTTGGGTTAAAGATGGAATTGGGCTGTCACTTGCTTGGTAGATACAAATTCAAACTGTTGCAAAACACCTACTGGTAAAGTTCTTTTAAAGGTAGGATTGAGTAGTTTGTTTTACGATTTGAAGTCGAGAAAGCGGACAAGATTGCTCTTCTTGCATATTGGTAGTTGAAGTTAGTATTTTGACGAGAAAATCTCATTTTTGTCTCACGTTCCGGTCGCCCGTTATGGTCTCAATGCACTCCCTGGGTTTCAGGGCTACAGCCGCCACTGCTTGTGGCTGATTTAATTCCTACTTGATCTAACTTGCTAACAAGGTGCTCTTTTTATGACGTCTACAATGGACAACAAAAGATATGGAGGCGAGAGGTCCCGAGTTACGACAAATGCCACAGACCAATGTAAAGTAATCAGTTATGTTCGTAGAACGTTATTCTAATACAGTAATAATGAACAGCATTCTCAATCAGTTCCTAAACTTGTCTTCTACCCAAAATGTCCCTTTTCAGGAACATGTTCACACGGTACTTGTCTTCGAGCCGCCTGCATATTGCGTGGTTGCAGACTTTCTTTCTTATTGTCTCTTGAAAAAAATATGTAGGGATTTTATTAACTGTCATACTAAGGGTTTTTGCAATATAATTGAAATATAATTTGAACGTGTGTGAGAGAATAGATTCGACGACAGTTTCTAAATTCATAAATTTAATGGAGGGGGGGGGGGGGGCTGATTGGAGTAACGTCTCGCCATAATGGGAAGTTATAATAATTACTCAATGGGACATAGTTAAAGGCGTTTAGTCTGTGGGGCAGCACGAGGGAATAGGGGCTTCAGGACAATAAGAAATAGAGGGCCGGTGGTCATAACCACGCTCTGCTACCATGGAACGTGGTGCGGTGATGGACTGCTATAGTTGCCCCTTCGAAGAGATGAATGCGGAATAATGCGCGCAACTCGAGGAGGATGTCCCTCACGCAGGAAGGCGTCTGGTATCTCCTCCGAGGCGAAGGATTCTAGAATCTGGAAGGGCCAACTTACCATATCCATCACAGAGTCGTAATAATTTTTTAAAAACATTAAGATTTCGAGTTTAAATATGGAAGCCTAACGGGAAAAACTATTGAGATATTGATACTAAATAAACGAGAAAAAGTGTATTACCAGCTTTGTGAGGCGTGCAGCGTACTTTGGTAAATGTGAGGATCAAATTTTAGTTATAATTGGTGTTAAACGTGCAGGGCAGCTTATAGTCATGTCTCTTGGGTTCCCCATCTCGGAAGTACGTATAATATCAGCCATTCAATATTTAGGTTTAAATGAAGAAGCCCAAATGAAACAGATATACTTCGTTCAAGAAACATTGATTTAATTAGACCACGTTTCCATCTGGATCCTTTCCATCGCAGCCCCATTTAAAAGTGGGGGGAAGTGGTATATTAGTGGACAAGAAGTAGCATATGCAAGTCGGATCGGGTTTCTCCAAGCAATAGCCATCTGCAACGCAAAATCACGAAAATCCTTATACACGCTGGAAATTATCAGAAGGAAATTCACTTCTTCTGCACACAAATGATAACTTCATCATTCATTAGGTTCCACACACACATATAAATTTGATTTACACATAAGTCGTTAAGAAGCGATATTTCAGCCCTGCGACTGATACTCACCTAAATCAAATGTTTCGGTGTATATTTAGGAAAATGTGATATCTTTCAATCTGACTGTTGACAATAATTGGTTGTAAATCTTAATTACTAAGGTCGTACACCTAATTTTCAATGCGGTATCACGTGTAGTGATGAAATATTTTACTCTAATTTTAGGAGTTTTTTTTTTTAACAGGAGAAGCAGGAAAATCTAATGAGACCCTTCATTCAAAAACTTATTCTTAAGTAATGCAAGCATTACAGGGACCCTATGTCCGGTTTTTATTCGCATGTGATCACACTTAAAATTTTAGAAGAACACGAAAATCGGTTAAGGATTCTAGTAGGTTGAAGTGACCCCTCGTTACAATCAAATTCAAAATTTCTGAGATTCATTGAGCAAAAGAGATTTTTAAGACAAAAATTGGGGTCGAAAAAATGCAAAATTGAAAAGAAAAAAGTGTATAAAAATAGTGGCGATTTAATGAATCATCATTATTACCTTCTCCATTCACCCCTTCATTAATAAAATTTGAAAGATCTGAAATACATTTCAAAACTCGAACAATTTTATTAACTGAACAAAGTAATATTCAAGAAAATATACGCTTGAATGTATTGACTAATACTCCCTCTTTTTCTACTGTCAGAAAATAAATTTCTGAATTTTTATTTCTGAAGTGAATATACAATATGATATTATAACAAGATTTATCAAGATAATACTTTCAACAAAATTAACGAATCTCCGAATTTCTACTGAGAATTTATATGAAGGCCCAAAAATACAAGTCGTACCCCACTTTTCTACGAAATTAAAAGGCGTAACCATGTCTTGCGAAATGTCCTCAAACATTTCCCTTCGGGAGTCAGAGAAGTTAGGGCATTTCATAATAAGGTGTTCTAAGTCACCATCCGATGTGGCATTCGTGATAACGTACACCGATAAACCGATGCTTGTAAGTGTCACATAGACCACAGTTTGTGCCAACCCTGCATATTGACAAAATTTCATGTCTGTTGTGGGTTACATTTGGAAAACACGTTTTAGCATGGAACATGCTCTAGCATTGGACTAACTAGCCGAAAAACGGCACGCGGAAGTGGGACGCGGGAGGGTGACACAAGATTTTATAATTATAATATAATATATTTATATTATAAGATAAAAATAATGTACTGCCTCTTATGGAAATTAATGATGAGAGATAGTTCTGCGAGCAAATGAGCTGCGAGTCCTCATTTGCATAATCAGTCTAAGAGCTAAGTTATGGCCATTTAAATGAAAACAGAGTAAAATAGAACGTTGTCTATATTTCCAGGAAAATAATGAGTACACAGTTAAATCGCATTCGACGATTACGTCGTCATCAGTAACAAACATGAATTGAAAGTACATCACAGATAGCACATCTTATATAGGCCCATGTGAAACGGATTGAATCCTATTGGCTCAGGGAAGTAAAAGGGGGAGGGGTTGGACCAACCAATGCCACGTAAGTCTTACAAAGTGAAAGTGGGACACGAACGGTAACATTATGGAGAAGGGGAGCCAAACCTACTGCAAAAATGAATTCACCAACGGTGAAATATTTCGAGGAATAACTTTGTTTCAATATTTTCCTACAGGAAGGTAGTAGCTACAAAATTCAGAGTTGTTTCAAATTATGATCAGATCCACTAAGTGTGAGATTTCGGTCTCACATTGTAAATAAATGAGTTTTCTATACGTTTGGGGCCATTAGAATAGACTTACTCTCTTGAGGTATCCAATGAGAGAAAGGGTATTTGGAGCAGGTGGCCACGCCAACCATCATCAAGATCAGCCCCAACTTCAACATGATTAGGTGACTGGCTTCTGTCGGCGATTGCTATCTACATTCATGGGTTCCAACGAAACGTGAACAGTTTTATATCGTTGTTTTCCGGAATGAAATATTACCCGCGGTACAACAATTAAACCCGAGAAAAACGAAAATCAATATTTATGTACGTTCACGGATAGCACAATAAGAAAAAAAATTCATGGCGCAGTCAACCAAGAAAAAAAATTATATATAAAACCCCCGCTCAAAATTTTACGTTTCACGGTACATGGATTTCAAAAATCGAATTAGAATAAGGCGTTTATCGGCCGTACGCTGTTTGAAGATTTTATCCGAAAATTTAACGAGGTATTATAAAACGCCTTCATCCGGACGGAGAGCGTTAGAAGGACGGATTTTTTGGTGTATTACTTTCTAAACCTTTGTAAAAGAACAAGGAAAACAATTTTTTGACCCCAATCAAAATGTTGTTGCGGTTTGAACACCGCCTAACTCATTGTTTTGTCAAATTGAGTTAAAGTACCTACCTATCAGATTTTTCCACTCTCGATCGAACGGTCGCCATGGCAAGTTGATTAGAGGACTAGAAATAGGAGAAAACCGCGTTGAACCGACACCGCCTCATCAAATTACATTCACAACACAGCCTTATCCCCTCGTCTTTTTCGCCAGTAAGTGTATTCAATATTCGTAATATTATCTAATATCAGTTTATTAATGCAAAGAGAGAACCATACTTACTTGACTTCATAGGATTCTCCCCCAATCAGGGGTTGCCTGAGATCGACTGGCGCCAGGAACGTCTATCCTCATCTTGAGAGTCATCCAGGTCGAGTCTTCTCATGGAGCGGACCACTCCTCCTTTCCATGTAACTCTCGGTCGACCCTTCTTCCTTCTGCCTTTTGGCGACCAGTTAAGGACAATTTTGGGCCACCTCTCATTCGGCATCCGTTTTACGTGCCCATACCACACCGAAGCCCCTCTCTCAATCCTCTCAATAACAGGTTCCTGCTGGTCGATGGTGTTCCGGATATCCACATTTCGGGCTCTATCCAGCCGCGACACGCGACAGCTTCGCCTCAGCCCGTCCATCTCCACCGCACACAACCGCTGCTGATGCCTCTGTATTAGGGACCACCCCTCAGACCCATAAGTCAGGATACTCTCCACGACTGCCTTCAATATCATTTTCTTGGTTCGAAGGTATATCTCCCCACTCCACAGCACTTTATTGAGTGAACGTATAGCAGCCCGGGCGAGACTAATTCTTTCATCAACGTCCGCCTGACACCCTCCACCAGCATCCAACACAGAACCCAGGTACTTGAATTGGCTGACGGCCCGCACAGTTCCCAAACCAGCGACGTCCATATCGTGTCCCTGTCCTCCAACCACCAAATACTCTGTCTAGCGCGAACCATCAGTTTTAAACTCAATGAGAAAACAAACGTACTCTCTAGCTAAACTAGACCCTTTTCAAAACGTCGGAGTTATAGCAGTAGTTGGTGCTTCCAGAAGCTCTGCTGGTGGAAGCTGCCGAGTCTCCTCTCTCGTGCCGACGAAGAATGTTGGTCAGACGTGACATCATAGAAGCACTGGAGATGCCACACATCCACTTCAGACGCCTACCGTGATGTGGTTCGAACTACTAAACGGAACGCCTCTCTACAAAACAGTCAAGCAATTATCGTTCTCAGTGAAAGTTCCTTTAGCAATGTTGGAAACGGTGATCAACGATGAGCTAACGGGATTAGAGGGCTCCAAAAAGGAACTACCCACACCTAAGCTCACACAACTATCTCGAAATGATCAACAACAAATACGGCGACCATTATAAAATATCCACAGATGCCTCTAAAGGAGCAAACGGAGTTGGTGTTGAAGTGTGACCTGCACACTAAGCTATTGCGTTCAAAAAATTATTGAGCAGAATTATATGCCACCCTGCTGGGAATGGAAGTTGCAATGCATCAAATCAGCTCAAGAGTAGTGATCTTCACCGACTAAAAAGCTGCATGCCAGGGCCTCAAAAAAAGCCATCGTGGCTCAACCAATCAGGACTTCACTTCAACATCCAGGATATTGTCCAAATCGTCCGGTTACTAACATTAAAATATAAATCGAAGTTTATACTTAATGGGAGTGTTAAGTTCATCAAATTGAGATCATTGCGGAGCTGAAGAGAATATGGTTCACAAAATGATGAATTGTTCATTTTAAGAAGAGGAAAGAGAAAAATAGGGACGAATTCTCGAAAATCAGGACCTATTTACGTTCATAAAAGAGGCAAGTGCTGGTCAGTTAAAAGACCTGTTGAACTTAATGAAACGAGCCGGAATTAGAATGTAATATAAAATTTGAGACTGTACAAAATTTGAAAGTGATAAATTTTGAATTCTATCAAGTATATATAAATATTTAAGAATACCTCTCATTAACATGGGATTGTGCTGGCAATATTTGATAAACATAAGGTCAAACAAAATTTATTAATGGAGAAAACGATTAGTGAATGTAAAGTAATTCAGTGAAATCGCAAAAAGAAAAACTTCAAAAAATTATCTTTTGGTTATACGAGATTTTCCCGAGAGATAACCATTTTTCTTTTAATATCTATATATAAATTTTTTTTTTTTTTTGGCTTAGGTATCTATATTTATTGTAATGAACAGAGTTACGATCGTGTCATTCTTGTTTTTCCGTCACCCCATTGTGTGCCTTATTCTTGCAATATCTACTTAAAAATGAGTTTTCCAGACAAAGATTTGAAATTATTTGCAACTGTTAACCAGAAACAAGTTCTCTAACATCACTCATCTCTCATTTGACTCCAAAACACCGTCTAACTCAATATTCCAGCACAGCCTATTTCACAAGTTGGACCACAAATTATGGAGAAATAATTAATATATTTAAGCCAACGTATGATTCGTCTAATCGCTTTTGTCGAAACACCGAGCGGAAGATGACGTGCGACAAAAGGTTCGGAGAGGTCATTAAAGTAGGCTTATTCAGGGTGGTGATGGCTATTGATTCGCTTTCCCTTTTTTTGCAGTTAATGGTATGGTTCTAATTGTCTCGTCGGAGTCATAGAACATGCTGGAAAGGCTTTAGGACTCCATAACCAGTACACCATGAAACTGAGAGGATGACAGGTCACAGAAGTCTGCAGAAACTTAAATGACTTTTATACATTGTTGATATCATGTGCTGTTGTAAAGATGGGACGATAAATAAGCTCAAGTCGAAGCGTTGATACGATGTCTGCTTTTATGGGC
Source organism: Creontiades dilutus (assembly GCA_031894815.1). NCBI lineage: Eukaryota > Metazoa > Arthropoda > Insecta > Hemiptera > Miridae > Creontiades > Creontiades dilutus. The sequence goes on from JAVIWC010009699.1 coordinate 821,847, forward strand.
AATTCTTCATTTGCTAGCTTTCCCAAAGAATCAATCATCATCATTGTTAAGGCGTGGAGGCTTTACAAAAATTCTCTACAGCTATTTCGACTTCAATTCAAAAATTGGTACATCCAAGTTATGTCGATATGTACTGTAAAAGAAAAAGGAAAATTTTCACCCCAAAACCTTCAGATTAACTTCTCTGCATACTGGGAACGTGATGTCTTGTAACAAAACTATACAGGGGAATTGAATAAGTTTTCTGTAAGCAACGGCTGAATCTAGATGGTCGATTTCATACACCTACAAGGAGTGTAGTTAGCTAGTCTAATCGCTTCTGTTGAAACACCCACCAAGATAGCGTGCCACACAAGGGTCGGAAATGTCGCTAAAGTGGGCTTATTAAGGGCGGTGATGAGCCCATAAAAGGGAAAAGGGTTTCAAGAAAAACAACAGGCTGAAAAACTTTCCACGTTGCGGTTTCATTGTCTTCGTTTGAAACTGCGACCAAACGTTGAGAGTAGAGAATTGAAACGGGGCGCGAAAAGAAACAATGAAATCCTCAAAGGAATCTCAACAAAAGGAACCGATAGGGGGAAAGGAATAAATTTCTTTGTTAACCAACAACCCAATTGCGGGTGGATTTATCATTGACAGGCCGTTAAAAGCGGCGGTATGAGGGGAAATTGAATAGAAAGGGTGGAACTATTTTGAAAGAAACGCTTTTGATTTGGAAAGGAAATCTATATCGATTCTATTCGTCACGTTATCATCGGAAGGTGGGGAATGAAAATATAAAAAATGAATAAAAAGAAGTGGTAGTCTTCCCTATCGTCTTTATAGTGTTTTTTTCCTTTTGAAAGATTCATCACTTTTTGGGATGCATCACTGCTTTTCAAGTCAAAGACGTATTGAAAGCTCTCCCCCAAGGTAGCACTACTGGAGGGTGATGAGAGATAGTGCACAATGCGTTCTCCCCTTTCTTCGGCCCCTACGCGGTTTTCTAAACCTGGAAACCAAGATAAATCGCTCTAAAGATTCAATACATTGCTAATGAGGTTGGTCTTAGGGGAGAGCGGTCCTTTCTCGTGTCTTTCGGTAAACTGGAGATTTTTCTTTCTTCTTTTTTTTTCGGTTTCCTCTTGGCCACCCACGAATCGCGGGGAGTTTCATCAATTATGCTCTCCCTTCGTTCGTCCTTCCTTTGGCTCTCCGGAGGGGTGAAAAGCGTCCTGCGGCTCATAAACTATTCATTAATCGTATTAACGTCAAGTTTCAAACGATTTCAAAGATTCATGGAGTGCAAATAAAATGGGAAAGACTGCACCGTTAGACCTAGTAATGTCAAAAGCTAATCCGGTTTTCACATTCTGGGAATACTTGCCTTGTTAAATCAAAATTCTGTATGTCCAACTCGCGTCCGAGAAATGTCATGCATTTTTGACTGAGAAATAGAACAAACATTATACACCACTCATTTTCATAATTTATTGACGAAAGTATAAAGCAACGTTAACATCTGATAATTCACGCAACTGAAACTATTAATTATAACTTAAACGAAATAAATTTGTTAGGGCCACTTTTACCAAACTATTACCATCGGTTAAGGTGGAGAGATTATTAAAATAACGAAGATTGTTGAAATTACTCTATGACCAGAGTTTTTTGGGTTTAAACTCCTATCAAGGCAGTTGGATTTTAAATGGCTGAAAAACTCATCTCATTTATTTGTGAATTGAAGGTGGACAAAATCGCATTCCTTACTTTTCTAGTGAGTTTTGAAGTATTCAGGGTTGCCAGATATCCATTTTGGGGGGGCATGTACCACTTTTTAGATACCCACAATCCCCAATACCTTGGAGGACGTACACGAGTAGGGGTGTACGGGGTTGCATGTACCCTTTTTGGCTTAGAACTCCCTTTTAGTTCCCCTTTTCAAAGATCAATCGTTTTTGCATCATTGGGAATATAATTTCGTAGGTTGAGGCATTTGAAAGGTTAAAAGTGTGGTTTATAAACTAAAATGTTCATGTGGGCTTGAGTACTGTGGTCAAACTGGTAGGAAATTTAAGGAACGAATAAAAGAGCAAGAAAAGGATTTCAGGGACAACAAGGGTGATTCTGCCTTTGCAAGTCATCTGAATGAATCCAATCATAGCTTTATTTTTTATCTGACAAACAGGCAATATGTAGAATTTCCACTTTTCCAGGAAGGAATTTATGTTGGATATGCTACAAAAAAAATTCGAAATTGTTAAGAGTGATAGGTCACCAAAATGTTTAAATGATGCCATTACTCAAAATATTTCACTATTATTGGGTTCTTTCTTGCAATAAGTTTTTCTCCGCCTCTCCATAATGATACTATTTGTGCCCCTTTCACTTTGTAAGCCTTGAGTGGCATTGGTTGGTCCTCCCCGCCCCTTTCACTTCCCTGAGCCAATAGGATTCAATCTCCTCTCACTTGATCCTACATAAGATATGCTTTCTGTGACGTACTTTCAGTTCATGTTTGTTACTGATGATGACCTAACCGTCGAAATCGATTTAACAGTATAACTCTTTACTTTCGTGGAAATATAGACAACGTTCCATCTTACTCCGTTTTTATTTGGGATGACGCTTGATGCCGAATTGAAATGGAAAGAGCATGCCAAGAAAAAGCGAAAGGTGCTTGATAATAGATATCGAAATATGTACTGGCTAATGGGAGAAACTCTCAGCTGTCATCGTCAAATAAGCCTATGTTGTACAAGCAGGTTGTAAAACCTGTGTGGATCATGGTGTGCAGTTGCGAGGCTGCACGCTAATAGAAACATCAAGATGGTTAAAACATTCCAGAACCAAGTACTGAAGAGCATCGTCGATGCACCTTGGTACATTCGGAACTACAACCTAAATAATGATTTGAAGACCGAGAGCGTAAGAAAATTCACCGTTAAACACTCACAACGGCTAAGAGGCCAAGTTAACGCAAAGGCCGTCCGTATCCTTGACGATGACAATCTATTCCAAAGACTGAAGAGAAAAAAGCCTTTTCGAAATTACACTTGCCGTATAAAGTAATTATCGCGAGTGAAGTGAGAACTAACAATTATTAGGAAAAAAGAAACTCCTGTTACGCGCAAGAGGACTGCAATTTAACTACGGTACTTGAAATAAGTTTCTGATACGTTTTGGAAACAGACTTGATGGTGAATAAAATAAATTCAAAAAAATATGTTCAGGCTGTTCCATTTTACATGGATTAATTCTAATATTCGTCTCTTTACGGACGATGCCTTGCTTGAGATTGACGTCCTAGGAAATCGATCATTCAATCATGCCACATAACCGAAACTGTTGGCTCAGCTGGGTTTGTTGTTCACGGAAGTTGTTGTCGAGTGCGGAGAACGACAAGAAGGTTATTTGCCCGTCGAGAAAATAATAACGTGAGAGCTCGAGAGAAAAAAAACTAAGTTAGTGCGAAGAACTTTGCAAAGGTGAATTGGACGTTACGTGACATTGTAGCGTATAGTTCAGAGGCGAGAAGCCTTTTCTCTTCTCGGAAGACTGATGTTATGTGAAGTTGGTGGAAAAATAAAGCGGCAAATGGAGTTGTTTGGCGGAAGTACTAGGTCAAAGGGACTCGCGACGTCGTAAGTCTTACTTGGAAAAGTTCATGAGAGCGGGTGTCTCACAGGGCAAATGCTGCGAGTTGTGTGAGAAAGGTTGACTTCTACCTAAGTAATTTGCTACATGTCGATAGTGAACTAATCAATTTGGAACAAATCAAAGTGCCATGTTGAACATATGGGTGATTCTCAAACGACGGCCAATTTTCAGGTACTCACATTCTAAAAATTCAAGTGTTTCTTCCGCTAGGTTTTGGAAGGTTTATTACTTGACTGGCCTCCTTGGATGTCTCTCTGATGCCCGGTCATTCAAGACATACCGTTATTCTCCTCGAAATTAAATAGAAGTCATTACAATGGCGTGGAGGTTTCGGTCACGAAAATGACAATTTTGATATGTTTTCATACTCTTTTTCAAGAACATACCATGAGGAATCGATTGAGACCCTCCCCACATGTTCAATTTTGGTAGAACTACATTAGAGACCCTACTCAGTCTCTGATCATTTCATCAAAATCGGCCTATACTATTAGAGACGACTTTCGTCTGTGACAATCAATATCAGGTTTGCGCATGTCTACGTCGAAACGAAATTAATATTACGCTATTCAGAGACTCGTACCCAAATACCCTCCAGGTAACGAAAATGGATAGATCGTAAAATAGTCAAAATTCAAATCATGAACGCAAGCCAATTGAATAATAAACCCCAGTGAAAGAATTTGCAGCGTTTTTTATTGAACCTCAATACCCCCCACAATAAAAACATCTATAATTGATTAAGTCCTTTAGCAATCGTATTGCGTTGAAACTTATCCAAACCCAAATTTAAACGATGTAGCCAAAGGTTAAAGGTTTAAGGATGTAGAGGAGGCACACGAATATCATCAACTGATCATTCCAAATAGGTGTTTTGGTTGAGAACCGATTTACGTGGTCTATGCATATCTCCTGTAATTCAATAATCGCCCTTTCACCTGGAAAACACGCACACTCCAGAGATTAGTAGAAATTCAAATCATGAATGCAACTCGAATGAATAAAATTGAATAATAAACCCCACTGAAAGAATTTGCAGTGAATTAACGGCGGCGATCGCGGGGCGGCAAGGTGCCGAGATCCACCAATTGCGTGTTTCACAGGTGATAGAGCGATTATTGAATTTCAGGAGGCACACAAATATGATCAACTGATCAATCCAAATAGGTCCACTGATCAATCCTAGGGGAGACTGATGTGTAGTCAGATATGTTTTCACCTATACGACAATGACAATTCGTACTTTCAACAGAGATTCTTCCAATACTACTGGACTTTTCGTGGGTTTTAAAAGTGCAACGTGATACGGCCTCCTAAGAGAATAAGTGGGTAGGAAGACAATTTCGGGATCAAACAGAACAGGTGAGCAAGTTGGGCCATTTATAGCATTTCCAAATCTAATTCAACATTTTCCAAACCAAATTCAACATTTTCCAAACCAAATTCAACATTTTCCAAACCAAATTCAACATTTTACAAAACAAATTCAACATTTCCCAGAAAAAATAAAACATTTTATTAAATCAACCAGCATTGAAAAGAAGATGGATTGGGCATTAACTGAGAAAAGAATTCGCCCTTCGTTTTAATGAGTCAGCACCTCGTAATCGAGAACAACTAATGTCGGGGTTCAATTTGCATTTGAGGCGAACGCAGGCTCGATCAAAAGTGAATACCCGAGCTGTGGTCACGGTACCCACTGTCAAGGGTCGAAATGTCTCCTTGAGCCTTGCCATTGGGACTCAGAGAGTCATTCATTACAAAATTGTAGCATCAGGAACCACCAATGCCCGATTGTTTGGTGATTCCTTGAACGAACTCCGAGAAAAACTGCAATACTCAGGTAACGAATTCGTACTGGTGATGGAAAATGCGCAAATTCTTCATTGCTTCAAATTCATTGCTATAACTTCATGCGACTGCTCGAATTATGTTATAAACGCTTTGCTTCTTTTACCAACTGCGGCAGCTGCCCAACCTTTACACTAGCACTAAATTTCGTTAAAGATGTAATGAATGTTGAATTTGTTTTGTAAAATGTTGAAGTTGTATTGTAAAATGTTGAATTTGGTTTGGAAAATGTTGAATTAGTTTTGGAAAATGTTGAATTTGGTCTGGAAAATGTTGAATGTGGTTTGGAAAATATTGAATTTGGTTTGGAAAATGTTGAATTTGGTTTGGAAAATGTTGAATTAGATTTGGAAATGCTATAAATGATATTGAATAAACGTACGAACCTGTTTTCAGATGTTCTCGCTCGATCAGAAACCATATCACCGATCATTTATTGCGACTCAAACGTTGTGATTCACTGCTACCACCAAAACAAGAACTTCCCCGAATATCCCCGTTCAGATCATCCAGAGCTTCGAACGGAGCTAATTTATCTGAACCTGATTTGACAAGTGCATGATCGATCATTCTTTTACATTTTTCTTTGTTTTGGCATGCCAGTATGTCACTTAAATTTTCTTATTCAATGAACTTCAATAGCTTTGCAAATTAGGTTAAATTATAGTCCACTTGCGAATTATTACTCAAGTTGTTTGGATTTAATTTAACCCAGCTTGTAAGAACATCGGGCTGAATAACTGGAAATTTATTATTTTTATATTTCTTCATTTACATGAACCCCCCCCCCCCACTCTCATTCAACCTTTCCATGATCAGATTAGAAAATATTTGAAATATGTTTCAAAAATTGACTGTTCTTACTCCATCTAAAAAGATGCCAAAAGATCGGTAGTATAACCTGAATGAGCAGAGCTTGAATGCATTGACCATTACCCTGACAGAAAATTCAAAACTTACAACGTTCGCTACACAACCAGTCTACAATTGGAGTCGGAAAACGTGTTATTTGAAATAGCCAATAAAATCAACTGAAAACAGTGGAGAAATAAATATTTATCACTAGTCCCCTCCCCTCCTTACATTCATCAATTTTCCCTGTTTCGATTCTTCCACCCCTCCCATCACTTTTTCACTGAATTATTTACGTCTTTTTCAATGTTATTCTGCCAATGGAAAGTTCTTCACCCCTGTCTTCACCCCATTTCCTTCCACGTAGGTAACGTAGGACCTATACATTAAAGCTTGCGGTGTTGTCGAGTTCCGAGGGCTGCTATCCCTTAATTTTTCCCTAATGCGGAAAGAAATAGGGGTGACTTTTCCCTCGTAGGGGGCTGTGTCACATTGTCTCACCTCCACCCCTTCCCTCGATGTTTCATCCTTCAATCTTTCAACCTCTAGTTTCCTCTCCCATGATCTCTCTATCCAACCCTCTCGAATTTTTTTTCCAATTCACGTTCTTAGCTCCTAACTTTTTTTTTCGCCTGATATATTTTCGTGTTTTCTCCCTCCTTTCACTTTGAAAGTTCAACCCAAGTTTTTTCGAGGGTTCCCAAACTCGCGATAGGGGGACCCCATTGACAATCATTACACGTCTTTGGCCTGTCCCCTATTCCCTTGCGTGACTTCAGATGAATTTATTGTGTATTCCTTTGTAAGGTTTTCTCATCCATTTACCAGTATTTGTATTTACTAGGTGTAGCGGAAGAGGATTCCAATTGATCCCTGTCCACAAAGAATTGCGCCAAACAGTCAGTGATACTAGACATCTTCTCATTTTCAATGATGAACTTCCGTAATCGACCGAGTAAAAACGTGGTTGGTTTACGTTTCAAGATGCACAGAATCCATAAATTGAATTAATATAAAAATGCATCAAATTATTGCACTTGGAGCGATGTCAACATTTTCAACGTTTGTTACAAGAAAGAAAGAAGAAAGAAATGTATTTTCTTTGCTGTTTCGAGGCCACTATGGCCTATTTCAACAAAGTAGTTGGCAGACCCAAGATACATAATTCATAAGAATACCAAAAGCAACACCTTCATAACAAATAAACTAATAAATGAACCTAATTTCCTCTATTTAACATAATACTAAAAAAATGTTAGACATAATACTTATAACATGTCAGAAGATTAAAAACTAAAAACGCTGCTAATTCTTTCACTGGGGTTTATTATTCAATTTTAAGAAGATTAAAAGATTAAAAACGCTGCAGAAGATTAAAAATTAAAAACGCTGCTAATTCTTTCATTGGGGTTTATTATTCAATTTTATTCATTTGGCTTGCATTCATGATTTGAATTTCTACTAAGCTTTGGGTGTGCATGTTTCACAGGTGATAGAGCGATTATTGAATTTCAGGAGAAATGCATAGAGCACTTATATCTGTTCTCATCCAAAATACCTATTTGGATTGTTCAGTTGATCATATTTGAGTACCTCCTGAAATTCAATAATCACTCTATCACCTGTGAAACACGCACACTCCAAAGCTTAGTAGAACTAGTTAGCTTGTAGCTGCTCGTAACAAGTCCGCGGGTATCAATTTTTTGGCATTCGCTGGCCAGCTTCCCACCAACCCAAGGCCTATCTAGAATCATGAATCCCAATTCGGCCCTACCTGATCGGAGCATGTAACGAGGCGTACGGAAAGACTATGTTATAAGACTTTTAATGTGCCATTTCTATGTCCTCAAGGTACTGTACACCCCATATCTCTGAGCCATAAAACAACACCGAGCTAACCATCGAATCAATAAGTCGGCAATAAGCGAATCGATAAGCCTCCCATTTTACACATTTTCCCTTCACCAAAATTTCCCGAACACTACCCCAGACTCGTAAGCTTTTAGCTTCAGTGTGTCTTCATTGTATTTTTGTCCAGGAAGTCTCAAGGCTGTACAACCGAACCCTTAATATCTCTTTTTTTCTTCGTGAAAGCCAACATTTCCAACGTTTGTGACAATACTAGACTTCACGTGTGATGGAACAAGATAGGATTCATGATTATCGGGTTAGGATTGTAACCTGAACAGCTTCAAACTGGTTCGTTGGTTAACAAACGTGATCAGTAAAACACTTTCTTTCGGCTTTTCTCCTTAAGCCAGTTTGGTTTTTTAAATATCTTTGCAAGATAATGATGTATGTAGTAGGTTTGCTAAAAGAGAATCATTTGTGGATTACAAACACCTCTCTCTCTCTCTCTCTCTCTCTCTCTCTCTCTCTCTCTCTCTCTCTCTCTCTCTCTCTCTCTCTCTCTCTCTCTCTCTCTCTCTCTCTCTCTCTCTCTCTCTCTCTCTCTCTCTCTCTCTCTCTCTCTCTCTCTCTCTCTCTCTCTCTCTCTCTCTCTCTCTCTTCTTCCCTTCCCTTTCCTTCCTTCCTCATTCACACTGTCTATAATCATGCACTTCTGAACACAGCGATCCACGCATAAATTTTCTAGTTATTCACCATCAAGGAAACCATCATTATGTAAATATTCCCCTCCTATCGTGAGATGGTTTTCATCTTTTCTCTTCCAAGCCGTTCGAATCGAGTGTTCTTGATTCTTAATTCTTCACCATCTGCCCTCACTATTCTTTCAACTTTTTTTCCATTCTCCCACGACCCTTATTCACCCCTGTCAAAAAACCTCCTTTTCGAGTCAAAAGGGGGAGGGAGGGCCCAGGAAAAACCTTCCTCCTCCCCCTTCCAATTAAATTAAGACCGTGAGGGAAAAAGGGGTTTTTGGTATTCAGAACTCGGGAACACCCTCTGAAATGAAGTCGGAGGAGGGGTGGAAGGTACGGGGGTGAGTAGGGGGATGGGTCGCTTACAAGTCAACGGCGTCATTTGAATATTGCACTTTCCCCTTCTTCTGCAAACTGTTAGCTCCTTCGTTGCTTCTACAAGGCATTCGTCGAATGTCAAAATTTTGTAAAAAGTACAAAGCTACATTTAGCACCGTTTTATATGTACTTATATAGGTACCGAGGCCAATACAGCAAAGTATCTTGAGATCGAACAAGATGTCATTAAAACTGGGCGTTCTACGTCTCGCCTGGGACAGAGCCATCTATACCCACTGGTCTTTTTGGTTAAATCCTGCAGCTGACGTTTAGAAAACATAAAACATGCTTTCGCAGCGCTTTCTACCGTCCTGTTTATGCTTTTGAGGTAATATGGTAGCCTTTGTACATTCGACTTCATACTCTTGTGACACTTTATACTGCCCACCCCCCTTGGGAATGGATTTTGATGAAGAAATGTTATTGGACCCCTATTGACCCGCGCTGGTGAAATTTGTGACAGAGCTCCTTTGAAAAAATTTTGTAGGGGAAATCTGATAAAATTGTTAAGCTAAATGGATGTATTGACATATAATTTGACGTTAGAGATACAAAGTGACCGTCTCATCCTCACCGTTTAACCGCCTCGTCAACGTTGGCGTCGCCTGGTGGCATGTTGTGGTTGCCCTGTCACTAACAACTAGACCCCTCAACATCGGTCATTCATAGAGGTGATTCATAACTGATGTCATTCATGTTTTAACATCATAGGCGAAAGGGCCCCTTGTGATCTCCTTTTAAACATCAAAAGTAAAATTAAGCATGTGCTAGTGCATTGACCAGCTGATTGATTGACCCTTGCGGCTATTTCGGCTCTAATTGACCTACACTGCTGACATTTTTTACAGAGCTCTTCTGAAATACCTTTGTAAAATTCGAGATTTGCAGGCACAGTGACCAGTTGAGGTATCCTCACAGCTATTTCTTCCCTATTTAACTATGCTGATGAAATTTGTGATGGATCTCCTTTGAAACATCAACAGGAAAATTCAACATACTGTTGAACTGATCAGCTGTGAGACCCTGGGAGCCCTTTCCTCTCTTATTGATCTACGCTGCTGAAATTTGTGACGGAACTCCTCTGGGACACCTAATGTAGAATCACAAGATATGCTCGCGTACGAATCCCTTGTTTCCTAATTGATCTTTGTTGCAGAATTTAGAAATTCGAATGGGAATTCAAGGTGGAGAAGGGCAAGAATAGTATAAGAATGGTACGATAAGAATAGTATAAGACATCTGTATATTGCAAGGTTATAAGGTCTTAATCTATTAATTCTATTCGATTCAAAAAGAAGTAATTATTAACTTTCTATGAGACATCTAAAGTAAAATTACCAAATATGATGGCGTACTAATCTGCTCGTTCCTAATTGACCTATGTTGCTGAAATTTGTAATTAGTCTCAGTTGTGTAATTTCGGACGCAAATACCAGACAGAGAGGGGCAAAATGCAGTATTCAGGTAATACACCATACAAATGACCAAGAATATTCATGGATTTTTCGTCATTTCCGAATCGCGATTTAGTTTTGTTTAGTTTGATTTAAGAGTTTCTCAAATACGACACGAATAGTACAATTCATTTGTGTATTGTAAGACCTATTCGATTCAAAAAGAAGTAACTGGTATTGGCCCAAATGCAATAGATTAATTTAAATTAATAACATCAATAAAGTAAAGTGGTGGAGGAATGTGACATGTATTGTTAACAAGGTCACGATTGAATGTCCTGAAATGCAATTTGACGTCAGAGAGACAAGTTGGCCGTCCCCTGAGAGAACCGCTTTGAAACCGCCTCGTCAACGTTGACGTTACCGCGTAGCACGTTGATGTTGCCCTGTCACTAACAAATAGTCGCCTCAACACCGGTCACTTGATTCATAGAGGTGATCCATAACTGATGTAATTCATACGTTAAAGGCCCCCGTGTTCGGCCGACGCCCGTGATAATTATCAATCATTTCCATCTTCCTAGACAGGCGCTTGCGGCTTTTCGCAGCTGGGCTCCCCTCGCCTACGACTTGCGTGAAAATTAATGTACCCTCCCCGCACCCGCCGTTCCCTCAAACGCCGTACGTGCCCTCAAAATGCGTCTAAATTATTCGGGAACATACAACTCCGCCGCGAGACGGTGATGAAGATGATTTCATCAACCCGTGACATTAATTTCAACTATCCGAGTCCTCCGAGTGATGAATGGGCACCTGAATGATATATCCGCTATGTCACGATGAGGTTGAGTAACCGCAACCGCTCCATCACGTGATACACGTTTCAGTTTGCAATTTGTATTTAACATCATGTGCTCATGATTATCAACATTCGGGATCATCATCATTCCATCAACTATTCACTCAAAATGGTACCTACCCATATTATGATTCATAACAGAACGTCTCAAATCACAACATTTTTGTGGTAAATTAAAAGAAATAGGTGATTCTGAAAGAACTTTTTTGTGCTTATTTCAAAATTTGAAACATATTTAATATGTTCATAGGTTTTCCCCATCACATCTAGTTATTCCGCAAGTCACTTTGAAATAAAATATCACTAAATGGCAGTAATAAAGTCATCCCGAGAAAATGACTCCGAAAATAGACAAAGTTGTCAAATGTATTCCTTTTACTCAAAGTCCATTTATTCGAAATTGAGTTTTTTGAGAGCCTGAGAAGAACTGTACTCAATCCCAAAGAATCCTATTGTTCAGATGTATCTGAAATAGTTTGGGAACATGAAGAGATTTTCGGCGTTTGGGTCATTACCTCTTGAAAACCACACTTGACTCCTATTCAAGGCCCGCAGGTAACTGTGACCATACTAGCCGCTCTTGGTACCTCATTGTTTGAGAATTCCGTTTATATGTTTTTATTTTTTTATTTTTTTGACATTTATTTATTTATGACCGTTATGTTACATAACATACCATATTGACACAGAATTAAACACATAATTTACAGCTTTTAGAACTTAATTATTAGAAAGTTCAACGGGGGAGATTACAGATATTTCAGGGCGGTTTATTTTTTTTAAATTCATGAATAGGATTTATTAGTTACTGATGATGTTTACTATTCGTGAGTAAGGAAATTACAAAAAATATAGCGGGGACGTTTTAATCGAGGCGTTGTAGGAGGAAGAGAAAGGCCTTCTGAAGCTAATGGGTTGATATAATATGTGAACATATATGTTCACACATAATATGTGAACATATATGTTCCGTTTATATGTGAACATATAAAGCCTTTAATGGCCTCCAAATTCTCCAAGCTGCTTTGTGCCGTAGGTTTTTTCCCAAGCCCTGTTTCTGGCAAACGGTCAGTCACCTGAAGTCTTGCCCCTACCACCCTGGGGTTTCCCGGGGGTAGTTGTAACCCCGTCCCTGATTGGTTTCTACTATCCCCCTCTGTCTGCTCCCCACGATTCCTCACTCTAAATTTTCTTCACTTCCCCTCCAAACAAAATTTTCCCGTTTTTTGGTTAACAGAATCCGGAGCCAGTTCTCTCTCTCGTTTTTAGCTTTCTCTTACACCCTTGTTAACTCGACTAACTTCATATCATAGCTATCAAGGTGACTTGATTTTCATAACTAAGTAGTGGTAAAGCAGCTTATTTTGTGATATTGTTGACTACCCGCAAAACCTCAACTTCGGCAGATGCGCCCTAAAATTTTATTCTAGAACACCTTTTTTTATTTTATTGATTCACTGTATCGACGAATACGAATTGAACGATATATTTCCATATTCGTTAATTGAGTATGTACGCATTGATTTGAAATATAGCCTCCATCAGTTAACTGCATAACCGTTTATATCTTCCTTGGGTTCACCTCAACACCTATCAAACTTGAATGCTTCAGTATACCTAGTTCATCTCTCACCAAGTTGTTGAGCCCTCCTTGCTTGAATAGCTTTAGTGAGGAGTCAACTTCAGGACGAATCATCGTGAACGGAAGAATGTATTCCTTCGCTGCTGTTTTAAGATAGGTCGAGTAGGATGGAGTAGATTATCCTCACGAGAAATTGGAATAATTGCTGGATATACAAAAGAGCTGCTACAATTGCTATTCCAAAGTAACAATCGTTCATGAGGTTGGTATCGCATTGACTATCTCTTACTCGTTTCCCACAAACGAAGGCCTTTTACACACATACGACAATCTTTGTCAATTACCCAGATTTTGCCTGGATCCCCGAGTCTTACGCCAATGTATGGGAAATACGGATTTGTCACGAATGCATAGCAGCTGTTTCGACTCCACAAAACTTCAAAAAACACAACAGCAAAGATCAGAAAGACTGAAACCTCTCCACAACGCTCATTTGGAAATACTTCGTAGGAATACACTGGAACTCAAAAGACCTGCGATGATTGTAATTAACCGAAGTCAGATGGGTGATTCACTTCCTAAAACGTGCGGTTCACGAGAAATGTCCCTTAATTTCAGGTAGTGGCAACTTACAAGTCCGATAGGTTGATTCAGTCAGCGAGGAAAATTCGAATGAAAATGCTTATTAGTTTTCAAACATCAAAAACCACGCAGAACTGTGTAATCAGTGTTGTCCAAAATGAGGACCATTGCGGCTAATTTCGTTCAATATCTAACGGGCTGAAATATAAATGGTTCTCTTTTTCTGGCATCTAGAATGGAAAAAACCAAATATGGAGTATCGTGGCACCAACTTTGGACAATTTATTGCTGATCACGTCTAATGTACATTGATCAGTGACTTAGGTCACAACGATTACTCTAAAATAATAATCCAAACCATTGATGTGTAATCGTTTTTACACAAGCCTCACATATGTGCTTGACCAAAATTGTATTATGGTTTTCCCGACTTACCCAAGTTGTGGTGCGTAACAAACCACATATTAAACCCAAAAAAACCTTAAATTATAATTTGAAACAATAAAGCTGTAAACATTTGAAAATCAGGCTTTTTTAGTTTAAGCTGAAAGCTGTGCTCTTCAAAATCACCTGCCACCTCAATATTGGTCTAACTTAAGTCTGCCCATGCTCATTCTTCAGTGTCAACTACTTTCCACGGTTCGAGAAGTTCTTTTAAGCTTAGGGTTGCAGACCCCTTTTCCATCAAAATTCAGCCAACATGAAACTTTGTTCTCTACAGAGATCAGTGGTTAGCAGTAGCACAATTTGCATTTTACTAGTGGAAATACCGTAAATACTTGGTGGATGAATTTAATTTTTGAAACCTCCATTGTCGTACCATATTTTTTTATTAATCATCTACGTTTCAAATATCTGTTTTTCTTTTTTTAAATAAACCTTTCCCTTCTTCTTATTCACTACAGTTGTCTTTATGTATAAGTAAATTAGAGATTGAACTGGATCAATAAAAACCTTGGAAAGTACATACTTTTGAGTTAATCGAGCTTAGACAGACCTAAATCAGACCACCCTAGAGGTCGATAGGTGATTCTGAAGTGACGAACCTAGTGGTGGAGAGTACTAGCCTAAATTGCCAAATGTTAAAATGTTTAGTCCTTGTTTTGGGAGATGATGTAGACAATTTGTTTGCTTCATGTCTTTCTTTGGTAGGCATGCAAATAACACAATCAGGGTGTAGTAGTTATTCGGTAAATACTTTCAAGTGTGCAATATCACACTTTTACGTTAATTTAAGTTTTAGAGCCTGCACAATACCCTCCTTTAGTGCGGGCATTCGTTGGAAGACAGTTAAGCGATATTGATGGTAGATTCAGCGATCAGTCAAGTTGAAGTTTCCGCTCGTCAGGAATTGAGCCGCGTTCCTGCCGTGGGCCGGCGGGATCGCTCAGTATCGACGTCGGCGAGCCGGTAGGAGCGGCACGCGGAGAATGTGGAGATCGCGGTCTCGAGAGGGCGTCAAAGCCGACCGCCGCGCCGCTATAATTCAAACCAACGACAGACGTCCAGACTAGTTCACATACTGGAGACTCAGAACTTCAAGGTCTCCTAAACCACCGATCGTTGTTGAGGCTGGTTGTGCATTAGCCCTTATGACCCAGATATCCACAATTCAAACAAACCTAGATAAGCTAATTCTCTAATAATTAGAGAATATGGGCCAGTCGGTTTCGTTAAAGTTCTTAATCGACGTTTACTTATTAAACCGGGGATCTCAACTTATTAAACCAACAAAATTTGGCCGGTTCTAATTCTAATGAATAAACGAATGAATGAATGAAGAAACATGTTCATTAGGTAATTACAGATAAAACACATTAATCGGTTAATACTTGCATACAGTTAAAGACTATAATTTTGTCTACCGAGGGTATACATTCAACTTATTTTTTCATGCTAATTACACCATATAAAATTCAGTGAATCGAATAAATAAATATATTTCACCAATTGAACTCCTCGATTAAAATTCATCAATACTTTGTACCTACGATTCCATACCTTGCAAGCGATGCTCAACGTTCTTCATTTTGTAAGCACACTTTATCCCCTCGTGGTACAGACCTCCTTGCCCAAAGTGACGGATCCTGAACTCCTTGAGCACAGGGGAAATCGCGAGAAAATGAACTTTATCCTCTGGCTCGCCCATATAGCACATCGCATGACTGGACCGAGGCTCTTCGGGGGTGCAATTAAGCATCATGACCGACCTCATGATCCACAGAAGGTACTGTTGTCACTGCTTGAAAAGCAGCCTGGAGATGTGAGGGTTTGTCTGCTGTGCTCTCATTACAGTCACGTCATACCACCTTTCGCAATTTGTAGATCAAGCCACCCCGTACAGTTAGCCAAGCATCCACATCATTCAGGTTGAAGCTTTTAAGGTTAAAACTAGGAACCACCATTTCAGGTCGAACATTCAAAGCAGCATACCAGGCATCACACACGGTCTCCACTGCCACCCAACGCGGATAACGGTGTTCTGGCGACTTCAGGGCTCTTTTAATGTAGTTTAAGTGCCGCTACAGACCCGTCTCCGTATACACGAAATAATTAAGGGTGTTTTTCGGCAGCCCAAAGATAATATTGGCAAAGTACAGTTGAACCTGTTTAACCACTCTGTGCTACATGCTACGTTTAATCTAAGCCCCTTAACTTAGAACTTATTGAGCCACTCCAATAAAACTTTCGTATTACCACATTTCGTTGCAGAAGGGCCGATCTATATTTGTCTGGTTAGTGTCCTAAACAACGAGGTATGTATAACAACAGTCCTTTTCGCCATCTAATTGTGTTTCCTCAGCTACATACTTTGTTAGTGTTTTCCTACCCGTTATTTTGCCGAGATTGTGCTAAACAATGATCTAGAGGCTTGATTAGGGCTTCGGTTCTGGAGGAAAGGCTTACTAACTCTTCGCAATAACTTATTGTGGTGAGTTATTTCAGCTTTTTTATACTGAAAGAGAGTTCGTAGAAAAAAGAACGCAAGCATAGCATCGTGTAGGGTATCCTATGATTGGGAAGAACAGGGAAACATGAAGTTCCTGGAATGTTGGCGTAGAGGGTTAAATTTCCTGTCAGTTATGATTAGTTGTGCGCGAACCCCGGAGCTGGTAGATAACATTTATTCGGATCTCTCGAGAAACGTAAACAATTTGCAACAATAATAATTTTAATTGTGCCGGAGATGATTTCACGGCAGTGATGGACGATGTATTGGTTACCCGGTAGGCATTCCGAGCTTTCCAAACAAAATCAACTGCTAATGTGCAAGCACTTTCTGAAACCAGCATGATACGGACTTTTAATAATAAAGTGCTAAGGAGTGTTGTCAATACCCCCTGGTACATTCCTGATAACGACTTAGATCTGTAAGGAAATAGCGAGCGAAATGATAAATCAGCATACAATCAAACATGAACATCTGCTTCATACGAACATAAACCCTGAAGCGCTTCATTTTTTTATGGATATGGTTAGTTTGCCGAAACCCTTGGACCTTGTGATGTCGCGTGATTCACGGGTGCTATCCAGGGTGTAGGCTATCAACTCTACAAACAATTATTAAGTGTTAGAGTTTAAATTAACTTTATGGGCCTATGCTCTGTTGTTATATTAGTGATGTTCTTTCCCATAAATATCGTTCTGGAAGAAGAAAGAAGAAAATTCGATCGCCCGGTCTGTGGATCCACCAGTTGCACGTACACTTTAACTGAGTTCAAATTATGAGGTCATCAGGGAAATTACCGAAAGGCATTAATGATTACTCTCGCAGATATTAATCAAATTGGACCATTTACCGAGAGAGACACGGAACCTAATTCATTCTTTGATATCTGAAACGAGATCCAGGCAGTCAAAGTTTTTGAAAGTCTTCCGTCTCTTTCCGTCGGACGTTCTCCCTTCTTCGCACAAAAGGCCCCTAAATCGGATCTTAATGACGAAACTGACTAATTGCTATCAGACATCAAACTTTAAAATGAAAAGGAGCTAGTAAGACGGTAATTTCATATTTGTTATAACTCCATTCCAGTTGGTAATTGTTGGAAATTAGTTCAGGCAAAAGCGGCCTTTTTCGCTGCCGCGTCACTCAGAAAAGCGACGGCCGACAGTCAAAAGAACGTAATTCCGAAGATTTTCAGAACCTTTCTCCGGGTGTTTTCTGTCTTATCTTCACTTTTCTCACTTTCAACGTTCAACCCGCTCAATTCCGTTCGTATTATTCATCCCTTTTCCTCCGCTCAACTTTTTGATGATTCTAACCCGTGAGGAAGGTTGCATTCTCAAGCCTTTACGTTGACTCGGTTCCGTCTTTTAGGAATTCCCTTGACACCTTTTCCTTCGCTTTATATGGAAAGGGGCATTCTTTTTTTTTCGGCACTTAATTGAGAGTTTTGGAGCAAGCCGGCGTTCCACTTTCGGGGCTCTAACTCTTGTAGAAAGTTGGACATGAGGGGGTTCTTTGGAGGCAACTTGCCCTCCCAACAAACTAGTCTCGACTTACGTTTTGTACCTTCAAGCTTGTAAACGCCGGGCGTCTTCAGAATTACCTTCATTAATTCTATTATCTACGGTCTGATACTAATTAGGAACAACGCTGCTCCTTCATTCTGTGGAGAGGTAATTTCCCGTATGATGGAACATGAACGGAAAAGATCTCTTGTTGTATCAAGGTTACCTTATCGTGGTTAAATAACAACAGACGTCACAATGCATTGAGAAATTATCAGAAGAATATAAAAGAATAATGTGATATCACAGCTTTCGCGAAGATCTGGTACATTTACCGGTTAACAACGGATATAAGATCAAATTTACTTCAAGGTCATTAAGTATCCATAGCCGTAAAGTTACGGTACACGACAAGGTGCGGGAGGTTGTGGGATCAAACCCAGTAAGTAGAAGGTGGATTTTGGTTTATTATTCAATAATAAACCATTGCAATCGCTCTTGAAAAAAAAATTTAACCCCCCCCCCCCCCCTGAAAATTTCATGGTTTACGTTTCAAAGGGTGTAGAATCCAAATCTGCAATAAAAAATTTTCCGTCCGTCCGCCGTACGCCGCGCGCACGATTTCTTCCAAACGGCTGGAGCAAAAATCTGAAATTTTCAGGAAAAATCAACATTGGTCCGACAACGCCCCAATTCTTTAGCCAGCTCTCTCACTTAATTTAAAGTGTCCTTTAAGGGTTGTCAAAGTTTTGTAATATCCCTAAAAACCTCAAAAAAAGTCAAGGGGGCCTAAATTTTGAATTTTTTTAAAGAACCAGATACCAGTTATAGAATAAAACTACCAAAAGTTAAGAACTGTTACGCACAACAAACAACAAGGTATAAAGGAATTCATATTATAAACATGGATTTTCAAATAATAACTAGTATGCTAAGAATAAATAACAAAAACCTATACAAAAGAGAAATAAATAGATTAATTAACAGAAGGAGATACGATTATTTTATCAACAACACGAGTAGGTAACAAGTATTTGGGGATTTTATAGAAAATAAACTACCAGTGTGACGTGGAGCGAAAGGACAAAAGCAGAAATTTTCATATAATATAAGATCAACTACACAACTCCGTGCAAGAGCTCAGCATTTGTATGCTTTCTAGCACGCTCCATGATATTTTATATTAAAATCAGAAAAAATGTTTATTATGATCAGGAAAAAAAAATGATATTGTTTTCTACTTTGTGAAAATGTACAAATGGACGATATAGAATATTATTATTCTTATTATTCATGATTTGAATTTCTACTAAGCTGTGGAGTGTGCGTGTTTCACAAGTGATAGAGCGATTATTGAATTTCGGGAGGCACACAAATATGGTCAACTGATCAACCCAAATAGGTATTTTGGTTGCGAACCGATTTAAGTGCTCTATGCATATCTCCTGAAATTCAATAATCGCTCTATCACCTGTGAAACACGCACACTCCAAAGCTTTGTAGAAATTCAAATCATGAATCTTTGAATAATAAACCCCAGTGGAAGAATTTTCAGCGCTTTTTTTTTTTTTTTAAACTTGTCTTACACATTTCAACATCAATGTTAATTACAACTTCAAAACGCATAGACACAAGATTTATCGCAGATTGCGATCTGCATCTCAAAATTATATATAGATTGCTTTATGATACTTTTTGGATTATAATTTTTAATAATGAACCTTTACAATCGATTGAGAAAAATAAATTTCCTCCTGTAAATTTCCCTATACCCTATGCTACATATTAAAAAGCAATTGGGGCGTGGCAAATTGCTTTGGTGAACCCACAATACGGCTGTTTGGATAATTAAAATCAATGAAAATAAATATGAAAATTAATTTTTAAAAACCCTCAAATTTCCTGTAAACTTCACCAAAATCAGATAAAGATGTAGAAATTGGAGTTTCTTACTAAGATGTCACGTTCATGCGCAGTAGCTACTGATGGAACAATAGCTTGATCAATTTGTTCGAATTGATTTGTGGCTATGAGATCGTTTTGTCCCGACTACGTTGAAAATTCGAGCGACCACCAGAAACTGATAAAGTAATTGTTGTTGAAGTTTAAGAATGAGCGTGCGCAGAATGATGTATTGATTTCAAAACGATGAAACTCATAAAGGGCCATTAACATTCTAACCCACACATTCCCTGAAGAGATTGTGGGAATTAAGGATCTGCTTAACAAGAAGGTTTGTTCTAAAGATCTGCGGGCTCACGGGGAAAAGATAGACAGACCGAAACAAAACAAAAGTGCTTCAGAATAATGGGCGTGAAAATTATTTTGCGAAAATTGAGTTGAATCAAGAAACGGATAGCATCACGTGAATCAGGGTTAAAAAACAATGAAAATTCATGTGCCACACTTTACGGTTCACCATCATCTACTATTTGACAATTTTGGGGTAGCACAAGTTTGCGTGCTCGCTGAATCAGTTACGCGAATTCAAAAATATTGGTTGAGGGTCAAATTTTCATTAAATCTTGAGTAGAATCAGAATCTGCAATAAAAAATGGGGTTCTCATTTAAAATAAAAAAGTTAGTGTGAATTGCGCATGGTTGCGCAGTTCCGCGGAGTGCGCAAATATGATATTTGAGATCCTTGGAAGAAAATATGAAGATTCAGAAAAAAAATTTTTGTTTACTCTCATTTTGACGATTTTTAGGGGAGGGGGGGAACAACTCGTGGGACACCCTGTATTATGTTTCCATGCTCTTATAAAGATTGCACTGTTATTTTCGAAATATATTAATTATATAAATTATAAAAAATTCATGTTGATTTGGCGCTAGTTGAGGTAAAGGAGGAAAGTTTTAATTTTTCAAGATCAACCTTTGATGGATTGGATTTCGCCGTGTATAAGAAGTGTAATGTCGTCATGCCTTCAGCTGATGGGCTCCAAAGTGGTTGTTGTCTCGTCCCTGGAAGAAAAGTGGGATCAACAGACCATGAAGTGTAGATAGGAAGGTGAGGAGGCAGCGGGGAGCGGCCGCGTTGGAGGCGGCGAGGACGCGGCCTTTTGTTCTAGACGGAGGAAATTAAGCGCTGCGCCCCCTCCGCCGCCGCACGTCCGGCCGCTAGACAAAAGCGAGTGGTCTCCCCTCCTCCCCCAGGCCGCGTGATGCCCTCCGCCACCCTCTCTGTAAGGGGATGACGGCACCCTCGGTAGGGGGAGAAAAAGCGCGTCCGACCGGGAACACGGGGTAGCCGTAGCGGACAGACTCAATGTAGCGGACGGGGCCCCGTGAGCATGAAAAGAGGACCATGAATGCTTCAAACCCCTCACCGCCTCGTCCTCCGCCGTTATAACGAACGTCCTGACTTATTCGTGAGAAAAGGGCGAACGTAATGTCCAGCTGTCCGCTACGACCCACTTAATAATGTCCTCTGTCCCGCCGCTCCGCTCCCTCGGACCCCCTTAATAATAAATTGTCGAGGATCCCCGGTTTTCTCATTAGCTGTGTGGGCTTCTCTCGCCGAACTATTATCTTCCGAAAGTCCAATTAAAAGATGAAAACTCGTATTATATTGATGATAGCTGTACACGTTCCCGGAGTGAACTCAAAACTACACGTTCCGTACAAAACCTTTCAGAATAATGTAGGAGCAATTCGCCGCTTCACAGTCGTTCACATTGCTAATCTAGCAGACCAAAACCGAAAAAGCTGTCGGTAATGTTTCGTTGGGAGTAGGTATAAACAACAAAACGTATTATTAAGTAACGTGCAAATTGCAGGGACGTCGCTAAGCCCTATTTTTAAATGATCAAACTTATAATGTCTTATAAACTTATAAATTCTTAATCGAAAAAGGGAAGCCCGAAAATCGGCTGGGAATTTCAGTAAGTATGATAATCTCTTGAATAAATCGACTACATCCCCTCCCCCCCCCCCCCTCACCAATCAATACATAACATTCAAAAATTCTGAAGCTTGTTAGACGAAAAGGTGGCCGTAGAAACCCAAAGGTGAGGTTGAAGGAAATGTGCGGCAGAATTCACATTGTTTTGCGAAATTCACCATATCCTTGTCCACAACATACCACCATACATACGACTTTAACAATAATTTCGTCCTGGCTTCAAAGTTGACCATCGTGTGTGAGGTGATGGAATGGTATATATCCTTCCGAACAGGCAATGCATACCAATGCTCCGCAACGCTCAGAGGATGACCTAGACGCTTGCAGTCGTCCGGTTCATCTCCCAAGGCGACAGATTCTAAAAGTTGACCATTCATCACACGTGGGAGGCAACTTTTCTGGACCAGTCAATACACTGTACAGATTAATCAAACTTATCCCAAAATATGGATTAATAGATGAATTATGTTTCTGGTGATGTCCTGGAGGCCTTGATATACTTCATGAATCTTGTAAGGGCAGATTATGCATCCTTAGCAGGATCTGTAAGATATACGTTGAATTGTCAATGGGAGTAAACGTGTGTGAAGGAAACCGCATTCAACAATTTCAAATGTTTCAGGTTTGGGAAGCCGTGATAAAGCTTAGCCTGAGGAATCTTCGTTCCGTTCTTATGGCCGATTCGGAACATTCATCACCCTCAGAATAAGTAGGAACAGAAATATGGATTGAAGACATAGATGAATTATGTTTCTGGTGATGTCCTGGAGGCCTTGATATACTTCATGAATCTTGTAAGGGCAGAATATGCATCCGTAGCAGAATCTGTAGGATATACGTTGAATTGTCGAATTTGGGAGTAAAAGTGGAGTGAATTTTAATTGTTTTTAACGCTGATTCACTTGATGAATTTGACTAATTTTTGCATTCAACAATTTCAATTCTAGGCGCCTGTTTTCAGATTTGCTGGGATTAATTTCCATGGTTGAAAAATGAAAAAATAGCTCAGCTCCTTCTGAGGAATCATCTCTCGTAGGAATCCATTCATGCGAAATAAACAAATTATGAGCGATTCGGAACATTTATCACCCTCAGGATAAGTAGGAACAGGTGTTCTAATATGTGTCGGATGATGTAGACATTTGTATACAGGGCCACCTGAACACGAATACGCTAACGTCTAGTTCGAGTTTGGAGAATGGAATATGTTTCATATAGAACTGGTAGAGTTACTGTGTGTTGTAGCAGATGCCGAGAGAAACATTGCAAGTGGTCTGTTATTTCACAATTAGGTATATAATTATACAATTATCATAAGTATCTAGTCCATAAGTTCTGTTACAAGAAAAAATGGAGGATGACTATTCTTGAGGCTCAGCTTCAATTATTTCATTTTGAAATTACGATTATCTAGAACATTTGAAAACGGTGAAGAACTCAACGTGTCCGTTTTGGCCTTCACACAAGCTTATAACCTCAGGAATATTGCAGTATGCAACACTTCCTGAAGACTATTGCGAACAGCTTTGCCAGAGATGACTTCAATATCCCCAAATTAATTTGCCCCTCTATCCATCATCCATTCCACAATCTATCAGCAACAGGTGGAACCACAGCTAGCAGTACAATGGGTTCTGATCCGGGCTGGAGCTAATGATGCTAGAAGACCCAGTGTTTTCCCTCAAATACTGTCACTCAGGAGCTTCACTACTTGCTCAAGGATATCTTCCTGGCAGTTCCTGGCCCGTGTTTCAACTCCTTGTTAACAAAAATGAAGCGTTGTGGTGTCATCATATATGACTCCCCGCCACACTATCAGGTGCCCTCTTTAGACATTTCAACCCACCTGTTTTGGTCCCACTATGAGTTAATGGCTTGTCATTGTGGGCACCGTGATTCGAGGGGCTTGAAATGGTGTTCGTTAAAAGCTGTACGCAATTTCTCCCAGGAAGTGCTGCGAGCTGCCATTGATGAATGGCCTCGGAAGTTAGCAGCTTCCGTGAAGGGCAAAGGCGGAAATTTTTAGTGAATTATTTTTCCCTATGATAACAGATTATAATTTCAAAATAAAATAACTCAAGCTGAAATTCAGTAATAACGTTATGTCTCAATGCATTCTCCCTTGTATCAGAACTTATAGCAGTACTAGATATATTGACTAAAACCAGAAAGGAAACGGCTTAGGAGCTCAAATATTACCCAGGCAACCATGATTCAAATTTGTGATTTCCCTATACTGTCACTTGATGATTATGAGATGAGGAATGTCACGTAAGTGACCTAGGAGCTGCTCGATGCTTAAAAATCTCGAACGACGAATCGATTCAGGAGGAATTTTTAGTGATTGCTCGGGTTGAGCTCTGCGTAATCTCCCGTGACCTTCCACGGTAGAAACGAAAGGCTAAAAATATAACAGAGGGAATAAGTTGATTAAGGCAGTGACAAAGGCTCGGCAAGGAATTGAATCTGAATCAGAGTTGTTATTTCACTTTTGATGGAAATTTCAGTGATAGAAGCGAGCGAAGTCAACGAATTTCGGCAAATTCGTGAGTGCCATGATATAAAGGTACATCGTATGAACATCGGTGTTTTAAATGCCTTTCCTATTTAACCTCTTTTTTCAAGTTTGCTGATGTAATTTCATTGAATTTACGAGTATTTATTCGTAAGTGTGTGGAGTTTCAAAACCAAAAGCAAAGAATGATAGTACACTAAAGTACGGAAGCATTGTTTTCACTTTTGGAATGTGAAAATTTTTGTGTCTCCAAAATCAGAAATTCCACTGCGTTTTTAGACCTTTAACAAGATTCCCCAGTACTCTCGTTCAACTAATGGGACA
The DNA here is from genome assembly GCA_031894815.1 of Creontiades dilutus. Lineage (NCBI taxonomy): Eukaryota > Metazoa > Arthropoda > Insecta > Hemiptera > Miridae > Creontiades > Creontiades dilutus. The sequence goes on from JAVIWC010009699.1 coordinate 846,782, forward strand.
CACTTCCATCTTGAATAAAACCAAAATGCCGCAAATTATTACAAAAAGGATTGCTATTTAAATTTTTATATTACGTAGACTTATCTAAACTTGGAAGATTATATACCTTCTAATACTATTCTAGATTCCCTAAAAACAACTCCTATGCTACACTTCTTCAGATCAATTAGGAAACTAATTAGCAACACGGGCCCTTTAGCTGATCATTATGCACCCGCACACTGTGTGATGACCCCATTCAATTCGGATAATTGAAATCATTTTTCCAGTTGAAACCCTCTTGCTGTTTTAGCAACCCCCCCCCCCGTATATTGTATTTTCTTAATTTCCGCGATTTTTGTATGAATGTATTGTTGATTGTAAATTGTTATTGCCCGTATATAAATAAATTATAACTCCTAAGCCACCATCGCTGCATAGGTATTCAGTGCGTAACATAAGCTGATATTGAAATACCTACAATGGTGAAACATACTGTATTTACATGGAAAAAAATTAAATCCAACGAGATAAAATAAAACGCACAGCCTCCAATTGTCCAGAAATATGTGACATAAATTATGAAAAAACTGTATATTAAAAGGAACTCTTGAAAAAAAAAACCTCCATTGCAAGAGTATCAGCCTTCTTTTGTCATAGTTTACTAGGCGATTTTCAGTATCTGCAATCACGTTCACATCCACATTCTTGTTGACGTTCTCTCTTTCTGCATTAAGTTGGAGTCTTTGGGGAGAGGGAACGGATGACCTTATTCGGTCCAAGAGGGCTCATTCGATTCATTGAAGATATGTCTACCAATAACGAACATAAAAACATTGGTGTCACGTCGGAAATTTTTGATATTCTCATTTTTAATATTTCAACCATTTCGTAGGAACGTAATAGAAGAGGGAGTCATCGCCCAAACTTTTCCCTAATTCTTATCTGAGTTCATTTATCGGCATCGACAGAGTACAACACCAACTTGATATATTTGGACTATATGGTATCCGTGAATGAGCTCATTTCTGAACTGTTGACCACCAAAGCACCCATAAATGATAATAATATGACCCTGATGGAGTCACTACCAGATGGCCAGGTCGGTGTTCTATAGCATCTGTGTTAAAATGGGTTCTAGGGCCTGGGGCCACCTTCCCTTTTACCATCTAACAAACTCAGGGCAGCGTTGTGACGAACGAATCTACCGTTTATAACTGAAGGGCAGCTTTGACATACATGAAAAAACTCATAGCTTCCCTACCTTCGGTACTGATGAAGCAATGTCTGGCACAGCAAACCAAAATCTGGCACGGACAGCTCATATTCTACGCATTCTCTCAATTCCCCACGAGCTCTAGAAAGGCTCACGTAGTGAGTATGAGGTGACGAACATCAGATATTTACCAAGTTAGCGCCGAAGGCGACAGGGGGGCTGTTCAGAAGAGAATGAATTAAATTCGCCGGGGCTCCCGTTGGGAACGTGACTAACGACATAACGACGTTGGGGGGACCCGCTTGATGTGCGAGATTGTCGAGGAGGAGCGGAGAAGGCAGTGAAACTGTGAAGGGAATTCATCCATTTTGATTACCCCCCCCATTTCGCGTATAATGCGCGGTTTCAAGGTGAGCACGTTCCTTGGAAGAAAAGCTATCGACACGCGTACGTATTGTTGAAGAGGTTATCAAAGCGGGGAAGAGGAGAAACGGGTTGAAGTTAAAGAGGCCGGGCGTGCGTAACTAGAGCATCGATGAATATTCAAATTTCATGAAGGCACCGGTAAAATGTTTACGTTCATTACGAACTGCATGGTGTTTTGCATTGCATCATGCATTAGTGCACAACTATCATGTTTCAGGGCATCCCAAAACAACTTATGGATGCAGAACTCGTTTAAACAATTGTGAAGGGTACGGACAGTTCAACCTTCTGGTTTTTGGAAACTGCAGCCACCTAGACTGCAGGAGCTGTAGGTCTTCAGCCAAAAGCCTGAACCACCCCCACACATCCTAATCATCTTTAGACGACTAGAACAAGAAAGTATTGGAATGTTGTTATCTCTCTAAGGGCTGACTCGATTATCCTGCAAGGTGCTGAAAAAATCTCCAACTCAATCTTCACTACTACAATGTTGGCCTTGGAACTCCAGATCTCGGAAAGTCAGTTCGTCATTATAGCATAAGCGCACTGAACAGCTCTGTTATCAAGCATTTGGTGCGATGCGCAGGCCGCATGATGCATATTACATCCGGTGTTTACACTTGTGTCATGCCGTGCGGATCTGCTAGAATCCATCCTCACTTAGATCACCATATTATGCCGGATGAAGGACTCTTCATTCCTACCGGGAAAGCACTACGTACTCATCGTCCGTTACAGTTCATGATTGATATTGCTAGTGTTCTTTTCCCGCAAGTTTCACCCCCGATGTTATCCATGGATTTGATCTGAAGCTGCAATAATTATAGGAAAATTTTGCCAATTACTGGAATTCGTAACGACTCCACAGGTATTTCACCACCTCCTTTAGAAGTTCAGTCTTCGGAATCATGAATTGCAACTAGTTCCCCAAATCATATATTCACATGTTAACAGTTGTACTTCATCGCTTGCTTTTTTTCATTTTACATTCACGATGATCGCACACTCCTGAGAATCGAACTATCAAGTACTGTTATAGTACGTACAACAAACACACAATTTATCTCATTGTTTCAGGTCGATGATTTTTATCACAACAAAGAATGACAAACGCGCACGAATCTGATATGAAATACGTCAAACAAAAACGGCAAAAACCGATGTTACCTACCTCAAGCCCCTCTGTGTGGAAGGAGGAAAACTTATATCTCCCTCAAATTGGGGTTACTGTCAAAGGCACGTCGACTAGGGAATGGGTCCTCTCACCGCCTTCCTTCCGACGACACGTCCAACCACAATGGTGGCCAAGGAATTCTGAATTTATGAAAGTCATCGAGTCCGTCATTCCAGCCAGTATCAGGCATTGGCAGCACAAATCCTTACAATGTGATTTTGGGGCTCAGTAATTATATCCAGATTTCGTTAAAGTTGTGGTGCTTTGCCTGGCGTATACGCTTGAATCCATTCTTACATAGATGACCTCATGCTCGATGAAGGAGTTTTCACCTTGGTAGCAGTTTTGCTCAGAGTTTGTGATGGATACTGGTAGTTTTCTATTACCAGTTCTTGCAGCGGGCACCCCGAAACTATACTAGTTGATAAAATTTGTCATGAATCTTCGGTTGTTTTTTAGGCAAATCGCCTCACCCACTGGAAGGGATAACTTGCCTATTTCGCCAGTTCCATTATAAGTTCATTCCTAGGAAATATAAAGAACAAATTGTTGTACACTTCAACAGCTTTAATTCACCGAGTGCTTTGAAAGCATATGTTTCTGATAGAAACATTGAGTGAGTTCATCAAAATAAAAACTTTTTATCCAGTTTCCATTACCATTGACGATCTTTCCCGTCTCAAAGTAGAACTAATGAATACTACCGGTATATATCTTAGTACTTTGAGATGCTAGTACGTTGGATTTGGAGTGAACGATGCTATACTACTTGTACTATCCTGAAAAGAGGTTTACTTTTCTAGTTTCGTTCTTTGAGAGTTCTTTTAGATTTTTTATTCACTCCGTATCCCTTCCACTCCAATGTAGAGTACCGCTAGTATTCACTAGTTCTACCAAGAGACAGGAGAGATCATAATGATCGGAAACTGGATAACAACTTTTCATGTTGATGATCTTACTCCATGTTTTATAAGGAACAGATGCTATAAAATCATGAGGAGAGGTGTAGCTGTATAATACAGTGTATAGGTAAGATACAACAAGTCGTTTTTTATACTGCCGACGATTGAACTTCTGATAGAGCTGATGGAATGGACTGATTATCCCTTCATGTCGGTGATTTGATTTCCTTGAAAACCTCCTGAGGATTTAGGATAAGTTGTGTCACCTAGTATGGTCTCAGGAGTGACAGAACTGGGAGTGGAAAACTACCAATATCCGTTTCAAATTCTAACGAGCAATGAGGACAAACTGTTGTCTCACGGTGAGAATGAATACTCCCCTATTGGGCTTATGGCAATCTATGTGAGAATAGATTCTAGCACATTCGCCAGGCAAAAAAAACTTCAATGAAAACTGGAGACGATCACTGAGCCCAAGAATAATATTTCCAGGGCATGTCCAACTAATGCCTGCTGGAATGACGAGCTCGACGACATTCCGAAATCCTGGATTCCGTGGCAAACATTCTGGTTGAAGATATTGAAGCTCTACCTGCCGTCGTAATATTGGCAATGGATGGGCTCATTCCCCAACCGACGTTCCTTTGATATCTCTGTCACCGTAGGAGAAAGGTAAGAAGTCCCCATCGTTATAATACGTACGCCAAAGACATACTTCATTGTTTCCATTCGATGATTTACATCAAGACAATGAATGACAAACGAACACGAATCTTTTACACAATACGTCAGACATAAACGACAAAAACCGAGGTTAATATCTCCCCCTACAACCTCACGTCGTCGTGTGTGGATGCGGAGGAATCTTCCACCTACTTTGAGAGAAATTTCAGAGGCCTCCGCATCTACCTCGCATCCAGGAAAGCCGCCCTGGGTCTGGGTTCCCCCTACGCCCATCTAACGACGACACGTAGGGCTCCCACCTTATTAATATTTCTTCCCCGTCTCGGATAGGCTAGACTACGGCCGTGATTGTATGTACCGCATCCCGCACAGGAGGGTGGAAGGTTCACGGCATCTCCCACCCGCGAGGAATCCGTGATTGCGCTCTTTTTATTTACCCGGAAGAAACTGGTTCTTTTTTCCGTGCTATTTGAAGGGTTAAAATGGATTCCTGGATATTTTTGTCAGTTTTTTTTTTTTTCAGAATAAACCAAGGAATCGCATGACGAATAACGCATCTATTCTGTGGAACATCTGGGATCTGGCGAGGGCGCTCCTGATCGATTGAAGGTCCTTGTGGCTAATTTTGTTCCTAATCGATGAAATGTGGTGATATATAGATGATGCTCTTTTATGGCGTATGAAGTAGGAAGACACGAAATTGAGGAGCGAGAATGATCTCAGTTTAGTTTTTCATTTCTTCCCAATTCAATGCCTTCATAACGAACCAAAACTTGGCATATAACACAACATGATCATTTTTATCTTTCAACAGTAGTGTCTTCGACTTGTCAGTGGGAGTGCAGTAGGGATCACCACTCTCCAAAACACTCTTAAGAATACTTTATTTGAATTATCACACTATTATACTACATCAATAGTTTACACAGATTAACTCGAGGAATTGAAACTAGGAATATAAAAAGGTTTGATTTAGGAAGATCAGTTTACCAGGAGAGCTATCTGAGACAGTTAGGGATGAATGGTAGGACGGGCTACTAGGCCTTGTTGCAAATTTGGTGCTTTGATCAAATTTGATTTGATGCTGTTATCATGTGTCAGAGGTTTTTCGTTCTGCTGAACGTGAAATTTCACGAATTGACCTGTTCTTGCAGCTGAGAGATCAGTGTAATTACATTTCCGCACTGTGCCCATGGAATGAATCATCCTATTGAATTTCAGTTGATTTTCTCGATTTTCCGAGTACGACAGGCAGAAACTAGATCGGCTATATGAGCTAAGCTCCCTCCTCTTCGCCCTAGAAAATTGAGGTGCTTGTCATGTCATTGAAATAAATACATCAATCATTATTGAATGATAGTGTCTAGAAGCTCCCTAGCTCCTTGCCGGATATTGGTATAGAACTTGCTTCGGCCATGGACTATCCGCTCAAAATAGTTACGTGAGAGAGAGTGTCACATGTTTAATTTTTCAAAGTTCATTTTACTTTCCACCAGAGTGGAAACACATGTTTATCTATACTTTCCCAACAGAGTCTACTTTAAGCGAAAAGTGATGTCAATCTTACTTTTTCTGTCCATATTTACTTGCCGTTTCCATTTTCACTTTCCCAACTGAGCCCATTATTACTGAGAAGTAATCTCCATTTATACTTTTCCAACGGAGTCCATTTTCAGTAGAAAGTAATTACCAGGAGGGGACCTGTTTCTGATTCGTCTAGGAAAGTCAGAAACCAGCAGAATCGTTGTCTACATTCCAGCAACCTGCCCTCACGAACGTCAAAAAATATTGAAAACTCGCAAAAAACTGGAAGAGGAAGAATTTAATAACGAATCCATTGATTATGGAAACAAGGAATGATGCAAAACTCACGGTTTTCAGCTTTCACTCCCTTCAATTTTTCGATTTTGAGAGGGGACGTTAAAGCACATTCCATATGTCTTGAATTTTAGAATTGAATACTCTTACTACTAGCCAACCAACTCAAGCCAACAGGGCTATGCGTTGTTTGTTTCCATTATCAAATCTAACATCTCCGATTGTGACTCTCAAAATTTCCAATTTATGTCCAGTTATTGAAATCCTTTCCCGGTTCCTGATTCCCAGAAACAATTGGAATCCTCTCCGTTCCCAAAATTATTAAAGTAAAAGTAAAAAGTAAAGTAAATAAGGAATTTCACCTTGGATTTTCGTCCGACTACCCGGAGGTGTCGCGGACGTCGCCAGCCATCCTCCAGAGAGGATCGGAACTAGGTCTGACGATTTCGTGGCTTCCCATTGCCTCACGCCCCTGGGTTGGGAGTGTTTTGGATGCACGTGATATCCAGATCAGGGGTAAACTGTCTAACGAAAGGAAAGGTATACAACACTTGATAGGATTTTGGCCCTAATCATTGGTGCCAGCCGGATTCGAACCGGGGCAGTCAGTACTCCCACTGAAAGTGATCAGCTAGAGGACTGACGACCCAGCTCGCTCGGACAACCTGTCCCCCAAAATTATTATTGATGTCGCCATGAGCCTACCTCCTTCCATATACCAACCTTCTTCTGACCACATTAAAACACTCAACTTGATACACCCGACACCCACGAACTTATTTCGGGCCGTGCAATGTGAAATTCACACAAACAAGAACTCTCTCCCGGCTTAGAGAGGCGGGTCTGGAAGGAATAACGGCTCGAAGGGTGCGACAAAAACGAACTGGGTCAAAGGTCATGTTTCAATGCTGTTTGAATTACTCTCGACCCTCCCCTCCTCCCCTCCGCTCCACCCTACCAGCTAAGTAATTTACGCCGGATAGATAAAACGGGGTTTTATTTCAGTCAGCGCTTATCGCGAAGGTCCCATCGCGGGCCGACCCCTGGGGAAGGATTTAAATGATTCCCTCGCCTAATATAATTTTCTAGCGTTTTTTTCTTCGGTTGGAATTCCGAATCAACGTTTATATTCCTTTTTATTTCTCGTTTTTTGAAAGTTTATGTTTTTTTTTCCTCCCGGTTTACAAGTGTCGCGTAAGCCGGTTAGATAGCCGGGAAGGCAATTGAATTTATTATGTTATAGCAACAGGGAGGCGGAATGAATATAAAGTGATTTTCCAGTTCTCGCTTTAGAACATGGGTATAGGAGGGTTCTGTGTATAACGTGACACGTTATGTTGTGTGGAATACGGTGTCGCGTAGGTATATTACGACCTTTCTACAACATGTGTTGGCAAGCTGTCCTTCAATGGTACTATCTAGTTGCCCGTGTCAATGCTGCTCTCAGTTTGTTAGAAAGGTATTCTAGACGGGAAGGTGGCTTGGTCACTCACATCACTTTAACCTACAAGACTGTGGGTACTGCAAAGACCTTCTGGTAGTTGCACCGTCAGGGGTACATATTATCGATGTTTCAGTGGTCTCGAGTTCACGAAGGAGATCACTCGCGGACATCAACTCTCCCAAAATTAGGTAGATGCTCTACTCCAGGGGTTTCCAAACGACGGCCCGCGGACGCCAATGGGAAACATTAGGCTAACGCCAGAACCGAAAGAACAGGCATCCATGTGACCCAGCGAAAGCGACCCGTAGTCATTGAGTGATGACTTCAAGGGACTCAAGAGTTTTGCCAGACAAATGACACAAAATTTTTGGTTCAACGTATGTCTGCGAACAAACCTTTTCAAAAATGACACATGTAAAATCCAAATATCGAGCGATGCTTCCAGAAGAACACACTCAAAATTTACTCATAATTGGAACAACAAACCTTGATCCTAAGTGGAAAGACATTGTAAGGAAAAAACAATTGTACACATCACATTACATTGATTTTCCAAAAATACTTTTTTGAATGTTCCATTTTTAAATAAATAAATACAAAATATATGGGTTTTAAATGCTTTGTTTGTGTTGGGAAACAACAATCACAGTCCATGCGCTGAAGGCTAAAAAGGATAAGAGCTGTTTGTCTGTCTATCAATTCGATCTACGTTTTCATTCTTTAATATTACAAACTTACTCAGCAAATACACTATCTTCAATGCTGTATCAATTTTTTGCATATATTTTGGAGCCAAAAGTGCGTCACCTAGCAGAGATCTACAGTTCCTGCTCCGGACGAAATAATATAGTCATTCCCTACATTTCTCGCGGATTTGGCTGAATTATTTTGACAGTGTCAAATCTTGAGTGTTATTAAGATATGAATCTCGTGGACGCTGAATCATATGCAGAACCACCTGACGAATGGAGAGACGTCTTGAGGACTAGCAGAATCAGCCTTTGCCTTTCAAGGTGATAAACTGTGCCAGTGAGGTAAATTTCCCGACCTGGACTGCTGTTTAGTCTAATGCATTCATGTTGAAATGTCCGATTCCAACTCGACCTGTCAGAATACTCAAAATAAAGAGAAGCGAACCACGCTTTTTATTGCATAAGCCCAACTAATTTGGATAGTGCCTCGAAGTCGTTGTTCTTTCCGGTATGACAATCGAGTAGCAAGAAATCATCTGACCTGATCCCACTCCAAAACTGCACGATGGACCAGTACCGATCAAGGCTGCAAAACTTCTAAATTTACAGCGCATTGCTTGATTTTTCGTGAAAGAGAATGCTTAATATTTCTACTAAAGCTTCCTCATTCCCGAAAACACCGGCCGTGGAACGACTTGGAATTTCTTTGATGAATACTAATCAAGGTTCAGCTGCTTTCTTAAACAATATATCAGTTTTTTCCATTTCCGTGATACTTGTAAGACATTTCGATTCCGTTTTTCCAATGAAATGATGGTTTTCTCTGTAATGACTATTTGGAATTGAAAATGAATCCCCCTTTTTTAGACTCTAAAGTTTAAAATTAGAATTTTACAGGTTTGTGAATGAGAGACTGTGATCGTTACTTCCCGTGACCATTCAATTCATGAATAAAATTATTATCTTGACGAGTCATCATATAAAACAACAAACAAGATGTAAAACGTAACAGTTAAGTATTCACGTTGCAATAATAATAATAATAATAATAATAATCACTATAATCCCCACGTGTATTATTAGACATCAGTACAGGTCGGAATCAGAAATTTACGACAATGTCGACTGAGTGGTTATCTTTCAACGTGACTGATGAAACTAAGAATTTAAAAGAAAATGAACACCTACCGGATGCAATTTGACCGTACCACCTTTTTCAACAATCGCTCGTTAAGGTAAATAAAAGCGACTGGAGTATAATAAAGAAGACGATGGTTCTTTGTGACGCTATTGTTTATTGTGAAAGGAGACTATGCTGTTCCAAAGGAAACAACTGAAATATTTCACACAAAAACTGTGTGTCAGATTCAGAATTTGAATATGGGCGCTCGTCAATTCCATCACCTCAACATGAATTATTACTGTGTAATATACTCCTGATTTTCAGATGTACTTAATATATGTTTTAAGTATTCAAAATGTATTCGGGAAGGAAACGATGGTACTTAAGGACTTCTTTCATTCTCAAGTCAACGTGTCAATGCTTTCAGCTTCGTTTAACTGAATAATTTTCACAACGTTCAATTCAATCAAAGCATCATACCAGCCGATAAGTCAAAGTAATCAATTTACTGCTTTTTCATGGATGTACTTACAGCAACCCGAGTGGTTTCGTACAAATTTGCAAGCAAAATCAAAAAATCAAATATTCCACCTCTTGAATACATAGAGAGTATCATCTCACACAGCCATCATTATAGATTTATAATCCCATAAATTCAACAGTCGAACGTTTCTATCTCTTTGCTCACTGCAAGCTTTCTCACACTGACAATACGAGATTTGGTTTTACCCTGCTACGCTTAGCTGAACGATATCTTAAGTTCTTGAAATGGAGCATCGAATATCGGTCCATTAAATTGCATCATCATTAAATGATGATGATCCTTTACCTCCAGACCTTGAATCAGCGCCCCTCCACTATTAAAGAAAAATGTGTAACAGTTGAATATAAACGGTTCTTTTTAAATAACATCTTACGGTTGTAAATTTGATAACATTTCAGACTTTTTTAAAGCAAATAACTATTATTACTAACATTGAAGTTGTCCATTACTATGTAAGTGTATATTTTATGACAATAAACTGTATTTTTCCAACTTTTTATCAGTGATAGCCTCTTACAGTTGATTGAAAACGATGCGGAGACAAATGGAGTGAGTAGAACTAAGATCAATGGATGATTTTTTAGTCAAATTTTGGAAATTTGTCCAGTAGCTTTGGAGAAAAACTTTGAACAAAGTACAGCGGATAGACAGTTTTCTTTTGCTTTTTGGAATTCACTTTTCTAAAACCGTATAAGTAATAATATAGTTTGCGAGGGGGTTAACAATTTTTTTATACTCCTTTCCGTAGGTCCACTAGTGAAAACAATAAACCTATGTAAGGAAATCCAATAAATGGAATTCATAAAAAAAAAACTGTTTTCAGGAAGATAACTATGCATACCCCCTGTAACTAACTAGGAAGACGCATAACTGAAGCCCAAAACTTTCTCGCAAGTTTTCACGTGGTTCAATCCAATCCAGACACCGAAAGACTACTAGAGATTCACTTCAGCTGAAACGGAATATCCTCACGAGTTGACTTGATGTAAAAACTTCCTTCGCAATAACCGTCGGTTATAGTTCCGAGTCACCCAATCATCATATAATTTCAATATCTTTGTGCCCAGAGAGTCGAGTGCGCTCTACATGAATAATTTCGTTAAGTTTAAATTGAATTCAGGATGCGTTTCGTACACAGATGTGAATTTAGATAGCTTATTAGAACAGGGAGATGATGAACGAGCTACCCCAAGGGGGAAGGAAAAAGAGTTTTCAGAAACAAGATGTGATGAGAAAGGGTGACTTTCTCGTTATTCTTATTAAGGTCCTAGTTAAAAACTCTTACACCTTATAATTCAAACCAAGGCAAGCTTAGTTCCTTATAAAATATGTAATTTTGTTATTACTTAGTATCTGATTATAATTTTTTTTTTATCGCAATTTTATTGTTTCAAAAAATGAGGCGATCTCAAGGGTTTCAAACAAAAAAATCAATTCTTTATAATGAAATGGAGCAGTTCTTTAAACAGAACTTTTTTAGCATAAAAATTGTTCTAAATAGAAAAATAAAATTACTTAAAAATCAATAAAAATGGCAACAAAGGCCCGAAGAATGGATACATTCCTATTTGTTTGCAGAACATTACGGGAAGATTTTTGTCATTATTGAACTAGAACATTAAAAATGTTAACCTACTACTTATTCTGAAAATGTTCTTTAATTTTTAGGAAATTTAACTAAAAAAGTCGTTAAGAACGTGCTAAAAAAAATTCTTAAATTCAATAAGGCTAAAAATCAATATATCCATACTTAGAGCAGAATTATTCTTTTATACTACCTTACTACTAAGTGTAAGTACTTAGTACTTATTTTTCAATCGAATCAAATCGGTAATTGAGCCAATCGTATCAATCCACAAGATTTATTTAAGCACCGGAATATTGCTTGGAACAAGTTTCTTTGTCATAAACTTTATAATTACCAATGTCGTTATCAACAATGTATCCAAATTTCCACAAAATTGTGTTTGAATGGAAATCGTTTATACAGTGTACGGTAATTTTTCAAAAACTGATCTATAGAATTGTAAAAGCATGTCTACTTTCTTTTCAAACTTCCTCCGTTTCTGGAATAAAAATAATATTAAAGAGATCCTTAACTGAAATGGGTAGTGTTGCAATAGATCCTGGAAGACCCAGTAACTGGGGTTCTTTCCCTCTCTTCTCAGATAAAGGAAAAACGCTGCAAATTCTTTCACAGGGGTTTATTATTCAATTGGCTTGCGTTCACGATTTGAATTCCAACTAAGGTTTGGCGTGTGCGTGTTTCACAGGTGATAGAGCGATTATTGAATCTCAGGAGATATGCATAAAGCACGTAAATCTGTTCTCGACCAAAATACCTATTTGGATTGATCAGTTGATCATTGAAATTCAATAAGCTCTATCACCTGTGAAACACGCACACTCCAAAGCTTTGTAGAAATGCAAATCATGAACGCAAGCCAATTGAATAATAAATAAACCCCAGTGAAAGAATTTGCAGCGATTTTTTATTGAACCTCAATACCCCCCCCCCCCCCCACAATAAAAACATCTATGATTTATCAAGTCCTTTAGCACTCGTATTGCGTTAAAACTTCCCCAAATTCAAATTTATACGATGTAGCCAAAGGTAGACTGATATCATCAACTATCAATCCAAATAGGTGTTGTGGTTGAGAACCGATTTACGTGGCCCATGCATATCTCCTGAAATTCAATAATCGCTCTATCACCTGTAAAACACGCACACTCCAAAGCTTAGTAGAAATTCAAATCATGAATGCAACTCAAATGAATAAAATTGAATAATAAACCAATCTAGGGAGACCTGTTGAATCCGACAACGTTCTTCAATAACATGAGAGTGAATGACTTTATGTCTAGTTCAGAATGCCCTGTGTACTATGTGTGCTCCTATTTACTATCACAACCGGGACATCGTTACAATCACAATACGGGTAAAAAGGTTCCCCACTCTCTCTCCTTCGGACTGCTAACCCTGAGCATAAACTGAAGCTTTCCAACTCCAGAGGTATCTTCTGGGTGTTGCAGGATAATCGCCTCAGCCCCTGGTAACCCAACCAAAAACAGCTCCTGAGCAACTATCGCATCACCTCTGTTATAATCCAAATTCTACCTGTGTTAAGCACGGAGCTCACCATTCCTCTCTTCAATGTAGATTATTTAATTATTCAGCATCCGCGTTGAAGTTTTAAACATATTTTAATCGTTTGCAATTGTTTCTTACACGTTAAAACCGACGCTGTGCTGTCATTATTTGTGTTAACAGAACCATTGAGCGGATTAAAATTCTGTAAAAGCTTTCATGTTCTGGGAAGTTATTGTTAGTAGAGTCACATCATCTTAAGAGAACGATGAAAGGTGAAACTCACATTATTTTTTATCAACAAATAAACTTTACTCCGATTGCTGACACTTGATCCTTGTGACTGTACCTTTAGATAATAAAATCCTTTAGATGTGAAATGTGTTTGCTCACGCTGATATTTTTGTTGCAGGTAATAACCATCTCATATTGAAGAAAAGGTGCGATGAAATTACAGCGGATTGAGGTAGTAATAAAGAATATTCTTCAGAATCAAACATGTAGATAGGAATGTGATACTTATTAAGTGAAATAAACAATGATTCTCATTATTTGCTATGGGTTACTGGCTGTAGTCAGTTATCGGGAATTACATAGTGTTCAACAGAAATAATAGCCAAAAATGATAAATTAACATTCAAGTTTATATCATAAGAAACAAAGAACTCAGTTCACACTTGGTTTGAGATGTTCTCTAGCATGTGCTTGCTAGCTTAAATACCATAGGGCCTGAAGTAGACGGCAAACCTAATTATTTTCGAGAACTGATAAGCAAGAGAGATATATTGAATCATACCGAATTATTTATTGTGAGATTGCATTTGTTGAATGAAGAATGTAATCTTGCACAGCAATCAAGCTCGGTCAAAATCCATTATCCTCAAAATTACGAGTTTCCCACTCGACAATATCACAAATTCAGGAATATAAAATGAACATTACAAATCCCGTCGAATGGAAAATTAAATTTGTAAGTAAATTACTCATTAAGTAATCGCTTCATATATAGCCGATTAGAACCTTGCCGTCACACGTTATGAGAAAAACACTGCAAATCCTTTCACGGGGGTTTATTATTCAATTGGCTTGCGTTCATGATTTGAATTTCTACTAAGCTTTGGAGTGTGCGTGTTTCACAGGTGATAGAGCGATTATTGAATTTCAGGAGATATGCATAGGGCACGTAAATCTGTTCTCAACCTAAATACCTATTTGGATTGATCAGTTGATCATATTTGTGTGCCTCCTGAAATTCAATAATCGCTCTATCACCTGTGAAACACGCTCACTCCAAAGCTTGGTAGAAATTCAAATCATGAACGCAAGCTAATTGAATAATAAACCCCAGTGAAAGAATTTGCAGCGTTTTCTTGAAAATTTCAGATTTTCTGATATTTCCTGAAAATGATAAGAATGCTTCAACCCGTGTATCGGCTACAAAGCATTTTAGGAGTTCACTCCAGTATCCACATTACTACATCACTACGTCACTAGGTTACTGATCAACTCAAAAACAATAATAAACCAAAATAACGCGAATGTTGGCACCATAAATTGGGCCATAGATCGGGAATGGTTTGACCTACGGACCTGGGGAGGGGCTCATTCAATTCCTCGTGGAGTGTTCTTCAAAAATAGTACAAATTTTGGCCGTCTTGACTTTTTTTGAGGTTTTTAGGGATTTTACAAAACTTTGACAACCCTTAAAGGGCACTCTAAATTAAGTGAGAGAGCTGGCTCAAGAATTGGGGGGTCGCCGGACCACCATGGATTTTTCCTGAAAATTTCAGCTTTTTTGCTTCTGCCGTTTTGGAGAAACGTGCGTACTGCGTACTGTGTACGGCGTACGGCGGACGGACGGAATAATTTTGATTGCAGATTCGGATTCCATGAAACCTCGATACTTGATAAAAATACTGTTAAAGCAATAGTAAGAAGTTCCCTAATTGTAGGTTGACCATTCGTTGTTTTGGGATTGAGAAAATCATGCCTCTCACACATCACGAATGTACTAAGGTCCTGAAACTTCAAATAAATTCAACTAGTTTTAGTTGTATAAAATGTCCTTCAGTTTCGTAGTTGACACCTACTCATGTAATTTTATAAGTTAAATGGTAGAGTATGAACAAATAAAATGTAGTAACTACTTTTTTATAGCAAGGTACTATTAAAAATCAGTTTGCATGATGTAATTCGTGTCCTCGAAATATTTAAATATTCTTGAGCTTAAAGCTATTAGAGCTATTAACCGGCACTTTTGGAGCCGTAGTTATGCCGGGTTTATTTAACCGCTTATAAGCGATTTTGCCGGATAATAGAACATAATATATTAAATATTATTTAATAATTTAAAGGAAAACAAAGTACTTCAACAACATACCAACTAAATAAAGGAACTGTTTTACACCATTTTTGGACCAGCTGACAATAACAATATGAAAGAAATACGGGAAATGACGTAAAACGTAGTTTAAAAAAATTGCAACTTTTTAATTTTAATGTAGGTTTCACTGGAATAAACTGGATTTGTGTGGCCCGGCTGATGCCGGTTAATAGAGCGCGCTGGTTCACAGAATGCCAATTAAAAGTAGATTAAATATGTCTACTGTTTCAAATTTAAGAATCGGCTTGATTTCACTGGGCATTGGAGGTTATATCCCATGATATACACTAGATATTAAATAATGTTCCATCGAAGTAGTCCAATTTCATATAGTCCCCAAAACATCATGTCCAATTGTGTTTTTCCAGGCTGGGCCAAAGTGTTACACTATCCTGCTCGGTCATCGGTTATTATTCAATTGAAGATCGTGTAAGATTATGTAAATGTATTGTTTATCTATCTGCAGACTAACAGATCACTTGCTGATCCGGTGGGATGGCTAACATTTTGATAATGAGCAACTGTGTGTAAGGGCTCTGAGGTAGCTAGTACTTACCATGATTATACAGGGTGGCTCTTAATGAACGAACCACCCTTCCTATTTCCGTTGATTGGGGAGAAATCAAACCACTTGTCAAAGTAACCTCCCCTTAATTTTTTTTTTGCAAAAAATTCAAAAATTGCAGTTTGAAACGTTGCGCATGCCCGCAAATGCCCGAAACGCGCACTAACTTTGTTATTTTGAATGGGAACCCGAGTTTTTTATTTCAAATTCGGATTTTACCCAAAATTTCATGAAAATTTGACGCCTCAATCAATTTTTTTGATTGCGCGCAACCGGTTGTTCATTTAACGTGAACAATCATGATTTATGCCGACTTTCAACTCTCAGATTGGGATGATTTTTCACTTGATCACTGAAGGCGGTTTCAATCTCCTAGTTTTACATTTTTCAACCATACCTCAAAAATTAATCCCCGTAACAATTTGAAAACAGGAGCCCAAAACAAAAAAACAGACGAGGAATAAACAAATTTTGATCGTTATTCCGCAAAAATTGAGTCAGATCAAAAAACGGACGCATCACTTGAATCAGCGTTGAAAACCAATGAAAATTCATGTGCCACACTTTGGATTTCACCATCATCCACTATTTGATAATTTTGGGTTGCGCAACTTTGCGTGCTCGCTGAACCGGTTGCGCGCTAAAAAAAATTGATTGTTGGGTAAAATAACAAAATCCGAATTTGAAATATGGGGTTACCGCTTTGCAGTTAGTGCGGCGCAAACGCGACGCTTCAAATGCAATTTTTGAATTTTTTTTGCAAAAAAATAAGTTTAGATTACTTCGACAAGTTTTTTGATTTCTCCACAATCAACGGAAATAGAAAGGGTGGTTCGTTCATTTAGAGCCACCCTGTATAGATGAGGTAAATGATGAAAATTGGATAGTTAAATTGTGATTTTATAATTGTCTACATTGTAATACAGCTGTGTACAAGTGTGCCTAACAGATTTCTCCTAATGACCCTACCGAAGGAAACTCAATCCCCGGATTGAACATCCGGTCCTATTCTTTTTCGCAGGATACGTCTGAAGGTCTTTCCAATTTCCCAAATGGAAAGCGCCCTCGCTGCGGTCGCCGGTGCTTGACCCAGAGGAAAAGTTGAATAGCTCATGAGCTTCCTGGGCAGGTGGAATCGATTCCGACCCCGGTGAACATTCCCTTCCAAAGCCTGTGACTCTCTCACCTCCTTTTCTACTCGGTGTCTCTTTACCCATTCAGCTGATGGTCCAATGGTGTTTTACTGTTCCGACCCCAACCACGTAATACTCTCCCTAAAGCTAATACTTTAAAGTTCGATGTACGACGATTTTGATAAAAAGGGGACAGTACACATCACCGAACATGTCACCATTGAGAAACGTGACAACAGCTATATCACACACAAGTGGCCTAGTTTTGTTATTCAAGATCGAGATATGTCCAATTAACAAGGTTTGATAAGGCAAGGTGATATACGGAGATAGAATCTTGTCTTTGATGTGCTGGGAACTGTCGCAGTCGACCCTTCATGAAAAATCACAACTAATCCACTGTCCATTCTAATTTAACGCGTTCAATGCGAATCTGGATTCAACTCTAGATTTGAGACAATCATTCGAAGTGTTAAGGATAATTTGATTATTATTATTACTGCTGTACCTAATACTTGTTCCTTCATTTGAAGATACCAATGTCTGGCCATGAGAGTAAGAAACTATAGCCAACGGTTTTCGAAGTGTTCGAACGACAATTTAACGGAGCGTCTGCAAGCATGTTTATCGTACACTGATCTCTTTCAAGAGGTTAAAACCTTCCGATAGTAGCGTGTATGTGACATATATGTAACTCAATCACGTGATTAAGCGAGAGGTTGAATCTTCGCCTCTTAACCTCAGCCTTCATTTTTTCTGCGTTACGCTAAGTTGTACGCCTCACATACATGGTACTATCTACGATATTTTTTCACAAATGTACGAGAGGAAAAAAAAGGTACAAACCCTGCTATTTGGAAAACCAAACCCGGATAACACGTTTCTCTAGCCAGAAATGCAGAAAATACATTTGCATACAACATTCAACTCTTATTCGCTTCGATCGCAGTGATATTCTCAGCCAAACTAAATAATTCTTCAGATTTTTTTATTTTTTTATAAGTTTAATGAGTTTATAAGCTAACTTTCTTTTCAACATTCTATATTTGGCTAAAACCTTTTAGGTACATCCCCTGGAAAAAGGGTAGAAAATTTTAGAAATTCCTACCTATGTATGCAAAATGCTCATGGATTGTATCCCTAATTTTTGCAGAATATGTATTCGGATTTTTTCACTAGTCTTTATTTAATAATTCCATCCTCGAGTTCCTGCATGTCGTTCTCCAATATCTTCCATAAAAAAGACTGTAAGGCTCAATATGTCACATCATGTGGTCAACGTACGTTCTACGTTCGTAAAAATTTGATACCTAGTGCCTTTCTTGTTCTAAATTCATCTCTGCGAATATTCCTTTGTGTGCTGTTAACCTATTTTCCCCAAATCCTTGTGTTTTGGTTGAAAAAAATGCTTGAATCTATTTTGTGTATATGACACGTATGTATGTCCATGACGAGCTAAAGGCGCGACTATCGAAAGGTTAAATATTAAATGAGATCTCTGAACTTCGGATATTCCCACTCCAAATTTTCATCTCCAAATCGTTTTCTAAAATCTTTGTCAGAGATACCTAAATCGAAATTTAATAACGAAAAATCAGATAAATTTTGAATATTCAGATTTTCCAGGCTTAGGTGGTTTTAAATTAATGATTTTAGAAAAGAAATGAGTAGCTCTCTTGCAGTCATTAAAAGGTGAAAGACAGTTTTATAGTTCTCCGTTATGAATTTGTTTATTAATGACAAGGCATCACCCTATCAATCAAGGCATCAAACAAGCTCCTCATTTGTAAACAATTCATGGAAGCACAACATTCATAGATTCTTTCGAAACGAGCACAAAACATATCAGTATCATTAGGTAATTTTTTACTCATTTCAACTGATGTCAACTGATCCAAGTGCGCTGCTTCTCGTCCGTTAACAAAAGCAAGTGACATTGACGAAAAATTGACTGGGGCAGGTTCAATCCGTAGAAATTCACCCAAACCAATAAAAGCAATTCCTAAACCTAAAACGGACACCACAACCTCATAATGACTCGAACAGTCAATCATTATTGAAAAAAAAAAAATAAACCCCAAGGTTGAATTTTCTGCTTTTATTTTAATATGACTCTAAATCTTGTCTCTTCTGAAGTGCCTAGTCTAATTGTTTGGCTGACTTGTTAACAGAATAACAAATAATTCATTTCCCGTTTATAATGGCATTGAGTGAGACATTATTTTCTCAACAAAATAAACTCGGGGAATCCAGACCTAATTCAAGTTCTTTCGAGTATTATAACGGAATTTATCCTAGTAAACTACTTTATGGGAGCTCCCGTCGGAGTTTGCAATCCATTTCCCAACTCCGCATTCCCTTGTCAATCCCAATGCTATTTCTGATAGAAACGCTACCTTCCGGCTCGTTTTGTCGATTCGCTTTGTTAAATTCCATCTGATCCCTCTCTATATTCAACGTTGTAACGGTTCCCCGTCGGTTCTACAAAGGTCTCGATTGCACTCATAACAAAATGTCAGCACTTCGATTTCAAAAGGGCTGATTCCTCCAGGGTGGGACATTTGTTTGTTGTTTGTGAAAATGTATAACTTTGTTCCATGATGGACAATATGACGATCGTGAATCCCCAAATATAACTTTCTGATGAGGAAACAATATGATTATTTTCGAAGCCAAGGAGATCTGACAGATCTACGTGTACCACGGAGAGAAGATTTGAACATGTAAATAGAATTAGCGTTCATTAGATTGAACTGCTGATTTGGTCGTAAATGAAATATGTTTTAAATCATATTTTTTATTAGATTTCACTGGCCTCCACAATTTGTAGCTTACTACAAATTCAATGTATTTGTTACCGGCAGGGTGTTTTCCTCGTAACCATTATGACAAATTGTATTCACTTGCTTCCCAGACTTGCTAGCGAAATATATTGTTCAAAGTTAACATTTAAAATGACCTATCGTTAAAAACTCTAAATTCAATATTTTGTATACTTATTTAGAAATGTATTTTCCTCCTCCGGAGGTAAATCCTGGTGTGTTGAACACAGAATCTTGTTGAGAACGGTAAGTCAGTGTTCTCACCATTCCAGGTTTAATGTTTCCAGCTTCTTTTTGGTTTAGAGGATAAGCCAATCTGTGGTACATCCGGGGTTGAATAGTTAGCATATCAATGTCAAACCTCAGAACAAAAATTGGTAATTGTAGTTTGTAAAATTTACAAACTACAATTAGCAATTTTTGTTCTGAGGTTTGACAGATTGGTAATTGTAGTTTGTAAATTTTACAAACTACAATTACCAATTTTTGTTCTGAGGTTTGACATTGATATGCTAACTATTCAACCCCGGATGTACCACAGACATTTAATGTGAAACTACAAAATTTCTTGTTCACCATTAGTCACCATTGTAACTTTGAAATACCTATATCGTGGGGTTCCGAGTAAAAGTGACCAAGTAACATTTGCAAAATTTTACAGGGGAGCGATCTGAAGTTTCACCTATTTTCTTCTTACGAACACTGGTTGTGTGATGTCTCATCCGATTATGTTTCGATTTTTCTTTATCCTGTACGTAGTTAGCTAGTGCCCTCCTCTCATATCGTCCTTCAAAATTCACTTCAGATTAAATAAGAGCTGTTTATTCGGAAAACTCTATTTGATCATTTTTACCTGCCTGGAGTTTCAAGCTTTACTCATTTGGTCAATTCAATTCTTCGAAAATCAATCGCATAGTTACATGCCATTGAGGGATTGAATAGTTTTTTCGTTAATTTATCGTGTTGCCAAGCATCTAATAACAATGATATACCTATTTCGGTTAGAAAAGGTTATCCATTACCTATCACTGTAATTGGTCATTTTCACCTGCCCACTATGCAATCTTACAAATCTTACACAGTAAAACTGATCAAATGGCAATTGATAACATTTACATGCCCAGCGAGAGTACATTTATAATCCATCTCGTGTTTTGTGGTTGAGTTCAAATGCCATTTGGTCACATAAAGCTCCTTGGGTCAGGCAGGTAAAATTTATTTTCAAGTTTTTCTTGCACATCAGTTTGAAGATAACGTTCTTAGCAACAACACACAGTAGACAACGTTCCTTAGTACCGGAATGACAAAAAAAGCTAATTTTGAAAAAAATGTTACTTGGTCACTTTTACCCGGAACCCCACGATATGTTTCTGTAGGTCATTTGTTATTTGACAGACTTCTGTTTTAGTTTTCCAAGATCTCGCGCTCGTGAGGAGCTGTGTGTAGCCGTATGTCCCGAAGTTATGTAGCTCCATACTGGCTACATCATACTTATAGAGGATTCCTCGTGAAAGGTTGAACTCTTAAAATAAAAATGGATCGCTTTTAAGTTTCTTGTAGCTCTGGGTGAGAACAAATTGTTTACAAATTTCCTCATTCTCATCGATCCACAGGCAGTCAAAATCATTCATTTTTCCGGACACTATCGGCTTTATTCAGCTTCAAAACATGAAACCGCCAGTGTTTCGGAAAGAGGAAAACACCCTCTTTTCTGTGGTGTAACTTCAGAAGTAACTCGTTGAAAAAGGTCACTCGAGGTTAGAACGCGTTACTGTCACGAAATTCTACAATGATTTTCCTCTTAACAACTAACTTAAGCGAGTTGTATCTACAGAACTTTAACTTCACCGTTTGTTATCGTACAACAACCGTTAACCGTTCGTTGGAAAGCTCGCAATCTATGCTTAAATTATATGCTACTAGAAATGCAGTAAATATGGTTAGATATGTCACTGAGTTAAAAAACTGTAAACAACCTTCATGTAAGAGCCATAATAGATTTAGGATCACTTTCGCCACACAAAATTTTCCGGTGAAGCTAGAAGAGAAGAGAATTATTAGGGATTGCGGAAATCTCGCTAATAACTTTGGTAACATCCGTAAAATGGTTGGTTTATATTTCAAGATACATTAATTTCGATTTTCAAAAATCGGATAAAAAACAAAATGCTGGACCGAAATTTACAAAATTAGCTAAAAAAAAATCCAACATTTGTACGGGATGGCCCATTTATCTTGAAAAGTTGATAAATGACCCTAGGATAATCTATAGATAGTATTTGAGGATTATACTATCAAATCATCGTTATCTCAAAAATGTTCGATGTAAAAGTACAGTTTTGTTGTGTGATTCACTTAGAAATCAGTGGCTGTACGATCATCCGTTAGCTTACTACTGAAAATAGGTCAGCTAAACGGTCAGGCTGCAGAATCCTTAAGTTTTTCACCGGTTGTCAGGTAAGACGAGTGGCTGGCGGTAGTCCAAATAGCACGGTTAATGTTATATTGTTCATAACGCCATCTCCCAAGCTTCATTTCGGTTGTCGAGGACAAGCGAAATAATTTTTTTTTTTTCGATCTCATCATTCTTATCAATATTACGTTGAATTTATTTTGGATTTCTACGTATTTTCCGGTGTAATTAGGAAGCGTTGCCTCCGCGTGATCCGCACATGACGTTTATCTAATTAAGAAATTATAAACCTTTGTGTAATAATTTGCAGCTTTTTACCTCTGGAAGAATCTTCCATTCGTGAAAGAATCCAATGCCAATGAGATTATAATGAAAGAATCGTGGCCCAGACTCCACAGTTGTGGTTTTGATGCCTCGATTGGTCGGTCGAACTCTAACATGATTACATACCAATCAATAGGGAACCCTCGGTATAATTCCTGATTGAAAAGTCCTCGAATATCTCGCATCGGAAGGGGTCTCAAGACCCACAGAAGGCCGAACCTTGTTCCGAGGCTGAGTAAACGGCGGGAAAAGGGGCCAGGGGTTGCCAAGGATCCTATGCTTAAAACCTCTGTTCTCCCCCTTCCTCGGAAACCGCATCCCTGATAAGTGAAGATCCACACTTTGCGGCCAGTTGGCTGTTTAATTCGGTGGCAATGCCCAGCCAAGCACATTTTACGGGTCTCTGACTTTTCCTCGCTTCGCCAGCCGCCCCAGCCCCGGCAAGTGGGCTTAATTGATCCCGTAATTTCGTATGGTGAAATACGGGTTCTGACCAACAGCTTTTAGACGATTCTTGGTCATCTTCCTACTAAATTACGAGCGAGAATATATTAGAAGTCATACATAGAATTGAATTGAACAACTCAAATTTCTTTGATATCTCTTCTATTCTTCATTGAATAGAATCCAACACAATACAAAATTGTGTTGATTTGGGAGCCACAACATACTTGTACAACCAATTGAACCAGTTTTGCCCTCCTGTTTTTTTGAAGAAAAAAAGCCACTTCCCACTTTATTTGCATCTTGAATATATTCTTGACCATATTTAGAATGAGTGAACTATGCATATTCAGTTTAGTTTTTAGACATGAAGGGGAGAGAAAATATGTTTGAGTACGGTGTTCTTCACTCCTGACAACAGAATTTACAATAGAAATCGAATTTTTGGAATTATGCTGTAGAAAATCATAGTAAACTGTTAAGGAAATGAGTTCGGGACTTCTTTCCTGCGAATTTTAGTGGCAATTTCTGCTGTCAGTTGTTGATACCTCAAGATTCCACCTGATTTCCCGTTTCTTCGGCTGTCACCTCGGGTCATTGCGTAGATCTTTCAATATTAGGTTTCATGCTTCTAATGCAAGTTTATCTTTAGGTGGTTTATGGTATCATTTTCATGAAGAAAATGGCCAATATTGTCGCAGATTCAATGTGATTTTGTCCCAAGGGAACGTGATAAAAAGTATCCTAGGTCCTTGCCCTGATTCTGAGCTAACAACCCACTAATTTTCAGCCAAATCTGTTCAGCCGTTCTTGAGTTATATATAGAGTAACTAACACGACTTTATTTTATATATAGATATGAAGAAGTTCATTAGCCCTCGTGTATTAATAAAAAATACTGGGACATACCCACCACACATGGTTTTTAACAATTTAAAAACTTTCAGGAACGCTTTAACTGCTCTTAATGATGATGACATTTCAAAATTTGAACTTTCCAAAAACGTTATAATTTTTAAGAATTTCGGTGATTTTAATGCTTTCCCTCTCAAAACGGATTTCTAATATATAATCCAAGACACTGAAGGGCATATTTATATTCATGAATACAAATACGAATATATTCACAGAATACATTTATGTGTGAGTATAAATACGAATACATTCGTATTTACACGAACATTCATATGGATACATGTTTTTCATGCAGAAGTGCATTTCGGACATCACGTTCACGGAACATTTTTGTTCAGCGTCCAATTTCCTGTTCATCCTGTTAGAGGATGCTAATTTTTTTCGGTCAAAACGTATCCATATTTACAGAGGTGAATACGAATACGTTAGTATTTTCACTCGATTCTGGGAATACGAACGTATTTATATGCATACGTGTAAATACAAATGTATTTGTGTTTATGTTCCCACATGATGTATTCTGTGAATATATTCGTATTTGTATTCATTAATATAAATATGCCCTACAAAGATCCAAGACCACAAATCGAACTTTGTTCTTAAAATGGGGGAAAATCTATTCCGGACTATAAACCGGTCTGTAGTCTGAGAATAACCAGTAAACGAAATGAATTTCATGTATTTTATTGCGAAAAAAATCGATGACTAATTCTATAATTTGATAATAAATGAAGATTTAGAAATTACGAACGCAGCTACAAGCTTGTAACTAACTGTATACTAATGACTTCTCAGACTTCACTTGGTGTGGGTGGAACATGCGATATCACAAAGCAGGGATCTCCCCTACTTGAGAGGGGACTCCAGTTGAGTTCAGCAACCCTCAAGATCAGGTGTAGTTCCCCTCTATCCGCACTGTTGTCAGTCTTCAGCACGAACTCCGGGCCGATAAAATTCCTCCTAGAGCAGCACTCGCTGAGAGGACGCAAAATCTGATTTTCATTTCGGTGCGTTGCTTCGCAGCACCCTACAACCCAGGCTCTCCCTCCTTCGCCAGGTTTATCTTGGGGCTTATCGCGGTTGCGGTTCGGCGACCCTTCGAACCACCGGATCCTGGATGTCATCTAAAGAGGGGGATGAGCAGGGATTAATAATGTTGGTTTACTTTACTTAACCTTAGGAAGATTTAGACTTTACGTATAAACTAAACGGCTTATGTATTCTTGATGCTCGATCAACTATCGATGTATTGTAGACCGACCAACTGCCTACATAAGGTACGTTCTAATATAACTGTGCCTACCTATCTAACTTTGTCTGCCGTTATAGCGCTGGGTAATTCTGGGTAATTCTAATGGAAATTGGGTAACACTATTCAAACAACTATGATATATCATACATTGCTACTACTGCTTCAATTACTAGATCGTGAACGTGAGTAGTACATACAGAATCAAATGCTAACTATGAATAGTGTCTCAACGCTTGCCCGACCTAGAGCCGGAAAGTCCAACCGGTCAGAACCAACTCACCACGACGGCTCCCAAGGTTAGGTGAGGTTTGTGGTCAAGTACTTCGGCGACCTTGTTTCTGGATCTATGATGTAGGGTTGTGTAAATAATAGTGCTATCTTCCAGCCGCATTTCGGGTTCATCTAGTCTCGAGGAGTAATGTTCTGGAGCAGCTGAGTCTTAAAGATGCTGTACGATTGATGGCAATTTGCATATTTACTCTAACCCATCCAATAATATCTTCCAAATTTCTCGCTGATTACACGAACAATGAATCACTTGACTAGATTTAATTTCGGATCATTCAAAACATTTCAGCTGATTCCAAAAAAATTCTTTGGAGACTTGCGAATCTTGTAGAGTTGGGAAGAGTTGCGAAATTTCTGGACAGCTTCCTTTAAAGTCGGGGATGCACGTAAAGGGATGTGTGTGCAACAGCTTATGGAAAATTTGTGAAAAAAACGACGGTTGAAAACATCGTTTTCAAGTCTTCTTCCAAGTCTCAATCAGTCGTGATAAAATGCATAGAACATCTTTCAGATACCTACACACAATGTCCTATTTGAAAAAGTTGGAAGGATGAGCCATAAGAAATTCACTTGATAAGAAAATCACGTTTGAGTGTGCACACTTGCTAATCGATGCCAATGAAACTTGTCGGATACCATACAGGCTCTAATGTAATCGGAACTGGCTCTGGTTATTCCAGGAAAGTGTGAGTAAAATGACCACAAATTTCAACGTAATAGGTTTTTTTTTTGTCATAATATGTCATATTATGATTATTGCCTTGAAAACAGTCATTATGAATCCAGAATAACTTTTTTTATAGACTATAGACTGTAGACTATATACTTATAGGCCTATAGACTCTGATGGATATGGTTGGCTTCCCGATTTCAGAATCCGTCGCCTTGGGAGATGAATCAGACGTTTTCAAGCGTCTGGGTCATCCTCTGAGCGTGGCGGAGCATTAATATCCGCATCCACCTCATTGGAAGGGGCAACTATAGCTTTTCCAAGTCAGATTCGGAAATTTCCTAACCAATTTCAGAAATTTCCAAACCAATGTCAGAATTTTCCCTTTCAATTTCAGAATCAATTTCAGAATTTTCCATTTCAATTTCAGAATGTGATCAATATCTCGGGTGGGAGCGGTTTCTGAAATTGAAATGGAAAATTCTGAGATTGAAATGGAAAATTCTGAAATTGATCTGGAAAAGTCTGAAATTGAAACGGAAAATTTTGAAATTGATTTGGAAATTTCTGAAATTGGTTTGGAAATTTCCGAATCTGACTCGGAAAAACTATATACCAATCCATCACCTCACAAGACTGATGAAATATCAGGGACATACTCCCATGGAATCCAAATTTATCAGCAATCCCTGGAATGCAAAAAGCAAGTTTGTATTTGGGTTAGGAGGAAAAATATATTTCATTTCGAGGAATTAAAAAAAAGCAACTTTCTTTGTTGTGAAGGAGCAAAACACAAAATGTTATCAAAAGCTTCTGTGGCACCCCTCCAGCTTCCACTGGTTAGTATGTTAGTACACAACTCCAACTACTACCTACAGACAATCACGATAACTTCGTCGCAATCCTCGGTATGTCCTAAACTCATTCAGGATACGTATCTCAGACTGTGTTGACGCCGTCTCATGATTGTTCAGTAAGAGCTTTCGCCAATCTCAACAAAACCCCCCGCCGCCTCCGCTCTCAAATAACCTGGACGCCGTCGGGAAGAAGATTCCTCAGATATAATCAGGGAATCCGTGATTTAGTTCCATTGGAGGGCTTCGCTCCCATTGTCTCGGCCCTACGTGACTTGATCCCGCTGTCCTTCTAAACCCTTTCTCTGGTCCCTCTGTCGCCTTTTCCACTCTGTCGAGCCGCACCCTCGAATTCCCCTCCTTATCTTCCAACGGCTCCGCCACCCCGGTTGGTTACCTCATCTACTCCCCGCTCCTGAGAGATGATCCGCCAACTTGGTCATCTCCCCTGTTCCGAATCTAATTTTCTCTTCCCTCCGATTGGTTCACTTTGGTTTCCATCCTAAGATTAATCCAATACCACCCTCGCGTGGAATTCCTCACGCTTGCTCACGCTCTTCCGAGATTGGTATCACATTGTTCTCCAACCCTATAAAACATGTATAAACGATTCTGCAACTTGGACTGTTCCACTTTGTTCGATCAGGTTATTTAGATTCCTCGTTTTTAAAGCAAAATATTGGAATCGATATGAAAAAAAGTATACTACTGCAGTAAACTAACAAGTACATAACTAAAGGTTAACTATTCGAGAATTTATGATACTGGTTACGAGCAGTGAAATTCAAACAAACTGATTAAATTCAATCCAAGATTACGACAAAATACACTCAGTAAAAGATGCATCCGTACACCCACTTGGGTTTTCACGAATATTGTATCTACACCTCACGACCCTAGAAAAATCGGATACTAGTTTTAAGAATGTGTTTACACAGGTATTTCAGGTCGAACAATCTTCAAACTAGACAAACCATGCCAAATTGTCATCAAATGTACACGAATTAATTTTTATAAAGTCAAAAAAGTGTTCGTAGAGTCCAAACACTAGAAAACCGAGCTCAAAAAATGGATTAATGGTGGCCCTCCTTTTTGCTTGATAACTTCCAACAAATATGACTTTATCTAATCGACGACTTTCTGAGTCATACTGGATGGTATCTGGAGTACATACAATACCATAACAATACAATACACGAATAATAACGATAACGAATCATGAAAATTGTTTAAGAATTCTGTTTTTGAAAGCTGTTTAAGAACACTGATTGTTTTTTTGTCCATCTTCGGTCATAGAATGATTTAGAACAGATTTAAACCGAACTAAAACGTCATCTGTCACGCCACCAAAACGTATCACTATCAACGAGGTGGGAGTTCGAGAATTAGTAGAGATTGGAAATCGTTTTATTGCACAACATGCGCATAGCACAACTATTAGACTGGGCCTGTAGAATGTTGATAATTGCATTCAGTTCTCTTTGAGGATTTTAAGATAATTCAAGAGGTAAAATGTTTTGAAGCCAATAAACAAGTAGTTGCTAACGGGCGACGATGTTTCCCTATTTGACAGCGGGTATCGTATTTCGCCCAGGTATCCATTCAGGGAAGACCTTTTCGATTACAATCGCCGCACTGTGCTGCTAACAAACAATAGAACCTATCAACGGCTTTCACCCCTTCTGAAGGGGATGAGTGGTCCTCGATTGAAAATCTTGAATAATTAATGCGAGAGAGATCGAGAGGGTGGGTATAATCAAGGCTCACGAATAGCGGTAACAGCCCCATCAATGGGACGGTTTCAGATCAAATCTGACAAGATTGGAAGGTGAGTGAAAGGGGAGCTAAGAAGCACTTACGAAATTTCACTCGCTCCCCCCCCCCCCCCATACTCCAACCACAATCATGATCAAATTAATTCCAATATCAAAATGCCTGAAATCCAATAATTACGCACAGAATTCCATTAACTAAACTTGAAATCTAATCTGATTGATTATCCTGACCTTATTTCTTATTTAACTATAAAAAATACATATATTTATCGAGATTATTGGGTTAAAAAATTATATATGAGATTTAATCACTTGTACATTCACCACAACTCTCATTAAATGTCGCATTAACACGTTTACTGCCATGTGACCCAAAATGTGTCACAGAAGAGGTAACCCTCGTGGGTAGTGTGATTCAAAGAGGGCCACAGTAGGTACTCACTCTCTAAGTGATTTTGGAGCCTCATGTGGAGCTTTCAACTACTACCAAGGCGTGAAACTTAACTGCCAGGATGTTACCTATCGTTTGCAGCGCTTAGCGGGATGTTTTTGAGGGTCCCATTTCATCGTATTTCCCTTAGAACTAGGAAGAGTAATCTGCCTACCTCACTTCTAGTTCCACGGTACTCACCAGGCTGGCTGGTGGTACTTACCCAATATGGTTCACGAACGAAATCGATGAACACAGTGAAAAATGTCAATAACATTCATGTTTATTTGCCTGAATTAAAGAAAAAACAAATTTTTAAAGATTTCAGGGGGGTAAATGTTCATCTTGGGGGTACCTGGATCACTGGAGGCGAGGCAGTCAACTTGTTAATAACAAGTATAATGAAAGGATTTTTAGAGTCATCTGTTGTCAAGGTAGTAGAGTAAAGTACACAACCATTGCAGGTGGGGTTCAACTTCGATGCCTTGGTGTCTGTGGTGGTTAAAAACGCGATTCTATAGGCATAAACAGGGGAGAAAACTTAGCCACTATGGCGTTAAGTTGGTATGAGGGGATACTATCATTTTTCTCCTACTGCCCTGATAATTATTAACGCGATCGCACAACTAGAACCCGTGACATTTCGTAAAATTTACGTTTCCACAAAACTCAAGCTGATGTATTCCATTTCTGAACAATGAAACTCATTGGAGACCATTTGCGTAGCTCGCATTTCTGCTGAAAATTTCATGAAAATCGGATGAAAGCTTTGGGAATTGGGTTTGTTAAAAATCTTCGGTCACACGACCGAATACTCACACAGACACTAAACGAAAGTTGTTTAGAATGGTCGGAAGTCCCAAATGCGAGTGGGTAATCTTAATTTGGAGAGAAAGATTTTCACAATGGTTAACTACTTACTGATCAGCCTTAACGTATATTTTATTAATGATCTGTAAGCAGAGCGAAGAAGATCAAAGCAGAAGCTTCTATGTCGGTAAATCCAGCCAATCCAGCTTCTCTGAACCAGGATCGGACACTCCCAATAAAGCTGCGTGCAAGGCCTCATGACCCTCACCATCACATTCAATGAATGCTTTGGGGTGACGTTTTTTAAAGAAGTTGCCACAAAAAAAGTCTGCCAAGTGGGTGTAGCACATAGTTTTCTCGTATCCATAACATGACTGTATAGATCATTGAAAATTATTATTGACTTAAGAACTTCGTTCAATTAGGCGAAGTAAATATTGAATTATGGTAAATTTATTGTTACGCAGGAGCATAACTTGAGAAAATAAAGGTAGGCATGGTCAACTATTGAACAAACTATAAAACATACCTAATAATAAAAATTGACATTGACGCTGAATGGATAGATGACTGAAGTGATAAATAATTATTATGACATTTCTAAAAATAAAATATAAGCGTCGTTCAATGACGGATCAAATAATGTTGGGTTGACTGCAGCGTCGTTGCAAAGTACCCAACTGCCGTCATCCCTCCGCACTGTGGCTGTATAATGTCCAGAAAAAACAGCACTGCCGTGATGGGAGACGACGGCAGTGCAGGCGTAGGATATTCCAAAAATATTGATGTGTTCTGGATCGAATCCGTCAATAAGAAGAAACTTATAGGGGATCATCTACACATCAAACCGAACAATCCCTGAAAATTTCATCGAAATCGGTCAAGAACTCCCGGAGTTATGCTTGTGGCAAGGATTTCACGTTTGCGCATGCGCAGAGGCTACTATTGATCCGGGGGTCATGAAACCTATGGGGGATCATCTACACCCCAACCCGCACAATCCCTGAAAATTTCATCAAAATCGGACTATAACTTCGTGTAGTTTTGCCCGTAACAAGGATTTGCTGACAGACAGACAGACACACGGACAGACACGGAACCAAAATTGTTCAGAAAGGTGTAAAACGCAAAATGCGAGTGGAATTTTTGATTTTGGAGACAAGAAAATTTTCACATTCCGAAAGTGAAAACAATGCTTCCGCTACCTTGGTAGACTCGGAAGCAAAACCATCAACAACAAGATGCAACAGTCAGAACGGGCTCATCATTGGGTGCTGGGAACAATGCGAGCTCTTGGTCTCAACCTCTATGATTGAGCATTGAGTAATGATTTAGCCGTGTTATGTTTACATAGTGACCAGCATCCATGGTTCTTCCTCCCCCGCTATTCAAAAAACCAATCTCTCTAATTTTGAGAAAGATTCATTTCGAAATATCAAATTTTTCTTTCCTCTTGTTACCTGTGAAATTTCCCTCAAATTAAGTTTATTGCAGTCAAAGCAGAGTTGCCAATAATAAGATAATGCTCGCATCGTTCATTAAATTTCATCAAAATGTAATAAAAAATCGACGAGATTGCTACAAATCCAACATTTTTGTTTTGAACAGTTAAGTTACAATATTTACGTTTTTGGCACACAAGCATCTCAAATTTCAAATCGATGTCCTGTTTAACATTCATTCGAATATATAGCGTGACTGGAATGTTCTTGTAAGTTTGTGGAGGGTTTTGGGTATTAACGATCGGGATGAATTACGTTCCGGACTTCCAACTCACGTTGCGATTTTCCTCTAGAGATTCCTTCGTTGTAAAAACATACATCAGAATTCCATACTGACCACGTGGCATTGGCATTACAGTTTCATCGCTCGAGGGACTTATACCATTTTTCTCTGATCCCAGGAAAACGCCCTCCGTCGGGAATTCACGTCCAAAAAGGAGCGAAGGGCAGTTTTCTGAAACTTCGAGTGTAGGGGGCATCAGACTAAAACAAACAGATGCTGCCGAACTCTCAGGGGGATGAAACGGGATTCAAACGTATAGTTATTTATGCAGAGCTCGATAGGCATGGTGTGTTAACATGAAGCTTTTAGGTGATCTGCAAGCAAGGCACCCTACCCACCCACCTACCAGACCGATAGACCTATAGTTCTATACATAACTGTTCATAAACAAGGATGAAGAGGTTCCAATTTCCTTGTAACCACCCAATGTGTTGCAGTGATGATGGTAATTCCCAGCTGGAATGGCTCTGTTGTTATTGTCCTAGTGTGGTCATTAAATTACTCATTCATACATTTTTAGATACGTGGATTAAAATTTTAAGAACTATGTCTGATCCGTAAATCGAACCTTTTTTCAAAAACAAGTTGATGAAAGTTTGAAAAATTTTTGCTCAAGAATCACCCGTCAACCGAGGAAGTGTCTGTCATCTCTGCACCTATTTTTTACCAACTCCTTTCGCAATCATCCTGCAATGCTAAAATATGAGCTGCAGTAGAATGCATTATACACATTGGACAGAAAGTAGGGAACCGTACTGACCAGCTGGGGTACTGATTTTACACAATTTCTGAACCAGGCTACTCCTTCCTTTCTACTTGACCTACCACTCGGAAATTTCATTCTTTGGTCTTTTTGAATTAAATTATCGAAGAGTTGATTGAACAGCGTTTCATACTAAACATCATAAAGTTAGTTATCTATATAGGTCTTTTTACGTTTTTAAATTTGAATTGAAATCTTTCAGATTCCGAAGCGGAAATCGGATATCGTGAGATGCACAGGACGGACCGCTCTTCGGGTTATGTAGGATTCACACTAAAACCTCACCTTCCTTTTCCCACGTTGGAACTCGGCCTTCAACTGTTTAACTCTTCACTTCAGGCCAAGCCCTTGGGATGTATTTTGTCATCTCGCTCCAAAGACAGCTTCTGTCTTTCCCGTTCTTGGGTGATCTT
Source organism: Creontiades dilutus (assembly GCA_031894815.1). NCBI lineage: Eukaryota > Metazoa > Arthropoda > Insecta > Hemiptera > Miridae > Creontiades > Creontiades dilutus. Next base: position 879,914 of record JAVIWC010009699.1, read on the forward strand.
TCTCTGCCGGATGCCTTCGACCTAGACAACTACAGAGGTCCAATGCTCTTCTCTTACAAGCATTTTGGCAACTATATTCTCCAACGTCATATCCTGAAATCTGGCAGCAACTGCTTACGCACGAAGAATGTGAGAAACACATCATTATCTCCTCCATTACATTGCGAACAAGTTTGATCGTGGACTGTCCCCATTCTGTGAAGGTGGGAGTAAATAGTCCGTGTCCTGAGAGGAACTTTGCTAGAAAAAGTTAACATCCCCTTGCTTTCTCTCTAATCACTTTTTGACGTGTGGTATCAAGCGTGATGTCCATCTCCCTCTTCGCTAGTCGGTCCACATTTCTTGCGATCTGCATAAGATGGCTTTTGTGGGGAATCAGAAATCTGTCGAAGGCCCTACTAATCAGTGAGCCCAAGGGCTATTTCCTGTCCAGCCAACCTAGAAAGCTGACATTTGAATGGTAGCATGATCATTTGAGGTAAAACGAAGGCTTTCCCACGTAATAGGTATGGAATGTCCCATGTTCTGACGTGCAGAATTGCGCGAGCTATACATTTTGATATCAGCTTCATTTTCGTACAAAGGAACTGTTGCAGGTTTGTGTACACGGAGTTATATTTAAGGCAAAGTCATTCGATTGTCTTTGGACATCTAAAATTTAATTACAAGGTAATGGGATAAGTGATAACCTGAAGGGCCTTGGGGTTAATTTCGGGTTTAATCGGTCTGACGTGCTCAATTATGAGTTGGGGTCTTTATATGGCATCTGGTGTGGTCGAGACAACATAATATGGAAGCTCATGGCGCCAAATTTAGATAATACATCCCTGACTACGTCTGATATACAAAGATAAGTGATTTACTTAAAAGAGTTATTTTAATAAAGAAATAATACTAATAATGAAGATAATCTGTGTAATTATTTGCTGAGTTTGCTGTTATTTAGATTCTACTGAAACTTAAGCGAATTTTTAAGGGGGGATTACATTTTTCATCTTTTCAATTAAGTAGAAAGGTTCATTATCCAAACAAGACAGGTTCATAATATACAAGTTGTTTAAATCCTTATTTATAGAACTCAAAGTTTGTTTCTATATATCTATCTATCTATGCGTTTATGTTCCCAGTAGACGCAAAAGACTGATTTTGATGACAACGGTCGTAAAATTATCATTGAGTACCGGCTTGGTTCCCTACTACCTCCAAAACATCTTTCTACTTCATGAATGGAGCAACTCTTTACATCCAATTCGTTTGATTCCCAGACTTTTATTATTATGGTTACTAACAAGGAGTTTGTTAGCGGCGGAAAATCGTGACAACTGGGGAAGCCTTGACGGGTTATTAAGGGTGTTCCGAGTGAAGCATTATTGACAGTTGATGAAAGGGAATTTGATGTTTCGGGCGAATAACGCGTTTCCTGTTTGTAAAACCATAAAATTACCCGATTAAATATCGTATAGCTTAAATTAATTGATTGGAGTGATGTTAAAGAAGTTGTTAATATTTGTTGGGACTTGTTTTAGATCATGGCCTGCAAGTGTTGTACTATTCATGTTTTTGTGATGAATATAAAAAGGTGCTTTATTTCATTTTATATGGTTTATAGTTAATTTCATATATTTAATGGTTGCAAATTAAGGAAAAGCTAGGCGTCAATACAGTTCAGTTAAAACCTATCTTGATTACGAAACGTAACAAATTTCTGCTTATCGATCAAAATCTATTTAATGGACAGTACCATAATTGTCTGTTGTAGGTGATGATGGATGATAGACCAATCAACATTTATCACTTTAGTTGTCCTAACGACACTCTGTCTTGTACTTACTTACATTGAAACCCAATGAAGTGTCCCTCGTTCGGCGATACAGATCAGTTAATCCTAAAGAGGCCTTTTTTTTTGGCGAGCCGTGATTGGTTTTTGTAGGTCAACCGTAGCAGGAGACTAATGAACCTTAAGGCCCAGGACCTCTGAAGGGGGTCTAGGACCTCTCGGGGTTACCAAAGGGACGCGGGGATTTTGCGGGCCGGCGTGACCTTTAAGGCGGAATGGTGGTGGAGGTGGATCTAATCTCCTCTACACCTTCGCCGGTTTACCTCTTAACCCCCTGACACCCAACGAGGTTCATTCATCACTGTCGTTGGTAAAAAGGAAGGACGTTTGGGTCCACCTCGCGACGTGAATTTTCGATAGGCTGAAAACCGCGGTTAGAAAACCATTAAGGTTGAGCGACAGAAGCGGTTAATGTTAAATGATAGTGGTAACATTTATAAACTCCATAAGGGACCAGGGATAAATACAAAAATATATGACATTCATATTGTTCACTAATATAGCTTTTCCAAGTCGAATTGAGAATTTTCCAAACCAATTTGAGAATTCTCCAAATCAATTTGAGAGTTTTCCAAATCAATTTGAGAATTTTCCCATCTAAGAAACTTTCACTACTAAAAAGAAAGAGGAAGTTTCCCAAACCGAATTGACAATTTTTTAAGGCAATCCGAGACTTTTGCTGAAAACAAAATTAGTGTGCTGAAATCAAAGAGACAAAATGAACGAAGAATACTGCATAAAAATTACGCTCTTGTTAGGAACAGAAAAAGTCGAGGCCACTCTGCGTTTGCCAACGAAATTTTGTTTTTATTTCAATGTTAATTTGTTCACAAAGTGCTATTCTTTAATTTTGCTTCACTAATTTTGTTTTCAACAAAAGTCTTGGATTGCCTTCAAAAATTGTCAATTCGGTTTGGAAAACTTCCTCTTTCTTTTTAGTAGTGAAAGTTTCTTAGATTGGAAAATTCTCAAATTGATTTGGAAATTCTCAAATTGGTTTGGGAAAATCTCAATTTGGTTTGGAAAATTCTCAATTCGACTTGGAAAATTCTCAATTCGACTTGGAAAAGCTATATCTGCAGTTATAGTCACTCCAATTTCCAAATTGAAAATGACGACGTATCGACGTATTTTCATAACGTTGGATGATATCTCGATTTGATTGACCTGTACAGCCCCACAGCTGGGCTCCATAAGTCCAAACAGGTTTCAGGACCCGTTTCTACAGGGTTAGCGTGTTCTGGATCGACAGCTTCGACCGTCTCCCCGTTTCCTGAATTTTTAGTAGGCGTTCTCCCTTCTTTTTCTTAACGTGGGCTTTCCACCTGAGCCTGGCATCGAGCGTCATACCGAGGTATTTAGCTTCGTTAGCATACGGAATAACTTTGACTAGTAGTAAGAATGGTGGTTATTCCGTCTCTTGGCCCTGGAGAGAATTCCCAATCAATCTGCCAACTAATTTTGGACTAGCACTGGGACGACTCATGAGTTTATGGACTCTACTAATTGGAAGAGATTCAAGCTAACGATAAGGCCATACAAAAACAATTAACAATGATAATAATCCACCCAAGGTAAAAGAACCTTTTGGAATAGACCATCATACAAATTTTGTTCGGCAAATGATTTATTTCGACTTATTATTTAGCGAGCCGCAGAGAAGGAGGGTAGTACCACGACATACAGAAGAAAGGATCAGAATACGCAATACTTGAAGTCGGGACGACTCAGCAAGATCAAAGCCCTTGGGTATAATCCTGAAGGAATTCCGAATGTAGCCATGACTTTCGGCTAGCTAATGAACCAATTTTTGCGAGTCCCCAGGATTTAATCCACCACCTGGAATCAGACTAATAGTTTTCCGCGCAGAGTGTCGCGATTGCAAGTTCCAAGTTTTATTTCATTCAAAATTCAAGTTTTATTAATCGATCTGTTCATTCATATTTTCAACTTCAGTAGATTTATGATATTATCATGAATTATGTCATAAATTGCGAGTTCCAAGTTTTAATTCAAAATTCACGTTTTATTAATCGGAGGTGTTCATTCATAGCCGTCCTCAGAGAAATCGGAACTAGGTCTGACGATTTCGCTCGTTTCCCATTGCCTCACGCCCAAAATTGGGAGCGTTTTATTCACGTGTTATCGAGATCAGAGGTGAACTGTCTAACGACAGGACAGGTATACAACACTTGATAGGATTTTGGCCCTAATCATTGGTGCCAGCCGGATTCGAACCGGGGCAATCAGTACTCCCACTGAAAGTAAACAGCTAGAGGACTGACAGTAGATTTATGATATGATAATGAATTATGTTATTATTGTAAATTCAGTGGCAATAAGAATAAGACTGCTGTCAACTTTATACGAACAAATCGAATTCATTATAAAGGTGGAAACTACGTTGGAGACTTGTCGTAGGAGTAACAATTAAGAGAAAAAGGAGGAATAAAATATAAGAAAAGAAGACATTTATAAGAAATTTCTACGGCTTTTAAAACTTCATAACTGTATTTATGAACTTACTTGCACTAGGCCGTATATCATATTTAGTAGCTCATCAATTACCGACAAGAATATTAAAGAAGATAATACGTCTTTATTACAAAAATTCAACGAGATACAGAGAGTTTGTAAAAAATGTGAGTGATGAAAGGGTTGTTCGTGTACAGTTATTTGTAAAGTACTTACTAGAGAGACATTTTTAGTAATGTTTAGTAAAGTACTAGGAAGAAATTTCAAAAAATGAAGGAATTTCGAATATCCTTCCAAGGTTTATGGTTCACGACTGGATCTTTTTCTAATTATCGACAGAGTAGATTTTCCAGACCATGAATTCCAGTAATTTCTTCAGCGATTTCAGAAACGACCGAAAGGAAAAGTAATTGAGCAAATTAATTATGGCGGATCCGGAAATAGCAAGAGAAACTGGCGGGGAAAGCGATTTACCACAGAACAGATGAGGCTTTTGGCAAATTTACTGCGGTTTATCCGTGATATATCCCGTTCACCTGGGATGTGGTGGGGATATGAGACGAAGGGTTGGGAGGGAGACAGAGGGGGTGCTTTCGAAGCAATAACGATTCCCGTACAAGCAATAACGAGGGGAGGACTGCATAGATTCAAAACTCCCTGGCAGTTATTTTCGACCTACATTTACTGGTAGGCCTGGGGAGTTTGTTCGGGAGGCCGCAATAAGTTATCAGAAACTATTTATCTTTGAATGGGGAGATAGAGGGGGGAAAGCCTCGTCGCGATAGGGGGCTGCACTTCCGTTTAATGGTATCACATACAACGGGTGGTGGTTAAGGGAGGGGGGCGGGTTTTGTAGCACACCGCATGATCGTTAATGGCGTATTGATAGCCAATGGTTTCTCAAACGTCCATAAATTTTGGATTTTCTTCCCTAGGATATGGATCATGAATGTTCCACAGCCGCTGATAAAGTTGTCTTGTGATGGACAGCATATCACAGGATAGAAGTATCGTCCTCATGAAAATTGTCAATTCGCAAAATTCCATAGTATAAATTGTTTGTACATTTTACTCCGCTGGATCTTGTTTAGAGCTGAATATCAGCCCGATATTAGGCTTGGTTTTAGTCAATTTCAGCACCGTCTTCATTTTTTCTATATACATGAGTTAGTAACAGTATAATTCTAGACACATAATCGTAGGTACGGTTACTCCTCCTGTTTTAGCGATTAAGAGACTATTTTGATTACTAGTATTCGCTGCCGACGAGAATTGCGATACTTTTCATGACAAATCAGTTCATTATATAGTTTTTTTTTGTCATTTCTATGAATTACCTACTTAAAGTTCATTGAACTAAATTCGATTGGATCATGCTAGCTAGGAGAGGAGGAGAAAAATAACGCCATCGATCACTAAGCGTCTCTGAAATTGCTGCAGTACGCTTGTTAACATAATTCACAGGATGTTAAGATAATTACATCATCTCTGTTTTTCTCTTGTCTCGTACTATCTCTTGGCTGATACGATAATAGGTTCAGGTGAATTTTCACATAATACATACCGTTCCCTTACGAGATAAGGCTACTAGCTGTCCACCAAGGTTTAACTTTAACACGTTGACTGCCACGGCTACGTAGGCCGAGGGTTGCGCTCAGGCCAAAACAATTTTTTCTCCAAATTCTTGAAGAAACACCTCTGAAAAATGATATTTTGATGAGCATGGCGACGTTTTGACGAAATCGTGTTCTCAGGAACCCCATAACCCTTAGTACCACTTTGGTATTCACTGGCCCAGCAGTGAACCTTTTGCTGAATACCAATTTGAGACTCACCCCTAATTTTCCCATAAAAAAGGTAAAAATACGTTGTAATGATTATCAGGCAACGCTGAAATCTTGCACAAACCTATGTAATAAATAAACTGAACCCTGTCTCAAATGAGAACGTAGGTAGGTTCCTAAATCATCGGTTTTTCAAAACGAAAATGGAAAATCTTGCTAGAAGTAAATTCGAATTGACTTAATTACGAAAGAAAAACACGTACAAACAAAGAATTCTGAAAACTACTCAAGGGATGAGAAGGATCCGTCCAAAAACTCACATGGAGCGGTGTGTAAGTATAGCAAAATCAACTCTCACTTCAAAGTAGGATATTTACGAAAATGAAATGCCAGACGGAAAAGTACGATGCTAAGCAATGTACATGGATGCCAACACACCTCTTGGAAGATGTACATAGCGTGCTAGTTCCGAAAACACTTCATAGAGTATCAAGAGTCGATGTCGTCAGGATCGTAGTTGAGTACCAATTTGGTAATCACTGGAAGTCAACGTGTTAAATGAACTTTTGAATGATGTTTTCTATGGTGGAGTCATCATTTCGGGTAGTCAGTTTTCTGATGGATCTGTCATCCCGTTTCTTAAATCTGCTTAGTTTGGGCATGGATATGAAGCAAAATTCTCTGGGTATTGCAGACACATCATCTTTGGGTAGGAATCCAGAGGCTGATTTCTACTACCTATATCCACTAAACTGTTGGGTTCAGGTATTTGCTACCACAGAGAGTTATAATGTATATCCACTATCTTATACTAACGTGACGGCAAACTACTATATCCATTCATCCAAAATGCATTTTCTTTTCCGAAATATGGATATTCAACAATTCTGATTTCGGGATAACCCCTCTAAATGATAATCTGCTGGTTTTATCTTCGCCACACCAAAGCTTAGGTTTGGGATCTACAAGGCGAGTGAGTGAAATAAAAATAAAATTACTGTTTAGAACTTATTCTGTTAATTTTCCAGATTAACAGTCCGCAATGTAACTGTGTACAGGACTCCAACTCGCTTGAAATCAAACTGGGATGAGTTAATCACATCAATAACCACACATTTTCGATATTCTTCTCCGGACATAGATGTCAAATACACCTGTACTACAGACACTATACTTTTCCAAATTGCAGGCGTTTGAGAGAATGAAATTTCACCCCTTCGGCTGATAGTCATGAATAACTTTCCTTTTTATATTGTCAGCTTAGACAAGTGATGCCCTCTACATAATCAATTTTGATGCAGATTGAACTAGATTTACATAATTAGTAACAAAGAATAAACGCACGGCGTATTTATTTGTCAATACTTATAATCATATTCGGTAAACGTATGGCGGAAATGGTCAATGATTTGAGCTGAAAATTTAGGTAAGAGCATATTAAAAAGTGGCGATTCTGCATTGGATGCGAATTTAACAAATTTATTGCCTTTGCCTCTATTGCCAAAACCGAGATTTCGTTGAGAGCACAAACGGTTCTGAACCTGTTAAGAGAGTTTTCCTAAAACCTCCGATTTAAGCTGGAGAACACCCATCGAGGGCTTCAGTGCGATTCCTGTTCCGCTGATATAGTGTCCCAAAGTTGGAAGCCCTCCAACTACACTTGAGGTATTCAAGCCCCCCCAGCTGATTAATTAATGTTTCGATAAAGTCGAGAAGAAAAGGACAACAGCGAACCAACAACGTAACTTAAACTCCGGGACTTGTTCCGCGTAGGGAGGACAATGGTTTTAGCCAGAGTTCGGAGTTAGCATAAAGCTGACGGGCCCCCGCCGCATCCCAACGGCTCCCGGAATACATTAGTCTAATGAATCAAGTCCTATCGGTTTAAAGGAGGTCCGGCCTGGAATATTCAAGAGGTCACGTCAAGAAAAGGGGGGTCCCCTCTAAGTGACTGCCAAGGGCTCGAAGAACTAACAAGTTTTACGGGATAAATTGAATTAGGCGAGTGACTTGCGGGACGAGGGAGAGTGCCAGGTGTCGGGGAACGGAAGCGAAAATTGGTGTTCCGCCTCTCCTGTGGGAAACACCTGTGATCTCTTCTCTTCCTGTACAAACCCGCAATGCTAGTGTGGTTTTATAGTTGGACAATATATTAGCAACTCTAAGGATCGAGAATTGTTCAACCCTGAGTCAATTGAGCTATTGGCAGACACCAATCGGTTCAATATGTAGGTCGCTTGGTGATTTTGAACGTCTGGGCAGAAGATGTCAAAAATGCAAACGACTTTGATCTTTGTATCTTTGTAATTTTTATGATTGGCTTCGGAGAATCCCATTAGACACAATGTACAGTTATTTATTACATATATTACGATGTTATTGTAAAATTAAACCTATTTCACTCATTTCAAATATAAAACGCAGAGGTGAGTGAATTACTGATTGATGTATATTAAACGTAGCCAGTGGTAGATTATATAGCCTTGCGACTCCATATCTTGTCTTGTCTACTATAGATGCCATAAAAAGAGAACTATTCATATAGATTTTCCAAACCAGATAAAACCTTTCCCAGACGAAATGAAACCTTTTCTAAACCATATGAAACATTTTTCAAATCAACTGAAACCTTTTTCAGACCAAATGAAACCTTTTCCAGAAGAAATTAAACCTTTTCCAGACCAAATAAACCTTTTTCAGACCAAATGAAACTTTTCCCAGACGAAATTAAATCTTTTCCTATGTACCTAGGTAATTGCGTACCCTGCAAATTGCATCTACACATCCTAGAAAGAAGTTGACTAAATAAAAATTCCACGAATTTGAGGAATAGGATTGTCGAAGTAGATCTCGGCTTAGTAGAATAGGAAAAGGTTAGGTAAGTTTGGAAAATTTCTAACTGTTGGAAGTGGGTACCTACTTCTTTCTAGGATAGGTACGATTGCATCTACCTACAATTTGATGGGTACCGATCTAGGTACCTCATTCATTTTCTCAACAGGTTTTATTTGATTTGGAAAAGGTTTCATTTGGTTTGAAAAAGGCTTCATTCGGCTAGCGGGCAATATATCAGCCGATTAGGAACGATATTTGACACAAGGGCTTGATCATTGACACCATATCTTGATGACTTTGTCCTGTACGTAAATCCGTGAACACCAACTAAAATCCGCGGTCTAAACTAAGCTGATACCGAATCGTATGGCTCACAAACCTCTGCTCCCGCGACCGTGAGTCATTCCAGATCCATTAAAATCATACATTAAAAAGCCCTTAATTTACCAAATTTAAATTTCAATCATACGCAAATGGTATTCAACCATAAAATTTTCCTTTTCAATGCATATGCCTTTTGATTAAAAAGACTTACGACAAAATTTTTTCATTTTGAATGTATGCTGCAGCCCAAGAGCGGACAACATCAAGAATCTTGCAATTTTTATACTACTGACAAATTGGAATAGTTTAATTTGATGAGTTGTGCTGAATCATTCTTTATCGTGATACTTCCCCCATAAATAACTAAGAAACCCCAGAATCAGAAAACAACTAAAAACAAATGCAGCAGAAATAGGACTGAGCGAGAAGCAAAACTACATTAAACTATAGGAAGCATTGTATATAGAACTGTTTTGCTGTGTTTGGCTTTTCGAGCTCTCTGCTTTATCTAACAGGCGCGCCTTAACACGAAGTGAAAATCCAACGAAATTCAGCTTCTAGCTAGAGCGACCTTAAACATATCTTTCTGTTTGCTTTTGATTGGTCTGGTACTTCCTCAAGCGGATTCATCCCAGAGCCCGTGGAGGTATATTTCAAGCATTGATTCAAGTAGTGTAGTAATGCAATCTTCCGCCATTGGACAACTTTAGTTAAGATGATAGGGAGATTTTGAATTTATATTTTTTGGTTTATTGCCTGAGGGTGCACATACGCCTGTGCTCCTATCAATAGCCACATCTGTTAGCACCTAAATACATGGAAGGCGCATCCTTCGCTAATTTGCCTCCTTCCATCTCCTTAAACACTTCAATAGTCAATGCGTGAAAAGCGGTAAATGAGTATGAAATTATCGTCAGTCTTGCTAATGAATCTGCGGAAACTTGGACAAATTAATTATTTCACCACCTACACAGTAGGTGAGTGGTAACCATTTAAGTTGACCGCAACCCGGCAGAACCCGTCCCGCCCGTTCGTTCCTGCCTCAGCCGTGGGAGTGTGGGCTCATGCCCTACATTTCCTCCTGAAGTATCGTTTCTTCTCAACCACTCAGACGAAACGTTCGACGTACGGTCTGGACAAATTGAGCGCTATAGTAATAATAATAGGAATAATAATGTTTAATTTATCAGCGCTGTAATACTTGAAAGGAATTGTTATATCAATTCTACCTTTACTTGATTTCGATTTCTTGATATTATTCCCTTTTTTTGACCTTATTAATTACTACGGTTATTTTATATAAGGATATATAAGGTTCAAGAAGTAATTCTACACAAGGTTCAGATAATAGATTGAGTTATTTATTCAACAATTGTATTTATTGCTCCAAGAATTACTACGGGGCTCCTATTAACCACGATGTGGAAAACGTTAGAGTATTCCTTCAATATTTTTATTTTTATAATAAAGAACCGCAGGTGTTATTGTGTAAGGAATTCGGTTAATAGGATGGGTATGGATATTAATATCAATTTGATTCGAGTTCAATGATAATTGGAAAACGTTACCTTGTGAGTCGGCAGCTTTCTGGATCAGAGTGAAGCGAGAAGGGAGTCCCCACAGCTTTAGGCGTCTCGTTATCTCCCCCCCCCCCCCGCTTTGCCTCTCTCGCATTTTATTCCGCTGATAGCCTATAGATGTTGTCGGCTATCACAGCGCTCATTAACCAATTCAAGAATCAGCATATTCGATGATCAGCAACTCTGAAAATTGTCGGTCTATTTATTAGTGCCCGATTTAAGGGCCATTAATTGACTGGAGTTTTTGGATAAAAAAAACAGTGTACCACCTGAACAATGTTGAATTCTCTCACTATCAAAGGGGCAACATCTCTATTCGTTCGCATCTGTACTGATTGTATAGCGGTAATCCTCCCAGATAGAGGAGCACCTGCTACCATAATTGATAGAGAAAGGAATTAGCCACAATGGTTCGTCAGCTGATCAAAACACCTAACAGTTAAGTAAAAAGTCTAGTAAGTAGATGTCGCAAAGGATCTTCATTTCAAATAATTGACAGACATAAATGCCGAGGATTCAGCCCCAACTACACCCCAGACGTGTTTTTAGACCCACAGTTCATCAACTTTCGTTCAGTATTTTCGGTGAAAAGCTGCAGAGAACTGGTGGACCAATTTTTTCGGTTAATCTATTTTCAAAAACAAACCTTTGCAATCGAACAACGAAAAAAGTTAACCCCCTCAAAAGTAGTTAGTGTACGTTTCAAGATATGTAGATTTCAAAAATCGAATTTGAAAAAAAAAAAAAAAAAAAAATAAATGTAAAAAAGCAAATTTTGAGGGTTTTAAAAAATTTGTATCCGATCGATTTTGACCTGGTTATGATGGAGAATGAATTGATTGACAATTTATTCAAATTGCATTTAAATTTACATTGAAACAGAAATAAATAGAATAATTTGGCATGCTCTTCATCGAATATTAGGAAGAATTAAGCATATTTGGTATGAATAATATGCGAATATTTTTTGTTTAATCAAAGAAAGTTTATTCCATCGAGGGCAAAATAAATGTAGGTAGGTACCTAATAGACCTAATAGAAAACTATACATTATATGGTGGTACGGGATTACCCCAAAACCAAGAGAAAGCTGCGCGGTGTGGGGAGTAGACTATTTTATGCCTATAAAATTAGTAAGCATATGGTTCCTATGCATTAAAATACATTGCATGGTAGATAAAAATAAAAAGTAGTATTTTATGTACAAATATTGCACATAATATTATTGCTGCTGTGTGGACCTAGAGCGACTAACCAGGAGAAAATTTTATTTTTAAAAATTGAGCGAGAATGATGTTTAGGTGTGATTAGATCATCAGGCAGGACTCTAAAGCAGGGTTCACATCCATCCGGCAAGCTATCCGGAATACGAGCAGCTGATTGGTTGGACATCATCTGGGGAGAGGGAATATTTTTCCGGACAGGCATTTTTGAAGCAAGCTGTACGCATCAGATTTTTCAAATATTTTTCTTTCCGCATCTGCGCAGTTCACTACTGCGCATACGGAATGGCGTCGGCAAGCGAAACAGCTGTGGGAGGAAGTGTGGGAAACGAGTTGTTGGCGTGTGCTCGGCCGATTCCTCTCCATCCCCTCCACTGCTTTTTACTAGCTTCCCCTATCGGTATTTCCAGATATGCCGGATGGATCTGAACCCTGCTTGAGTCATCGATCTCATCGCACAGCATGGCAAAGACACTGGCGCTTCCTTCCACTTCATATAGGTAAATTTCAAGGGAGTGGCACTTTCCTATTACAGCCGAGGATCTGTTGTCCTTCCGGGAGTACCGCAGGTAACACTCAACACCTTTTGATAGGACAAACCTCAAGTACGTAAGTCCTCGTGGAAGGACCTTCTGGCAGGACGGACCGCTGTAAACTCTATCATCAAAAAAAGCACCTGGCAAATTTCTCGCCGAACGGTGATGTATAATATATATTTACTTGCTGCTATATGAATACCCTCCAAGAGATATCAACGTAACAGAATAGCAACGCCCCCTAGAGTGAGGAGGCAGGGTGACAGTAATGACTCACGGTTATTTCAAACACCATGACCTGGAAATTTTTTCGTCGGGCACGTCGAAAAAAAAACCCATCTCGCGTTGAAGATTAATTACTTCTTGGTAGGTACTTTGATCCACTCCTTTCATTAGCGCCGGTTCAACTTTTTTTCCACTACTCCAAAGGATATGAATGACAAACAGATTAAAAAAAGCAGAAAATTTCTACATAAAGGAATGTTATTAGTTACCTACATCGTAGGTGCGTTGGAAGAAAAAGCTTATGGTAATACGAGACGCTCTGAACACCCATCAACTCCTGGGAATTACGTAGGAACCTAACGAAAACTGATAGAAATATTGATAAAAGTTACAGTTTTATCAAAATAATACTTCTTAGTTCATTAATTTAATAACGAATAATCTAAACATCTGTAATCGGGCAATAATAAAAACATTTTCTTTCAATTTCATCCCATCACTGATTTGAAAGGAACCAAAAAACCAGGTTCGAATATGTATTCTCAAAAATCTGAGCTAACACAAGTCAAATCATTTATAATTTTTCGAGGTGTTTTCGCCATCTAACGACTAGCGTGATTACCTTTGTCATTTTGGTTTATTATTCAATAATAAACCATTGTAATCGCTCTTGTAAAAAAATTCTAACCCCCCCTGAAAATGTTATGGTTTACGTTTCAAAGGGTGTAGAATCCAAATTTGCAATAAACATTTCTCCGTCCGTCCGCCGTACGTCGTACGCTGTATGCACGATTTCTCCCAAACGGCTGGAGCAAAAAAAATCTGAAATTTTCAGGAAAAATCAATATTGGTCCGACAACGGCCCAATTCTTTAGCCAGCAGGGTCAAATTTTTGTAAAATCCCTAAAAACCTCAAAAAAAAAAGGCAAGGCGGCCTAAATTTGGACTTTTTTGAAGAACATTCCATGAGGAATCGAATGAGCCCCTCCCCAGGTCCGTAGGTCAAACCATTCACGATCTATGGCCCGATTTATGGTGCCAACATTCGCATTATTTTGGTTTATTATTGTTTTTGTTTTGATAGCAGTAACCTAGTGATGTGGTGAACGTGGATACTGGAGTGAACTCCTAAAAGGGTTTATAGCCGATACACGGGTTGAAGTATTCTGATAAACATGAAAAAACGCTGCAAATTCTCTCACTGGGGTTTATTACTCAATGGCTTGCGTTCATGATTTGAATTTCTACTAAGCTTTGGAGTGTGCGTGTTTCACAGGTGATAGAGCGATTATTGAATTTCAGGAGGCACACAAATATGATCAACTGATCAATCCAAATAGGTATTTTGGTTGAGAACAGATTTATGTGCTCTATGCATATCTCCTGAAATTCAATAATTCAAAAATGGATGAGTGAGTTGTATCCACTTTTAAAATAGAGTTTAAAATATTTTTGACGTACTCGAGTGGGATGGTCTACAGGAAGATAATAATTCGCTGGCCAAACTGACCTGTGAAAACTCCATACCAGAATACTTAGCCAGCCACACTGTCCAAGAGTTTATCTATTCTCTTGGTGTACTGTTTTTAAAATTTCTGATATAAATTTATTCTGTTCATTAAGCGCTGTACAATCATTTATTTATAGCCCCAATAAGTGGCCACCCGAAGTTCATCTGAAATTGACTCACTGGTTCTTCTATAACCCTATTCTAGGAAATCCTCGTTGATTTTCCGCCGTCAATAACTATGTGGGTTTCATGTTTCCTCTATTCTGTGGCAGCTCTAAAATGTATTCCTGCCTACACAAACAAATAAATCGCTTGTGTCCGGTGGAATTCTCAACTCCTAAACTATGCATCAGCTCCGGACCTATCCAACAATCAATTTACCCCCTAACGAGTCCGTGAATTTCGCTAGAACGCGGGATCCGCTTCGAGTACCAACGGTTTACGGAGTGCAGCTATCGCGCTCTATCACTTTGATAGATGCTTCGTTAAAACATTTACATTTTGAATTGAATAGAGCTGCGAACGAGCTGGAAAGGCCCCTGAATATTTACCACTGCTAAAACGGCGGAATGGTTGGCTCCCCATCAGCGGGGTTGAACTGGATTAATTATATAGCTACAACGAGTAATAGTCCCGGATCCCGTAGTTCTAGCTGACCTATTCACATTTTCAATCCACACAATAAGGAACTCCAGTGAATCTAAAACTGAAAATTTTGATTAATTACTTTCAATGAAACACATTTCCTGAAAATTTATAGACAATACAACGCTACTTGAGTTTTCATGTTTGATCACTGATATGCAATTGCATGAATCTTTCTTGCTGAGATTAAATCAATTGGAATTTATTGTTTGTCAAAGGGGTCTCCACACTATTTGCCCCAAGGACCATATCATAATGTGGCGGGCCAACAGGGAGGTTTCCCCCAGCTGAAGCGGGGTCGGGGGCCCTCCCTTGGAAAATGTTGAAAATGAGACACTTGAAAATAGTGTTTTCAAGCACTCCTAGATGAGTTTGACAAATTCAAAACTAGGCCAAATATTGGTGACTGTATTTTTTTAATCACATAATTGCTTTTTCGTTGTTCAATAAAAATATTAACAACTGAATTTTCAGGAATGGAAAATTTTGAAAGTCAGTCACTTGGCTATACTATCTTAATTTAAAAACGTGCTATTAACCCTAATAGCACTAATAGAAATATATTTCATTATTATATTGGTTTTTTACACACGTAACTTAATTGCAAATATTAAATAACCGGTAAAAAGGAAGAAAATGCATTTTCGTAACATTCGGAGAAGTAGTTTTTCAAGTTTTCATTTGAAGTTAGATCAATCAACTCGAGCTGAAGTTCCGCAGGAGCATCTTCAACTAGAAATTTGAAAGGATTCTGAAATAGAATAGTATTTTCTGATGTAGCTGCTTTGTCGAAGTCTACTAAGCGGGTATCAAATTCTTCACGTAGTTTTGCAATAATTTTTCCTGCATACTGAAAAGGAAAAGGCACACTTGTTCAAAAAGTACTAGTTTCAATCTAAAAGAGTTCACGTCACAAAAAAACTCTTGCCCTGCAATTTCAAATATATTGTGTTACGATGAGTCGTAAAATCAACAAGGAATGCAAGCTCCCAAAGCCAATGGACATCCGTGAGCCGAAATTTTTCCATTGGAGTCTGTTGGAGACCCCTCGTTTATCAAACCAGATGTGATCATACTAGATTCTATTATTCCTGAAAATAGGCATTTCCGATCGTTAAATTAATGAGTATCTAATTTTGAAATTGGTTACGTGGTTTTGTTTCAGAGTTGCCTCTTTGTTTTGAAAATTTGACTCACAATGGGATATTTTGTACATTTTAAGTCATATTAAATCAGAGACTTGAGAAAAACTAGAATTGATTGAGAAAATCTGCAAACATACTTCATGTGATCCTGAAAAATCATTTCAGAATCGCCTATATACTCTTATTTTCATTTTTTATAAATTGTGTTTTGAAAAGTTGTGTGATTATTGTCTGTCATAGTCATACGTTCTCGAGGTCGAGATAACAGATGAACGTAGAGCGATCAAAGTGGGCTCATTTGATTCATTGAAGAGGTACCTTTCAACTAAAAATTTCACCGCTAGTGTGATTTCGATGCTGTCTATATCCTTTTGTCTGAACATCTCAGTCAGTTGATTTTAACCTTCTTAGGATTGAAAGGAACTGATGCCCTAGACTACAAGGGTCTGTTGTTGCTCATCTCTGCATGCGTTCTGAACAATGTGATTCGGAAATGCCTGCTTCCAAACTGACACATTTGAAGAACCAAAACAACCACCTAATGCTCCAGGATCCCCTCAACTCCTTAGTTCTTTCAGATGTTGCTTTTTTATTGTAAAAAAATGACCAATAAATCAATACATTTTACAAGGAGTGCATTGAAAAAGGTCAGGACGTCCGGATTTTATTTTGTTTTTCCATTTCAAAAGTACAATACTGAACGTAATGAGCCAACATCATCGTCAATATGTATATGTGAAGGAGCAGGAGCTACAGTACCATCAAAACCGGGAGGTCGTGCGGGTACTGTATAACCTGGCGCCTTCCTTATATTGTACACCTAACAATTACGTTGATTCGTCCGTTCGATAGCTTGCCGTCAACAGCACGTTGCCGGCTTAGAGAAAACCATCTATAGCTCTGGAGTAAGCAACATCATGGTTTTATGCGTTCCTTCGGTTGCAAGAGGATTTCTACTATATTCAAGGACGTTATTTTTCGTTTGTCATAGTCATAGGTTCTTGAGGTCGAGCTAACATAAACGTAGAGCGATCAAAGTGGGCTCATGTGATTCATTGAAGAGATACCTTTCAACTGAAAATTTCACCACACCGAGTGTTGTTTCGAAGTTGTCTATATCCCGGAGTCTGAATATCACAGCCAGTTGATTTTACCCTTCTTAAGATTGAAAGGAACTAATGCCCTAGACTACAAGAGTCTGTTCTCATCTCTACATGCGTTCGGAATTTCGGTTTTCAAAAAGTACTAGTTTCAATCCGAAATTCGACTGGTATGTTCGTAACGACGAGCTACACAAAGACCTCGAAATTCTCACAGTTAAAGACATGCTCATCTGTAGTTACCACAGCATGATTATCAAGGTTCACGCACATCCCAACCAGCTAGTTAGAAATATACCAGAAAAAGGCCCATTGCCACGACATCTCCGCCGTCTCAAGCGGAAACACCACAGTGACCACGCGAATGGATTCAACTGAATACGTGAATGAATAATTAAATCATTTTTAGCCCATGTTTCTACTTCCAGTAGTACTGAAAATTCAATAATATTGTTAATATTCCTATATACTTTATCCTTTATTAAGTAGTACATTCTTGATAACATTAATGGCCCTCCTAAGTCAGAACAACCAGTTGTTCTAGGAATTGGCACTTAGGTTTCGATTACTGTATCGAGTCCTCTTGTTATTATAATTGTTAAGTATACCACATGAATCATGTCAAACATGCTATACTCTATATTTGTCATACTAAATAGTGCTAAGCACAAAAATGTTAATAAAGTTATTAAAAAAAAAAAAAAAAAAAAAAAAAATCCGAAAGATTTCACGTCACAAAACAGCTCTTGCCCTGCAATTTCAAATTTAATGTGTCACAACGTGTCAAATAAACAAGAAATGCAAGCTTCCAAAGCCAATGAGCCCAATTTTTTCCATTGTAGTCTGTTGGAGACCCCTCGTTTATCACATCTAGTATTCCTGAAAATAGGCATCTCCGATCGTTAATGAATGAAGTTTAATATGTTTCTTTGATATTGAGCATAAATCATCGAAATATATTTTTTTTATAATCACCGTAAAATTTAGTTTTTAATGAATGAGTATGGAATTTTGAAATTGATAACTTGGTTTTTTTTTCGAGTTACCTCTTTGTTTTGAAAATTTGACTCACAATGGCATATTTTGTACATTCTAAGTCATATTAAATTAGAGACTTGAGGAAAAACTAGAATTGATAGGTAAAATCTGCAAACATATTTAATATGATCCTGAGAAATCATTTCAGAATCGTCCTGTATATTTTCATTCATCATAAGTTGTGTTTTGAAGAGTTGCGTGATTGTTAGATATCGAAATAGAAATCATAATTAACTAAGCTCAATTAATCATAATCATTGCGTAATTGAATCAATCTTTGTTGTAATGACTCTCTAATATGCTAATTTGAATGCGATCTATATTTATCTGCTGTAAACTTATTTAGTACCCCCCTACTCCTAATACATCACAAATTGCATATCACAACCCCTTCTTCGCGTACAATCTCGTGATTTGATTCTCAAAATTATATCATCATTTCCGGTGTCCTTTTTCCAGGCTGTCCTTTAAGAGGAATTCCAATCTGCATATGGGACCCGGAATTAATACGAAAGTTCAAATGAGTGATTACTCATGCATGGGACGGTAAAAGGCCGACTTTAATCTCAGAGAAACAAAATGTGATTCTGCTCGGTGGGGGCCGCGCTTGTATACTGCGAAAGGGCGATGGAGGGAGAGTTATTAACTCTAGGAGGAATTACAACTTAAATTTTTTAATCTTTTATTATTATTTTTTTTTTTCACTTTTGTTGGTAACATACATCCACCTTTTCCCTCGTATCTCATTTTTTCCTTTGCCTCCTTGCTCAGAATTTTAATTACGGGTTCATCTCGTAGACCCGGATTTTCCCCACGTGGGAAATACTTTGCGAAGAGAGGTCAAAACGAAGACATATAGTGAAATTGTTTTTTCTGGAGAGAAGATGTATTATGCGCCGAGTCAATAGAGCTATTAGTTCACATTAAATATTAGGTGCTCCTTAGATTTAGTATGCATGAAATTAGGGGTCGGGTATCACAAATACTGGCTCGTCACCTTCAAGTATCAGGCATCTAATAGGCTGAAACACCCGATTTTCGGCACCCTTAAGAAAGTGTTTTTGTCGTGCCATGTATTAAAAGAGGGTCCCTAAACTTTATTTCCTCTACGGTTTTACCCCCTAGGGTTCTTGTATACGTTATTAATTAGTTATTTCCAGATAATCAACTCAATCATTTCATTAATAATAAAAACTTGTGAAAAAGCTGCACGGTCCAGTTTTAGGCACATTTTTTCCAGTTTTCGGCACCTCAAAGGGACGAGTATTTGGCTTCTCACAAATCTTGACGTTAGGCAGGTACATTAAGAATCAACACAAATCAAATAAACAAGAAGCATTATTACTTTCAATAATAATGTTGTAAAATGTTAACAATCGAAAGAGTTAACATTTATGTATTGTTTAAAGGCACCTTAAAATCACAGTTCCCAGTTTCTATAAATCAGTCTCCTTGAATGCTATTAGGAACTTCGAAAATGAGATTTTCATCTTACCTACCAAATGCTGATATTAATAAAATCAAGTAACTTGAAAGACAGTACGAGCAATAGGTAATGAATCCGGAAAAATGAGTAGTTAAGTGACTCTCATGTCCATCTACGAAAATGATAACTGGTGAAATTCCTTTCTCACCAGTTCAACGATTCCGTGCTCTACCTCCATATTTTCCGTGACGATCCCAATGTTTCTGAAATATGATACATCATTTTTAAATTCAAATCAAACTCAACACTGCGCTTGTCAAATGCAGTATCTCAAGTCAGACATAACATTTTCCTGATCAAATTAACCATATACCTACCTAGTGATGACGTCACTAGAATTGCAACTTTTGCTGACGATACTGAACTACTAACAGTGGGTGATACAGTTGAGGAGGCCACAAGAAATTTACAGAAAACTGTTAAAATAGTCAGTACATGGTCGAAAAAGTGACCACTGAGCTGATTGAGCAGAAATCTGCTCTCATCAATTTTACGAACACTTAACTACAATTCCAGTCACATTGAATGGAAGAACCTAGTGAAATTCATCACTTGTCGAATCAAACCCAAAATTTCCCTAGTCAAATCATCATTTTCCAAGACCAACCAAGTCTAACCCAACGATTACCAGATTGGACATGCGATTAATCGGTCATCGTCTCTCAACTTTCGTCATCTCCTCGGAAAAGCGCGTGCTCTCTCGTTCTTGTTCTTTTCATTCGGATCCTCCAAACCGCCGTCCGATTTAAACCCCTTTTTTCAACGACAATGATTGCTGCCGTATTAGGATTCTTTCCTTATTTCCCTTACCTTTCCTCTGATATTTCCCGTCATTTTATTTGCTGTGTGGCATCGACTTCAGAGCTGAACCATCAAGGATCTAGCTCTAAGTCCCATTTCCTGGGTTGTCCCAGCTTTCCTTAACATACAGTCCACTACATCTAAATTTCTGATATCGCTAAACCAGTCGCCATGGTATAACTTTGATTGTAGCAGGCGCTACTACTCCTTTTAGCTCAGATACTGCTTGCCGCAGGTCGTTTTTATAATATTTACTTTTCTTAGCCCTCCAAGTCTGCTACATTCCCGTGCTGCCACTAACAACTTGGACACTCAGGATTATGGCAGACCCATTGGGGTTAGTGGCAATTATATCTGGCTTCTTGCTCTGGTCACACGGCATTTGAAAGAGTCTCTCTAACAGGATCATGGCGGAAAATGAGCCACTGTAATTTCATGGACACTGCTGCTCCACAAAATACAGGTTCACTCACACGCACTATACATTTCCAGCAATATTTCCAGAACGCTTCGAACGGATTTCTATCAAGAAAGTTTAGCAAAATATGTGTTTTAACAGCTATTACTTTATGGCACTAGATTCATTCACTTGAAAGTTTCATCAACAGCCCAATATAAATGTAGCGTTGACTATGGGTTTAGTAAATGTCCCCCATATGGTACTACCGTTTGAATTTCGCCTCTTCTCTAATTCTCATTCTAATTCTTCTAATATGAACTTAAGATGAATGTCTCTACTGAAACATAGAAGATCCTCATTTCCGGCATTCTCATTCATTTTTCCCCGAGTAATAAGGACAGATGGGGTTGTGGAATGATCACTACGTGAGTCACGAGGATAGGGGAGTTCAAGAGGGATGAAACGCCGAGGGGCGAGCGAGGGCCGAAGGAATTATTGAAAATCCTTTAATTTATGCCGCCGAGACCCTCTCGAGAAAACCACTGAGTGACGGAGGCCTCCTCCGCAAGGGATGAAATTCTTGGGTAAACAATGCAAAATGCGGACAGGCTTCAAATGCCGTCCTAAGAAGTCCCGGATAGAGATGCAGATTGTGGGCAGTTGAAATGTTTATATTTCCAACGACTACGTAATCGTCTCGAACGAACACTGTTCTCACGACTTGGTGTAGACACAAAAATACCAGTAAATAACGAGCAACGAATATCTTTCGTTAGCTCTTAAGGGATTTCCTTCGATAATGACGTGGAAACTTTTCATTTAGATGGATCTGACGTATTTGTTGTAATGACGAAACTTTCGTCGAAAATTTAAGTCAATAGACAAATGAACGTCGTGGTTAATCAATTAAACAAATGTATTACATTTAGGCTAGGATATGTTGAACATGACTTGGAAATGTTTGTGCTTGATTGGGTGATGTTGACTAAGAAAATAATAAATTTGTTTAGGGAAGTATTGTTTGATGTAAAAAAATAGGTAGTTCTGCTTATCCAATCCCGAGTTGTTTTCGACAAATGATAAATTTGTCTTGGCTAATGTTGGTTTATCTTGGTTAATGATACATAGATAGTTTGTTTTACGCCATTTCCTTTACATGTTATATTCTTCAATTGAATTATAAATGGATGACTGAGCTGGGTTGTGTAACATTGTGTCCCAGCTGGAAGTTGATTCTTCCTTGTATAAAGTAATTTGTATGTATAAATTAAATTGTATAAAGTACCTATAACACTCAATTTACGATTATCACGATAATTTGCTCAAGTAATTATTAAGATATGAATTTCACTTTCATGGAATTATCTACCTAGTTTATACGTAATTTATTCTGCTGTTAATATTATACAATTATTAATTTTCGTTTAAAAAGTACTCATACTGCAAATTTCTTATTATTTTACAAGTTTCTTTTTTATATAGCTATTCAGTATTTATCTTCATTAGATCATTGAAATTCTTAGGGGGTGGGGGGTTCCAAAAATTTTGTTGGGGGGGGGGGGGGGGTAACGTTGATTGAAACAGTGTTTAACGTCACAACATTCAAAAATTATTACGCCAGTAGATAGAACGTAAATAATAATGAACCTAGCATTTAATTTAAATATTAATTTTTCTATTTGAAAATGTATAAATGACGATGACAGTGGTGTACCAACTTACATGGGGGGGGGGGGGGGGTTGGTTCTACGTTGGAGCGGGGGGGTGCGTCATGAAGCTTAGGGGGGCGGGCACCCCTGCCCTTGGAGTATGAATAAAAAAAATATATATATAGGTATGTAAAATCGAACAGCTTAGCTACTACTCGAAGTATAAGTTTTCTCGAAGTTTGTTATTTATTGTCAGCCATCGGTGCTAATCATTAGCCTAAGAAAACCATTTTTCAACTAGCATTGTAGAACAGGGTAGAAAAACATTTGATTATAAGGGCTTTAGGGTTATAGGGACTTTTCTTGGCACATGGAGTCCTTTTATCAGCACACAAGAAGCCATTGTTAGTGCATATTTGCGTACCGATTCTATGAAACTCAACTCCCGTAAAGAAAAACGAATCACGAAAATCGGTTAAGAATTGCAGGTTCTCTATTGTTTTCCTTTTCTTGGATTCGATCTTAGAATGATCTAAACGTGTGTTCAGTTATGTTTTCTCTCACGTTTGTGTTGATTACACCCCTCTGGTTCTAAAAACGAAATATGACAAAACATGACGTAAAAATCCCAAAAAAGAGGCTAACCAGTCTGAAGAAGTTGATTAACTGATGGAAATAAGACCTTTGTTCACTTAATCTGCGCTGTTTCGAAAAGGTTTTCTCATTTCAAAACACTTTGGAATTTACAATTCTGCACCACTTTAAATTTGAATAGTGGTACGAACTGTTTTAGAAGATTCCTACTCAAAGCTGCTTCTTTAGCACGAGCATTGCCTGTTCATTTTCGGTTTTACCAGGATAATAGGATTTTCCTCAAATCAATCTTGGATCTTAATGACAGGGAGAGACATAATTACTGGGGGTTTTAAACTGAAATAAACGTGAGTTGGGAAAAAGGAGACGAGGTTGTTTTTCGTGTATCTGGGTATTACGGTGTGGACCAAAGGTTAAGAAATAGAGTTCCTGGTGCCGTCATCATCTGTAGCTAAACGAAGCTCATTAACGTTACAGCGAAGCAAGTAACTCCCTTCTATATTTCTCGAGCGGAGCCGCTTGTTTAAGAAGAGACCGGAACGAACACCTATAATTCATCCCAGCTGTAAGGGAGGGGCCACGTAATCCTCAAAGTGGTTCCAGACAGCGCGAACATATCTCCGAGCAATAGGAAGGAAAGTTCGAAGTTGAACGAAAACAACCGCCAGGTGGGGACGAGTGAATTGCAGAGCGTCTTTCCCCCTTTCTTGGAGGAGGTGAAGTGAGAACTTCCCGAGGGTAACTACCGGGCAGAGGCAATTAATGCTCTCCTAAATCAAAAGGGGAAAGATCTCTTCTTCTCTCCCGACCAGGAAGTGGGTTCCAGGGGGGAAGTTGGCGTGGGCTCTTCTGAGGGAAGTGGCGTGTCGTGCCAGGCAAAGGAACGAGGAGCTCCACGGCCGGCGACTTCAAAGCACGAGAGATCTCGTTTCCCCTGGCAAGTCAAGTGTTGCGATTTTTGTTTCATTTTGCTACTAATAAAGGAACACAGTAAGTCGTGTCGACGGTTGAAACATTTGTTCTCTTCGGATATTAAAAATTCTTATCTGTTCTTTACTATCCAGAGATTGTCGCATTCATATTTATGAATGAGGATAAGGGTACAATAGAAAGGATAAGATATGATCAGGAAGACCTGCGGCAAGCGATATGTGACCTAAAAGAATTGGCGTGTAATTACATCAACATCAGGGCTGCGGTCGTGTCATGGTGTGGAGTGAGGTGTAGGAAAGATGCCAAATTACTTCTCGAGTTGACCATCTCGGCAGGAGGGCTTTGTGGTACCACCATCTGTTCAAGGCTCTTATGTCAACTGGTTGTCATTGTATAGGGGTACTCCCTCGCATTCCTCTGTTCCTCCTATATCTTCCTCAACTTCACAAAAAAGAAAAAAGGTTTTCAGTGAGTGCAAATAAATTTTGTAGACAATGCCTACAACCCTTAACCGAATTTCGTGTTCATTTGTTCTATAAATCCAAATTTTACTGTAGTTGTGCAAGAACCTCAGGAATTTTGGTTTTTCTGACAAGATGGAGGGGGTAATAGCCAACCCTTTCCCAACCCCTTTCCAACAGCTATTGTATTCTCGACTGATTCATGTAATTATTTTTGTTCAATCAAGATTTTGGTTTAATATTCAAAATATTTCAGAGCTAGATTTTCATTGTGGATGGAGCAGTGAGGGGGGATAGTGATCAATCTTCACTATTTTCACCTATTTACTGAGTTTCCTTATTCGACCTACATTTTAGTCTAGTTACACGACGTACTTCACAAATTTTGAGTTAGAAACAAAAATGTTGAATTTTTAAACAAACAAAAAAAGATGCATGGATGTCGGCAGTATGTACGAGCAGCACTTGAATGAATTGTCTATTATTTTCTCTTCCTCGTGACAGAATATTCAAAATTTCCCAGATACGTTGCTCAACTAGAATGAGGATCAGATAAAAAGACTGAAGAAATAAGGATTTACCACTATAATGTCCTCCATTCGAAATTTGCAGTGAAAAAACACGTTTTTGGCATCTGTCGCATACCGGTGGGGTTTTTTATATATCAAAGAAAAAATAATTACCCAAAGTATCAATATTTTGTAATATGATAGTTTTGCAAAATTTTCGATGTACAAGTTCTATAGAGGAGAAAAAAATATATAGATAATACTAGAAGAAATAAGGAGCTCCTTCTTATACTAAGCAGGTGCCTACCTACTTGTTTGCGAGATATTTATGTAAATGAAAATGAAATTAATTTTATTCTTCTACGTCCTAATATGTAAGAAAACGCTGACCGTTTATGTGCGACGTGAGGAGTACGCGTTTATGCTCTCTGAACAGTATTTCACCGGGATGTCCTGATTCGAAGACTGTAGGTACTTCAACGACGATATCGATGAACCAAGAAGGAAAATACGGTGAGATTGCGAACGGAGCTGCCTGATACGCCACTTGGAGCTGTTAACAAATAAAATATGACAATGCCATGAATATCTATTAACATTGCTGAGGTGGCAGCCGACAAGTAGCACGTGGAGTCATCAGTTACGTCGAAATGCAGGAACGATGAAGAAGAATAGGTCCAGTTGGGATGGGATGCTGATGACCCGTCCTTTTTTTTTTTTTTTTTGAAAATTGAATTCGAATTGAAATTATAGTCATTAATTATTCACTGAAGCTTCAAGAGATGCTGATGGCTCGTCGAAAGCAACTAAAGCGTGTAAGGAGGATGATACTTTCTCCAGACGAGTCGAGGGGCGTGGGAGCATCAGTCGCGTCGGGAAGGGTTGGTGGAGAGATGATCGTTGAGTCTTATCGCGCACAAGGGTCACACATACACTTCTCTTACTGATATGTACATCGGACGGTAGAATAAAAACAAATACCTTCCTCGTATCCATAACATGACTGTATAGTCATTGAAAATTATTATTGACTAAAGAACATCGGTCAATTAGGCGAAGTAAATATTGAATTAGGGTGAATTTATTGTTATGCAGGAGGCTAAAACTTTATTTTCTCTTTATTACTCACGAGGACCATCTTTACATCAGTCCGAACAATCCCTGAAAATTTCATCGAAATTGGTCAAGAACTCCCGGAGTTATGCGCGTAACAAGGATTTCACGTTTGCCGATGCGCAGAGACTATTATTAATCCGGGGGTTATGAAACCTATAGGGGACCATCTACACCCCAAACCGCACAATCAATGAAAATTTCATCAAAATCGGACTATAACTTCGTGTAGTTTTGCCCGTAACAAGGATTTGCTGACAGACAGACAAGGAACCAAAATTGTTCAGAAAGGTCTAAAACGCAAAATGCGAGTGGGATTTTTGATTTTGGAGACAAACAAATTTTCACATTCCGAAAGTGAAAACAATGCTTTCGCTACCTTGGTAGACTCGGGAGCAATAATAAACCAAAAAACGCAAATGTTGGCATACATCGGGAATGGTTTGACCTACGTACCTGGGGAGGGGCTCATTCGGAAGCAATAAACATTACACTTGGGCGTGAACAGCACCAGCCCCTAAACTCCTCTCTTCCCTCGATAAATTCTAACTTTCTGCATTTGTCGTACAGCTAGAGTAATGTTGGGATCTATTTAAAAGAGAATCATGAGATTTGGTTAAGAATTTATTTATTTATTTTTTTTTATTTATATTTTTTTTACTGGGTAAAATCAACAAAATTTGTCACAAACACACAGACATGCATGTATAGAGGTTTCCACGGACTGGATCTTAGAATGGTATGAAAAGGTTTTGCGTCAAGATTTTGGTTTCATCAAGTTATTTCGCTATCTCATGTTTCATTTGTCCCACAAGAACCTGGATCCACAAAAGCACCTTCAACATAAATAATACGCACTTTGTAAGTAGCCCATGTGTTTTCTTGTCCCCCAAGTGTCGCTGTGTCGCGCTGTTAGAAGTTGATCTCACATATTCGGCAATGTCCTTTATCTGATGCCACAGACCTGACAAGAAAGATCGGGACGATTCAAACGAATTGTACAAAGTTCGGAATACTGTGAATGTCACACACAAGAAAAGAGGACTGGAGCCCCTGATATCTGCGATGATTGTAATATAAAGAAGTCTGATGGACCAGCGATGCCACCTTACACTGTTTGGATTGGACCAATTTTTCAAGTTTTAAACATATGACCACTAATTCAGATACTAAACCAACAATCCTAACAAATTTAATATCATTAAGAAAAATTCATGAGAAAATGCATATTAATTTTCAGACATAAAAAATCATGCTGAGTTTTATTTATTAAGATGTATAATTCGTATATTATTAGCTGGTCAATTCTGGTATTGTCAAGGTATTCATTCTAGAAGCCATTTTTAACTGTCCGACGGGAAAAACAGGCGAGTATCAATGAGTCCGAGGACTCATAAACCATCGGTTTTGCGAGTCAGAATATCTCCTATATTAAAAATAGGAGATATTTAATACGAAAGTTGTTCGTGTTATAATTTCTAATTTTATTCTCTTTCAACGAGAACATTCTCAATAGTGAATCTTTCAAGCAAATTCTATTTCAAACGAAGAAAAAAAAAACTATGAAAGTGACGTGGCTATCTTCAAATCACAAATATCGGAGATTAGCAAAGTTGTTTGTGGGATTTTGGCAGTTCAAACCTCAACAGCCTCGGTAGGGGCTTAAACTTGAAAAACACTCGGTGGACGACCAATTTTGGCAATCTCCATTGTTTTCTCAATCTCTTGTTATTTGAAAGTATTTAATTGTTGTCACAGTTAGCAATTTTACATTGAATCATGAAATTTCTCCGCCCAATAAGTTTGAAAAATCAAAAATTTTGAATTCTATAACAAGTAGATATGGTTTTAGGAACATTTCTGCTTGCAGGCCTTAAAAGCATAATTGCTTCCATCAATTCTTTAGTACGGAAGCTGTTTTAGACTCACACAAGCATGATACCCTACTCTTAATAACTCAATTTTGATTCAATTTTTCTCTCCCCTACCGCACTGAAACCTTGTTAAAGACACTATCTGGGCCCCTATCATCAAGTTTCGATCTACCAGTTGCATTTTACCTCCGGTCACTTCCTACGCCCTTAATTGGGTTTATAAGGTGTATGGTGAACCTAATTGGCTTCAAATGTGATTAGGACGTGTCTTTTCACTTCAATATAGTGATGGTTTCTCGATTCAAAAAGGTATACTAGATGTCCATAATTAATTCAGTAAAAAATGGGGTTTTTAGCAACTGTGATGTGTAATCATCATGCGTTTTTCTGGTTTTGGGCCCACTTCTGTTCTTCAATGCCGGTACAATCTCAGTTTTGTTGC
Source organism: Creontiades dilutus (assembly GCA_031894815.1). Classification (NCBI taxonomy): domain Eukaryota; kingdom Metazoa; phylum Arthropoda; class Insecta; order Hemiptera; family Miridae; genus Creontiades; species Creontiades dilutus. Next base: position 908,433 of record JAVIWC010009699.1, read on the forward strand.
ATTGTATTTATAAAGACGCACGTTCTCACAAAGACCTTCACAGAATCAGTTTGTTAAAAGTACTGAGAAATGAATGCTTATATGAGTTGATATGCTCATCATCGTGCGTGAACCGTAATAGAACTGGGGAGCAAGGCACATTGGTTCATTTCCTGATGTTGTGTAGAATGTCCAAGCTGTAACGTAATCATTATTTGGTTTATTACAAAGAGTGTATAGCAAGTCGTATCCAATCTCTCGTCCACGTGTCCCACAGAAAAAAAAGAAAAAAAAAACATTAAAAAGCCTCATACTGCTTTTTTCTCCGCTTAAAATACTATTTTTATCACATTCTGTATTTGCGATATTACTTCACCAAAATTGCCTTAACTTCTTTAATGTGGTGTAAAAATTTAAAGTGAAGGTATTTTCAGGCGCTTCCCTCAGGTAAGATGGGATGAATTTTAGGCCTCTCGAATTTGCTAAAGTAATATCTTGGTAATTCAAATTTATTTTCACTTGTTGTTCCATCCCTGAAAATCGTTTATATATTGAAGAAGAAGGCTCCGGGGAGTTGGTATTCGAATCAGATGATACATGAACGACACATAAAATCCGTTGCCAAGCTGATTTTTTATAGAGCAATTTTTGGTGAAAAACGTCGATTTAAACGTAAAACCTGACATTTTACTGCATTTAACCCAATTTTCTGTACTAAATTAAATTGAAAAATATGATAAAATGAAAAATACTTCGTTCGAAAGCTAAACTTTTGGCGCAGTTTTTAGAGGACCTTTACAATGCTTTAAAAGAACCAGCAGGGTCATAACGCGTTTGAAATTTATAAACACATCATTTTTGAATACTGACGATTAAACGAAGTAATTCGATATTTTTGGTTACTGAATACAAGGTCTGAGATTAGAAGTTTTTCTCTGAACTAATTAGAATGATCTATTTCTTCAATTATTGCAATGTATCGATAATGCTTACATGAAATATTGTTTTCTCCAACTGTGCCATATTGTATTACCTTTGTCAGAAAATCCGTTAATACATAGTGGAAGGGAAGAATGAAAGGAGAGAAATCTTCAAAGAAAATTGGCTCGAGTGGAGGGAATAATGCGGGAAACGCTCATTTCAAAAGGCTAATTTTCCTTCTGCACTGATTGTGATGGTGTCTTCTTTCCGAGAGAAATTTTCTACAAAATACAAAAGATGTGACAAAAGGGGCGAAGAGAGGCATGACTGTCATTCAACAGTTTGAGAACAATAATGGTTTCAATTGTTGAACTTATCGGGTGAGGTGTGATTTCAAAACGGGACAGGAGCGGGAAACGTAAACAAGCAAATAATAACTGCAACTTTGCCCGATACGTACAGGCATTAGAATAGAAAACTAGCTTTACAGTAGGGGCAAGATAATATTATGGCTCAAGTATTATACAATTCTCTATTAAAATCGGATGGCTGTTAGTTTTGAACTTATTCTACATCGTAAAGCCTCACGGCCCGTGAGTCACGGGGTTTTGATTCAATAAACCTCATTAAAAAGGGAGAGCCAAATTTCAATGTAAAGAGGAACCATATTCCAATAAGAGCACCAATAAAGGAAAATTTCTTTAGCTAAGAAATCTTTCAATTGAGTACAGAACTTTTTACTATCGTGTGAAATGTGAAATAGTTATACGGTATGATCACATGATTCGAAGACAGCCGATGGTTGACCGATAACTTCGGGACCGGTTTGCTCTGTAAAAGGTGAGTGAATTGTCGGGAAATCACGCTAATGGTTAATTTTCAGCTCATTAATCAGTGTAGAGCTTTGAAACTTAGCAGATGACAAATCCACAACTGAACATGTTTTTCTCACTAAAACGTATTTCGCCTCCTCGAATATATTTCAAAGCTTCAAAAGACCTCGTACAAGTGGCTTTCGCAGAGAAGGAGACAGAGACCGCCTCCTATCATCGCCATTTCAAGAAAAATCGGATTATTCAATCGCGGACTTGACTTTAATCACGGGAGGGCCCCCCCTTCTGCACTTTGGGAACAAAGGAAGATGGACTAATTGCCTCGCGGAGCACAAAGGCGTTGCCCGAGCGGAGGCTATTATCTTTATATTTCTCCCGGAATCCTGATAAAGGAGTCGGGGGAGTGGGGGTAAAAAGTTGCAAAAAAAAGGAGAAAACTTGGCCCTTCAGTTGTTAGCAGAGAGATCTTTCCCTTGAGTAATTAGTATCTTCGAGAGAGCGGAAAAAATGGAGGGAAAAAAAGGGAACAACCTCTTTTTTTTGTTGCAGACCTCCATCTAATTTATGAAGAACGGCAAATGGTTTCGCTACCTTGGCGTTGTTTTAGGATTAAGAACTGTAAGCTCGTGGTGTAATGCTGCGTACAGCTGTGCGTTATTCAAGTTTTTTTCTTTATTTAACTGCGTTTAAATACTAGTTAGATTGACTAGTTGCACCTTCCAAGGGATGAGGCGATAATATTTCAACATCCACAGGATATCCTTAAAGCTAGAAAGATTCAGGTTTGAGCTCAGGCTTAGCAATTTCAAGAAACAGGAAAGGGGATCCGTATCCATCACGATTTCCTAGGACAATGCATGATTTCAATAAAATACAATTATTGAAAAAATGCTCACCACCACCAGATCTTGCTATGTACATAGGAGGCACTGGAGTCCACAAAGTGGTTTCAGGGTTGTAACAATCGAAAGAATTGAGACGCTCTCGTCCGTCGAAACCTGCCATTGCATGGAGCAACCTGTCCACAACAGCTACTGCTTCAGCTGAGAAATAAGTTGAACGTTTATTGCAGTTGAATTACAAATGAGACGAACAAGAGGTGTCATTACCAGAATGTTAACGGGTTTCAGGTGGCACATGCAGTAAAGGTAACTGCTGTTCTAACAAGTCATGGCATCCCATGAGCATCGACAGCTGTATCAACGTGATGGAACTGTTTACAGTAGTTGAAATGCTGATGGATTGAGTGTAAAGGGTTAGTTCCCCTATCTATAAGAATCCAATTGTTAATAACATCGCTTTTCGAAGAATCGGTCGCGGAAAGCAAGTTGAGTACAGGAGGCCTCTTGTAGTCACGTTTTTAGTTAGAACAGATTCTTCGATAAGATACTGTTGGATTGAAACAGACGGCACACAGGGCTCTTTCTCTTGCTGTTATGTTGTTATCTAAAGGCTCTACCAAATGAGACTCAATGTGGAGGTACCCTTTCAAGGGCTGAAGCTATACACTTAAAATACCCAAAGCATATTCTAGAATGTAAAAAGCTTCAGTTTTATGTTCGAGTCTTTCTTTCTGGAGCCTTCAAAAAACAGATGATGAGAGGGGGGGGGGGGGCTATAGCAGGGCTCGCGATGAGTGTGCTCCTAGTATTAGGGAAGGGGTGAATAGTAATAATGTCAAGGAAATATATTTAAAATTCGTGTCCCATCGTACTTATGGGGTAGTGTGAGATGAGGGTCGTCAGGGCAGGCATGAACATACTCTGCTACCATATACTAAGGAGATAATGGAATAGCAGATCCTTTGAAGGATTGAGGCGATATGCCAATACCTAAAGGATATCCCTGAAGCTTAAAAGCGAATGGATTTTTCAAAAAACGCTTATAGAAACTACACTTCTTAAGAAATGGTATGTTACGTACTCACTTCTCAAACAGCTTCTACTGATGTAGTGTTTACTCAAATTTGTCGTTTCCACCTTTCATCCCGTTTGTCAATTGTATTGATTGATAAATTATTGAAGGACACTTTATGTACATTTTACTTTTGAGTCCATTGACCAGTATATAATTACGTAATTCTTTTTAGGCTGATTCTGCTGGCGAATATAGTTGTTATCTTCGGTTTACAGCAATGAAAAAGAGGATATTCAAATTTTGCAAAAGTTAATAATCAATGATGTCGATTAGGGTGAGAGTTATAGTTCTGAATGTGGTTTCATTTGACTCAGCATCCAGAAAAATGAAGTTGGAAGAAAGTAGCGTATAAACGCAATAATTGTCGCACCCGGTGCTACGGCCAGCCGCATATTCATGACTCCCTAACCCTCGTGCTTGGGATACTCTTACTAGCATTTCCTCAAAATTTCAAATGATTCGTTCGTATTTTTGTAAAAGTTATGAGCAAGTTCCGCCTAGCTTGCCCATTTACAAAAGTTCGTATGCTTGACTTCCTGCCCCAATCACTAAGCATAATATGATCCTGCCTCATTGATGCTGCATATTATGATGATGCCTTCCCCCTATCCACCCCCCCCCCCCCAGGCAATAGATGATCTGCTAATCAATATCGACAACTAGCACATAAATTTATCAATGTAGATATCAATTTTTATACTACTACAACTCCATTAGAAGACGAAATCAATTAAATTATTCTACTGAGCATTAAGAAATTACATTCGTGTAAAACAAAAGAACTTTGTGTGCCTGAATTCTCAACTTTTTCCTACACCATTTCAACTACAAAACCAATTAATTATTAAACACGACCTACGTTGTTGTCCGTTAGTTGTGTAGCATCGAGTGGTTTCGAATGCCCCCTTCACTGTTAATCAAACTAGGGGCGATTTCCATCTCCCCGTTATCGGGATGTGCCAGGAGCAGCTAGGGCCTCCGATTAACGGGCTTTCCACCGCCATTGCACCGCACAGAGCCAGAGTGCATGATGTGGAGATGGATAATTCCCCATCAGAGTGGCAAGACCGGAAAATGCACAAGGGCAGCATAGGTGTGATCCACTCGCTTCGATTCAACGAGCTTTGCCCGGCTCTCCAAGCTTATTAAGTCGATTTACCGTAGCCCGTTGAACCGTGCGATATTTGCACGCGAGCTAATAAAATTAACCCCTGCCAGATTTTGAAGAGCCCTTCGTCAATTTGCGATCGAAATTATTGGACCTGATTGGGGGAACAGATAATGCGCGGGGAGTTGAAACGCGTTTGGAAATTTTCGAGTCCAGTTGGATTCACCGTGGATGCAATTAAATAGCCAATCTCGTCATTAGAGCCTCGCATGATTCTTTGGAGAGTGTTGAATCCACGGAACCGTGAATTATACAAGTGCATCGAGAACACCAAAAGACCGAAGATCAAAAATAGGAATATACATTGATGAACATGAGAGCTACTCGTTTATTTGCCCTCAACTCACACGATTCTGTACCACTACACAACCTAACTAAATATGGCGTAGCAACGACCCGTTTACCCTATACGTATGTTTTCAAAATTTGCATTACCTTAATAAAAGTTTTCAACAGATAAATTTTACATTATTCCAAACATTTCGACGGTATGCCATTATAACGCATATTATTCAATCAAAATCGTACTCCCACCAAAGAGAGGCGAAAAACCTCAATCAATTCACAATTAACGTTCATCTCTTCCAGACACAGGAGCTGCAGGTTACCATTCCGAATGATTTTATTGAGAACTGTGTAGAAAAGAAGAATTGAGGTGCTCATCATTAGAAATGTATTAATCCCGAAATCTGATGTTCTATTTTTCATACCGGTACCCAATCAAAAATTTTCAGTCAGTTGTATCGTGAATAGCTAAAGAAAAACTAGCAACTGTTGTAGGTTGTGAGAATGTATTGAAACACGCACATGATTTATTACACTCGACGAATTTTAGGAAACGCAGATCGAAACTGACAGAAAACAAATAAGAAGCCGGAGGAACCCCCTGTTGCCACAAATTTTTACGACAATCAAAAAACACATTGCTAGATGAAAATGTATATACATTTTTCAGTTGCAATAAAAATCACAGTAAAAATTGAAATAATTGTAGGTTGTGAGAACGAAACCTTGTGACACATCTAGAACTGAGAACAAATCGAGTACAACAATGAAATTTGCTTTTTCCAGTTATGTACCCTCAATGTAGGGCCAATCTTTCGACTAAAACATTTTTTGAATTTTTTAAAAGACGAGCAATGGCATTAAATAGAAAAAGCCAAGTATTGGAGCAACACCTTGTGACAGTTGTAGGTTGTGAGAAATTAGGTAGTTAATCGAATATAATTAAATACCTAATTAGCTAATTAACTCAAAATCCGTGGATTTATGTGAGGGCCAAGCTGTACTAACACTCGAAAAAATTCCGAATTTATAGCACAAATAGTATGGCAAGCAAGGGCTTGTGACATAAAATCACCCATAATTTTAGAATTTCCAATATATTGAATGATTTTATATAAAAAGCAGAGTGTTGGTTGATAGGTGGATCACCGTTTCTGAATGGTAGATTAGAGCAGATTGATAGTTGGTATTGCAGATCATTGTCTACGTGCACCATACCATTCACTCTCATCCTTGAGACCTAACATACTTATTACAGATCAGACATCTGTCGAGGGGACCATGTTACATTCTTACTGCTAAATGTATTGTTGTAATGAACCGGACTGCTGTAATGAAAGATAGATTTTTAGTTGGCTTCACACTTGAACAGCTGTCATAGAAGTCGATACTGGGGTTCTGGAAGAATGTATTCACCATGAGCGGCATCTAATAGAAAAGACGATGCATTTCATAATAAATGACGCAAATGAACGTAAAACAAAGGGCTGAATCGAGAGGTGTATTTTGGGACACTCAAATCAACTGTAGAGAGCAAAAAGGGACACTATGGAATACCGCTGGGCAAATTACGAAAGAAATATGAGCAAGATGTGTGAATTCATGTATCGATGAGCTCCAGAATCAACTGTCAATAGCTTCAGTGTATGAAAAAATCGGGATTCCTTTCAAAACGATCTAGCAGGTCATCGTAAAGTTTCGTCGTGTAGTGAGAACTCTGACACGAGGATTAATCCTCCGCATCCATAAAGAACAAAACCCAGCTCCACAACTAGAAAACACTTTGTACCCTACGTAAGTATCCACCCTCCCCCCCGAAAACTTTGTCTATAATTCATGGCGGAATTTGCATTCACAATGTGAGCTTTGTTTCGCCCTGGGTTACATTTCCATATCCCATCAACTTCTCTGTGTAGGCTCTCGTATTAACATTCATAAACCCCGAAAGTCTCGCTTTCGCTGGACCGTTTGACGAGGCGGCACCGGGTATCAACGTCGAGGCCTTAGGATAGTTAAAGCCGACCTTTAACTACGGAGTTACGCCTCTGTCAAGATTCCCCAATCATGATACCGGCTTTAATGGCTTTTACTGTCATTTGCGGTGACTTGGTTCATGAAAGAGGCAGTTCGGAACACAATACGGACAACTCGAGGAGCTGGATTCTTTCATCTGTACTCCGTGATAATCTGAAATGTTACAGGGTGAAAATGTTTAAAACGTGATTCTTTTCACATTTTCTCCTAAATTCCGCAAAACTATAAATGCCCATTTGGAACTTTTTGCTTCGGGGTTTATCTGTAGGAAGCAGAACTTTGTTTTCACTTTCGAAAGATGACAATTGTTTGCCCAAAATCAAAGTTTCCACCCGTATTATGCGTTTTTATTTTGACCAAACCTTTTTGTCTGTCTGTCTGACCAAGTGTCCGCAGATCTTTGTAACAACTATAATAATTATGGTTAGAAATGGAATTATTCCTCCTGTTTTCATGTCATTTTTCTAAAATGTGCTGACTAGGCTGTTAACGGTCCCCTTTGAATTATATTGCTCACAAATCTGCCAACAAGTAAAATCCACCAAGCTATATTTTCTCAGCTGTCAGTTGTACGATCTTGCTCAAATTAGGAGAACAGTAAGATAAGACCAGCTTAATTATTTCATGTTCAATACGATTGTATTTATGGTAGTAAAGCTATCGCGTATCGGCTTTTGCGCGGAATCCTTGTAATGATCCAAATTTCTTCAGTTTTCATAGATTTTTGTGGAGTTTTCAGTTATGAGGGTTAAGCTGTCCAGTATCATATTCGTTGCTCAATCATCAGTTCCCGACTCTGAACATGCTCAAACAAAAATTCTAACAAGCAGCATTTTTTCTGGTTTTTGGGGTCCGATCTCACCCGAATTTATAAGATAGTTGAGGTAGAAGGGTTTAATTGTTATATGTAAAATTCGACATTACATTCGAAATTCCGACAGTCCTACAATAGATGCCAACTCAAATTGGAAGGCGGTTATGTCTGCGGGAACATGCCTCGCAGTGTTCCTGTCGAGTGAATTGTGACAAGCTTCTTTTTTGGATTGAGTCCCACAACCAAAGGAAGGATTTATTTTGTTTTGCCAGGAAGTAGGGCATTTTTGACTTTAAATATCGGGATAACTTTTCCGATAACCGTTTTGCCAATCTTAGCTTCAGGGATATGATATGGATATCTTCAATCATCCTCACACCTTGAAGGGGCCAACTACACATTCTATCGCTTTTATGTTTACAAGGGGAAGTCTTAACTTCACGAGGTTCACTCGTAATAACTGTCTGTAGACGTCGTTCTAAAGGTTTGTTTTGACAAGAGGTTCAGAACCAGCTCAGAACCGAACACGCCCCTTTTTGGCTGTTTTGACACGCCAGAACTAGTTCTGAAAAATCTCGAACCTGTTCGGACAAGGAGTCCAGAACCACTTAGAACTAGTTCAAGTGGTTCGAAGATTTTTGCCAGAACTTTTAGTCCGAGACATGCGCAGTAGATTCATCGCGTTATCAACCGTAATCATATATTCCCGCCTAAATACGGCCTACCTACACCGTTGAGGTTGTCAAAACAAATTTTGTTTCAAGTATAAATTCCGAGGTTTACAACAATGTCTAGTTCGTCATCAAGTTCGAGTGATGTTTTGATTTTTGTAGGAATATTATTATGTGTTATAGTTGCTGTTGCCTCTTTTTTTGGTCTCGACGTCTGACGGAACCATGCAGGAAGGGGGCGTTCAGGTTTTTGGTTCCAAACTATTTTGGAAAGTGTTCGGACAAGTAGAACGAATACCGAAAGTTCTCGGTGGTTCTATCCCTCCCCCTGTAGATTCTGGTTCTATCCCGAACTGGTTCGGAACCTCTTGACAAAACAAACCTCAAGTTTAAGTTTCATTCTTTTTGGTTTTTGAATGTAACTTTAAAATATTAGTCATTTCAAGTTCGGATGTAAATGAATATTGGTTGTTTTGTTGTTACAGACGCCAAAGGGGGAGTCGGCTGCCCGGCGCCGCAGCTGTCACTCCGCGGCGTGAAAGTTGTGGCGCGGCCCAAGTCCGCCCCCGACTACAACGAGCTCGGGGAGGTCAAGTTCATCGCAGAGCTGCCCGCTCCGTCCCCGTTCACGAACGAGCGGAGGATGTGCAAAATCAAGTGCATCAGCGGCCACTGGGTCGGACCTCTCTGCCAACCAGATTCAGGTAGAAAACGCTAATTATGACACTGTGGTTTATTATTTAACATTAGGTAGCCCTTCTACGTATATCACTTACGAGTATCTATGAACATCAGACGAACGCAATCTGCGGTACATTATTTAAACCGAACACCTCGCGCCTCCATACCTTGAATTTGTATTCGAGATGAAAATACTTGAGCGGCCGCCAGCCACGAGGTCTAGCTCAGACTTCCCGGTGAATGCCTTAAAAGCTCGGATCTGCAACCTGACTGCCCATCTAACTGTAGACAACAGATCTTCATTACTCGGAGAAGAGTTTTTCCAAATTATGAGCAAACGGATGAACTTATTCGATCTCTTTTGATTTAGAGAAATAATTCATATTTTAATCCAACGAAAAACGACCCCCTTGATACATTAAACCTTTCATTTTAATCCCTTGGGGTTGATTGATCTAGATGTAGACATTACTATCACATCTTGGATCGATGTTAGATTTTTGAGAAAAAAACGTCTGCCAAGTGGGTGTGGCACATAGCTTCCTTGTATCCATAGCATGACTGTATAGATTATTGAAAATTTCAATGAAATCGGTCAAGAACTCCCGGAGTAATGCTTGTGGCAAAGATTTCACGTTTGCGCATGCGCAGAGGCTATCATTGATTCGGGGGTCATGAAACTTATAGGGGACCATCAGCACATCAAATCGAAGAATCCCTGAAAATGTCATCGGAATTGGTCAAGAACTCCCGAAGTTATTCGCGTAACAAGGATTTCGTTTGCGCATGTGCAGAGGCTACTGTTAATCCGGGGGTCATGTAACTCATAGGGGACCATCTACACCCCAACCCGCACAATTCCTGAAAATTTCATCAAAATCGGACTATAATTTCGTGTAGTTTTGCCCGTAACAAGGATTTGCTGACAGACAGACATACACGGAACCAAAATTGTTCAGAAAGGTCTAAAACTCAAAATGCGAGTAGAATTTTTGATTTTGTATACAAAAAAATTTTCACATTCCGAAAGTGAAAACAATGCTTCCGCTACCTTAGTAGACTCGGGAGCAATTTCGCGAACTTAGGTCCCGTAGTTTCGGTAAGTTATTTACAGAAGGATTTTTTTTCTTCCTCTTTTAATTTTTGAATTCCACGTATTTTCAAACGTAAACCAGCAACTTTTGAGGGAGGGTTGAAAAAATGTGTTTTACGTGATCTAAAATATTTTTAATTAAAAATAATACACCTAAGAATTAATAAAAAATTATTCATGTACAAACGGTTCAATTCAATCCAGTTACACTCTATTCCAAGTGAATGGGATGTCAGGAGGGAGATACCTCATATATCGGAGATATCGCCGGATATCGCTTACCCTGATGTCCAAGTTCAGTACAGTCTAGTTGCTTTGGATACCAAACCTTAAATTTGATACCCGATTGTTAGAGCTAATAGCCGGATATCGTTGCTCTTAATGCCAAAGTCTTCACGGATGGATGTGGTGCTGACTTGGTGAGTGAAGATAAAGAAGTTCATTCAGTAGGCGTTAACTGCTACTAGCAGTATCTAACTTCAATGCGAGCGCCAACAAACAGTATCCTGTTCAAGTCAGCAACCATGACATGGTCTACGTCAGTGTTGTATAGGAAAATTGGCACGGAGTCTTCCGAGCTCAGCATACTGGCAGGGGTGGTAGGTGGTATCACCACTTTCTACCCCTTCCTCAATGGCCAATGCCCAACTGACAAACTGGTCGGATTAAACCTTCCCCCGATTTAATTGAGACGTTCCGTTTCTTTTAAACAACGAGCCAATAATATTAACAATCGGCTACAGTCAAGTGTGTGCAAAGTTGGATGAAGCTTCGGACCTGAGACTAGTCTTGCAACAAAATATGTACTTCACCATATTTATATTGAGCTAATGAGCTCATCATGTTGCTATCTTGAAATAGTTTTCCACCAGTTCAGAAGGGGCTCCATGAGACCACCATGATCCCAAGAGTGATACGAATGTGTCTTTCTTTTTCCATAATTTAAGCTTTGAGGTTTCGAAATACCCACCAGACTGGAAAACATTCCCACACGAGTCCTGTTTCCATTTCACTGTACGTTTTGCATGCCAGACTTATTAGCAACATGAAAAGCGACATTAGTAACGCCGTACGAACATTTAACCATTTAAAGGGCAATTGTTTTCTTTCTGAGGATCCCTTTATTCATACACCTGTATGTTTAAAACCACAACAGTCGTTTCGCTATTTTTTTAAAAAAGCAGGCAAGGCTCGCTACAATCAAACGAAATTCACAGCTAAATTTCACTTAAATCCGGATGAGAGGTACTGGAGACAGTTTTATAATAAATTGGAATCAAGAATAAATAGATTACGCGTAGACAACAGGGAACAAATAAAGAAATAGGACATAAATGATTTTATACAAGAAATGCAAGAATTAAGGATTTAAATATATTGTTATTAAAGTCAAACATTTCAATTTGGCTTCCACTGGCAACATGATTGCAGTAAATCTGCATACGATTAATCATTGTTCCACAGGTAATTTGGACAAGATATGAACAAGATCATGATTTGCAAGTTGCTGCTCATAGTCAGGTGATTGTTCCAAAACGATTTGATTTGGGAAGAAGACGAATTCATTTTGGGAAAGGATGATTTCAATTTGGAAAAACTATATAATATATATTGTATTCGAATTCGGCTGGACGAAATAAGTGAAATGACAATCGACAATTTTTATTGGAATAAACCTCATTACTCGTGAAATTCAAAATGATAATAGGAAGTGAATGAAAAAATAATTTTGCGTGTCCATCGACAGTCACTCGGCACACTCTCGCATGTGATTTCGGTGGTTGAGTGGCTATCACCAAAGCCGTTACCAACCCTCTTATTCCTGTACCATATATAAACTGACATTTTCTACTGAACAGGGTTTAGAAAACTTTATTCACCCACTAAACAGGGAAAACATTACCTACGGAAAACCAATTTCTAAATAGTTCTCACCTAAAAAAGCTAGAAACTAGCAGAAAAATCACAGCAGCCGTGGATCCCAGCGATTCCCAATAGTTTAAGTCATGTTGCAATAGAAAGAAAGTGCAAGGAAAAAGAAAAATACCGAATTATTGTGACTATTGTGTGTGTGTTTTGGGGGGTCAAAATCGTCCCAGAGGCAGTTTAAAACCTTCCCTTTCGAAACCTCGAGCACCACTGACAGAAAACTCAGCTTTTTCACGTTAGCAAGGGTACAACGTAATTTTCGGGGCTTCATTTTGGCGGGGAAAATTTATTCGAGTAGTTGCTTAGCAAAGTCAAATCACTGGGGTCAGAACTAACCCCAGTGTGTCCTCCTAGTGTTGAACAAATGTAGATATCCATTGGAAAACATTTTCATGGTAACCAATATCTCACTCAGACGTGAAGTCCGATTCCCGTTCATCATGAGAATTTCTCAATTGTGAGGTCATCCGTTTATGCTGATCAGCGCTTCCAAAATGGTTTGAATATCCACATGAACACAACAATGATTATGAAGATCACAGCTCCAAATGATGTCTATTGACCCCATTCTGCGTTTAGAAACGGTTTACCCACGAAGACAGAAAACCGTTGCGTGAGGTGGTACCCATTTAAATATGACTCCATAAACAAATGTGGATAAGCTTTAAATAACACGTCCCGCCCTGATCAACATGATCTTTCTCTGACAGTTTCCCCGTATTTCGTCAGTTGAATGCCGCTTATTCAATAGGTCTTGGAGACCCGGACAATGCAACGCCCGCTCGTAATGAGAAATTCCTGATTAGCTCCGGCATAAAAGCCTCGTGTTTCCGAGGGCCCTTTTCACGCACAATGCCCCCCCTCCGGTCTTCGTCTCATCCGAACAACGGGTTCCCCTAATTGTTCAAAATCGGAACCCACCCCCGCTCTTATTCAACCCTCTTCCCTCCAACCCTTCCGAGAACATCAGAACCGGAAGGCGCGCCATTTTCTTGTTTTTCGTATTTTCCCTCCCAATACAAAAGAGGGAGGCTTTCAGAGCTCATCCTTCTTTCGTCCCCGCAATGTTCCGTTTTCTTGCTCTCCGGGAACAAACTCCGGAGTTTCAGTGGGATGGGTTCGGTCGGTAGCCTCTTCTGGATAAATAGGCATTAAAACAGTCTTTTTCCCCCTCTCTCCCCCTTTTTAAAAGGGAAGAATGTAAGAATGAGAAGGCCCGGGAGTTGAGTTCCCTCCGTCACAATGCCTTTTTCGGATTGTTGTCGCTTTAATTGTGCTGGATGCAGCTATTGTGCCGGTTTCCTGTAACCGTGAAACCTTCAAGATTCCTGAGGTTAGAGGAGAATATTTATATATCCACGTCTAAGACTGGGTTGTTCAACAACCTGCACTATTACAACGAATTTACCATCTTCATTGTTAGGTGACCTTCACGTTTCTTCGATTCGATGACTTTATAAGATTGTCGCTTAAATTATGCTGTATCTGTATATTTTAAGAGTTTTCTGTGACTCTAAATCCTTCGAGATTTCTGAGGTTAATTGACTAAATGGACTCGGATTTTAATCAGAATGCACTGCCTGTTCTGATTGGAGCCATCATTCTCTTTCATCACGATAGCTCTATCGTTATTACAGTTGTACTAGAACTATGAAAATATGAAACGTTTGTGATTCCTGACATTAGTTCAGAATATTAAAATTAAAATTAAATAGATTTTTCGAGCTCCACCGGTTCTGTTTAAAGATGTCGTTGCTTCTTTCGGAAAACTTAACTCTATGATGGAAAAACGGTTGGTTTGCTCCATCTTAAGGAGTCATCTGGAACTATTCTTTCATTTACCTATTCAACACTTTTTAGTAAATCTTGCTGAACAAAAAGCTTTATTATGGAGTCATCATCTACACCATTTGATAGGTAATTGTGGAATAGATCTGTCTAGAATGGGCTTTAGTGCATTGATTCAAATATATGATTATTTTTTGTTCATAAAGTATTTAATTACGATGAACCTCCAAAGAATTTTTTATTGTAATGTCCCTAGTAGTCTCTCTTTCAAACTTTAGTATCAATTAAGATCAAAATTGTCATAGAAGTCTTTCAAACGGTTACGAGTAACGCGATTTCGTAATCGAGTTCCTCAACAAAAATCGTGATAGCGATGAGTCAATACGTTATTTTTCTATAACTAGTTATCCAGTTGTTCCAATCCAACTGTAACCGGTTACAATGACCTGTTCTTTCAGTAACACGTTATTCATCAAAAAACAATAGTAGTGTTGTGATTCACCTAATTAACTTTCTTACCTTAAAAGTAGTAATTACATACTTCACTATTTTTTGTTTGAGATGAGAAGAATATCGAGCAAAGGAGAATGAACTAATAAAACCGATAAAATATTGTTATTGATACGAAGAAGGAGGAAATCCGTTAGATGATTTTGATTTGGTAAATTTTGAATTTGAATGATTAAATTTACGTAGCTTTTCCAAGTCAGATTCAGAAATTTCCAAACCAATTTCAGAAATTCCCATTTCAATTTTAGGCTTTCCCATTTCAATTTCAGAATTTTCCATTTCAAATTCAGAATTTGATAAATATCCGGGTGGGAGCGTAAGAAAGGGGGATACAGTGGAGGAAATAAGTAGGTAGCACACAAAATGTATTAATAAAATTTTAAAAATTTTCACGAGAGGTGAGAAGGAACTGGTTTATCGAAATTGATAACGTGAAACGCGCTAACGTGAAATTCATGAAACAGCGGAAAAATTATACCTATTTCAAAAATTTCACGTTAGCGCGTGCGCAGAGCGTACCGCTGATTATATTGAGATGAAATTCGTATGGAACCTCAAGAGACCTTATCTGCAAAATCACTCAAAATATGAGCTAAATTCATCCAAAATTGTGGAGGTTATGGATGTAACAAGGAAATGCGGACTGACAGACAGACAGACAGGGAACGAAATTTGTTTAGTAGACTATGAAACGCAAAATACGAGTGGAAATTCTAAATTCGGGCAACGAAAATTGTTTGGCTTCCGAAAGTGAACACAAGGCTTCCGCTGGTTCGCAGACTCGGAAGCTAAACATGCGCATATTTCATCAATTTCGATGAACCAGTTCACCTCTGATGACTATCCATCTGATGAGGCGGAAACAGTCATCAAGCGGTCAGATGCGTCGAGTTTTCAGCTGGATGCAACTAGCAATATTTTGTTTGTAAGTACAAAGCCGAAACGACTAGTTACCGGGGTAACTCCGAAAATGCAATAACTTGTTATTTTAACTGGCTACGTGACAACTGTATCACCCCTGGAAGTAGGGCTTAAGTGTTAAATGTTGTAGCCATGGATACACTGACAAGGTAATACCGTACTTGCATTTCCAGCTGTGGGTCCAACATCCAGCAAAACTGACCGCAGCACGGTTCCTTCCTCATCGCCCCTAAAATAAGACGGCGAATGGCGAAATTTTTTCCGTTTCAGAGCGACCTCGTAACTTTGAAGCCCCTTTGGGGGAAGTCGCCGAGACGATGTTTACAGCTCCGCCAAGGAATTCATATCATCAGATATTACTCGGGAAACTTGCCTCCGCCCACACCAACCGGTTTTACTCTACTTTTCAAACCCCCCCCATCCTCCTGACTCCGTCCCAAACTCACTTTTCTATGGGTCTGAAAACATTTCGTAAGTTACGGCACAGCCTCTCTTCCCCTTTCCTTTTTTTCACGATGTTTGCGACTTTTTTTTTTTCGTCAAAAAATTACTACCTTTATTTCTCGCGGTGACATTTAAAGCCACTTGAGGCGGAGGAAGGAAACTTTGTGACGTTCCCGAAAGCAGGAGAAGCGTAAAGCCGATAAGCTTGTTATTTATTAAGTCAACAGGGTTATGAGCAGAATAACTCACTTTCAGGGCTAAACAACCCGAGTTACCTCTGTGGATGTTATGTTGAGTATGGAATTCTATTCGGTAACCAACGTCCATTCTTTATGCATTTCTCGCTTATTTAACTGAAATACGGTTGAATAAAAAGTGAAAATTTACATGGAAGTTTATGAGCGTAGAGGGAATTGTAAGCGAGGTTTGGTAGAACTAGAAACACAAAATAGGGGGAATTCAGGCACAGTCTCATGCTAAAAATAGACATACTAGACTCATAGACAAAGTACCAGCCTAACAGACGTAAAACAAGCG
The DNA here is from genome assembly GCA_031894815.1 of Creontiades dilutus. Taxonomy (NCBI): domain Eukaryota; kingdom Metazoa; phylum Arthropoda; class Insecta; order Hemiptera; family Miridae; genus Creontiades; species Creontiades dilutus. The sequence goes on from JAVIWC010009699.1 coordinate 924,958, forward strand.
ATCGATAGAAAATTGAAGCACAAAGAATGATGATTTTAATTAAAATTTTAAGCTAAAAATGTACGGGATAGACACATATAAACTACCTAACGACTATAAACTAAACTATGGACCATAAATACTGTTGAAGTACATTTTTACGCTGAACATGTACTGTCTAAAAATAGACAGAATCTGTCCATGTAACCGATTTCCAGTTTACTAGACTAGAAGCACGAACAAATGAAAATTAAAGCACAACCGTTCTAAAAATATATAGACATAGATAAATATTTTCAGCCTATAGAAGCACAAAGAAACTATACCGAATTGAAGCACAGTCTTGTGCTAAAAATATAAATGCTAGACACAGAAACAAAAGTACACAAGCAATTTGGGAAAATTGAAGCACAAACTATGATGATGTAAATTAAAATTTTAAGCTAAAAATGTATGGAATATAGACACCTATAAAGTACCTAACGACTATAAACAAGACTATAGATTTTAAACACTAATGACTGGAAATTGAAGCTCATTTTTCATTTAAACATGTACTGACTAGAAACAGTAACAAACTGCATATTTAACCGATTTTCTGTTTACTTACTAAAAGCACGAACAATTCAAAATTAAAGCACAATCTTTTGCTAAAAATATACAGTCAGGATAACGTACGTACCAACTACCTTCTCAGCCTTCTAGAAACACAAAATAGTTATAGGAAATTGAATCTTAATATTGTATATACATACTTGAAATGCAAACAACTAACTGCCAACAGACGTGACACACGCACAGACACACAAACAATGGAAAATTGAAGCACAAACAAACTTTCAAAAATTAAACAGTAATTTTAAGCTAAAAATGTACAGAATAGGTACACATATAAACTAACTATTCATTGGACTATAAGTAAACACTAACGATAGAAAATTTAAGCCCGTTTTCCGCTAAGAATGTACTGACCAGAAACAGTAACAAAGTACGTGTTCAACCTATTTCCTGTTTACTAGAAACACAAACAGTACAAAATTGTAGAACAACGTTACGCTAAAAATATCCTGATAGGGTATAGTACGTGCAAACTACCCATTCAGCCTATAGAAATAAAACAAACTATACGAAATTGATGCATACTCATGTGCTAAAAATATACAGACTTGGAACGCGTACTTTCCTTTACCATACAATTCTCGTAAATATAACTAAAATGTGGCTAAAAAAAAAAAAAAAATCGAACAAAACTAAGAAGCTTATAATACAACAAATTCGTGCTACTGAGAATACAAATTATGATCAAATTTTATGGCTTTATGCCTAAAACTCGATGAAAACTGTAAAAGCCTGGAAAATTCATAAATGTTATTGTAAAGCAATTATCAATAAAAAATTAGTTTCTCATAAAATGCATCATTGCCTTAAAATTGGTCCTCATACCAAGTCACAGAGTTTCAAAGCAGTTGAGCGTAAATGTAAGAGAACATAAATTACAAAAAGTTGCTCATACTTACATGCTGCACGAATGGAAATTTTTCATAAACATCCGATAGAGTAGATAAGAATCGAGTTAGAGTGATTCTACTCCTTAATAAAAGTATCGGGTATAAAAAACTTCTTAGAAAGAAGATACGATCAGCTTCGTTAAAGTTTGGACCGGGAAATGGTTTTTACTTTTCAGTTTTCAGCTGGGGCCCAAAGAAAGGACGAAAAAAGAAAACATTGATTTCCTCGGAAAATTTGTAGGAGACTGAAAGATTTGGAACAGAAAAAAAGAGTTATAAAAAAAGAGAAGACGAATGAACGTCGGGAAAGAATACGGGTCGGAGTGAGATGAAAAATAATTTCGAGTGACTGATCTTCGAGTGGGAGCGAGAAGGTCTTTTGATGCGTCTGCTCTGATGCTGAGTTTATGTCCGGGATTCATTACTTACCCTTTATTGCCTTTCTACAGTCTTTTCCCTTCTCGCAGGCTGACCCTCCCATCTCCGAGGATGCTCGTTCTCTGAGGGCCGCTCTCTGAGGATCTTTCACTTCCCGGACGACGAAACCGGATCCTCACAGGGTCTCCCCGAGGCGGTGGCTCTCGGTCGTCTTTTAATAACGAAGGAGGTCTCTCCTCTGTCGAGGACGTTTATAGAAAAAACATTTGTCTCCCTTTTCGTCCCTCCCCCTTCTCCTCGGCTTTCTCTTTCTCTTTTCCTCTTCCCCTTCATCCCAAGCTGTGAAGCTCCTTATGAAAACAATTTGTCTGAAAAAACAGCTCCTCGAGGCCTCCCTGCTTGGGAAACAAGCCACTGAATCAATGACTCTCACAGAACCCCTTGGAAATGCCCCCAGGAATTGCAATTAAATCGTCCTGATGTTGATTATCAACACTGCTGATTAGTTGATGAACATTTTCATTTATGTTTCCCGAAACCAAACTCAAATGATTACAGAAATTAATGAGAGAGAGAAAGAGGGAGATGAATTAATCAGTTTTACAGACAACAAATTAAAAAAGTAATTGAATAATTTCTTACAAGAGTGGAATGAATTTACGAAAAAAGGTCACTTGAAAATGGGCCAAACAGGTAAGAAAAAACGCTGCAAATTCTTTCACTGGGGTTTATTATTCAATTGGCTTGCGTTCATGATTTTAATTTATACCAAGCTTTGGAGTGTGCGTTTTTCACAGGTGATAGAATGATTATTGAATTTTGGGAGGCACAACAATATGATCAACTGATCAATCCAAATAGGTATTTTGGTCGAGAACAGATTTACGTGCTCTATGCATATCTCCTGAAATTCAATAATCGCTCTATCACCTGTGAAACACGCACACTCCAAAGCTTCGGTATAAATTCAAATCAGTGAACCCAAGCCAATCACTAGGTTACTGATATCAACACAAAAACAATAATAAACCAAAATGACGCGAATGTTGGCACCTTAAATTGGGCCATAGAATGGTTTGCCCTACGGACCTGGGGAAGATCTCATTCGATTCCTCATGGAGGGTTCTTCAAAAAGAGTCAAATTTAGGCCGCCTTGACTTTTTTGAGGTTTTTAGGGATTTTACAAAACTTTGACAACCCTTAAAGGGCACTTTAAATTAAGTGAGAGAGCTGGCTCAAGAATTGGGGCGTTGTTGGACCAATATGGATTTTTCCTGAAAATTTCATCTTTTTTGCTTCAGCCTTTTGGGAGAAATCGTGCGTACGGCGGACGGACGGAAAAATTGTTATTGCAGATTCGGATTCTACTTCCTTTGAAACGCAAACCATGAAATTTTCAGGGAGGGTTAGAATTTTTTTTTCCAGAGCGATTACAATGGTTTATTATTGAATAATAAAACAAAAGACCCCTACTGGTTGTGATGTGATGTGAAATTGTTTTGTGAAAAATCCATGATTTAATATAAATGTACATAATATTCCTAAAAACAAGTTGAAGTGGTCTGCATTAGGAGATTTGAAAATGAATCAGAAATTTCAATATTAGTCTTGTTCTGTACAAGTATCTACAACCTTGAAACCAGACTTCGAAAAAATCCAATCGACAATGATTACGATTTTGATCAATAAATCCATCAACAATCGTGCACACGGTTGAACAAATGAAAAATTTCGAGGGGTAGAGGAGGTAGGGGTTATCTACCCAAGTCCATTTTTTTGTGAAATTGAGTTTAAAGTACCTAACCAACTAGGATGATGCACATTTTCATGTGCTGGAGATACATTTGTCCAATAATGATGATTTACATGGTTTTCAGAGCATGTGTGAATCACCAAGTGCAGAAATAGCTCATTCTTGAGAGGTAAAAATACCCAGGGGTACTTGGGTAGATTTACTTCTAAAGATGGAAAATTTTTGGAAAAAAATTAGTTACTTTTCTTTAGAGGAAGAACTCACCAAGTGCAGTTGTGTAGTTATACTTCTCTAGATTTGCTTCCTCCGTTAACTTTTGATCTTGTACATTGTGGAGAACTTCCACATAAAGATTCTGGAGCATAATTTTTTGGCAAAAAGGCACAGCCATATGGAGGTAGACTCTATGTACAGTGCTATTGAGTCAGCACAAAAACATGTGTCTGTGTATTTAACGAGAGATTGGCTGAATATCTTTCAGCTATCGAGAAGCAGGAGGAATAAGACGAAAAATCCATCCTACGTAGTTCGAGAGCGGAAATACAAAGATTTTGTTGTTTTGAAATCATTGTACCAACAATTGGTAAGCAATACAATACGCAATTTCACACTTGTGGAATTTATTGCCGTGCATTTCCAGATTTTAGTACTTATGACCTGTCCAAGTCCTACTAGACTGAACCAAAGTTCGTAATAAACATACCCAAGTCAAAATTCGTCTGACGCCTTCTGATAAAATTCAAATTCCGTGGATAATTGTTCATATTTTAACCTTGGAAACCACATCACATCCTAACCAAGTGCAAAACCTACAAATATCGATTTTAGCCATTTTTTTGAGGTACTTGTGATTTTACGCAAGCATTTAAAATTCGAATTTCATTTTCCCACACTTTTAACATTCATGACTTGGGTACTTTTACATCTAACCACTCGATTTAATCAAAGTCGCCTTCGTGAATACGATTAAAATATTACTTCGAAAATGGAGCAATTAAGGTAGCAATAGCAATAATATATAGTGATCAGATGTTTTTTTTTTTTTTGTTACTTTTCCAACAGAGTGGAAAGTTATGTCTAGATACGGAAATCCTATCTGATCCGAAGCTTCATAACTCTTGCCATACAGTATGAAAATTCCAGTTGGTGAGGGGCTTCATACCCTTCTCCTATCAGGTTTTGCACTGTAACATTGTCTCTTCGGTAGTCTTTATTCGACGAGTAGCAAGCCGGCGAACTCCCAGACACACCAGTCTGGAGTTTGCTGAGCACTGCATAGATGGTCGCTGAATAGCGCAGAAGTGGCACCCGCTACAGCTAGTCTGTCATCCCACAGGATGCTGCAAGCAGTATCCTTACTGCAGCATCCATATTCCTGTGACAATACTTCATACTACAGAAAACTTCAAGGACTTCCTTCAATTCTTTCGTTGTATTATGTGATGGTAACGTGCAAAAAGAGGACGATCCAACTTTCAATACAATGGTAGACCTACTCCCTCGAAGATGGGCGAAGCCACTTGCACACGGGACTCATAGGATCAGGGCTAAGACACGAGTTACCGATGTAATTTAACAGGGTGAAAAAGGGTGGTATCTTCACGAGTTCCATAGTTGTGGGGAATTGTTACGTGCTCAGGGCTCTTGTATCGTGCCCCTATAAGTGAAAATCCTCATGGACCAAATGGAATCGCACAAGATCGCTCACACACACCAACTCTTCATAAGCTAATTCTTCCTCGTCTAGATCTTTACTACCTTGTGTAAAATACAACTTAAGAAGCTATTATAGAATGACCTTAGTAATATATTAATGTTAAAGAAATTGCAATACCTAATGATATTCATTGTTTTTCAGGAGGGTCGCATACGGGGAATGTGAACGTGGACCCCAAGCTACTTGGTAAGTACGACAACCAAATAATTTACACATTGCTCTGCATGAAATGGGATGCACTGCCCAGTAGATAGGCTAATATTTTTGGTATTTTTACTCGTGTTAACTGCTAAACCGCGTGCATGAGAATATCCGATGTGTAAGAATCAACTATTCTCTCCAGAATGATGGCGTTGACAAATGTTGCAGTTCTGTTAGATTCAATTTATACCAATTTTTCATGCCATTGATTGATTGATAGATTCATTTTCAGTCCAATTTAACTTACCTATAAGTCTCAATCCTAATACAATCCTAATTTTCATAAGGTCTGCTAGATCGCTCAAGTTTGATGATGACCACGTTGTACGGCAGACAAATTGTGCAAATCTACGTAAATATTACACATTACATAAACTGTAAATATTTTGGTTATCTATAACTAGTAAACATTAAAATTGTCCATTTCTTAACACCAATGCTAGTAAATTATTTGGACAAACATTCCATTTTCCTGTACCGGTGTGGAGACGAAAATATAGCAAAGACACTGGAGGGGAATAGTTTCCCTTACTAAAAGCTGAGTCGAAAAGCAGGGAACACACAGAGGAAAGCAAAATTTCAGTCAAGCATCATGATTTTGTTAAACGTTCTTTCTACATTTATCTTAAATTGTGTTGAAATTCCATCAATTTGGAAAAAATATGCTAATGAGGAGTTTATTATAAATTTTAAAGCCAAAAAATGTTTCTTCAAAAATAAAGTGTTCCTCTCGATTTCTAGCTTATTTTGATGTAATTCAAGTACAATTTACCGTGCAATATTCTGCGTACATTTTTAAACGCCCTCATTCTTGTTTGATTAACTGTTTTCCAATAGCATTCTGCTAAAAAATATGAATTCGTCAATTTTTACCTGTATTTTGCCATTTTGATTAATATTTTAGTTTTTTTTTTTGCATTGTTCTAATTTTTCCAATTAGAAAGTGTGTTACTCGGAAAGTGTTGTCCAATGGGTTCATCCTTTTTTCTGCTTGATTTTTTACTGAAAGGAAGACGTTTTTATTTCTATCCTATCGCTAGTCTGGTATGAAATTTACTCGCAGAAAAGCGTTGAAATCCAGGAATAATTTCGGAATGGTTCAAAACTGATTTTGAAATAGGCTTTTTTTAAAATTTGAATTCTTTAAATGTAGAAGCCTTTGAAATAGCTTCATTCTCCAAGAAAATTTGGTTTTATGTTTACGCTTTGGGTCAGCAAGTTCTAGAAAGGAGAATGGAAAACTTCCCATATCTATGGGAGTCTTAAAATTTTTTATAAATAGTTTATAATAAATTTTAAGAATGTGTTTTCTGTCTGTTGTAAGACATGTGGAAAGTTTCCCCTAATTAGTTGTTCCTAAATATAATTACTGATTTTTCTTATTCAAGTCTTAGGGATGTCTTTCTGTGGGTATCCAAGGCCCAGGGAGCGGAAAAAATTATTGGGAGAGCTTCAAAAGTTTTTGAAGATAATCTTGCTTATTTCTTTCAGCTGTGGGGATTCAAAATTGTTTCTTGATCTTGTAGTGATTTTGATCATTGAAAACATCAAAGCTAAATTCAGGAAGTGGTAATGATACGTGGTGCAAGGTTTTGGATTGTAGTTTGGTTTCTGTTCCACTACATATGTCGTACCTGGAATTGAGGGAGCCCGTCGCTTCATCCACCGATCAAATAAACCTCACTACAAACATTGTCGGGACGCCTATTCGATGGTCGTCATGCTCAACCGTGAAATTGTACAGTCACTGACCGCTATTGGCGGGAAGGGGCGGGCTTAAACCCTTGTTTCATTACCTTGGCGGTGAATTATCGGGCTTTAATTGATATAGCCCGGAAGGCCCAGCGGCGACATGTCCCCGACCCCGGGTTCAGTTGAATCTCTCGAGTGCAGAACGATCCTAATTGGATGACGCTTCGATCCGCTCTTTGCGAAACCGAGTTGAAACTGGTGACGCGGAAAGTTCAAAGGCCCGCAATCTCGATTTTGGGGCGACGGATCATTATCCGGAGTGTCGTATTTACGTAGGGGAGGATCTAAAAGTGAGATGAGCAACCGATACCGCGTCAACCCTCGATAAAAGAGTGATACAGAACCTTTCAAACTAATAACATGCAATCTCATCCGTTTCATTCAACATCTATCAGATATAGGATGATATTGAGACTTGATGAAACCGTAGCCCTTAGGTACATCATTAATAAAAACACTGAAACACCTGTAGGCCTGACAATTCCTGGATGTTACAAGTTATTGACAACGCCAACGTTCAATCTCAGTTCATCGAAATTGATAGTGAAATGCATGATGAATGTCATAAAAGACATTGTAATAAGCCCAGATGACGTAGCACCGACACATTATTTCATGATTTGAATTTTTTAACTGCCCATCAATTGTACACATTGAATGTGCTCAAACCAATTCGTAAAAGTAGATATTTTGCTGATGTGAGTAAACGGCAATCAAAATCACGTAGACCGAAGTTGCCGGGAGTTGGAAATGCATTCGCTCAAATGAGGACATATAGTAAATTAAGATTTTGAGAAAATTAAAATCTAATAAAGATAAATACGGAACAGCTTTTCAAAAAAGAAACTGCAAAACTAATATGAGATAATCCGTATGAGTACTATATTATAGAATATACTGTATAATATACAGTATATATTATACGATAATATACTATATTATTTATTAAAATGCTGCAAATCTTTCACTGGGGTTATTATTCAATTGGCTTGCTTTCATGATTTTAATTTCTACTAAGTTTTGGAGTGTTCGTGTTTCACAGGTAATAGAGCGATTTTTTTTTTTTTACTGGTTATCAGAATGCTTTAACCCGTGTATCGGCTACAAAACCTTTTAGGAGTTCACTCCAGTATACACATTACTACATCACTACAACACTACGTCACTAGGTTACTGGTATCAACACAAGAACAATAATAAACCAAAATAACGCGAATGTTGGCACCATAAATCACTCCATATATCGGGAATGGTTTGAACTACGGACCTGGGGAAGGGCTCATTCGATTCCTCATGGAAAGTTCTTCAAAAAAAGTACAAATTTAGGCCGCCTTGACTTTTTTTTTAGGTTTTTGGGGATTTTACAAAACTTTGACAACCCTTAAAGGGCACTTTAAATTAAGCGATAGTGTTGGCTAAAGAATCGGGGCGTTTTCGGACCAATAAGTATTGATTCTTCCTGAAAATTTCAGATTTTTTGCTCCAGAAGTTTGGGAGAAATCGTGCGTACGGCGTACGGCGGACGGACGGAAAAATTGTTATTGCAGATTTGGATTCTACACCTTTTGAAACGTAAACCATGAAATATTCAGGGGGGGTTAGAGTATTTTTTTTTAAGAGCGATTACAATGGTTTATTATTGAATAATAAACCAAAATTAGAAGCAATAACCAACTCCGGGCTGGGCAACAGTGTTACGCTATCCAGCTCGGTCATCGGTTTTTATTCAATTGAAGAATTTAACAAGTAAAATTATGTAAATTAACTATCTATCCATCCATCCATGTTGGAACAGATGGTTAAAGTCTTCACATAAATTCTTACCTACTTGGCATCGGAGTATTCTGTATTTCTAATAACATTTTCCATATCAGCCTGAACGTACGCTTCAAGTCCGATAACACTTTAGTTTATATACGTGGAGTCATTAGCAGAATTTTGGTTTATCAACGTCACAAGATTACAAACATTTGCAATATAAATTACCTTCGCACTAGATCACAGTCTTTCCAGTAACCTGGATAGATTGAAAATCCTGAAGTTGCCATGAAACTCTTTGGAAAACTATTGATGACCAAAAGAACGGTCCACTATTTAACACACGATTAACTGCCAAAGACAAAATGAAGTCAAGAAAAAGCACTTATTGGTTTATTGTTCAAAATCATGATCCTTTAATTTTGAACAAGAAATAATTTTCTAACTCCCTTCAAAATAGGTTGCTTTATGTTTCAAGATGAGTGAAATCCGAATATGGAATACAAATTTTAACAATGTCGCCCGCCAGCTGTCCAGTTTTTCTTTCAAAACTACCTACTCAACGAAAGTTGATGAAACTTGGATCAAAAATCACATTTGCGGTCAAGTTGGGAATGAATTCCTGGCATCATTGTCATAGATTCGGAGTTTGAACGACGGTTCTTGAAGCCACTTCAACATCTCTGGTCGAACAGCTTTTGCGCGTGCATATGAAACAGTAAAATCGTCAAGGAAGGCGCCCGGACCATACGCCTAACAGCCTTCGATTGTGTAGCCTTGATTGAAGGGTCTTAATTGAATTAATGCACTTTACAGTTTGTCGTGAACCTCGTCTGAGTTACTTGACTTGGACAGTTGTCACGGAATCGTTGTACAACTTGATCTATTATTCCATAACGAGTACTAATACAGCATGACTCAGTTAGGCGAAACAAGTTTTTGATGAGTTTGCTGCCACCAGGGTAATACTGAAAAACGATCAACTGTTGATTAGGCAGCACCATCTCCAGAATCCAAATTTTAACTAACTCAATTTGGACGCCAAATGGTTCTTGTCAGTTCAAATATCCAGATACATCTGGAAATCGCAAAATTTGACTATTTCGGTTCAAGAGCAGACAAGTCTTTCACGATCTTCTGGTTTAATCCTGAGTTGAAACGGCAAAGAACTCCAATTAGTAGGAAGGATCGGATCAGGCTTAGTTTCAAATGAAAAAAAATCTCTTTCATCCCTCTTCGGCTCACCGATTATTGATTGCTTTTAAACTGTGATTAAAGGCTCAGAGAACAATCGAGCCTTCCTCGTTGTTAAAGACGACTTGTAGAGTTTCATTCAAAAGGCTGTTGACTAATTTGACCTGCTTCACTAATGAATCAACTTTTGTCTCGAGCAATTGGAAACGAGTCTGAGTTCTTATCCGATTCGTCCATTTTGTTGGATGATTGTCGACGTTGGAGGATTTACGACCTTCGACTTGCTTGATTGCTCCCAGCGGCAGTTCCATAAATTGTCGTTAGCGAATGTTTGAATTGCGAATTATCTTAACTTTCCCGTTACGTTCAGCGGCTATACAAGATAACATGTGTTATCTGTTGGGAATCGAGTTTACCCACTCGTTGAATTTTCAATTTTCAATTTAAGATCACATAATATGTGATCATACATATTATGTAAGCTTCACGTTAGTGACTCCGTTGACCAGGGTGACAATGTGCGGATATTCGAGGATTCAGTACAATTTGGCTAAAAATATAAGTTTAACAATTTTCAGCTTTTGACATTTCATGTCTTTGCTATGGCACACAACCAAATTGTCGTTATGTCACGTTACGTTACGTAACGAAATATGCTCAATGATTATTATGATTCGTAGAAGTGAGGTAGGTAGGTACCTATATGATTATAGCTGAAATTTGGCTATATGATTATTATGATTTGGCTGGTAGCCTCCTTAGGACGTGAACAATAAGGTGCAGAGGGTTTTGATCAACTGAGTGGCCCAACGCCAATCTCGTTTTAAAGTTTTTTTTTTTTTTTGGTTATCTTTTTCGTAGCCATTGTGGAACACCGAAATCTTGAAGTATATGGAAGTATTCACTCATGCATCCAAATTTGAAAACAGTTGAGTGTTACCAAGGTAATCAATGCTACCCAAGCATCAACATATGAAAATAGTTGATTGTTGTCTACGCAATCAATGGTTAGTGGGGTTAATGTACTGTCATGTAGAACAAATAACATATAACATACCGTTCTTTTACTACCCACGACGATATATGTATGGATGTAAATAATAAATAAAAATATGAGTTTAATTTTTGTTTTCTTTATATTGAAAAAAATGTAATTCACAGAGGAAGACAAGATTGCTAGAAGATGGAAGGGAAGAAGGAGGGAGGGGAAAGACATGAAATGTCCTAATGCGTTGCAGACTTGTATGCAAGAATTTTTTATTTTATGTTCCATCCCTCCAGTTTGGTAATTTCTTGCTAATTTTTTGGTGAAGTTCTGAAAGTTTACCTCTTTAATAAAGTTCTCATAAATTGTTCTCCAACAAACTCATCGTTTCGTTTAAGACGCTTAATTTTTTGGTTCAAGAACTACGTATGTTTTCATCTCAATCCTGTCGATAGTTATCGTCCCATCAGCAAAAAGACCCCAGACTTTTTATTTTTTAAATTAATAAAATTCAATTTTGATAACCAAATTATTTATTGATAAAAATCAGGACCTGTCAGTAGGTCACTCAGTACAAAATGAATATATACTATTTCCAATTGAGAAGTTCATTTTGGTCGAATGAGACAAAAAACGTCTGCCAAGTGGGTGTGGCACATAACTTCCTCGTATCCATAACATGACTACATCAATGATCATTGAAAATTATTATTGACTTAAGAACTTCGTTCAATTAGGCGAAGTAAATATTGAATTAGTCCAAATTTATTGTTATGCAGGAGCATAACTTGAGAAAATAAAGGTAGCCATGTTAAACTATTGAACAAACTATAAAATATACCTAATAATAAAAATTGACATTGACGCTGAATGGATAGATGACTGAAGTGATAAATAATTATTATGGCATTCCTAAAAATAAAATATAAGCATCGTTCAATGACGGATCAAATAATGTTGGGTTGACTTCAGCGTCGTTGCAAAGTACCAACTGCCGTCATTCCTTTCGCACATGGCTGTATATATCTTGCGATGCGCATGAAAGAAAATTGATCCGGAGTTATGGGGGTCATGAAACTTATAGGGGACCATCTACACATCAAACCGAACAATCCCTGGAAATTTCATCAAAATCGGACTATAACTCCCGGAGTTATGCGCGTAACAAGGATTTCACATCATGAAACCTATAGGGGAACATCTACACCCCAACCCGCACAATCCCTGAAAATTTCATCAAAATCGGACTATAACTTCTTGCAGTTTTGCCCGTAACAAGGATTTGCTGACAGACACACACACAGACAGACACGGAACCAAAATGGTTCAGAAAGGTCTAAAACGCAAAATGCGAGTGGAATTTTTGAGTCTGGGGAAAAAAGTTTTCACATTCTGAAAGTGAAAACAATGCTTCCGCTACCCTAGTAGACTCGGAAGCAATTCGAAAAACTATTGCAGCCCGAAAACGTATCTTACGCCAATACTGTTTTTGAAAGTGTGTTTTCTAAATTTAAATTTAAAAAAGTGGTCAAGAACTAATTAAAGCTTGACTTAATTTCGGATGAGTTCGAAAAAATGTGGATAAAAATAGTACATTTTGGAACGAAATTTTGAATTCTCATTCTGTAGTTGGTCTTGAAAACTTCCTTAGTCTCCGTTGCTACTTACCTCGGCAATATTGAGAAAAACACTTCCTTGTAATTTTGGGAAAATGATTTCCTACTGCACTTGATATAATATATTTTATTTAACAATTTGTTGCGGGTGGTTTTTGAATACCGCGTGCTGGTGAAGGGACGCCCGCAACTACAATCCCAAAAGGAATAATAAAGGAGGTTTTAAAAATATTATTGTATAAATCAATTCAAAATATACAAAATATTAAGGGGAAGAAACCAAGGAATGAATGGTAATTTAAATAAAGAAATGAAAAAGAAAGGTTAAAAGGAAGGCTCCCGAATGGGCACTCAATTACCCCAGGTTTTCCATATTCGAAAACAAATTCATAATTCCCTAAAGCACAGGGAATCCAAATTGCACCGTTAAAGCTTTCCGAGAGACGGATAAAATGGCAAATCCTGGCCCCCGAGGGTGAGAGAACCACCTACCCGTGTTTGATCGATTCAGCTCATTGTGACTACGTCACAATTTCCAGGGGATAATACCTCAAGATATGGTAGTTCCGTAGGCACAAAACAGACAAATTTTCAATATATTTTGAGGTTCAGGATGATTTCACCAGGTTTGTCAACATGCCTCCCAGTGAAAATCGTTCTAACAAACTAAAAGCTTTAAAGAAAAAACCATGAAAACTTCAAAAAAAAGCTTGAAAAGTTGAAGAATCCAATAAAATATGAGCCCATAGGGGATGCTGAATACGTCATAGAATTTATAACTTTCTGATATTAGTGATTAAATTTTGGCAGCATACGCACCATTCTCCAACCTTTCGTGAAAGAAGACCTTTGAAGCCATGTACGAATCGTTTTGGAGATTGGCGATTTGGTAATTGTTACCTTTAGGTTTGATTGAATGTAATATTACAACACTTATGGTGCGTAATGAAATCACTCCACTGTTAGATATGATCTCGATGAGACGAGGATGAAGATGGATATGTGGTGTTGATGACCCAACAGCGGGAAGCAGAAAATGGATGTATGAGATACTTGTGCGTTGCTGAATACAGAATGTAATATACCGTACCAATCAATCGTATTTGAATATCGGTAGTCAGAGAGAATGGCACAACGGCCATTGACTGTGGGCGAATATAGGATGCTTTTGAGGTGGTGTAAATTAGTACTATGATTATCATGGCAGAAAGCGATCCGTTGTAACAATGTACGGAGCTTCGTGGGCAATATCTTCCAATCCCTGTACTACTATTGCCTACCTGCCCATCACAATGGATCATTCAAGTTTGGCAAGTGATTTGACACTGAGTCATGTGATCGTCTTTATTTGTTAAACCACCGTTCAATACGCCATTCTAAATAACAATTGTTTGATAAACACGAATCACGGACGTATGGTGATAGAACTGTTTGCTCGAAACAACGAAACATGAATAACAACTCTTGGTTGGGCATATTTATTTTCTCTCTCCTCAGAAACTTCTTCACAGATCGCTATGCGTGTTGGCGCTAACTGGCAATATAGTTACAGAAATGGTTGTAGGCTATATGAAAGTCCTCTAGATTTACTCGTTCTTCGTAAATTAGGATTTCTATCGAATCCCAAAATTGGAAACAATTTTGTAATTAAGGAAGACAGCCATATTGTCATACCTAACCTCCGTTATTACTATTAAAAAAATATGTTTTCAGTACTATCTGTGGATGGCTATTGGAAATTGATTAAAGACAGAAGAAGATTATACAATGTCTATTGTTTGTCACTCAATGAAGAAGTTTAGAGAGCGATGTTATCTCATATTCACCCTAGGAAGCTGAAATTTGATGAGGTGCCCTGACCTTTGTGATATTAGAAGAAGACTGAAATAACGGGCCACATTATGAACAGCTGAGAGAACTAATCCTAATCCTAAAACTAAAGAGAGCAAAAATCCTTCATAGTCACAATAGGAAGTTGGAATTCAACAGCGAGAATCTCAGCGATGTTAGAAGAAGAAAGGAAAAACAGGCTTATTAGCTGTGCTTATTAGAGTGTCGTGAACAGAAGATTGGCTGTGTGTCTGTACTCAAGGCATATTTTGGAGGTTGGGTCTCTCAAAGTAATTCCTAGCCTTGAAACTAAAACTAAATTTCTTCCACTTAGCGGAAAATTATTACCGCCAAAACACACCAAGATTGCTAATGATAGAGTTACCAATCCAAGTGCCTTTTAATCCAAGAAAAACTAAAATGAGATTTATGGCATCTTGTGAGGAACTTGTCCCCTAAAACCCACCAGAAAGGATCAACTCCATTTTGAAAATAATGGTCTTTGGTAGAAACATTTTGGAAATACACTGCTTCATTCTATTTCTGATGCACAATTTCCATACTAAGAGTGGAATACGAAGAAAACCGCTCAAGTCTCACCAGTTCAAAAACAAGATCTCACCAGATCTCCTTTGGACAAATCCAAGTTTTTTTTTTTTTTTTTTTTGGCTTTTTGTGTGGATTTTTCTCAAAGACTACTAACAGTCAAAAGCACACGAAGATCGCTATTATGAAATCACGAAATAATCAAAACGAGCATTATGGCATTTTTGTGTAGAAATAGATCCCTAAAACCCCTAGAAACTATTATGTATTCAGTACTCCGTTATGAACATAATGGTCTTTGGTAGGAACATTTTGGAAATAAACTGCTCCTATATATTTCTTATGCACAATTCTCGTACCAAGAATGTAATACCAAGAGAATCGACAAAAGTCTCAATAGATTCAAGTCAAGATCTCAGTAGATCTCATTTGTACAAATCCAAGCAATTGTGTTGATCTGACTGCAATGTGATCAAGGAGATACATAAAAGACAGCTTACTGTCAGAAACACACCAAGATCGCGAATCATAGAGAGACGATCCCTCCAAGGATTAATCAAGACTACCATTATGGCATTTTTGTGAAGAACTATCCCCCTTAAAACCTCCAAAAGAGTATCAACTCTATTTTGAAAATAACGTTCATCAGTACTAACGTTTTGGAGATAAACTAATCGATTCTGTCACTCATGTACATACAAGTCATTTGTTAGAAGTTATTCACCGCAGAATGGAATACCAAGTGATTCGCTAAATGTCCGAATACATCCAAGACAAGATTTCAGCAGATCTCATTTTTGTACCTTAACCAAATGAATTCAAAAAACACATCAAGTAGTAACTCTCCAAGGAACTACGCATTAATTTTTGTGTTGCAGCCCCCTTTAACATCAAGGTCGGTAGTTTCAAGAGGTTTCTCCAGATCTCATTCGCACAAATCCGATAATTTTTCGCGGCGTTCGATGCAATGTGATCAAGTGATTCTCAAAGACAGCTCACTGTCAAAAACACACCGAAATCGTGAAAAGTAGAGGGACGAGGTACACTCCCCAAGGAGTACTCAAAATGAACATCATGGCATTTTCGTGATGAACCTGCCTCATAAAACCCACATGAAAGTACCAACTCCCATGAGTTAGTGACCGCAGAATAGAATACCAAGTAAATTTCCAAATGTTTAAACAGATTCAAGTTAAGATCGCAGCACATATCATTTTCATAAACCCAAGCAATTTCGTAGCTCTTACTGCGATGTGATCAAGGTAATTCCCAAATGACAGCTGTCAAAAACACACCAAGATCGCGAATTATAGAGAGACGAGGTGAGACCTTTCCCTTCAAGGGAATCAAATTAATCAAAACCAGCAAATGTCGAGTGTCCACACTTTCCATCCAAGGAATAATCGAAATGAACATTATGGCATTTTGTGATGAACTAGCCTCATAAAACTCCCGTGAAAGTACCAACTCCATTTTAAAAATAATGGTCTTCAGTGGGAACGTTTTGGAAATAAACTCTTTGATTCTATTACTTATCCACAATTCCAGTGGCAAGAGTTAGTAACCGCAGAATAGAATACCAAGTGAATCGTCAAAAGTCCCAACGGATCCTACATCCGTCTAGCAACGGGGGAACAGGCGGAACCCTGTTCAGCACCAGTAAAATGAAATTATCCCCTCAAAACGAAGTTCGTTATCATTTGGACAAGACTCGCAAAACGTTGTGATGGCGGTATGATGATGAGGGGAGGTTGTGCGCGGAAGCGAAAAGCGCCGCGGGCTGACGCGCCGAGTGAAGAAGACGGGAGGAAAGACCCCGAAACTTGGTTTTAAAGAGCAACTTCGAACCCGCTTCCCATTTCCCTCCTGATTAACTTTCGTTGAATGATGATTAAGTTGCTACCTTCAACCTCCGGTTAAAGTTTATCTCGGGTTGAGGCCGCCGTCCTCCACATGATATTTCCTCGAGGCGAGCGAGCCGGGTGGGAAGTTTTCACTTCGCGTAAAATTACGGCGAAGACGGGGGAGAAGGAGCTCGCGCCCTCCGGCGGGTTTGAGTTCACCGTCACGACCGAGTTCAGAGGTTGTGCACAAACTGGTCGCCATATAACCGAGATCACAAATGGGCATTAAACGGTGAATCATGGATTATCCAGGTAAACCCGGTTTCAATGGCCGTGTCAATGCCTGCGAAACGTTCATCAAACTTTGGAAGTCCACATTACAACTCGTTTCCAACAAAATTGCCTTCTTACGTTCCTCTGAAGCAAGGATTCCTGTATAGACATCCACTGGAATAGATTGAGGAGGCTGTGGAACATGAATCTTGTTCCCCCTGGGATTTTGAAGGGAGTATCCCAGCACACCGTGCATACGTCCTCCCTACCGCCTTGGGAGCGAAGAGGTAAATCCCTGGTGAAGTATGGTAGGAGACTGTTACACCCACAGTCAAAGGCTCCGCACCTGACGACGCAGGTACCTGTTTGCACTAGGCGCCACAGTTAAAGCTGGGGGTTCCAGCTCGCCCTGCCAACTGAGCAGGTTGGTACCCGTATTATCGGCAAGACACATAACTCACATGCCGGTACTGATCTGGTACTTCAGCTTTCAATCTTGGTCTGCCAGCCTGGGTGATAAACGACTGCCACCACGAACCCAATCTCCACTGGGGGGACAAACTGTTGGTGTTGTGACTTGCGTCGGTGCATAGGTGGCCTGCGGCTTCCCATGCTCGTGGTACCATTTTATGGGAGTGGCACGAAAGTGGTAAAATGGTCGCTAGCACCGACATAATTATGTCAAAAGCTTTACTCTCTGCACAGCTTTCCATATTGACAGGCTGTGGGACAATTCGAACAGGAGGAAAAAAGCTGAATGCAAATCCGTAACACCGCATTCGTGGAAAAACGATAGGCGTATATTTGAGTGCATCACCATATTAGCGAAACCATAAATGGGAATTAAAATCTGAATGGTACGATATCATGGTAAACTGTTTCAATGGTCATGAACCTTCTACGCAGGGTACACCGACAAGTTCATCAAACTTTGAATGTCACTTCAGAATTCGTTTCCAAACCAAAGTGCCTATTAGTTATTAGTTTGTTGGACAATCCTCTGAAGCAAGGATTCGTCATTAGAGGAGCGGACATTGGAATTGATCCAGGAGGATGTGACACAACCTAAACATGAGGATTTCATCAAATTTCATTAATTTCATGTCGTCCATGTATTGAACAACTTCTGCAAGTTTTGCTTCCACAACTGTTCACATCTGACTTTAGTCATTGAATGAATGAATGAATGAATTTAGTTATTAGTATAAACCGATTCGGCATTACAAGGG
Organism: Creontiades dilutus; assembly: GCA_031894815.1. Taxonomy (NCBI): domain Eukaryota; kingdom Metazoa; phylum Arthropoda; class Insecta; order Hemiptera; family Miridae; genus Creontiades; species Creontiades dilutus. Next base: position 943,521 of record JAVIWC010009699.1, read on the forward strand.
TTGGTATATACTTTTTACTAATTATTACATTTCATTACAAAATTAAAATAACATTTTCAAAATAATTACTTTCTTCAGGTTTTAAATGGATTTTCCTTTTTTCGAGTCACTGTGTTTCACTTCTTCCTTGACCAAACTCCCCGTTTATAGAACATGTACAGAAACGTAGTCTACAGATAAAACAGTTCCAGTAGGTGTCCATGGACCCCATCCGTCTGTTAAGATGAACTGGCGCATTCGAATAATGGTCTGGACGAAGGCGTTGATACTTTTGAAGTCGCTTTCCTCTCTGATGACCTCAACGAATCGATCCTCATTCATAGTGGCAAGACCAAACCATTTTACTCTCTCCGCTCTGAGAAACCTGCACGAGCAGATCAAGTGATGGACTGTATCCCTGTCGTCAGCATCAAAAATTTGACAGGATACATCTCAGTCAAATTTTGTCTTTACTCCTGTCAAATAGAGAGAGGACTTTTTCTTTCCCGCCATTCTAATTCGAGCCAGTCAACTAGTCGAGCTAGATCACCAAAATATCAAGTATTTCAATACAAATATGAAAACCAATCTCTAAAAAAATTGGGCTCATTCGTCATCACTAGACTTTTCTGGTTTAAATTGCATGACATACTTGATCGATAGTTTATCAGATTATGCCATTTTACCATATCAGTACGTCGAGCTGCTCGGTTCTTATCTTTCAGAGAGGTATTTCCGTATCAAACAGGATGATGCTTACTCTAAGCTCATGAAAATAAACGCAGGTGTACCACAAGGTAGTGTATTAGGCCCACTCCTATACCTCCTGTACACATGCGATTTACCAGAGTTCCCAGGAAACGTCACAGCTACGTTTGCTGACGACACTGCAATCCTGGCAGTTGGAGACAGCAATGATGAATCGATCAGCAAACTCAACAAATCTATCTCCAAAATCAGTCATTGGACGTCCACATGGAGGATAAGGTTAAATGAGGCAAAGTCGGTGCATGTTGATTTCACCAACCAGAAAATCAACTACATCCCACTTTACCTCAACAACGTGGCAATTCCCTACGCGAATAAAGCCAAATACCTGGGCATGACGCTTGGCGCCAAGCTCAGGTGGAAAGAACATGTGAAAAAGAAGAAGGCCGAACTGGTGATAAAACTTAGAAAAATGTACTGGCTTATTGGCAGGCAATCCTCCATGACCATTGGTAACAAGCTGCTTCTGTACAATCAAGTGCTTAAGCCAGTTTGGACGTATGGAGCACAGTTGTGGGGCTGTCAGCTCCAACCAATAGACTGATTATCCAGCGTTTTCAGAATACCGTACTACGATGCATCACTGATGCACCTTGGTACTTTAGAAATGATGCTCTTCACCGCGAACTGGAAGTGGACAGCATAGACGAAATAATCAAACAGAGGGCTACCGCTCATCTAGCCAGACTACGAGGTCATGTCAACGAAGAAGCTGTGAAGCTACTTGATGTGCAAGACCTAACTAGGCGCCTTAAGCGCACAAAACCACATGAACTTGTGTAGGAAGTGAATGTGCTGAACCTCAGAAGGACATGGACTGGAGTAATGGATCTTGAGTCCCAATAATTATGTAGAGAATTTAAGTCAGAATAATATTGTTAATAAGTTATTACTTGGTGCAATAAAAAATTATAGAAAAAAAAAAGAAAAGATTATGCCATTGCTTTAAAATCATAAATCTTCTCACCCTTTTCGTATAGGAATGTTATCATCGGAAACTCCTAGAGTGAGTTTTTCCGTTTTTGCTCGAAAAAAGTTGTATATTGTCTGACCTGTAACAGCTATGTTGTGTGTCTCAAATTACGGTGAAAAGTGTCACATTATTATCTACCACATCAATGAGAATCACAATGCTAATACATTATAGTAGCAGATTTCGAAAAAAAAAAACGGTTTAATTGAAGAATATATCGCACGACTTTTGCTTTCTCCCACGGTTTGCAACTTATCAAACCCGATACTAGGTCGGGCTCTATCCTCACTATGATATGGACTGGAGAAACTCAAAAAAGCTGCACTGAATCGGTAAAGTTGGTGTCGCAAATCGTCACGCCCTTGGGCATTACAAAGTCGTTACCCCTTACCCTGACTTTCTCCTCTAGTTCTAATCCTCCCATCGTTTAACAAAAGTAAGTATCTGCACCTCCAGTATCATCGTCCTCATGTTGAATATTTTATAATATTAAGTTATTGACCTCCAGAACTTCCCTAAAGATTCGGGCGGTCGTCAGAACCGATTTACTTTGTGAGGATGTTGCGTTAACATGATCCATTCTTCATACTTCTGAAACGTTTTTTTTTCCTTCACTGTAGATAATGGAAAGTAAACTTTTCCGCTAAGTGCTATATAGTGCTTTCCTATCGAGTGAAACAGTTAGAATGTGTACAATACACTCCTATGCAAGGTAGTTAGCTGTCTAAAAGGCCTGGCGACACACTTGAGGATCAGTTGCCGACCACTGGTAACTCACAGACGATAACTGGAGATCGACTGGGTTGAAGCTTTTCATTTCCCCCATATTGCTTCCGAGTCTGCAAGCAGCGGAAACCTTGTATTCACTTTCGGGAGCCAAAAAATTGTTGTTGCCCAAATTCAAAATTTCCACTCGCTTTTCGCGTTTCATAGCATGCTGAACAAATTTGGTTCCGTGTCTGTCGAACTATCTGTCTATCCGCATTTCCTTGTTAACAGCCATAACTTCCACAATATTGAATAAATTCAGCTCATATTTTGAGGGACTATGCGAATACGACCTCTTCAGATCCCATGATACTTTCATCTCAATACACAGCCGTAAGCTCTGCGTATGCGCTAACGTGAAATTCTTGAAACACGTATAACTTTCACAATTTTGATTCAATTTAGCTCATATAATAAAGGATTATACGCACAACGACGCCTCAAGGTCTCATATGAAGGTTTGACCAATTACCTCAACATTTTTCATCTGAAGATTCCTTCATTTTCTATTTTATACCGGTGTCATCCTGATTGTAACGAGGAACCTACTGTGCCATCTCCTTGGCAGTGTATTTTTCAGTTGAGAACTGTTCTCTTACCTACAATTCACAAAAGTAAAAGAAACTGCTCGAGTATGATTTCGTGTTCCCCCATAGCTTTCATTTAAATGTTATTTCACCCCCGCCCCGACTTACAATTAAAAAAAATACACGTCAAAATACCCGAAAATACACGTTTTTTTGCGTAAAATCTCAATTTCCTCAAAAAAGTTACTTGTAAAACCTAAAAATTAAATATACCATTGAAAAGCTGATAGTTTTGCGCATTTTTTAAGCTTACAGCCTGAAACGTATCATCAAAATTAAGGGGGACTAATGAGCCATTAAAAAAAGGAGTTTTTTCAAAATTTGACAAAATTTTTAATTATTTATTTACTTTTCAGGCTAATTTTAACCCTTTACTTCCCTTTAAAAAAGTATTATTAAAGACTGAGACGATAGATAATGTTATGCTCTTTCCAACGGCATACTTAGATTTGCAAATACTTTGAAAACGCCGGAGTTAAGGCTGTTTTTGTGACGTAAGTTCGAAAACACGAAAAAAATCTTAAAAGTGAAATAACTCAAAAACGAAGCCTCTAGAAAAAAATCTCTACGAGACACTTTTTGTTGGAAACTAGTTGTAGAATACGTGTGCGAAGATTTTCGGATCATACGCTGTACACCCTGTATATACTTGTATTTGGACATTATTCTTGTTATCCGTACTGAATGTAAATTGGGCTTGCCCGTGTGATTATAAATAAATAAATAAACATATTTCAGAAGAAAAATATTGAATGGTGGATGTAACCGTGCTAAATCGAGTATCTTCTCTATTTTCAACTAATTCTGTTGATTTTTTTAAATTTTTTGTTCGACCAAAATTTCAGTACAGTTGTGCAACAAACCTCGGAAATTTAGAATTTCCTGTTGGCAGGACCGATGGAGGTGATGAAAGACAATCATCCATGCGCTGTACCCTGTTGATTTTTTGACCTTTTTAAAACGAACACAGATAGATAGATAGATAGATACATTTTTTTATAACTCACTACATGACCGTTACAATGCTACAGATCATAATATGATGACATATTATGTTGCATTTCAAAATTCACACTGGTTTCGATATTTCCTTTGAATGGGAATACTAAAGGCAAATTTAATTGCTCATCTGCCTACCAGACTGTTGCAGCTATTATATCTGGTATAAAAACTACAATGTCGCAATGTCGACCTTTAATTTCACGCATTTCATTGATAACACAATTTCCGACGTCAATCCAAGCAATTTTGTCTGCTAAGGTTATTTTCAATCAAACTGAACCCCTACAACGGAAATAATATGCATTGGATTATAAATTCAGCATACAGGAACAATTCAAGATCAGAATAAAACCGTGATAGAGAAAAATCCAGGACCTCTTACACGGCCTACCTACTGATTCATGAAATGCGATTGGCCACTTTTCCAAGAATTGTTTTGGTAAAATTATGAAACTGTGTACGAGTATCTGCTCAACGTCTTTTACGATGTTCAGTTCCCTGTTTAATATCATGTCGTTGCAATTAGTGAGAAATGAAATCCGTTAATTCGTTTGGATAGCTTTTGAAAAACTCAAGAATTTATTAAATTCAGAATTTGCACGTACAATAAGAGTTATTTTATTAAATGACTAATGATTTCGAATTTTCTCATGTTTTTCAACCGAAATTGTCAAAGAACAATGCAACCAGCGACCAAATTTAGGTAGTCAAGAGATTGTTGGTACCACGCTCAGTGTTTATTTCAAGAATATAAAGCGAGTAGACATATAGTAAAGATTTATTTTACTCAACTTTTTACAAAAATTTGGAGCAGATAGATCCATTTTCTTTCAAAGCCTTCTTGAGTGCGGTGTCTACAGCAGATTGAACTTGCTTCTTGATGTTTTCCTTCAAGAATTTCACGAGTACAGCGCTGAATTTCTCTAGAACCCATTCGCTCTTGTGTCCCATGTTGGTGAAATCAACTGACACTCCTCCGAACTCGGTAACGTCGACCTTAGCGACGTTGAGGGCGCAGGTTAAACCGGGTTTGAGGATCAGGTGAATGACAAAAGTGTCGTTGGAGATGTGGATTTTGACACCTCCTCCGGCCTTCAGCTTCCAGGAGCTCACGGTGAAATTTTCGTATCCAGTGTCGATATCGTTGAGCTTGACACCGATGTCGATCAGGATTGAAGTTCCGTTCATGGTGACGTTCGCTTTACCTACTTGGGTCAAGGATGAGATGTCTCTGAAAAATCCTCCGGTGGCGTTGAAATGGAGGGGTCCCTTACTCAGAATAATGTCAGGAATGTGCAAGTTTTTGTTGCCGGTGGCTGAAACCAAGGCCCGGACTTGAGCCAAGAAAACGGAAACCCCGGTGTTCACTGCTCCAGTAGACACCGTCTTGGCTGCTGTTTCAACTGTGTTCTTGGCGACATTCGTGACGGATGTAGCAGTATTCTTGACGGTGTTCGTAGCAACGGTTGCGGTGCTCTTGACAGTGTTCGTGGCAATGGTTGCGGTGTTCTTGACAGTGCTCGTGGCAGCATTTGCAGTATCCAAAACTGTGGACTGCAACTTGCTCAAGAACCCAGCTGAAGTCGTCCCCAGACAAACAGCGACCACAAACAGACAGAGGAATTTCATGATGGAACGTTATTGAGGTCGTTTCAGAAATAATCCACCTTTTTATAATGCATCGGTTGATTCAGGTGTTCTACCAAATTATCATAATGTATATAGATTTGAATGTTTTGAATAGAACGTCGACCAGACGTCATCTTGAGCTGTATTGACTCAAGCTACTGAAAAGCATAAGACTTGGAAACCATTCTCAGCGTTTAAAAGTATACAATCGTGATTATTCCAAGCAGATATTGACCTATCAAATGTTGAAATCAATACAAATGTAAATTTTGTTTGCCTACGTCTCATTCTTCGCAGTGTAACCTAACATATTAACACAACAAGCCAGCTGAAGATTTTTTTTCCAGTTTTATAAATGATACGAAATTGAAAAAGCCTTGCGTCGTTTGTTTTTGTTTACAATAACTTGAAGAAGGGCAATATTGAATGCGTCACATCCAAACAATCCCATCACAATGCGCATTCTTTGCGTCATGCCGTCTCCATGCGTCATAGTTCGGTTGTCGGAACATGAAGTGAACTTCTTGAATGGTGTGTTGTTAAGAACAGCTGTGACCTGAAGCTTTTCTTCTTCCAAGTATCCTTTGGTTGTCCCAGGATAGTAGCAACTACTCATTGAAGGGGTAACTACTCGATTTTCTCACCATCTTAAACTAATCACTAAACTAAATCAATCGTGATGAACAAGAGAAACCAAATTTTAATGCTCGTAAACTCTCATGTGAAAGGGTGCTTGAATTTCAGTTCTCTCGACCAATGGGAGTCAAGCTCCCTTTCTAACGATAGTATACAACCCACATCCTTTCCGCTGTACTTTCATTCACTGTTTTGTTGCTGATGATGACATTAAGGCCGAAACCGATATAAAATTATAACCTTTTATTTCTGTTGAAAATGACAACGTTTAACACACATCCGTTTTCTTCAATATCTTGTAATAGATGCCATTCATTTGATTTTTCCTCACTTTTCATGTTTTCGTTTCATTTGAATTTTCGCCTCACGCCAAAACATGCATATATTTCAAGGAAAATACTTCTCGTACAGCTTATCAAAATTTGTTAGTTTTTTGGACAATAATTATTATATTTGACACCTCAAAGTGTCATTTCACCGAATTCCCGTAGAAAGGCACTGCAAATTTTAAACGTTTACCAAATTTTTCATTTGTATATCATTTGAGATTATAACTCTCCTCAGGGTTGTAAAAAACATTACAAGAATTCAAGCATTCTAAAAGTAATAAGAATGAACATCAATTTTTCAACTAATTTAAAAAAATATATATCACTCCAAAAAGTTTATTTGCTGTGAATTAGAAAGTTTCAACAGTTTTGGTTGGGTAACAAAATATCTTGAGTACTCTGAACAAGTTTTTAGTTTATAAAATTGATAGTTAAGCAATCATTACATAAAAATGATCAAATTTTAACAACCAAAAATTTGTTTGATTAAAATTAGTAAATTATTTATTTGATTTTGCTTCCAAGTTCTTTTTTGACTATCGAAAGCTTTGTTCTGACAGACGGGGAATGATTATGAATTTATATCTACAGTTTTCATCCGTTGTTCTTGAAACTTTCAGGGAATGTGGGGGTTAGGCTCTTAGAAACGATTCGTCACCTTGCAAGCTTGAACTTGATCCCCAATCTTTCTAAAACCGCTGCAACCTTCCTCATTGTCCGATCTTGCTCATATTTGGGTATTAGACGGTTCAACTATGTCATGTGAGCCGGAGAGCTTCAATGCACTCGTAAATCTTTGCAACAAGGGTGATATCACCATCTTCCAAGATTAGGAAAATTGAGAGATTATTTACAAGATTTCGATGATTTATACTTTCATGCTAAGTATAGAAGAAAGCTTTACTGAACAAACAAGGCAGGAAAAAATATATGCAAAACAGATTCGTCTAAAGTTTCCACAGCTTTCAGTTTTCATAGCGCAATGTAATGAATCAGCAAGGAGTCTTGCAATAGTCGGCTAGGAGTTAACCATTAATATTTTAAATGGAAAAATATTTCTTTCATTATATTCATTGATTTGATTTAATTTTTGCAAGATTATTATTTATGGAGCAAATCTGTTCTCCACCAAAATACCTATTTTAATGAACAAACAAGCTTCAGGAATCCCCCACAATAAAAACATCTATAATTTTCAATGCCTACGGCAAAACAAGATGTAGCCAAAGGCAGTCAATGGGAACCGATTTACCTATGCATATCTCCTGAAAGCTTTTCAATCCGAAGCTTAGTAAGATTCAAATCATGAACGCAAGCCAATTGATTATTGCATAATAAACCCCAGTAATAATATTGAATAATAAACCCCAGTATTAATATTGAATAATTGTATGTGCTACTAACTACACTACAATTATTCACATCGGCTATCACTCCAGTATCCACATTTACTACAACTCGACGCTATCGGCCGGACATCACTAGGTTACAAACAAACAATAATAAACGAAAAAACGCGAATGTTGGCACCATAAATCAATTTGGTTTGCACGGACGTGGGGAAGGGCCACATTCCTAATGGTATGTTCTTCATAGGAAAATTTTAGGCCAGACTAGTTTTGAGGTTTTCAATAGTCAAAATTACAGCCCTTAAACTTTTTAAATTTTTAAATGGGTCAAATGATAATTCGCTGAAAATCAGATTTTTTGCTCCACGGAACATTTAATTTTTCTTTTGAAACGGTATTCATTCTAAAATTGCAATGGTTTATTATGGAATAAACCAAAAGTATTTTCTACTAACTTTGATTGTCAATTTTACCTCATCATTCTTCTTTCCACTAAGTTAGTCGCATCACCTACTCAATTCTGATAAACTGTTTGCCCTGATCAGTTTCTTTAAGCCTCATCGAAAATCTTCCAATTTCCTTCATTTCTATTGTTACAAAATTTGAAAATTTAAACATACCAGACATTTTCATACTAATGCATTTCAGGACTAACACTAGGTTTTAATACAACACAGTGCACCTCCTTGAGCTTTACCACATTCATCTACCTTAACTGGCAAAATCCATTAAACATCATATTCAGGAATATATTTCGAAAAACACATTTGTGTTGATATACGAGGAAACCATTTACCGAACCCCATCTTTGCAGACGTACTTCTTTTTTTCTTTTCGTTATTTATTATTATTATTTTGCCTTAGACAATATCTACTTCTAACAAAATGTGATATGAGTAGATTTCGATGATTTTGTGGATTGCTTGATTGATTCCCATTTCTTTGCGAAAGAACCTGACATTAGGTAAATCCCTTTATTTTTAGTTTTGGTTTATTATTCAATAATAAACCATTGTAATCGCTCTGAAAAAAAAAGAACTCTAACCCCCCCTGAAAATTGCATGGTTTACGTTTCAAAGGGTGTAGAATCCGAATCTGCAATACAAATTTTTCCGTCCGTCCCTCCGTACGTCGTACGCACGATTTCTCCCAAACGGCTGAAGCAAAAAAGCTTAAATTTTCAGGAAACATCCATGTTGGTCCGACGACGCCCCAATTCTTTAGCCAACTCTCTCACTTAATTTAAAGTGAACTTTAAGGGTTGTCAAAGTTTTGTAAGATCCCTAAAAACCTCAAAAAAAGTAAAGGCGGCCTAAATTTGTACTCTTTTTGAAGAACTTTCCACGAGGAATCGCATGAGCCCCTCCCCAGGTCCGTAGTTCAAACCATTCCCGATGTATGGCCCGAGTTATGGTGCCAACATTTGCGTTATTTTGGTTTATTATTGTATTTGTTTTGATTGCAGTAACCTAGTGAACGTGGATGCTGGAGTGAACTCCTAAAAGGGTTTATAGCATAATATGCTATATATGTATATTATACACGGGTTGATGTATTCTGATAACCATAAAAAATTGCAAATTCTTTCACTGGGGTTTATTATTCAATTGGCTTGCGTTCATGATTTGAATTTATACTAAGCTTTGGAGTGTGCGTGTTTCACAGGTGATAGAGCGATTATTGAATTTCAGGAGGCACACGAATATGATCAACTGATCAATCCAAATAGGTATTTTGGTTGAGAACAGATTTACGTGCTCTATGCATATTTCCTGAAATTCAATAATCGCTCTATCACCTGTGAAACACGCACACTCGAAAGCTTAGTGGAAATTCACACCATGAACGCAAGCCAATTGAATAGTAAACCTCAGTGAAAGAATTTGCAGCGTTTTTTCTACATTTGAGTAGCGTTCAGTCAGATGCATACATGTCGCTCAGATTTAACTTTTTAGCAGAGCGTAAAAACAGTTTTAACATGATCTAAATAAGATAGCTGCACGGTCGAGAGTTTTTTAAAATCCTTTCTGGCTACTTGAGTCACCAAATTAGGTCATTGAAATCAGAAATAATCTTAAAACAAGGAAAACCGGCTTTGAAAGGTGGCGATGTTTGGTTTTGACCAGATCGCTAGTGACATGTTTGTTTTTGATCAGACCCCTGTGCGGAGCTTTTTTGCTGTTGTATTTTTAATTCAACCTATAATGTTCTATTTTTTTTAGATTTTTCAAAAAAATTTTTTGTTATTATGTTAATCTTATAAGGATGTCAAAAAAATTTTATTAACTCAATTTGACAAAATAGAAACATACTGTCAAAGTTTCTTTGTGCATTTACCTTACGGAGTTGCTTTTGATTCAACCTATAATCTTTTTTTTTAGATTTCAAAATTTTTTTTTCAATTTTATAAAAGCATAGGCGTTACAAGATACAATTTACGCTACGCTTGTCCTGTGCATTTATCGTTATAAACTTCAGTTGCTCTTTAAGTTTCAACCATGTACGCTGATTGAAATATTTATAACGAATTGACTGAGGTCATGACACGAAAAAACTACTCTAAAGGCCCGATCACAAAGTATTATATTAAAATGAAATCATTATGGATAGGTAGACCTGATGAAATTATGATTCGTTCAAGATTTAAACAATAAATAATTTAATTATTTTAAATTTCTTTTGTTTTATTTATTTATAAATTATTTATAATCAGAACGGAACCCTGAAACCCCTCTCTTCCCCTCCTGATAAAACCCTGTCACGTCACAAAATCCCGAATTGTGATTGGCTTGTTGGACATGTTTGCTTTTGACCAAATCTGCTCCTGAAATGTTTACTTTTGTTCAGACCTCGAATTTTTAACCGACGTTTAATATAGCAAATGATGGTCTTTGACCACTTTTTTTGGTTTCGGCCACCTACTACTATCATCCATACCAAAATGGCAATTTCTGGAAAATGGCTTTGTTTGCTTTTGGCTGGACGCTCCTCATTTGTCTTCGCATGCACTCGGTGCATACAGCTCCCATGTACAGCACATATCCGCAGCAAGTGCATCTACCAAGCTCGCATTAGTACTGCTGAATCTTTTAAAAGGCCGTCGACTCCCGGAGCAGCCTCGGAAAGATAGCCTCTTCAATAAACCCCAGGGCTTCGGCAGTTCCTTTGAGCCGCCTTCCTATTTTCCTTTCATCGCACGACTACTCTTTCCAATCGCCTGGGGGAGCAACGTATTCTATTCCCGAGCCCGGAATAATACACCTTCACCTTCCAACCTTAGCAACTATTCAGGGAGCCTTGTTGAATTTATAGCAGAAGAAGAGGCAGAGCTATTTTGGAAAGAGCTAATATTCCCCCGGTGTGGTAATTTTCTTGACGCACGTTGAATATCCTATGCGTAAGATTTGGTAGTCAGTGGTTGATGATTTATTGTACAGATGAATGCAACAATTCTCCTTACAAACCCTATTCTCAAAACGTAAAAAAACTCAGTTGAGTGAGGTGAGTAAACCAGGTTTTTTACTTATCTCAACATGAACGCGTACAATTAGTTTAAAAACAGATTACGTGTCAAAAATGTTTGCATGCGAACTAGGTCTATAATCATAGTACATACTCGTACATTCTAACGTGAGAAATTTGCCCTCAGTTGACCCCACACCTTACAAAACTATCCATCTCTCGTTAATATCTAACGTATATAGGAAACTATTATGGAATAAACCGCATTATTCTTGAAAATGACATTAAAATCGATATTCTGTGTTTGGTCTAGGTGTTTCGCATACGCGAAATATGTTTGGTGAGAGGTGGTGAAAATTAACAAGGAATTTAAATAGGCGCAAGCGCTCACGCTATGGATTCGGTAGCTGTTAAACGTATAGGGACCAAATATTTACCACAGACAGACAGACCGGCAATTAGGGCACGTGTTCGAACCTAAGTGTAGACGGGGCATATGCACATCGCCTTCGCTTGCGGGTTACTTCGAAGCACATCTTTGGACTCCAAGTTCCAATCTGGTTCGTAACCTGCCGAATGAGTTAGATTGTATCTGGGGCCATTCTGGCCCAATACAATCTGGCTGGCCGTGAGTGAGCCCAGGATGGACAACTTGGGGGTGCTAGGATTTTATGGAATGCGGCACTTATTAGGGACAGGAGTTAATGACACCTAGGTACTAGTTCACCTCTTCTGTGTCATACTTTGCAATACTTTACAGTCTCTTCCGAACACTTGCTCGGCTTTCCATGAGGACTTTTATAAACGCGTTGGCTCGAGGAGCTCATACAGCAACTGCTGAACATATCCAAACAAGAGTTGATGTTCATTCTACTCATTCTAGCTGCCTCTTTCAAGTGATAGGGCCATGTGCCTGCAACACCCTCAGGATTCCCCTCAGGCTAAAAAGCTTCAGGTCCGTGCTCAGGCCTAATAATTTCAAGAAACAGGAAGGTGGAACTTACAAGATCCATCACTCATGAATGGAGTGGAGAGTGCAAGTTGTTATCCACATGATTGAGCATATATCCATTTTCCCTCCTATTCAGAAGCTGACAGATCATTGGGAGCAGTGTTTAATAATGTTAATCTTCATCCCTTGATGATACTATCTATGTATTTATTTACAAAACGGGCGGAGCCCAATTACAAATTACAGAAAAAAAAAGTTGTTCATGTGGAGTGTTGAGGTGCAATAAACGTTCGTATTTACATGAAAAAATCAGAAGAAATTTCACATTAATTTAACTGGAGGGAGTGAGAGACCTCCGCACGAAAGGACTGCAGGGTCCGTTCCTGGAAGAAGTCTAGGGCAGGATTGCACTGGGTTAGGTGATTCGCCAGCCGACTAATCCGGTTTAGTGGTTGATTTTGCAGGTAGTTGTTGCGAAGAACTGAACTTGGAAAGTCGGATGATTACGGGAGTAAAAGGCTGGTACGTGTAGGCGAATTTGAGAGAGGAGTTCCGCGCAGTCTATCCGACCATTCAACAAGCTGAAGAGGAATACCATGTCGGCGACACTGCGACGCACTTCAAGGGTCAGCAAGCCACAACGATGAGCAACAGCCCGCGAACTAAACTCCTCGTAAGGAATCCGCAATTTCCACCCAACGTATCTCAGGAATCTCCTCTGAAATCTCTCCAGTTGCTCCCTGTAAATCTGGTAGAGCGGCGACATACAATTGAACAATATTCCATTATGGGTCTGACCAGTGTGGAATACAAGTTTACCAGAGCCGGAATGCTGTCAAAATCTGAGGTACTCCTCTTAAGGTATCCCAGGGCACGCATCGCACGGCAGACCACAGAGTCGATGTGAGTGGAGAATGTGAGGCTAGAGTTAAGAAGCACGCCAAGGTCCCTAGCGAGTGTCAAACGGCGCAGCTGGTGATTGTTTAAATAGTAATGGTGAGTGATGGGCTGATGAGAACGGTATCGACGATGACGCTAATAAACTTCATTTCCACTCGAAAAGAAGGTGCTAATATTACGTTAGCCTTTCTCGACCGCAGGAGAGGTCTTTGCTGAAGACAGGAAAAAATGAAAACCCCAACCTTGAACAAGGAACCTTGAACGGTAGAGTACATGATTTATCATGTGTCGTTCGTTCCCCTCCATTGAAACCGCCTCAGGTCATTGTCAACGACTGAAAGGTCCTCCGATGTGAACAACGGTTTCCCATTTTTCCTCTCCTGAACCCTTAAAATCCGGTTGTGAACAATTGATACAATGCTCAATACGCGGGGAATGTTAGGATGGGAAGTGATGAAACGGGGTTTTATCCTGTAAAGAGAAACATATTTTTCACGACACGGTTCTAATACTCGTACTTTCAAAAAAAGTTGGTCTTGGCACAGCTGCTTAAGTACATAATTTTGGTTTATTATTCAATAATAAACCATTGTAATCGCTCTTTAAAAAAAAATTCTAACCCCCTGAAAATTTCATGGTTTACGTTTCAAAGGGTGTAGAATCCGAATCTGCAATAACAAAATTTTCCGCCCGTCCGCCGTACGCACGATTTTTCCCAAACGGCTGGAGCAAAAAATCTGAAATTTTCAAGGTTGGTCCGACAACGCCCCAATTCTTCAGCCTGCACTCTCACTTAATTTAAAGTGACCTTTAAGGGTTGTCAAAGTTTTGTGAAATCCCTAAAAACCTCAAAAAAAAGTCAAGGCGGCCTAAATTTGGACTTTTTTTTTTTTAAGAACTTTCTATGAGGAATTGAATGAGCCCCTCCCCAGGTCCGTAGCTCAAACCGTTCGCGATGTATGGCCTGATTTATGGTGCCAACATTTGCATCCACATTCACTACATCACTAGGTTACTGCAATCAATAGAAAACCACGTTTTTTTTTTTTTTGTTTTTTTTTTTTAATCACAATAATTTAGTGATGTAGTGGATATAGATACTGGAGTGAACTCCTAAAAGGGTTTATAGCCTACAAGGAGTTCAATTCTTTCAAGTTGCATCGTTCGTTTCTTCTTGGTTTATTGTTCAATAATAAACCATTGTAATCGCTCTTGAAAAGCTCTCTTGAATTTTTCAGGAAAAATCCATGTTGGTTCGACGACGCCCCAATTCTTGAGCCAGCTCTCTCACTCAATTTAAAGTGCCCTTCAAGAGTTGTCAAAGTTTTGTAAAATCCCTAAAAACCTCAACAAAAGTTGAAGCGGTCTAAATTTGAAATCTTTTTGAAGAACTTTCTACCAGGAATCGAATGAGCCCCTCCCCAGGTCCGTATGTCAAACCATCCCTGATGTATGAGCCGATTTACGGTGCCAACATTTGCGTTATTTTGGTTTATTATTGTTTTTGTTTTGATATCAGTAACCTAGTGATGTAGTAATGTGGATACTAGAGTGAGCCCCTGAACGGCTTTGTAGCCGGTACACGGGTTGAAGCATCCTGAAATGCATGCTCCGTCTTACGAAGTTTAAAATTTTCAAATAGAATATTTTTCCATTATAATCGCTCTTGGAAAAAACGCTGCAAATTCTTTCACTGGGGTTTATTATTCAATGGTTCATGATTTGAATTTCTACTAAGCTTTGGATTGTGCGTGTTTCACAGGTGATGGAGCGATTATTGAATTTCAGGAGGCACACAAATATGATCAACTGATCAATCCAAATAGGTATTTTGGTTGAGAACTGATTTAAGTGCTCTATGAATATCTCCTGAAATTCAATAATCGCTCCATCACCTGTGAAACTCGCACACTCCAAAGCTAAGTAGAAATTCAAATCATGAATCATTGAATAATAAACCGCAGTGAAAGAGTTCGCAGCGTTTTTATCAAATCACTTTATCGCATAATTAGCATTAGTGTAATATAAACAAGACAATATGAAAAATGAATAGGAGTTATAGCCCAATGGGTTTCTCCTGCAGTTTCTTAAGAATTAGTTAATTTAATTAGTATTTTAAAGGTTGAAAACATGATAACAAGTAATATTAACAATGCAGGTAATAATTTGCTAAATTGGTGGGTTTTCATTTGCTGTGAGGAGATCAGTGTTCACTTCCTGACAATTTCATTGAAATCGGATGAAAACTGTAGAAGTCATGCTTGTTGCTAGGATTACAATGGACCACTACTTATGTAATCTTGTTGAGATTGACACGGAATTATTAAAACTATCTTTTCTCACAACTCTTCGAATTTGAACGAGCTCGGACATTATGTCGAAAAGACTATTATAACTGCTGGATTTTTCCTGAAAATGTCAGCTTTTCAAGAGCGATTACAATGGTTTGTTATTGAATAATAAACCAAAAAGAAACGAACGGTGCAACTTGAAAGAATTGAACTCCTTAAATCACCTCATATTGATCAGTTATGTTATAAAAACTGCTTCAGGAAGACGGACGATTTCTCATTTTATTCAACCATTCCAACATGATGACCGTTCAGGAATTGACACCTCCGAACCACCATATGTGCTGGAATCGATGCTAAGACATGATTAACTGCATCCCACCAACGTCCAAGTGCTCATGGCCATGAATTACAGCCAAGAAAACATGAAAAATGGCCTACCGGCGGAAAATGAGGAAAGGTTTTTCAACCTTGCACCGTGAAATTCTTTCGGTATTGTTACCACCGATAATTCTCAAGCTTTGGCGTTCTGAAGGAACGATTAGAAGGCAAATAATTCTCCTGGCTCATCCACAACGTTCTTGGAGGAAGTACGCTATCTCGGTCAGGACGGTTTTCAGAAACACCACTTTTTTTCCTGTTCTTCCTCCTCTTCAACCGGATATTTGGCGGCAATAATTCTTCCTTGCAATATCCTGAGTGGAGGTCCCGTGAATAGCAATCAACTGTGACATCTTGGTGACAAATCTTCCTTCGTCCTTTACCCCACCGTTCTTTTGGGGCTGTTTCCTTTCTGGGTTTTTTTATTCCCGTCTCCCGTTGTCCCAGGAGCGTAACCTTTGATAAATAAGGGCCGTTGTTAACCTTCTCATGGCGAATGAAAGAGGCGTTTGGCCCAGCCGGTCCCCGCGGAGCCATTTGAGGCGTCGGGGGTTCGGAGGAAAGATTGAGCTGCGGACATGGGCCGCCCCTGAGGGATTTGAGGCGAGGTGTATTCATAATATGACTTGCGGGATGGATGGCAAAAGCGGACGTTCTGCCGCGGAAAATATATTCACCAGGACGGAATGGTAGCAGGATAACGACACCACACACTACACTATACAAGTAGACATTTTAAACTTCAAGCAGCATGGAAAATAACATACCGCAACATTCCCCCAATAGCCGGAGATTTGATAAAACTAAATACCCTAAAAACTGAATACAATGAATAAAATGCAGTTTTCCTAGTTTGACCACCGAAATCAACCTATTAGTTTCATTGTATAGGTGTTGAAATCAAAATATCCTGCTTGCATTGATGCACTATAACCCTTATCAGGCATCATTCTTGGCTTAATCAATTTCGAAAGTGTGTCAATAAAAAGTGATAAAGAAGGAGTGGAGAATGGTGTAGCCAAGCTCATACCGTTGTACGACCGGGAAATTGGATGCCGTGATGAACGCTGCAGCACATACTAGTACCACCTTTATTGGAAAGACTGATAATTAATTTGAAGCACCTGCACTTTAACGGAGGGTCGACTTATAGCGTCTGAATGATCACCCAAGCTCAGAAAATAGGTAGATTTATCTCTTCGGGTGGTTTATGTATTTGCAAATGTCCGGGGAAAGGATGCGGTGAGCGAGATACCGACGGGTAAAACGAGAATTATCTGTTCATGAACAAACTACTGCAGGGTACGTTGTCAGGATTGATTAATCTATATGTGCCGTCTACTTAGTCCTTAATAGCGTGTATATCTCGCTATTACTGAGTCGCTTACAAACGACTACCGATGCTTCTATAATACTTTCAAGAGCTGGAGAGAAATTTGTAACACCGGAGTTGGAAGGGGTGAATGTATATAGCTCCACTTGCTAAGTCGTGAGTGCGGTTCTGAATGCAACAGCTCTAACGACTTAGCGTGCATTCTATTACCGGGGAGAACACAAATGCAATCCCATTAGAACAAGAAACACACACAGCACAATCATCCATGATCCGGCAAGTGAAATGTTGCATTTTCTTAAACACATTGGCACAATTCAGTATTCATTATACTTCATTCATTCATTCAAACTCCACTAATTCAATGCTAATTCTTATTTTCTGTGAAATCACGTCACGAATCTATGACTGTTCACGAAGAAGTATGGTGCTTGACGAGTTCTTTTGCAGTTTAAAATTATACTGAATATTTATTTGAGAAAGCTTTTTGGTTTATCATTCAATAATAAACCATTGTA
Organism: Creontiades dilutus; assembly: GCA_031894815.1. Classification (NCBI taxonomy): domain Eukaryota; kingdom Metazoa; phylum Arthropoda; class Insecta; order Hemiptera; family Miridae; genus Creontiades; species Creontiades dilutus. Next base: position 961,378 of record JAVIWC010009699.1, read on the forward strand.
ATCGCTCTGGAAAAAAAATTCGAACCCCCCCCCCCCCTGAAAATTTCATGGTTTACGTTTCAAAGGGTGTAGAATCCAAATCTGCAATAAAAATTTTTCAGTCCGTCCGCCGCCGTACGCACGATTTCTCCCAAACGGCTGGAGAAAAAAGCTGAAATTTTCAGGAAAAATCCATGTCGGTCCGACAACGCCCCAATTCTTGATCTAGCTCTCTCAAATAATTTAAAGTGCCCTTTAGGGGTTGTCAAAGTTTTGTAAAATCAATAAAAACATCAAAAAATGTCGAAGCGGCCTAAATTTGAACTCTTTTTGAAGAACACTCCACGAGAAATCGAATGAGCCCCTCCCCAGGTCCGTAGGTTAAACCATTCCCGATGTATGGCCCGATTTATGGTGCCAACATTTGCGTTATTTTGGTTTATTATTGTTTTTGTTTTGATATCAGTAACCTAGTGAGTGAGTAGTGATGTAGTAATGTGGATACTGGATTGAACTCCTTAAAGGCTTTGTAGACGATACACGGGTTGAAGCATTCTGATAACCATAAAAAAAAAACGCTGAAAATTCTTTCACTGGGGTTTATTATTCAATTGGCTTGCGTTCACGATTTGAATTTCTACTAAGCTTTGGAGTGCGCTTGTTTCACAGGTGATAAAGCGATTATTGAATTTCAAGAGGAATTACACGAATATGATCAACTGATCAATCCAAATAGGTATTTTGGTTGAGAACAGATTTACGTGCTCTATGCATATCTCCTGAAATTCAATAATGGTTTCTATCACCTGTGAAACACGCACATTCCAAAGCTTAGTAGAAATTCAAATCATGAACGCAAGCCAATTGAATAATAAACCCCAGTGAAAGAATTTGAGCATTTTTTTTTATAAATGCATCATCTATTGCAAGGCCTTGTGAATAGCCCGTGGATGTGCAAGAAAAGGCCACGTTAATAAGGAAATGCAGGATAATAGAATAAGTAGCGATACGGTTGGACAATTTTTTGTTATTTACAGCATAAAGGTAAGTGCGGAGAACCGTTTTCTAAATTTCGTTCAGAATTTAGCATCAATCTCTTAATTATATCTAACCATTTCCTCATTTCATCTCTTTTCACGGTTCTCAAAACTTCATTTGACCAATTCAACTAAATGATTTAGAGAAAAGGCGCATGCCATTTTGTCATGAATTATTTTGTCACCTCCATCTTACGCTCAAGATGGAGAGAAAATGTGAATGGTGTGGATCATTTTTCTAAATAATTAGTTGAATTATCATTTGAGACGTGAAAAGAGATGAAATGGGCTTTATATATAATAAATGAGATTGATGCTAAATTCTGAAAAAGTGGTTCCGTATCATGTATTATTTAAAACATGGGCAGGTAGCTGAGCTTTGCTGGTTTGATTTGCCAGTATCTTGTCAGTTCATAAGAGATTATTCACCAATAAACCAATAGCTAAACTTCTACTTTGAATGGAATGATAAAGCTAAACTTCTACTTTGATTGGAATGATAAAGTCATTGCACCTTCACAGAATCAATCGAAATATACTTTTATTTTTTCAAATCAATCAAAAATGATATAGGCAATAGCTTCTTCACCCTTCAAAGACATTTTTGACTTCAGTATAATGAATACCTGTTTCATCAGTCGGAGAATACAGTGTCTGGAAATCTTTATCTTCAATAGAGAAAATTGATTCGTTTCGCTCAGTTTAGATTCCAGCTGTCGCTTTCATGTTTTGTTGGATATCATAATCTTATAAGAATCAAAGGATCATGCGATGAGGAATATTTGTCAACAGTAAATATTTAATCGGAACCTTGAATCCGAGTAAATATTATCGACTCGTCAGGAGGTGTTTAAACCGTTGGCAATGAACAGTTCTATGGTGTCGATGATCGGAGATGTTGACAGCAAACATGAAGTGCTTATTGTTTTTCGTTATTCTCCTGAATGGAGAGGTTATTTACGGCGAGCCCCAGCTCAACGCTAAAACGACATCTCAAACTGGATTGAGATCGGTTTTGTCCAATATTCAGAAACTCAAGGAGAAAACGGCTTCCATCAGCCAGGCTATCGAGCAAGCCGCTCCAGCAGGGCCGATAGGGAATCTTGCCAGCTCCGTCATAAGCGTAACGACGGATACCACTAGTAACGTTCTTAGGACGACCATGAACAAGATCGATTCCGTAGCTAAAGATTCTTTGAACTGGATGAAAAACTTCACGTGGTCATACGCGGACAAAGGATCCGAATTGCTGCTCCATAAGTTCCAGGAGTACGCTGTAAAACATAATCTGGACAATATGCACCTGCCTGACATCGAAACCAAGATATCTGGAGTGACTGTAACAGCTTCCGGTGGGTACTTTTCCAGTTTTGCCTCTTTGTATAAAACTAAAATGATCAATGTGACCGTTTCAGACGAAGGAATTCTAATCAAAATCCCGCTAAGCTTAGCAACCCTGAATACAGGTTACGAAAAGTTCCACGCCAAGCTTTTTTTCATGTCCATGACGGCTGGGCTGAGTATGCAAATCAAGACAAACGCGATAAACGTTGTTTTGCGTCTAAAAGCCATCAATCCATGCGCCCTAAACTTGGACCGCGTTGAGGTCGCTGGACTTGAAGGTTTATCTATCACGTACAAAACAGATTGCAAAACATGCAGCAACATTATCAGCAAAATCTCGTCTGGATTCGCCAATTATATGAAGGGTACCTTAAAGAAGCAGATTCAAGAAGGGATCGATAAAGGAATTCAGAAGATCATCAAGGAGGATTCTTTTGTTTGTGCACATTTTGTGAAATCTAGTTTTTAGAGTATCAATGCTGCATTTTAAATCTGTTAACGAAGCCTAGAAAATATATTCTTACGCATTTAAGAACCATGTTCATGTTTGCATTATAATTCGTTGCTACTCGAACTGTATCAGCTCTTAGTAAACTCCCACAGAAAATATCAAGAAGTATATGTGTTTTGATGGAATGTACCATTGAATTGAACCCCACTCCCTCAACAGTTGAGTTAGCACTAAGAAACTTGACGCGATCGCATTCGATCTCAGTCAATCATAAAGGGTGAATTAAAGGGATGACATTTCAAAATTCTGAGTTTTGAAAAATTTTGGAATAACACAATCAATCTGTGTTTCTTATTGACAGACGTGCCTACTAAAAATCAAATGAGCCTCCCTGACCGCTTTACCATCCGTTTGCTCTCCATACTCTGTAGAAAAAAAGAAGTTAACACAAAATTTGAATTTGAAATTGCTTGGACATAGTATACAGAATATTTTGTGTCCCGAAGGTCCTTGTGGCTAATTTTGTCTCTAATCGATGTAAAATGGTGACACATAAATGGAGTTCTTTTTATTGCACCTGAAGTAAGCAGACACGAAATGGGCGTGCGAGGCTTTTGGTTTAGGTGGTGTACCACCGACTACTTCTACTATATATAGATCAGTGATTTACGTACAAAGGATATTCTAATGCAGAAATAATAAACCTCTATGTAATAATTTCCGAGGTTTTTTTTTAAATGTTAGACCTACCACCATGAATGGGTTACTATCGGTTCTGGTTACTGAATGTGAAGTACTATGACAATAGTTGCTTTTTAAGAGGACTAGTAAGAACATTCACAAGCAGAAAGTCTCGATTCCATGTTGAGGGTATCATAATACCTACAGTAGAAACGTTGAAATGACGCAACAAAGAATGATGATTTTTGTCATGACTAACCTTTCCGTGTCTCGACCATCGTTTCTCCTTTCCTCCCAATTCAATGCCTTCGAGACGAACCCAAACTGGACTTAAGAAATCGAATAATGGACTTGGCATATAAGAAAACATAATCATCTTCATCTTCTAACTACAATAATCAGGAATTCAATTTTGATTTAACAAAAATATCAACCTAAATCAGCTCAGCCTCAACCTAGCCTTTGATATTGATTTATGATTCATGCCGTTTTTCATCAAACGTTTACGGAGTGCAAAGTTTGTCTAGCAATGCCTAGGGTGGTATTATTTGATTCGAATGAAATGAATCTGTTTAGATACACTTTAAAGTAAGATTAACGTTCAGAAAAATACGAAAAAAATTTAATCATTTTTGAATTTGAAAATTAGGAATATTACAGTTTAAAATTAAGGCGAAAGTTGTTGGTAGATTTCATGAAATTACAAAAATAAGATAAAGCTGAAGGTTCAAAATTCGGTATCAGTATTTTCTGTAGTCATATGTATTGTTAACAATTAATTTACACGAGAAGTGCTCAAATTTTAACTCAATTACACGTAGATCTGTTACAAAATTTTAAAATAACTTGATCAAGCTTCATGACAGGAACTTTATGTTTCACGCGACTCGAAGACGTATAGTTATCAACAGGTACAAGAATTCAACATTACTCAGGTTGAAATATTATTGCATAAGTTAATTATCCTACGTGAGTTTGATTAGTTTGTATAAAAACAAGAATGCACATGAAAGAATGATTTGTACTTGTGGTATCTAACAAACCTCCGCTTTTTGTATGACCAATCAATACCATCCTCGAACTTTGTAGGAGTTTTCCCCTTTTCAAAACCTCCCTACGGAACGAAACTTTGTAAATCAGTTTCAGAAAATACTTCGAATGCACTGAAAAAGGTTTCGTTGGGGAGAATGCCTCCGGTGAAATCCTCTTCGGATCCACGGGAAAGAAAGAAATTAGGGTTCGGGAGTGCGCCTTTACGTCCGACTCATTTATTTTTCATTAACTTCCTCCAAGGAAGAGCGGCTAAAGCAGTAGGGAGAGAGGGGGTAACACGTGTGGAATCTTCCAGGAACGTCATTCCTCTTTCCGGCCCCCATGGAAGAGAGAAAGCTGAAATTAAGTCCGTTCGAGGGGGTTCGAACGAGGTAGACCAACAGAAAAAAACCAATCCTATTTGTGATATGACCCTGGCGAGAGAAGAACGAAAACTCTATCCAGGTTGGGCAACTTCCCCGCAAACTATGCATGGTGCAGGAGTAGAATATAATGGAGGAATCTGAGGGGTGAAACTTAAGGTTGCGAATGTGAATGAATGTATGAGAATTTTATTCCGAAATAACATAAATACATGAACTTCTATAAATTACATGGAATATACCTCCGCAGCCATAGGGTATAATCCTGTGCGGCTGGGGGGAGTTGCTATTCTTGAATGTCGTAACCTTTTGCACAACAGACTTGTTATTCGTTAGTAATAATAAAAATTTTCTTATACAAACGCTACTTGAAACTAATATTTACAAATTGGTCTTGTTTTTAATCTTGTTAAGGACGCCCAAAGGGTCAAAACCGATATTAGGATACATTGACATATTACTTCAGGCAATGAATGCCAAATAATTCAATTATTTCTAGTATATATGTATCCTAATATCGGTTTTGACCGTTTAATCCTATTAAGAACACACAAACGGTTAAAACCGATATTAGGATACATAATATGTATCCTATAGTATCCAAGTATGTATTATATACTTGAAATAATTGAATTACAGTTTTCAGATCCTACTGATATTAGTCATGGAAATATCTTCTTTTTAAAGGCAGAGCGGGTAAAATTCGAAGGTAGTCTCATATCATCAGGCAAAGAACGAATCAAAAGAGGCATACAATAGAAGATATGTTTAGATGTACTCCATAGACGGGTTTTCGGTATGGCGACAACAGCTCAGCTTGGGAAGTCAATCGGAAAGAAGGAGAGCTCTTAGAAAAGTTGAAAAATTGAGGGTTTTGAGGAAGAAGGAGAAAACATTCGGAATGAAAGGATTATTTTGTTACTCGATTCTGATAGCTATTATTCAGTGGCGGCTACTGCTTTGAAACCCAGGGGGTGCACCAAGACCGTAACAGACAACCACGAAGGGAACGTATGACAAAAATGAGCTATTCTCGCCCAAATACAAATTTCAATTACCAATATGCAAAGGAGATCAACCTTTTCTGCTTTCTCTGCTTCAAATCGTGAAACAAACGACTCATTCCTACCTTTAAAAAAGTTCTTCAGTATTTAGAAGTTTTAATTTAGGTAGGTAGGTTTAATACCTAAAAAAAATAAAAGTTTTGAAATGTTTGTTGAACTGCAGAAAACCGTGTTTTGCAACAGTTGAAATTCATATTTACCCAGCAAGAAACATCGTGGAGGTTGGGAGGTGATGGAATGGTAGGTATAGTTGCCCCTTCCATTGAGGTTAATGCGGTAAAAATGCTGTGATTTTAGGTGATGACGTTACAATAAGTAGCTGCTCATCATAACAGTGACGTGAAGGATTGGACTAGCTATCACTTCCAAGGTTGGACGATTAAGCTTCCAGAGGGACGATTAATCTCAGAGCATAAAAGCAGCCGATATATGCTCATGAGCAGCAGTTGCAAGAATCACGTATCTTTATTCTCAATATGTAAAATAAGGAAAGAGAACCGGAAAAGTACTTTTTAAAATGCGAGTAACGTCAGCATAACATGCGTACGTGACTTGTATACACAAGCGTAAAATCTATTTCGAATCTTCTAGGAACTTTTGTTGTGAACTGATTAGCTGTGTTCCGCTCTCCATTGCCCCATTCCAGATGACGGCAATTGACATAATGGGATCTAGCATTAATAATTAGGTAATATGTAATGAATAATAACAAACAACTTTTCTAACCACATTTCGAAGCACATAACGTAGCATAATATGCTACGTAGCATAATATTATATTATAATAGATTATAGTAAATATGATATATTCTTATATGACACTTTACTGCATATTATGTGTATCGTTACAGTAAGTTTTCATGAATCAATGACACCAATTGGGAAATCAAATTGATGGGTTAAACAAAAATCATAAAAATATATTGAAAATCATACCTCAATCATTGTCAGATGTCTAAGTGGGTAGAATTGTTATGAGACCGATGCGCCGAATTCCCAGGAAGTAATCACAACATTTTCTGGAATGAGAAACCGTAATTCCAAAACGTACAAATAAATACCTATTACTTATCAGAGAAGACTAAATGCATTAATCAGCCCGACATATTATTACATCAAAACCTGACACTAACAATTAGTTGGAGTTCAGGTTGGTTGAACTGTGCGGAGTTAGTAGTTTTGGGGCTCATCTTAAAATGTCAACATGTTATTCTCTGATGTACTGAACACCTAGTTCGCTAAAAGACTAAACTTACGCCATGCTTGAATCATGATGGAGCAGGAATCATTAATTGTATTTCCTCCGCTTATGTATTTCCCCATCACTTATTTCAATTTTTCGGTGTTCATTTGAGTAAGTGAAAGGTTGGATATACAATAAGGCCACAAGAAACTATAGACATTGGTTTTACGTTATTTTAATTTGCTTTGACCCCTAGAACGTCAACCTCCTTTTATATGTCCAGTATTCGATGAAGAGTCGGTAAATACGTAATCCCCTCTCCCTAATGCTATGGCTGCGTTATCCCGACGTTTATTGCTCAATCGTGAACCCCTTATCTTCCGAAAGCCTCAATAAAGACAACACGTGTCGGTGAGTCTTGTTTAGGGACAAAGCATCAGATACGGCAGAAAAAAAGAGGCAGGAGGGGTTGCAATAGCAACAAACTTTGGTTTTATTGCAGGGGTGAAGTTGACAGTTGTAACCCTGAGGGGACCAATCAACTGTATTCGGCTACAAATCTTCCAACTATCCAACAATAGGGCCCCCGAGGTGGAGTACATAAATTGTAAACACATGTTCCTTTCTGTTGGCTCCTACTCCCCTTCGTGATTCCAGGTGTCTTGAGGTTGCTTGAGGCGGGATCGCTTCACCCCCAGTTTTACATCCCTCGAGAGCACTAAAAGTCCTCGTGCGGAGGGCGATGAGCCCTCTAAATTCTTACCTAAACGGGTTGCTAAATTACGGATATTAGCTCCTTCGAGAACTTGTTGAATGGGGGCTGATACGGTAGATGAACTCTCACTTGTGTTTACAGCGCGGAGCAGCTCGGGATTGAAGAACGAGGAAATTGTTACCCTTCGAGATTCAGAGGTAGGCCAATAGGAGTTGGTATGTAACAGAAGGTGGTTACCTGCACTTAAACGCCGACCTGTATAAGATCGCTGTATCTAATAACATCATTCTTGTGTACTATCCAATATATAGATCTTAGCAAACATACACATTATTAAACGTTGAATGGACAGCAATAATAGTTCTTGTAAAAGCATGAACTAATGGTTTGCAAAGGTATTTATTTTATTTGTTTAACCTTCCGTCGGTCGCGCGCGCGATGTTTACAGGCACACTGGACAACATTGCCCTTAGACCTCTTTTCATGCTATGCCCAAATGCTTTGTTTATGATTCCCCACGCCAGCTCACTCCAGTTTGCAGGCTTGTCGGTATTCAATGACCTTGCCGTAAACAGCAGGCTGACATGATTCTAAAATTGTAAATTCCAAATTTATTATCCTTGATGAGTTTAACTGTAGGTAAAAGTTATTGGTGGATCAATAAATACTCATAGTAGTAGCAGATCTTGATCTCATTTTTTAGTGTTCACATCCTCATTTAGTTCGTGAAAAATCGGTAGTGAATAGACCAGTTCACGCCCTACTCGTCGGTGTTCCACTGATGCAGATTGTCCTGTGTTCTGAGAAAATGGACGCGGAAGAATGGGAGAACCATGAAGATTCAAATGGCTATTTCATTTTTACCATGCAACATAATTAAATTTGTGCATTATAATATAATTTTGCATTATGTTCATGTATTTCATAATTTTTTAATAAACTTTTAATAACAACTTCATTGTCAATGTTGACATTACAGTTTTGACTGAAAATATTAATATACTGCGGTGTAGACCAAGCCTAATTGATATGCTAATTGTTTTAGGTCCATCCCATTGGCTGTCCTGTACCAGATTCTTATTTGATAAATTTATCACAATAAATAGATAATAAAATGAGGCGATAATAGTTTAAGAAAATATATATTTAAATAAGTGTTCCAACAATAAGAACTGCATTCTAGAATGGAGTCTTGAGGTATCTTCCTTTTCAAGCGAATTCTTTCAGGTGGTGGTGAGGGAATCATGGAGATGTTTGTTGTCAATGTGTTTTTTGTGATCTACCATATTGTCATTCAGTGTCTCATAATTAGTATGGATCTCTTTGTGGACAGTTGGTGTATCCAGACAAACCAGGAAGCCCCAGTTATAATTTGGAGTACTCTATTTTGCGTTGTCAGCATTCTGTTGATATTGCAAGCAGCAGCCGATCCCCAAAGTCCAGCTGATTATTTCCAGGTAGGTCAAATGAAAGAGACATACAGAAGTCGTTTCGTGCGCAATGGTATTAAAGTGAGAAAAATAAGAAACACAAAAAAGTTGAAACACCAAAAAGAAAAGTTGAAAATAATAAGACTCACGCCGTATGCTTTACAAACATAAAATTGAGAAGAACGTTGTGTGTAGGATTTCATTAAATATTTAAAAATAGTTGTGCAGTGTGGAATGTTGAATGAAGCCTCACATTAAATGTCCCACAATGGTGAATAAGTAGGGAATGTAGTTGAATTCTCCCTTAAATATGTTTCCTTAGAAACAATGAAGTGAATTCCCATTTACTTGATCGAAACTTGAAATAGATACGTTGGTAAGCTGTTGAAGATAACCTAAGGAACAGTCTATCTGGTGGTTGAGATTAATCATATGCCATTGTTAGAACAAAGAAGGAAAGCCTATAAGATAATAATCAAATAGAACAAATCGAATAAGATACAATTTTAACCAAAATTTATAGTCAAGCTGGAGTTAGAAAAGCTCGGTCAAAAATGATATTCTTTCATTAGCAGTTTACTCCTGTTGGTCACTATAGGCATAAAATGGTTTCCGCGCTTATCTACTTTTGATGGAGTTATTGTCCAGGCATATCGTGGAAATTGATTCTTGGATTGGTCTTAAAAAGAATTTTATAGAACCTCGGTTATTAAATGGTTTTCTGATTGTCATAAATGAAGTCTTTGTACATTACAATGTGACATGAGTGAAACAGTCATTACCTATGCTATGCCTTCTATACATTCTATTTCGTGGAATTACAGCTTTACTTATGTAAATCAACTCAATGTCCAAGACGTCACACCGATCTTGATGACATCGGAGTAACCAGTAACAGCAAATCACATTAGCTAGCAAGAAAGGGCTCCCAAACCAATCAAATTGGTCATGAGCCGGCAGTTGCCTCCAGAATCTACCAATCAGAAAGACCTTCATCGCGTAGTTTGATTGACTCACAAGAAAACGGTACAACATTGATATACATGTGCGTATTAAACCCATGGTAGCTGAACACAACATTAAACTGTAAGTCCACTAAGGACAACCCGTGCAAAACAATGATTGCCAAGTTTGCACTCCAATGATTTCATACGTGAGAAGGTAAAGCAGCCCACATAATCTTTGATTGTCCTGCACCCATCGCAAATTTGAACTTTTTGGGCAAAAACGCCAATGAGATATATTCATGTGAACGATTTATCACACCCTCAGGGGAAGAGGGAGGCGGAATCTTTTTTATTGAATTCAAAATTCTCGGGAAAGTAAGCCGACACGCTTTCATGTTCGGTCCTCAAAATCCCTAAATCAATTTTTTTCTTAAACATCTACATCTACTACGACTTTTGTCGTGTAATCTTCATTTTCCGAGTTTGCCCCAAACTGGAGTTGAAACGTTAAAAACTTGGAATGTTGACATTTCCAATGTCGTTTCTCTTTCTATTAGTTTTTACCAAGATTCAACCCCTCTTAGATAAACAGCGCACACTTAGAAATGCCCCTACTACGGATGTGGGCCATTAAAAACACGCATTATGATTAGGGAACGTGAAAAGATGGTTAACAACTGATAATCTGATTGAAAAGTTTATATTAAATATGCGATTTTCTTATATTAAAACATTAATTCGACCCGAACAATGCTATCTATATTTCTCTATTTCATGTCATTCACAAAAGTTACGTACCATACGTACCTATTAGTGCTTCCTTATATGAATAATGCTGGCCTCTCTTGTTTTTCCTCATATTTATATTAGAAACCAAGTTGAGGGCCTATCTTCCTATTTAATTTGTTTTCCAGAATCCGCCCAAATTGAAATTCCGCAACAAAAATCTAGACGAATGACTGCTATGGATACAAAATTGGTTCTTTCGAATGAGAACCTGTAGTTTTTTGATTATCATACGGATTGTACAAAAAGTTCTTGAATTCAATCTCATTTAATGCATTTTTAACCCAATAAAAACATTTTTCAGATATAATGGAATCTCGTTTATTGGTTACTGATTTACCCATTCCCCCTCCCCCCCCGTTTAGTTAGAAAAACAGCTACTCAAAGCAGCCGGCTAAAAGCGCATTTAAACAAATCAAGTCAATACCTAAAACTCAAACCAACCTAAATGCAACTGTAAACAAAGCACCGGGCCGGGGATTCGTGAATTTCACGAATGCAAACTTTGGATTAGGAAGGGGATTTATGTTGTTGGAGGGCAGCGTTAGTGGGGAGGGTGTTTCGTGAAAACAGTTGTGTTCAACTTGTTTGAAAGCGGTGTACCTCGAGCCCAACCGTCCAAGGCATAGCTTAGAAAACGGCCGCAAAAGCGATAGAGTCCCTGTTTCTCCGGTGAACTCCATTTCAAACAGTCTCACCCCATCGTAACATGCCGTTTCGCAAACCAACTTCGTTAATGTAATGTTACTGTGACGCGCTCTATGCGTCTTCCCCAGACGTCCATTACGTTTCGAATAGAACTAGTTTTGAAATCAAATAGCTACAACTGCAGGCAACGACAGCTGGTTGGTTAAAGTTAATGCACAACAGGGCTGAACGCCTGTACAGGCCTCTCTCTCGGTCACTGCCCACCTCTTAGGCAATTAATGTTTCCCATGGAAGCAACCCACCACTGGACTCTACATACCTGATATTAACCTGAATAACGGATTTGAATGAATTCGTTCAATTCATCATAATTCTTCCCTTGAGCTCCTCCCAGCCAGGGAAGTTAGTTTAGTAACTCTAAGGTAGGTGTTGAAGTTAACGATGTTGTAAACCTTCGCCATTTTCGCTGTTGTCAAATAATCACGACGGGCCTCTACCTCTCCATATTCTGCTACAGGGGTCTCCAAAGTTTTTTCAAGGTGGGCCAAATTAACATTTTTTTGTGTCCCAGGAGTTATGCACAATCCGACTCCTACGTGTTCTACAACTCATTTCTGAACAGAAATGTGAAATTTGACTTGTACACAGGAGGAGTGTGACTCCCTTGCTGCTTCCGAAGCATTACCATTGGCAATACCGTACACAAAAATCATGTCAACATTCTCACTTGTGGTTTAGCTACTCAACTGAAAGCAACTCATCGCAATCAATCGTAAATGAACACAAACAATAGCTTGATAAACTCTTTTTTGGTTTATTATTCTATAATAAACCATTGTAATCGCTCTTGAAAAAAAAATCTAACCCCCCCTGAAAATATCATGGTTTACGTTTCAAAGGGTGTAGGATCCGAATCTGCAATATTTTTTTCGTCCGTCCGCCGTACGCCGTACGCACGATTTCTCCCAAACGGCTGAAGCAAAAAATCTGAAATTTCCAGGACGTCCGACGACGCCCCAATTCTTGAGCTAGCTCTCTCGTTTAATTTAAAGTGCCCTTTAAGGGTTGTCAAAGTTTTGTAAAATCCCTAAAAACCTCAAAAAAGTCGGAGCTGCTTAAATTTGGACTCTTTTTGAAGAACTTTCCACGAGGAATCGAATGAGCCCCTCCCCAAGTCCGTAGCTCAAACCATTCTCGATCTAAGGCCCGAATGGTACCAACATTTGCGTTATTTTGGTTTATTATTGTTTTCGTTTTGATATCAGTAACCTAGTGATGTAGTGAACGTGGATACTGGAGTGAACTCCTAAAAGGCTTTGTAGCCGATACACGGGTTGAAGCATTCTGATACCATGAAACGCTGCAAATTCTTCCACTGGTGTTTTGGTTGATAATTGTTTTTGTTCTGATAGCAGTGACGTAGTGATGTAGTGAATGTAGTAATGTGGATACTGGATTGAAGCCTAAAAGGCTTTGTCACGGGTTGGCAATCTAAAAACCACTATTATTCAATTGTGGCTTGCGTTCATGATTTGAATTTCTACTAAGCTTTGGAGTGTGTGTGTGTTTCACAGGTGATAGAGCGATTATTGAATTTCAGGAGGCACACAAATATGATCAATTGATCAATCCAAATAGGTATTTTATTTGAGAACAGATTTACGTGCTCTATGCATATCTCTTGTAATGCAATGATCGCTTTATCACCTGTGAAACACGCACATTCCAAAGCTTAGTAGAAATTCAAATCATGAACGCAAGCCAATTGAATAATAAACCCCAGTGAAAGAATTTGCATCGTTTTTGAACTGCGAAATTTTCTTTCTAACCTGTGTAATCATGAAGGTTCAATTAATTAGTTGCACTATACCATTGAAAAGCTGAGATCACGATAAAGTGTTTCTGCCAACCTCATGAAAAATAAGTTAAAACAGGATTGGTGCATGTTTCAATTATTTTTTGTCACGTAGAAGTGCTTTCAAATGTTTGCTAAACTGTGCAAAATTTAATGCGATTTACGTCGAATTTATATTTTCTAACTCGCTGTACGTAATGAGAGTTAAGTTCTGCTGTTTTAAAGTCTTAAAGTCTAAAGTACGAGGAAATCGTTTGGTGTGAAATCGCTTGAAAAATAAGCGTTTCCAATAGAAGTTATAAGTTAATCTAAAAATCACAACTCAAATGTCAACACTTCATCCACCTGAACGATTGGAATTCCAAAAAAAATTGATACAAATAAGGACGCTGAAATTTTCTTGATCTCAACAGATGGTTTTCTAACTCCCTGAAAGAGAATCCATGGAGGAAACTTTCGAAAAGTTTAGTTTTAAAATCATTCAAGCCAATTCAACAACTTCTTCCTTTAAACCTCGATAAAATACAGCGATGAAGCTCAAAATTCATCAAACACAAATCGAAAATGGAAGGACCGAATAGTCAAGAATAGCACCTTCTGTGTGTTTGGTAACAATGGGTTTTCAAACACCACAGAAGCACGATTGCCAAACCTTCGTTTCAATAGTGATAGCGGCTTGTAAGAGAACTCTCCTCTTACAACGGTGAAACTGCCTTTGACAGTCTTGTTTGCGTGTATTGTGACTCAAGACAATGGGAATCCGGTTATTGGATGGAGGTTGGTGCCCCAATCAGAGCCAGAGACAATGGAAGTGGCAGCTCGCGAGTTTCTGCTTGATCGAACGAAACAAAAGTGTTCTCACGAATGTAGATCAAGGGTTGACCTCGTGGTTTCGGCTCGTAGAATCACTTATCTGAGCAAGTTCTTTTCAGATGACGTTCATATGAGTCCGTTTACTACGGTACACTGACCGAAAAACCAATTAGTAACAGTAATAGGATAAGACAACACGACGGATGTGGATAGTTCCCCCTTATCAATCCGTGAAACTGCTGCCTGGTTTTTACAAGGAGGACATGAAATGGATAGTTGCTCCTAATTGGGGCTGAGACTATGCATCTTCCCTGAAGCTAGAAAGCTTTAGGCTTGTGTTGAAGGGTAGCAGCTTCAATTTTTATAGAGGAACTGTTCTTATAAAATGGATATTGTCATTACACTCCATGAGCTCCTGAAAAACATTGGTGGAAGGGTGGGTTTGCAATATGCAGGGAAGGGACAGTTTATCGAAAACGTATCGCCCCTTTTGCCCAAGAAGACGGTGCAAAGGAAAGAAGCCACAGAGAGTCAATATTAGAGAGCGAATAATTCGAAACTAGTTCCTGCTACCATATAACAAGGAGGTGATGATATGGAGTAGTTGCCCGTTCCAAGGGCTAAAGCGATATGTCTGCAACACCCAGAGGATACTCCTGAAAGGAAATAGCTTCAGGTTTGTTGCAGGAGTAGCAGTTTCAAGAAATGGGAAGATGTAACTAATCATATCTATCACAGGTTGTATCTGGAGTTGCAGGGTATTACTCGCTAATAATCTCTTCCCTTGGAAGGGGCAATATTTCCATTTCTTCCTTGGTAGCAAAATACGGTGACAAACTATTCCAACGCTTTATTGACTGCTTCGGATGCCCTTCCCAGACAAAATTCATGAAATAAAATGAGATGTAACATGTTACCAGTTAAAAACGCTTTTCCTATTCTCAGCTGATCCCCCGCATTCCAAAATGGATCCTGGGGACATCGATATTATCAGTTCCCTTTTCTTGAAACTGCAGCGCATGTAAACTTAATTGTCTGTACCTCTACGTGGGTGAAAAGTATTAAATAAAGAAGAACCCTTTGGTGTGGATTCCTCATGTTCTACTAACATATCTTACTGAAGGATGATAGATTGGAATAACTTAAAGCACTACAACCGCACCTCTCAGACGTTTTTCGGGTTTAGTATGGGAGATGCCTGCAAACTTATTGTATTGTTAGATCACATCCTGCATGATGGGGTTTTTTTATGGCTCGATCGATGTATTTGAGATTTGGTTACAAATTTACCAGACCAGTCTTTGTTTGGGTGTTCAATATTTCGGTGCTGTAATGGCCGCCCTCATGAGGAAAAGCTCACCGATGGAAAAGTTGCCATTGATGTCATGATCCGTCAGCTCAACAGGCAACATCATCCCTTGAATGGTGAATTCGGTAGAGAAATTCTTATGTAAAGGTCTCTTATGGAAACGGCATTGAGAAATGAATTTCAGAGAACTGAATGTTGTCAATATTCCAACTTTTTTATCTGTGATTGTGCGTGAGGAAGGCGGCCATCATGGTGCCGAAGTATCACATACATTGATACGCAAAAGGATTTGCAAACGAAGGCTGGACTGGTAAATTTAAACCCAAACCCTATCACATCCTATGTCTGGAGCTCAATATGTCCTTTTTTCTCTAATGTTTACCGAACAGTTATGGGGGGTATGTGATTGAGGCAAAAGGTAACCATATAGTAATATGGTGTCAGTAAGAAGAATGACGCCCTTGCTGTTATTTACCACGTCAGTGCGTAACATATTACGTCAGTGCTCAAATTTCTAAACACTTTCACTCGAATTCAATACGAAAAATTATTAATCTCTAGAGATAATTCTTACTTACTCAGGGAAAACCCTCAATTTATGCATGTACCATATACTGCCAGACTGCCGAGTTGAAGAGATGCAAATAAACCTGTTAAATAAACCTGCTAAATCGTGTTCCATTTTCCTTGAATTTTAGCCGTAGGCTATAAGCAAAATCAAAGGGTGGTTCAGGGAGCTTACCTCCTGGTGGGATCAAGTCCTTGTTTATATTCAATTAAAGTTTATCCACATATATTTTGTTTCGTCAAATTTAAGATATCCAAAATTCAAATTTTCTAGTACTCACTGTGTCTCTCAGATTCTAGAGTTGTTTGATCGGAATGTCAACACTTTGCCAGTCATGCCCACCACGAAACAGATTTATTAGCCAGTTTCACCTCATCAAACTGGTTAGGGGCTAATCAAAAACTCCGCTCGAAATTAGATGCGACTCACACAACAAGTCACGATGACCAATTACAATTCCACCTCGTTTAGTAGGAGAAAGGAAAACATCACGTAAGCCGGGTTGGTTAACAGCCAAAACTTTTCACATTAGCCTTTCCGGCTCCGAGTTGCTCTCGCCTCGGCTGACGTCCTCTCCGCCCTTTCCCTATAATTCAGAGGATTCCGCGCCCCTCCCCAGTTTTCCGGTGAAAATACGCCCATTGCCCGACAGTTTTCTATTGTTTGTTTATTCTGTCGCAAACGGGGCCGATGGCCGGCACTCGTTTGGAATAGAAATGGCTCGTCGGATAGAAAAGAGCGGCTGGGGCGGAATTAACAAGAAGCGAACCGGGGCTTAGCTAACAATAAATATCGATTTTTTTCTCGCATCCTTCTATAGAGTTTCTACGACCGGTTGAATGACTGTCGGCACCAATGCAGGGGATTTCTTTATTGGGGCAGCAGAAAACGTGACAGCGATGCGCATATTAGCATGGTCAGTGTTCTGCAGACAATATTGAGATTGATAAACTCATAACAGCCGTTACAGAACTCTGTATCCTCTTTCTTATTCAAAGGCTGCTTCCTTTAATGTTAATCCTGACCTCGGAGTTGATCGTCATAAATCGAATTCGTCCATCCTCCAGCGTTGAATAGATAGAATAATATTTATTAATTAAAAACATGATACAAATGGATACATACATGGAAGATCTTTATAAAAAGAACATAATGAAATGAGGAGTTACTCCTTCTAAGTCCTGAGAGGTTATCCAGAGGATGCCTGAAAGCCTAAGCAGAGGTATGCAGTTGCGTGGTATGGTTGGTTCTCTAACAGTAGTCCTTCACGCTGTGCAGACATCTCAAGTCTCCTGCTACACCCAAACAGTAGGCACCATCTACTTTTCCAGTCCGCCAGCCTATTCAGCACTCCGCACTGAAATGGTCAGAACCACCTACTGTGTCAATGCTATCTTGGTTGCCTCGGCTCAGTTCTAATAGCTCCAACAACATTTCCAGTAACATCAGTAATATTTACAATAATAGACTTAGAGCGATCCAGATAGAACTTGTCATCTGTACCACAATGACAATTGACCAGCTCAATCACTTTGAACTCACAACTAATGCTAAACGCAATCTTTCGACCAGTGTACCTGTAGTATTTTTGCATATTTTCCCTTTTATTCATTCTCAGTAAGGGCTGCTCAAGAGTTGCTGAATGTTGAAATTTCTTTCGCTGATTCGAATTTCTACGAAAAGTTGATTGAGTGCGTTCGGGAACAGCGATTTCTTAACGATTTTTCTCATCCATTCTATTCAGACGTGCAGAGAAAATCAAGAGAATGGCAGCAAATAGGGCAAACACTCAGACAGTTTAAGGAAGGTTGTAATACATTGTTTATCCTGTTACATTGGTTACCTACCTATTTGTTAAGTGGGTAGATATTCAATAATAAAAGTAGTGAAGTAGTTAGTAATTATTAGAAGTGGTAAGTAGCTGTAAAATAATACATAATAAAATTTTTGGTTATTAATAATAGGCAATGTTGCGTGTTACATAAAAACATTACGCTAACTTCACATTTGGTAGGTCCTTCACGTAGGTCCTTTTTTTTTAATACTTTGCTTGGGTACAGAACTCTTAATGAAGTATGCCGGATCGATTTTATACCAATTTTAGCGATTATATACAAATTTTGTATCATCTCAGATACTGCCACTTCGGCTGCAGCGCGGTATAGACGGGCCTGCCCTGACGTGATCTGACCTGGCAGCGTGAATGGGTGGCCCCTTGACGTGACGCTGACCTGACTTTGATCTGACGTTCCCGTTACCGCGAGTGTGAATCCACTTTAGCAGCATCATAGAAATCTAGATCTCTAAAACGTTGACATTCTCAAAGACATTGAATAAAGAAATAATGCACGAAATGAAACACCTACCTAATGGTCAAAAATTTGTAATTTAATTTGCATCAGACTGAATTGTTGAACAGCAAGGAAATTCAGACGCATCAACAAAACGTCCTGTTTGATACTCTCAGTTTTTATGGGATTTTGCTATCGCACCAGTCAACAGATATTGCCTATACCAAAACATATACATTCCCGTTAGTTGATGTGTGATCAAAATAGGAGAAAATAATTTATAATAACTAACTAATAGAATGTCTCTTTCTGTTTACAGATGAGGGCAGCTCGCCGAGATTTCAACCGCTCCTCAGAAGTTGTCGAATCGAGAGGAAACCCCTACATCTCACCATAACGTATAAAAACATCACGATCACTGTAAGTTGATTTTACATTATACAAATTCGCTAGGATACTTACTACTAGCCAAGTACTGCTCGTCAACCTCATAGTTTGTTCATACATTTTTCGTTAACACTTTTTGATTACCTCTAGGGAGAGTAATTGGACGATAACTGTTATCGTTTGAAATAACACATGGTTATTGTACCCATGTATGGATTTGCGATAGAGGTTGACTAACTTGAACAAAATAAAGTCTCAATGTTTGCATACAAAATTGATCAAAATTTCAACAGCCTTCTCAAGCGCTACCTGCAGAGAATGGAATGTTTGACAGGCGAATATGGAGGGACAATGAATTTGAACAGATATCATCTTACGCCGGCGCGCATTGGGGTTGTCGCTTGAATCTAAAATTCCTTCTTCTTCTTTCTGATCGTTCAGAAACCGAAGCCTACTTCAAAAGCCAACATCAACAACCAAGCGATTGGGTGTCTATAGTATCAAAATCAATGAAATTCTCAACTTGCATTGGAAGTAGGACAGAACTGCATCGTGTTCTTCAGCATGGAGCTAAAAGAGATGTTAGGGACTAATATATTAAACCCAATATTCGATATCTGTTGAAAATTAAGTTGAGAACTTCAAAAAGTAATAATTCAACTGGTATTACACGCTTGGTGAGAATTTATTCCCCAATTCTGTTTATGTTATCTTTTCTCTCTGGAAGTGGTAGCACTTCTCGCTTAGGTACTGAGCAAGGTATTTTTAACTTGAGGGGGGGGGGGGGGGGGTTTGGAAAGTGCTTAGATGTACGAGTACAAAAGCACGCAAGTCAACAAATTCTCGCTACATGTTGGGGATGCACACCGCAGTTGTCAAAATCGCAAATTTAGGTGGACATGAGCATGACGTGTGGTTCGAAATGGACGGATAAATGTTTCATTCCAAAGGATGTGGCATAAACAAACAAAAGCAATGGAGCTGTTTGATGACGTATAGCTTATCATCAACATTTCGCAACTGGCTAGTTTTGTAATTCCCAGCCTGCAGTTTCCAGATCAGTTTGATTGCAATATTCCTTGAGTGCAATGCTAGTTATTACATTTTCAACTAAACCTGTAGGATCCTCGATGGAGTACAATCCCAAAAGGTCGAACGGTGAAGGAATAACGTTTTTACTCAACCAATTTTTGCTTATTTTTGCAAAGGTGAAATTTGTTCCGAGGGGGAATGGTTACTAAGCCTATACAGCATCTTATGGACAAAGTAATCTTAACCGTGGTTTTTTATGTTCCTCTTTCCGGCAATGTTTCAACTCTTCTGGTCCGTTATTGGGAAGTATATGGAAACATTTTCAACGAAACTAGCCTTCTCTCCCCTTTCCTCTAATGTAGAAAGAAAACTGAACGAGAAAATGCGATTTTTAAAAATTTTAATGTAAGCTGAATTTACTTGTGACTACGTAGTTACCCTCTGGAAACACTACTGGTTACTTACCTGCGATTTATATATACCTATCCAAATTTCTTCGCAAATCTACTGCTCTTTTCATTTCATATTGTGGTGAGTGGTATGAGAAACAAACAAAAGTTGTCATATAAAACATTTTGGACTTTAGTCCGATTAACGAATTGGTGAAATGAATTAATGAACGATAGTGGTACGAAATTCCCAGAATCGTCTAAACCTCTAATGACTGGAATATTTCGACGAAACATCACGTTTTCCGGGGAGTGTAATCCAAATCCGCCGACAATTATAGCGTTGCTGTAATAATTACAATTGGATTATTCAATTGTATATAGACCGTATTTCAACATTTTTATTGATAACCCACAACTTTTTCAGCAGTTTTCTAATATGAACAACCCTTCTTTCTTCGTCCTTGATGAATTGGTCCATTTTCTTAATTTTAAATTTTGAGAAAAAAAACCGAAATTCTTGTTTTTAAAAGCTTTTATTTAACTTGCAATGTATGTAAGGATGTTCGGGTGAAATCTTGCGACCCGATTTTGAAGCAGACACTCTCAACCGATTAAGCTGAAATTTTGTAAAGTATGCACGTTTAGATTGGATGACAATACACGATTAGTTGTGTGACGTCATTCTAAATTCAATATGGCGGACGATCCAAGATGGCGGAACAGTTATTTTTAATGCATTTTTATATGCATCAAATGAAAGGGCTTGTTGAGAGTGACTCGAAAAGTAATGCAACATCATTCTAAATCCATTATGGCGAAACATCAAAGATGGTGGAATAGTGATTTTAATGCATTTCTAAAATATAGGTATAAAATGAACAAGGGGGCTAACAATGGTTTACGTGAGCGCATTCGTGAGCCCATAAACGGTACTTACTAAGCCTAATCAACTCCCTAGAAAAATCAGTAGATTCAATCGGAAAAGTGGTGATGCTGGGATAACAAAGGGCGGAAGGAGCACACCCTTAGGTTAGTTGAAAGTGTTGAAACGGCCGCTAAGCACTGGATTGTACTACTGTTAATCATTTGAATGATAACATTAACATTTTTATACAGAAACTTTTTAGAAATACTTCCCTAAAATGGAAGATGAGATTCTATGGATCAGGAATCCACTTAAAGAAGATTTCCTGAACACGTTGAAAATGTCTTCCAGTGAAGAAGACCCGTTGATTGAACATTCATGTGACCAGACTTTTAAATCAACGTAACTGGTCCCTTTCTCGATCATACTTCGTCAAGAGTATCCAGCCTGAAGCACTTGATGAGATTCTCCACGACCTACTCGTGTAAAAGAGAATTTTCAACTTTAGTTTTCTTCAAAAATAAATACAGAAACAAATTAGACGTTCAAGTGATTTAAGTAAAAACTATAAATTTCAATCAAATGTTGACTTTCGCGCAGGTGAAATTCAATGTCAAAAGTCCGTTGAGTTTTTTCTTTCCACTTTGAACACTTGTACTTAAGGTTTTGTAACAAAGTATTTAAAATAAAGTTCTTTAATCTATGAATTCTTAAAATATTTCTTTGTTTAATGCTTGTATACATATATTACTAAAAGTTACACATCATAGAGTAATATTTGTGATATACTCCTTATCCGTTAAGGTTTTAGTTATTTTTCTTGTATATTTAGCAAGTGAGCCTCAAAGTTTAAATTTCAGAATAGGTGGTCCCCACAATTAAAAAGGTTGGGGACCGCTGACTACGCTATTCAATTGTTTTTCTAGAATATACTCGAGCATCTTACTCATTGTAGGGGTTATTCAAAACCATTGCCTGATTGACTAGCCTGGAGAGCAGCATTTTCTTCATCTTGCCCGTGCCTGTTCTAGAGAGGGCTCTGGGCGTTATTTTAACATTCGCGTCAGTCTTTGGAAGGGATGATAATCAGTACCGATCAATTCCACAAAAGTTGAAATAGAAGAAATTTGGCATGGGGATAAATGCAATGATCCCCATTTTTCGTTGAAAAACACAAGTCTGCAAAAAAATTTGTTTGATCTGCATGGAAAATTTTAGCTAAATTTTTTGTTTTTTGGTGCGCTAAATCCAAAAATGACCGCTATTTTCCTCCATCACGTACTGTTTTCTTGCAAATTAGGGGAGAAGGGGACATACAAAACGAAAACGCAGAAAAAACACCATAATTTGTATAGTTTATAAACTCAAAATAAAAGAAAGTAGGTATTTGTTTACTATTCAGTACAAAATGCTCAAAAACTTTATTCAGTTTGCTTGTGGAACCTTTTTTTTTTAACTTTGATACTTCATCGCACACGTTTTCGTGCTCCAGCATTGTCCGTATCCCTCTTGAGCATCCAACAGTAGTCAGCTACCATATCCCCTCTCTTTCATTTCGTATCAATCCTGGGAGTGACACGACTAAATATGAGAGTGAAAAAATTCATGCAATTCATAAAATTGACAACTTGGGAGCAACTACCAAATTGAGGTTTAACGCTGAATAACACCGTGAATGTGGTATTCAAAAAACCAGTTTTCCGAGAAAACTACACGTGATGGAATTTTTTGATTACTTTTTTCGGTTTTAGCGTGCAAAAATCCATGGGAAACAGTAAAAAAATCGTATGCAGTTTTTTGGTTGCAGACCTGTGTAATTAGTTACATGTTTGATATTCTGCGTATGTTTTATGAAATAAGTTGCGAAACATTGTCTCACTATTTGTTCGTCGTACTTTTCGTATGGACATCTTTCAACTTACACAGATTGTGATCATCATAGATGAGAGTGAGCACACTCTCGCTGCACATAAAGAAGAGAGAGAATTTTGGTTCTACGCCGAACCCCCCTAGAACAACCCATCCCATCAAAAAACGGAATTTCTTCCTTCAAACTCGACGAAATCGCTGCTTTTACATCGAATCGCGTGTTTTCATCCTCCTAAAAATCAACTCCCGGAAACGAATGAGAGTTAAACGTAATTTCCCCCACACGTGTAATCCGACGTTCACTAACCCGAACCTTTTTTTTTACCACGAGCCCAAGACTCATTCCCATATCTCACTGATGGAAAAAGAAAATTACAGAGGAAAAAAAACACTCTCATAAACACCCACAGCAGACCCCAAAAGACGGAAGAGGGAAGAGAGGTTCATTTTGGCCTGTATAAAACCGGGGTTTAACTGCGTAGTTAAAACACGGAAGGATCGGTTTTTGCGTCAAAACAACAGCTTTTTTTCATTGGTCGAAGTTGAAGTTGTATTTTTTTTTCTCTCTCTCTCTCTCTCTTCATCACCCCTCTTTCTCTCTCTCCTTCTACAGAACGGACGAAAAGAACAAGAACCTGGGGTAGGAATTCGTTAGCCTGGAGATTGAAACGCCCTTTCGCTACCAACCTCAGGCTTTTTTGATGGGGGGGGGGGGGGGAGGATTTTTTCTGCTACCCTACACTCTAAATTTTTTTGTTTTTACCTTCAACTCTGTGGTCAGGTTTATGGTTTTACCCCCGTCTCTCCTTAAAGCTGCGGCTTGTGTGTGGGGTGGGAAATGAAGATAGAGTTTCTTCGGCTTGTCAAACGACTCTAGAAAAGTATCCATTGATAAAAACAAAGCCCGTATGGTTGTCAGAGGAGGGGTGGAAGTAGTCAAAGGCGCTTTGGTTGCCATTGGTATATAGTTGTAACGAGGGTTGGATTCGTCAAGGGTATCAGTTGTCACAAGAAATGGTAACCTGGAATGGTTGTCAGCCGGGAAACACGCGTTTTTCAGTGCTAGGAGAATAATTAAGTGCAAAATAGATTTAATCCAGAGTTTGGGTTGATCGTGAATGACAGATGTGGACCAACTGTGTTATCCTCGGAATAACTTCAAGAGTATAATGCTTGTCAAGTACCTCTTATATACCGGTTTCGACCAAAATGAGAAGTGATCATTTTTTGGACATGAGGGGGAATTTAGAGCCTAATATACAATCCATTCAAGCGCTACTCATGAATTCTGATATTCTTGATTCCGGACTTAATGGCGTCCCAGAAATGCACGCATTACCTGCCAGTATATTTTAAATTGTTTTTATTTGTTGAATTAGTGTTTTTGACAGCAACTCGTTTAGTTTCCAATTAAACCGATTTCCTGACTGTTGATATCGATCTCGTCCCACGAGCATTGCCATTCATATGTCATTCGTCCATCGATGTCATCCGGCAGGCTGAGTCCATTCACGTGTCCCGCTCACGTGACGTCTAATGATCCCCGAACCACAGTCGCATCGAAACGCGGGAGGATCGCGTTTCATTCCGTTTCGTTAATGAGCGACTGAAGGGCTGGAGGGTGGGATAATTCTCCGTTACTTCTGCCCATTTCCAATCATCGGGACCCTCCCGCCTATCAGATCGTGGTAAAAAAGATGGATCCCGATACGGACCGGATTCGAATAGCTGAGACTCGCCGAGATTTCACTTGAATGAAATATCGCCGATAACCCGAAAGGTGGAGGCCCGTCCATTTGGTTTTGTTAGGCCGACGGCAGGCGGATCGGAGATGGGTGAGCTGTATCCATTAGGTCGCCCCTCCTCGTGCGGGCATGTGATTGACGTACGTACTCAGGTATGATGTGTCTATAAGTGCCTCAGTGTGTGTTTTCTCTTTGTGTTAAAATATAAACATGTGCGTCAGTGTGAATCTCTATATATCTGCTTCGTCTCTTTCCATTTCGCTCCATTTCTTCGTGGGACTCGATTATTCTTTTATAGTGAAGTATCGATTTTATGACAACGAACCATCATACCCGTTACTGTCCGATGCGTCCGAGATATATAAAACCAAACTTTCACTGAATTCGACAGAAATCAAACAAATAAAAAATAAAACAAAAAACATTGAATCATGATTATGTCCGTAGGCTAAGTTTCTAGGTGGTAACATGACTACCAGTTATTTGGTTTTAACACAAACAAAAAATACATCAAAATTTGCATTTAGTCCCTGTGCGTCATATTCCAATGTCCGATTATGATATGGTTTCCATCAGAATGGGAATAGCTTAAACGTGAATAGAACAATAATTGTTCCTATGTTTTCTACTAGAATGAGTTTGAGTCGCTCATCGCTCATTCCCGTGCAAGATATCTGGACTTGAGTACGGGGGGGGATCTGGTATCTATTCAGTTAACTAATCTGATTGGTTCATCGATTACACAGCCGTACAAAAAATAATGTCTAGATCCGTAAAGTAGACTAGGGTTGTTTTCGATGCTGAATTCGAATCCAAGGTCCATAAAATCCCCTGACCCCCAAAAAACTACCCTTAAATTGGTGTCAGAACCTTCTTTTTGAGTCATGAGATTGGGATGAACTACGACATCTTTTTAAGTGAATTTCTACATTTTATTTTAACTTCAGACAAGAAAAGTACTTGGGGAAACTATCTCACCCTCAATCACCATCTCCTAGGGGTTGAAACTTGAGTTCTCACGCCAAGTCGAGTGGGGTGTGGATTTTCATGTTTTTGGGTCCCTAAGATCGAATTTGAACTTTCAAGAGCCTGTAGGCACCCCTTAACTCCTCAATCGCCCTCTCCTAGGGTTGAAATTTGATTTTCCAAGTCGAATAAGGTAAGGATTTGTGTGTTCCCAGGTTCGGGGAAATTGAATATGATTCTTCAAATTTCGTTGAGGTTTTCTCCAATGTTTATTAATTCTTTCGAATATCATAGTGATATCTCAAGAAAAGAGAATAAAATCCGAAACAATTAAAAGTCATTGGAGGAGATTCCAATAACTATGAATCTGAAAAATCATATTCAATTTCAGATAACCTGGGAACACAGAAATCCTTACGTTATCCGACTAGGCGCGAGAAATCGAATTTCAACCCCTAGGATGATTAAGGGAAGAAGAGGTGTTTACGGACTCTTTGAAGTTCAAATTCGATCTCAAGGACCCCAAAACATAGAAATCCATACCCCACTCGACTTGGCGTGAGAACTCAAATTTCAACCCCTAGGAGAGGGTGGCAGGGGGTGATTAAGGGGGAGGTAGTTTCCCCGAGTGCGCTCCTTGTCTGCAGTTGAAAAAAAAAGGAGTAAAAATCCACTTGAAAAGATGTCGTTGTTCATCCCAATCTCAATATTTAAAAAGAAAGTTCTGACATTAATTTAAGGGCAGTTTTTTGGCCGTAGCTCAACATTTTGGGAGTCAGACGATTTTTAGGACCTTGGTTTCGAATTTAGCATTGTAAAATACAAAGGTATACCCTAGTCTACTTCACGGATCTTGACATTTTTTTTTGTAGGGCTGTGTTATTGGTGAATCTTCCTCTACATCTTTTCCTTCAAAACAATTCTCAATTAAAATGATATTTTCGATTTTAATCCACATGTAAAAGATTATCATCATAAACCCCTCCCTTTCATGCATCGTATATTGAAATTTGGGTGATCTGAAATTTGTTTTATTACCATGCCATATTTTCAATTGAACAAAAAAAAAATTACTAAAGACGATCAAGTATTCTTACTTAAGCAACAATTCGCTGTTAACCCCTCCATTCCTCGTCTTGACAGCAAACACAAGATTTCCGAGATTTTTGTTGGGATTTAAAAGAAAATCGTGTCATGATTTATGTCATGAGTAGCGTTTGGCCAGTTCCATTCCTCTCTTTCTTTATGAAATTCTACATTCTTGATGTTTGTTGTACACTGTAGATACGTACAAAAGTTGTAATAGGTTTCCCTATGTTGCGGTAGCTGCTTTGAAATGAAGTCGTAAAAATAATAATAAATTAGTGATATGATGACCACAATTTGGTGCACTCTCCCTGCGCACTTTCTTCGTCCCTTCGGTTTATTCCTGAAATCCGATTTGTTCGAATAAATATATATATTCGGCTAATAAGAGATGGCCGCGAGGCTAAGTAATTTATCGAGAGAGGGATTACCCGACCCCGGAAACTCAGGAGGGTTTTAATCCTTGGGATTAAAGGGCTTGACCGGTCTCGGATGAGAATAGAAAGGGGGCGGGATGGGTCGGGGAAGGGAGGATATTGGGTCTGTGGTGATAGGGTTGGGGTTTATTGGTGGTCGCACAGCCAAATGCCTGGGGGATGAGGAGGAATATAATTATGTTTGTGGGGGTTTGAGGATGACAAATGAGTTGTCGGAGGATTAGTCGGCGGAGCCAACGAGGTTTGGAAGCCGGCTGACGGTCCTTGGCTTATTTAGCGGCGGGCGAAAGGATGGCGGCAGGTGATGGGGCTTAGAACGCTACTTCCACTAAACCGTGGAATGAACGATAATCATGGACCACAGTCATAGGTATGTGGTAAATAGTCACAACAATCCTTATCCATAATAGAGTTTGTAGAAAAAGCAATTGCCTCTAGCCATGAGTACCATTTACTAGCTGTCATGTACCAATTGCCTTCTCCCATGAATTATCCTTTTACTTGCCTGAAATAAAATGTTTAGTGTTGAACATCGCTCTGAAATGCCTTATACTGCACGTGTTGGAAGCTGTAAGTACATACATCCGAATACCAAACCTTGGTGAAAATGTTAGGTGAAATCAAAAAATTTGCAAATCATCGGAAGAATTGTCCTTGCTTGTCCCACATCAACACCTACATCCTCAATTGTTAATCATAATTTATATGGAAACTGAACTTTTTCCAAGAAATATTCAATCTCATTAACTGACAGTGGCAGTGACTGACTGTGCATCCGTCTGCCATAGATACCAATTTCTAAACCTCTTAATAATAATGAGTTTATCGGGAAAGATAAATCGACAGTTTAGTTATAACTCGTAATTCTTCGATAAATCCAGTAAAACTCAGACTCAAGATAGGATCTGTGCGACCATGCCGCCTTACCGCCAGCCAATTTCCACCATTCAACACATTAATTAATAACTCATCTTAAGCTCTGCTGATCCAAAGTTGGCCATACGAAACTTTTGGAGGACCGGACATCGCGATAGAAAATGCAGAATATTTTCAGACTCACCCATATTGCAAAGTGAGCACATTTCCCTTGCAGGTGTCAAGAGAGCACCCAGTATGATGGCAAGGGTCTCTGAAGGCCTTTGTGCCAGTAAACTTGTTGCCTAACCCTTTCCTGCCACCTGTCGAGAGACAGGCATTCTCAACAGTTAATCAGGTATTTACAATGCAATGCAAGTTTATAGAGAAACTCCGGGGATGTGCACGTTTCCAAAAACACGAAGTGGTCCGGTGTTTTGCGGGGAAGCCAGAACAATCGCTTCACAAAATGGATGTGCACTCGATCTATAATTTCGAGCAATGCTGCTATTATCGCAAAGTGCATTAAATGCTTTTTGTAACATGGAGGTGGTGGAATGGTCGGTCTAGTTGACCCTTAGAACCGCTGATGCTAGTATTTCTGCTACACAGAGACGTACCTGAAACTTGAATCGACCAGGTTAATGCTCAGGGGTAGCAGTTACAAAATTCGAAAGAAGAAGCGGTAGGCCGAATGGAAGAAGAGGCTCACAGTCGCCAGAGGAGGGAACAATTGTCGTGTTCAGATAGTAATATTTGAATTGCAAATTTTTGCCAATGGAGGCAATGTAAGGGATTGGGGTATCAGGACAGTCAATATGACAGGTTAGTGGTTAATAACCACGTCCTGCTGCCATGTAGCGAGGAAGTAATGGAATAGTTTGCTTTCCCAAGGTCTCAGGCCCTAACGGAATATTCATTTATCACAAAAAGGGCGAGCCCGATCACAAGGAGCAATACACCTAAATAAAATGAAAAGTTTAATCTAGAAGGTACAGTGCAACGGGGGGGAGCAAAATAAATTTATTAAAATCGGAATGAAAAAAAAAAAAAAAAAAAATGACTCTACTGTGCAGAAAGTAATTAATCATAAAAACACTGCTTTTTGAAGATGAAACAGAGGAAAAAACGTCAATACCGGGATTGGTTCGAAGTAATAAGCTGGCATTACTCAACATTCTGGAGAGTGGTCAGTGGTAGATGTAGTTAGTAGGTTTAAAGTCAATTGCGAAAAGAGCCGCATTCCTTTTGCTGAAACTAGGAATTGATTCATTAAAAAAGGCAGGGGCAATCACGAATCAAATTGCACAGATAAGACAGATCACTCATGGAAGGACGCGATTGAAGTAGCATCAAATTACATCTCACCAGCAGGGTACGGAAATCAAAATCGGTGGAGGGGAAGCCCTTGTAATATCTCGGGATCTCTTGTGACATCTCAGGAAGATTCGTTGGACTCTCTCGAGTTGGTTGATCGTTATTCGTATTCAAAATGGTGTCTCTGCCAGAAATTCTCTAAATCCATTTTCAGCTGTTATTCCTCATGATTTTGATGTCGGTTGGTTGACATGACACTAGATACACAACTTGAGCCCCCCCTCCCCCCCTTGCCTTCGAACGAGCAGCTTTTTTGTTTTTGTTTTGATCGCAGTAACCTAGTGATGGAGTGAATGTGGATACTGGAGTGAACTCCAAAAAGGGTTTATAGCCGATACACGGGTTGAAGCATTTTGACATTCATGGAACTAACAAGAACTGCACAGATGCTTTATGTTTCACAAACCGAGATGTGGTCTGTTTTTCGATTTCAGCTTTCCATGCAAGGAATCCAGGTTCATTCTCAAAAGTAAGACTCTTGGTAGAAGTCGAGAATAGGCGACCCCTTCCTGGTAAGACCGTCACCATATTGAAACACCTGATGTCTCCTATCGATATAGGTCTACGCCTTCCAAGCGTTTTGGAATGTGTTCTGTCTAGTTTGCTGGTCTGGATGCTCGCTCGCATCTCAAAAACAAAAAATATCCTACATCAATCTTTCTATTAAAGTATAGTCAGTTGGACAAATAGATCAGAATCTGTTAACACTTGTGTCTCTGCGTATTAAAACGACTTCTTGTGCGTAGTAACACAGACCACGTCTTGGTTCGTGAAACATAAAGGACCTGGGCAGTTTTCAGAAAAGTATCGGCTATAAACCCTTTGCCCACACACTATCCGACAATAGGTTCTTTCAGAATGCACTTCAACGGTGTGTATCGGGCGTTGGTTGATAAACCCGGGTTCCCCCACCTTCAGTCCCGAATGTCGGCCGACGGTTGGATAGTGTGTGGGCCGCTTTAGGAGTTTTCTGCATCACTAGGTTACTGCGATCAAAACAGAAACAAAAAAAACTGCTCGTTCGGAGGGAAGGTGGGGGGCTCAAGTTGTGTATCTAGTGTCATGTGGTTAGCTGTGTTTATCTGAAATATACCTAGTATTGTTCTGAAAAATTCCAACCTGAAAGTGTTGTTCTTTTTTGATTAGTTGTTTTGAATTTCTTTATTCTGTTAATTCTCTCTCTATTAATTATGAGGTAATGTTTGTGGGGAGCCTCATAGTAAGGAGACCAAACTACGGCAGCGAATTCGAAAATGGACAAAACCAATGTTTTTTAGAGCAGTGCAAAATTATGAGCAGCAGCACTTTTGTAAACTCTCTAGTTCCTCTTGAGGAAACCGAGAGACTTCATGGCTTTGTTGGTGATGACATCGGTAAGAACATTAAAACTTTAATATATTACCATCTTTTCTTCACTCTATGTTGCGTTAGGGCACAACAGAACAACGAATTAACTTATTTCTTATAACGTCTGTTATTGAGAAAATGTTTCTATTTTGACTGGAGAAAGCGTTAATACAACTGCAACGGACTGCAAGGTTGTACATTGTTACTGACTAATAACGTTTTATTTAGAAGTTTCCGTAGAACGGCTAACAAACTAAACTTGCTTCCCCAGCTGCCTCCCGTCATCGGGTGTTGAGTTGCTCCATTAGGCCTCGTCGTCCGACGTCTACCTTCACCCCTCGAGACGCGGCTAATGGAAGTCGGATCAGTCTGTCCCTTCCCTCCACCTTCCGCCAGCATCCAACTTCCACTTCTGCCCTCTCGCACTACATCTCCTTTTCCACTCGTCCCTTTCTCCGCCACATATCTTGCACCTCCCGTCCCGCCGCACCAAGCTCTCTTCCTATTAATCATTAACTCGGCACGCTTCCCGAAGATTAATTACCGAAGGCAGTGTAGTGTAGCCGACCCCGGTAACTTGGCAGTCCTTACACGACACGGCGTATTTGTCTTCATCCCAACTGGGCGTCAAAACTGCCTTCGAAATTGGCCAAACTAACTTTTTTTGTCAATATTTTGAGATTTCAAAAGTTATTCAAACAATTACGATGTGTAACATGGGAAATGATGGAATGGTACATGCAGGGAACTTGATATCTTGGTTCCTCTACTATTTTACTTTCTCTTCTGAAGGAAGATAGTGGTTCTTGTAAAGTTTTCGGTTAGCGGATCAGCTGGAGTTGGCAAGGAGTATTTAGGAAGTTTCTGTAGTATAAGCCGATGGTTCGAGACGGCGGTACGTCTGCAGCGTCAGTCTCAAACGGACAGAGAGGATGGAAGATAAGTTACGGGTGACGTTGTTTCTGTGACAGATAGGCCACGTGCACCAGTCACTCTAACTTGGAATGGGATAGATATTGGGAGTAGAAAGTCCATTCCAGACCTATGTCTGCAGCATCAGACCTTGTATCTCTGAGGTGAAGAAAGGAGGTTGAGCAGGGCACTCGATGTTTACAGAATGCAACTTCTGCGTACATCAGAGTTCTTCTCAAGGAAAAGGCTAAAAGGTGTACCTATTATAACCTACTCGAAAGAAGGGTTATTTATAGGTTTCAGCAAATAATGAGACAATAGTTTTAGCTAAGAGAGAGCTCACTGGCCAATTGAAGTCAAGGCTAGGTGCCCAGGTTTTTTATACCTGGTCGTATCCCTTCTTCCTCTTCCTGAGGATGAATGAGGCCCTTGAGCCTTGGCCACTGCGCAATCCCCGTTAATCGGCATAATTATGAGTCTTCCGGGTAAGTTCCCTTACAGTACAGTTGCCCCTTCCATGGGCTTAAGCGATTAATGCCCGGAACACCTAGATAATATGCATTACGCTAGAAGGCGCCGGCTTATCTCCGGAGGCGGCAGTTCGAGAATCGTTATTGACGGAATTAACCATATCTACCATAATTGTTATTTCTTCTATATTCTATATTTTTCTTCTATATTCGATATTCTATATTCTATTTCCGATGTGAGTATGCCTAATCATGCGACCCTATACCTGCTCACCGGTGTTCAGCAGGGCATGAAATACCTGAGTGTTCAAATTATTTCATGGTCAATTTGGACAGAAAAAAGAACCTTTTTGAGTTTAATTGAATTAGTGTGCGAATGTGCACAAACAATTGCTTTTTGTGGGCTGATAAAAAGTCTCCATGGACTTTTTAGGTATAAATACTCGATTTACTTTGGAAATTGTATACGTCGTGTGATTCATATGGATAGTTGGCCCTTCCTGATTCTTGAATCCGTCGCGTGGCGGAGCAATAAACCGCATTCAGCTCAATTGAAGGGGCAACTACACTATTCCATCATCCCACAGTCGCCATATTACGCACATGATGTATATCTGTTGATGTTATCCGACTAGTAGTGTATATATAGTTATTTCCTTTGTTCTTGGGATGGGGGTTTCACCTAGTGACTCACAATACCGATTACGCTGATACACAAAGAGACCATCTAGACTGCAGTCCGCGGGACAACACTAATTTTAGGAAATAACGTCCACAGATTCGACAATTAATTCAATAGAGGCTCATCTTCAACGGAAATATTCCACAAGCTAATTTGAAAACGTCTGCCAGGTGTGGCACATAGCTTCCTCGTATCCATAACATGACTGTATAGATCATTGAAAATTATTATTGACTAAAGAACTTCGCTCAATTAGGCGAAGTAAATATTGAATTAGGGTAAATTTATTGTTATGCAGGAGCATAACTTGAGAAAACAAAGGTAGGCATGCTAAAACTTTATTTTCTCTTTATTACTCACGAGGACCATCTTTACATCAGTCCGAACAATCCCTGAAAATTTAATCGAAATCAAGAACTATCGAAGTTATGCGCGCTACAAGGATTTCACGTTTTGCGCATGCGCAGAGCTACTATTGATCCGGGGGCCATGAAACCTATAGGGGACCATCTACACCCCGACCCGCACAATCCCTGAAAATTTTATCAAAATCGGACTATAACTTCGTGTAGTTTTGCCCGTAACAAGGATTTGCTGACGGACAGACACACAGACAGACACGGAACCAAAATTGTTCAGAAAGGTCTAAAACGCAAAATGCGAGTGGAATTTTTGATTTTGGAGACAAAAAAATTTTCACATTCCGAAAGTGAAAACAATGCTTCCGCTACCTTGGTAGATTCGGAAGCAAAATTACGTTTTACAGAAGGTAGTGGAACAGGTATCCCACTTTAACCATTCACTTATCGGACAGTCTGTATGGAATATAATTGGTATTATTATACCAGTATGTAACCGCTATTAACCATATATGGTTTCGTGTGCGAGGTCGCTAATGGGAGTGTCGGTGTACGGACACCTTCAAAGTACATCAAAGATCAAAGGCGACCAGGGGTCGTCAGTGGTATCCAATATCCGTGCGACTATACCGCAGGCTTCCCAGCTGCCCCACGTAGCGCAGCACCGCTGGAAAATCACCCGGTTTAGGACACGTTGAGAAGACTTACCGTTCCACGAGGATCGGAAGAGCATAGAAGTAAACAATTCTAGCTTTCCTATGACAAACCTTTCGTTATAGTCTTGAGCTTGATTCGTAAATGAATGAATTGTGAGTTTGTTCCATAGCGAAACGCATACAATACAACACATGACAATTCTGAATACAATACAAACTGTGATTGTATAAAATTGCGTCGATGAAACATATGCCAAATTCATAGGGAAGTTGCTCAGCTATAATTACCTTAATATATCACCAATGGCTAACTTATAATAAAACATGATATGAACTTATGAATAAGAACGATTACAAAAAAATCAAGAGAAAACAGGAAAAAAGGGTAATAGATCGTCCGGCGTACTCACTGTGCATAATTTCGTTACAAAATTGATTTCACAAATCTAATGAATTGTTTTACAAAGGTTCAGCATTTTAGATAAACCCCCCCTCCCTTCCCTTCGCCACTTTTGTTTTATTGCTGAGTCGTCAAAAAAACGAAACTGGGATTCCAGGAATTGAAATTTATACAAATTTTTAACATTCTTGCCCTTAAAATGAACTTTATGAGTCAGATGAGTTCCATATGTTATGGGTCCCATCTTAATCAAATAGGCGTCTAATATGACTGGAAAATGACACACCTCTTTTTTAAGACGCTAAAAACCTCGGAAAGGACAGTATTTGGGCCGTAACGCCTAAGCATGTGAGGCCATCCGGCTAGCTAGAAATTTAGATAAACTAAAACGAAAATGGAGACTGTGTGAAGAGCGGATTTCGCACGTCAATTTCAAGGCAGACGCCGTACGGTGGACGGACGTCGCAGAATTTAAATCCATACACCTTTAAACGTAAAATGTCAAAGTTTGAGGGGGATTTGTACTTAGCTTTTGCTATACGATTACAAGGGCTTATTATTGCGAATAATAAACCAAAATTTGTTGATATTGATGCTGAACAAGAAAGTAGTTCTTGGAAATTTCAAATTCCTTCATCAATATAATGGTTAAGTCAGAATAACGTCTCAAGTCAGCATTATAGTTGTGATATGTTCACGATTGTGAGGTGATGGATTGGTATAGTTGCCCCTTCCATTGAGCAGGATGCGGATATAATGCTACGCCACGCTCAGAAGATGACCCAGAAGCTTGAAAACGTCTGAGTCGTCTCCCAAAGCGACGGATTCTAAAATTGGGAAGGGCCAACTAACCATATCCATCACACGATAAATTTAAATTATGTCCCAATTCACATAAACAGAACGTGTTTTAGGGGAAAAATCTCTATGACGAACTGCTGAAATTCAAAAACATGGAACATGACTTAGATTGCTTAATTTAGAGCTCACTCAAGCACTCAACGCCGCTCTCCAGGCACCTAGTGACTCGGTTGTTGCAAAGAAGCTTCGTTTGCCCATTTTAACTAATCAAGTTGGTTGGTTACATTCAGGAATTCTGGTATTCCTCAACTACCAACCAGGGCCTGATGTACTTAGTTATTTTGATTTTGTTTCGATGTATTAGAGTGCAATCTAAAACAATTAATATTCCAAAGGGGATCTAGGTGTAATTTTTTGAATCAATAATCGTATCATTCTAGTTTATGTGTAGAGAGGTTCCAAAACCTCTTCGAAGTTTTTTCATGAATCTCAAACATGGCGTGAGTTTGAAGAATCTAAAATTGGCCTCTCATTTTTAACTAAATTTTGTTGCAACTTCTTCGGTCTAGAAATGTCATATTGGACGATTCATGGAAAATTGGTATTGTGCTGATCCATTCATCAAAAACCGACGTCTTCGTTATGAACATTTTGTAACTGCTGCAGGTGCTTCATAACTGCACATTGTCTAGTGAGAAGTAGTATCACTCGGCATCCTAATCAGGCCTTGCAGTTTTAAGAAAGAGGAAACGGAACTACCCATACCTATCTCATTGTAGCTATTGAACCCAGCATTCACATATCAAGGAACCCATTAGTGAGGCCAAACAAATCAAAACCATTCATACCAATCAATCCAAAGAGATGCTGTTGAGCATTAGCATAAACCGGAGCAATACTCGGACGTCGTTTCCTAAGGTAATGGCAGGAGGATCCGGTACGTATAGCAACCCAGGCTTAGTTGAAGGTACAGAACGGCGGTCAGACGGCATAGAATATTCAGGTCGTCTCCCCGCTCGAGAGATCAGATTTGCATGGGATACACCCACGTCCTATTCGAATGCTTTTAGTATCGACGTTGTTAGAGCACGTAGGGCAGACGTCACTGCAGCCCGACCAAAGAGGGCTAAAGCAGTCTAGACTTCTTTGGAAGATTATTGAATTATGCACCCTTGAGGATGTCTGATGCCCTGAATGGAAATCGTGGATTTTCCGCACACTGGTTCACCTCGCGACATATAACCCTAACGCTCATCGGGAAAATGATGGTGGAACTTCGAGATTCCTAACTGACCGTAGAGAACTGGACATCCTGGAATCAAGTCTAAAAATACCATGTATGGTTTACTAGATGGACATTTACATCATTACTTTAGCGATAGCAAACCATCTCTGTAAGATAAACCAACCGGGTGTAATTATTCATAAGTACCTGTAATTAAACTTCATCAGACACTCGAATATCGATACTGTTAGTTATTAATAATAATGAAACTAACTGTGGAAGACTTCACTTGGTTCATCCCTGACTGGCTTCTATTTTCGTGCCTTGTAGGTTGGTAATGTTTATTTCACCCACGCTTAATTCTTCCTCACTGGTAGAACCACGATACCTAATCAATTAACTGCATCTTGCTCTAACGCGTAACTTTTATCGTATCGCAAAATGTAGTAACATCTGCTTACCAATTGAAACAATGTTAATATACCTTAAATTCGGATTATTTGACGGAATCCATGCAAATACAGTTGTATATCTCCGCGAACTATAGGAGTAACAAGGTCATATTGATTTCGACGTTTAGATCATCGATGACCAACAATAATCACTATAGAACGAACTCTGCTTACATATTAATTACTGAAAGGAGGCTTGAACCCCATTGGTCAAGAGCGCGGAGGGGTAGGAGATGCAACCAATCAAATCAAATCAGTGAAAGGAGCAATGAGATGGATGACCTGGGCAGGAGTATCAGAAAAATGTTAATATTGTAAAGGGAAAACAACCCCAAGCGTTACAAAAACAGACATAATATGTGATATTATCAAATATCTAGATGATTCCGACTTTTTCAATTACATTTAATATACTGATACAAATTCGTTCATTGAATTCCGTAGGATGATGTGCGATTCGATTTTTTTATTTTCCGTTATCCCTGAAATTCTATTATCTTTTTAAATTTTAGTTTATACTCGTCCAAAATGTCATACCATTTTGACCACAACAGTAATGGTCTTAACAACTTTTCAATTCATATACCTTACTTTCATCCTGAGTATTAATTTATTCTGTAAAACAGGTCCTATACAATTTTTAAGCGTATTATTAATTCACTTTATAACGACTGGATAATAGAAGTTTACAGATTTTACGCAAAATTTTCAATGAATTCTCCTTGATACCTTAATGATAAAGAGTGCTGATATCGTATCAAATTTGGTTCGAAATGGTGTAACGTAGTAACGCGTAATGTATGAATGTAATGTATTGGAAAGAAATAGTTAGATACGCTTTATTTTGGGAAAATGTATAATAAAATTAGTAGGTTTGTTCATCTAGGGGTTACAAAAGTGATTTTTCAAAGTTTAATACGAATATGAAATTAAAACAACCCAACAAACAAACGACCCTTTGTGACGTCACCGCTGAATGAAATTTTGACAAGTTCTGCATAGAAAACTTCATGCTATAATATATAGACGGTAGTGCCGAAATTTTTAGATGGAATACATCCGCAT
This sequence comes from Creontiades dilutus, assembly GCA_031894815.1. Classification (NCBI taxonomy): domain Eukaryota; kingdom Metazoa; phylum Arthropoda; class Insecta; order Hemiptera; family Miridae; genus Creontiades; species Creontiades dilutus. Next base: position 999,274 of record JAVIWC010009699.1, read on the forward strand.
TGCAAGCTCTAATAAACGAATAATAGGTGACGTGAAGAAAGATGCAGTAGTTTGGGCTACATATCAGCAACTCGGCAAGGAAATTTTGTAAGACGTGAGCGTGCCTATTTCAACAACATGCGCACATTAAACTAGAAATTGAAGTGGAGAGTCCTCTTACGATTATTTGTTCGATCTTCATCGTGTTTGGTTGACTCTTGATAATTTTCTTAGAAATTATTAATTTTAGAACACTCATAAACTCACGGAACATGAAAATGTGGGCAATGAAAATCGCATTCGAAGCTAAAAAAAAAAAACAGGAACAAATTTGATATCGCTTCATTGATAAGATTACCTAATGGCATCATTCAAGATAGTTTTGTAGACAAGGCGTTTCGTTTCGGGTGCACACGAGAGATAGAGGATTCTTGCAGCCGAAGTCGAACGAAAAACCATAGAGATTTATTCGGTGGGAACATGAAGTGTTTTTCTACCAATAAATAAATCATGTTAAGGAACATACCGCGTTCTTATTGCCACAAATTTTCATAAAATGGAAACCCATTTTCATTAAACGCTGCTATAGAATGAACGAGGCTTTTGGTTCTGGACACGTACGCGTGTTTGCAGGACTATTTACAAACTCCATCACAGTAAGTTGGGAATTGAGACCGTTGGTAGGAGAAGTTCGAACTGAAAGTGATTTGTACTACGAGGAAATTAATCCAACTCGAAACGGAAGACTCCCAGTCACTCCCAACCTAGTTTAAGCTGATTGTAACCGATCGGTCTGCCCAGTCGATTTGAACTCGAACCGGCAACAGATTGAGTGCCCGAGGTGACCCAGGGACGGGATGAAGAAAACGCCTCGACCCTAAGTCGGGAAAGACAGATGCGAGATTGGAGCCTCTTCTCGGCCCTGCAGCCCTCGGAAGCCGCAAATCTCTCGGCCTCAGCTTTTTGGGGGGCTCAATCTCGGCGAACCTCGTCGTAAATTTGGCCTCAGCGCTATCAAAATCACGCGGTTCGGCCCATATTTACAATCGCGATGAAGCTACTTACTACATCATGTTCAGCGCTATTTGACCCCCTCCACAACCGCACAAACTACTCCATATACTCGTACCAATAAAATCAGTGAATCAACGTTTTCCCCGCATAGTTAGCAAAATTAATCACGTAGAAAAGATTGTTAAAGAATACATAATTGAAATTCCAAAGCTATTTCCAGCACTTCAAATTGCAGCGATAGTTTACCAGTCTCTGAAGTCAAGAACAGGCCAGTTAGACCCCTTGGTTAGCCATGTACACTCATAGGTCATTTTCAAAAAAAGATCTCATAACTATACCTGGGCATCGAGTTTCTCTGCCAAATGAATTTCGTTCTCTTTACTTGTCCTATGATCTTGGATGTTATTTAGGATGCCAGCTATTGAATACCAATTGATTCCTTCGAGTTTCTCAATTCTGATCGAGTCAATACATCTTTAAATGGAGAAAGCCAAAATGTTGTGTCCAAATTGTGACAGTGTCTGTTAAAGGTGCAGTTACTGGATAAATTAAAATGCCATCAGAGGAGCTAAATCCTCAGCTGTTACTTTTATTACACTAACACACCAACAAGAATTTTTAAAATGTTTTTCCACTCTCAAAATTCAACCTTCATTTAATTTTGTCCTAATTTTTACTTTTTGTTCTTCTTTGTTTTGATCTCTCTTCGGCAGATGATTACGATTACTTTTTTCTATACTTCTGGTACCTGTCAAATTTGAGGTTTTGCCTGGGGACAATCACAATTTGGACACTCTAGAGCCTTCTACATTGAATTACCCCAAAATAAATTTAGAATATCAAAATTTCAGGAGATTCTCCGGCGTCGTTTGCTTTTTTCGAATTTTTTTAATCTATATTCGTTCGGAAGATGTGAATTTCTTAACCTTTCCATCAATCTCATTTTCTAGTAGGTCCCTTTTTTTGAAAATGGCCCTCATAAGAAAATGGGTTTTTGTATCTTCTTGGCTCAACCTGCTGTTCCATATTCCGCGGTCACCTACGGATTACCTCTTGAATTATTTGGTTCTCAAATTAATTTGAACCTATGGCACAAATCAATTTTAATATTTTTGGCATCTCAATTTGAACTTTCGGCGACTTAATTCCAACTTTTGGCAAACCACTTCGAGCTTTTGGCCAATCAATTTATACTTTTCACGAACCCAACTAATCCAACATTCAACACCATTTAATGATCAATAAATGTTTCTTCTCTCCTTGGTTCTCAAATAAAGGGCGAATTATAAAAGCATGGCGTACCCACAGGAGGCTGCCCTATTCACCACCTCATCGACTTCACTGATGAAACATCCACTCTGTTCCATTGACAACAATGTTCATCTTTGCAGTAGCGGCAGCAGTTTAGGGATGAGTGTCGACAATCGAACCAATTTAATAGGCCCGCAATTGATTTTTTTCGAGACTGGAGGCCAAATGACAAGCAATCTTCTTTTTTTTAATGTAGGCAGGTGAGGAACTCTTAATTTCAAGGAGGAAATCAGATCTCGTAAGATACCTACAAGGAACCGCTCTTCGGGTTATGTGGGACCCACTGTCTAACATTACTTCAGGTCAAGTCCTTGGGATGTATTTGGCCCTTTCGGTCGATAGATAGCCTCCTGTGTTCTTGAGTGACCTTTCTCTGCAGGATGCCTTCGACACAAACAACTAACTCTCACTGTTGTTTTGAATTCAACGCTCTTCCCTGCGACACGCAGACGTGCCACTAATGACGATTTGGATTGGCAAACTACTCGCCAAATTCAAATTACAAAGTGGTCTTCTCGTTTACATTCTTTCAAAACATTGGTATCTGTGTGTCATAAATAATGAGCGTTGACGCTGTGGAATGAACATGTCTATGCTCTAAATTTCTAGTAGTTCTGTGGAATGAACATGTCTATGTTCTTCATTTCTAGTAGTTCTGTGGAAAGAACATGTCTATGTTCTACATTTCTAGTTACTGAACATAAACATTTAAAAACGGGTGCTGCCCCCTCACATCAATAGTGAAACTGACTGTAGAAGCCTCTTGCTCCCAAACATTGTAGACTCTCCAAAATCATACGTAAAAGTACTTTTCAAAATAATAATATACTCTATTTACTATATGTATAACCGGTATTTGATGTTAGATATTACTTGAGCTTCTAGACGTTAAATGATTGACGGCTATTTTACCCATCGAGGTCGAGGTTTGCAACGTCAGTGCAACAGTGGTGACAGATGTGATTCAACTACTTGAGATCGTATTTGTACTTAAAAGTGTGATGATTGAGAATGGATTAGTTGTAACATTGCTCCCTGCAGCGCGTAGAACTCTCAATGCCAATAGCATAACTTCATATATTTCAAGGTGATCTTGGAGGAAGAAGCTCAAGATTGCTAAGTTTGAGCATAAGGCTGAATCATTGCAGCTTCAGGAGTAATCTCTGGGTATTACTGGCATATCGCCTCAGCCCTTAGAAGGGGCAACTAGTCCAGTCCATCACTTCCTAGTTTAGACATCGCCAGTAAGCAGTAGGAACAGCGTCAATATTCTATGCTTTGCAGGTCCATTTGATTTTCCCGATCAGTTGAAGCATTATTATAAAAACGTATGCGGAGATATCCAGAAACATTCCAAATCTTGGGTATGACGGACGTGGATAGCAAGTGCAACATTAGAGCTAGTAACATTCAAGTGTATCCAGTGGGAGTTACAAGATAATTAATTCAAACCTTCGAAGGACCAACTCCACCATTTTATCGACTCCTTCTCGTAGGATGAAGCTGGTTGTATTCACCTGCACTCATTCGGAGAAAAAGCTCTTCAAAATAATTAGCTTGAATCCCTGTTGGAATTGTCACGTCAAAAACTTCGTTATATCGAGCAAACTAATCACAACTACCTCTTCTTTGTTATAAAATAAAAAATAAAAACACCTCCGGTACTCTCCTCGACGGACTCGCCGCAAATCCCACCGGGACTCCTGTTTACCTCCCAGATTCCGCTTGACTCTCGTGAAAACGCTTTTAATCAATTGAACCGCTCCTTATCGGATTAAACGGGATCTACCGCCGATCAAACCTCTTCGGACTCCTTTCGATTTGATCCCGTTAAAGAAAAGCCCGGGAAAGACCCCTGCGGGGAAAAGGCCGAGAAAATCCACTCTTTCCTTGACTCCGTCTTCATCTAAGAAAATTGTATAATTTCGGAACTCCGACCCCCCCTTGTTCACGGTTTTTTTCTTTTTTCAGTCCGTCTTCTCTCTTTTTCTTCTTTTGTCACTCTTCTTCGTATCCATTCTCCAGAGAATTCTTCTTTCTTTATTCTTTTATTTCCTTTCTTATCCCCGTGCCCCTTTTTTTCGGACCAATATCTTCAGCTCTCCGTCGAGACAAATCTTTTAGGCCGGGGACATATACCCGACCCCTTGAGCCGCCCCTTGTCCCCTCGTTCTCTTCTGATTATTACGTTCGGCACAAAAAAAAAAACTCTTTCACCGCCGAAAACTTCGTTTGCGTCTGGTCTAACAGAGAGAGAAAACTGAGAAACCTCGTTGGTTTGGCAAAGAGGTTAGCCGATGGATGGAAATTTCAGTCTTGAGATTCAAAACCCTGAAAACGAACTTGAATCACTTTTTTTTATTGTGATTGTAAATTACTTATTCAATGATGTCCTTTGGAAACCGTATTGAATGAACTTAAATAAAAATCAAGTTTTTTTTCGCTAGCGATAAATCCGTGAATTTGCCTATTTATCCAGTGAATCAAACAATAGTCGCCCCCTTTTCAACCGAGTTTATTATTTCGGAAGAGAAACGTAATCCACAATACAATTCAACTCCAGTAATTTATATCTTAATTTGGTCATCATTTGGTTATCATTGATTGATTTTGTATTCTTAATTAGTTTGTCATATATTCATATCCAGTTTCACTGTTCCACAGCCAAACAGTCGGACGGACAGCGTATTTGCTTCCACAAACGTAAATTTACTGAAACATCAATTTTTCATAATTTTTCCGATCGGTCTGAATCTAGTAACATTTGTAGGGTACTTCGGTGCTTATGGTATCTTATTCATTTCCTAACAATTGGTTATAAATTGATCATTGCGCATGCGCAATTCATAAATTGGTGATTACAAACCAAACTCTGACAAATAATAAAATGGTTTTGATGAAATGGTCAGGAATAGTGCCGTTCAACACTTAGTTGTTCACCGATGAATTTGTTCTGCCATGTGGAGTTAAAGAAGGGTTAATCTAGAATCGAGAGTTTTTCTTTGACAACAGCTGTGAGATTACTGTTTTTTTTTTCCAATTATATTTTTATTGGCATTAACATCAGTTATACAGCCATGTCATTAAATTTTAGTTACAATTATATACATATATTTATATATACACATATTGGTTTACACCTTTTTATTAGTTTACACCTTTTTATTGGTTTACACCTTTTTATTTTTATTGGTTTAAGTAATTTTTTTTTTTAAACTTTGATATCAACATTGGTTTTTCTTCTTTTTTTTACTGGTTCAACTTCGGATTAATTTGTTATCCATGTTGGAATTAGCCAAATATACAGCGTACCGGAACAAGTTCATTAAACTTTAATTTTCAATGCTCATCTCCAGCAGAAAATGTCTGGAAGAGCTTTTTAGTTGGAGCTTTATTCCCAAATTATTTTCCATTTAAAATTGTTTTCGTTTTCCGACATTAAATCACTAAAAAGGCGACTCCTAACAAACTCCCCCAAACTACAGTCCAATCAACTGTCAGTTTTGAAGACGCCGTTAGATAGAACGCTAAATTTCTCATTTTCTCAGATCAAAATAGGAAATGTTCAATATGCTTAGAGCGTGAAAAATTATTCCAAAGATTCAATTTTAGGAATTTATGAGAACTTTTTCCCGAGTTTTCTCTCGCTGATAATGAACGGATTCAGACATCCGTACTCAACAGGGAAAACCTCCCCAGAAACATAGGTTTCCAAAAGTTTGAGAAACTAATTTCTTCACATCCAATTTTTTTTTTAATGAAAAATACGTTCGAATGGAGGAAAAACATGACTTTGTACTTTGTGATCGACGTTTTTCACCAGAGCGGCTTTCAAAAAAATGACTGGCATAAAATTTGATGTACTTATCTACGATGAATCGAATGGTCCCTCTCTTGAGCCAACTCAAACAAACTGAAAGACGCTGCAAATTCTTTCACTGGGGTTTATCATTCAATTGGCTTGCGTTCATGATTTGAATTTCTACTAAGCTTTGGAGTGTGCGTGTTTCACAGATGATAGAGCGATTATTGAATTTCAGGAGGCACACAAATATGATCAACTAATCAATCCAAATAGGTATTTTGGATGAGAACCGATTTATGTGCTCTATGCATATCTCCTGAAATTCAATAATTGCTCTATCACCTGTGAAACATGCACACTCCAACGCTTAGTAGAAATTCAAATCATGAACGAAAGCCAATTGAATAATAAACCCCAGTGAAAGAATTTGCAGCGTTTTTTATGGTCATCAGAATGCTTCAACCCGTGTATCGGCTACAAATCCTTTTAGGAGTTCACTCCAGTATTTATCCACATTCACTACATCACTAGGTTACTGCTATCAAAACAAAAATAATAATAAACCAAAATAAACGGAAATGTCGGCAGCGTAAATCGGGAATGGTTTGTGCTACAGACCTGGGAAGAGGCTCATTCGATTTCTCATGGAAAGTTCTTCAAAAAGAGTCCAAATTTAGGCCGCTTCGACTTTTTTTTAGGTTTTTAGGGATTTTACAAAACTTTGACAACCCTTAAAGGGCACTTTAAATTAAGTGAGAGAGCTGGCTCAAGAATTCGGGCGTTGTCGGGCCAACATAGATTTTTCCTGAAAATTTCAGATCTTTTGCTCCAGCCTTTGGGAGAAATCGTGCGTACGGCGTACGGAGGACGGACGAAAAATTTTTTATTGCAGATTTGGATTCTACACCCTTTTAAACGTAAACCATGAAATTTTCAGGGGGGGTTAGAATTTTTTTTTCTAGAGCGATTACAATGGTTCATTATTGAATAACCCCAAAACGACCAAAAATGGGCGAACAATCAACAGTTGACAAATTTAGTTAATAAGATACTGTTCGCTCCGAACTCGGGTGTATCCACCCCGTCAGATCAAGGCAAACAGCATTGAAATTCCTACGTAATGAGCGAGGAGCCCAAGGGAGTCACTATTCGATTCAGCAATAAACGATACATAAAATTGGATGCCAAAACAATTGTTTCTAACAGTCGGTTGTGGGTGAAAAATGTCGATAAGCACATATTTTCCCACATTCAAACGTCTTTATCTTAAAAAATTGAAGTGTGACAAACGAAATCTTCCTTCTTTCAGTGGAAAGCTGAGATTTTGGGGAGTTTGCCCTGAGGGGAAAGATAGTTACCAAACATGTTCATTATGATCAAGAGAAAACACGAAAAAAGTCATTTTTCATAAATTCTCGAAATTAGGTATTCGGACTAATTTTTCAAGCTCTCAGTCATATTGAAAATTTCTTATTTTGCCCTAAGGGTATAGTGAGTTCAACGATTTTCAGCGGTGTTCTTGAATTGGATCCTTGAGAGTAGTTAGAAAATTGTGGCCATTTTAGTGACTGAAGATCTGAAATGCGATAACAATTTTAAAAGTGTAATGATTGAGAAACGAAGCCTTTAAAAAAAGTCTAGGAGACTTTTTTTTGTTGGAAATTAGCTCTAAAATCGAATCTTGAAATTTGATGAACTTGTTGCGTGACACCGTGCATATATCTTGGATGGGACATGCCGTTGGATAGATGATAGGGTAAGCGAATGCAGAAACAAGAACTGTAACCCTATTTTGCACATCAGCTCGTAAACATGTACTATCACTGTTTCCTTTTGCATTCAGTCATATGGTACTTGTATTTTCCTTCATCTCATTTTATACAATCACATTATAATAATTGTCGGTGTTATACTACCCACCCAACTTGGCAGGCGTTTTTACATAGGTTCACGCTTGCGCAGTGGCCGCTTTAGATCTTACGAAGATAAACCTCCCTGATCGTCATTATTTTGTTATAATGAATATTATTTTGTATCTAGTTGTCCTGTATATGTGAACTACCTAATCATTTATGACCTACTCAATGATTAGCAATTTTTAAGGTAAATTAGATGAAGTGTGTTCACGAGTTGTCAAATATATTGTTCGTGTTGAATACTGGTGTTTGTAGGGATTGGAACGCAAATGATGTATATTTTGAATCATCCATTCTATCGAATTTTTAACGATTTGGGTCGTTTATTAGTGGCCAACGGTTACGGACCTAGATAATAAATTCAACAGAATTTCCAACTGTAAGCCTGTATCTACGCTTCCAAAGCATCGAGCAACACTACCAATTCCAAGTAGAAGTGTCTGTTGGGTGTATAAGCACCGCAGAAAAGGGTAATCCACCGTAGGTAAGATCCCACTAAATCAATAAATACCTTTCGAAGTTGACCGCGAACCAAACTGCCTTGGGATCGAGACGAAATTATTTATTCAATCGACCTAAATTCCAAGATCCGCCTCGGAGCAAGCGATCCCCGTTTGAGGAGCCCTCGAGCTTCCCAGGGAGGTTTCCGTGAATAATGTAGAAATCAGTTTACCCTCAACAGAGCAGTTAAAGTCAACATTCCTCTCTGTCAAACTTGAGAATTGATCAAGTAAATTCATTTAGGGAACTTCGGGGATTAAATTGGCGATGACGCCCGCTTGGAGGGCTCTTTGAGTGTTGAGTGTCAGCCCTCGTTTTCCCACATGCGGCGAACTGCTTGTGACATCCGTAGTGTAAATGAGTTGCCAGGTCTGAACCGATCCGATAGCTCCCTCTAATGGGTTGACATTTGGGACAGAAAAGCGCTCGAGTTTTAGATTGATTTTCAACTCCTCTCAGCAATTTCTGCCAATTATTGCAAAACCGAATGAATTAACAACAATGATGAAGGAAATAGTTCATAAACTTTTGTTCATTTGAATGCTGTTCTTCTTCTCGATTCGGTGATTGTTTTTGTTTCATGAAATTCAATGCGGCTCCGTAATAAAATATCTGTATTCAGAGGTGTGGATTCAATCCGCCTGAGATTAGCTAGTCATTACGACGTTGTTTACTTTAGCCTAATCCGTTTCCTATTCACATCAAAGGGTTTTTCATGAATATTATGGACATGGCTCCCTCCTGGCTTTTACGGAAACTGATGCCTAAGCATTGCAGGCTAATATTTGAATCAGACCTTTGACAGAATAACTACTTCATTCGGCTACTGCATTGGCTCAAAATTAAAATAACATTTTACCAAATTCAAATTTTGAAATATGGGAATTTGTAGATTTTTAGTTTTTCCCATATGCAGAGTGAAGTATCGATAGGGATAGAGGGGACAGGTTGTCCGAGCGAGCTAAGGCATCAGTCCTTCGGCTGTTTACTTTCAGTGGGAATACTGATTAGCCTGGTTCGAATCCGGCAGGCACCAATGATTAGGGGCAAAATCCTATCAAGTGTTGTATACCTGTCCTGTCTTTGGAGAGTTCACCTCTGATCTCGATATTACGTGAATCCAAAGCGCTCCCAACCCAGGGGCGTGAGGCAATGGGAAGCCACGAGCGAAATTGTCAGACCTAGTTCCGATCCTCTCTGGAGGACGGCTGGCGACGTCCGCAACACCTCCGGGTAGTCGGACGTAAATCCAAGGTGAAATTCCTTGTTTACTTTACTTTTACTTTTTACTTTAGAGTGAAGTATTGACAGGCAAACAACGATACGTATATCATACTCATTTGTTTCGAACAGTAATCTTCCAATTTCATGATATTATCTAATAAGTATCGTTGTTTGCCTGTCAATAATTCACTCTGCATATGGGCAAAACTAAAAAAGAAAGGCCCATATTTCAAAATTCCAATTTCGGGAAAGGTTATTTCAATTTTGAGCCGATGCAGTAGATTGATTTACAATGAATGACTGCTGACGCAGTCTCTTACTCCTCCATGGACTGGCTTACCATCTCCCGGCATGCAGCCCAAGCCAAACACGCAAAATACGACAGAGTCGCTAAAGACCTGAGAGGGTCTTTCACGCCACTCGTCATTTCATGCGATGGAGCATTACGTAAAGAGTATGAAGCCTTTCTCAAAAGCGTTTCCTTACGCATCTCCAACAAGTGGTCTAAATCCTACTCCCAGGTGATGATATGGGCACGAGTGAAAACTCAGTTCTCAGTGCACCGAGCAGTTTCCATGAGGCTAAGGGGCTCGAGGAAAACGTGCGAGGACTTGGACTGGAGGACGGAGCAGCAATTTGGCTACCAGAAGAATGAAAACACACACACACACACACACACAGTTAGGAAAAAATAAAATCAGATTAGTTGGGCAAAATCAATTTGAATTTTTGGCATATTATCAAATTGAAAATTTTGGCAAACTAACTTAAACATCTTAATTTAAACTTTTGGCGACTCAATTTCAACGATTTCAGCGATACCAATTCGAGCTTTTGGCATATCAATTTAAACTTTTCACAACCCCAACTATTCCAACATTCCCCCATATAATGATCAATAAATGTTTTTTCTCTCTCATGAAAAAAAAAATGAATGAGAGTTACTTCATGGAATAAGTCGCTGACCTATAATACGCTGACTTATAATGTTTGAAAATTGCGCATAGCTGCTGCGAGCAATAGTAAGCTTAGTTCTTGAACTAAACTCCTGGTGATATATTTGTGATATTACTGTAGATCTGAGTCGTATTAAGTTTGTTTCAAAGATAACCAATCACTTCGCCCCAAAATTTATGTGACACTTCGAATATACAGAGCTAAACAGTTTTCAAGTTCATTCCCAAGAAAGAGCGAACGACGGCGTCAAGTGGAATAAACTTGAATGTAGATGTCGCCCAGTTTTGCATTTAAACCGCCGTTTTTCTGGAGCCGAGTCGTCGCTAGGGGGTGAAAAGCTACGCTGCAGGGCCGTGACCTCCAGTTACACCCTAAGTCTCCAAAACTGCTTCACTAATGAAATCTCCGAGAAATCTGTTACCGTCGGTAAATTTTCGTTGGGCGATAGCAGGAGGTTTGCTTGAAGGTTTCTGAGCGGCATACCTCTCACGGGTTCATTTCGCCTCCGCGCCTCCTCTTTGACGTGACTTTGAAGAAATATTTGATCAATAAGCGAGATTGAGGATGTTGAAAGGAAATTTCAAGATGAAAGCCTCCTTAAGCGGAATGATGAAATTAATATAACTAAAGGTACTTGATATATCACTCTCTGAGCAATGCAAAGAAAGTCGTGGATGTTGAAATTCTTAGCAGATCGATTCACTAATTTGATTCAAACAGTATTAGATAAGCTACTGCTCTATTCGCGTCAAAATTCAAACAATGTTGACCTACAACAAAATCTTTCTGGTTTGCTCCAATGCAGTGACTACTGTTGAACCCATCCATGGCGAATCAAGTGAAATCTAATTAGATATTGAGTATGAAGTATTCTTTGAATTGTTGAAAACTTGTGGAAGGAGTTTTAACCTTCCGATAGTTGCGCCTCCAGCTCGACATTGATAGTCGCGCGTATGTGTCACATACACAAAATAGATTCAAGCATTTTATTCAGCCAAAACACAAGGATTTGGGGAAAATAGGTTAACAGCACACAAAGGAGTAGAGACTTACAGTCTTATTTTTGGTTCATATTGGAGAACGACATGCAAGAACTCGAGGATGGAATTATTAAGTAGACTAGTGAAAAAATCCGAATACATATTTTGCAAAAATTAGGAATAAAATTCAAGAACGTTTTGCATACGTTACATAAAAAGACATTTCTAAAATTTGCGACCCTTTTTTCAGGGAATGTACCTAGAAGGTTTTAGCCAAATATAGAATGTTATAAAGGAGATTAGACTCATTAACTCATCAAACTTATTTTAAAAAAAAAATCTGAATAAGTATTTAGTTTGGCTGAGAATTACTGTAATCGAAGCGAATTGGAGTTGAATATTGTATCCAAATGTATTTTTTGCATTTCTGGCTGGGGAAACGTGTTATCCGGGTTTGGTTTTCCAGATAGCAGGATGCGTACCTTTTTTCTTCAGTTAGTTCTTCTTCCTCTTGATACATTTGTGAAAAAATAACGTAGATAGTACCATGTATGTGAGGCATACAACTTAGCGTTACGCAGAAAAAACAGCCTCAATGAAGGACAAAAGTGGATTGAGTCCTTTTTCGAAATGACAGGGAAGATTAGGAGGCGAAGAGTCAACCCCTCGCTTAATCACGTGATTGAGCTGAGAGATTCAAGAAAAGTGGGTATGTGTCACATACACGCGACTATCGGAAGGTTAATAGAGGAAAGGGATATGTTGATATGGAAACGTGCAGCTTAACCGAGACACCGAGAGACTTTTTTTTAGAGTGAATTTGAGAATTCCAATCGATTGCTACCTCGTATGTCAAAGATTAAAACAAATATTGTAAATCAATTCTTTAGTGAAAGAGATTGGTTGAACAGTTACAGTCCAGAAGCTATGTTTGTATACAAATTACGTTGGTGAGCATAATGAGCAGAAAATTGGAATATGGTTTAAAATAGAATTGCACTCATTTGATATATTATCAGAAATGAAATGTGTTCGACTGATATTAAATCAGAGATTGAATCGCTTTCGACTATCTCGATGAGGATTGAGTTGAACAGACATAGTGTGTATTAACGATTTGTGGACAACTGGTATATTGTAAGAAATGGAATAATGTAAAAAATGGTATTGCGTCCAAATGGCATACTGTATATTGCGGAATGGTTTTCAACTGGCATTTAATCTGAAATGGAATTGCGAATAACTTCCTTACCAGCAGAAATGGAATTGCGCCTCAACTTTCGTACTACCAGAATTGGGATCGCGTTTAACTGTTATATTGAAAGATAAGGACTGAATTCAACCGCCATATTATAGCCAACAGAATTCTGCTCAAGGTAATCAGCTGATGACAACTGGCATAATATCAGAAATGTATTCTTTCTAAATACCATTTTGTGAGAAATAGTATTGCGTTGAAATGACATACTGTATAATATGGAATTGATTTAAACTTTCATTAATTCAAAAATGGAATTGCGCTTAAATTTTGTATTACCACAAGTGGAATTGCGTTCAACTGCCATATTTGTGTCCAAAAGAACCGCTCACAAGTTGCATATAATCAGAAATGGAACCAAGTTCGACTAGCATTATCTAGGATGGAATTTCTTTCGACAATCATCTTGATTTCAACTCATATTTAATCAGGAATGGAATTGTGATTAACTTTCGTACTACCAGAAATGGAATCACGTTTAACTGGCATATTGTAAGTTATGGATTTGCATTCAACTGGCATTTTGTATTCAAAATGATTGCGTTCAAGTTGCTCATAATCAGACTGGTATATTGCATAAAATTGGATAACGACCAACTGCTAAACTGTGAGGATCAAAATTGGGATCAACTGCCATATATTCAGAAATTGAATTGGGATCAACTGGTTCGTGGTTCTCCACCTCTCTGGCTCAAACGGCGAACTCCTATACAATGTAAGGGTGAACAGCTCTCCCAAGGGATCGAAGGAGGTATTGTTCCTCAATTTATCATCCAGTCATTCCAACCTTAACATTGAGATAGAGACATTAAATTCAATGGGAATCCTCTAATGAGGTGAATCTCAGGAGCTTAACACGACAGGCATTTATAACGAGGAATGGAATTACAATATACGCGGGAATCGTTAGAACGAAACTCTAATGTAGGTCGCAGGTACACGCTCCGTTATTCCTGATCTATTCTCATTGTGTCAGCGTCTCGTTAGTCAATGTTTTTCAAAAAAAGTTAATGAAGCCCCGGTCTCCCGGAGGCATTCGCTCTGAAACTCATTCGGAGAGCGGGAAAAAGTTCGGGCGGTGTTGGTTGATAATGCCAACTTACTGAACCTCCCCTCTAATTAATGTCTCTGAAAGAATTTAATTTCGAACTCTGGCTGTTAGCGAGGGCATTTCCTCATTCTGGGAACTCGCTGGCGGTAAATATCGGGTGAATAATTGTTGCGCCCCGTTCTGAGACGAGAATTTATCCCAAGAATGATTTCTTTGCGTTTCATTTTTGTCACGACCAAAATCGCAACTGAACCAACAGCAGCGAATAATTAGGAACAATCAATGTTTGGTTTGAAGATTTTGGAAAAAAAAAGGTTATTTCTATTAGAGAAGAAGAATTAGTGGAGTTTTTGAATATGTTTTTCCCTGGGAGTCGTTGATTTAAGGTGTGAGGGAACTTTCCTGCAAGACATGATTATGCCAAGGGAAGGCATATTCTTCGGGGAGGGGAAGGAGGAAGAAGGGATACGACGTGGTATGAGAACCCGGACACCAAGCCGGGACTTCACTTGTTCAGTGAGCACTCTCTTAAGCTATAACTCTTGTCTCATCATTGCTAAAACGCACAAATACCCTTCTTGATAGTAGGTTATAGTAGGTACACCTTTTATAGTATTAGCAAACTGATTAAAACCTTTGGCAAACTAAATTAAACTTTTAGCAAACTGAATTTTTCTAAATTTCTAAATTTTTAGAAACTGACTTTTGTGAGGCACTGGCAGATCCCCAGATTGAACAGCCGTATTCCCAAATGAGCCTTATCATAACCAGATAAATTAATCTTTTATTGCTCAAGGTGAGGAGGGCTAGCTACTTATCACCACACACACACTCATCACCCTATCAGCACAGCTATCCAGGTTGATGCCAAGATATTTGATATTTTCATTTTGGGGAACGACAATGTTGTTTAGCGTGATAGGACTGTCTTGGTAATTCCTCTTGTAGGTGAACGTGACAGTACTTGATTTCTGTGCGTTCGTTGTTGTTCTACACTTTTTGTTCCAATCTTCAACCGTTGGTTACGTGTTCTTGCAATTTCGTTGATGCATCTTGGCCGCATTTTGCTCTTGAAAGAATCGATTGATCATCAGCAAACATGGCTAATGTGGTTGTGCTGGGAAAGGTTGGTACATCGCACACATAAATCAAGTACAGTATCGGCACCCATACACTTCCCTGGGGCACTGAGCAAGATATACTTTTGCTATTTGAGATGGCATCATCGCATTTGACTTGGAAAGTGCGGTTCTTGATAAAGGATTGAATAATCCGGTAGTAAGTATCAGGGAGGAGAGGTTTCAATTTATATAACAATCCGGGGTGCCAGACTCGAACGAAAGCTTTTTCCGTGCGATTTTTATAAATGTAAAGTCATTTTCTAAGCATTGCATAATCGCTGGCTACCTATGTTGAATCTTCTAATCAAAACCAAATTTTAAAAATTAGGAAATTTAGGCCAAATTATATAAAAACTAGGGGTAAACCGTAAACTAATAAATAATCGGAGAAACTGGGGGTTCCCGTCAAGGCTTTCTCATATCTTTCGCGTATTAGCAACCATAATACAAAAGGTTCGGGAACTGAACTAATATTTTGAGAAGGATATCGACGTTTGTGAAGTAAATAACAAAGAGCGATAAGTAATTTTAACAGTGTGTGAATTAACTTGAGGCTTAACTTCAACATTGGCTTACAAGGCTTAACTTTTACAAATTATATAAATATCTGCTTCCCAAAACAAAACTTTCTCAGTTCTTGAACTCAAAGGAACAACATACAAATGTCTCCTATAATCTTCTAAATTAGTTGTAGGCAGCCTAATGTTAAACATAGACGCCGTTTGAATTCACTAAATTGTAAAGATTCGTTCACGAACATCGGGTTAGACTAACCCAGTCAACATGAATTAGTTCAATCAGCGTAGAATGACTGTTACGTTGCGTTGGTAAGTGTAACCCATTCAGTTGTTGTGTATCTGTACCAAACAAGTCCTGATCCTGGGTCATGGTCACCTAATTAAGAAAGTCACCATACGCTGCTCATTAAACATTTTCATACTTATTGCATGGCTACATACAAGTCCGTTCCTACAAACATGCGTTTGTCTGTCACTTTTAGAGCTGAGTTAATATGATGACAAGACTCAAATTCTGAGTGAAGTTTACTCCATTTTAAAAATCACTGTAAACTGTGTTTTTTTGAAGGGTAATACCACCGTTAATAGAATACATTCAAACTTGTAATCCGATTAGAGTTTCTAAACAGCCAACGTAAAACCGATTCGGTTGAACATTTACGCAAGAAAGAACTCCGAAATAATAAAAAAAAAGTCGTCTAATCGAAAACCGGAAGGCTGGAGAGGGTACGTCCGGGATTGAGTTGTTCCGGGGTGGTGTGGTTCGCCTCCACCCCGAGGGGATTATATTGAGATGCAAATGCGTGTTCACTCTCCCCTATCGTTACTCCCTTCCTTCGAAATATAATTCGATTCTTTGGAGCCGATGATTTTTCAGACGATTCTTTACGGGAAATTCGGGATAATTTATTTGGATTGATATACCATTTAGGAAACGCTGAACGCTTTTAGTTTGGTTAAAACGAAATTAAGAATCCTAGTACTTTACAATATAAATATACCTAGTACTCCTAGTACTTTATATAAAAGAATCCTAGTACTTTATAATATACCTACCATATTATGGTAGTTTGAATAGAAATAGAAGTCTGACAAGTTGTATGTGGCTCAGCTTCCTTGAATAGATAACATGAATGTAAAACGTCGCAAATTATTACACAACAGTATATTATTTTTGACAATCCCTCTTACCCCTCCACTATCCGCCACTTGTTTTTAGACTGCCAAGTCGTCAAAATGAGAAAATACCAAAGACTTTATAAATAAAAATATGTATGTTCATGGTATGTGTGTTGAATGTGTGTCTTTCTTTTCGATATTTTCACACATGAAATTAGATTTTCCGAGTTAGATGAGTTCGGACAGGTTGTTTTTGGACAGTTGAAGACTGGCTGGAAATTTGGGCCAACTGAACTCCAAACAGAGCTTATGTGCAAAAGAACGGATTTTTTACATCAATATTACGGCATACGTCATACGGCATACGGCAGACGGAGGACGGACATTACACATTTTGAATCTACGTATTGAAATGAAAAATGACAAAATTTTCGCTATCCGGTTACACATTCCCATTATTGCAAATAATAAAACCAATATCATTTGAATGTTTTATATAAATTTGGTCAGAGGATAAAGTAAGGAAGTGATTAAATGAAGATTGATGGATTTTACGTTTAGGCGTGCGCTGAGGTGCGCTGATGTATGAGATTTGTGGACTATTAAAATCATAAGAGATCGACGACTTCCAAACCTGCAAACTCCCTGAAAATCTTGTCAAAATCGGCTGAAACCTAAATGAATAGAGCTTGTTAGTGAAAGAGTATGAGGACCTGCGGACAAGCAGGCAGAAAGACACACAGACATGATCTCACTCAATGAATACGAAATTTGTTCAAATTGATCCATTCCGCACATTTCCTGGTTAATCATCAAAATTAGTTAAAAACTATAGAATTTAAGTTCGTTACAAGCATTTTACTTTGAGAAAACGCAGCAGCTGATAATGACACTATCATATTGAAAGTAACATAAGGTTATTAAACCAGCCTTTCCAGATAACCCTTCACATATGAGTGAGATCGGACCGCTAAAAAATGAAAAAATTATGCTTGCCGGTTTCCACATTTGCGCATTTGCAGGCTGAGCGATTAACTTCATAGGACATCACTTACAGCTTAATACTCACAATCCCACCAAACTGCAGCAAAATCTGGTGAAAACTGTATTAATAAGCCTTGTTACAATAATTATTATCAGCGTACATACAGACAGACCGACACACTATCAGACACGAAACGAAGGTTTCTCTGAAGGATCTAAAACGCAAAATGCAAGTGAAAATGCTGGTATTGGAGATGATTTGAAAATTACGTATCTAACCTATTTCAGGATCGCTGACCACAATATAGAAGAAGAAAACATTCATCTATTATATTTCATTATATTATTAAATGTCATTGATGCAATTGCACTATTAACTGATTTGATTGATCACTGAGTGATTTTTTAGAACCGTCTCCAGGGGATACGGGATAGATAGAAATTCTCGAGATTGTTGCCACTCCCAGATATCCACAAAAAACATACAAATTTATATTTTAAGAATGAGTGCAGTCCAACCTTTTTCTCCCTTCTGTATATAATGGCTTAAAATGTTTCAGTTGCACTCCCTGACCAAGGAAACCCGTTAACTCCAAGCCAGCTTGCAGAATTTTATTAAATCCCACCGCTGTCAATACAAATTGCTTGGTTTCTGGGAAGAGTCAGTGTACTAATCATCATCATGAGGTAACCAAGAATCGACAAGTACCGGGAAAATGCATGGGCAGCTGGGCAATTCCTCGTGAACTTGTCAGTCAACAAACTGTTGGAAAAGGCTTGCACTTAAAACTCCCTGTCAACATTTTCACCCTGACCCAATTCCAATGTCACCATATCAATGTACCAGGCTGTCAAACATGTTGTTTGGATCCAGTTCTGTGTAAAACGAGATTCAAACCAATATTGACTATCTTCAGTGATCCTCTGCACTATAATGCATCCACATTTAGCATCAACAGATTGGCATTAAGTCTTCACTCAATTATATCCCGTTCCTTCTCTCCCCAAAATAAACCAATTACCCAAGATCAACCAATTAGATAGATCCGCGAAATTACGTATTTCCACGACCTATCACCGTGATTTATCGATCCGTTAAATGTTTTTAACAATTCATCATTCGCAAACCAGCAATGACGTACTCTATCAAACAATTTCCAATGCTTGAGAGACCAACCGTGGGTGGGCTTATCGCGATCGGGCAATATTATCGATCCTTCACAATATCGGGAGAACCAGTTTATTAATTTTCATTGAGATGATTAATTAACTTAGGAAATTGGCGGATTGGCCGCTATATTGAATACAAACGTTAGTTTTCAATTATTACGAATAAATTATTCATGATTCCAACCTGATTTGAACTCGGTTCTTGTGTATGAGTTGTGGAAAATATGGTGATGTACGCTGCGTGCATTATTTATAACCATTGTTATGAAGTGTAGTATTTTAGAAGAAAAGTAATGGCCTGAAACAGTAAATGATCAAAAGAAGAAAGACTTGATTTTTTAAAAATTTGTG
The DNA here is from genome assembly GCA_031894815.1 of Creontiades dilutus. Taxonomy (NCBI): domain Eukaryota; kingdom Metazoa; phylum Arthropoda; class Insecta; order Hemiptera; family Miridae; genus Creontiades; species Creontiades dilutus. The sequence continues at coordinate 1,018,533 of JAVIWC010009699.1, forward strand.
TGTGTATTACAATTTTATTCAAAATTACTCAAACAATTTTGCAAATTCTCTGACCATTAGAAAGTTAGGTCTTAACTCATTTTAGCTTTATTATATTTCCAACACAGTTAGAGATCTCTACCTAAAGTTTACCAATGTCACACTAGATATCAAAATATTGCCTATTACAACCATTAATTTGAGTGCACTGCCATAACTATTGACAATCTATAAAACTTGATGTTTTTTCGCACGAACATCAGAGCTTGCCTACCAAAAAATCTATAAACATGGAGAATAAAAGTTATTCGCAAAGAATTTCAAAGCGAATTATTATTCACAACAGTAGAATGTTGAAAATGAGACCAGAGATGTAAAAATAAAACTATAACCACTGTTCAGAGAGCTTAAGAGGTATCTGATCTTGCTCGTTGAAAAAAAAAAAAACATGATAAAATAATGAAACTTTCAAACGATGTTCCTCCAAGTTGATTACCGCGATAATTACTGACTCGTCGTTCAGCTAAAATAGAAGGCGGAGAGAAAGTTAGAGAGGAAAATTATCATTATGAAAACGTCATTAAAACTTTTAAAGTTTTAGCAAAAGGATGTTTTTGAAGAATATTCTTGTTGAAAGCAGTTTTATAACTTTAAAGGATATTTTTATTTTTTTTTTGGTTGAGGAGCCTAGTGAGGTCAAAAGATCATATCTGTTATTGAATTTTCTTTGTGAAGTGAAGAGGTGGGAATGGTGGGCGAGACTTTCCCAAGTCCCTTGAGAGCTTAAAGGTAGTTTGTAATTGGATTGATATTTTTTCTTTGTTTTTGTGAAACTTGAGCAGTACAATATTTTGCTGAATAGCGTCTGCCACTGTGAGCCAGTGCAGCGTACTCAATCCGTAACGGATGTCTTTCTTACTCAGACCATAACCCAGTGGTCCGTGGTTGGAAACCATATTCTGCTACCATTCTGCAAGTGATGAAATTGAGTCTCCCGTTTTAAGCGTAAAGACTATTAGCCTGCAACGTGCAATGGATATCCTGGAAGCTATATGGCTACTCTTGGGGCAGCAGTGTCTAGAAATGGAAAGGAGGAACTATTCTCTGTCATCACAAGAACTACAGGAATTAAAAAGCCTGTTGCGCACTTAGTTAACTGGCAAGTGAAACTTCCAAGCAGAAATGAAAAACCTACTAGGGCGAATGTTGCGTACTGGATTCAATAAGCATGCGAGTGATGCATTTACAGTTTTCCGAAAGTTATTAGTTATGGTTTCTAGTTATTCTTAGGAAGAATAACAACCTACTTCACTCAATCACCTAAAAGACAATGGCAGCATAGCATATGCTCGATCCAGTGGAAGCGTGGTGGGCAAACAATAAAATCCACACTCTTCTATGAAATCACTCAACAATCAATAAAAAATATTGGAAGTTTTGATTTTAATCATTTGCAGATTACTAACATGGGTAAACGGAGCTGCTTCTTTACCATTATTGACGGCGGATTTGATGAAATAGCCCTGATAACGTCAAATTAATCGTACCTGTGAGGTAGCTCAAACGGAAAGTCTATGGAAAAATAATCGGCCCTTTTAACGTCCAGGGTATCGAGCAGGTGTTGCAGTCCAATCACCTGCACCCCAGGAAGACAGCAGTAAAATCATGTCCTTGTCATATGGTAGCAGAGCACGGTGTCATTCCAGTGGAAGCGTGCTGGACTCACAAAGTAGAATCCGTAGATTACAACTTCACTCTGCTACTGTATGTCAAGGGAATGATAAATGGAGTAGTTTAAATTCACGATCTGAGACAAATCAAACGTAAAGCAAGACAATATTATCGAATTTTGACCAGATACTGGGTGTCATGCTGTAATATTCTTTCTTTCTTCTGAAAATTAGCTTTTATTGAGGGTTAGAGAATCATTGAGTAAGTTATTGCATCACTAAATGACACTAACGATAGGCGTGAGTATCGGGATTGGCTTCAATTAGACACATCTCCAACTTGTTCGGTCTTTGTAATTGCTGTTATTGACTGATATGGTCGAAATAATTACACTTTGTCTAATAATTTGCAACTTTTTGTAAAACATATCTAAAGTTTGTTTCCAAACACGATTTATCGTTCGCCCCTCGCCGTTCGTTATTTTCCACGATTGACGGGCTTCGAAGAGCTACGTTCCCCAGCGGTTTGGCCCATGCGGAGTTCGGTCGAACAGAGAAACACCAATGACAGGCGTTTTGTATTTTGAAGATCAGGTGGGCGCGGGGTCGGCGCGGTCTACGGGGCCCCGCAATAACTCGAGGGAGGCGTGTGGCAGAGGGTGATGGATGTACTGCGTCACATTCTTGTTTCCCCCCGCCGAGCCGAGCAACAGACCCCTCCATACGCGCCCTTCCCGGCCCATTACTCCTGGGCAAACCGTAATTTAAGGTAACTGAAAAATGGTTATTCCACCCTAACATATTTTGGTCCCTTACTCAAATAAACGGAAATGATCCAGCAGGGGACAGTTTCTGACGGCTATTCAGCTGTATCCGAATCCCTTACAATTTCATAAAAATTACATGCAAGCCATTCAAAATAATCTTCTATTCATATCTCACATTTGGACATGATGACCGAGGCATATGACGTTACATGTTGAAAACATGATTGTCAAACAAATATCTTAGCGCCATGATTACAAAGGTTTGCCACAATAAGGGTGAGATTCGTCCTCTCGTTGAATAATAACATACCTTCATGGATGAGAAGCATGTAGCTTCCCATCGCATCGAGATTTCATATTACTTATAGTTCCCACTGTAGGTAGTTGACACATGGACACTGACACTGGAATTATTATACTCCACGAAGAAATGTCTCCTGATCTGGACTATTTTACAAAGGTTTGATCTAAGAGTGGGAGGCGTAGAATTCCCTGGTTGCAAAGTCTACAGTGATGGTGTGGATATTGTCATTGTTTTCCAACTCCAGTCCACTACAAGCAGCTCCTCCACTTTGTCTCAGCAATTGATAAAGTTTTGATAGAGGAACGTTTGCCAAGCTACAGGCTAGTTTATTGGGAGGCTGGAGAATTTCAGCTCGAACGGAAGAAATGCAAATCTGAACTGATTCAAAGAAGTTTGCTGTCTGGCGAGGCATTCTTTCCAATAGTTGGCGGTAAAGGTAGTTTGTTGAGTAATTGCCACGGAAATTGGTGGACTGCGAGACTAAAAGTACTAGATTAAGAGTCATTATGTGCAACCCAATTCATTACAAATGAACTATGAACAGACGATCCGGCCTTGTAAGCTGTGATGGCTTGTCGATGACATCATCAACTTTTTAATGTTGCGAAGGCGACAGTGAACTGGTACTGCATGCAATCCAGCAAGTTATAATTCATCGCCGACCATCATATCACAAGGACTTCCTCTCCAGATCATTTCCAGTTGATCTTCATGTACGATTACCATACAATGAACTTCCAATAATAGATTGACTTTTGTAGAGAAGAGAGCCACCAAAGTGTATATTGCGAAATGGAGTTACCCTCTATCGGTTACCTCGTCCGAATTGTTTTCGGGCAGCTGGAGAAACAGTTTTATCTATATTTAATATATCGAGTTCCTATAATTGACCAGGAAAAAAATATTTTTCGTGGTGATGTGTCTGATTCTTCCTCCCTGTCCCTCAGTCCCCAGAGCCCCACTCGAGTTTAATATTTAGGCAAAATACTTGAATACATTTCAGTTAATAAATAATTTATTCAGTGATTTTAAATTACATATATGTTATACAATTTGAGGGGAAATGACTGAGTGTAGGTCAAGAATCTTTTCTTTTTTTACGTTTACACTGTGCAAGGGATGTCAAGTGCTGATCTGAATCTCATTCGAATATGTGAAGTAAGTGGTGGAGATGATAATACATGTGTAGAACCTAATTGGATGATGCTCCTCCTCATTCGTCCCATTCGTTAGTGAAAATGATTGTGAAAAATTGATTTTGCAAAGTTTATTAGTAGAGATGAGAATTGGTCAATCAAGTAATAGGATTTACCATCCATGATCTTATACGGCAATGCTTGGAGTAGATGGATCTCCAAGACACACTCCGGGGTTTGATATTAAAAAAACCTGGGTTGTTTTACTTGCCATTGATTTCAGAATGGAGTTTTGAGGATTTGGACCTCACACCAAATAGCTTCATCATGGTATACGAAGTTGCTGACAAACATTTGGTTTCTTGAATGGAGAACAAAATTGCAGGGAATGCTGATTTGTTGGTGAGTTTTCCATACTGAAAGGTTAGATGCACTTGCCTTCAAGGGTTCTTATTAAATTTTCCCAACATTCTCCGAAGACATCACTGACGACGTTCAATATGCGCTTACGGTTTCTTGGCTTTTGAAAAGAAAAGATGTAAAGGATTCCACAATATTTTAATAGAAAAAGTTTTCAGCTCAGGAGAAAACATAGGTATCTTATTTCCCCAGGGTGAAGCCTCTGTTATTTGAAAAAGGGGGCGTTCCCCCCGACTACCCACCTTTCCCATTTTGAAAGGATATCGCTTTCCGTTGAGCTCCCCCTTCAGAAAATATCGTCTTCTACCTATTCTCCTATCAATCCATCATTTCTATTCGAAAAAAAACTCAACAAGGCATTTCAAAATAAGTTTTGAGGAAGTACGAAAAAACTCAAAAGAGATCAAACACTGGATGACAGAAAGAGTAAAAGTGACGATATAAAAGAAGTTCTATTTAAGGTATCTGGGTGATCCTCAAGGAAATCGCAATTTCCAATGCTGAACTAGAGCGACAGTGAAACATCTCTAAATTTCTTCAAAAATTGAGTATGGCTTCCAGGGTTCACACAGAGCAAAACAAAGGATATGATGCTCAAATCACTATTTCAAATCCAAAATTCCAAATTTAATCAATTCAATGATTTGGTGGTGGAAATTCCTTTATTTTCTTCCGTTATCGGGACAAAAACCATTACGATTTTGTAGTTACAAACTTTCAAATCAGCTTTGGCATTACACTCACGTTAGAAGACGAGTGATTTCATTTATGTATTGGTTGAACTACGTTTTCCAAGTTTTAAAAAATTTTTCAATAAAAACGCTGCAAATTCTTTCACTGGGGGTTATTATTCAATTGGCTTGCGTTCATGATTTGAATTTCTATTAAGTTTTGGAGTGGGCGTGTTTCACAGGATAGAGCGATAATTGAATTTCAGGAGGCACACAAATATGATCAACTGATCAATCCAAATAGGTATCTTGGTTGAGAACAGATTTACGTGCTCCATGCGTATCTCCTGAAATTCAATAATCGCTCTATCCTGTGAAACACGCACACTCCAAAGCTTAGTAGAAATTCAAATCATGAACGCAAGCCAATTGAATAATAATGAAAGAATTTGCAGCGTTTTATTGTTTTTGTGTTGATATCAGTAACCTAGTGACGTAGTGATTTAGTGATGTAGTAATGTGGATACTGGAATGAACTCCTAAAAGACTTTGTAGCCGATACACGGAAAAATTTTCAGGAAAAATCAGAAAATCTGAAATTTTCAGGAAAACGCTGCAAATTCTTTCACTGGGGTTTAATATTCAATGATTCCTGATTTGAATTTCTACTAAGCTTTGGAGTGTGCGTGTTTCCCAGGTGATAGAGCGATTATTGAATTTCAGGAGATATACATAGGGCACGTAAATCCTATTTGGATTGATCAGTTGATCATATTTGTGTGCCTCCTGAAATTCAATAATCACTCTATCACCTGTGAAATACGCACACTCCAAAGCTTAGTAGAAATTCAAATCATGAACGCAAGCCAATTGAATAATAAACCCCAGTGAAAGAATTTGCAGCGTTTTTCACATTGACACACAGTGAACCGCTCATGAGTGTCTCGCCGATTTTCATCAACAGAACCCTCTCGCATGCCGTAGTTCCCACCCTGTTTACTTTTAGTGCCGTCAGTGATGTCACTCTTCGCCCTCTGCATTACAAACCCACCTCTGTATATGACATTGATATCCGCTCAGTCCCATTGTGTGCGTCAAAACTATTTACATCACGATTTAATGAGATGTTAAATGAATGACTACACCACAATGGTGGTACCGCTTGTCCTCACTTTTGTTGTGGGGGGGAAATGTAACCATCGTCCCTTATCAGTAGGTTTTGAATGACATTTTAATAGGCTTAGCTCTCTCAACTCGGGAATATTAACTTCAACATTAATACGAGCGGCTGTTTCGATTACAAATTCGCTTTAACGCCCGTTCAACATCAGAGTTCTTATTTCCTATATACTATACAGGGTGTCCCAGGAGTTATGCACAATCCGACTCCTTCGTGTTCTACAACTCATTCCCGAACAAAAATGCCTCATAGCAATTGTTTGCCTGAGGCCACGTTTCCGAGTTATTTGCAATAAAATGCAATAAAAAACGTAATGAACAAATGTTTTCTGACATCAAATAGATAGAAAATGTAACACTCTTTCCAACAGTGTCATCAAATTTGAGCTATCTCCAAAATTGAGAGAGTTATGACAGTTTTAATGACATAAGATCGAAAACACGAAAAAAAATCTTGAGGTGCGTTTACACATATTCGCGTTTACGCGAAATTTCCTCGCGAAGCTGATGGGTGAATCCCTCGCCTGAGACTACACAACGGAACAAACCGTGAAACGGACGCACGAGGCACAACGGTAGGGGTGAACCGTCAGTTCTCGCGAGGCGGCCATGGCGAGTGTTCTATAGTTCCTCTTCTTCCGCGTGCAGACAGTGCTTTGGCTTTGTCAAAAAGAGTACCTAAAGGACGTCAGCAACAACGCCGACGACGTTGGTGAGTCAGAGAAATCTTTCGCAAACGGTTGCAATGTGGCCAATTGTTTAATAAAGGACATGGTTGAAGACATAATACTGAAACGCGAATGAAATCGAGACGATTATCGACCCAAAATTCAACGGGTAGACACGCACATGAGAAAAGCGATCACTGTGAAGGAAAGAATTGCCATCACACTGATTACAAAATTATAATCGAATAAAGACAATACACCTGCCTCGCACAAACAAATACATATACACGTCTACACTTCGAGAAACAACAAGGCCGAAACTCCTTTGTTGCGCGCCTGAGACCGACTGGTCTCCCGCAATGATTGGGGTTCTAAAAGCGAAACAAGTTTTGCGAGAATCCCTCGCGAGGAGTTTCGCGAAGTGTAATCGCATCTTTAAATCACGAACAGCTAAAAAAATACCTAATGTTCGAAAATTGGGAAAGCTGCGGAGGAGGCATTGTCTTGGTCAAGGGGAAGGATATGCAATGACCCGCACGACCACCCGGTCTTGAAGGAGGGGTTGCTTTGTGCGCCGTGTATCATCAACACAAATCTGATTCGGCCGTAGCATTGCAGCGGTGGAAAGCTAACATATTGGCGCACGTTTTACCAGGCCTGCACTGTTCTGCGTCAACCATTAATGGGGTTTCTAGGCGAGAAGAAAAACAGGCGATTTCAAGATTTTGACAAAACTGTCATTCCGCGCAGCAATCGCACATCATCAATGAAATTTTTTTTAAATGTGTTCTGACATCAAAAATGACAGAAAATTTAACGCTCTTTCCAACGGTGTCATCAAACTTGAGCTATCTTCAAAATTGAGGGAGTTACGACAGTTTTAATGACGTAAGATTAAAAACACGAAAAAAATCTTGAATCGCGAATAACTCGGAAACGAGGTCTCTGGCAAAAAATTGCTATGAGGCATTTTTGTTTGGAAATGAGTTGTAGAACAAGTAGGAATCGGATTGTGCATAACTCCTGGGACACCCAGTATAATTAACCTTTTGCAATCACGCCCTGTAGTCAATCTGGCCATGGAGTCATGCGTCAATACGTACTTCTACTCTATCAATAATGGTATCCACATTGACCGAAAAACTCTCAGAATATATTAAGTGATCAAAACTCAAGCGATAGATAATCATCAGAGGCTCCAAGGTCATATCAACGACGAGGTTGAGAAGTTGGTAGACGTTGATGATCTTCTCAGTCGACTGAAAAGACGGAAACCACACGATCTATCCATCTAGGTAGTCGAGGCTGATGTTTTCAAGATAGTTTGTTCGTTGGTTGTTGCGATGTGTGCTCCTGCAAATTGTGGTCATGATGGCACTAAGTAGCTGAAATGAAGAATAAGACAGTCTTGTTTCAGTCACTGATGATTCGTTGTTCCAGAAATGTTGCTAATTGGTTGCATTACCTCTTGCAATAATTTTTTTTTTTTTTTTTTCATGTACGCACTCCGTCGAAAGTACGATTAAGCTTTCAGGTGGATTTGAAGTTTTCATTCTAATTCGTCCGTATCTGATGCTGTTTTGCCACTTTTTGGGTCACAACTGAGCCTGTGTATGCGGCAATCGTAAAATTTTTCGATCCTTTCTTCTCTCCATTTAGTATGTACTCAAATGCTTCTGGTGTCATCGTTAAGTAGTCTAAACTGCTCTTGGACTCTTTTTTCAACGAACATTTTCGATGAACTCCTCAGAACCCATTTCGTCCTTAAGTCCCATAGTAACCCATAGAAAACGTTGCCTTAGAATACACTACTAGGTTGTCCAACACTTTCGAAGTTCCGTCGTTTGGAAACAGTGCCTTTAGTGCTGACCGCTGGCAACGTAAGTAACTTTTCGAAATCTTTCTTTCTCAATTCCTCCAGAAATCAAATTTTACGATAGAATTTTATTCCTAAATCTTCCTGAACTACTCAAGTTTGTTGTCTGTCCGTCTGTTATGGAGAAATGCTGGCACATAGTTGATCCTTTTGTTAGTGAAATCGACATGCACTGACTTTGTCTCATTCATTCTGACTCTCCATCTCACTGTTCAGTCAAACTGTCCACTGTCTGTTTGATAACCTCGTGAATCGGAAGCTTCAGCGTACGGGATAACCTGACTAACAATTAACCTAATCTCTCCGGCTTTCAAATAATAGTAACGAAATTTTCAGGGAATGTGCTCTCCATAATCCAATGGATTTCATTGCTCAGAAACCAATAGTCCACAACGCGCACGGTCAATACTGAAATCCGTCAAACTTTACTTTTTCACATTCTAGTCTTCCGATCCTGCTCTAAATGAAGAGTGCGGCGAGGGACGAACGGTATGGTGACACGGTGTTGCAGAAAACTGTTAAAGCACAGACAGTTATGTTTAATAACTTGTGTGAAGTTTCACAATATTTCTTAAACGTTTTCGTTTCCCCATACCTCTGACAACTCAGAACATAATTGAACGGGTTGTTGGAGCTCTTCAAAAACTTTTCACTGTCATTTCTATATTTGGACGTTTTGCCCAGACAACGTGCGCTTCTTCAGCATGTACTTTCTTACATCAGTTTTGATATTCCTCGGATTCATTAGAATCGTCGTCTACATCATCGAGATTATCTTTTACTGCATGCTGAAGGCTTTGCATATCCTATTGGTTGGGTGTGTTCAGCTCTATGATGCTTGCCTTGAATACCAATTTTGAAAAAGAAATCAATGGGAGGACTTCTCTTCTTTTTTTTCAAAATCGGCATTCAAGGCAAGCATCATAGAGCTGAACACACCCAACCAATAGGATATGCAAAGCCTTCAGCATGCAGTAAAAGATAATATCGATGATGTAGACGACGATTCTAATGAATCCGAGGAATATCAAAACTAATGTAAGAAAATACATGCTGAAGAAGCCCAAGTTGTCTGGGCAAAACGTCCAAATATAGATTTAAATGATAGTGAAACGTTTTTGAAGAGCTTCAACAACCCGTTCGATAAGAAAAATGGTCAATCCATGCCTCACCAACTCACAGAACATAATTATTATTTGTGGATTTATCTATGGACTCTTTGGACATACAACTTGCAGTTAGATTGGTTTATTTTACGTCTAACTGTGCAAGATCAATTATACCAGTTGTCAGTACTTTATTCCTAAATTGAATTCGATCCATAGATAAAAGTGTGGATATTGATTAAGGTAATTGTGAAACATAGAAATCTCGTTCCAATAAAAACAAAAGCTTTTCTATAAAGGCTTTAGAAATATCATTAATAGAAATAGGTAGCTTTCCATTGTGACACTTGGGATTCGCGATTTTAAAATAAACCTTTGAACCGGAGGCAAAGCCGATGTCAGCACTATTTATAATGGGGTTTCCCGTTCCCTTCCCTGTTATATAATTGTGAAAAGCAATAAAAGGGGGAAGCCCGAAAATCAATTTATCCAACCCCCCCTGCCACCCCTCAGATCATCTTTTAACAACTGGATTTTTTTCAGTCCTTGATTCCCTTCTTTCGACGTCTCTCGCTTTATTTTTCAACCCTTTCCCAACGCCGGTTTGACTGTTGGGGGAGGTTGGGATTAAAGGGTAAATTAGAAATGCAGAAATCAAATTAGCTTCGCCATTAAACGGAATCCACCGTTTATAATGAGAGGGTTCATTTTGAAAGATGGAGATTACTAAGCTCTGAAAAGGGGGTTTTAATCGACAGTTATTGTCGGTTCCACGTTTGCCCTTGGTTGGGTGTGTAATTTACAAGAATTTCATATCAAAACGTTCTAGATATCTAAAAATTACGTTTTAGCGTTAGTGTAACAAACAGTCGGGAAAAATAAACTATTTTCAACTCAATAATTTTGTTGGCTTCCATTTCAAAATGTGTAAAATCCATGGACATAATCAAAAAAAAAGAAATCGTCCGTCTGCCATCCATGCGGCCCCAGGTACAACTGGTTCAAACAGCTAGAGAAAGCCTTGAAGCCCTATGGAATGAACCTGCCTGCTGATGCCAAACTGATACCAGATTCCCGTACGATACACAGCCTCATTAACGCGTTACCTCTAATATCACGTCATAGAGACCTGCAACTGGCAATAGCCATAGGGGCCTGTCCATATTATGGACAAGTTGAATTGCAAGGATCTTCATTTCAGAAACAGAAGCATCTTACACGGGATTGGCCAGTGTTCATTCTTTGCCAACTAGTAGTTTTTGCCGAGTACGTACCAGGGATTCTGGTAGCTGGCACAATGATTGATTTTTTCTTGCTGCTTGTTCCATCTGCAACCAGGGTGTCAGGGATTCAGCCCTGCATTTTATTCTTTAGTGTCCTATGCTGGCTAGCCCTCGGCTAAAGTTTTTACTGCCAGTGATCTCATTTCCCCTATCGTTCAAAGAACAAAACAAGCTACTCCTTAACACTCTCAATGCGTCACGGTTTTTGCTGGTCTTAGCCCCTGACGGGATTTTTAATGTGCTCCATTTTTATACTGGCAACCTAATATTCCTTTAGTTACGTATTTTTAATAATATGTTGTACGTAAAACGTAAATTTACGTTCTTTTTACGATGTAACCATATGGCTACATCCGCACGCCGCGAGAATCTTGTGTATGCAAACCCACACCACTTTCTCTTTATTTTCCTTTTCTCAAACTTTTTTGAATGATTTTGTTTTGGAAAAGGTAAGATTATACCTATAAAATATTAATTGTAAAAACCTGTAAAATATTCATTGTAATATTTTAGTTTATTGGTACAAAAATGTACACTCAAAAAACAGTACGAAACAGAAAAGGAAAGAATGGCTTTTCCAATATTTTATTCGATAAGTACGCAACCGGAAAAACTTACGATTACGTGAATGTAACACGCTAATTACGTCTAAAGCTTCAATTTGAATGATCACTTACATAATTTACCAAGTCATAACGATTATTCGAAAGAAAGGGTGGACAAAGGCCTCAGGAACTTGCTAAACTTGGCACGTGCGCAAACAAAGAACACCCCGTCGTTAATAGGCGTTCTCACGTGAACCATACGGAACCATATCTTAACGAAGAACACCCCGTCGTTACTCATAGTTTTCTGAATTCATTCGTGTCCAACGGAACCGAATCGGACGTATCCAAGTGGCGTATATTTGTAATATTTTCGGAGAGGGCCGATAAAACGGGGGTTCGGGGGGTTACTACTTACCCCTCCCCCTCCACTCATAGGGGGGTCCGGAAAGTTTTTCAAATCAGGTGTCGAAAATCACATGTTCAACTATTGTAGCACTAAAAAAAGCTGATTGAAAAGCGGTTCTTTTCTGAGTGGAAAGCATACCTAGTTTAGTCCTAAATAATATTCAGTTAATAACTTGGAAAGGTGTAAAAAATACATGATTGATACAAAGGTTCCTTTTTATTAACATTATTTTGGACCGAAAAATACAATATTAATTTATATTTTCCAAATTTCGGAGGGGTCCCGGGCCCCCTTGGCCCCCCCTTATATACGCCCCTGGTATCCACCCCTCTCACGAGCTCTTTGAAAAGAGGGCAGGCATTCATACAGCGTGTAGCCGTATGGATACATTCGTCAGGCGCTTGGACCTAGCATGTATCGATATGGATACAACCGCATTGAAAGACTGTCCCCTGAAACTACTGCCTAAAGATTACGGAACTTAAAAATCCTGAATAATGAAGTCAAAGTCCTGAATCACTAACGTAAATCTTTACCAACTCTGAAGGATGAAATCGAGGGGCTGATTATCTCTCATACCATCTTTTCAATGAATCATGAACCTACAGGGACCGCTTTACGTACATCCGCTTCCTCTCCTAAACTAACGACAACACGAATGTGACTGATGATGAAGATGACTGATCGCTGATGGGAATAGAATCTGGTTTTCATGAGTCAATTTCGAAATCGAGTTTTTCAAGACTCATGTTTTAAAATTGTGAACGGGGGAAGAAAAGGAAAGTGTTTTGTTTTATATCGTTAAATTTAATTTGTTGTATTTGTGGATTTCTACATGGCGTCCGTATACATTATATTGCACCATCGCAGGTATTTGGATATCAGCTTTTGTTTTGCACAAGGGGACTAGCGAAGATTAGTCTTCATGGAAATAGTCCTTGGGACATCTAAAAGTCAATTAGTAGGTAGGTAGACACAGCTGAAAGACCCCCTTGCACCCTAATCTAAAATACAATTGAAGATAAGAAGATGTGAAGTGCCAAGTGTAGCCAATGTACCACAGATTTCGTATAGTACACAAAGATCATTGATTTGTTGGGGCACAAAAATAATAAGTCTAGATTTGCAGCGTTTTATTCTAGGGTATCAATTTGCGATTACCACAACCAATAATATTGTGCTAACAAGGGGTTATTTCAGTAATAAACTATAGGTACAACATAGGGGTCAACAATTTCCTCTGAAAGGCTTCCTAATTTTCAATTCTCGAGGTTGGGCTGATCAAACCACCCTTCGATTAAGGTAAGAAACTAATTTTGTCCGGAGTAGGTATACGGCGATACCAATAATAAATTATTTATGTACTGAAGGTTACAGTAACGATGCTTACTTCAGCTCCACTCCTTGCCTCATTGGCCCAATTTGGGGTTGGCGTTTTCAGCGGCGAGGGAAACCGGGTCGTTTGATGAATATTTTTAATCTGCATAAATTCGTCGATGAATACCTTCGAAATAATCTTACTGGAAATATTCTGAGAAGCGGTTTTCGAAATGCCTACCAAAGGCTCTTGTTTAATGCATGAAGAGCGGTAATGGAATGCGCCAGGTCTCTTAATACCTTTGCGGAAATTCTTCAAAATGTTGAATAGGAAAAGGGCAACTGGCCTATCTGTTGAAGTTACAAATCGACTGAGTTTAATTTGCTTGATTTATCGTTATATCCTTAAATGGAACCGACTCTAAATAACCTGGGTGAGCCCAGAGGATATTCTCTGTCCTCATAAACTAGAAAGTTAAGATTTGGGTAATAGCAAAATAATCGTAGGTAAATCGAGGGCTTTCCAACGTAACTTGTTAAATTTTTTTCTGTCCAATGTTTTCGATGGTCTCATTCTTACGTATTTACAGTTATAAACCAAATATTTAACACCAAATCAACAATTTGGTTTCCGACGATTTCACTCCTGCCCACTTCAACTATTGAAGTACAGGAACTACATCAGAAATGCGTTTCATAAGCGCCAGTGCTGCATTTCAGCCTATTTTGATGTACAACAATCGTTCGACCGTACCTGGCATCAAGTTTTCTTATGAAACTGCTTCCACACCTTCAAAATTACCTGTTTACTATGGTCAATCACTACCTAACGGATCGTTCCTTCGTTGTCACCATCCATAATAAACACTCTACAATAAGAAATCTGGGAGCATCTGTGCGGTGAAAGGCAATGTCTGGCCCACATACCTCCACTTTACATACTGCCACGACATGCCACTCCCATGTGATTCCTGTGGGTCTTGAGGATTCAAGAGAAGCAGCACGAGTTCTACAACAGCTCCTCGAAACACTAGGGCAACGGTGAACAAATTCACTTGAATACTCAGGGCATAAATCTAAGAGTGTTCTTAGATAGGCGACTCACATATAGCGAACATGTCTCCGAGCTCATAAGAAGAGTGCCTTACCGGGTTAAAAGTCCCTGTTGAACAGTGTGAGGAGATCCGTCCCGGCGACGGATTCATGTTTGCTTGAGCGTGGTTACGACTACTGGGCCCTTCAATATCAACTGTAAATTTATTCAATATCGCTTTTCCCCATTGGCTAAATGCTAATAACTAAAACCCCTTTAATAATCATCATATCATACCCCAGTCATAGTTATTGACAGCCCCCCCCCCCCCCCTCGGCTTTTCTCAGAATCCTGGGAGTGTAATAGGTATGGTTAGTTGGTACTTCCCGATTTTACAATCCGTCGCCTTGGGAGATGAGTCAGACGTTTTCAAGCGTTTGGGCCTTCATCTGAGCGTGGCGGAGCATTATTACCGCATCCACCTCGATGGAAGGGGCAACTATACCATTCCATCACTTCACAACAGTCTTCATGTTTCACTGCAGAACAAATTCATAATAGATAAAATCTAATCCGATCTATATGGACCTATGCCATAAATATATGGGGTACGTGTTCACGCTGGAAGTTCAGGCGATTAGTACAACAGCAAAATGACATCCTTCAACGCCAAATCATTCACCAGTCGCTTTCCTTTCTCGCTATACATCGAAAACATTAGACGGAATCAAACTGAAGGACAAATTATACTGGAACAAGTTACGTAGTGATAAAGGCAGGAGGTATCAACACAAACTGGGGGACTGATCACCGTGAATAGGCACAGATGTAAACATCTCGGGTTGATGTAAACAACATTGATATTTGTTCGTTAGCTTGCGCGTAACTGTCACATGAGGAAAGGGACAAGATCTGCGCGGAATTGGTACCTTACCAAAATGAGGTCGGCGCGGAATCGGTACGTTGGATTAGCATGCCTTTCGACTGTGCGCGGAACTGGCGTACTCCCCACTCTACGAGCAAGCATTGAACTGAGTTGAAGAATGGTTTCAGGGTTATTATTTACAAATTGCATTGGAATCATTTTCGTCATAGTCACTGACCATGCTTAATGCAGAAACGTTTATGGCTTATAAATTATCAATTGATTTGTGAAAATCGAGCTGATATGAGAAGGTCCAGAAGGTTCACATTTGAAGTCTGTCTTCGTCCCGAGTTTTCACCACTTAGCAACTTTGATATTGGTTCTATTAGAGTTTGCCAAATCTCAATCGACTCCGGGTTAAGTACTTTGCAGAGTTTGAAACGAGGCTGTTTCAGCGCACAAGCTTTCTCAATGACTTTCACAAAGACTATGAAGTTTCCTGACTCTTCGCGTTATGGTATTAGCAAAATACGTTGATTTCTGTCACAATTAACTATTCGTCGATTGAAATCTAAACTGCTCCTATCATTCTAGTAAATTCACATCCAAAACATTACGTAAAACTGTTAGAAAGACGTAGAAAATGAGAATTCACTTGAACTTGGTGAACTGACTGATGCAAACGAGATTCCGCCACTCACCTGGAGTGTGTTTGCCTTACAAAGAGAGAGGAACACCAGACGAAAAGCGGGCTGAGAAGATTACACAAATAAAGGGGGAAAACGGAAAAACAAAGACTTTCCACGGGAATTGGAAAAACCCGTCCCCGCCGGAGGGAAACTGTACTGAGAATGTGACTTGATTCCTTGGAAAACGCGGCCTCCATGACCAACAAAATGGTTGTAATAAGGTTTTGTTGAAGTGTAAGGGGATCCTTCTTTTCTCTGAAATTCTCTCCAGCGGAGAGTTAGCAAAATCGCAACAAAAACGAACTGCCCAAAACTCCAGAAGTCAAGTATTTCGTGGTTTTTGAGCATGGGCTCTGAACATGGGAGAGTAGTCATTATTTGGGTTGTATATAACGTATTTTTAACCCTTCCAGACAATATCCATGTAGGTTAAGTGCACGTCCAAAAACAGGAATTGCACAGTATCATTGCTTTTCTATCCAAGCAAAATCTTGAATTGAAAATAATAATAAATCAAAGTTAACACATAGAAGATGCAAATTGTATTGCACGTGCGGAGGTGAATAGTGGAGTATCATTTATTAGCAATTGATTGTAATGTATTCCCACCCCACTATCCTACTATACCTTCAACATATAAAACATTTGACTCCCTACAAGCCCCGGCACCATGCTTTTTGTGTATTTC
Source organism: Creontiades dilutus (assembly GCA_031894815.1). Lineage (NCBI taxonomy): Eukaryota > Metazoa > Arthropoda > Insecta > Hemiptera > Miridae > Creontiades > Creontiades dilutus. The sequence goes on from JAVIWC010009699.1 coordinate 1,035,138, forward strand.
AATTTTAAACTCTATTGAAATTAACCCAATGTGATTGGAGGGCTTCCTACAAGGACCGTATTGGTCCCAAATTGAAAAACGCTAAGAACACGGATTTCGAAAAACGCGTTTTCCCAAGGTAAATGCCTTCCGGCTTCCAAAGTGTGGCTTGTTTTGTACTTGCTGACATTTTATTGGTGCTCAAGTACAAGAATATTCATTGAAGCTCTAGTTACATGTTTGTATATTTGTTACACTATTATCAAGTATAGTTTGTTTTTAGAAATAAAGTTTAGTTTGAACTTCTATTTTCAACTGACGTTTTCGTGTTACCGGGTAAGGTTAGTTAGTTTTGATTGTTTAAACTGTTTTTATGTTTCACCGTCACAAGGAGAATCAGTTGTACCTACCTTGGGATTTCGGCTGGGTGGACGAAAAATAACTACGTACCAAATGACATGCCCCATTGAAAAATCCTTCAAAAGGAGATTGCAGGACAAAAATACTGACAGGAGCATGACATAAGAATGAGAAAATGGACGCCCTTCATATCAAATGTTGCCACACAATTGACTTATTTTATTCTTATAGAAATCGAGTGGACTTGTTCTCTCCTTGCCAAACTCAACCACTATTTGAAGCTTTTCGGGACCTTTTTGTTTCTTGCGAAGACAAAATTGCCACAGTGTTACATGTGATTCGGAACAAAATGGCACATTTACACGTTTTTTTTTCAAAATTTGGACCTATTCATTTCTTGTAGGAAGCCCACAATTATAATGTGTAATGATGTATTAAATTTCACATACAGTGAATAAATTCGGTTGAACTAGGCATATGGGAAAATATCAATCAACAGACAGAGATTCATAGTGCATTTCTCTCTCTTCTTGATTATAAAATGAAATGACACCTTGAACCTTGCTGAACGCCATGTTCCATGAGCATGATTTACATTAGTTTTATGATTTCACGTTCAAGTCATCATACTATAGGTTCAAAGATGTTTATTCAGTCTTTTTTCGGTAAAGTCCTTCATTCCTGTTCATTTTCTCAAAGAACTTTATTAAAATAAACCTAAAGTTCAGCTAGTAAACGGACATGAATTCACTCAGCAATTAGGTTTTTGACCACATAACGGAGATCTGTGGTTACGATGTTTATATCTAGTGATGATATCTACATCTTACGGTGAATCAAAACGGTAAGGTCAATTATAGGGTAGGTAGGGTTCTGATTTTTGCCACTATTAGAAAGTAAAAGCATTCAATTCTGCGTTCTACAAAGGTGCTCTACAAAATAGTAGTTTTAAGTACTTATAATGAAGTAGAGTTCCTTGTCGGGCACGTATTGGACTTACTAACATTTCATTTTTTATACTGTGTTCAATTTTTTTATACTGCGTTAAATTGTTGAATATGTTGAATACTGTGTTTTATTTTTTATATTTTCACAAAAGAATTTTTTCTAACATGGTTTTTTGCGTCCGATGTTGACACATTTATCCTCGAAAATTCCATTTGTTGACATCTGCTGTTCTCAATTTGACACCAATTTAAATATTGAACCATCGCTTTCCTGAAGTTATTGTGCGAGGTGAATGAAGAAAACGAATTCACAATAGGTTAAAATATATTTTAAGAGGTTACCTAATTACCTATGAACAAGAACATACATAATTAATGAGGCACATGAACAGAGGTTGGGGTTCGGACTCAGGTTGGATTGAAGGAATGGGTCATTGATCCTTCTTGCAATGAAATCATTGGAACCAGTTTCAATAATTTGCTAACTGTTATTACATTGCTTTGCATCGATATTATTTTAGAAAACAGGTTTGTTGCGCGAATAATATGTGTGGTTTGTTAAGGATGAATGATCCATTTCATTTCTCACTGCCGTTGGTACGAAGCAGATTTAGTCCGTCAAGGTAACATGGTTTTCATTAGGCAGCCAGGAGTTGATATTTGTGTCGCCCGGTTGTCCAGCGTACCGAAAAATGTTTCTCACCTTTCTGTCACCGGCACGTTGTAGAAGGGAGGGTGATAAAAGGCGGAAAAAACTGTGACAACAATGAATCAGGAGGAAGGATGCAATACACTGACCTACAAAGTATTGTTGACGCCCGGGACGGAGGGTCAAGTGGCATTTCTGCAGGTGAATGGGAGGCCATAGCTCCTTGTCAACAGCAGAAACCACAGAAGGGTAAGAGCCGGTAGAAAGCTGGCCGCAGGAGGTTGACACCGAGACACCAACTTCCACTTGTAAGCGCGAATGCCCTTTTCGCTTTTCAAGTGTCCGTCTCAAGCACTTGCTCTCTCCCCCGTTTTTCCCTGTGGATTTCCCATCCACTTTACCTGCGTCGGGGGATCATAAAAGGGGCGACGGGTCGGTGAGATGGTGGTGAGCGGCGCGTCCGAAGGTATTTGTCTTTCTGCCCGTTCCCCTGTCGAGTGTTTGGTTCGAGGGCGAGAGCGGCCTTTCATAGAATCCATAAAGGGCTGTCCCCCTCTCAGATGTACGTACACACTTACCCGAGAAGATCAGAAGAAACGTGGTAAAACGTTGAAAATAATGTCTCCCTTCGCACATGGTCATTTTCTTTTTAATACCTGACAGGTGCTGTTGATATCAAACAATTGTTTTGTGTTGGAATATCATACGCGTGGTCTGAGAATTGGATTTTGCACTCTTGAATCCATTTGAATGCAATATTTCAGGTTCAACTAATTTGGAAAAAGTTGTACGTACTTTGAATGTATGATATAACATTGAGGACCCCCTAGGCGAACAGGAATGGATCATTGATTTCGGACAGAGGTTGAGGTGCGTACGAACGAATTGTCAATGTGCGGCGAAACGGTCTGTGATTTTGGGGGGTGGCGTCCAAACGACATACGCTCCTCTTCAGATGTAACTAAAGACGATCAAATTTGCAAGCAATCTTAAATCCCAGGTACAATATTCGAGAAACCAACTCAAAATCCGGAACCTCGATACATTTGCAGGTTGGTAACCCTAAAAAAACGCTGCAAATTCTTTCACTGGGGTTTATTATTCAATTGGCTTGCGTTCATGATTTGAATTTCTACTAAGCTTTGGAGTGTGTGTGTTTAGAGTTGACAGAGCGATTATTGAATTTCAGGAGATATGCATGCACGTAATCCGTTCTCAACCGAAATACCTATTGATTGATGAGTTGATCATATTTGTGTGAACTTGAAATTCAATAATCGCTCTATCAAAAAAACACCCAAGCTTAGTACAATTTCAAATCATATATTGAATATAAATAGTAATATATATATTTTTTTTTTTAAATGGTTATCAGAATGCTTCAAACCGTGTATCGGCTACAAAGCCTTTTAGGAGTTCACTCCACTAGACATGATATCAACATCACTATGATCACTAGGTTACTGATATCAACACAAAAACAATAATAAACCAAAATAACGCGAATGTTGCACCATAAATCGGGCCATAGATCGGGAATAGTTTGACCTACGGACCTGGGGAGGGGCTCATTCGATTCCTCGTGGAGTGTTCTTCAAAAAGAGTACAAATGTAGGCCACCTTGACTTTTTTTGAGGTTTTCGGGGATTTCACAAAACTTCGACAACCCATAAAGGGCACTTTAAATTAAGTGAGAGAGCTGGCTCAAGGATTGGGGCGTCGTCGGACCAACATGCATTTTTCCTGAAAATTTCAGCTTTTTTGCTCCAGCCGTTTGGGAGAAATCGTGCGTACGGTGGACGGACGGAAAATTTTTTATTGCAGATTCTACACAATTTCAAACGTAAACCATGAAATTTTCAGGGGGGTTAGAATTTTTTTTTTCAAGAGCGATTACAATGGTTTATTATTGAATAATAAACCAACATGGAAATTATATTAGCTTCCGAGGTTTTGCTATTTGTCAATTCAGTACTCATTAAATCTATGTAGTCAAGGGGGAAAAGTTGAATGTCAGAAGACTTAAGCAGCACAACGTTCCATCTACACGAATTTGCCCGTAGTTTGAGAATCACACTGGTGTACATGTAGAAATAGTAAATCCTAGCGGAATTATTTTTGAAGTCCAAGCCTCATTCTGCCCTCAAAGAGTAAAGTATGTATTTCAGTGCGTAACGTATTCCATCCTTGATTTTTCTGTCAAACAATAAATTTCATACTGACACATAAATAGGAACGGCTCTCCCTCGTAGGCACCTACTCGCGGCCCCTTTTTTCAACGTCTGGTCCCAATGACGACCCCGCCATTTCTCCCTTTGTTCGGAAGGGAAAAGAGAGTTCAGTTCTCATACACTTTTGCCGCTCCATAAAAATATCTTCTTCAATCGGGAGGCGGGAAGAATGGGTTTTTGAAAGCGAAGGCAGAAGACGCCTCTTTTTAAAGGAAGACTTATTTCCAGTCGAACACAATGAAACCCCATAACTGGGCCTGACACTTCAACTTAAACCTTTTTTTTTCTCCCGCATTTTTCGTTATACATCTCATCCTTTTATTTTTTCCTCTTTCATCCGACGGTGGAAATTCATTCTGGCAACATTTTTACGTCGAGGGTGTTAACAAAAGAAAAACCACAGCCAAGTGAAGTGTAACGGGTATTACAATTCCTTGATGGTTCCGCGAACATTCGATTAGAATTATTTATAGTAGAGCTACTAACGGTGACTATTTCGCAAACATCAATCGTGAAATCATTTTAAACTAAGAAAAACTAGCGCAGTCACATTCACGGACAGAAGGAACTGCGAACAAACCCAATCACTCTTCATCATGTCACATTACCCTGAAACGCATCTGTCAGATACCGCGAAATGAAAATTGACAAAAAGTTAACATTCAATGAATGCATCGGCGCAAATCAACTTACTGAAACCTCTAGTTAGCTCGAAATCCTCGCAAACCTCGAGCACCAAGAAGCTCATGTACCTAGCCATGATCAGACTCATATGGCAGCGTGGGTTTTCAATATGGTGGTCTGCCTGCGCATCAACATCAAACAATATTCAGGTGCAGCAAAACCGTACATTGCTACTCATCATAAACGCAAAATGGTATGTGAGAAATTCGGTTATTCATCGTGATTTGGACGTTCCTGAGGCAAAGGGAGTGGTCACGGAAATTGATAACGGCAGTATAAGACATTTTCATCACACTGCAATAGGTACTACCGTTCATCGATTTACTGATCGGCTGCCGTCAAAACAAACTGAGAGGCGCCTCAAGAGAAGAGTGCCAGTGGATCTTCTGGATATGGCACCAAAGTAAAAGAATGTAATTCCCCAACTGTGATTCCCCTTTAAAACTGTTAAATTTTGTCTGAATGAGTTTTTGTTGGCATCGTTCATTTATTTAATGTACGAGTAGCTAATTTGGTATGCATATATAGGAGGATTATTGGTGGATAGTAACGTCTACACATGCGTTATCGTACAAATAAGATGTAATTAAATCATTTCGGAACTATAAAGTGTAATTTAAACACTTGAATAAAAATTAAAAAACGTCATTACTACCCCTAGAATGGCATCTTGGGGTGGATTCCTCCCCAGCCGCTCTTATTTTTAGTGCCACTTGTTTTCTAGGAATCCCCCTCTCTCCACCCTTCGCGGTATGAATTCTGCAAAGCCTTGCGATTCGTGTCATGTCATTTCCAGAATCGGTCGAGCGTCAGATTCCAAAGTAGTACGTAGCAAACTGGTTCTGGGATGGAATCCACCCCACGGTGCAGTTAACTGACATATTATTCGCGATTAGGTCAGTTGTACTTTGTTGATTTCCTGGCAGTTTCTTGGCTTTGTATTCTACTGTGATGAGTAGTCAACCGTATTATTTTGAAACCTGAAGATATTCGGAAATTTCGGGAAAATATTAGAAGGAGGAAGACGTAGACGGGGGAGATAGTGATTCAAAAAGATGAAGCTCTAGTTCTAGGAACTTCTAGTTCTAGGAACTGGATGAAGAAACGATTGACACAAGTGGAAGTCCATAGTGTCTGTTGAGGATGATCAAGGCGACAGAAGTGAACACGATGACATCGAAAATCCGCCAGATTTTGATAAGGGGGTTCAAAAAGGCAGAAGTGAGGTCGAAGCTGATACGCATGATGCTTTCAGTGAAAATTTTGTTGAAATTCAAATCCTTGCTCAACAAGATACTCCCCGTTACTTTGAAGAGCAAGTAAGGTGTACCTTCTGCGACAGAGGAAAATACAGAAAAAGGAAAATAACGTGCATCCGGTGTAAACGAGTTTTCCGCAACGAGCACAGTGGTTGAAAAGTTGTAAATATTCATCGTCCCACTGGAAAGTCCCTGACGTATATTCTGAAGGAATTCTTGTTTCCTTTTTTAGCATGAACTTTCTACATTTAGAAAATGATAGTTCCTTGACACTAAAGAAAGTCAAATAAATGTTATCTTACATTCAAATGATCCTTAGAAGAAAAACATTTGTACGTATAAGTTTCAATCTATAAAGCTTTTATTTGTAGTTTCCTTTTTTCTGATCATTCTTTGGGTTCTGAGAAACTATTTGGAAATGCAAAACAACATAAAAAGTCATTTCAAAAGTTTTCGAGCATCTTTTAAAATAAGGGGTGGTTCTCACCCCACGGTGCCAGTTTAGGGTTACTTAAAGCATTTGGACCAAACTTGAGGTAGACGGAAGAAAGAGTTGCTCCTACCTTCCAGACAGCCCGATCCCGTTACATGCATAGTTGCATGAAAAAGCAAAAAACTAGTAAAAACGTGATCTTTCGAGGTTTTTACTGATATAGGTGATTGTATAGTCGATTGTCAGTAGTTTTGGAAGCAAAGCCGACTGTGATCGGTTTCAGATCCTCAGAAATTCACCATTTGCAAGTAATATCAGTTTCTGTAGCTAAATGTGATATGCCGAACCTCACTGTTGTAAATCTAAGGGATCATTAGATTTGAAAGCGTGAAAATTTGGCGTTGAGTTCCGAAATTTCGAACACGTGCATTTTGAACGGCTGAACTAATTTGGAAGAGTTAAGTTTGGGTAATAAATAGGTATTTGAACATAATGGGGATTGTCCTATTTCCCTGAAGGGGTAACGAAGGGACCGAGGAGCAAGATCACAAGAATTAATTTCAGGCATCAGCTACGACACTAGGATCAAGTAATTCCTTGAGGGGGAATACAGTCAGAACTAATTGGTTCCAAAGAACCCAGCTTCACTGGATATGATGGAGCAAATTTAACAGCTACGACCTCAAGAGATAGGTAGGTGGTGCAAGCAGCGCAGTACAATACCAGTGGATTTCGGGCAAAAATAAAAGAGCAGAGTAGGTTTAGGATAGAATGGCGGAAACAAGAGATTGAATGAATCCTCTTGGGCCAGTCCATTATTGGGGCTTATTTATACGGGTGTTCCGGCCCACGTGTGGGACTGCCCATCCCTTGCGCCGTGACCGGTAAAACCCGATAATCTCCGACTCTTAGGTCCTCCATCGTCGGCTTATTTGCTAACCTAATGTATATAATTATTGGAGCTTCTCCAAACACACACAATAACAAGAGCAGTCACGCATTATTAACAAAATAACAAATCCATGTGGTAGAAGTGAGATCCATTTTGAGATTTGTTATCGTGTAATTCAAATAATAGGAAGAATCTATCCAATATCTCAACCCAATCTCTCAATTAGTTTTAGCCTCTTCAATTCCCAGAAGATACTCAGAAACCTCCGGATCAAATAGCTGACGTTACTTCTGCACTGCATTTTTTTAAGACCTCTTGAAGTTCATTTCTCCTTCCAGGGAAACTGAAATTTCACCGAATTCAATTAACTTTCAACTCACAACGCACTTTCCCCTCTTCAAGAAGCCAAGTGGAGGAAACGAGACTATAAAGGATAAGAAAACGGGGAGCTGGTTGGAAGGAAAAAAAATTACTGAGATATTACCTCATTTCAGCCCTACTGGCTCGGGCCACAACCAAATTTAGCCAGGTAAAATGTTGCCGTTGGAAATAAACAGCCTCGGATAATATAGGACACGTTTTAAACGTATTGCCTCTTTTCTTTCTTGGCGAAGAAGTATCTATTTTTTTCTTTTTTTTTTTTTTTTAACTCCAAGGTGGATTTTAAAATAGGGAGAAAAACCCCGAAGAGGGTGGGAAAGCGATTTTTCCTTTTAAAAGGCCGGAATTGGACCATTAATACGTTCCTTTTCCGGTCACCCAAGCGGGTTGTTTCTATGTGAAGGGTCGGGGTCTTAGTGGAGGCCGTTTTATCGAGACTTTTTGTGTTGGATAGACGGCTGGCAGAGAGCGATTCGTTGTTTCAAGGTGGGTTGAAAAAAAGAAAAAGAGTTTGGCAGGTAAGTTTGGGCCCTGCCTCACTACCCACCCAACACCACCCCTTTCCAATTTATAGGGACAAGACGAATAATAGAATTACAATTGAATTAAACATCATTACGGGTTACAGTTTGAAATCATTTTGTAAAATTTTTGTTATACAACTGAACATCGATTTTAGGGGAATCTAGGGGGAGCTTGCAATGTACAGGGAGTTGACGTTTGGTACTTGCCACTTAATGTCTGTTACTACTTGCAAGCTACTTGCTTAATGTCTGGTATGTGTTGTTACTCACTTGTCTCCCTTAATTTTCAAGTAAGTAATGACATCTTAAGATTTTGTTTCGTTTTTGTGACATTAACCCACTAAAATGATCCAAACTGCCCTTATTAAAGGAGGCACTTCAAATTTGATTTTACTTTTATACTTTTTAAAACAGTGTTCCTTATCTACCGAAGTTTTTCGAATAACTGGAACAGATAAAAATGAACTTGAAGAGAAAAAGTTGTCAAATCTTGTCATTTAGAGTCAAAATTTTGCCTGTAGTCCTAAAATATACCCCACAGTCTCAGCTTATCAACTCAGCTTTTGACTACATAGTCAAAAAAGACCACCTTTCTTTTTTTTCATGTTAATTTAATTTCTCTGCATTTTCAAGTTATGTCAGTTATAAGACACTTTTCGTGTCTTCGACACTAACCCACTATAACTACCAACCTTAGTGTAATTAAATGAAGCACTTCAAATTTGAACATACTTCTTAAAACAGCGTTTTTTATCTCCCTGATGGTTCACCAAAGTTTTTCGAATGTGCAAAATGGATGCAAATGAATTTCAAGACAAAAAATTGTGAAATCTTGTCACTGAGAGTTGAAATTTTGCCTGTATTCCTAAAATATGCTCCAGAATCTCAGCTTATTGACTGCATAATGAAAAAAACATCATACTTTTTTTTGTTTCGCCTAATATTCAAGTTATGTTAGTTATGATGATGATCTATACTCTCTTAATTAATGGAGGTACTTGAAGTTTGATTATACTTTTCAAAAGAGCCTTTCTTATCTCCCTAATGAAATAAAAAAGTAAAAACCACAAGTGGAATAACCAAAATGGATACAAATGAACTTGACGAGAAAAAATTGTCAAGTCTTTTGATTTAGAGGTAAAATTTGGTCTGTAGTCCTAAAATGCGCCGACCGAAATCTGTTACGGAAGTTCTGAACAAGTAGTATCTTGTGATTTGAAATCTGAAGAACAATAATTAAAGGTTAACTATAAAAATTAAAAAAAATCAACATCTCAAAGACTTTTTAAGTAAGAAAGGTAGTTTATATGTTTGATTCAGTTAGAAATAAGTTCCATGAGTTGATTAGTGAAAGTATCCATAGGGGTTTCTTTAACACGAGGACTGATTGAAGACACCCTCTTTGAACACCGGGGATATTGGGCGAATATATCATTCTATTGTGATGGATATGGACTGTTCACCCTTCTCTTTAAAGCTTATAAGCTTGAGATAAGCCGGAAGCTTTTCAATTTCAGGGGTATCCTCTTGGTGTTGCAGGCGTATCGCCTCAGCCCTTGGTAGGGGCAACTATCCCTTTTAATCACCTCCTTGTTATAAAATTTTCGAAAGGAGAAGGTAATTTCAAGATATAGTAGTTTAATTGGAAATGGAATTCAGGGTCAATGATACATGTGACAGTAAAAGCTGTCTTCATTCTGATGGACATTGGAATACGTCCTTACACCATTCAACCTAAATGAAAATCTAAACAACAGTTGATAAGTATTTTTATTTTGTGAGATTGAACAAGTTTTTCATTAACGTTTTATCCAATAGTTGTCTATTTATTTTTCAATTTGAATGATTTTACACGATTTACATGCGCTTATGCAGGTTGGTCTTATGGGTCTCCGGATTCTTCATTTAAATCTGTTGGCACAATCATAATGGTGGTGATTGTGTTCGCCCTGACGAACGATTCATTGTTTCAAGGTATGAAGATGATGAGGACGCGATAAAGTCTCTTTGATGTTGCACAGCTTCCTGCGGTTGATGATAAAACACTCGAGAGATTCATCGAGATAAAAACCAAATCCATTACACCTCGGCTGTTCTATGGCGCCCTTTCGTTCTATTCAAGGCGCCGCAGATTTCTCTTTGTAGGGCCGCTTTCCGCGGATCTCGTTGCAATTATGAGAGGGGGGGTCGGTATGAATGGTGAGTACTCGCGGAAATGACGGAGGGCCGTGTTTTTTCCATTTAGAGAGAAAGGGTTACCAGTGAATACTGAGTGATCGTTATCGTGGTAGCGAGGTACTAGGGAACTACACGTTAAACATTCGTACAGACCGTTGCGTTCATGAATGTCATGAAGACACATGACCATTGTAGAGCAACTATTAATATATGGTATACATGGCCATGTGGTCAAGATAACTCCCAGGACTGATTAAAGGTCACGAAGAATAAAGTTAATTCTGTTGATCCCTGAAAAATAATGTAATTGGAGGATTGGGACTTCAATACAACACACTCTTAAGAATGCCAGTGCTAGTCACAGAACCGTAATTACCAACTGATTTAGGCGAATGAGGGGTAATACCGTGCATCGGGTAATGACGCCCATGACTGTTTCCCACCAGAAACGTGGGAATGAGCGCCGGTCCTAGAGAAATGTCCCGCCAACTAGGTTCTAGCGTTACCCTACCTGCAAAGTTAGCCCTCTTGACTTGAGTGCAGTGATTATTTTTCCGAATCGTTTGATGTTATTTCTTGGGCATCGGAAATAAGCAATGTAAGTCCCAATTTCAACTCTTTTTTAGATTAGTTTTCATGTATATACGCAGAATTTCATCATCTTTCTGAAGCACTAACCAAATTTAAGTTTTGATTGTAAATGAAGTCAGCGTGAATGAATTACGAAAAACGTAAACATTGGGGTAATGCCACCCATCGTACCGGGGGAATACCGTGCATTTCTGAAACGTCAAAAAAACATGGAAAAGAACAATAAATAACCAACAAAGCGCCAAATTCAGCTGGATTTTGATCAACTCACTACTAGTAACAGAGTTGGGGTTCAGAAGAATAAGAAGAAAGATGGAAATCATGAAAAAAATTGAAAGACCACAAAAAAAGAAAGAGAAGCGCAAGAGAACCAGAAGTGAGAGCAGTGACAGGGATGACTGGGGAGATATCTCTGAGGGAGACCTTGTTGTAGACACAGACGAAGATGTTGAAGAATTCTTGACTTCGTCTTTTGTGGACAGCTTGTGTGCAATTTGCCAAGAATCCGATAATAATTCGACAAAGTAGAATTGCGAGCACTGCAATCACAGCAGCCACTACATGTGTTCCATGGGACGACCTGATCACGGACTATGGGATGTATGCAAGGCTATTTTATAATTTTGTAAAGAAAGAAAAGCTAAATATTAGTGTGGGTTCAAAAAATTTCTGTATACAAGGCTGTAGTTTACCTATTTCAAAGTCATCGTTCATTTTAACTATAGTTTATTGAGTTTTTCATGGTTTTCATTGTTATAAATACATTTAACCTTCTAACTTTGGAAACAATGGGTTGAATGACGGTTGAGAGGGGAACATAATTCAGTTCTCGGGGTTAGGCACGGTATTACCCCTTGTTCCCCAACATGTGAAAATTGTTCGGCTTTTTATGTTTGAAAAGCTGGAACCCTCAATTTGAGAATGAACAATTACAGGGCCTCACTGACTCAAAACAGAGCTCTCCCGGGCGGAGAGTAATCACGTTCCCTTAATGCATCATTTGATGAATGCTTTGGGGGTAAACGTGCAGTGTGAAATACGATAGTCAGTAAATGATCGCTGCCACAGTTGGAAAGGGTTCACAGATTGGTTTTAGGGGCTAAATTTAATGATTACAAATGTTGGCCTTATACATTATTTTGTTCCGGCCTAGGATGCAAGGACTCTCAAAATCACCTCTTCTCCAGTTTCTGAGATCAAGATTTGTTCGAAATATTAGAGAAATTTCTCTTATTCCCCGTGCTTGTCTAAATTTCTTTCATTATGGAGTTATAGTTGTAGAAACGTATTAGTGTAGTGTACGTAGAAACATTATCGTCTTCTAATGTTAAGACCTGGTTACTAGTACATTGTTGTATGTGCGTTTTCCTAATGTCGCGATTGACGTTTCGGGAGTTTTAAAGGAGGGGTATCAACTCTCTTCGCCTAGTTTATTGAGCTCCACTTATGGTAGTTTGCCGTTGATTGTCTACATTTCTGTAACCATTTCACTTATGAGACCTTTTTCTGGAGAAATGCAGCAAAGACAAAGTCTCAATTTCTCTGAACAACAAAAATAAGATTAAAAAAACTGTTGAACACACAATAATCTTGTTGCTCCAAAACAGAGAAAGTAAACTTATAACGCATATCAAACGAACGAGTTCGATTTAGGGTAAGGTAAATACCATGCCATGTAAGGTGCCCTAATATGGCACACTATAAGTTTTTGCCCCAGGAAACCTACAAAATAAGTGGTCATGTTTTGATTAACACTCAAAAAGGTCAGTATGTTGCCCCTCTACCCGGCCTCATGGCAAGTATTCCCCAAAAGTAATATCTGGCTACCAGAAAAACGTTTTCCCAAAACTTGTGTTTCCGTGCCTTGGGAAAACGGTTGCCTTTTATGACATACAAAGGGTCCTCAATTTGGCATGGTATTAAGATACCTTAATAAAAAAGTGAACTGAGTGTGTCTTTCCTTCTTCTTGCTCTTTTCCCAACCTGTTAGTGACCAAAGAAACAGTTTGATGCAACAGAGGTTAGTTGATCCCTTCCATATCTATGAAAATTTGAGCCCAAGAAAAAATAGTTCGGGGAAAATCGTTCACGAAAACAATTCGTCAAGAATTGCTGAATAGAAACCTCGATAGAGCAGTTGTAAAGCCACTTTTACCCTATGGCCACAAAACTTAACGAAAAAACTGTCGTTGTTGAAAAAACCAACCGAAACTTGTAGATTCCACTGAGCAGGTTGGGGTTCGTGATAAGGAACACACCGTGACATATTAGGCGCTGTGGCATATTAAGTCACCTTACCATAATAGCATTACGAAATTCCAACACCGCCTATCTAATATGGAGTTACCTGCTACCCATAAATTTACAGTTATGTTACGCGATTTCAACGCTCTCGAAATAAGTCGACCCCGAAGCCGGGCAAGGAAATACGTTCGTGAATGTTCAGCCGAATAAACTGCTATCGGCCGATCGAGGGACTTACTTCAGGCCAGAAAGTTGTGGCGCGTGATTAAACTGCCTCGCTCTCTATTTCCCTTTTCAGACGCCACCAACCAATTTCCAGAACGGCAACGGTACAACCCCCATCCCGTTCTACCCTTTCGCAAATACTACCTTACCGCCTAGGACCACCTTACCTTTAGGACCGCGGACCGATAAGGACATGGGGACCTTAATTAAGGTGATATTGAGGTCTCCGAGGGATATCTTCGATAAACCGACGATGAGAAATCACATTGAGAGAACTAAGGAAAAAATATAGAGAAAAACTCAAAACCCATTACAAGATTGGATAACATTGATTCTAGACAACGAATGTATGCCAAACCCTATCCCACAGGTATGGAGTTCGGAGCGATATTAATTACCGTCTTCTGAAACGACCATCTTATATTATTCATCCACACAGAGGCGTAACGTACACCCCCGCAAAACTCGCGATACGGGGGGGGGGGGGGCTAGCCCGCTCTAGCAAAATTCTTTTTTTTTTAAATGATACACAGAAAAATTCCATTTTGTAACATCAAGTTTATAAACATCAACGGTAATGTAGGTTCATTGATCAATCATCTTTTGGTTTATTTATAACCAGGTGAAGAAGGGTGTAAAGTAGCTAAGGTGTCAGAGTTGAGGTGGTGCGTACTAGGGATGGGACATCGACATCGATATCATCGAAATATCGATGTTTTGCTTCGATAATACGACGTTCTGCCATCGATGCCACATGTTCGATAATATCAATATACCGATGTGTTGGATTGGTTGGCTCCGATTACATCTGTTTGGTTTACTCTTAGGTTCACAGAAACAATTCCATCTAGTCCGCTTGCTACCTAACGTGGAAAAAGAGAAATTTTAAAAACCGCCGTAGTGTTAGCGAATTTTCGAAGAAAAAGAAACTACTTATTGTGCTCGGACTAAAATGTTTTGCATCAAGATCCGTTTTAAAGCATTTTAAGTCCACTGTCAGACACCAAAAGACACATTCCAGACGATAACTCGCGATAAAATTAAGATTAAAACTCAAATTTGCACAAAAATCTACATAGGCTTTCAAAAGGCTATGTTTGACGATGAGCACAATCGCTTCACTCTAAGCGGATATTTAGGGTATTTCAAATGAGAGAAAGTTAGCTGAAAACCCCCAAGCAGGTGACTCTCTTTTATGAAGGTTTTTTCACGCAGAACATGATGGTGAAATCGGATTGGAAATATTTCAATCCGTTCAAAATAGAGCAGTTTGAAGATTATAAAACAAGGTAGATTGGCAAAATTCGACAAAAAATTAAAAAATTCTTCAGCTTTCAAAAATTTTGAAATTAAAATGAGAAATGGGTATCACAAGTCAGAAATAAAATTATCGGTTTTTGCGTAATGTTTCCTCCTGCAAAACGAGTTACTTTGAAAATTTGCTCATTTCGGCATGCTGCATCTGGCAGACTTGGCGTTGTTCTTTTAAAACGCCACCACTTACTTGGAGACATCTTTATGGGATATTCACTCACAAACGCTGAAACGAACAAACCAAATCCTCAGAATACTAGCAAGAAGCGATCGGTAGTACCCATCATCGATGTTGCAGCTTCGATGTCCCATCCCTATCGTAAAGGTGGGTTAAATTGTTATATTATATTATGTATTTTTAGTTAGATTATCGTAGCTTATTGTACGATGACCGTTGAAAAAATGCACGCATCGCAAAAAAAAAAAAAAAAAAAAAGTAGGGGCCCCGAAAATTTTTTGCGGGGGGCCCCTCTGAAAAACGTTACGCCATTGCATCCACATTCAACAGAACCGATAAAAGATTTAATATTAGTAACCATTATTGCTTTTCATATGAATTCCTCTCATTCACCAAACCCTAATAATCGATCGTGAAATCTGGAATTATTAAGGCACCTGAGGAGAGTGACTACCATAGCTGTTCTAAATTGAAATTACCTCATTTCTGGGCCTGACACGTTCAAGAATTTACGTTAAACTTATGGAAACGTCTGTTAACTAAGGTTTCTTGCGTTAACTAGAATTAGAGTGTGGGACAAAGCTTGTCCGTCTAGCGAATATAAGCATACAGGTATTCTGAGGTGTTTTAGATAATATCGAAATTTGTTGAATTAAAGCTAGTTAATTGCCACGAGAGGTGTTCCGGAATTCATCAGCGCCTTCAAAAGGCTGATAGACGCGTAGTGCAGGTTTGGCGAACAATTGACAACGAAGGAGTAATTTTCTCATTGATAGTCATAGGTAACACAATAGAGCAGATATATAAGCGACTTTTTTATATTTCTTCTATTGCAAGGTGAAGGCGAATTAAGACTATTGACGTTATTATGGCGCAATGAATTGGCGACTGCAGCTTATGATCCAATTTTTCTATGTATGATTAAGATCGTACAGTCCCAAAGAGGGACCCTATCAGCGTGTTTTAATTATCTTGAATGTTGGCACCACTACATTCCAAACGTCAAGACTTTGAAGCAGCAGGTAACTTTTGCACGTTTGTTGTGGAATGGTCCCTACGACTATTCTTAGAGTAGCCTACGGATTTTCAAAGTCAGTAGACCGGGTTGCCACTGCGGTCCAAGAATAATGCGACCAACTTCTGAAAATGAAAAAATGGGACACCATATGTACGAAATTTACATGGAAAAAGAAACAAAATCTAGACTGTTCGTATTTAGTTACATATTTCCTGTTTCATAAACTAACTAATGGCAAGTAGGAAACCCCCTTCTTGTTCTTCAGCTGTATTGGTTTCTAGTGATGTTACGTTGATAGAAAACATGGATGTTCCTCATCATCAATGTTTTTCAAGTCCACGATCAATGTGGAGTGGAAACACTGCCCTAGTGCTGCAGTTCCTCTAGCTGGTAGGTTGAAGCTGTTTATCTATCTCAAAATATACAAAAGCGGGATAAGACAGGATTTTTTTCACAAAAATCAGGATATAACTATTTGCAGGATAGAGGTATAAAAGACAGGGCTATCATGCCTAAAAAGTTGGTTGCCTTACTTACTACGTCATCAGCCGCAGGTGCCAGTTCATGAAGTCATGATGTCGCCAATAGTCATAACTCGCCACTAGCTTGGAATTGAAGAAATAATAAAAAACACTGCAAATTCTTTCAGGGGGGTTTGTTATTCATTTGGGTTGCATTCATGATTTGAAATTCGACTAAGCTTTGGAGTGCTTGTTTCACAAGTGGTAGAGCGATTATTGAATTTCATTAGGCACACAAATATGATCAACTGATCCAAATAGGTTTTTTGGTTGAAAACCGATTTACGTGCTCTATGCATATCTTCTGAAATTCAAAAATCGCTCTATCACCTGTGAAACACGCACACTCCATAGCTTAGTAGAAATTCAAATCATGAACGCAAGCCAAATGAATAATAAACTCTAGTGAAATAATTTGCAGCGTTTCATGCGTATCAGAATGCTTCAACCCGTGTATCGGCTACAAAGCCTGTTAGGAGTTCGAGCTACGGAAGGGGCTCATTCGATTTACCATGGAAATTTCTTCAGAAAAAGTCCAAATTTAGGCCGCCTTGACTTTTTTTTTTTTTTTTGAGGTTTTTAGGGATTTTACAGTGAGAGAGCTGGCTAAAGAATTGGGGCGTTTTCGGATCAATATTTATTTTTCCTGAAAATTTCAGATTTTTTGCTCCAGCCGTTTTGGAGAAATCTTGCCTTCGGCATACGGCGGACGGACGGAAAAATTGTTATAAGTAGCAGATTTGGATTCTACACCCTTTGAACGTTAATCATGAAATTTTCAGGGGGGGTTCGACATTTTTTGTTCAATAGCGATTACAATGGTTAATTATTGAATAATAAACCAAAATTAGCCTATGTACTCAATCCAGTGTTGTTAAGTATCAATAAGAATGTTACTCCTTCATCGTCAACCATTAATTTAAAAATCAGAAGGTCTGATCTAATTTGCGTAATAGTCTGTATGTACCGTGATTTAGGATCAAGTAAGTGAAAATTATGATAGGAAGGCATTTTGGTAATTCGGATTCATAAGGGCTATCGAGGGCACCGCAGGACAAAACAGCGAAATGTAACATTTCAATTTCCAGTGAACGATGGCCCTCAAGTGAGCGATCGATTCCGACACGGACAGCCCTGATTAATTGGTCACCTTCCCAAATCGCCCGGTTAACGGGTCACCGCACCCACCGCCCGGCTGAGCTCTCCGATAGCCTATCAAACACCTCCGTGCTCGCGGTCAATCGTCCGTTACCTATTGGCCGGTCAATGGGAAGACCTCAGCGGTTGAGTAAATAATCAGCGTCCGATGTACGAGAGGCTATGTAGCCTCGTCGCCGAGGTTTAATGTTTCGGATCTTCCGCCCTGCGGTATTGTGCACCTTGCGTGCAGCCCAGCATGATACTGTTTCCGCATGGTATGTCTTCAATTTCTTCTCTCGAGTACAAATGCTTCTTTCTTTCTTAATCTACTTATTGGCAAAAGAAACAATGGCAACAACATTGAATAGCTACACAAAATACAGTAGCCCACCAGCAAAACGTTTAGTGATGAACTTGAGGTAGCCGGTGGAGTTGATAATTAATTGAGAGTAACCAATAAGCACATACAAATCGGGCATCAAAATTACGAAAAGTAAATGAAAGCAAACATTCTAGATTATTTATTTACATTAGTGATCAGTTTCACTTGATCACTCCCTGATGCCCTAAAATAGAATATTCTTGGAAGATATTAGAAGACCCTCTGAAAGTTCCTAAATTTAATTTATTCATGTATAAAAATGGATCGATCTATTATAAGGATTTCTTCTGGGAAAATCAGTTTTACAAATCGATAACCTAATAATGGATTCCTGGAGTTATCTTGTTTGACTTGCGCCACACAAGTTTTCATGCAGAACCTCAGTCTTATAAATATGCAAACAAGAACTCAACATCATAATCTGCTTAACATCGAGCACCCCAAATTCTCTTTACAAAACTGTGAAAATTCCTCTAGGGGAAATTCTTTCCCTACAACTACAAATTCCAACACATTTTGGTTCATTATTTCCAATACTAACCTATTGTTGCAACGTATTAATTTCACTTAAATATCTTTACTCATCGATGGGTTGTGCGTTGCTCACTTATATCAGGCCGATACGTCCACCCTCAGAACTGAAAGGATTTTAATGCAGTTTTTCATCACAAATATCAGAGATTTAGCATTGTCAGAGATAAAAAACTATTTTACGACGATTCCAGCGTACAACGGAGAGGACTGCACAGATACTGCTAAGGACTACCAATTCCTGCCCTACCTTCCTTAGCGGTCTTTGCAAAGTGATATTTTCTTTCCTTGGAACCCCAAGTTACATCGATGTTTGGTTTACCATTCTCAATAATAAGCCTTTGTAGCAACGTATTAATTTTGCTCAAAAATCTATACATAGTGATGGCTGACAGTGTGCATTGCTTACTTGTTACATTCTGACAAACACATTTTCAAAGCTTGATGAATTTGAATTTAGGTTTTTGCAAAATTTCGAAAACAATAACGCGTTGACGTGGGGAAGGTGTTAAGTCAAGGAACTAAAATGTAGAGGAGAAGCGAAACATTGTTTTTTCACTCTTCACCTCGAAATTTATTAAACGAAATCGCCAAAAAAGGCTTTGTAACTGAAAATTGGCAACTGGAATTTTCGAAGAAAATCTTGAAATGTTCACTACACACTGTTCAAACCGCGGCTTCATAGCAAATAAAAACGATGGTACCTCACATCCATGCAATCAAGCATGGCCAGCAAGTACTGTTTTTGGTTTGGCCTTTTTTGAATATTTCGGTTTATTATTCAATAATAAACCATCGTAATTGCTCATGAAAAAAAAGTCTAACCCCCCCCCCCCCCTGAAAATTTCATGGTTTACGTTTCAAAGGGTGTAGAATCCGAATCTGCAATAAAAATTTGTCCGTCCGTCCGCAGTACGCACAATTTCTTCCAAACGGCTGAAGCAAAAAAGCTGACATTTTCATGAAAAATCCATGTTGGTCCGGCGAAGCCCCAATTCTTGAGCCAGCTCTCTCACTTAATTTAAAGTGTCCTTTAAGGGTTGTCGAAGTTTTGTTAAATCCCTAAAAACCTCAAAAAAAGTCAAGGCGGTCTAAATTTGTACTCTTTTTGAAGAACACTCCACGAGGAATCGAATGAGTCCCTCCCCAGGTCCGTAGGTCAAACCATTCCCGATCTATGGCCCTATTTATGGTGCCAACATTCGTGTTATTTTGGTTTATTATTGTTTTTGTGTTGCTATCAGTGACCTAGTGTCGTAGTGATGTAGTAATGAGGATACTTAAGTGAACTCCTAAAAGGCTTTGTAGCCAATACACGGGTGAAGCATTCTGATAACCATAAAAAACGCTGCAAATTCTTCCACTGGGGTTTATTATTCAATTGGCTTGCGTTCATGATTTAAATTTATACTAAGCTTTTGAGTGTGCGTTTTTCATAGAGCGATTATTGAATTTCAGGAGATATGCATAGAGCACGTAAATCTGTTCTCAACCAAAATACCTATTTGGATTGTTCAGTTGATCATGTTCGTGTGCCTCCTGAAATTCAATAATCGCTCTATGAAAAACGCACACTCAAAAGCTGAGTATAAATTCAAATCATGAACGCAAGCCAATTGAATAATAAACCCCAGTGGACGAATTTGCAGCGTTTTTTATGGTTATCAGAATGCTTCACCCGTGTATCGGCTACAAAGCCTTTTAGGAGTTCACTCCAGTATCCTCATTACTACATCACTACATCACTACAACACTAGGTCACTGATAGCAACACAAAAACAATAATAAACCAAAATAACACGAATATTGGCACCATAAATAGGGCCATAGATCGGGAATGGTTTGACCTACGGACCTGGGGAGGGACTCATTCGATTCCTTGCAAATTTTTCTCTTCACATCTGTATCCAGGTAATGTGCTGATTGTCAACCCAGTCGTGTTGAGAGATTGGTCACTGGATTTAGCAATGTCTTTGAAATTAGCAGAGAGCATTTTGAAGGTTAGGAATGGGTGAGCACACAGACAGGTATCTGCGTTGCTTGCAGATATATTTGTACATTAATATGTCTTACCAAAATTTATTTTTTGAAGAAATTAAAGAGAAATTGATATTTTCAGGATTAATGATGCGTTTTGTGAAACACGATATTCAGACTTACACTTAACATCAGTGCACTACCGTTTTTGTAAATTTATCCTTGACAGCCTTTTTAATGTCACCTCCTTACTCTTGAGATACGTTGTACTGCCCATCCTACTTGGTCGTATTCCTAAAGTCCCGAGTAAATCCACTCTTAAGAAACTTCAGCGATGAACGTCTCCAAAACTCATGTGCCAACCGTGTCAAAAAAATTCTTTCAAACCGAGGGTAGCACCTTAAATCGGGAAAAGCCTAACAACGTCTTCTGAGTAATAACAACAACACCTTAATTGAGGAAATGAATCAGGATTAACTGTTGATTTTGGACACAGCCCACCTGGTTTTCTGAATTTCTTATGTTTTCATTGTGGGGGGCTTGTTTATATCAGGGAGTCCAAGGTGGTCTCATTAGAGACCAGTATCTCGCCGACCATCATCCGCTCAACTTTGAGTGTCCATCTTCTTCCCACGTTTAAATAAGATTCTACATCCTCCTCCACTGACTTCACATAGACTGGTTAGATCCACTCATAATATTGTTTTACGAGTAGTTTCTCTTAAGACATACGAAGATCGATGTGACTTCTCATATATTTGTTTTCTTTGTTTGGGGGCTTTGTCCTCTTTCGAAATCTTTTCACCTGCTATGGCATCTCCGTCTTTTCGAAACATAACATGTGGTTCAATATTAAATTGAAATAATAAAGTTCGGGTTTTATTTATATCGTTAACCACATTGTCATATTGAATTCCTTTTCATCGTATTAGAATTTTACGATGACTGTAGAAACCCTCTTCAGGTTTGAAGTTGATTTGTCTCTATTGATCATTGATGTGTCAAAGAACGAGTTTTGAGAAATCCGATGAATTTGTAATCTCTATTGAACTTTAGTAAAACCTGCACTTAGTTCGCAGTGGAAACAGCACATCGATTCCCTAGCGTACGCTAGATAAATCATCCCGCCACAGGATGAATGCAGCGTGGGATTCAGAGATCTGGAAGCGTTGGATATGGAAGTGACCCCGCGTTATCGCTCGGGGCCGCTGGGCTGCGCTAGTGATGGTAATTCCCCATAACTCCACTGAGTGGTCTAATCTCACCGGTCACTCCCTGGAGTTAATCTCCGATCACTTTCGGTAATTATCCCGATTAATAAGGTCCGCTAGCTTGCTTTCATCCTAAACCACTTTCCACTTCACTCGGGAAAATGGAAATTGCTAAGATAATCTTAATGGGCCAAATTCATTTCTGTTGACTATGCCCCACAGCCCTTAATTCCATTCATCACTGATAGTAAACGCGTTTAACGATGCACATTGATTTGATCCAAGTTCAATTTCGGACTCTACAACAACATATTCACAGTCTTACTTAATGTAAATTAAACTTTTGATGTAACAATCACAACAAGGACGTGGTGGAATGGAGTTGACTCCCCTTTCAATAGCTAAGACGATATTCCTGAAATACCCTGAGATACCCTTAAAACAAAAAGCTTCATTTGTATGCTCAAGGATAGCTGTTCAAGAAACGGAAAGGGGGAAGAATTCATGTCCATCACTAAATTTTATAAAAATTCAATCTATTAAGCTGTTGGAATGAGAGAAACTAGTCAATCCACGCGATTACCACGTACACATTCTCCTTTCATGTGATGTCTTTTCCCGTGTCGATGCAATACTTCCTCTCTCAATATTTTCAAGTTCCAAGATTGAATATATATAACTAAAGAATTCCACTACATTCTCTAGAGACGTGGCTTAAGGTATTCCAGTCGGTGGCGCTCGCTACAACCATGTACGCCTCTGAGGTATGGGGACTATCCTACCCGGAACTTATTGAAAGGGTACAAGTTCGCTCTTTTAAAAATGCGTTTTTTCTTGCGTCAAATACCCCTGATTATGTTGTGAGGTCTGAATTTGGGCTTGTACATACCAAGGTTCAACTGATGGCAAGAGCGTTAGGTTGGTGGGTGAAAATAGGGTTGATGGGTACGGACCGCCTGACGAGATTGTGCCTTGATCGCTTACTGGGATTGTCAGGACGAAAATCTGATATATCCCATAATTGGGCTTCCCAGATGGCATGTTTCTTTGAAGAGTTAGGGCGAAGTGAAATTTGGCAGAACCAGGACTTTGAAGAATTCAAAGCATCCAAGAGCGCCCTCCTTCAAAAGTTTTTTGATATGTGTACGGAGTACGACAGTAAACGAGTTTTTACTTCATCGTATTATGAAATATATAAGCACCTGCTCCCGATGAGAAACCACGCAGAATATATAAACCTGAAAACGGGTATACAAAATAAAAGACTCATGTAAAATAAGAGTTAGTAACCCGAGATTATGTACAATTTACAGCCGTGGTAAAAAAGTCTCCTTCGATGCCTCTGAAAATTGTATGTCTTGTGGTTTGGATACGCCTGACTCACTTACTCACTGTTTTTGCGAATGCCCATGTTTTAGGAATCAGAGGATGACCCATTTTAACAAAGAACATCTATCAATAGACTTCTTCATATCAATATACTTCTTCCTTATTAAATGTGGACACCAACGAACTAGCGATGAACGTCTACATTTTTGTGCAATTGGTCATACAAGCCAAAACCCTACTGTAGGCAGTTGCTACATGGCTCCTTCTACCGCCAATTTTCTCATTTAATTTATTGCGATATCCAGTATTTAGTTAATTTTTTCATTTGTTATCGTATTGCACTGTCACTGTATCGTATGTATTATTAGCGAACCACCCATTGTAACATCGTACAAATAAAAAAAAATTTAAAAAAAAGATCAATTAGTAAAATAAATTAAAATAGTGCAGGTAAAATAAACAAATTTTTGAAACCCAGTGGTAATTTGACTGTTCTATTTTTTTTTAAACTGAGCAATACGTTTTGAGTAGACTGTTTTTTGTGTTATATTTGACAAAAAACAAAGTCACAATCCTACGTTATATTTTTAAACTGCTTTAGGGTTAGTCAAGATTGATGCCAAATATTCAATACCATCCTCGGCCCTTTTGTGGTTTTCGTACAATTTTCATACTTTTATTACAAGCGTTATACTAGTTATTAGTAAGCAAAGCTTTAAGAGCCAGTCACCCTCGGAGCGAATTCCCATCGGGCAAAATGGACAACACGTTTTAAACATCATATTTTGAATAATCCATGTTCTCTCCTGCTTTGCCCATTGCCAGTTTTTTCCTCCTATTCAGCAACAATGAAACTCTGGGAGTGACGCCTGAGATGAACCTGAAGAAGGGATAACTCGTCCTATCCATTACCCCCTTGTAAGTTTCGAATTGTCAGAAACATCGCTCTTGTAACACCAGATGGATCGCAGGGTTGTGTTCTTGTAAACCAAATATCCCCAGCGAAGGGTTGTCATGTTCTCGGACAAGTTTTAGTTCGAAGAAGTCGCGGCTGGACAGTGAAGCTTTCAACTTGGATGTTGTCCAGAATATGTAACGTGATTTTGATATCGTCTTGGTAACATTATTTGACCGTAACTCGAGAATGATAAACGTGGTTTCCTCTTCTAATATGAGTTGGTTGCTGCTTTTTTCCTTCAGTGCGCTTTGTACAGCCTACATGACCATCAAAGATAGGAATTCAAATAAAAAATTTTTAAAAAACTCGCACTCTGCACAATGTAAGACAAACAAAAACTTCAACTGCTAACTTCGAAATGCGACTTATGTGAAAACTTTATATTTTCAACTTCCGTAGTCGTACCTATTTGTTTACTGCTATAAACCAAATTGTTGGTGAACAAGAACACCCTATTATCAAATACAGGTACGTTTTTCATACACAAAAATAAATAATGATATAGATTAGTGTCATGACATTACTCCTAATTAATAAATTCACATTTCATTCACTCCATTATTATCGTAATTTGGTGGTTCGAAGAACGGTCCAATACCGATCAGGAGAAAAATCGAGGCTATTCATTTAGTTTCTCCGTATTATGGGATTTTAACAAGTTGACCGCAAGTTGTCATTAGCTAATGTTAAAATGAAGCCAAGTAATGCGATGAATCGGAAATTTATGAAATAATAATTTCCCAGAATTTCCTTTTCGGGGATTATTTTTGAGGGATTCGCAAACGACTTGGATTCTACCGATTTTTAATGTAACGCAACTGGGCTGATTCAATTCATTTGAAAGAACGTCTGTCAACGGCAATAATTAAGAACATCAGTGTTATTGTTTCATATTTCAGCCTTTTGATTTCACCAGCTGTGGATGAATGTCACTGAACACTATAATTCAGTCCCAACTAGTCGGCTAATCTATCAGATCAGTGATTTCTGGCCCAACGAAGAACAAATTTCATTGTCTATGGTTCAATAGTTTCGGGAAAAAAACCCTTGAAGGCTTTTTTCAGTTCGTTTTTCTATTTTAATCATCTTGAAACGTAAAACTACAAATGAAATTCCCGAGGAGTGCCCGACGATTGACCTCCGTTATAACGAAGATGATTGCAGAAGAGAAACACTGCAAATTCTTTCACTGGGGTTTTTATCCAATTGGCTTGCGTTCATGATTTTAATTTCTACTGAGCTTTGTAGTGTGCGTGTTCCACAAGTGATAGAGCGATTATTGAATTTCAGGAGATATGCAAAGAGCACGTAAATCTGTTTTCAACCAAAATACCTATTTGGATTGATTAGTTGATCATATTTGTGTGCCTCCTGAAATTCAATAATCACTCTATCACTTGCGAAACACGCACACTCCAAAGCTTAGTAGAAATTCAAATCATGAACGCAAGCCAATTGAATAATAAACCCCAGTGGAAGAATTTGCAGCGTTTTTTATGGTTATCAGCATGCTTCAACCGGTATATCGGCTACAAAGCCTTTTAGGAGTTCACTCCAGTATCCACATCACTACATCACTGTGTCACTAGGTTACTGATATCAACACAAAAACAATAATAAACCAAAATAACACAAATGTTGGCACAATAAATCGTGCCATACATCGGGAATGGTTTGACCTACGGACCTGGGGAGGGGCTCATTCGATTCCTAGTGGAGTGTTCTTCAAAAAGAGTACAAATTAAAGTCGCCTTGAATTTTTTATGAGGTTTTTAGGGATTTTACAAAACTTTGACAACCCTTAAAGGGCACTTTAAATTAAGTGAGAGAGCTGGCTCAAGAATTGGGGCGTCGTCGGACCAACATGGATTTTCCTGATAATTTCAGCTTTTTTGCTTCAGCCGTTTGGGAGTAATCGTGCGTACGGCGTACGGCGGACGGACGGAAAAATTGTTATTGCAGATTCGGATTCTACACCCTTTGAAACGTAATCCATAAAATTTTCAGGGGGGGGGGGGGGTTAGCATTTTTTTTATCATTTTAAGAGCGATTACAATGGTTTATTATTGAATAATAAACCAAATAATGATTTTAACAAAAATTTTGAATTTCAATGTTCCTTCATTTTTTTACGAGAAAGACGCATGGAAATTAAGGGAGTTAAAAAAAGAAGAAAGTGAAAAAAAGAAGGATTTCTAGTTAAGTAAGAAAACATCTCTAGGAGGGATTTTTTGTTGGAAATGACCTGGGAAACCGACTCCTTGAGTTTGGCCCATAGACAGTGTAGACCCACTGTATGTATATTTAATACTTAAAATGTTATTAAACGATATTCACGATTTTGAAGTAAACTACGTGCGACTTTGTTGAAACGAGTTTCTTAATATGCCCTGGCACAACCTAACGGGTTAAAGATATCGATATTCTTTCGCGGCGTTGAAACTAATCCCGCGAACAAGGAAAAAGTTGTGCAGCGAAAAAAGGCGAACGAGCAAACTTTCGCAATCTCGGAACATCATGTAAATCACTCACTTTGCACCGGAGCGAGTTTTTTGTTTCTATTTAAATTCTTTTCGTTTTTTCACCGGCATTTTACTTTTTCAAAGACCCGAGGATCAAAAGAAAAGTTATGAAATCGATTAGAACATTTTTTTTCCTCCTCCTGGGCTTTAACATCCGCAACTTCAATCTGGAAACATGATACTCGGTAAGGTTGAATGTTGGAAAGTTTACTTTGAAATCAAAATCGGCGATGATATTTCCAAAATCCACCTTTGAAATTTCGTTGGTGGATTGAACTTCGAAAGTAACCCTAACGCCCTCTTCCTCCTAAAAATAAAACATTATATAGATCGTCAACATGAGTGTAAATAAGAAATTGTTTGATATATTTGGGGAAATCACATTAAATGGAAAACCCATCACATCCAGTGTAAGCACAGCAATATACACGCAGTCTTTAGGGTGTTGTCATGTCCGAGAATGTTCTGGCAGGCCAAAGCATGTTCTGTCATTACCAGGGAAACCTTCTCTTCATTTCTCGTCCATATCTATCCTTCTTCCTGCCTTTATGAATGAACAGCGCTTTGTATAAACAGAGCATGAATACAACCTGGACTGCCTCTGAATATTTTGGAGTAAACAAATTTCGATTCGTTACTTCAGAAACACTGCTAGTAGCCGTTTTTGTCGAGCCACCTGTTCCTATTCTGAAACTGTTACGCTGTTTCAGGAGTAAAATTACCGTCCAACAAATCAACAGCATCTCTTGATGATATTCCAGGCCGGGAAAATAACCGGGTGCATATTAAGGGCACAAACCATTTGGACACCTTAATGGAGTGTTTTAATTTTTCTCATAATCAGCCATATCCAGTGGACAACCACAAAAATTTTCATTTTAAACATGAAAAAATAATAACGAGACATTACGGTGTCCATAATGAAAAGTAACTTTTGCTATTCATAGATAAAAAGTTATTTTATTTCCTTGAATTTTGTTTTTGAAAATTCACAATTCCGTTGATTCAAGAGCGTATAGCCTACCATGTCCACAGAATGCTAGCATGGATCATTGAATTTTAAAATTATTTTAAAAGATAACTGCTTTTGAAATCTGTAGATATTAAGTTCTAATAAGTATTCAAGGAATTGAAATTCCTTGGACATATTTCCACATAGGTGGACGAACTCCTTTAAATAGCCTGTATTGATGGTAAAACGGTATTAATTCTATAGCGGGTGCTTTTACAATACGATCGTGTGGAAATTCATGTGAGGTAACCAAACCGCCTTAGTACATCCGAATTTTGATCATTATCGGGTCGGGAAAGTTTTGCTTGAGGGATTTCATATGCACTGAGTGACGCATTAACGGTACAACTGTTGTTTCGTTGAATGGATAGATCGATAGACTAACCTGCTCATTTCCTGAAAATACGATCAAAATCGACTGAAAACTGACGAAACCAAAGTTAATACTAGAATTTACGAACATATGAAATACACACACTCAAACAGACAAGAAAAGGTAAAAGCGAGTGAATGCAAGTGACGCATTGATTTTGGAGATGAAGATGATGCCAGTGAGGGGGATGTTAGCAGCTGTTCGTCACCATTTCACAACCAAAGAATATACTGCAATGGGTGTGGTGGCATTCTTGTGGCAAAATCAATGATGAGCTTTTTGTTGGGTATAGCAAGAGTTACTGGTGCTACAATCCTCATATACTGCAGTTCTCTGAGGGTACTTAGATTAACGGATCAGATTGGGAGATCTCAAACCACCGACTACGTATATGGAAGTATTGCTGCTCCCGAAGACGATACCAAAATTTGCATGCATTTAATGCATACTTTCCTACAAAAGCGGGATTCTGACCGCCGTCTCCGACTATTCTAAAATCTCGGCTTCATTGGTTGCTAAAAATCGTTGACAAGCATAACAACCGGTTCCCTCAATTACGGCTGAAGCGTCTTGTTGTACCGATAGGAAATTGCCCTGTTCGGATGCCAGTATTTACGCGTGGCCGAGTTTGATAGACTGTGACAGATTCGCCTTTTCCGCGCTTGTTGCGATCCAGAGAGAACTGATATCATTGGTTTGTAACAGGATACTACAAGGACATCGTCACTTGCACAGCTTTGCAGAAACAATCTTACCTGACTGTTTGCTCACCCTCATCTGTTTACTCTCATTCTCTCACCTTCGGATGCGCCGATCTTGTGGCGTAATCTCATTCGAAAGTGATCTTAATGTGTAGTTACCTGCTGTATATGTTGTTAGCAGAAAGTTGACAGCTCCGAAATTCTAATTGTAAGCTGTCCTCTGTCGTTATCTCGAGTTACAAGTTCCTCTCTAATTTGCATCCCACGCCCATACAATACCAGCCCTCTCTACTATTGAAGTCTGATGATACAAAAGTTATGAATAGATCCAATTTTACCTTCTGTGAAGCTGTAAAAGAGAGAGATTTAATAACATCAACATGGTATGTTACGAAAGTGAAATAACTCATTCAGACAATTTTTTAGTAGACTGGGCAACATTGCTTCATTTATAAATTAGTTTCATTCTTCCTCATTGTTCATATCTTTCAGTCTAATTTAGTGCTTCCCTTTTTCGTTAATTCTCTTTGATGTTTTAATTTCAAACAAGTTATATTATTTCAAACGTTTTGTACCCCTCCCCAAAGACGTTAATTTATGGAGCAATTAATTTCTATCCATCTATCATATACCAAAAGTGAATTCTACGCTTTTGCTATTTATGGTAGGCTGTTGTTTCCATTTTCATAGGGCAGGTTGTTGGAAGAGACTTTATTCGGTATGTGGATACCATCCCACCATTTGAATGCTTGTATTAATCCCAGTTTATGGCTTTCTCTTTCGTATTTGTACATTTCTATTTTGAATGTTCTTCGGAGCGTTTTTAAATATATAAACAACAATGAAACTTCCTACCTGTGTTCAGCTCAATCCGGGTTTTCCGATACACCAGCTCCCGAACAAAAACATTTGAATTCCTGACGTCTCCGCTCAACCGCAGTTCCACGAAACAACGGAGCGCCCCTCGCGTAGATATTCATTCTGAGATCAGCCGTTGCATCCCCTTTGGAACGAACACACAATGGAGGAAAACTCATGGATTATCTTTGACTTCACGCTCGATTGCTGTTATTTTATTTCCGCGTGGATAAGACTGAAAGGTGGAAAGGAAAAAGGATGAAAGGAAGGAGTTCAATGCTGATGAAAAGTGTTTTGTGGTTACGTTTTACTTAAGGCAGAAGAAAAAATCTGCATATTCTTATTTTTTGGCCCTCCACCACATATTACCGGTTTATATATAGTTAGGATCATATAAAACTGTTTTGAATGATTTTGCCTCCTAGGATCGAATTTACCCAGAGAAACGGGCTATTGGTGATGATGGAAAAACTCAGTTATTATAAAGATGAAAACACGATAGTTGCAAACCTTTCACTTCCAATCAGAACCAATCCCTTCCCATCGACATCCCAGCTGTACCCACTTGAACTTCCATATGGAACTGTTTATTAACCTTCTAGAGCCAACGTGAACCTTTAAGTCACATGAGACAACACGGGGTCATTTTGACCCAACATCACGAGAAGGACCAAGGTGTCATTCTAAACATTCTGGGAATCAATTCGGTTCCATTTCTATGATAAAACAATATGTTTAATCCACCATTAACGTGGATAAATTAGTTTCCACAATAACATACAAGTTTGAAGTACCCAATGTACTCTCAAGTCACTACCTACCAAATGTCTCTGCCAAAAAATACCTTATTCGAATCAACCAAAAAAAACTGCTACCATTTTTCAATTCAGCACCTCAAAAACCCCTGGAATATTCAAAAAGAAGCTGACAGCTAGGAGTTCATTTTTCTTTATTATTTCTAATACCTAAAGAAGCTTTGTAACCTTTGTTGTCGACAAAAAACCATATTTTTTTTTAAATTCCATCTTAAAAATTGTTAGTTTGTGTTTCAAGATAATTAGATTTTAAAAATTGAATGAAAAAATCCTTCCTTTTGTCGTCCGAAGCTATTGGACCAAAGATTACGGAACTTGGCAAAAAAAAAAACCACATCGATTCGGGATATACCAGCGATCTCGGAATCTCTCTCAATTAATCCTCGAGGATTATAATAATTATAATCCTTAATTATTAAGGATTAAACTATACGAAAAATGAAATATTCAAAACTTTCGATGCATGAAGGCATTTTTTGCTGGGTTAAAATAGTATATAGTTCCCCGAATCGAAGGAGCCCCCTCGGGTTGCTATACCATTAGCTTCCGATTTGAAAACCTCATCTTTGGTTGATCGACATTGGTCGGCTACTGTCAGGTTGACGGTAGAGCAGGATAGCCGGGCTGAGTTCAACGGGAGGTTTGATTTAGACTGCGTGGCTGGCGACCGCTCAAGTATTCTCATCTTTAATGCAGTTACAAGATACCTATGGAGGCGTGAGTTCAGATAACGTACCACAAACTGCGTCTTGATATACATAAGTGTTTACGTTGAACGATCATCTAATAGAGAAATAGAGAAACCTAAATGTATTAAGTATACTTTTTTTTAGTTCATGGAATAAATTACGATTTTGTGGCGTTCAATAACACGGGTTTTGGATGACTGCAACTTTCCAAACATATTTACGAAATGTCAGAATAACTGAGATCCACATATTGGCTTTAAAACGAAAAATACACTCCATCCGGGATGCAAACCTATAAATTGTCCGCTTTCACAACAAGTTCTTATCAAACTATCTCGTAGTCCATTTATTTTGAAAACATGGAAGTTAAAAGTGGAAGCATAGGTTAGGAAGGTCGGTCGGGTGAAAAGGGTGGCAGACATAACACCATTAAATCACCGCTGGAGATGCTGGTAGGATGGGGTAGGGGTGGGGAGTCATTGTTAAAAGGGAAGCACAAGGAACTCGGAGGAGGCTTCCGGAATAACTTTGGGGAAAACCGGCCCGCCTGATTTATGACCCCGCGAACAGCTCCGCGTTTCGGGGACCCCGGAAACACGACTACTTCTGCTTATTCTGTCGAAGTCTTATCCCCTTCAGCGTCAGCTTTTCGTACTCATATTCACAATGATTGGGTGCAATAACAATTGTTATAATAAACAGTGTCGACTCAAATACGAGCACACAATAATATATTTGCAATCAGATTATTGCAAGTGCACTTGACAACAACCCAACCACCTGTTATTTCGCGTGCCCCCTTTTGCTGTTGACTTGCAGTTATGGGCCCATAATGTTGATGCTCCCAAGAATATTAACACCACAAGGCTATGTCGTATACAACACGTTGAATCTAATGTGAAGACAGCTTTGCCGACGATGGCTCATTCAATGTTGATGAATATTTTGACGTAGATGATGACGATTTTCATGAAACAGAGCAATCTAGTGGTCTTGATGACAGGGATTTTTTCCTGGGTAGTGATGATGAGACAATTTGGAGTTACCAGCCTTTTACCAGCGTCTTTCCAAGAGAGCAAAAAACCACCAATGAAGAAAAGTCCACCACCAATGAAGTATTTACATGCAACAATGAAGAAATTGAAAAGAAAGCAGTTAAGTATGAATCGCGACAGTGGCATATTTATGATACGAATGTCGAGGAAATAAGAGCTCTCAATGGCCTTAAGATAATGTCGGGTTCTGAAAAGTTAGGGGCTCAACATCAATAACATGTTTTCACCTATTCATGCTCCTCCAATCTTCCGAAGTCAGCATTTGGCCAAGGATAGATTCGAATTTCTTCATGGGACTCTCCGATATGATTCAATAACGACTCGAGATGAGACACGGGAAAATTACAAATTTGCCGTTTTCCTACAAAGTTGGACCCTATTTGAGCAGGAATACAGACGCTACTTCATTCCATCAGAGTTCGTCACAGGTGACGAAACGTTACTCAGTTTTAGGGGACATTATCCATTTAAAATATATTCCCCAAAAACTGGATAGATATGCTATGAAAATCATTTCATCTGTGATTTTTGTTTTGTTTGAACTAATTTTGATGATTTAGAGGACCAATAAAACTTTAAGTGGTTCATAAAAAGTATCCCTACTCATTTCTCCCTTTAAGACGTCCAAAAATTAACATTCACCGAATAATCATGGTACTGTGTTGTATACGACACTACCTTGCAATTCATGTTCAGTAAGAGACCATTGTGGGAGGGAGTGCTCACACCACTAAGATTAATAGTTCCAATAATGAAATTAGGATAACATTCAACCTAGGAAGTCTATAACGCTGCAAATTAGTAATCATAACTTTAATATTTCTATATTAGATCTACTTAAATCACTGATCTAAGCTTCTTTGATGTAGTCTGTGACACATTACTCTAAACTAGACACCTCGAGCCTCCGAATCTTAGGTTTGCATTAAAGATGAATATACTTGGGCTGCCGTCAGCCGCGCGGTCGAGCTCAGACCTCCCATTGAACGGCCTCTGTCTCCGGTTTTCAGATCGAATACCCACCTGATCGATTTTCATCACCCGAAGATGAGGTTATTCAGATAGTGAGCGAACGGATGAACCTACAGAAACCCGCGGGATTTCATTCGATTAGGGAAATCATTTCTATCTTAAACCAACAAAAGAAATTTCCCCTTAAATCGGAAGGTTTTGGAGATTTCGAGTTTTTGATAGTTTAATCCCCAATTGTTATCAATTATTTCTTATTGTCCAAGAAGCCGATATGACTGACACATCCTGGATCTACGTTGAATTTTTGAGCCAGTATATTTTAATTTATTTTCAAACGCAAACAAATTGGCAAGGACTGTTTACTTTTTCTCTCCAAAAATCAAAAAGATCTATTCAATCTCACTTTTCCTTTCTTCGGTCAACTTCGTTAACTTTCGTGAAAAAGACCAGAAGTGAAAGAAGAGAGCGTTTCACCCCCCGACTGACGGCGCGGCAGCTTGCGTTATCGTGAGCCGGCCGCATTTCTCATGCCCGCCCCATAAAATAGATAGGGCGTGAAGACGTTTACTGATGATCATTTGGAAACCCGAAGATATTACTCTTCTGATTTACTCCTTCACATCCTCTTTCTCCCTCGATTTTTTAAAAGTCCTCCACTCTCCCCTTTTTCGGGACATGATTAACGGCCGGTTCATCACATTTAAGGTACCGGCCTCGTTGTTCGGAACGAGAGTTTAACGGGATTTTTTTCTCTCTCTCCCCTTCATCACTAAGTAGGCGCCTACTTAGAAAGGAGCATCAAACGCTGGAGTTTTTTGTTTTCATTCACATTACCTACTAATATAATGTAGACGCCAACTCCAGAAGAATCCTGCTTTTAAGATGGTTCCTAACAATAATGACACAGTATCATAGGACGATCCTTGACATTTTCCCCAGACAAACGAAAGTATGATCCTTCACTCTAAGCACATACCTTTTAGCCCAAATACATCCAAATCCTCATTTATCAAACATACATTCAGACAAATACATTCGCAACCTTCGAGCAGCCCTCTCTATTCATAGATGCACAAATGGTGATTGGGTCACCTGCTGCAGATGTGACGTGCTTTTCACTACCAGTAGACTCGGGGTGAGGCATTGATGAAGGAACCCTGTCTTGTCGGTACATTTACAGATGAACATTGCAAGACAGTAAACCACAGTGTTCCGAACATTCTCTTGGAACCTGCAATATCCAGGAAGTCTCAATGGGTGCTCCGGATTTTTTTAACTCCACTTCACGTCCATTTTGGGACGAAAGTACTTTTTCGCAGCTCCACATATGGCTAATTCGTCTAAGTGAGGCACAACATTCCAATAGGATCGCGCTTAAGAGATCCCTACCAGTAAGTTTCGTTTTTGCCTTTCAACTTGGGACAAACATCTCCATTCTTCCCAAAACAGATTAATACGAGTTCCCCAACTTATGACAATGCCTCCCAACCCCAAGAATTCAAAAATTTTCGTACCAATAGTAAACTATAAAAGACCCAGTCATGCAGCATGATTTATATTTATTTTCGCGTGGTAAAGATTTTTCCCTCCTTCCATCACCAAGTGATACTAATAAATAAATAACTAATAATGAATTTTATTTGCCATCATACATCGTGCTTGAACAGTTGTCAAAATCTAACTAATTAACGATATGAGAATTTATTGAAGCTTATAACGATCAAATAAAAAACTACGTTGAGTAACAGAATAAACGAATTCGCAAGTAATGCGTACATTTCAGTGACGCCCTATGTCCGCTTATAACTCATTAATAATCCGTTTATTAACAAAGCATTACTACCCCCTTGATTTACCTCCCTGCAGAAAGAAATTTAAAACTGAAATGAGTACCAAAATTAGAGCAATTTTATCAATTAAACCTAAAATGAATGACGAAGATCTTCTGAAAATTTTAGCCTAGACAGCTCTTGAATGGATCGGCTAGTACACCCTCCATTCCCTCTCCCGACAGCAAATTTTTAATCCCCGAAGACTGATGTAGAGGTGTGTAAACCCAGGTCACCTGAGGGAGTGGACGACCTGCAGGTCACTCCACAGTTCACTCTGTGAATTGAATGCAACACCTGCAGTTCAACGACTGATCGTGAATGAATGGGACCTGCAAGTTCATTCTGAGACAGTCACCACCACTATTGCTGTCTCGTGGCATGACCGTCCACCTCTATTATCTTCGTCATCCGTCAGAAATCGGTAAAATTTACCACTGACAGTCATTTAATTTAATGACAGTCATCTACTACGGACCAAGTCACTCGCGACGTCTATATTGGTGGATCTTATATGAGCTTACTAATTGCTAAAAAACTAAACACGTTGCCCAGTGAATCAACTTTCGGCCACAGAATACTGTTAAAAATCCACTAGATTTGGTTTCAAAAATCAAAGATATTCGAGCACCTCCAAATGCCAAACTTGCTTCTTTAGATGTGGGGAGCCTATTTCCCAATATTGATGTCCCTAAGTGCAAAGATGTGGTTAGTGGGCTGATCCATGATTCTAATCTCGATGTTTTTGAAAAGAATGAACTCTGTTCGTTGATGTTTGTATGGATCAGAATTATTTTCTATTTGAAGGTCAATACTCAACCTGGGGTAGCGATGGGTTCTCCACTATCTCCTTTGCTTGCAGATATTTACATGGATCATCTTGAGAAACAAATCTTTCGAAGATGTAAATCAAGTAACCTTTTGTATTGGTATAGATACGTAGACGACATAATTATTTTATGGACAGGAACCAAGAGACAACTAAATTCTTTTCTGGGGAAAAATCAACAATTTGGATCCTTTCATTAAATTCACCCTTGAATTGGGTGGAAATAAGTTAAATTTTCTTGACTTGCCTATCTCATTAATTAACAAAAGGCATGATTTCTGCATTTATAGAAATTTTTGCGATTTTGTACGTTTTGGGTGATACATAATTTTTTTTAGCGAAATTTTAGCGACTCAATTTGATTTTATACCACTGTGTCAAATTCCATCGTGTCGAAAAATTAATTCGATTTTTTAAATTATTTTTTCCGTAATCTGGGAACTCAAAGGTTGAATATGGACAAGTTTCAGAATTTTGCCCACTTAAATTGGTGATTTTGCCCATTGTGCGACGGGTTTCCTCCCATATAAATTCTTCAAATGATTCAGATCTGAATATTTCTCTTTCGTTGGAAGTTGGGAGTTTCGCATTATAAGAGAGAGCGGTGAAATGAAATTCGACTGGGCAGCTACTAGAGGATGCAGTGCTCGTTGGTTCTTGCCCACTGACTTCTACTGTTTTATACTAGTTCATGGAGATTTGGAGCTCACCAGAGAACTCTGGAATGTTCTTCGAAGGTACCCCGATGAAATACGATCCTTGGGTGCGCAGCTTCGATTTTCAGTTGCCTGCTAGGTGTCTTCATTCGAGCTTTTTTTGAGGTAACCTGGAGTCAGGAAAGTTGTCCTGCACCTGACCATGGACTTATCCAGTTTTTCCACCTTAAAATGATGTAGCTTGCGTCTCGCTGATTACGAAACATCCAACCAGACAGTAGATTCCGCCATTGCTTTCTGATTTGATAATATAGAAAACACTGGGAACTTGAGAAAGGAAGGGCATTGGCGGATAGAGTGTGGGAAGCGGCGAGGCTATGTTACCCGGGTCTT
This sequence comes from Creontiades dilutus, assembly GCA_031894815.1. Classification (NCBI taxonomy): domain Eukaryota; kingdom Metazoa; phylum Arthropoda; class Insecta; order Hemiptera; family Miridae; genus Creontiades; species Creontiades dilutus. Next base: position 1,071,978 of record JAVIWC010009699.1, read on the forward strand.
CTGAAAAAGTAAAGCTACTTGCAAGGATCTGCTGATCAGTTACAAAACAAAAGGAGTTTCAAATTGCCTAAATGCTAAAAGCAAGTGAGAATTTTAATTTCGGAAAAAAAATTACTGCTCCCAAAGGGGGTAAGAGAGTTTGCACTACCTGAAGGCAAACTCGGAAGCAAAATCAAATATTTCCACTTTTTAATATTACGAGTTGTTCGGATTATTTATCTTTCATTTTCATCCAACCGTAATTGCATTTTCTGTTGAACCGTAATTGCACTTGGTTTATTGTTGAATTAAGCGGTAAATGAAGTTATTCCAATAACAAAATCGTGCCGTCATAAAAAAAAGAAAAAAATGTGTGCTGCATGATACATCCACGTAAAAAACGTAATTGAATATTCCATGTTTGGCTGATATTTCCGACTCTGTTATCCCTCGAGGTTCGATACCGGATTTGATAGCTGAAAAATATCCAGGATTTAATGGCCGGTATAGCGAGGAGAGTCAGTGTACGGAGAAGATAAGGTTTTTTTCCTACCACCCCTTTCGTTCGGGTAATTTTCATTTTACTTCATCCACTGCGCCTCTACAACTCTAATTGATCGTTAGGTGGATGGGAACTCTATATGCTGTAACCGCTAGGACGCGAGTAGCGTAATCAAGTGGTTTATTTGAATAATTAATCCAACTCTGCGGACAGGTAGGCGCTAAGCAAACGAGGGCAGAAAAAAAAGTACTGAACCGAGTAGTACGTGTAAAAAAAAGTACAGCGTTGGATACCGTATCTGTGGTTCGCATTATCACTACGGTGTATCCCGGCGTGGTATTAGAGCTTAAAATGGACGTTGCAATTTCATTTGCGGAATGAATGGAGAGAAGACCCAATTAGCAACGTTCCGATGGATGAAGGGAACGAAGGTTGGAAATAGGGATGGAGGGTGAGGAGCGATTCTTCTCTATTCTTTCTTTTTCGTCCGTGGAACGGCATGGAAACTACCAGCCGTGGTTTTTATCTGCAATTTGCATTCCGGGTGAAGAGTCTGAGTGCTCTTTTAGATTGAGACGTGATTAGAGGCTAATTGTAGAACCTTCTGTTTTTCTTCAAGATGAGTTCGGCGGGAGCGGAGGGCAGATCGCGGTATAGGACGCGATCAGAGATACCCTATTACAACATACAGATTCTGCCTTGGTAGTGGTACAATATAGTACGTGTCAAACGCTCCTATGGTATAGTACTAGTACAGGGTTTAGGCTTTAAACTTTGTAGAATATTGATCAGAGAGAACTTGCTTTCCTTTCACAAATCCTGCCACACGTTTCATCACTGTTACGTTAAAAACGTTGATACCTCTGATTGAGCAGGAACCCTTCTGCTTATTATTAAGGGGACATTTACATTGCAACACTGCAACGAGTTGATTTATGAGACTGATTTATACAAATTTCGTTGACTGAGGGTTTTTTCCTTGATGATAACACTTCTCCGACAATTTTCGGGTTGGCGAAATGTCGAAATGAAACGTCCAGCCGCTGCCTCAGCGGATGCTAGCTTTGAAAAGTCATGGTGTGATTTGGTTTGGTTTGATGATACAAACATTAAAAAGATGGTTTTGCATTATCAATAATAGCACCATCATATTAATTGTCCAGTTACTTTAAGGAGTACGCTACTGAGTCCATCCAGAAGCATTTGAAGATGGCTCAGAATCCGACCCTGGTCATCTTGCGTAGGAACAGGCTGTGAGGTGATGGAATGGTATAGTTGCCCCTTCCATTGAAGTGAATGCGGATATCAATGCTTTGCCAAACTCAGAGGATGACCCAGACGCTTGAAAACGTCTGATTCATCTCCCAAGGCGACGGATTCTAAAATCGGGAAGAGCCAAATAACCATATCCATCACAAGGCAGTGAGACGGTCTGCTCTCGTGTTGGTGGAGGGAGGGTAATTCAACACCTTTATCTGCCACCAGAAAGAATTTCTCCGGACAATTGTACTTTTGTGAGTCCAGCTCCAGGCCCTACTACGCAAAGAGGTCTGAAATGACTGAAAACGACAAAAACCTCTTTCTCTTTAAAATTAGGATGAAATTTGGTAAGTCTCGATTTTTGAGTCGTAGAATACAAATCTGAACGCGGCCACAATTTTCGGAGTACAGTCAGGGGTCAAATTTTGAAAATCATTAGTCAAAAATACCATTTTTAAAGAGGTTTTTAGTGCAAAATAGCTTTTGAAACATATTGGACTTCGTGTTGTATTTAGAATCAGCATTACAAAATAATTATTAAAAATGAAAATGAGTTGATAATTTTTAAACTAGTGTTATTATTGCAATTATCACAGGAAATGTTCTCTCTCAATTGAGGGTCCCACTTGAAAAAATTGTTGAAAAATCCAATTCAAACAAAAAACAGTAATTAAAAACTTCAATTTGTTCATGACAAGTTGGGTATATTTTACAGAGAAAAGCAAATCTTCTTCAGTCCAAATTAAAGTCCTTCTTCATTTCAAACAATATTAAAGATCAAGACCGCAGATACAGCTGGATGCAGATAATTTTTTATGTGATGTGTACTTATTGCGAAATGTATGTCGCGATTGTTCCCATGTGAATGTACGTTTCATTCACCGTAGGTTACATCTTAGGTACGCAAAAATTGAATTATTTTGGCTTTGAGCTCCAATTTGAGGTATGGGACTGCATTTAGGGGAAAATTGTTGCTGTATTTAGATTCTGTGAGAAAGATGAATCAGATAGTAGAAATCAGCTTTTTAAACAAAATCGGGTTATCGCTCTCAGGGCACTTGCGACGCTAATTCATTCAGCTATCTCTAAATGGCGGAGAGTAGTCTCCCTGAACCATATGAATTCTCCTCCTGTTAGGATTCTGGTGGTCATCCATTCCGATATTCTGGGAGGTAAACTTGCCAAGTCAGCTTGTTTGGTAATGGTTGCACGAAATACCTGAATCTGCCCAGTTTGTGTATCTGCTAGATGTTCTGCTGCATGGAGTAGAGTATCAACTTGTAACTTCCTAATTTTGGCAGAGTCAATATCCGCAAGTGATCTCCTTTCTGAACCCGAGACCAGTGAAACATCAATAATACACACCGCTGATGGTACCATTGACAGGTCAAGACGGTATCCACGATCTCTAAGGCTAATGATTTGACTCATGTGAGTGAGGAAATGAAAGATGCTAAGTCAGGAATGTGATGTAGCAGAATGTGATGCTACATTCTTTAGGATTTGGAGAGATTTGATTAATAATTCGGGTCCTACTGTCTGAACTGACACAGCCCAAAAACATTGATAACTCCTGATTGAGTTTAAACTTTTGTTCTTACCAATAAGGGGAAATTTCGTTTAGCTGCAACAATATGGATTGAGGCCGACTTAATCAAACCTCGTCGACTCTGGGTTATTCTCCTTAAAAGTGATATCATCATGAATATCTTTCCTATACAAACGTTATATACATATTGTTGTAACATACCATAGTTGCAGAAAGCAAGGAAGACCAGAACTTGACGACAAGCAACGTTCCAATGATTATCTTAACCATTCTTGATACATCAAAAGATGATCAAAGATCTAGTGATCTACTAACATTATTGAACCTTTGAGCCACAACCCTGACAGCTCCATCAATTAATCGGAGAGACTCGTGATCTATCAACTGTACTGTTGGGCACATTATCTGCTACTAGAGTAGGTAATTATGTTGTCTGGTTCTAGTCTTTGCAACTAGAGTGTGTTGGTGTCGCTCATTACTCATTCTGAGCGATTCAGGGCTATTCGTACTTGAAACGTTTAGTAACATTCCTGAGCTGTAGAATTATACCACTGAAATCGTAACAGACGACTATTATTCGCTTTTTCTGTCCTCTCTTGAGCACGATACAAATGGGCAGCTCCCAACGGTAGTAAACCTTGACAACGGAAGATTTGCTCTCTACTCCCCAGATTAACTTCGGCCCCCCTCTCATGTACAAAACACGTCCGAGACACGCCTCCCCCCACGACCGGAATCAAACTACCGGATTCACTCCCAATCTCACTGGGAGTTTCACAAATCAACTTTTCCCGCCTTCCTCCGAGGGGCCCTCGGGCAAATTGAGATACCCCCTCCCCCGTATCACCTTGCCCATTAGTCGTAATGGAATCCCTGTCCACCTCATCAATCCCTGAAGCTACCGAACTGGGTGATGAAACCTTTTTTTTTTTTTTTTTTTTTTTCAACAACGCAGGATTCAAAATGTTTCTCACACTGTGTAATTCAAGTTCACAGAAGAGTCCATCGGAACGGTCTTCGTTTCGAGAGCGACCGCTTTTCGAATGGTCAGGCGGGTCGACCTCGTGTTTCACACATTTATTTGTTTATAATACGGCAAGCCCAATACAATATGATAAGGTACATTAAACATAATATCTTTTTGTTTAATTCAAAAACATAACTGAACATTGTTATCAGAAAAGAAAAAAATTAAGTACCTAACTTAAATTAAATGATGCTCTTCACTTTATCGATAAAGACTAATTCCGATTGGCAGAAATGATCGGCACACAATTAGCATCACACAATACGTTCATATTATGAACTGTAGTCGGACGGCGCTAAGGTTATACAGTACCCGCACGACCTTGCGGTCGTGATGGTACTGTAGCTCTTGCCCCTTCAATCCCAAGTAATGAGGATGATGCAGGTTCATTAAGAACAGTAAAATAGGATTTTCCGAGAAAAAAAAACGCATTCTCTCAACGGTTCTTTTTTTTTGGTCGCTGAATCCGGCTTCAAGAAACCTAAAACATTTGGGGGTTTTTACAGTTTTTAAATTTCTCTTGAAAACGGTACGTTTTAGCGAAAACTTTTTTTGCACCATCCGATTCACGGGTGGAGTGTGGAACACCAGTAATTAGTTCTCAGATACCCGCCGGGTATTACCTGGTCTGTATGCGGATATGGATAAATTCGACGTTAGCCTATTAGGAGAAAAAGAGGGTATTTTCAAATGCCATTGTTTCGAACGCGTGTAGATAAGTGCAACTAAACACCCCTTTAGTCTGGGGCTAGTCATCAGTTCCTGTCCATCTTGAAGGATGAAATCTACTGACTGAGGTACTCAGATGTCATGAATTTGTACTTGAAAGACATTTCTCCAAAGAATCAACTAAGACCACGTTGGCCCCTGCACTAGTTCGACCTCGAGAACCTATCAACTTGACCAAGGAAAATAACGTCAACCTCCTTGAACATCGTGAAAATCGTCTTGCAACCAAAGGACCACCTTGTTTCCAACCACAGCTGTAAATACTCTTTTCTCAGCCTATTCAATGTCGTTGCCCGGTTTTCGAAACAGCAAATCCTCATAATTGACATAATATGAAGAGTACAGAGGGAGAATTTGTAGATTCTGCAGACCCATTGATTATAAACTGGGAATCAAGGTACTATTGTTTTAGGACGTCGAAGAACACAAAGAAGTTCGGGTGTGCGCTGGAAAATTCTTATTGTACTTCGCGTGAAAAGCCTCACAGGAATTGGTTGTTCTTTCGGAATTACGATCGTCTTCTGCAGACATAGATGGACGAAACTTCCTTCGCTATCGTACATGTCGACCAAGTAGTATGCAAACTTCTGGACTCAGTGAACTGGCAGGAAATCCCAGATATCGTCGGACTTCACAATATTTCCTTCCCGTCGTTGGAGATTTCAATATTGCAAATTTCAATAATCATACCTGACCCCAAATGTTGAAGTAGGCGCGCTCCCTGAGTGACGCCTACTGACATTCATTCGACGGGGTGTGGGACGACCCAAGCATGAGAAACAAAAACTGAAAACAAATCGGTTTCAGAAAATTCTGAGACCGATTCCGAGAAAAAAAAGATGTATAGGTACTTGTGTGTACGTTTGCTGTGTGATAATTTTTATCGACGATGCTCTGCCTGCAATTGTTAACCGATTTTCTTGATCCTACTTTATCATATTACTGGATGTGCGAGTAATATCAGCATCTTGATCAATCAACTCCAACGTATCACAATTTCGGATTAACCTATCGAAAAGTGGAAATTTCAAAAATGTTCAATGTAAGAGGGCAGTTTTTTATTGAATAATATAGAGTTCAGTGCCCTGAATCGAAGGGGGCCACTGGGATTGCTGCTCGATCATCCATTCTATCAAAATTTGAAAAACCTCATCTTCAAGTACTGAAAACATGTCAGGTAGACATGTGCCGTCCTGCAGAGCCAACGGGCTCAAGTGCCGTCCTGCAGAGCCAACGGGAGGTCTGAACTGAACCGCGCGGCTGGGGGCCGCCCAAGTATTTTCATCTTAAACACGATTAAGAAATATGAAGGCGTGGGGTGCCGAGTTTAGATTATGTACCACAGACTATTTCTAATTTACAAACAAGGGCTATCTAATACAGAAATAGTAGAACCTTTGTGTAATAATTTGCATCGTTTTTTATTACATTTTTGTACTTTACACAATTTGATTAAAAAACAACACATTCTGAGGGGGAGTTACGTTTTTTCTTGGACGATTACACAGGTTTCTCATTGAAAATACCAACAATTTGAAAAGAAACCGCAGCTACAAGGGGTTAGCGAAATTGAAAAGAAGAACTTTTGTTGGCAATGAGCTTTAGAATCGATTTTCGGGAGAGTAACAATTTGAGTGCTGTCGCTTTGTTGGTGGAACTCGTTGAAATGGTTTGGTTTGTTATTTTCAATTATAAACCATTGTAGTCTACTTCTGTGGAATGTATAAATAAGTGAGAAACTAGTGGTGTTTAAAAGCGACAATACGGAATAATATGAATAACCATAGTTGAATTCAATGAGCGCGGATGTTTAAAAATCGATATTTCCAACGCCATTTCTGTCTATTTAGGGTGGTAACTCGGAGAGGACGCCCCTTGCTCACCTCTCCCGACCCGGAAACGACAGATTTATTATCACTACGGCGTTGAGTGGGACAAGGAAACCCTCTCAGCCCCCGAAAGCACCGAAACAGCTCCAAATGATATTTCCATTTTAATAATAAGAGATTTGGAACCCTTAAATGTAGGGGAAGGTGTTTCGGAGAGGGGTGACGGAGGAGGGGAAGAGACCAAAAGGTCATCTGTGAATAACAGAACGGGACAGTAGACCTCTATGATTCTACAGCCAGATCATTTAAATGATTAATTTTACACATTTAAGTACCGAAGATGAAAAATTGCCTATGCAACCTACAAATATGGGATTCTAGCTCAGAGGAGGGGAGCTAGTAAACAGAGATGAAAGCTACGGCTGGGGTGGTGGGGTGGCAGGTACACGAATGAGCCCCTCGGGCGGACGGAAAAGTGGTGATGCCGGGATAACAAAGGGCGGAAGGAGCCCACCCGAAGGTTAGTTGAAGGAGTTTTGAGGGGGGCGTAACTGTTGGGTCGGTCTCTAAGAACTGGATTGTACTCCTGTTAATCATTTAAATGATAAAATCCACTTGTCCGCAACGTCTAATGGAATTTCAACCCCTAACAACATGTCAGGTATGATCTTCTAGACAAGATGAGACTTTGTAATATGTATAAAGTATGTCTTAGTTGAGGCGTGTAGTTTCAAAACCGACTCAATCCATGTTTTTCCGAAATCAACTTGTTTTCGTTTTTCCCAAGTTCATGATCTATTCTATCACTCTGCAACGCCTAATGGACCAAATCCGGCTCAAACCTATAGAAAAACGCTCCCGAAACAGTGGTTTCGCTTCAAAACCGGCTCAATCCAAGCTTCTCAATCAAGCCGCAAGGATCCGGCGTACTGGCTTCAGTGTTGCGGGGGCCAGGTCCGATCACTTCAAATTTTCTGCTGTTAAACGATTTGCATTGAGAATAGAAAATGATGACCTCGAGGTGAAAGAAGAAGTGATTTTTCACAACGACGTCGGATCCCCCAAAACAATAAAGAAAAAACACAAGAAGATAGGTGGCATCATTGTCCAAAATATCGTTCCCGTTGGAGTATCCACAAATCCAGCAAAAATCCGGATGTGAACAATCTGTTGAAGAAACATTTTGGTTACTACTGGGACGAAATACCGGATCTAGAATTCTACAAAAACGTCGTGAACTATTTTTTCTATATTCAGTTTTCGATATTCAGATTATTGAAAATCATCCCTTTGAATTCAGCCTTTAGGGTTGACGGAGATCGATGTCGATAATTCAGTCCTAACTAGACAACGAATGTGATTCTTGACAGAAGTTGCATCAACTTTCGTTCTGTATTTCCGAAGAAAGCTCCTGACAGCCGACGCGACGGACGAATTTTAAAAAATTCGACTTTTGAATTTCCCACATTCTATACCTTTGAATATGGAATTTTCAGGAGGGTTCACAATTTGTTTCTAAGTCGAATACAAGTGTTTATTGTTGAAAATAATGAACCTAAATCCGTTCTTTCGCTCTGAAGGGGGGAGGGGGTTATAGTTGATCCTAAACTTAAACGTACAGATGCACCCGTTCAAAAACTGGTTAGACACGGGGCAAAAAGTTGGATTTTCAGAGTGTTTTACTGACAAAGACAAGCGGGGTGAGACTTTGTAGGAATTTTGGTCGAAAAATCAACTGGAATAGGCTTTAAATCCGTAGAAATCCACCTGTAGCAAATAATCCGAGTTTTTGAACTCAAAAGTGATTCCACGAACCTCACAATGGCACAAGCAATTACCCATTATCAAACAAATAATATACCCAAATATTGGAATCTATAGCGTTTTTGAGGTATAGCCGGTCCACCAAATTTCAAAAAAAATGTTGAATAAATTATACAAATTAACTTTTACAGCTCGATGAAGTGTGGATTGCTGTGTTGAAAAATAGCTGTGTTTGGGGTTATACCGTTTTTGTTAGGAGCTATTTATTTGTAAGCCAATGATTTGCGTGAGAAGGATGCTGAAATTTGCTGAAAAAAACCAAGCTGGTCATAACAGTAAAGTAAAAGTAAGCACGACCATTTCCAAGCTGACTAAAACGTCAAGAGAACGGAATCCAACCCTTACATTACTTTTAAAGAATGAGATAAGTTCCCTTTTCGACGGAATCCCCATCGCGGAATCACAGGCAAAACTGCTGGGATCTCCTTTATGTCTGTTATATCGATGGCAGCGGAATATCTTTACGAGTAAACTCGAAAAAAGGATCCTTTTCTGCTCCCGCATTTGTTTTAGGAGATCGTATCACGTTATTGGAGCTTTATATACTGTTTGGGAAGTGTTCAACAAACCTCTTTTCTTTTTGTATGTGAAGATAAAATGATATGCGACGGCACACGTCGAGCTGGTAGTTCGTAGTTTTGCGTTGTAAACTGAAGATGTTTGTGACTTTGCTTATTCCTGCTATCGCTCCGACTTCCTGGTTTCAACCCACTGTGGACTACCTTTGAATATTTCAGGTATATCAAATGTTAGAGTAATTGTTCGTTCATAATCCACCTGCAGGTGGGGCACTTACGTTGAAGGATGGGTCAGCAAGAAGAAGGGGCGTGGATGAGTGTTGCGTGAAATGAAACGAAGCAAAAGGCAAATGAGTAGTGAGAGGAGTATCTAGAACAAGGAAATTGTTTACACGGGGGCTGTAATAGAGTTTGTTTCGGGGAGGAAAATGAACTATAGCAGTAGTTGTTCCCATATTGCATTGTATAGTTTTGGCCCCTACTACAGTCAGAGAGCCCAAATTCCATTGAATTTTTAAACGAAGACGAGAGGCAGCTTCAGAAGTGATCAAATTGGATTCTGCTCCCCAGTCAAGCAGAGCTCGCACCGTGCTCCAATTTTTTGAGTGGTGTATCAGACATACGAACGGAAGCAGTAGATAATAATGTGGGACGGGTAGGAGACGAAATTAGGGAATTTTTCAAATATTTTTCTTGAAGTTGAACAGGAAACACATTAGCAGCAAAAGGAGTGGGGAGTACGGTGCGATTCTGGCGTCATTCGTAATTTGTAGAAGAGGGGGGAGATGAATAGTAATGAGAAGGGGTAGGCTCTTGATTAAAATTGCGGGTGTCAGATTGAGAGGGATTCGAGTTGGAATTTCTGAACCTTGGAACTGAAGTAGGTAGAGAAGGAGACGAATTTTGATATACATTGGATAACGAACCCTGAGCTGAATGAGGTGGGGAATTTGTGGACTGGACCCGTTCAGAATGTCGGGAGTGGTACCCAAGATTAGAGATATTTTTCGAAGGCAGTTTGTTGGCATCGGGGGAAGGTGACCGAAAAGGCTGGTTAGAATGAGATTTACCGAGGGAAGGGGAAGCAGGTCTATCTGAATGTAATAAGGTATGGTGGCGTTTAGGACAGTTTCGACAATGAAAAGTTGATTTACAATTTCGGGCGGAATGTGAGCCTCCTAGACAGTTAAAACAATATTTAGTCAGTTTAACGAATTCCTGTATTTACTTCTGTAAGCGAATCATGTATTTACAGAATCTTATGAATAAATGTGTACACTTCCATGTGCATATGTGGCTGTATGTTCATGTTGGAATGTAAAGACGACCTGGTCAAGGGAAAATATCACCAAACTGATGAACAGTTTGTTCGTTCTGGTTTCAACCGTTTCACACCCTATACTATCCTTTGGGAGTATTCCAGATGTAGTCAAGTATTTGAGTTATGGTTAGAATCTAATCGCGAACATCTGATGTTCGTTCATAGCCCAATAGAAGGTGAAAACTCTGGCGAAGCAAATCAGGTAATTTCGAGGCATTCTAGACATAGAAAATACCCCAAACTGATAAAGCCTTTTGCGCGAGTTGGCAAATGGCCAATTTTAGCGTAGAATACGCTTTAGCCATATACTAACTAGCCGAAAAGTGTAACGCGGGAGTGGAACGAAAAAGGGTATGGTATCCAGGAACGAAAACGGTGACGCGAGACCAATAAACATAAGAATATTTACATCCATGTGTAGTAGTTGCGACAAACCCGTTTGAAGTGAGTCATTTTATTTATGTAAATCGGAGTTTCAGTCGTTCGCGAATCGTCCTTCGGTTCGACAATGAACGTTCGATGATCATCGTTGAACGTTCAGCGTTCAATCGAGGCTAAAGCGTATTCTACGTTCCTATACTTGTGGCAGTAGTCTCTAAATAAAAGCAAAAGGGGGTCCAGGGGGCTTCCCCTCTGGCGAGGCGCGGAGCGCCGAGTTTTGAAAAAACCTCTAACCTCATAACCATTAAATCACCCTATTTCTACTGTTATCGAGTAGCTGAATCGATTGGAACCAAATTCGAATCCAGGAATTCACTCTAAAAGCCGTAAAATGGTGAAAAATTTGTAAAAACTCTAAAAAGAAGACGAAACAATTTATTAATAAATCATTTAAGCTTATCAAGTATAAAATAGTGTTTCACTTCGGTAAAATAATGTTTGATGACATCTAGTAATGAGGAACAATCAATTAAAGCGGATACAACTGAGAAAAACATGAAATAGACTCGGTTTTTTCGATCAATTTTTTAATTATTATTATAGTGTTTGTCAGAACAAATTAAACAGTGTGGAATAATTTTTTATAACAAAAAGGAGAATCAATTTTTTTTTTTTTAAATAAGCTATTTACTTATAAATTTAAAGCTTCAATGCTTTTTTCTATCCTCCAAAAGAGCAGAACCTGAAACCAAATGTTTTCCTGAACAATACCGGACGAAAATAGGAGCTCTGAAAGGAAACTGGCAATGATATGTTATGGAATGGACGAAAATGATGAATTCATGTGCCAAGATGAGTTGCATTGATCTACAACTTACGAAATGAACGTTGGCAAATCTAGCCTTACCTGCGTGTCAAATGCTCAGGGTACCTTTTGAAATGCCTCTGTATTATTTGATGTTCATCATGAGAAGTTATGTGAAGTTTAGTATAGGGATGGATATTGATACCCAATATTTCAAAGCATCGATAGTTTTCCGATAATATCGAGTATCGATACTTCAATTCAGATATTTCGAAATATCAGCAAATTTTTTCTCACTAGCTTAAAAAAATTGGTTTTGATATTTTTCTTGTGTTTATTTCCTTACTAGTAAAAAAACTCACCAACCAATCTTTGCACACTTGCAATGGAATCTGGAATGTAAAAGAATAGTGGTTTTAATACTACAAGGAAAACAGGAAAAGAAGAACAAGTAGGAAGGCTATATTACGGTTATAGTACCCACTGTTACTGTTACATTACCTCTCACAGGTTCCTAAAATCAAAACAAAGATTATCTTTTGTTCTGTTTAACCGGATACGATTAGGTTTTTTGCTGTTTAATTTTGAAAAATTGATGTTCAAAACGATACTCGATATTTATAAATATTGATACTTTGCTTGACCAATATTTGGAGCTTCGATATCTAAAGTACCGGTACAAAATTTCGATACATGTTCAACGATACTCATCCCTAGTTTAGTCACATTGGAAACGTTCAAAACAGGAAAATGTCTTTTTGTTTCGATTTAATATTCAATAATGAGGTTTTCACCTCCGAAAATTAATTACTTTATAGAACTGATTGTTTATGCCTCACGTCGACATAGATATTGAGACTTCTAATTCGAGATAGAGTAGGCATTTCCGTTTCACTAGGGTCTCTACATAAATGGGTTGAAATTTGATGTTTATAGCCGTATAGAATCATGGCCATATTGCAATACTGTGTAAATGGGAATGCGTGACAAAACCCGTTAAGGATCTTCGCTCTGGGGGTCCATGAGAGTTCAAAAATTACTAAAAATTAAGTTTTGTGCAATTTTGATTTTGGAGGCTTTTTCCTTTTCGGCCATTGGTTAGTATTGACGCCATTTAGAATGTTGAATATATTTCAGGTTATCAATAGAGGAAAAATTCTTAGTATTTCGGCTCACCTATCAAAAATTGATTGATTCATAGAACTAGTGTGTCTCACCTTACCATACACATTGGGCTATCAGAGAAAAAGGAGGATCTGTACCGACATGGGCTCAAAATTGATGTTTTTAGCAGTATTGCCATAAGGTGGGAAAATATCACTTTTACTGATCCTAAATTAAAATGGATAAGAAAACTCGATATGGATCTTCACTGAGGTGGTCCATGAGGGTTTAAAAATGACAAAAATTACTTTTTGAATGACTTTGATTTTGGAGGCTTTTAATTTTTGACCGTTGGTTAGTATCCAGGCTATTTTGAGCGTTAATTATATTACAGGTTTCCGATAACCGAACATATTGGGGGGTTGGAACCTTTGTCGATAGCCACCGCGGGGAGGGAACCCGCAAGCCGCGGGCCACCCGGGTGCCGGAGCCGCTCCCCAACGGCGTCTCTTGATTTCCCACGGGCGCCGGAAAACCGCGGCCTCTCCCCCGTTACCCTTCCTTCGAGCTCCTACGTATCACCCGCCCATTACCCCCTCCTTCGTCACCGCCGTCCCTTTATCCTTCGTCCGCTATCATTTCCCGTCATTATTATACTCGGAGCTCGTCGCCTGCTTTCCATTCAAGCGCTGACGTCACGTCACTTCCGGATGCCAGCGTCAATATCCAGACTCTATTAAGAAGAATTCCCTTGCCTCCACGTGCCCTCCCCAAGTCGCTTTTGACATAAATAAACCTGAAACTTCCCATCATTATACATGATAAAACCACACAACAAAGATGATTATGATGATGAGGGTCAAAAAGTACCCCCATTTCCACTCAACAGAACCCTAACGTATTGGTGCTCAAATTAGAGCCTAGGATCTCCTGAACAACGAAAAAATCTTGATTTCAAGGAAAAAATACTCTAAAAAGTTTAATATCTATTCTTTTTTGACATTTTATGCCTTTACTTTGCAACATAAACTCGAAAATGTAACTCGGACAGAGTCACGAAAATATCTCTGATGGTTTTCGCTTACAACCGATTCGTTGTTACGGATCATTATCTTCGACATTTGTGATCGTCACTCTGACTGTCAAAACAGATGAATATGAAATTAAGCTAATTACACTCAAGGAATTAAAAAGTGAAATAAAAGTAAACATGAGCGTGAAGAAGTCGCCAGGTTACGATTTAATCACAGGTCGTGTTATAAAAGAACTCCCTGATGAAGCAAGGAAACTACTTCACATTATCAATACAGCTTTCCGTCTAAAATATGTACCTCGTCAATGGGAAGTGGCCGAAGTAATAATGATCCCTAAACCAGGAAAGTCACCACACGAGAAGACAGGATATCGCCCAATTTCCCTTCTCCCAGTAATCTCAAAGCTGTTTGAAAAATTACTTTAGAAACGACTCAAACCAATAATCGAAAATAGGGAACTCATCCCGGACCACCAATTTGGATTTAGACAACGTCACCAACCAGTGATTGACCAAGTCCATAGAATCACTCACATAATAGAAAAAGCCTTGGAAGGCAAACAAATCTGTAGTACGATTTTCCTAGATGTTGCTCAAGCCTTTGACAAGGTTTGGCACAAAGGCCTTAAATTTAAACTGCACGGAAATCTATCAAGGCAGTTCTATCTACTTCTAAAACCTTATCCTGAAAACCGGCACTTTACAGAAAAACAAGATGACCAGTTTTCCGGTCCGAAACCCATATCAGCTGGCGTCCCTCAAGGCAGCGTCTTCGGGCCTGTGCTCTACCCTTTGTACTCTAGAAACATCCCCGTTAATGAAAACGCTGTAATAGCAACCTTTGCCGATGATACTGCAATCCTCTCTGAATGACATAGAAACTTCTACCCGCAATCCTCAAACATCAGTGAACGAGGTTGCTAAGTGGACTAAAACTTGGAGAATGAAACTTAACGAATCTAAGTCGGTGCACATAAATTTCACAATTATTTTTCACTCCCTTAGAAATTCAAATTAATTATAATACAATTCTATATGCCGAAACAGTAAAGTATTTGGGAATAACCCTCGACTCCAAACTCACGTGGAAACACCACATTGAAAAGAAAGAAAAAAAGAAGAACGTAAAAGGAAAATCAGAAAAATGTACTGGTTGATTGGTAACAAATCCACTTTCATAATAAAGTGCTTATTTACAAGCAAATTCTCAAACCTATTTGGACTTACGGAATTCAGCTCTGGGGTTGTGCCAAAAAATCAAATATTAAGATGACACAAACTTCCCGGAACAAGATACTAAGAAGTATGGTGAATGCTCCATGGTATATGCGTAACGACGATATTCACTAAGATGCTAAGAAACACGAAAAACGACTTCACAGACATGAGAATCTGGAGATGCTCCACGTTTTGGACAACGGAGGAGAACTTCGGCGTCTCAAGCGAAACAAACCATCGGATTTCGTATCGTAGTCTGGGTGCGTCTAGAAGCGCCCAAAATGTGCCTACGCCTGAAACGTGGTGGTTAAAAAAAAAAGAAAAATCACCTTATCCTGGCTCTTGATCATTTTTGTTTTAGTTGGATGGAGTTTTTAGGCAGGTGGGTTAGTATCTAAATTATCTTGTCAAGACGATTCGGCGATAAATCCAAGTTGTTTACCTCTAGTGGATCAATTTTTTTCAAACGTATTTGGCACCACCAAATTCCTGTTTTCTCCGAGTATCCTTCTGGGCGCAGGAACCGAACGCTTGCCTATAAACTCATCTAACTAAAACAAAAATGATCAAGAGCCAGGATAAGGTGATTTTTCATTTTTTTTTTAACCACCACGTTTCACGCGTAGGCAAACTTTGGGCGCTTCTGTACGCTCCTAGGTGCGTCCATAAAAAACTCGTCGAAGTAAAATGTTCATAAAATTGGATGCAGAATCCGATTCTACAATAAAAACTGCGCGTTTGTATTTGAAAAAAAAAAGTTGGTGCGCTCAAATGCAACGACGCGCAAAAATGCAATAATTAAATTCTTTGCAAAAAATGAGGGGAGGTTACTTCGACAAGTTTTTAGATTTCTCCACAATCAACGGATATGAAAAGAGTGGTTCGTTCATTAAGAGCCACCCTGTATATCGGCATCGATATTTTAACGCTGAAACTAACAAACATCGATATATCGATATTTTATGTTTCGATGGCCATTTCTAGTGTGGAAAGCCACTTGTTCAAAGGAAAAATGACAAGTCGGTGTGTTATTGCATCCTCATCGAGAGAACGCTGCAGAATAGTAGTAGAGAACCGAGTGGTAGTAGATCTTGGGGGGGAACCGTGAACTGAACAAGATCTCGTACCGGACGCGGACGGGGGGGACGGTTCAGAGATTGATAAACAAACATAAATTGAACTTGTGGAGCGGAACCGCCGACAAATTATTCTAATAATTGAATGAAAGTAAACTTACCCCATTCTGCAGTGACCGGATCAGCACAGCACATGAAACAAAAAAAAAAAAAGAATGTTAGTAAGGAATATTTATAAAAGTAATACAAGTAAAACATGTAAAACAAACAATAAACAATCAAATAATCACAAAATTGATTGATCACCCAGTTGAGGAGCTTGTTTCCAAAAGGTACTATATCCGTTTTGGTCATAAGCGAGAAATTCACGGAAAACCATTACAAGCTGAAAACTTGCCCCATGTCAAAAAACTTTCTTTTTTTAAAATTTATTCTACATTTAATAATAAAAATGTTGCAAAAAGAAGCAAGTTAATTCGGGACGTCAATTAATTTAGTTGGAGCTTTGAAATTTCAAGATTTAGGATGTCAAACCTGGCGTTTAGCACTTTTTGAAACCAAACGAAGTGGATATAGTACGTTTTGAAATCATATATTTTCCTCCCCAAAGCTACACTGATCTCCCCAAAGCTGTTGCAAAGACCTTCCCAAGCTGCTGCAGTTGCAGATGTATGCAGCTGCCGCCCTCCTCCTCCTCCTCCTCCTCAATTCCGCACTTCGTCTACAGAAAGCCGTTTCTCTTTCTACTCCACAGATGGGCGTTAATCGATTAATGAATACTTTTGCGATTGCAAGTGTAATCGTGAGAAGTATTCTGAATAACGAATACATTTGAAGTAATCGTTATTCGTTCGCAAAACGATTAACGATTACAAAAGTATTCATGATGACCAACTACTCATCAGCGAATACTTTCATTGTAATCGTGATTGACGAATATTTTTTTGCGATTACAGATACGAATAACGAATAACGATTACTTTGTTTTTCGAAGTCTCAGAAGTGAGAATCTTCGAAGAATCCAAGAATCTTCGTTGTTGGGTGAAATTAAGAGGAAAGTTATGTTTTTGTTGTCATAACCCCCCCCCCCCTGCCGTGGGAATGACCGCGGGCTAAGAAAAGTAAATTTGACAGTTTAACCACACTTCGCTCTTGAAATTAAAATGTCCAATCCAGGACACATTCCAATCAATCAAGCGTCTTAATTTACAACATACATCAAAAACGATACCCCACACAACTTTGTTCTCAAAATCCCAATTTTTGCGCCCATTTTTCACTTCGAAACTTCGACAAAACACATGCATATCTCCTGAAATTAAATAATCGCTCTATCACCTGTGTAACATGCATACTCCAAAACTTAGTAGAAATTCAAATTGTGAATGCAAGCCAAATGAATGAAATTGAATAAGAAACCCCAGTGAAAGAATTTGCAGCGTTTTTTTATTTTAACAGAAAGACTGCTTTTTGAGTGGGTGGTATAACTCATAGGGCGGGTGTTATGACTCACAGGGTAGGGAGTAGAAGACCAGCAACTGGGGCGTTGGCGAATGGTGCCTGGGGACTGGAAGGACAGCAAGTGGACGAAGAATAGCCAAAAATTGATCAATTTATCGACCAACATCATTGTTCAATCTCTCACTCGACATAAATAGAAAGATATTTAGGGAAAAAAAGCTTGGATAGGGATAAGGCCGACCGAGCAGATCGACTTTACTGCACTTCGGAGTATGCCCTTGTAGTCGTTTAATCCTACAACCCACTACCTTTAGTTTCACCCTAGAAATTGTGACCATTGGTCACTCAACACCTACGAGTAATAACAACAAGTAGGTACAAGAGAAGGGAAACCAACGAGACAGAACGTTTCCTTCTCATTCCGGATCCATCTTCCGTCGGTGAGTTTTCTCCCTTCGTATTATTAGCTAATAGGCATCGCCCTAGCTCTTTACCTCATCGTTATACATTTGATCTCGATTCAACCTCCTTTTTAATTAATTATTGAATTACCAAACAAGTTGTACATACCTCGAAGACGAGTGTATCTCCAACCATTGGTCTAACCAATGAAAGGTTATACGGATCACGTGTGGGCTCATTTTAAGTTAATACCCAGTGCGAGACAATTAATCATCAATTAATTCTCTCGTTACATGGTAGGCCAACCATTCTAACTCTGCCCTTAACTTCAAAAAATACATTGCAGATCTATTTTATGTCATACTGGTCAGTGTTGGTTCACCTAACCTTTAACGTGGCAACTGTGTGGGCAGGCAACCAATGAAAACGACTCCTCTTTCTCCTTCATTAATTTCCAAATATGTAGGTAAAGAGTGTTGTGTCCACGCAACCCCTGGTAAAGACAATTCACTCTCCTACTCTACCTTTTTTTTATCAACCAAAACAATTATATTCACGATCAAATGTATGATATTTGGCGAATATCTTCCTCGGAAGGGATATTTAGATTAGTTAGGGTTCTAGCCACCAGCCCTGCACGTAAAAATTAGATCTAACAGATACGGTCATGGATCTTGACTGTGGGGGTTCATGAGTGTTCGAAAATGTCAAAAAATTGAGACTTCGATTTTGGAGATTTGTCACCCTTGTTGCCCTATTGATTTTTGGATTCTACGTGTCTTGAAACGAAGACCAATAAATTTTGAGGGAGCGGGGGGGGGGGAGGGGGGGTAACATTTTTTTTGTAACATTACGAAGGTGCCAGTAAAGGGTGAAGGTAAAAATAGTTAACCAACGTACACCTGCATTGATTTCTACAAAATTCGCAACGACGTCGTGGTTTCTTGACGTAACAACTTAAGCTTCTTCCTCCGTACATCAGCTTCAAAATTGATCATTAACTTTGGTTTTGATACCGCCGACTAGAGTACGTACGTCGTCCTGCAGGTATCGTCAACGACACATTAACTATTGCGGCACAAAAGATTTTCGGATCGGCAAGTTTAACTGGAACGCGAACGTATTTCCGGGAGGAGCAACGGAAGCAAAATACCCTTTTCAAACGTCTCGGAATCTATTTTTTCCGCCACTTCCTATATAACGAAGGTGACGCCGAAAAGGAGCGTGTCCTGTCAATTTGGGGGGCTCTCAACGGAGGTCTTTCAAGTTTCTTGAGGTGGGAAAAGACTTCGTCGGATGCGGGAGAAGAGAGAGGGAAAAAAAGTCGTGTCTAAGAGAAGATTGTTAAAACGAGGCCGGTTTTCCGACGGCGTCCGAGCTTCGAGAGGCATTGAAAGTTACTCGTTGGCGATTGGTTGGAAATATCGAAGGACAAAACGGGAGGAATATTGAAAAAATTGCTTACGAACGGACGTAATAAATTAATCTTTGCAAATGAATTACACTATTGCAATCAAATAACGATGGAATGACATTTAACCGTGGTAAAGTTGCTCTTAAAATGGCTTTCTGTGCTATCTATTGATGCTGAAATTAGGTATGTACCCTCCCCTTAACTTGTACTTAAAGATGCGTAGGCCGAGGGTCACCTAAATGGATCTAAAGTGATTCGAGAGATCTCTGCAGAATCTCGCAATCGGCAGGTGACTCAATCAGTTTATAAACCTTCAAACCATCTGCGAACAGAAGGAACTCAACTCCATTCAGCACAGTAGCCACGGTATAAATGACGATCAAATGGACCTATATGCGAACCCTGATGTTACATGGAAAGGTGTAGAAAGGCCTTTCTTCTAACTCACTATGAAGATTGTATGTTTGCGATTCATAAGCTTGTGAGGTGATGAAATGGTATGCCCCTTCCATTGAGCTGAATGCGGTTTAATGCTCCGCCAGGCTCGGAGGATGATCTGGTAGCTTCACGGCGTCTGATCCATCTCCCAAGGCGACGGATTCGAGAATCGGGAAGGGCCAATTATCCATTTCCATCACAAGCTCTGGCTCTGAAGGTCTTCACTTTTTCTTCCCTGAAGCTTGCTAAAATTGTTCCTACGTTCCGTTTCAAGTGCGACGCATCCGTAGCTGCCAGCGGATTGGTGATATAGTAAAGAACAGCCTCTGAGTTGTGGTTCTCTGCCCACCATATCCCACGGCGAATGATTACACGCTCAATAATTTTTGGCTGCGGTGATTCCAGCATTCTAGCTACTTAAGCAACATGTTGATATTGCATGTTTATCTCTCCTTAAATTTCATCTCATTATTAAAATAATGTTATATTCCAAGAATTGCAATAAAACGAGTTACCAAGATAGATTTACTTCCTTCGAAAATTGGGCAAACAAAACCCGAAGGATTTTCCTCGAAGACCGTAACTAAGCTGACAGGTTCTTTTTTACAAAAATATTATATCACGATGGAACAACATTTTTGTTTATTTATTCTTTGAAATTCTTTTATAAATATTGATGGAAAAGGAGAGAAAAGAAGGAAGTTTTTGTATAATAAAGCACCAGGTATAGCTTTGGTTGAGTAGGTACTCCCGGCTTCGTAGTCCGCGGAATTCAAATCCACCCACTTGAGAGCTGATGGGATTGTAATTGGAGAGATTTTGAGAGCGGTCGGAACCTTTCTCTCCTATTAGCAATTCAAAACCGAAGAGGGTAGACAATAGCAAGTCATTAACCCAAACACAGAAGCCAGACCCTACCACTCAAAACTGATGACAAACAAGGCTTCGGTTTAATTTTCACCTCACCCTCCACGGGCGATGTGTGCCGTTGACAAGCGTCGCGGAAGGCGGGAAAGGACGGTTTTTAAAGTATTTCCCCCGAGTGAAGAGTGGGGATTTCTGGACGGGAACTGAGATACGACTCGTGGAATTAATTTGGGCGGGGAGGGATTCGCCGATGACAGGGGGAACGTGTTCAAGGATCAGATGTCAGGGAGAATGGTGGGAGAAAAAAAGTAATCCACAAGGGTAACGAGGACGTCCGACAGAATTAGAGTGGATTGTGATTCGGACTCTGCGTTTGAGGGGCGGTGACGTTTTTGGGTCAATCCAGACAGAAGTGAAGCGAAGATGTCGGACGGAGGACATATCTCGGTTGATGGGGACCCGCTTGAGCATTGATGTCGAGGATTGGTTTAAAGCCATCGATCATGAGGAAGCTTATGTGTTCTGCAAACACTGATGATTCACTTTTAGACTGATTCTGCTCAAGTATTGCATTTGATCCTATAATAACGAGCAGTTGTTTAGGTATATTACCATATGAAACGTACTTGTACCCTTACAATCAACCCAAGGCAAAACATTGGCCATGACGACGTCAGTGGATTGCCTATGGTCAATTGATCACCAGCAAACCCTGGTTAGACAGAAGTGATCTGTAGGGGTTTTAGAAAACTGAATGCAACTTGTGCGTAATGATGTATAGTACAGAAGAGAGGTCAGCCAATGACTGGCAAATGTGTTCAAGGATCGGATGTCAAGGGGGTTGACGGGCGTGGAGGGGTACGTGATGGTGACTTCTGCGTTTGAGGAGCGGTGACGTTTTTAGAGCCATTCAGATAAAAGTGAAGCGGACCAAGGACGGAACTCAGGTGATTTATCGATGTCAAAGATTGGTTTAGAGCCTTTGAAATGAGCAAGCGCACAATTCTGCAAATACAGATGAATCTGTTGATTCTATAATGGAGAGTAGTTAGTAAGCTATACTACCGTACGAAACGTAATTCTACCTTCAGATTCAACCCTTGGTCTATCGATCACCAGCAGACCCAGGTTAGCAAGAAATGGTCTCTTTGAGGTTTTAGAAAAGTGCATACCAAAGATATATAGTATTGGCAAGAGATCTGCCAATGACTGGCAATTGAGTTACAGGATCAGATGTCAAGGAGGATGATTGGCGGAGAGGGGAACGTGGTGCTGTTGTTGGAGCGGTGACGATTTCGGGTCACCGACAGCAATTCATTCATCATTCAGCTGCGTCCTACTCTTCGTCTAATTGACAATTATTTCAATATAGGTGCCAACTAAAGATAAATAAAATAATTATAAGTTGTGACAACTTGAAGAAAATTGTCTTCACTTTTGGTTTACTATTCAATAATAAACCATTGTAATCGCTCTTGAAAAAAAAAAAAAAAAATTCTAACCCCCCCCTGAAAATTTCATGGTTTACATTTCAAAGGGTGTAGAATCCAAATCTGCAATAAAAAATTTTCCGTCCGTCCGCCGTACGCCGTACGCACAATTTCTCCCAAACGGCGGCTGAAATTTTCAGGAAAAATCAATATGGTGGTCTTAATTTAAAGTGAGAACTGTAAAATCCCTAAAAACCTCAAAAAAAGTCAAGGCGGCCAAAATTAGGATTTTTTTTTTTTAAGAACTTTCCATTTAGCCACCAGGTCCGTAGCTCACTTAATTTAAAGTGTCTTCACTTTTGGTTTACTATTTTAAACCATTGTTGTCAAATTTCATGGTTTACGTTCAAATCTGAATCCTAAAAACGTACGCACGATATCTCGAAACGGCTGGAAAAAGATCTGAAATTTTCAGAAAAATCCGACGACGCCCCAATTCTTGAGCCAGCTCTCTCACTCAATTTAAAGTGCCCTTTAGGGGCGGCCAAAATCGGCCTAAATATTTTTTTTGAAGAACTTTCCATGAGGAATCGAATGAGCCCTTCCCCAGGTCCGTAGCTCAGACCATTCCCGATATATGGCTCGATGTATGGTGCCAACATTTGCGTTATTTTGGTTTATTATTGTTTTTGTTTTGATTGCAGTAACCTAGTGATGTAGTGAACGTGGATACTGGAGTGAACTCCTGAAAGGGTTTATAGCCGATACAAGGGTTGAAGTATTCTGATGACCATAAAAAAACGCTGCAAATCCTTTCACTGGGGTTTATTATTCAATTGGCTTGCGTTCATGATTTGAATTTCTACTAAGCTTTGGAGTGTCGGTGTTTCACATGGTGATAGAGCGATTATTGAATTTCAGGAGCCACACAAATAATATTTGTATATTATTATGATTTGTTGATCATATTATGATCAACATATCAATCTAAATAGATATTTTGGTTGAGAACAGATTTGCGTGCTCTATGCATATCTCCTGAAATGCAATAATCGTTCTGTCACCTGTGAAACACCCACACTCCAAAGCTTAGTAGAAATTCAAATAATGAACGCAAGCCAATTGAATAATAAACCCCACTGAAAGAATTTGCAGCGTTTTTTTAATGTAAGCAAAATTCAAATTCAAGAAATTGCAAACAATTGAAAATATCTCAACTATTTGTCCGTATTTTAATTTAATTCAGAGCTAAAAAATCATTCAAAATTCCAGCAAGAACGAATAGTTTTTTAGTGCTGCGCGAAAATTACAATTTTAGTTGCTAAATCGCAACTAAAACAACAGAAGAACTGCATCACATATATTACTTAACTACTCTTGAGAAGTAAATACAAACTTTAAATTTCTGAAAGTGCTATATCCAATATGGTATGTTACACTGTGTAACAGTCATAGATAAACATAGTCAAAAAATAATAAATAAAAATAAATCGCTCGTAACACCTTAACCGGCAGTTTGATCGATTGGAATGTAGTGTGAATCAACTCTACAGTGTTCTTAAGGATTTCTAGTCAATACAGCCCCTAATTTGAGTTTTACAGCTAAAACTCGTATTCAATCTAACCCACTGCAGGCCGGAGCAAAAACCTGAAAGAACTTCGCAGTTTCATCAGCTTGTTCAGTTAAATTATTCAGACATGACGTAAAATGTGATAATCTGATCGAGTGTACCGCTTTGCGGCGACTGACACATGCGTAAATTGCAGTTCGATCTTAACTACGGTATAATCATGAAGATGATGCGTCATTTCAACATGTCAGACCTCTTTGAAAACCCCTTATTACTGAGGGCTTCGTACTGCTTTGATCTGGAAGATGACAACAATCAACCAAGTGAAAACAGAACCAAGCAGAAATCTGTTTCAGAACTAAATACGTGGAAAATCCGTGTGTGTTTACATGTAATACGACTGTATGTACTACGACTTCTAGCAAGTAAATGTTTTTGACGAGAAAGTGAAAAAAAAAGTAGAACACCGTGTACGACAACTGTCACAAGTATATCGAGGTGGATGCAACACGGACCGCTAAACTTCCAACTGCCTCAAGTGCTCCCGACGAACCTTCCCAACCGTATTCCAAGTTGGATATTTTCTCTCTTTGATAGCCTCGCCAGGTCTCAGACTTCTCGTTCCACTCATCTTTTTTTCCTTCTCTGCTCTCCACCGTTGAAGATCAAAGGCTGCAAAAATCAGTGTGACATCTGACGAAGAGGTCGCAAATAGGAGCCGCATCGCTGGCATCTCCCTTGACTCGGTGCCTCCGCCCAACTTCCTTCCGAGCTTCTTCCTTTTCCCATGAAAGAAACATGAGTCCTCCCTAGTTTACTCTCCGATCCCAGTTGGATCTCTTTTTTATCTCTCTTTTTTTTTTTTTGCTCTTCGTCTTTTTTGCGTCCCGCGAGTTTACCCATTTTTGTCGTCTTCACTGTCAATTTTCTCAGTTTTCACAACTACTCACGCTTCCCGGGGTTTTCTCCGAAACCCCCGGGGGTCTTGTGGCACATCGCGAAAAAATAACGGAGAGTACCCTAGAACCCGCTCAACTCTCACAAATAAGTAACACTCGGGTTTTCTAAAGGTTATTTTCTGACGGGTATGGAAAGTTACCTCTTCGGGATCTTGAAACTTTTACACCCATAACACAGGGGTGTCCAAACTACGGCCCGCTGAAGGATTTGCGCGGGCGGCGGCCGGTCACCAGTGGAAAAAATTAAGCTACCCCCAGAATACAAAATATATTTCTCTTAAATACTTTGTTTTTAAATTCCTGAAAATGAAATTTTTATTATTTCTTATTGTACAAATAAAAAACTCATAAAAATGGAATTGAGAAAATATATTTAATCACTAAAAACTAAGTTTTGGTTCCTATATTAGGCCTAATTTTGAATTTGTCAAATTCGTCTAGGAGTGTCTGACTTTCAAAATTTGCCATTCTTGAAAATTCGATTGTTAATATTTTTTATTGAACAACGAAAAAGTAATTATGGAACTTTAAAAAATACAGTCACTAAAAACTAATTTTTCTAACCAGGAGTGCTTAAAATCATTGTTTTCAAGTGCCTAATTTTGAACATTTTCTGGGGGAGGGCCCTCAGACACCCCTGTTGGCCCGCCACACCACCTCTGGCCCTTGGGGCAAATAGTTTAAAGACCCCTACCATAACATATTCCGGAGGCTTTTTGAATTCAAAGGTATTGAAGGATAATCGCCTCAGCTCTTAGAAGGGGTAACTTCACTATTTCATCGCCTCTTGTCTAAGAATGAACGAAAGAGTTGTAACAAAATGATCAAACTACATTTCTACAATCTTCATTCGAAAATAATGCCAAAATTTGAGGACGGAAAACCTATATTGGAACCTACAGGACCATTTGTTCTGGATACAGTTCTTTGGATTTACACGTACCCGGGAACCCTATAAAAGATTCAAGAAGATAGCTACAACGCGAAACTCCATTCCATTTAATGATATTTATAAGAAATGAGCTGTATTACTGGAATTACAAATCAAGATGAACGATTCGAAAATTATCGTAAACTACACAGCCCCACAAAAAAAAGTCAAGATCCGCAAAGTAGACTAGGGTTTTCTTATGTATTTTTCGATGCTGAATTCGAATTTCCGAGGTCCGAAAAATCCTCTGACCCCAAAATTATTGGCTATGGCCAAAAAACTAACCTTAAGTTGGTGCCAGAACCTTCTTTTTGAGTCATGAGATTAGGATGAGCTACTACATCTTTGTAAGTGAATATCTAATTTTTTTTTTTTTTTTTTTTTTTTATCTTCAGACAAGGAAAGTACTTGGAGGACCTACATCCCCTCAATCACCCCCTTCTAGGGGTTGAAATTCGAGTTCTCACGCCAAGTCGATTGGGGTGTGGATTTCTATATTTTTTGGGGTTCCTGAGATCGAATTTGAACTTCCAAGAGTCCGTTAGGCACCTCTTCTTCTCTTAATCACCCCCTCCTAGGGGTTAAAATTTGATTTTTCGCGCCAAGTCGAATAAGGCACGGATTTCTGTGTTCCCAGGTTCGCTGAAATTGAAAATGATTTTTGAAAAGGGCTTTCAAACTTTGTTGGGGTCTCCTCCAATGACTTTTAATTATTTCGGATTTTATTATATTTTCTTGTGATATCTCTGACATATGCGAAAGAATTTTTAGAGCCCCGGGAGTGTGATGGATAAGGATACTTCATCCCACTTCTTGAAAATGCAACCCCTGAACATATATGTGGAACTTTTCAGCTTCAAGAGTATCCATTGAATATTGCAGGCTAATCGCTTAAGCTACCAAGAAGTACTTATCACACCATTGATGCGCATCTCTTTTACAGTTTTGAGTTGAAGCGTGCCAGGTGTCTCATTTAATATGTTAAGGTTAAAAGTGCAACTTTGAAAGCCTTTCCCCACGAATTCATTTGGTTATCTTTTCGTACGATAATGGAGTTTCCAGTTGGTGTTCAACAGAATTACAGATATACAATGAATTTACACAACTTAGAGAACTTGGTCAGATTGTCATTTGTGAGAAACCAACACCTTATTCACCTTAAGCCTTACAACCACACTTATTCCTTGGTATTACGGGTGAACTTAAAATACTGCCAAACAGAACCTTGTTTTTCCAGGGTGGCAGGAAATATTGATAGTGAAGTAGCGCTAAAATTGTCTTGCAAACTGTATCTGTACGGCAGGTAACCTAAGGAGAAGCTCTGGACTGTAAGCACACAAGAGGGATTGGTAGGTTGGTAGGTTATGAACAACGGGTTGTCTTAGTAAAGATGGGATTTATCGTTCTCTTCCCCTTAAAAATCCATTTATTTGAAGAATAGGTAACTTGAGGCGGTCCATTCCAAAAACCTTTTTTTCGAAATTGAGTTATTGGTACCACTGCATTCAGCAGAAAAATGTGCATCTGTTTGTTAGGTTATATCTTTCCAAAAGTAACTAAATCATATAAATATTTAATGTTAAAAAGTGGGTGTCACTTCCAAAACTCACTTTATTTCAGAAGTATTATTCAAAACTCACATCAGCCAATGGGAGTGTGAAGTCTACGTCACGTGACCCTGATTTGACTGTCATTCCAAAATCATCTTTATCCTCTTACCCAATCGGTGGCCTGGATTCAGTCACGTGACTCTGTTTATGTTTGTCATTTTTCTTCTGCTGTTTGTTAGTCATCTTTGTTGTTTCAGTGAAAATACAGTACGTTTTAAAACTTTTAAAATAATAATTATAATGAGTTTAAGAGAAAACATAGGAGTAGTTCAGGTATGTCAGAAAACATTTCTTAGTACATTGGGTGTTATCAGATTTCCTGTTAACAACATAGCTAAACGGTATGCTCCCACCGGACAGATGCCTGTTGAAAGAAGAGGCGGTGCTAGAGTCAAAGAGCACTTTCGCATTAAAAGGGACAGTGTAAAATCATTCATTGAAAAACTAAAGGGTCTAGAATCCCACTATTGTTGAGGGAGGAGTACTAGACAGTATCTCAGTTGTGAACTGAACATTTCAAACTTCTAAGAATGTACAACTCAAGTGTAAACGAATCCTTGAAAGTCAAACGAACTTTCTTCAGGAATATTTTCTGCCAGTTTTATAATGTTGGATTTGGTACACCCGTTACCGACGCATGCTCAAAATGTATTGAATTGAATGTGTAAGTCTTATAACATGCCCTGGTTAGATAGATCCATTTCACCGCCATCAGTGGCTTTGAACAATGTTTGGAAACGACATGTTGGCAATGTGTAGGTAGCACAACCTTCTGAATGGAGTTCTCCAATTCCCATCGCTTCTCTCTAAAATCAACATAAATGTGCCTCCGTATAGAACTCGGCAAACACTTAAGTTCCAAGTGCCTTTCGCAGCCCACAACTACCTTTTAGACGGACCGTTGTGTCGTTTGCCTCGTGAGATCAACCTTTTCCTGGAGTCCAGTGAATGTGACATACTTATTACCTCTTCCTACACCCTGAAGCGACTGGTGATTGAGATTTTCTATCAGTGATTTGTTCCCTATTACCTTTTTGCACCCTTTCTCGTCTTACTATTTTGTTTATTAGCTTCTGGTCCTATTGTAATTCCATGTTGTAATTGATTAACTAGTTTTGTATTTTCTATGTAGGTATATTGGCTTTTGCCGTTCATTTAAATAATACATTTCAATGGGTGACCCTCGCTTTCGCCATTATTACCTGCCTTAGCAACGCACATTCAACCCCCTACGTAATAAATCATTTTGCCCCATTGTGAATCGAGGGGTTCGGAGAAGGTGGAAACTATTTCTGCAGCATCCGCTTTACAGCAGTCGTTTTCTGTAAGAATCGTCGATCGGTATGTTTATTGTTGTTAACCATTATTGTTGATTTTATGTTTCTCAACGGAATCCCTGAGCCCGCCCATATTACATCTGCATTGTTCTGTGTTCCAGACAAACAACGACACCTTCCCCCACAATTCGGACGTGGACGCCCGGTGCCGAGAGCCGCTAGGCCTATACAAACTGTTGGGAGAATCCAAATTGGTTTGCAACAACGGGGTCTGGAGTGCCAAGCTTCCCTCCTGCATTCCAACCACAGTCCTCACCAATTATACAGGTATTCAGGTCATCCACTATATTATTTCGCATGCGTCTCCTATAACAATGCCCTCCAATTCAAATGCAAGCAAACGTCTTGATTACAGCTTACAAGTTATTATTTGTAAAAAGTTTTATGAATACTGACCTTTTACAAAAGTTCGACGCAAAACAAATGTTCGAAGAAAGGAATTCGTTTAAAAAGTGTATCTATGTAAATCTGTTTTATAGCTATCTGAAACGATTCATGGATCTTTGTTTACTTCCTTCAGGGCACACAAGCGGTCCTGTTCATTAACTCCCTCATCTTCACATTTCGGTGATCATTCATTTAAATTGTGTTCATTAATTGATATTCACGACGTACACTGGGAAAATTTTTTTTTTTTAAACCAACAATGCACATTCCCATTAATTTTTTCACAAGCAAAACGTACGGAAATCTTCCAATTAAAATTAGTGAATGAGAAATAAGAATTGCCCGATCGACCTACGTGACTAAAATTGCATAAGCACCAGGAATAAGCGCGCCAATGACAGATTAGTATTCTTTTAGCAAACTTCCCTTTACCAATTCAGCTTAAAAAATGTTGCTCTTCTTAAACACTAAAACTATAGAATATTGTATGAACTTGATATGAAT
Source organism: Creontiades dilutus (assembly GCA_031894815.1). Taxonomy (NCBI): domain Eukaryota; kingdom Metazoa; phylum Arthropoda; class Insecta; order Hemiptera; family Miridae; genus Creontiades; species Creontiades dilutus. The sequence goes on from JAVIWC010009699.1 coordinate 1,101,444, forward strand.
TCCAAATAGGTATCTATCTATGTATCTTCAACATAAAAATAGTGGGGACAATCTGATTTTTATTCCAGGTTACCCTCAGCCCCTGCTTCCAAATAGAACTGATTTTCATAAACAACTGATCCAAACTACAACAGTTCCCAAACGACAAATTTTCAATTCAGAATATGGTATATTCTCGAATAAGGATGAAACAACTACTGTCTACCTTTTTCCGGATGAATTGGATTTCTAGGTGTGATTCTAACTTGCAAAGCCGCAAAGAAAAACTTTTATTTCTTCCTACCTGAGAGATGATGCAAATTAGCAGAATAAGGGCCCACCTGGAGAAAGTCTTTATTGCCGAGCTTTCGGCTCATTTAAAAGCATCATCATGGCTGATTGTCCCGCTAATTTTTACATCATAGTTCTTGTAAATCTTGTCTATCACAAAAGCCTGTTGTCTTGATCTACTTTACTGATAATTTTTCCGTTTAATCCAACAGCCCTGTAGAGAGGCTTGAGGAACGTCAGGCCCTTGTCTAATTATTCGTTTCTAACACAACTTATTAGAGTTTGTGTCCCTCATTATTCAAATTTACCACCGGTAAGTGCAAGCACTCAAAGACACTCGTTCGTATATCTTCTAAGCCTGCACCGGATGATATTTTGTATCAGTATACAACATATTTTTTGTTGAATTCGTTTTTTTCTTTCTTCTTTCTTTGTCATATTGAATTGTATAAATACATATTGCGTGAAGGCACAATATGACCTCCCATAAACTATTGCTATACAATTGAATAATGTTTAAAGCTCTCTAGTGTGGTCAGTCAGCGGACCCCATGCAAGAGCAAGATGATTATGATTGGAGCGTTCAATAGGGTTCGGGACCCTATGTGAGTAAATACCCTTTGGCAACCCAAACAGTCGGCCGCCCCAGCTGTTTGATTTCGGCTAAGCGTGTTGGCGCAAGGCGTTGAGCAATAACGCAAACAGGATTAAGGACAGCAGTCCTTATCCCAACTTTATATTTGGTTACAACGCTTTTCGATAGGAAGACAAACAAGGGTGAATTCCGCGGCCGTTTTTCTGTGCTTAATGAATGAGGGGCGAAGGAAAGAATTTCCTCTTGGATATAAACGATGCTGATTCAAATGACATTGTCAAACACATAACAAGAGCGAATATTGACCCTGGTAACCGCGTTATAAGAAAGTTCATAAACTAGATACATATAAACTTGAAATTACTACATTTTGAAACGACGATGGTTGGTTAATTTTAAATGACTTACAAGGTTACGGTAATAAATATTTTCCTCAAAGGAAAAGAACTAGTAAAAACTTGAATTTTAGACTTTTAAACTAGTAAAACTATAAGTTATATTTTTTTAGGCATTTCTAAAACAGTAAGACTCCCTTAGTACGAGCCATTACATTAAGGAAAAAAACGCTGCAAATTCTTTCACTGGGGTTTATTATTCAATTGGTTTGCGTTCATGATTTGAATTTCTACTAAGATTTGGAGTGTGCGTGTTTCACAGGTGATGGAGCCATTATTGAATTTCAGGAGATATGCACTTAAATCGGTTCTCAACCAAAATACCTATTTGGATTGATCAGTTGATCATATTTGTGTGCCTCCTGAAATTCAATAATCGCTCTATCACCTGTGAAACACGCACACTCCAAAACTTAGTAGAAATTCAAATCATGAACGCAAGCCGATTAAATAATAAACCCCAGTGAAAGAATTTACAACGTTTTCCTGAAAATTTCAGATTTTCTGATTTTTCCTGAAAATTATCAGAATGCTTCAACCCGTGTATCGGCTACAAAGCCTTTTAGGAGCTCACTCCAGTATCCACATTACTACATCAATACATCACTACGTCACTAGGTTACTGATATCAACACAAAAACAATAATAAACCAAAATAACGCGAATGTTGGCACCATAAATCGGGACATAGATCGGGAATGGTTTGACCTACGGACCTGGGGAGGGGCTCATTCGATTCCTCGTGGAGTGTTCTTCAAAAAGAGTACAAATTTAGGCCGCCTTGACTTTTTTTGAGGTTTTTAGGGATTTTACAAAACTTTGACAACCCTTAAAGGGCACTTTAAATTAAGTGAGAGAGTTGGCTCAAGAATTGGGGCGTCGCCGGACCAACATGGATTTTTACTGAAAATTTTAGCATTTTTGCTTCAGCCGTTTGGGAGAAATCGTGCGTACGGCAGACGGACGGAAACATTTTTATTGGATTCTACACCCTTTGAAACGTAAACCATGAAATTTTCAAGGGGGGGTTAGAATACCAACATAGTCATAAACCCTGATTTTAAAAATAGATCGATCAAACATTGTTTGTTTTTACGGCGGTATTTTATGAGAGATTATTGTTTTCATTGGCTAATAAGTTTTTACTTATCTATCTTTAGGTAACTGCCTTAGGAATGTTTCCATTTTCTGAACATGAAATAAAAAAATGTTCCTTCCCCAAAATCAGGCAGCGGGCCAGTTGGAACTTTCTTTTCTTGTGTATCATGTATCTCTACCGTTTTCATCCGATTTCGGTGACATTTCCCCGAAAAGTGATGATTATTCTATAGATAGTGTTGTGTGAGAATTATTGCGTCATCAATACTTCATTTAATCTTCTTCAAACCCATCACCCATCATTTTATCACACCCTGTTCCTTCGATCTCGTTAGAATTTGCGATTGCGCCAGATCAACATCTATCAAACACAAATTTCCAATATTGTAAGAAAGCGAGATGGTCATTATTGCAACATCTTAGTGCATAGGTACGTCCCCTCACGCATACTAATTTTAAATGAATATCTAAACCATTCTAATTATTTGTTTATTGTACACATACTCATTAAATATGTGTCGCTTTACCGGCAATAATGTACTATTAAACCACTTTTTACCTTACCAATATCAATCTGATAAGACGAGAGGTAACTTGATAAGAATGAAATTACACATATATATAGGTGATCGCATTACAATGAAGAGGTATCAACGTTATTAATTTGCGGTCCTTCATAATTGCTCCCTTTACATTAGCAGCTACCTAATGATTTCATGTTACAGTTTTCATGAAGTGCTTTAAAATTGAATTTTCAACTGTCACATGTATATTCCTTCCGAATCTGCTAAGCAGCGGAAGCCTTGTGTTCACTTTCGGGAGCCAAAAAAGTTTTGTTGTCCGAATTCCAAAAATTTCTACTTTCATTTTGCGTTTCATAGCGTACTGTACGAATTTGGTTCCATGTCTGTCAGTCTGTCTGTCTATCTGTCCTCGTTTCCTTGTTACAGCCATAACTTCCACAATTTTCAACGAATTTAGCTCAAATTTCGCGAGACTATGCGGATAAGACCTCTTGAGGTCCCATACGAAATCCATCTAAATAATATTTAGATTATATTATATATAATGAGCCGTATGCTCTACGCATTCGCTGACGGAAAATTCTTGAAACAGTTTAATTTTCACAATTTTGATTCAATTTAGTTCCTATGATAAAGGATTATACACACAAAGCCCTTTCATCTGAAGATTCCTTTATTTTCTATTTTATAATGGCGTCACTTTAGTGTAACGAGGAAGCTGCTGAGCCATCTCATTGGCAGTGTATTTTTTAATTAATTCAGTACATATGACGTATTAGTTTTAATAACAAAATATGTTCCGTGTTTTACTTTTCTGTAACGTCGCTAAGTCCCTACTCATTCAGGATCAGGACTCTTCGAAAACTACGACTATATAATTTCAATAAAGAATTAAGTTTTATAAGAAGGGAAGAAAACAACCTTGAACCTCAGACAAAATAGTTTATTAATGAAAAAATAAATTCTGCAATTTTCAATTTTTGTTACTTATTCCAAATCATTCAAATTATGATTGATAGGTTGACGACGGGAGATTCCAGGCTAGCGGCGACTATACAATGACGGCGACGATGACTGACGTCGAAGTTTGTCTTGGCCTTTTGTACGGTTAGCAAGCGGCAAAGGAGTCCTGAGGCAATACCCAGGACGATTATCCTTTTCGTCGGCTAATTAAAGGCGTAAGGGTGAGATGCTGGGCCCGAAAAATACGAAAAGATCGGACGCACGTGCGTAAAATGAAGCCGCAACGATGCGGTATAGTTCAGGTGCCAAAGACAGACGGGCGAACACTGAAAGTTGGGATCAGGAGCCGTGATTAAGGAAGAAAATAGAGAGATAAGGCAGGCCAAACGGAGCGGTCGAGCCGATTGTTTGATGCGCACCGGCTGAAGGTCGATAAGGGCGATGGAACCTACCTATGTTTACGTAGGCGACCAGGGAAAAATAAAACGAATATCACTCGGGCCTAAACAATTGGGATAACTGATTAATTCTCCTGTTAAATCCATCATTCATATTATTGATAGGTTTCGCTCATAATCGAGTATTAGGATACAGGAAACTGAATGAAAATTACTCGTACACCATACCTATTCGAAAAGTTTAATTAAATGTCTAATTACCTCGTATATCTTGGATCGTGTTTAGTTTTTGCACTGATAACGAAACAACATCATTTACAAATTGCATATACATAACTTTGCTAAGTCGTAAGCGTGTGGATTAATATTTCTGTTTTTAGGAACTCTGACAATGTTGATTACCGAATGAATTGTACCGTTATTCAAGGAATTCATCCAATAAATTTCCCGTGTATTGCAACTCTATGACGATATACATCATTACATCATCTGCTCTATAGTGTAAAGCAATATACAACATTAGTGTTTAGAAATACCTTTTAGCCAGTAAAGTGCGAAAGGTTGCATTGTGAACGCAAATCATTCTTCTTTATTCGCGTCTAACTTCATTTAATGCATCACACTTAAAGCTGTTATGAAAACGTTTAACTATGATGATCATTTTAATGGTAATTACCAATTCTTTTATGTATAAATACCATTTATGTTTGTGAACACCTACAGTGGGTACTGTCTTCGTGAAAATTGAGTACCTCATGTACCAATAACTTCAATTCTTATGCCAAGCTTGAGGGGCGACTACAGCTCAGTTCGGGCATCGAAATGAAGATTATCGAAGTAGCTACCTAGCAACGGAGTAAACAAAATACATGATATTGTTGTCAAAGTCGAGTTGTGATATTGTTTACGTTCTTCTGATCTCTAGTATCGTTGTATAGAGCTGATTTCTGAGATTGATTACGGAAAAATCCGATTCCCATTCATCGTCACCAACTGATAACCTATTTTCATTGCTATTTATTACTATATTGTAGTTAGTAGGTATCTATTCGTTAGTACTTTATATCGCGAAATTATGTTGCAAATGTTATCCTTCAATCGTGTAAAAGTCCTATTGCGAGCTTCGTCGTTTCCTAAGGTGATCTCATCCAAAGGATTTCTCATGAAGCGTAAAAATGCCGAAGATTCCGAAGGAAGTGATGCGATAGAGAAGAAGAAAATCCCACGTCAGCCGTATTCTCCGTTCCCGAAACCCAAAAGCCTCGTCGAGTACGCTCTCGTTCGTCTCGACGATCTAATCAATTGGGGCAGGAAAGGAAGTTTGTGGCCGATGACGTTTGGTTTGGCTTGCTGCGCTGTCGAGATGATGCACATGGCCTCTCCTCGCTATGACATGGACAGGTTTGTGGATTGAGTGAAACTTTTCTTCCATCCTGATCTACTGCCAGGTTTGCAGATGCATTGGGATCACTACCGGGAAATGGAAAACGATCCACCAAAATCATAATTTCCACTGCTACTTCGTAGGCTACCCCTGACAGTTTTTGTTTAATGTCAAGACTGTTTAAATGCCCACTAATCCTTGTAATGGGCAAAGCCACATAAAGTTTACGATATATTTCGCTTAATATAGGGAAGCTTTGAAGCTACTCTATCTGTTGTTTGATGTCTAAGGTGAATCCTTTTCACTCCAACAACTACTATAGGTTCCTACTAAGTTTCTGCCCATTCTTTTTAAAGAAATGGTAGGGGATTGCGCAAGATTTCTTTCATTTTTCTTCGAAATCAGTAATATCTATTATGCTTGCTCAAAACTAAAATTTGTTGACAAAAACAAAATAATGAATAGAACAAAAAATCGGAGACTATAGAGCGATTTTTTTGAAATAAGCAAGGGGTTGCGCCGAAAGGATAAGACTTCTTGGACTTATGGCTTAGGTATGTAAAGGTTAATCTGAAACCATTGATGAGTTTGAAGTAGTTACCCAAAAACATGTACCGTGTAGGGCGGAAATCGAAAATCGTTTGCTACTCTTCACACTGATGAACATTGATATTCGTACATGTAGTGGAGCACATTCATAAGTATAGCATTCCCAAATCAAATGTAACCTTGTCCAAACCAAATGCAACTTTTTCCGAATCGGACTTATGTATTGGTGACTTTCTTTAGTTATCGTTACCTAGTACTTGTTTCTTAGCGCAGGCGTGGCGACTAAATAGGTACCCATTCACACTCAACAGTTAGTAATTTCTCAAACTTACCTACTTGATTCCTGTTCTACTAAGGTGAAATCTACTTCGATAATCACTTGCCTAAAACTCAAAGAATTTTCATTTTGCCAACTTCTTTCTACGATAGGTACAATTGCATCTACCAGCAATTTACAGGGTACCTACCTATCTATATACCTCATTTCACTCATTTTCTCAATAGTGTTCATTTGATTTGGAAAAGGGTTCATTTGGCAATGAAATTCTATACAATAACTAATACTCTCAGAACTGAGAAGTTGATCCGCTTGGTTGAGACATTTACTGTAGTTGTTTGCTCGAATCTTTCGTGCAATAAAACTGTTCCTTCAGATGTCTAGACACACATTTCACTACTAAGTGCAGTCCCAGGTTTTTGGAAGTAAATACTCAACTAGAAAATAGATAACTCAAGTCCCGTTAATCTGAAAAACAAACTTTCCTCTTTAGGTTCGGTGTTGTGTTCAGAGCTTCTCCCAGACAAACCGACTGTATCATCGTGGCTGGAACGGTCACCAACAAGATGGCTCCCGCTTTGAGGAAAGTGTACGATCAAATGCCAGAACCCAAATGGGTAATATCGATGGGCAGCTGTGCCAACGGCGGCGGATACTACCACTACTCGTACAGTGTTGTCCGCGGTTGTGACAGGATCATTCCTGTCGACATATACGTCCCAGGATGTCCTCCCAGTGCGGAGGCCTTGCTTTACGGTGTTTTGCAGCTACAAAAGAAAATGAAGCGACATAGTTACATTCAAGCTTGGTATAGGAAGTGATCGTTATGGAATTGGTAAGGCATCGAGACCTGTACCTTAGAGCTGATTTAAATAAATATTGTACAATACCCGTTATATTTTTCTGATAATGTTTAGAATTAGTAATTTTAGTTTTATCTTTTTAGTAAAAAGCATCATTTACTCTTAATTTCAATAAATGATAGGGGATATCTTCTTATCCACTACAATTGTCTTGATTTCCTTGCCAATGGCTGCCTCTGGTACACTAACCTCATCGCTTTCAGTTTGTAGTTTAAAACCGAAAGAAACCCAACTTAGTTGCACTAAAGTATTTTTCGTACTCACAAGTGTCGAATGCAGGCTGTAGGGCCATATTCACCCCCACAACGATTTCCCTGACCACATTAAAAAGTGACAAGGACGGTAACCTCTGACGAGGGTTCCTTCCATGGAAAAATCGCTTCTTACGCGGTTCCTTCCTTATCCACACCTGGGACAAAGTTACCAACTGACTCAAACAAAAATGCTCTCAATACAGAACATCCCACCCTTCTACATAACAATCCTTGAAAGAAGAAATAAAAATACCTAGTAGTTTTTGCACGGGAAGAACTTAGTCAGACTATCGAAAAATAGACAGCTACTTTTGTTAACTATTGTAATATCCAACAGTCAAAATTAATATCCAAACAAATCTAAATTATGCCTAATAAAGTCCGCCACCCAGGACCCGAGAACATGTTAATTCTGCACCAAGTGCCTAAGGGTCATAATGACCTGTACATTGAAGAAGGAAGGTTAATTAATGATAAGATTCTCAACCGTGATAATGACCCACCCATTCAAGCGCTCTTCCACGCCAACCCCTAGAATCGCTGTCAAACTACTGTGCAAGTTTACCGAATTTTACTGAAAAATCATCTTTTTACTGGGGATGTCCACATAATGTCAGCGTTCATTTTAACGTAATCACCTGCTGTCTCACAATTGGCGTAAATGGGTTAACTGATACTGATCTTTACAACCCCCGAACCTATGACCTTTATATAAACATAATGAATGTGTGAAAAGGTGGAAAATGCTTTGCCCTGATGTTTGTTGAATTACTTGACAGCTAATAACGTGAACTGAAAACTATTGATACACTTTGAAGTAGGCAGTTTAGAAACAAAAGCTTGGATATGTACAAAAATTAGTACTTCTCAAAGAAATCTTAAACAGCAAATAAAAGTGGAAGCATACGGACTCAATATCCTGAGGCCCATGGATCGAAACATTGATCTGCTACCATGTGACAGAGAGATGATGAAATGGAGTATTACACTCCTAACATGGTTTCACATTTTTAGCCTGCAACACCCAGACAAACCGTATCCATCGCAGTGAGTCCGGAATCTAAAGATTAGGGAATTGAAACCACGCTCGGCTACCGAATGAAAAATATTCTTTAGAGTGGAGATGCGGCCCTTTCAAAACGATCAGGTTATTATCCAGCAATCCAGAGGTCCATCAAAACGCTCGTCTTCCATGATGGAATCGGATAGGTACCCTTTCAGTGGATGAGGCGATTAACTCTCCACATGTCCAAATGGATCATCGGTTGGTGACACAGAACAATGATTGTAATTTTAGCAATATTTCAATTATTGCAATAGCTCCATAAACGTAATATATTCTCGTAAAATGAACTTTAAAAGTGAATGTTAAGATGATGGTGTAACTTTCCTTTCAATTGTTCTTTTAAGGTGAAATACAGATGCTAATCGCATTTTGATGGGTATTAACCTTGTATCAGTAGTTGGATTTTAGTTATGTAGCAAGCATAAACCAATGCATTAGACAAGTTTGAAGTTGTTTAATAACCCCACAGAGAAATGACAAATGAACTGTTAAACATATCACCATGGAATGACAAGTTATTGTCAATATTATGAGTAGTAGTGAGGTCATACGTAGGTAGCGTAGGCGGCAACCTCCTCTACGCATCTACCTTCTGCCGTTATTGTTTGAAGGAATTCGACATCAAAGGAAGACCCAAGGTTTCCCTTCTCCGCCTCATCTGAGCTGTGCCGCTTGAGAAAACCCTTGAGCTTCTGGGTGCCCCCCCTCTTCGTCCAACGTGAAGCGCAATTACTCCGGCATGAGCCTTTCATACGTTTCCTCAATACGTGGGTGTATGGCTGTGATAGTTGGAAGCTCGGTTACTTTGTAGAGCTGATTAATTTGTCAACTGCAAGAACATGGTTAGGAAATACATTTCGAATAATACCTAAGTTGATATGTTTAACACGTATTCATCATCTGTTCATGTAGTGCACTAGGTATGTGCAAAGTGAGACCTGTGCTTTGACTTCCTGTAGAATTTTGCCTGTCTGACAAACATAATATGCACTAGTCAGCTGTTCCCGGATGGGCGTAGCTCGGACGTGGAACACAGCATTTGATTAGGTATATCTGGGTCCGAAAAATGAACCAATGAGAGGGCCCGAAATAAAGCGTGAGAAATTTCATAGAGCACATCTAGTTGCCCCCTCATCCCCTGGAATGCGTGCTTCAGTGCTAGACTGCGCTAGAATCAGCATAACACATTCTTATCCTATTATCAGTTGATTGTCCACAACCCTTGTGACAGAACTGCATTAGCTGTAAATAGGCGACGAATACAGTAAGTGCTATAAACGTGATATTAAACTAAAAGTGATACAAAACTAAGTTGTTGGTGGAGCAGAGTGCAACTATTGACGTGACTGCAACAGACCTCAAAGGCAAGCATAAATCGTTCCAAGATTCCCAAGTTGAACCCTCATTACTACAAAAAGGTAGATGTCTCTGCGGATGTGAAGTAAGAAATAAACTTTTCTGCATCCCTTGTCTTCTTCGCTGCGATAATAGAAATAGCGCTTGGGTTAAAAATGAAATTGGGCTTTCACCTCCAGGATGGTTCTATCAGGGCAAATATGAGTTTCAACTGTTGCAAAACTCGGTGTTCTGAAGTTCGACAATCATTTCAAAATTTCCATTTTCTTTTTCTTAGGTATTAACGAAATTATTTTAAATATAGGATCGAGTCGTTTGTTTCACGATTTGAAGCCGCGAAAGATTGATCTTCTTTGCGTATTGGTTGTTGAAAATTGCATTTGGCTCAGTCAGTAAAGCACATTTTTGTCTCACGTTTCCTTCATGATTGTCCCTTACGGTCTCGATGCACCCCTGGAGTTTCAGGGCAAGATCCACCTCTGGATAGCTGGCTAATCGTCGCGGTCCTTGGAAGGGGTAACAACATTCGTTGACCTTTTGTATAAGCGAGATCGCATCAACTTAACGTTTTCCATACACCGCTGAACTAGATTTAATGAAGTCAGCTACTAATCTACCTACTAATTACTTTATTGCTTAATGAGAGGTAACTACAATAGAATGCTGCTGATTATTTTTCAAGCGAACATGCGATGGATGGCATGCACATTCAGTGTGTGGGAGATACAGAATTTGCATTCAGCAACTGAAATAGAAATGAAAATCCTGATTACAGTGTAGCCAGTTTTGAAAACCTATTGGTGCGGAAAGATTTTAAAAACGCTGCAAATTCTTCCACTGGGCTTTATTATTCAATTGGCTTGCGTTCATGATTTGAATTTCTACAAAGCTTTGGAGTGTGCGTGTTTCACAGGTGATAGAGCGATTATTGAATTTCGGGAGGCACACAAATATGATCAACTGATCAATCCAAATAGTTATTTTGGTTGATAACAGATTTACGTGCTCTATGCATACCTCCTGAAATTCAATGATCCAAAGCTTAGTAGAAATTCAAATCATGAATGCAAGCCAATTGAATAATAACCCCCAGTGGAAGAATTTGCAGCGTTTTTTATGGTTATCAGAATGCTTCAACCCGTGTATCGGCTACAAAGCCTTTTAGGAGTTCACTCCAGTATCCACAGTCACTACATCACTACGTCGCTAGGTTACTGATAGCAACAGAAAAACAATAATAAACCAAAATAACGCGAATGTTGGCACCATAAATCGGGAATGGTTTCACCTACGGACCTGGGGAGGGGCTCATTCGATTGCTCGTGGAGTGTTCTTCAAAAAGAGTACAAATTTAGGCCGACTTGACTTTTTTTAAAGGTTTTTAGGGATTTTACAAAAGTTTGACAACCCTTAAAGGGCATTTTAAATTAAGTGAGAGAGCTGGCTCAAGAATTGGGGCGACGTCGGACCAAGATGGATTTTTCCTGAAAATTTCAGATCTTTTGCTCCAGCCGTTTGGGAGAAATCGTGCGTACGGCGGACGGTCGGAAAATGTTTTATTGCAGATTCGGATTTACACCCTTTGAAACGTAAAACATGAAATTTTCAGGGGGGGTTAGAATTTTTTTTCCAGAGCGATTACAATGGTTTATAATTGAATAATAAACCAAAAAGCAGTTCAGTGTTTTTTTGGTTACCAGGCGCGTAGTACACCAACTAAGTTATAATATGAGGAATACAATAGGTTAATATGTTATTATCATGATCATCATGATATTATCATGACAAATGTCCTAAGAACATCTTATACTCATTGCCAAACACAATCAGTTTCATAAGTGGTACTCACAAAATTCTTCCTGAAAAACCATGTACCTCAGTAACAAGGACACACTTCATGAAGAAGCAGAAGTTTCACACTGCTTTATCCATGAATTATGCGTGGAATACCATCTGCATTCAAGAATAACATTACTCGGCTTCTTGTATTGAGAACATCCCTGCTCCAAGTACATCCTTTATTTATAGCCTGAAAGTCTAGCTTTGCGTGGATTAGTTTTTCAATTTTATTACTTTGAGATTTTGGAGTCATTCCAATAACTAACTTTTCTATGAAAGAAACTTGCTGAATCATTTGCTGAAACTAATTAAATAGTTCAAAAGAGAAGCCGTTTCTAATAGGTAATGTGTTATACTGTAAAGTTCATCTTAAGACACATTGAGATTCAAACGCGTGTAAGTCCAGCAAGATTTGATGCTTTGTGGCTTACAGCCAACTACGCGATCTTCGTTTCATTGGTTTATTTTATTACAACCACGCTCTGTCCATTATTCTGCATGCCCAATCTGCCTCTACAGAGTTAAACAAACATACGAACTCTTCTTACCTCAACCCATTCGCCTTTAATGCGGTCGAAGCTCATTGTTTTCATGGCTCCCAGAGAAGGGCCGGAGCTCAAAATTAGTTTCCTTTGGGTAGCATTGCAGCTGCGGTGAGCGGAAGCTACGGTGGAAAGGGAACTTTATTACAAGCTGGATGTTCGAAGGCTGGGTCCAGATATGATTACGCCATAGAAACTTTTCGACGGGACGAAGTGGTAGGGGTAATTGTTGAGTTGAGCCCGGGAAACCTGACCCCTCGCCGACCCCGGCGATGGTCTCAAATTTACTGGGTCAAGCCGACATTCCGTACAACTCAATTACTATGTAGATGTTATCAATAGAATTATGCAGCGAGCTGGACCTCTACCAATGAAAGTAGATACATACAAACTTTTGTCGTCTACTGACTGTGACGTTTTCAACAACATCAGTTAAGTAATCAAAACTCGATAGAACGAGCTCAAAATCCAGCACGTTTCTCACTGTTATAATGCAAATTTACTTTTACATGTTCTTTGGTCTAATTACTGTATTATTATCTCAGAAAATATGTTGATTTAATCAAATTAAAAGTATTTAAATTTCATTAAATTCAATCCACACACCAAACCATCGACAATTTTCATGAATGCGATGATGATTGAGACTTCATTTATCTCAAAGAATGTGTGGGTTAGGCTGTAAGTGGGGTTAAAAATCATTTTCATCAGATTCCCAGCAAAATTTTCCCAAATTCTAGTGGTGCTATCTTGCTCGAATTTAGATGGTAGGTATGCGGGGATCTTGGTTTTATCATCTCAAATGAAATTCAACATAGTCGTGTCATTTCAAGTTTCGACTTTGATGAAGGATCAACATTTAGTTGAAACATATAAGTTGGACAAAGTCTTATTGCAATGAAACAAACGCTTGCCTAGGAAGTAGAAAGAGTTTTGATTATTCTCTGCCTCCATCTTACATATCTATCACATTAGAATTCAATAGAAGAATTGGATGTTCCCAGAATCCCACCTTACCACCATTTTTACCAGCAGATGGTTACCACTAGTGTTTTCTTTCTTATTCAGTAGCTAATTCAGAATAGGAGACGACACACAGAGCTGCTTATTTGCATCTTTCCTACTGCTTGTCCACAATGACAAAGTAAATAGCTATGATGGGCAACAAATGACTTCTGTGGGAGCCGGTGTGAAGCTCATGGTAAAGAAACAACCTGTTCTTGGTTTAATATCTTGAGCTATGAACCTTTTTAAGTTTGTTATTACCACTTTATTGAATTCATTATAACAGGAAAGTGATGGAATGGAGTACTTGCTTCTTCCAGTGGGTAACGCCATAACCCTGCAACTCCCTTAGGATATCTCATAAGCTGTAAAGCTTTAGGTTTATTCTTATGCTTAGCAGTTCCGAGTTACGGGAACTGCCCACGTGTACCACATCAATCACACCCAGTTCTTACTAAATCAGCGGATTGAACCAATTTCACTAAATTACGTGTTCCTAAAGATATCCTACCTTAATTGTGAGCTTAATGAACACCAAAACTTACAAAGCAATGTAGAATGAGAGAACATTCAAGTTTTTCCACCAACATCTCTTTCCGAAGCATGGAATGATAGTTTTGATCGAGTTCAAACAAGTATTCATCTTCTACAGAAAAGAGAATAATGAACGTTTGAATTTTTAGAGCTCGAACATAAACTTCAAATGTAGCGCGGTTGATCGCCACTACGTTTGCTGGTACATAGGGATTAATTTTCGTTCAAATGACCAATTTTCTTTAGGTTTTCCTTTCGGAATAGTGAATTATCTTCGATAACTAGTATCCTATGACCGTGGTTTTGATTTTCTTATTAACTGTTGACAGTAATTCCAACGGTGCGACAACAAAGCAGTAACTTCGAACGTTCGTATTGTCTGGGTATTAGTACAGATTTTAGAAATCTGTGGACAAGCTTGCCACTGCGGCTTAAGACTTCATAAGCCGCAGACGCCAATTCATATCTCCGAATTTCGTTGAACCCCTGAGAGATAAAACCGGACTTTTTCAGCGAAATAATGACGTCAGTAGTGTTAATTTGCCTCTGGCTAGTAGTTCAAAAAATATACAGGGTGTCCCACAAGTTGTCACCCCCCCTTAAAATCGTCAAAATGAGAGTAAACAAAAAAACTTTCTTCTGAATCTTCATATTTTTTTCCAAGGATCTCAAATACCATATTTGCGCACTCCGCGCAACTGCGCAACCATGCGCAATTGACACTAACTTTCTTATTTTGAATAAGAACCCGAATTTTTTATTGCAGATTCTAATTTTACTCAAGATTTAATGAAAATTTGACCCCTCAACCAATTTTCTTTATTGCGCGTAACCGATTCAGCGAGCTTGCAAAGTTGCGCTACCCCAAAATTGTCAAATAGTAAATGATGGTGAACTGTAAGGTGTGGCACATGAATTTTCATTGTTATTTAACCTTCATTCACGTGTTGCTATCCGTTTCTTAAATCAACTCAATTTTCGTTGAATATTGAAGAAAATTTGTTTATTTCGCGTCCGTTTTTTATTTAGGCGCCTGTTTTCAGATTGTTACGGGGATTAATTTTCGAGATCTGGTCGAAAAATGTGAAAAAAAGGATATTCAAACATTTTTTAGTAATCAAGGGAAAAATCATCTTAATCTGAGAGTCAAAAGTCGGCATAAATGATGATTTTATAATGATCAAATTTCGGTCATAATTCCGCAAAAACTGAGTCGAATCAAGAAACGCATAGCATCACGTGAATCAGCGTTAAGAAACAATGAAAATTCATATGTCACACTTTACAGTTCACCATCATTCACTATTTGACAATTTTGGGGTTGCGCAACTTTGCGTGCTCGCTGAATCGGTTACGCGCAATCAAAAAAATTGGTTGAGCGGTCAAATTTTCATTAAATCTTGAGTAGAATTAGAATCTGCAATAAAAAATTGGGGTTCTTATTCAAAATAAGAAAGTTAGTGTCAAATGCGCACCTATGATATTTGAGATCTTTGGAAAGAAAAGAGTCAGAAACAAAAATTTTTGTTTACTCCCACAACTCGTGGGACACCCTGTATATATTATAAAATCGCTTATTTTCAACATTTCAAAAGTAATCATGATCAACTTAGGATTCTCGGTTAATCTGATGATTTATTTCTGCAAAACTGTAGTGCATATTATTTTGAAATATATTTTTCTTCCTTTTAAAAACGTATTGGTAGGGAAAACACGTACAACGACTCGGATGGATTAATTCAATTTAAGGAACTAAATTTAGTCTAAATCAAACTAAATTATTTGTTTTATTATGACAGTTTTCGAGTTTTTCATTAAGGATTGAATGGTAGCTATCAAAACGTCAACATTTTCGGGGCATTTAAATTATACTGTGGTTTTCACACTACCTACCTCTATTCAGAGTTCATTCGTAATTAAATTGATCTGTTCAGCTGAAATTCGCATAGAGGCAAACGTTACAGAAACTCTATCTTGATGTTTGCGCTCACAATGAGTTTACTAAGCCAGGGCGAGACGTTTCACACACCGGCGATTTTCAACGATTACGTCCATCAACTGTCGTCACGACAAAGGATTATTTCGGAGGGGCACGCACGCGTTCGCAACCGTTCGGATTTCGCACTGGAAATTGCCCATTGTTTCGTAAAGGCCGGACGGGAAATCAATACTTCATTTTCCAACGGGCCCTTCATGCAAAACATCCCGGAGAGGTGAAAGCCCTGGAAAGCATTAGAGAGAAGGAGTGAGTTCATTTCTCGAGGAAGCAACTTAGGTACCGTTCGCATCGAAAGCCGTCATAACCCTTCCAGGCCGACCAACCGCTAGAGGACGGGCGAAAAAAAAAAAAAATCTCTTTTGTGGGAAGAGGAGAAAAAGAGTCCAGACGACCGAGTTTTTGACGGGAGGAAATATAAATCAAAACTTTCACACAGTTTTCCCAGTCGACGGGAAATAATAGCCGATGCCTGGAGAGTGCTAGAAATGGAGTTTACTTCTCTCAGGCGGAGTAAAGTGAAAACCCCTCTACCAACAGAGTGACCATATAAGTACTTGTATTTTCTTGGTGTCTTATTATTTTGTTTTGCTGGATTTTGTTCATTTTCGGTTTGAAATTTCTATAATTGTACCGATATTAATTTGATCATATTTGCCTGATTGGAAAAAATATCGATTTTTTCAGCACATTTTAATGAAATTAAAGTACATTTTCCAAATAAGCCTGTTTTGCATTGAATCAAGGAGATTCCGCCCCTTGGTAAGGGGCATGAGGCCCTTGATTAGTTGTTCGCTTTGAATGGGGCTAATTGGGGTTTGTGTCCCTTTGTGAATTGTTTATTGTCTATTGCCGTTCATTTAAATGAGTAAATAAATATATAGGTATAAATATATATTAGGTCGAGTCATAAATAACTTCCACCTAAGTAATGTGTCCCTTTGATCATTGTTTGTACACAATGGGAGTTCCCCCGCTGAGGGATTCTTGTTTTCGCTTCGCAGGTATAAACTGGTCAGTCTTTAGACAACTTCTGTTCGGTGCGCACGTCAATATTTTTTATTTTTTTACCTTCATAATGAACAATAAAAAAATACACTTTCGGCATGTTATGCTTTGGGTATCCAAACAAGGCAATAGTGCTGCATCTACGCCTCAAAAACTGTGCAGTGTGTATGGTGAAGGAGTGATAACTGATCGGGCAGTGAGAAATTGGTTTGTGAAATTCCGTTCTGGAGACATGTCCTTGAAAGACGAGCCAAGGACGTTTCGTCCTTCTGACTTTGATGACGATGTTTTGAAGTCACTTTGGAAGAGACAATCCACGTCGGTCAACTTAGAGAGTTATCAAAGAAGCTCACATTCCCTACATCAATCAACTGTTTTCCGACATTTGGAAAAATTGGGGAAAGTCACAAATTGTGTGGCCACTGTCCTTTGAGGTGAACGCTTAACAAAATGGGGATGTCTCCAGGACAATAGAATGCCGGCTCTTTGCCCGAAGTTATCACTCCTTCACCATACACACTGCACAGTTTTTGAGCCGTAGATGTAGAACTATTGCCTCGTTTGAATTCCCAAAGCACAACATGCCGAAAATGTATTTTTTGATTGTTCGATATTGCCAAGGATAAAAAATGAAAAAATATTGACGTTTGTGAACAGAAGATGTCTAAAACTGAAAGTTTATATCTTAAATAAAACTGGGAAAGTGTCACAATAGATCCTAGCGGTCTCAGTGACCAGGGGTTCCTCCCATCCCATTAAAAAAAAAAAAAAAAAAAAAAAAAAGTTTAAATTAACGTAAGTGCATCGGAAAAGTCCACCTAATGGTTTGAGGCATCTACACAACCCTAACTGCGGCTTACCAACTTGAATCTTGAGATGTTAAATATTAAGATTGCTAAAGCCACACACCCAAACTCATAAGCCCCAATAACAAGTTGTAACGGGGCCTCTGCGTGGTTTGTCAAACTTTGGCAACACTGAGTAACAATTACACAGCTGTCATCTGTTGGTTAACACAAAACGTCTTTGAAATGCAATCATTGAAGTACATTTATTGGGACTATGAACTCATTCTGGAAGCCGACCTTATTTACCAAACCTTGACATTTAATGAAGATACTGCAACGGCAGTCTATCGATCTATTGATCGGGGGATCCTTGAAAACGGTATAATATTCGAATCTCCTGAGATGCTGGGAGTATAAAATTTGTATAAGCGATAATGCTCCCTAGAGCCCCTCTGCCGCGGCAATATTTACATTACAGGGAAAATGGGAAGGAAAATGGGGGCAGAGAGGGAAATAGGATTTCGAAGGGAGCGAACTAGAGAAGGAAATAGCGCTGTAATAGGTGAAGGATTTCGGACGGCGTGCGCGGAATGAGGCTCAGAGCGGGGGAATTAGATTCGGGTTCGGAAGGTTGAGGGGGATGATGCGGCAATAGATTATACAAGGGGATGGTGCTATCACCGGAGGATATCACCAGGGGTAGCCCGATAGTGGAAGTTGTGGTGATACCGCGAGATTACTATCTCGTTTACCGGTAAACGCCGAGGTCGAACTTTAAACGTGTCGTGTCGTTATGGGCGTGAGAGCTTATTCCGATGGCCTCGACCTTAAATCGTCACATATGATCGACTCATATGTACTTAGATCTGTTATACAGACTTATTATCAATCATTTAAACCCTCTCCATTGATTCCATTTTTTATATACTTCTGTAATCAATTATTTTATTGAATCGAACCCTGATCTATTGGAATCCATGGAATCCATCCTATTATTACACAGGGAGTAATGCGAGTCACATCTCATAGCTCTCTCCGTGTTGTATAACCCATTTACAATCGAAAGTATCGCTCATCAAATAAAAAATGGTAGGGATGAATGGTAGGCCACTCGAATAGTATCATAAGAGCTGAAATTTTCAACAGCAGGTTCAACCCTCAAAATCCAAGCCACCATTCGATTCAAAAAAGATACATAAAATCCTATATCAATATTATTTTTCAAGGAAGTCGAGCGTATTAATAAAAACTTTTTTTCAATTCAAACCTCACATTCTCTACAAAATTCTTTTGCAATACAATAATTCAGTACTCTGTTAGAAAATGGACCTTTTGGCGTAGTTTTCAGGAGAACTGCAACAACAAATTATTTAAAAGAATTACAAAACTTTTGAAATATAGGTACTTGTGGAATTTGGACAAAATTTACATCTTGGACTTCATTCCCCTTCCACAATTCTGAAAATTGAGAAATCGAGACTCTTATGGTAGGCATCAGAGAGACAGGAAATTCAATGCTGTAACCTCAAATAAGAATTTTTACTACGAATTAAGGGAGTTTGTGTTGGAGATAGAAGAAGCTGTGGGACGCCGTTTGCGTTCCGCCGTGTACACATTATTTTCCGATATTAGATAACATCGCAAATTGTTGGCCTTTAGGAAGAACGAAGAACATGTTCTCTAATTCAGATTTGAAAAACAAAATTCACCTGTGGGAATTCCGGGAGATTTCCGCTTACTCTAATTAGCAGAGGTAAATCGTCCTTAGAATAGAAGACAATAGATAGAATAGACAATCGCTGGCCCTTGGATAGATTGTCCACGGATAGGGGTTTCTGATAACGATAAGAAGGGGTACTGGCCAATATCCCTCCTCCCTGTTAAGTCGAAACTGTTCGAAAAGCTGCTTCTTAAACGACTTAAACCGTTAATAGAAGATTGAAATTTGATCCCAAATCAACAATTCAGATTCAGAAAACGCACTCTACTATAGAAAAAGTCCATCGAATTACTAATATACCTAATTGAAAAGGCCCTAGAAAGTAAAAAAAAAATATGTGCCAGTATCTTCTTGGATGTGCCTCAAGACTTTGACAAGGTTTGGCACGAGGGACTAGAGTACAAACTGCACAGAGATCTCCCACGACTACTCACTACTGAAGTCCTAACTTGAAAATAGACCTTTCAGGGAGAAGCAAGATAACCAATACTCCGGCTTGAAGCCCATAAAATGAGGGGTCTCGCAGGAAAGTAATCTATCTCATGAACACACGGGACTTACCCCAACAAGAAGCTGCAACTGTTGCACCTTTGCAGATGATACGGCTATCCTTTCTGTTGGAGAATAGAAGCTGCAACACGCAAACTACAGACGTCTACACTGAAGTTTCTATGTGGACCAAGATGTGGAGAACGAAACTGAACGAATCAAAATCAGCCCACATCAACTTCACTAACCGAAAAGTCCCAATCTTGGATGTTGAGATCAATTCAAATAAAATACCTCATACTGAAGCAGTTAAATACTTGGGTTTGACACTTGACTCTCAATTAAACTGGAATAAACACATGGAAAAGAAGAATTTCAAATCAGGTACAGAAGGATGTATTGGCTAATAGGAAGGAATGCCCATCTCTCTCTTCACAACAATCTGCTTATATACAGGGTGTCCCAGGAGTTATGCACAATCTGACTCCTTCGAGTTGTACGATTCATTTCCGAATAAAAATGCCTCCTAGCAATTTTTTGCCGGAGGCCTCGTTTCCGAGTTATTCGTGATTTAGGATTAGGATGAATGGATTAGCTCATGGATTAGCTCATGTCATTAAAACTGTCATAACTCCCTCAATTTTGGAGATAGCCCCAATTTGATGACACCGTTGGAAAGAGCGTTAAACTTTCTATTTATTTTATGTCAGAATTTTTTTGTATTGCATTGAAGATGTGCGATTGCTGCGCGAAAAGGCAGTTTTGTCAAAATCTTGAAATCGTAACTCATTGCAATCAATCGTAAATGACACAAAAAAATAGCCGTCTCTCGGCTCTTCGATTATCCTGACTTTGGCTGGACAGCTTAGAAATGTAGTAGACGCTATTCACAAACAAACTGGTTCATGCATCCAATAAAATTGACTTAAAACGTCGCTCCTGGGATACCCTGTATAACTAAAATGGACCTAATGTTTGAAAATTGGGAAACCTATGGAGAAGGCAGTGTCTTGGTCAGCGGCAAAGATAGGCAATGACCCGCACGACCCTACGGTCTTGAAGGAGGGGTTGCTTTGTGCGCCGTGCATTGTCAACCCTGATCTGATTTGGCCGTATCATGGGGTGTTGCCATGTTGATAATTCAACATTTGTGTGTGTTTGTTGTATTTAATTTGTTGATGTTTCTGACCAAATTCCGTTTTAGTAAAATGTTTGTTGACTCAAACATGTTATCCAGTTGTAGGAGAATGGTAAGATATTGGGGTTTAAATCGAGTTCATATAGAGATTTAGAGTTTAAACAAGATTGTTAAGATATAAACCAAAAAATAAATATTTAAAAATGGAAAATGAAAATGATTTCAAAGAATGAAAACGTTAGTTTGTGAACAGCGTCTACGGCATTCCTACGCTGTCCAGCCAAAGTCAGGATAATCGAAGAGCCGAGAGACGGCTATTCTTTGTGTTCATTTACGATTGATTGCGATGAGTTGCATTTGTTGACAATATGGACGCGTATCATACCAGGCTTCCGTATGTTCCGTCATTCTCTTTCTACGTTATTGTTTTGTCGAGGCTGGATATCAGACTATTTCCCTTGTTGCTGATGGTTCATTTCTCAAGCGCTTTCGCCCTTATCTGATCTTCTCTTATATATTTTCTATTTGACCTTTTACAGTTGACAATCGCTAGAAATTGTCTTCTTGATATTCCTCGAAGGGAAACAAACCGCCAATTTCTCTGAATGATATATTTATCACCCAATAAGAATGAGGAAAGGGAGATATAGAAGGAACTGCCCAGATCAACAATAATAGAAAATCATCAACAATAGGATACCCCTGAAGAGGCCGATAAAGGCGAAAGCGCTCGAGAAATAAACCTTTAGCAACAAGGGCCACCCAGGGTCTGATTGGGCCACCCCCAAAAAGTTTTAGAAGGAAATATGCTCATCCACAATGAGTGAATCCAGTTCCAAAGGGAAGTGGCAGAGTGTGACAAACTGATCAGGTGGAACAGAT
Organism: Creontiades dilutus; assembly: GCA_031894815.1. Taxonomy (NCBI): domain Eukaryota; kingdom Metazoa; phylum Arthropoda; class Insecta; order Hemiptera; family Miridae; genus Creontiades; species Creontiades dilutus. The sequence goes on from JAVIWC010009699.1 coordinate 1,123,377, forward strand.
AATATCAAGGGCCGGTCTGAATCATTCCAGGCCTTTCCATCTTGCCATCACGATCCACGGAGCGGCTCCAGGTGTAATTTCACACCTCTAAAATGAATTTTAATTTAGAATTTGGTTGAATTCAATCAAACGACATTAAAACACAAACAACTCTAGATTATCCATTTGAGTTGATGAACCTGATGAGATTTCGACGAAACGTATTTTGATTTAAAATTTCATCCGAAAACCATCCGATTTTCAATTAATTCAGCGCGTAGGAGAAGAGAATGAAAAAGCCTCTTAATTTAATGAAAATGAGTTCTGCGCTTTATACGAACTGCCCCCTCCCTTCATTTTTTTTTTTTTTTGGAAGGGCTCAACGCTCAACGCATAATGTGATTTACCGATCCGGTGAGCACTCACCCCCTCCTACACTGAAGTGCCCTTTATTTCGGGCAAACAAAAATAATTAGCTCGTCCCTTCGCGTTTTATTGAGAAAATAATCGCTCTAAATCAAATGCATGAGCTCGCTCAACAGAAATTAAACGTTGTTCGTGTTAACCCCCCGCTCCGATGCAACAATAAAATATTATCTGTCCTTCCCACCGAGGATAACTGCATTACAATGGAATTGTATTAGTATTTTGTGTTGTGCTCAAACCACAATTAAATCTGAAAATTTAACTGTTCCAACAAAGTAAATTCTGGTGGCTCATGAAAATTTATTTTCGTTACATGGTTCTTTTAATAATCTTTGGAGATCTCCACTTGCATCATGGTAACATCATCACAAGTTTTTGTTTAGGTAAGAAATAACGTTCAGTGAATGTCTGATTAATTGGCTTAGATTGTGGCTAACAAGGCTTACAAGAATAGACTTCCCACGAAATTAGTGAATGTTTACCTCGATCTTACCGATGTGTTAAAGTATGTCAACCACAGCAAGTTGTTGGATCTTGTAGCCGTTTAGGAGATGGATGCCACCACAAACTGCTTTATTTGGGGACAGCCTGAGAGGTGTATTTTGAACCCAATTTAGATCATAAATACGGGTCATATATAATTTTCAGGGAGTCGTATTGACTTAATGTCAACCACTCAGCTTAAATTACATTTACTACACAGGTGGAAACATAATTACTTCTGTAGACAATACAAATAACACCTATTTCGCTCATTTTGGTTTATTATTCAATAATAAACCATTGTAATCGCTCTGTAAAAAAAATTCTAACAGCCCTGAAAATTTCATGGTTTACGTTTCAAAGGTTGTAGAATCCGAATCTGCAATAAAAAATTTTCCGTCCGTCCGCCGTACGCACGATTTTTCCCAAACGGCTGGGGTAAATAAGTATTCTTTCCTCTGGTTTATTATTCAATTGGCTTGCGTTCATGATTTGAATTTCTACTAAGCTTTGGAATGTCCATGTTTCACAGGTGATAGAGCGATTATTGAATTTCAGGAGATATGCATAGAGCACGTAAATCTGTTCTCGACCAAAATACCTATTTGGATTGATCAGTTGATCATAGTTGTGTGCCTCCTGAAATTCAATAATCGCTCTATTACCTGTGAAACATGCACACTCCAAAGCTTAGTAGAAATTCCAATCATGAACGCAAGCCAATTGAATAATAAACCCCAGTGAAAGAATTTGCAGCGTTTTTCAGAACACGAACAACATTCCTATTTCCTGACGCTTAACAATAATGATGTCTTCTATTTCCACTTACAGATTCAGGAATCTTTAAAATGTCCGTTTTTACGACACAATTCTAGTTCGCACACAAATTCATGAATAAATGTTGAGGAACGTAGAATTAAGTCAATCACCAGATGCTTACATATTTATTGATGTTTACGATGTTGGTGATGGGACTGATGTTGATCTAGGGACGACCTGCCGATACGGACCTACCTGGAATATTTCAATCGTATTTGTTAAGTAGTTTGATTGGTGATTATCGAAAAAGATTGACATGGGAGTGAGGTGGTGTTTATCGATACACAATAGAGGCCAATCAACTATTGAATTCTTAGGGACTTGGATATTGATTTAAATCCATCATTAGCTCTGGGATCTCCAGTGACACAGTGGTGCTCCCTGCCACTTACTTTACTTTGTAAGTTCCTCTCGTTTCTACTTAAAATCAAGGTTTTCCACTTCTTTCAGCCATAAAACTAGTTTTCAAAGTAGGGCTATCCTAATATCTATGTATACTATTAAGGATAGCTGATGCTTATACATTTTGATGGGTTTCTATTACAGAACTAAACTCATTCGTTTGTGGGAATTTTACGTACTTGGACCAGACTCGTGGTGCTATCTCTTTTCTCCTTCTACCAAACTCGTATCAGCTAACTGGTATTCAGTTGAAGATTGATGAAATTACCAACATTTTTTATAGCTACTGATCATTGATAAGTTGATTCTCTCATTACTGGTTGAGAGATTTGTCAGAAATTCGAAAAACGCCTACGACTTACAAAAGTACATCCGCTTTACTGATTGCTGAACAACCTGTGTACAAAAACTGTCATTCCACATTACTAACAAGTTGATTTTTGTATATCATGATTTCTAGGATTCATTTTTGAGCATTATATGTTCATTGTTACAGAAGACTCCCCGCCGACGATCTTGGTTCGGCTACCCTCGGGTTCAGCGTCGTCTGAGCCAAACGGAGTCCTGGCAGTTTTTCCCGGCTCCATCCTTCACCTAGAATGTCTTTTCTCCAGAAGAGTAGGCAGCCCGGAGTGGTCATGGACGTCGAAGTATCGAAGCTATCTCACTGGTAAGTTCGGTTTGAGTTTATACTTCTGAAATCGTTTTTAGACTAATTCCTACTTACCTGAATGGGTAGAACTGTCATCGTCATAAATGAATCGAATGCCTATGCAATAACTACCTCTTCCAACTCACAAACAGCTATAGTATTCGAGGGTAAATTGCTTGAACCTAAAGTTACAGATTGCCACAATCCTTGATGAACCAAATTTTAACAATATAGACACCAAATATGTTGTGAACAAAGTGAACACCCAAAAACTGGAAATACAGTACCTACCAGATTCTCCCACGAAGAGGTTACATCGTCTCTCGTCAGAGAATGTCCGTCAATCTCGAAGTGGGAGCCATTATACGCTCATTGAAAGAAATTCACTAAGATTTAAAATTGTTATTCCAACATTCATATTTTTAATATCCACTCTTTTAATTGCTAGTTGTTCTCTTTGGAACTGCACTCTGCTTTGAAACTCACTTCCACATATACTCTAGCGAAACATTCTTATTATTGAGAAAGTACGTAGGGTAACTAACTTTTTCGAACAAGTGTTGGAGCGAAAAAAGTGTGTAGTGCAATAATGCTGGAATTGTCCCAAGCCGTTGACAAGGAGGGGGGGGGGGAGGCAGGATCGTCTACTTAACCGGTTGGGAGGGTTGTTGCCTCATCAGTTTTGTGAAATAGTACATTCGTGCTTGATCAACAGATTTTTCAGAGTAAAACTGTGGATTATAACTCAAAGCTTGAAAGCCAGCTTTCTGGGTCCTTTGATATACTTGCTGTATACGTAGGACGTGCCTCACAAATAAAATAGCTACGTATGCGAATTTGCAGCTAAGCTGCAATCTTAGCTGTTTCAGACTAGGTAGAGGAGTCACCAGAACAGCTACAGGAACGGACTAAGTCACTCGCGACGAAGTTGTGGAAACCCATTTCAAATAAAAACGGAGTAAGATGGAACGTTGTCTGTATTTCCACGAAAGTAAAGAGTTACACTGTTGAATCGATTTCGACGGTTAGGTCATCATCAGTAACAAACATGAACTGAAATTACACCACAGAAAGCATATCTTAAATAGGATCAAGTGAGAGGAGATTGAATGCTATTGGCTCAAGGAAGTGAAAGGGGCGGGGAGGACCAACCAATTGAACTCAAGGCTTACAAAGTGAAAGGGGCACAAATAGTATCATTATGGTGAGGCGGAGCCAAACTTATTGCAAGAAAGAACCCAATAATGGTGAAATCCAATTGGAATCCAATCATAGCTTTAGTTTAGATCTGACAAACAGGCAATATGTAGAATTTCCTCACTTTTGCCCAAAGGGAGGTATGTTGGATGTTCTAGAAAAATTCGAAATTGTTAAGAGTGATAGGTCACGAAAATGTTTAAATGACGTCATTCGTCAAAATATTTCACCATTATTGGGTTCTTTCTTGCAATAAGTTTGGCTCCGCCTCTCCATAATGATACTATTTGTGCCCCTTTCACTTTGTAAGCCTTGAGTGGCATTGGTTGGTCCTCCCCGCCCCTTTCACTTCCTATAGCCAATAGCATTCAATCTCCTCTCACTTGATCCTATATAGGATATGCTTTCTGTGATGTAAGTACTTTCAGTTCATGTTTGTTACTGATGATGACCTAACCGTCGAAATCGATTTAACAGTGTAACTCTTCACTTTCGTGGAAATATAGACAACGTTTCATCTTACTCCGTTTTCATTTGTTCTTATTTTGTATAGCTACAGGAAGCAACAACTGCAGTTAATTAATGGGTTACAAAGTGGCGACTAAAGTTAAATGGAATTTTTTTTTTTAATTTTAATGCATTTATTTATTTAACATTTCACAATGCCACAATATACACTACAAAATGCTACGGTTCCCTTTAAAATAACTCTTGTGCTGGGAACCGGAGTACATCATTGACAGACACGAATGAGGCCCTACTTACATAACCACAACTTAACTAACGCTAAGTAGGTTGGTACTATTCATCAACAAATCCCTTCTATAATTGTGCAATCCAAAAACGAACGGTATTCTACTATATAATTAAAAATAACTAGACTTCTAGTAAATCCAAAAAATACTAAAATCCACTCATGTCTATTTCACCAACACAAAATTTCAGCGATACGACTCATATTGAATGTAACCATCGTTCCCTATGGTAATGTTGCCAAATACTTATGGATGGCATTGGAAGACAAGCTTAGGTGGAAGGAGCCAAGGAAGAATTCGCTATCAATTGCAGAAAAATGTAATGACTGATGGGTCATTATTCGCAACATCCACAAGAAAGTGCTGCTGTACAAGACAGTGACTGACAAGACTGATACCTGAATGGACCTGTGGAATTCAACTATGAGGTGTTTCAACAATTTCTAATATACGATCAACTGGGATAACAGCGAGAAGGATCCCATCAAAGCCTTATTGTTATCATTATTATTATCTTTAACAGATTCAGCAATACATTTATAATACATACACAAAATATATACATTAGAATGATCCAAACCCTCCCAAAGTACTTTGGGCAACCATTGATGCTCCGTGGTACGTGAGAAACTTCACAAACACCTTCGGGTTCTCCGTGAGACTGTCAAGGAAATAATTTTAAAAAGTGCCACCAGCTGCGAGTGAAGGCTGCTCAAGCATACGAACCCAGAGGCTCTCCAGCTTCTTTGAAACTCACAGAAGTTTGGCCTTTGATGAGGAGCAAGCCCTTAGACCTTGGATTCTGATTTCCAGCTTCAGAATTGAGCTGCAAGTCGCGTTGTGGTACTCATCACTGGACAAAGTGTAATTGTGTGAACTGAATAGGTAGATAGTTGAATACACAATAATGTCTATGCGTAACTAGATGTTATGCAAATAAAAAGTTCTGCAAACAACTCGGATTCTTGGGGAAATAAATCGAAATTTAAGACAATCGTTATTCCTATCAGCAGCCTCTTTTCAGCACTTTTACCTGACATATTTGAATAGATATTCGATGTCGAGCTGAATTGTGAAACTGAAAGAACAAGAGTTATACATTTTAATCAGTTACGGCCGGATTTCCAGGTATAGAAGACAAATAGAAAATCTGAGTCAATGTGGGAGGTGAGTCCAAAAAACGCACACGACCCCAACTGTGCTCAAGTGGTGGCTGCTGAACTGAGAGCCTCATCCCAGTTGAAACAATGTTCGATTCAAAATAGCTACATAATTCAAAACAAGGTGTTGCACAATGGAGGGATCATGAAGGGGGAGACCGTTCGGGGTCTTCGTGAAAAGGTCGTTAGCGATTTCTTGTTTTCTTTTTCCTCCTTCTTTTGGCGCGGTTGGAAAGGCTATGAATAATTACTCACGGAAGAGGGGGTTTAGCTCCTCTTCCATTAACCGCCATAACAAGTTTATGACAGAAGAGGAAGGCGGTGGCGGGGTCGGAGGCTCTTAATCACCCGGGTTCTTCAGGAAGGAAGGCACCGTTCCGAGTCTGAGCTCTATTATTACCCTCTCGCGCTCGATGTTTTTGATCGTACGTCTCCCGCGTATCGTCTACTCCCCTTAAGAAGATGTTTTGCGGGTTGTAGTTGAGTTGGGAGGAATTATTGCTCTCGGAAATGAATCATAGTCACCGGCAGTTACTGAGTAATGTTGGATCGGCACTAGGCTCACAACTAATGTTGAATTAGCTCTATGTGCGCATGATTGTTGGATCTCATCGTTGTTTCAAGAGACCTTCGATCCATGTTAACATTGCCAGTAACTTTGGATCATTGGTGTATGCTTTCAAGTAATATTGAAGTATACTTTCAAGTAATATTGAAGCTTTTCAATGCTTAGAAGCTCCACTTATGATGGACTCGCTCTGCACTCACAAGTAATCTTTGATCGGTATGACCTAAGATGATAAACAGTTCAGATCGATCGGAAGTAAAAAAACGACATATGATCGAAAACTTATGTGACAGTAAATTATCCATGTGACTGTAAATATGACTTCCAAAAAAGGCAGAATGCATAGTAGAATAGTAATTAGGAGGATAAACATAAACGGCAACTCATAGAAATGACTGTGGGAAAGAGAAGCTTTCTCGAAACTTTGAGTCACACCTGTTTTGGGTGTATTGGATATCGTGAGGTCGGGTCATCAACTACCCATCATTCCAAAAAGGCATTATAAGGTTGGTAAAAGGCTGGAACTAAAAGCGGATAGTCTAACCTGATACTTGAACATCGTGTTGCTTGTATCGTATGCTGTACTGTAATGTGATTTATTTTGCTTATCCAGTCGTTTATAATGAAAGTAAAATTATTGTAGTATAATTCTACGTGTGCTCGCAATGTTGAAAGGTGAAATACTTAGGGTAAAGAGAAATTGTTTTCTTTCTCCCTAATTTTGTAACGAAACTTGAAAAAACGTACAACTTTTGAAAACTATAAAACACAATTTTGAATTATTATGGCGAATATGATCTAACGACCACAATGTGATGTTATTAGAAGAAATGAAATAGGACCAAGTAAGACGCATAGATTTACAATGGAAGACACCTGTGTCCGTTAAATTAGTCGTCAAAAATCGATTCTAAAAACCAATGTGAATTAAGAAAAAAGTGTGCAGATATGACTTCATCCGAACTCGAATGATGTAATGTTTGATTCTTTCTACTTTCACAAGAAGTAATGAATCTGTTCTGTTCTTACAAGTCATATTGGATCCAGAAGCTATCACAAACCCGAACGATCATGCACCTCGGAATCAAAGACTGATACCGTTTCAAAAACTTGCTAGCATTTTGATTTCGAAGGTGGTTAGTTATTGAAAAACTAAAAGCTTCTATAATTTATATTTATTTACTCGTTTTGAACATTTGCTTCAGTTCCCTATTGGATATCTGATAGATTGTAATAAAATTCTGATCCGATGACTACCGAATACAGAGAAATTGTTGAAAATAATGTCTTTTAATTCCTGATCGATAGGTGTAGAAACATCAAGTGGAGGCTTTCGCAAGAATTGCCTAAGATTAACAAAATTCTCAGCTAAATATTATCCTTGGATGATGCCAAAGAACTGAACCAAAGAAGTTTTTTTATTAATTAATGAGAATAATGTACAAAAACTGGGAAATGCAAACAGAGCTCAAATTTCTCCGTTGCAGCCATCCGTGAAACATACTTTACAAGTCGATCGGGCAAGAAAATTCATTGTCAGGCCGTCGCAAGACGTGTCGCCTGGGAAGCAGAACCTGACCGGGGAGAATTCGTCGTCTTCAAACTCGAAAGTGTGGCATCGATTTGTTTCGGGACAATTTTGTAGGAATCTAGCGGAAGGCGGGTTGCCGCAGTCGACGAGCCCGTCCATTTCGGCATCTTCGCCTTTCGGCCACGGTGAGTTGTGTACACGGTGGATCTTTTCTGCAGTCAATCCACACCTGCGAGGAGAGATGGATATACAACAGGGAATAATTGCCAATTTCACTCCAAGTGTATTTATTGTACGGGGCGTGCCCAAACTATAAAAAACAGAGCTAAACTACAAAAAATATATACATTCAAGGGAAATAATAACAATGTTTTCAAAGCTACAAGTGGAAAACATAAATGGAAGAAAAAGCCTTGTGTTCTCAATACAGATTTAAAGTCACAATGGAACCTGCTAATAAGAGGGACTTGGGAAATGCTTTAGCGTAGAAGGGAAGCTCAGGAAGGAACAGGCTGGGTTTCGTAGAAACCGAAGTTGCGTGGACCTTATAAGCACCCTCCGCATTGCCGTTAAACAGAGCGTCGAATGGCAGAGCCCACTGATCACTCTTTTTGTGGATTTCGAGAAAGCTTTCGATTCTATCAAGCAGAGCTTTCTGTGGAAGACTTTGAGAGAATATGGGATTCCAGCAAAAATAATAAACTTAATAACAGACATGTATAGCATTTATCAGTGTAAAGTGTTGCACAATGGAAAGTTGACAGACCCGGTTCACTGGTGTGAAGCAGGGATGTTTACTCTCTCCGACCCTTTTTACGCTAGTGCTGGATAAGATCATAAGAACGGCGATAGGAAAACAGAAAGAGAGGCATCCAATGGGGTCTAAGAGAGAGGTTGGAGGACTTGGACTTTGCCGAAGATGTGTGTCTCCTTGATCAGAGATTCTGTGACATGAATGCCAAGCTTGGAGGTCTCATAGATGCGGGCAGGAGTGCTGTCCTGAAAATCAATAGACCAAAAACTAAAGAGATACGGCTTAATGTTACAAGCGAACACACCCTGGTAGGTGGAGAAGAACCCATAGAAACGGTAGATAGTTTCACCTAATTAGGCAGCGCAGTCTCCCTGCAGGGTGGTACTGAAGATAACATTAAAGCCCGCATTAGAAAAGCGAATTCCTCCTTTGTCAAATTATACCCGCTGTGGAAAAATCGCACCATGTCTGAAAGAGTCAAGCTCCTGATCTTCAATACAAATGTGAAATATGTCCTCCTTTTAGGGTGTGCAACTTGGAAAATGACAAAAGCACTCTTAAAGCAATTACAAGTATTCACGAACCGTTGCCTTAGGAGAATTGTAAGGGTTTTTTGGCCGAACACAATCTCAAACAAGGACTTGTGGAAGGGGACACGTCAGGACTCCATAGAAATGCATATCAGGAAGAGGAAATGGGGCTGAATTGGTCACACTCTTCGGAGGGGTGAGGAATCCATTTAGAGGGCATCCTTGACGTGGAACCCTCAAGGCTTCCGAAGGACTGGACGCCCTAGGATGACCTGGAGACGATCCGTTGAGGAAGAAATTAAAGGAGTTGGAAAAACATGGAACGAGGTTGTCAGACTGAGCCAGAATCGAGATGAGTGGCGTAAATTCGTTGAGGCCCTATGCTCCTCTAGGAGCCAAAGGGAATAAATAAGAAAAGGGAAATGCTTTGTGAAATGGGAGGAACCACAATGCAGTATCTCCCTCAAGCGGACCCAAAGGGCTGGGAAACTAACTGTTGGTGGTGGATTGAGCTGTTTTCATTTGATTGCCCCGGTTCGAATCCACCTGGCACCAATGATTAGGGACAAAATCCTATCAAGTGTTGTATACCTGTCCTGTCGTTAGACAGTTTACCTCTGATCTCGATATCACGTGAATCCAAAACGCTCCCAACCCAGGGGCGTGAGGCAATGGGAAGCCACGAGCGAAATCGTCAGACCTAGTACCAGTCCTCTCTAGAGGACGTCCGCGACACCTCCGGGTAGTCGGACTAAAATCTAAGGTGAAATTCCTTGTTCACTTTACTTTTACTTTTACTACTTTACTAACTGTTGGTGGATTGATTTCATTTAACAGTCAATGACAGAAACTGAGTCCGTTGTAGAACTGTAAATCAAGTGGAGTTAGAACAGTACTCTCTTACAGCCTACACGCTACTCGCACAGGTATCCAACGCTCTATGTTTATAGTCGAATAAACGGAAGAAACACCTTTGCATCCACTCCAGCCTATAACAGAAGAGCTCGCAAGTGGAAACCAAACAAGCAGAAATGTTGTATTATAATCCGACAGAGAAAATACCTGTTCAAAGGTTCTGAGATCACCCACAAATACCAAGAAATCGAAGGATCAATCTCCAGGCTAGAACACCAAAAGCTGCATCCACCTATGGAAAACTGCACTGCTAAGATAATGAAGCAAGTAAGGTACTTTAATAGGTATTCGCAGAGCGACTTTCATACGCAGGTGCACTCAAAACACCACTGATCCTGGTCGACTCTTCATAAACTCCACGTTAAAGTTAGAATTTCCTCGAGTATCGAGAAGTGCAGCTTTGTTCTGTACTCTTTGCTTCTTGCTACATTACAAGGCACTTGTTTAAATACTTACTCTCCGCGCAACCTTCAATATTCTGCAGCTTTGTTTTTTCAATGTTAAAATGCGTTGTACATCTGAATCATGATATCCCTAAGTCCATTGCAGATGCTTAGCAAGGCAAAGGATACAATATATACAAAGAATAATGTATAAAGGAACGTGGAAAGATGAAAAATTTGGTGCTACATCAAGAATTTTATAGTTTCCTTTCAAGTGATAGGTTTCTCACTGAGTGCTACTTCCACTAATTTTATAGTCCTTTTAGGAGTATTTCAATGTACATTTTAAAAAGATTTCCTCGATGTATTGCTCAATAATCCACCATCTTCGATATGCTACCAACAAAAGAGTCGGTATGCGCATTCTTATTGCTCAAGTATCATGATGTTCCAAACTTCAAATATTCAGCAAATGCGATAGAAATGAACCATAACATCAAAACACAGGATCTCACTTATAGCAGAGGATTGCAGAGACGGACGAGCGACCAACGGCATCCAAAACAATAAAAACGATGAAAGTGGCGAGACCGCCCATTTTGAAATCTTTTGAAAGGCTCTGATCTAGACAGCTCAGACGTAAATTTGTTTTCTCTATATCCTGAAACAGGAAGGTTCCATGTAGTTTATCAGAGTAACAAAATGTTGTACTTTGAAAGTAGCATACTGTTCGTCATGTGCTCTTTAAGAAAGCTGGGAATAGTGCACGGTAAAAATGGTTGAAAATTAAATTACGAGGAAAAGATTACTTAAGTATTGAGGGCGTGAATGGCGTGAAGGATGTTTGCAGTAGTACACAAATCAGCAGAACTTTCCAAGTTTAGATTCACAGTAATACCTACAGTTTTGAACAATTGAAGGCAGGTACGATCGTGATATTTTATTAAAATGTCGAACTTTGAGGAAGTTACTAACAGCTGACTTATATCAGAAAACTTATCATTTTCCAAGTTGAAAATTTCTAATGGAGGTAAGTTCCAGCTCATATTCAGTAACCGGGTTGATGCATGGAATATCCATAACTTGCAATATATTACTAATTCTCTATATCTTCAACCTTCAATTTCTTTATTGGCAAATTAAACAAACAGAATGAAATATTGCGACTGTATCGAGTCAGTATGCAAACATCGTTGGCCCTCCCAGAAATCCTCACCCGCGCTTTCACTAGCAAGCGTTCCTTTTGGAATTTATCACATTCTGACAAGGGCTTATGCACCGTGAAAACGAGAGTAGGAAGATATAACGCCCCTATTATGTCATTGGCTGCACATCCAGCTTTGTGGAGCCTAAAACGATATATTTACAGCACACGAGGGAGAGTCGTGGTTAGAGCTTCAACAATCCCCATCAATCCACAAGGCGGAGTAACATAACGCATCACCCAACCTTTTACCGTTCCGAAAGATCCCTTTCAACGAAATTTCACTTTTCCGCGCATCCGGATGGTTTTGAGGGCTAAAAGGAATTTTTCTTCCCCTTTTTGTACGCGTAGTATGCGACGACACCTTTTGTGTTTACTGGAAACCATTTATAACTGTCGTATACTTAAGACCCGGATCTAAATTCCATAAAAGGGGCGGTGAGGCACCCATCTGTGAATTAGGGAAGTTGGTTGTCGAGATGCACAACAAAGGGGGAGATACGCGATAAATAATGGTCATAATTTCCAGGTATTTGTCTTTTTCACACCCTAAAACATTTCAGTAAGAAATTGCTTTATCGATTTTCACGCTTCGAATCCATTATCAACAATGGGAACACCTATTGGATTCTGTGTATTGTCTTAGAGAATTCAGTACGAATAGGTTGTAAAAACAATTGGAAACAAGGTGCTAACTATATCTTTCCTATCTCTTCCTGTATTGGGATGAAGAAATATCAGGAAAATGATGATGATAAATAGTTACCTAACGTTTGTATCTACTTATATTTGCCACCCGTTATCTTTGAAGAGCTTGAGCCAAACGTCTATCCTGCAGTTCTGTTTATTTAATTCTTTGAGAAATTGATTGTTCACAATTCCATTTATCTAATCCCACTCTTTTGCGTTGGTTAAAACAGACCAGCAGATTTATAGTTAAGGGAAAATATTATCAAGTGAGTAAAATTTTTCATTTCTGCCAGGATATGAGTATTGATATCATGTCAGCTCTTATCTGTACGTTTCATGGAAATGTATGCGTCTGTTTAGCGAGGGCTGGGTGTATGTCATCTTTAGGGAGGCAGATGGCATATTTTCAAGACCCAAAGGTCTATTCTTGCAGTCTACTCCTAAGGGTCTGCCATATTCTAGGAATTTCAACATGTTAGTGACATCATGGACGTAAAGCCGATCTGCCGAGATAAGATGAACGAATATAATAGAATTGATTCGCGTCAACATTATAACAAGAAGATGATAGACTGGTTTTGCTACCAATTTCAAGTGTTGAGGCAATTAGCATGGAACACCTAGAGGATAATCTTGAAACTTAAACCTTCAAGGTACATTCATAAGGGTTGCAGTTCCATAAAGTGGGAAGACGGACCTTATTCGTCACAAGATGAAAAAAATTTAAATTAAAGTGAGTGTCATTGCCTTGAGTGTGCCAAGACTGCAGATACTGCAAAAACAGTGTATCAAATGACTTGGATCCGTCGCAAAATCAAGAACCTGAATGGAAGAGTCGTGTGATCTATTCAGTCAACTGGATTAAATGGTTCCAATATCTGCTGCTAGAGCATTTGTACTGTTCGGTGCCAAAATTTGCTTCTTCTGTTCGCTTCCACATCTCATCTGAACTGGAGTTAATCTCTGGCAGGCCCTTAGCAGAATCCCGTTGACCAGAGCAGGTATGAAAATATATAGGGGTCATTCCATGAAAGTCTACCACTTTTCTCGTCCAGTTTTTCCAAATATCAAAATCCACCGATCTGGCTAATTTTTGGTTTTTAAACTCGTATTGAGCTTCCAAATTAATATGTAGCGCAGCAGCGCAGGATTTTCAAAAATGGCTGCCGCACACGATTTCCATAATGACCCAGGAAGTGATTTCGCACAGGAGAGTGAAACATTTTTTATTTTCTGAGAAGTTCACAGATGAGCAAAGAATACTATTGGAATATATTGAGTTGTTGTTCATTTCAATGCTTTGATTCTACTCGCCGTGCTGAAAGTGACAGATCAATTTTTATAATGTTGCTATCCTCAATATTGCAAAACCATCTTCATAATTCAAGTACTTACTTATCATCCAAATTCTGACAACAAGGTATGGTTGTCGAAACACAAGGTGTACTATTGGGATAATGTGGTTGGTTTGCGCTCGAGAGATGGCGACTTGGTGGTCGACCAGATTGCTGGTACTGATCTAAAACTGTGGTTGCTGCTTTCTTGCTGGTCGTGGAAGGAGCGGCAGGGGTGATGATGGATAGATGACGCGCGGTCTGTCGGTTGGATCATGATGGAGTTACGGACATTGGCGAGTCAACGGACGATTTTCATCTCCTATGTTACTAAATTTATGGCATTAGTGGTTTAGAAATAAGAAAAATATTTCAGACTTTACGCATTTTGCTAAATCTTTCCCTGTATTTGAGCTGATTGTGACACATGTTAATTGTTATCCTCTTAATAAAATAAATAATTTATTTTATGAATTTTTTGCAGAATTTAGTTTAATGTGGGTTGGAGCGTTTAAATCTTATTATTTTGGTTTAAGTGGGGGCATTTTGGTGGTTGTCAAGAAAGGTTTGAGGGATGTTCGGTTGGTCGACTTTGCTGAAGTACCAGTAGTGGAAGATAGTTGAGGTTCAGTGCTCCACTTTATACCTTATTACTTGATCTGTAATACTAGAGTAATGTAATTAACTGTAATTAATGGGAGAATTATTCAACATCGAGAAGTATTCAATTTTTTTCTCTCTCATAGTGGTAGAATCTACTTTTTTTTTGCTTAGCTCTTGTTAAAAAAAAAAAAAGAAAAAAACCAAACCTCCGGCAGACGGTTGTTCAACCATGCCGTATAGTTTATTTGCAATTTATTTCAGTTATTTATTTATTTTGTGAATTTTGAAATAAACGATTTATTTATCTATCTATCTATCTACCCTTAGCAGAATCCCGTTGACCAGAGCAGGTATGATATATATATAGGTGTTTTGGCAAGTTGCTTGCAAGGAGCCCCTGGGTTAACTGACTTAACAATAAAAGCAGAAATAGCTGAATTATAGAATGTATGGCTGTGATACATTCAGTCTTATGTTGTTGATAATTTTCACAGCTTTAACCTGTTGAAAATCAAGTACCCGTTGGATGGGATAATGGATAGAGCAATCCTGGGACTGTTCTCAACATACAGGTACAAGTTAAGGCTTTGTTTATTCACTCCTTTCAGGACGGAGCACGTTAGTGAAGGATGTTCTTATGGTTTGATCCGGGTCGGATGGCAAAAACACTTATTTAGATAAGATCATAATAGTATGCAATAACCTAGATTTTTTTCTGGCTTCTAGGGAGAATATCACGACCGCCCTTGCGTTGCTCGTACGTATGAGCGTTGAAAACGGAACCAACCTCATTATAAAGAGGACACCCCCTCATAAAAAAGGATGGATCCTGTTTTTCCGAAAGGGCGAGAGAAAAGGGGAACAGGCCCTTCGGAAGGGCATAAAAAGTCGTTATGGTATCGGCTCCCTTCAAATCCCCTTTCAAGGAGCGGAGGCGTCGGGGCGTAAACATGCCTCCTATTAAATAAATGAACTGACACGTCAGGGTGATGAATGCATTATCAATAAGAGATGAAGGAGATCTCAGACAGCCGCCTTCTGTGAGGGGATTTATCTTCGCACTCCTCCTAATTCAACAGCTTTCCCTCTCCCCTGCTCCGGGAATCCCGGGCGCTTCATTTTCTCCATTGAACAGGTGAAAACCGATTCAGTATAATCAAGGATTGGTGGGAACAGGACGATACCACCGATATATCGGAGTATCGATACTTTTTAAATATCTTTTTAAAAATCGATATTTGGATATCGATACTTTTCCTCGAAAATATCTTGGGAATCGATACTTTTCGGTCGGCATCGGAACTTTTTCAACGAAGTAAAGTAACAGTTAGGTACTGTATACATCAAGAACAAAAATTAACAACAATGGCATTCATCTCACTCCCTTCTTGTGATCACCCACGTTATGTGGTCGATTGAAACAAAATACACATCGCTCCTCGTCTTCATCGATACCTCCTATATCGATCATCCTATTGCATTAGACTGTGGCACATGCCGTACGAAAGAATTTTTTTTCCCTGAAACGCAACATTTGAGGAAGTCAAAACCTTACAAGGGATGTGACAATTAATTTCATTTTTTCTTAGTTATTAACGAATTCAATTGGAACTATTTTCTTCATAAAGTAGACATCCCAAGGTGCATGCAGAGCATCGGGTTTGATCGTTTTTCCTTTTGTGTCTGACCGCCGCGTGCATTTGGATCCTCGATGGTGGCCCGTGTTTAGACCATCACAATGTTCTAAAAACTTTCAATGCGAAAAAATGTGTTGCCTCAAATTGGTACCGACATTTTAATCTCTATTGATGATCATCAGATACATTATGTACAATAAATGAGTGCCACGGGTCGCATCATAACTGAATCTCCCCACGTAGCAGAACTGAAAAAATGTGTGGATCGTACAACCTTGAACAAAACTCGAAAGACTGTGAACCGTGGGATCAGAAGCCCGAGCAACGAGGAAGAAGAATGCAAATAGGCCATGTCAAAGAAGATGTCAGAAGAGAAATCTGGATCCAATGTTTCCAGTGCCAAGATTGGGCACACGTCGAATGTGCTGGCATGGATAAGGAGGTGTGCACATGCGAATTGGGGTTTTATTGCAGTAATTTGGGTAGCCCGTATTTGGACCACAGCTAAAAAAAACTTTATTGTGCCTTTGTTTTTCAATATAAAATTAATCTTGAATGTTAGAATTGCTAATTAATGTACTGAACCCTCATAACACCTTCAGAATGGTCAGTGTAAGGGAGTACACCGGAATAATCCATTTGCAGTGAGCAGGTAAATTTTTAGGTATCCTAATCAAAGTAGTAGACCTTTCCTCTAGTGGGCCTTTTCCTTTAGTAATACAAAGCGTTTTTTTTTTTTTTTTTTGAAGCATAGAGCAGCTTACTGATTTCCTGCTACAATATCATTCCC
The DNA here is from genome assembly GCA_031894815.1 of Creontiades dilutus. Classification (NCBI taxonomy): domain Eukaryota; kingdom Metazoa; phylum Arthropoda; class Insecta; order Hemiptera; family Miridae; genus Creontiades; species Creontiades dilutus. The sequence goes on from JAVIWC010009699.1 coordinate 1,140,189, forward strand.
ATTGTAGTTTAGTTATGGGTTACGGGACGTTGTCATGCTAGAGGGTTGTAAACTACGCTTTACCCAAATTGTGGGGAATATAAGAGGGATATCTGGAGAGGAGGGGCCTCAACGTTCCCAGTCCACGAGAGCCCTCCATAACACGGAAAACCACAAATAACGTTTTATCCCTGCAACACTTAATTGGCGTGCGTTAGAGGGGGCCCGAGGTTCTAAACCGAGGTGGGCCTTTCGGAGCTAATATTTGAATTTATCGCTTTCATTCGGAAAGGAGGGGGTTATATACAGGGTGCGTATTAATAGGTAACTTCTGGGTGGAGAGAGTACCCATGATGTATCACGTGGTTTCATTACCAAGTTAGGCACACTTGGCATCATTTTCCCCGCAGATTTATCAGCTGCCCCAACTATTGTATCACCCTATCCACTCGCGTATGCTTTCCACAGCACCTCATCTGAGTAACGGTTCTTAATTTACCTTCATGTCATATTTCACCTTTTTACTTCATCTAAATTGATAAAGAATTATTTCAGGATCAAATAATCAAGGCAATAAGCCTCTTCTTTTTTTATTGGAAACTTTTCTGTTGTTCGGGCATTGTTTTTGCAAATTGTTGACGAGACAATGTAGATTAATGTATTTATAAAACAAAAAATCCTATCAATTAAAGTTAATTATTAGCTACTGAACCCCTACCGTGTCACTCCTCATAGACAGCGTCTGAGATGCTGTTTCGACTTCGTATGAGAACTCATTTTGATCTTTTGGAGCCATCAAAAACACGGAATATCAAAGAAGCCCTCATGAACCAAATAATGCACCGGAATATAGGGAGAAATTCAGTAAGGGACATGAATAAGAACAGTAATGGATACTGTGACGATCTCGAAGTACCTATAAGGGCATTTGAACAAGATTACGTCTTCTAAGGGGAAGCGAGGTAGAGAAAGCAATCATGATTATGTACCCACCTACTGTTTCCTTGAGTGGTGCTTCAATGGAGAAGTCGTGTGTCTACTTCTATCGAGGATCCGACTCTCGCACGGCAGAATTGAACCCATTGACAACCCCCTTGGAAGTTATGAGCGTTGGTGAATCCCATGTCTCATTACTATTTTGATCTTCCGAGACCAGAATCATAGCCCCTAGTCTGCCTCATATGTACTCTTCATACTGCACTCTCTCCGCCTATAAATCACCATACGTTCTCAATGAAAAGAAACTGCTCATCAGCAACCTCCCATTGACAACTTCATCGCTCCAACCTTTGTCAAGATACCGATTGCAATTGAACATCCAACACTTACCACTTTTCCTTTCGAGTTGAGAATAAAGAAAAGTCATTTAGTCAATAAATACTCCATTCCTTGATCACTTGTTTGTTGCATGTTTTCGTAATTAAGTTCTTGTCCCTCAGTGATATAGACGATGTAATCTCAACAACACCAGATTAACCTACGATGTGTAAACAAAAATTAACGCGATTTCTCGATTGCGTGACAACGTCAAAACAATTTAAAAATCAAACTACGCGACATGATAATTTCAACGGCGAATGCGACTAGGGCGATGGTGCGCTGTTAAGACACTTCTGTAGAATTGTATTGTATTGTTTGAACAGATCTCGTTCGTTTCCACGTAACCGTTTCCAGTCTGATTGTCTGAATACGAGGTATTTCAAATAACTATCGTATCACAAGATCTTTCGTACTAACTTTTGGTGGATGTCATAAAAGATAGGAAGCAAGTGAGGAGCTGGAGGATGAAGAATACGAGGTATTTCAAATAACTATCGTATCACAAGATCTTTCGTACTAACTTTTGGTGGATGTCATAAAAGATAGGAAGCAAGTGAGGAGCTGGAGGATGAAGGGGAAAAAATGCAGGGTTACAATGTTTTACATTATTAGAGGAGAAAAAAGACACAATTAATTAAAGGCCTTCAGTTGAACTTTTGTATGCTAATTATGTGTGTAAACCCTAGGGTTACCATATGAAAACATACAAAACCAGGACATCTAGCTTTAAAAAAAAAGGACAAACCAAGGACGCTTACTCGAAAAAGAGGACAATCTCACACAAAGAAAATATTCAATTTATTGGTAAGCTTAACTTAGCATTATTCACACGGAATTAGGAACTGTACCGTTGACCAGAGAAATCACATTAGGTACCTACTTATTGACAAGAAACACGAAGAACGGAGAAATCACGATATTGAAAAGACAAAAAACAACGAACTGTACCGTCGACCGCGTCTCACATATATTTTTTGGAAGAGCTTACTTCAGCGAGTAGTGCAGGGCTCTTTCATATCCATTTTGTAGAAATCGCTACATGGTATTTTTGTTTTATACTTAAGAGCGACAATCCACTTAACGCTGTGCAGGGCGAGGCGGTTTCGGGCTTTTGTCCACTGGCTGTCAATCAGAGAGAGTATTCTCTCAACATTCGCGTTGTGAGACGGAACTAACGGTTTCAAAAATTGTCAACCATTTGTTATGTGCTGGTTGATTCAAGAAGGTCTCTCTCTGAAGGTGCCAAGCTACGATTTTTTTCAAGTTGCTGAAATGGTTAAAGAGTTGACTGTTTCGCCATTCGATTTCAAGTAAGCCATGACTTCCTCAGCTGAGCTCCACGTTGGAACGTTCTTTGGAACAGTCCAGTCGAAGACTTCAAATTCTTTGAGGGGTGCCAACCACTTCTTGAGATAATCAATGGGGATCGAGTAAGAACGGAAAAGTGAGTTTCTGAATTGGTCACATTTCCCAGCTATGAGTTTGCTCATGAACCAGTTATAGGTTTTTGTCCTCGACTAGATACTAGGTAGATTTCCAGTAAGTACCTACCTACTTGTTTTTTGGGGATTTTTCGAGGAAAAGAGAAAAAGATTGAAAAACTGAAAAAAAGGACATTTTTGTTAATTTTTGGAAGAAAAAAACAAGGACGCAAGGACAGAGCGAAAGAAAGGACATGTTCTTCGAAAAAAAGGACGTCTGGTAACCCTAGCAAATTCCTCACCTAGTTAATAGCATCAACCCGGGCAATGCTTGCTAGACCAGCTGTTGTACATATGGACATCGTTAAAATCAAAATTGAATCGATATTTTTCCGAATTATCCAAAACGAAATCACTTACACAAAAGCTAAATAAGCATATTCAACATTCCCGCCTTCTTTACACGGTGATTATCTTCATTCCATCCATTGATCCATTAATCTTGACTGAATAGTATTGATCAACGCCTTTATTAAATTTAATACCCTAATTAATGATGACCTGTGACACATTTGTACGACTAAAACGATGAACCTGTTACAGAACCTTTCCGTTTTGCAAACATTAAGTAATAAATTAATTGTGTCGTCACAATGGTTCATATAATTTTATTGTAGGTACGCTGTCATTTCTTATTTTTATTACCGATTGAGCATAAACTCAATTTAACTTACCATTAAATTGTTTATTAACTTTGCATCTCACACGAATAATATTGAGTTCCTATTACATACTGCTCTTTTGCAAGTGAGTAAATAAATAATTTATTTCTAATGATATCAACGGAATTCAATATAATTTTAATGAACTCTGCCTGATAATTACTATCGTCTTTGGTTGTTTTCCACTATTGAAACCGAGAGGGGAAAAACAAATAGGAATTTCTCAACTTCAACCAACTACCGTGTGGGAATCACGAAAAAACGAGGAAAATTATAATTATTATAATAACACGGGCAATTCCCTGTAATTCCTTATTACGAAGAGAAGATTGGATTTTTAATAAATTGCCGTATTTTAAAGGGGTTTTTTTCAAGCCTTAGGTTTTCTCAACCCTATTTTTTCTTCCATCAACCCCCGTTTTTTCCTTAACGCCCTATGAAAGTTGCTAATTTTTTCCCGCTCTTCTCAAAATAACACCCTGGTTACCTTGCGGGCGATGCTCCCCAACTTAATTAGTGCGCTCATTAAAAAATATTCACCTCGCTTACTTGCTATGCATTAGCCTTTCAATAATGAATGGAAGCGAATAGACTCCTTGTGTTTCACAAGGGTGAGTATTTTTTACGGGTGAATAACGGTGAACCAATATACAGGGTGTCCCACGAGTTATCCAAAACCCAACTCCTGCGTGTTCTACAACTCATTTCCGACCAAAAGTGCCTCCAAGCAATTTTTTTGCAAGAGGCTTCGTTTCTGAGTTATTCACAAGTTAAGGTTATTCACAATTTTCGTGTTTTCGATCTAATGTCATTAAAACTCTCATAACTCCTTCAATTTCGAAAACAGCTCAAATTTAATGACACAGTTGGAAAGGGCGTTGAATTTCCTGTCAATTTGATGCCAGGAAACATTTTTTTATTGTATTGAAGGCGTGCGATTGCCGCGCGAAATGGCAGTTTTGAAAATCTTGAAATCGCCTGTTTTTTATCTCGCCTAGCAACCCCATTCTTGACGCAGAACTGTGTAGGCCTGGTAAAACGTGCGGCAAAATGTGAGCTTTCCAACGGTGTAGTCTTTTTGGTTTTTAAAGAAATTTTTAGGGTTAAGGAAATAGTGTTTAACTTCAGAAAAACGTGTGTTTTCTGTTAAAATTGTGGTTTTTTCAAATGTCTCGACGAAAAAAGGTTGGAGGCGGGATATACGTAACTTTTCTCGCTGAATCGAAGGGTGACAACGCCAGACCTCTCAAGTGACGATTTCATTTAGTTTGTCGGATTCATAAACCCGTTCGTTCTTGAACAGCGTCTACGGCATTTCTAAGCTGTACGGCCAGAGTCAAGAAGTCGAAGAGCCGAGAGACGAACTGTTGTGTATTAGCATTACCATTGGCAAAAGCGTAAACGAAAATCATGTCAACATACTCACTTGTGGTATAGCTATAGCGACCATGATGAATGGGAATATGGAATAGGGAAACCACGCTGAAGGAAATTGAGAACACAAACAACAGCCGTGTCTCGGCTCTTCGGTTATCTTGATTTTGAAATGCCGTAGACGCTGTTCACAAACAAAGGGAAATGTATTCAACAAAACTAACTCAAATCGTCACTTGAGAGGTCTGGCGTTGTCACCATTCGATTCAGCAGGAAAAGTTACGTATATACCGCCTTCAACCTTTTTTTGTCGAAACATTTGAAAAAACCTCAATTTTAGCAGAAGACACACGTTCTTCTGCAGTTAAACATTATTTCCTTAACTAAATATTTCCTCAACTAAAAATTTCTTTAAAAACAAAAGAGACTACACCGTTGGAGAGCTGACAATTTGGCGCACGTTTTACCAGGCCTGCACAGTTCTGCGACAAGCATTAATGGGGTTGCTAGGGGTGATGAAAAACAGCCGATCTTAAGATGTTGACAAAACTGCCATTTCGTGCTGCAATCGCACATCTTCAGTACAATTACAAAAATGTTTTCTGACATCAAATAGATAGAAAATTTAACGCTCTTTCCAACAGTGTCATCAAATTTGATCTATCTCCGAAATTGAGGGAGTTATGGCAGTTTTAATGACGTAAGATTGAAATTACGAGAAAAAATCTTAAATTACAAAAACAAAATATCGAAAACACAAAAAAAATTAAATCGCGAATAACTCGGGAGGCTCATGAAAAAAATAGCTTGGAGGCACTTTTGGTCAGAAATGAGTTGTAGAACACGTAGGAGTCGAGTTGTGCATAACTCGTGGGACACCCTGTATATTGAAGGTGGATCATTAAACTAGAGACAAACATTTTCCAGTATCATTTAGAATTTAATTGTGCTCCATCATTGATCCGAAGGCGTAGGTTGGATGAAACAGTGAGGGAAAAGTTAGACTTGTGGTACGAGAATGAGTGATGATGTTGGCAACTCTCTGTTTGCAGGAGTAGCAACCAAACAGTTCATCATCCCATAAAAATTACTACTCGTTGTAACATAAGCTGGGAATATGTTCCGTCTATTCGTCCAAGGGAATATTTCGCGACAAATATTGTGCAAGAAGGCCAGATCTGCTCTGGCGTACATAGAGCATCAAACGAAACTGTAATTGATCGATATTGCATTGTCGAAAAAAAAATCGAAAAAAAAATTCTAAATGAAAATTTCATGGTTTACGTTTCATTAGAATCCGAATCTGCAATAAAAAATTGACGCCGTACGACGATTTCTCCCAAAGGCTGGAGCAAAAGATCTGAAATTTTAAGGAAAAATCCATGTTGGTCCGACGACGCCCTAATTCTTGAGCCAGCTCTCTCACTTAATTTAAAGTGCCCTTTAAGGGTTGTCAAAGTTTTGTAAAATCCCTAAAAACCCCAAAAAAGTCAAGGCGGCCTAAATTTGAACTTTTTTGAAGAACACTCCACGAGGAATCGGATGAGACCCTCCCCAGGTCCATAGGTCAAACCTTTCCCGATGTATGGCCCGATTTATGGTGCCAACATTTGCGTTATTTTGGTTTATTGTTTTGTTTTGATTACAGTAACCTAGTGATCAGTAGAATGTGGATACTGGAGAACTCCCATAAAAATTACATAGCCGATCGGGTTGAAGCATTCTGATAACCATAAAAAACGCTGCAAATTCATTCACTGGGGTTTATTATTCAATTGGGTTGCGTACATGATTTGAATTTATACTTTCGAGTGTGGGTGTTTCACAGGTGATAGAGAATATATTCACACAAATATGATCAACTGATCAATCCAAATAGGTATTTTGGTTGAGAACAGATTTACGTGCTCTATGCATATCTCTTGAAATTCAATAATCGCTGTACGCACATTCCAAAGCTTAGTAGAAATTCAAATCACGCAAGCGAATTGAATATATATATCAATATCGCGTTTTCCTGATCAGTCCCAACTTTGAATATGTTACTCGAAAAGCCAATTTTGCTGATTCACATCTTTGACATGGTGGCAATGGTATTTTTAATTAGTGCAAAAGAATATCTTAATAAACCTGCAACATTAAGGACCTTTCAAGATTGCTTAGAACATTTCAGTGATTTATAGATTCCGCTCTTTTTAAAAAAAGGCATTCCTTTTTTACATCAGGCTCTTATCGTTGAAAAAAAAAGATAATTGAGGCAAATTTATAGTTCAAATTTTAATTTTCAGTTGTAAATATTCTTCAACTGGTCAACATAAATTCCAAGGTTCTTCGTCCCTAAGTACACTCGAAAGGACAACCAAGACTTCTTACTAGATTAACATGATAAATTCAATACATTTTCTTTCATACCTCCGGTTCAACTTTACTAAAAACATTTTCTAACTGGAGAGAATTACAAAGCCATTCAACGTCTCGGGAAAAACCCCACAAAAACGCAATAACAAAAGCTACTCTAACAATAGGAGCAGGAAGACCGTTCTTTTCTCTGATTGGTCTAGGAGCAGTTTGTTTGACCGAGGACCACCTGTGGATTTTTCTATTCAGACCGCAATTCTATCTGGGGGCGAAAGGAAACTACTCACTCACCAAAGGTCGAAATATAGTGAACACCGAAAATGTTGGGTCGAATTAGGCGTATTAGTATTTGTTAATGATAGGCAAAAGACTAGTAAATTATTAATGACACAGAACTGACCTTGGCAGAAGGTTGGCAGAAAGTTGGCACACCGAGATAAGATAAGATTGATTCCCAGCCCATTTTATTGATCTCCAATCCTTTTTCATTTAGAAAACCTTTTTAATTGCTGTCTTAGGCGAGGAATAGTTCCAAAGATGTGTCTGATTAAAATCTTATCGTTTTCTCGTGGATACATTTGGAGATTTACTGTTTTTCCGTGTTTTGCCGAGGTAGAAAGTGTCACATTTTGTTCAGTCAACATTCCATTGTCATTCCAGCTACTAAATCAGTTTTTCTATTGATTTTAATCCTTGTTGCCTAAAAAACCGCCCTTTGAATTATAAAACCACTTTTATTTTCCTGGATTCTGAGCTTCGAAAAAAATACTGAGAGGAATGGGATCATTCATAATTATACTTCATTACATAGCATCATGAGATTAAAATTCCATTGAAATTACATCATCTGGTTCGTTGAAAGTGATTCCGATAAGAACTAACCAGCTCGAATTTGTCGTTTTCTACCCAAGTTTTTAGACCTTTTCTTCTTAACTTAAGCATTGGAATCGTGCTGGAATAAGTTTCTTTTGAAAAATAAAAGGTTTCATTCTTGAGTTTAGCAAACTGTGTGCGTTTACAGGATTAGTTATTTTATAAAGGTCACATTTTAACTTGGCCCGATGTTCATAAGACTCAATACCCTAGGACTCGACGGGCGCATGTTTTGACGCCTCTGAATAATATTTTGTAGGTTTTCTGATAAAGACCATATGAAGATCTTTTTAAGGTAATTTGAAGGTCAACGTGACATGATGCGACCGAAAAAATCTAAAAAAAGATCAAACGTATGTTTTTGAGGTCCCTGAATACGATTTCGTTGTTAGTTTGGCCTTCCGCCTTTGTTTAAGGTCATTTTAAGGCCAAATCAACATATTTCCACGAAAATATTTGCAAAACATTTTTGCACATTTATCTCCTTCTCTCAATTCTATTCTATTCTCTTCTGGTCTAGCTTACTTCTATTCTATTCTGGTCAAAATATGTATATGTGACCTCAAAATGATCTCGAAATTATCCGTTAAATTTTTTTTTAATTTTTTCATTCGCATCAAGTCATTTTGAACTTTAAATGACCTTAAAAGACCCTAATATGTTCTATATCAAAATCTTTTGCCCATACGACCTACAAAATAGAATTCAGAGGCCTCAAAAACATGCGCAAAATTAGTTTGCAGATATTTTCGTGAGAACATGTTGATTTGACCTTAAAATGACCTTAAACAAGAGCGAAAGGCCAAAAAAATCACGGTATCGTATTCAGGGATCTCAAAACGTACGCATGATTTTTTCAGATTTTTTCGGTCGCATTAAGTCACTTTGACCTTCAAATGACCTTGAACCTGATGTGATGAACTTAACCAACCCACTCACCGTAATCAGCGACCTGAAAACCCCAGAGCACTAAAGCGTTTTTGGTTTATTATTCAATAATAAACCATTTTAATCGCTCTTGAAAAAAAAAAAAAAAAAAAATCTAATCCCCCTGAAAATTTCATGGTTTACGTTTCAAACGATGTAGAATCCGAATCTGAAATAAAAAATTTCCCGTCCGTCCGCCGTACGCACGGTTTCTCCCAAACGGGTGAAGCAAAAAAGCTGAAATTTTCAGGAAAAAACCATGTTGGTCCGACGACGCCCCAATTTTTCAGTCAGCTCTCTCACTTAATTTAAAGTGCCCTTCAAGGGTTGTCAAAGTTTTGTAAAATCCCTAAAAACCTCAAAAAATGTTAAGGCGGCCTAAATTTGAACTCTTTTTGATCAACACTCCACGAGGAATCGAATGAGCCCCTCCCCAGGTCCGTAGGTCAAAACATTCCCGATGTATTGCCCGATTTATGGTGCCAACATTTGCGTTATTTTGGTTTATCATTGTTTTTGCTTTGATTACACTAACCTAGTGATGTAGTGAGCGTGGATACTGGATATAACTCCTAAAAGGTTTTGTAGCCGATACACGGGCTGAAGTGTTCTGATAACCATAAAAAACGCAGCAAATTCATTCACTGGGGTTTATTATTCAATTGGCTTGCGTTCATGATTTGAATTTATACTTAACTCTGGTGCGTGTTTCACAGGTGATAGAGCGATTATTGAATTTCAGGAGGCACACGAATATGATCAACTGATCAATCCAAATAGGTATTTTGGTTGAGAACAGATTTAAATGCTCTATGCATATCTCCTGAAATTAAATAATCGCTCTATTACCTGTGAAACACGCACACTCCAAAGCTTAGTAGAAATTTCAATCATGAACGCAAGCCAATTGAATAATAAACCCCATTGATAGAATTTGCAGCGTTTCTTATAAGTATTAAATGTTGACCCGTGTTATTTTGAAAGTGGGAAGAAGATGGTCATACGCGAACTGGAGCGGATGATGGCCGGCAAGATGCTGGGTTCTTATGAGACCATCTCTGGACTCCCTGATATAAACAATCCCCCAAAACGATTCATGTCTCGATTGAGTGTTAATTATTTCATCCATCCCCGAATTGGGAGTGACACAATCTAATGGGAGTTTTATATGAAAATGAAGAAGTCGAAAATTTTGGTTTCACTCTATTAAAAATGGTTTTCGCATTTGAGGTCACCCTTTAAAAGATCGAGACCATTTCATAGTTCCCTTACTGTTTGTGGCACTGGAAAGCGACAGGAAGCAGGTGGGATTACAACTTCGACTTAGCCACTGACCCTTAACTGCCCTCCGAGTGCCCTTCTATATAAGTAGGTATTTTCTCTTTTTCTTTTTCCCTCTTATCTCGTCGAGTTCTACCTCATGTCTTAACGATATTAGGGCAGTTTAGCGGAGGAGACAGGAAAATCGACTTAAGCCTCCCTTATCGCTCGCAGGGGATATCCACTTTCCACACAGATGGGCTAACGAGACCGCTTCCCCATTCGGTTACTGCGGCTGTCTGAAAACTACGTGGAATTACAAGCGGACCAACAATAAGCTTTGTTTTGCTTAAGTCAAGAATGACAATGTCATTCTCATGTCAGATGTCAGTCACTGGTGATATGAATTAGTTTAGTGGAATACATAGGAAGGAAGTTTGAATAAAGCAGAAAAAGATCAGAATACACAATCCTTACAGTAAGAAAGGAATTCCACCAGCTATTGCCTATAGGAAGAGCAGTTCAGAGCTAATATCCCCGTTCAAAATAGGAAGGTTCCTACCTGCCCACTCTCGGAAAGAATTATTTCGGCAGTTCAGTTACTGACTGCAAGTATTTCAGTATTAAGTCCTTCTTTGTTTACACTAGCCCAACAAAGCATAGCTGCACTCTGACACAAGGGATTCAGTGATGAACCAAATAAATTACACTAAATAAATGGAAACAGGCCAAAACTAAATACAGTTAGGTGCTATATTAGCATGCGCCCCACAGTCGCGTTTCTCTATTACGAGAATTTCGTAGTACGTTCCCCACACTTACGTACTCGCAATGTGCCCCTCAGCGGTGTTTGTTTCGTACATAATCGCGAAGTTGTGTTTCATCTTAGACTACTGTCGCAAGACAACCGGCTTATCGTTAGAACTAATTTGAATTTTCCATCATGATCAACCTATCCCATCTTATCCTTCATTCCACCGAAATTTCTCAAAAGAACTAGGACCCGCAAACTGGCGGGCACACTCAAGCAATTGAGCGTTCGTGGCTCGACTCAAAGATTAAAATGTTGTCCCTGAACTGTGATAGAGCCTCGACGAAGCACCTTTCAATGAGGATTTGTTATAAGTACCTTCCACAAAGCTCCCTATGTACGAGTACCCTTATCTCGACACATATATTCTGGGTAGCACTGTGGGGCGCATACTACCATAGAAACCAAGGGTTGTGGGGCGCCGGAGGGATGTGGGGCGTATACTAATATAGCACCATAGAGTTATAACAAAAGCTCTTTCGTCAAGTACACTCATCACCATGGATACACACATGACTTGGCATCCACATATGATGGGCTATTGTTCCAACACATGCAGTCCTCGCGTTCAAACGTAATCGCACTACCTACCAACTACCTAAATTGTGGGTGTGTAACATTATTACACCCACAATTTAGGCAGTTGGTAGTTTCATAATACATTATTGTAACAAAAATATACTACTCTTAGGTATGTAAGTACATAAAAATAGATGGATTGGTAAGTAGACTTTCTTAGACACATATAAAAGTAATCACAAAAGTGACATAATCAAGAATGACGCGATACACACCTATTAGTCTCTCAATACTTAAAATACTTTTAATTTTTGAAATGGCTAATAGAATGTCCACAACTCATAAGTTATAACTATCATTGGAGAATTCAGCAATTATTACATTCCGAAAGTAAACAAAATTTTACGAACACACCACGTTGTTAGTAACGAATTCTGTCCTGTTCCTTTTCGACTAACTTCCTATCCAACTGTCATTTCTTCGCTTTAAAGTCTTATAATGTAGTGCCATTTGACTCTATCAAATCCTAGTCCCTCTAGGATATCTCTATCAAGTCCCAAGTCATTAAATTACTGAATAGGGATTTTTGGAAAATAATTAATATCATGTTCAGATATACCTACCAACTAACATTAAACTGCAACGAATAATTTGTATGCTATGAAATTGGTCCTTCGAAAATCTCTGGCAGCTATTGACATTTGACTAAGTAGATACTTACCGTTTTGTAGTTCGATAGAGGCCATCGCCACCAAAAGCAACCATCCTTAACAGACTGAAAAATACATGCCAAACCAGCATGTATAGTCCTCAAATATGATCGGCAACAATTCAGTTATCTGAAAGCTGTATGAAAACTGATCCTATTCAGAGACTGCATAAAGTCATTCTTCCACCTGCGATGAATGTGAAGGTATGAAGTTTTTGTCATTAAGACAAATTTTTCTCTTCGTGTAAAATTTTCTCAATTCATCAAACTGAATATATCAATTTTTCCTGTTACAAGAGACAAGTAGAAAGAAGAATAAAAATTAATATTCAAAACTTACTCCTAAAACGAGGATGGAAGTATAACGCAGTAAAAATACGGATTAAGAACCATACCTTTCTGTTCGCTCGGATGGATCCCAGTTGACTGAATCGGCCAGGAAAATGCATACCGTAGAAGAAATTTGGCGTATTGATAAGGCGGAAAAGCCGGGCTAGCAGGAAAAGACTAAGTCCGACAAAATCTAAAAAACTCGTTAAGGTGAGAGAAGAGACCGTGAACCTGACCTACTCTGGCCTACTTCATTTTCCTGTTTATTGTACCTAGGTCATAAAAAATACAATTGTTTCTTTTTTACATGTTTATTTATAGCTTAAACGATGAAACGCGAACGCAAATATATTAAGTATTACGAGTGGTAAGAAACATTACTGGAAGTTGGCATGGTCAAATCTGGGTAGGGTAAGAGAATGCATTTTTGGGCATTTAAATGTAAATTTCCTTCTTTTAAATAACTGGATTCCTTTGAGAAAAGTTGCTAGTAGGTATAAGGCGAAATTTGTTTCCAAATTGAAAACCTAAACAGCGTTTTTTTGGACCCGGACATGAATTGGCTAGAATTTGGAGAATGACCCTTAACTGAACACTCCAGTTATAATTAATGATAGTGACGAAATCGTAGCAACGAAACATGAAACTGTTACTGAAAACAGCTGTCACTTGCTTATCAGTAGTCATTGATAAATAATCAGCCTCATCCCCGATATGTAAATACTGTAGGTATTGAATGAGAGTTAACTGAGAATAATGAACGATTTTTTTGGGTTGAAAAAAAAAATTAATAAATAATGTTATGAAAATCAATCTCTCGCTGAAAACTCAAAAGACATTGAAAAGTAGAGTGAAAATTGTAAAAGAATTAATCACCATAAAAAGAGACGTGGAAATGTCAATAGGTTTAACTTTCTGAATCACCTACTGCCTGTACAAGTGTTAGGTAAGGTCAACATAAATTTCCAACCTGTCACTCACTCGTGTGGCGCTGAACTAATCGGCTTCCCCTGTGACGTTTATTCCTCATAGAATTAAATTCAACTGACTCGAAACAACGCGAGCCGCCCCCCGCGCCCTCGCCATTCATTTTCCGGTTTTCTAATTAGAGCGACGCCATAGACCGTAGGCAAGCGCTCGGAAATATCCTTGGTCGGTTGATCTCTATGATTAAGTCCCAGAGAAGCCCAAGTCCTCTCCAGCGGCTATAGCCTCAGCTGAAAGGACGTCCTCCCTATTGTGCGCCCGCTCGCTTCCCTTAGTTATCCTTTTAATTAATCAGCTCCGTCTTAATTAAGGGCGGCACCTTTTCGAGGCCCTTTTCCTGGCCCTTTCCCAACTCGCCTCGCTTTTCGATATTCCCACTAAACTTTGGTAACCCTTGACGCGTAAGCCCCTCTTGAACTCTGTATTGAATGAGACTTCTTCAATTTGCAAATTCGTTATTGTAACAATGGAAACGAAAATGGATCAGTTTATACGTGTCTTGAGGATCTTTGGATACTGAATCCACTGAATTTTCAGATCCAAGTCCTCAGAAGCTTTTCTATAGGTACAGCTGTTCTGATCCTTACACTGTGATTGCGTATTCGTTCTCTCCAAGCTCTCGACAGATGTCGCCAATCGCGCCACTTCCTAATTACCTAGTTACCTTCCTACCTGTTCGAAATCTAAATATAATCAGTTATAAAAGCGCGCTCGTTTCGATCAATTTAATCCTTACATCCATAAGCTAAAATAACAAAGATACATATAACTACAGCACTCAACCCTTGAAATTGAATTGGCATATTCTATACCAGGGGTCTCCAAACTATTTGCGGGCCAACAGGGGGTACGGGGGTCTAGTCCCCAAGATAAATGGGTCCAGGGGCCCTCCCCCGAAAAATTTTGAAAATTACACAATTGAAAACAGTGTTTTTAGGCACTCATAGACGAGTTTGGCAGATTCAAAATGAGGCGTAATATAGGTACAACAAATTAATTTTTAGTGAATCTATTTTTTCAAATTCCTCGATTATTAGTTTTTCATTGCTCAGCAAGAAATAACAACAATTTCATTTTCAGGAATAAGGAAACAAAGCATTTAAGAGAAACACATTTTGTATTTATTTATTTAAAATTACTGCTGGCTGACTTTTTTTGGTTCTGGCGGTAGTCTGATTTTTTTCATTGCCGTCCGCGGGCGGCGGGCCGGACCAAATCCTTCCGCGGACCGTAGTTTGGAGACCCCTGATATAGAAGGTGTAACGTAATGTAACTAATAAACACAGAGCTTAGTAAGAAACGACTTACGTGCAAGGATCCATTTGTGAACGTTATGTAGATAAAATCCAATGAAGTTACTCACCTGCAACAAAAAGAAAAAACAACAATTAATAGAAATAATTATCAATATATTGATTTTAAAACGTTCAATTGTGTTAAGAACGCTCAAACAACACAAGACAGAATTCAAATCTATGTACCACTATATCTGAAATATAACTTAAGTATAATTTAGTACAACAAAGCAACAAATATTTTTGTACTGATCTATTGTGAGTTGTTGTCACTATCCTTAAATGCACGACAGGTCCAAGAATCCTTAGTTTATGAAAATAACGCTTTTAGTGGATGGTTGTAGCATAGAAGCCGGCTGTTCAATACTCGAACCGTAGAGATCGCCTCACGAGTTCTCTTCCCATGAATTGTGCTAGTCCACATGATACTCGCAGGTTCATACTAGATCCTCAGATAGTGCAGGATGATCAAGTTTTGTTGTTCGCAGTGCTAAAACCAGTAGTTCTGGAACCGTTCGCAATACTTTGCAACTGCAGTTTGGAGCAGATCTGACAGTTCAACACCTTCCTTCATTGTTACTGTTATAAGGTGACTGTAGACAAACTAAGCTACAACCTCAACAAATAAAATATACTTCAAAGTGTTTCCTAACATTTAGAAGAAGTGAACCTATTAAAAACAATTTGTTGAAAACTAGGAAAAGCGTGTACACCCACGAAAGCCGGGAGACAATTAATTTTTCGCTTCGTTCACCAAGTGTGTGAACAGAAATCTAGCAAAATTTGCATCTGCGCGCGAACATTCGGAAATCCAATTTCGGCACGAGAGCCTTGGACGCATATTCTGCCGTTGCCTAAAATTTCAACTCTGCAATAATTTGGTACTCCAAATGCAACAGATAATCAATTGATTAGCAGATGCTGTGCCTGATGGTGTTATCTAGATCTATTCACCATCACAACAACGTCATTCCAGAAAGCTAGTCGTCACATCTTGTCCAACATGAGAAGTACCTAGTTCTTGTATTAATTACACATTTTCTGATAAAATCTGTTTATTTGTGTGTGAGTAGCTATTTAACAGTTTTCAGGGGAAAATACCATATCATATGCCGAGTGACTCAGGGAAGAAGCCGGATGTCGTTGCCAATAAGAGCTATGGGCTTAACATGATCCTGCATACCCAGGTTGTCCAAGGCTACGACTTATGATAGGAAGTCCTTGTAGCGGCCGGAACTAAGGTGAAATGAGTGGTATCTAATAATATCAAGTTTAGGCGCGACCGTGTCTTGTGAGCGGAGTGCGGTGTGGGAAAAGTCACACAGAGCTTTTCCAGTAGGCAATCTCGTGATGAGTGTTTCGCCAACTGCGTTATTCAGGGTTCACAGGAGGACATTTTGTAATGGGACATACGTTCATCGAACTATGTTATTTTCGCAAATGAATTCTCTCCACTCCAGGAAATGTGTCTTCTATCCAATCCCTAGGGAGTCTGGCAAACATGGAAATCCTTGTAGTTTTCTTTTTTCATTTTATTTAATCACATCACCTTTGAGGAGAGGTTAAAAAAAACTATTTCTGTTCCCTACAGATTGTGCTTTTGCTTTGATCTTTGATCCATGCAAATACTACCCTTGCCCCATTTCTAAACTCATGTCCAATTAACGTCATTTCTTAGGATTATTCTTCTTATGTAATAGAGCGTCTTTGGCTTCATGACCAGTAGGTGATGAACTCAGTTATTCATAATCTTGCTTGTTTTTACTAAACTAGACAAGATTTTAAATCAGCATGGACAATATGAATGAGATAGTTGAATCAGCTGAAGTCAGTCTGAAGATTATTTTGTAATTCATAATCTTTTTTAAACAGTGTGTGAATGGTTAGTCGAACAGTGCTCTTCGGGTGGTATAATGATAATTCATTCAACTGATACTGACTAGAGTCGAAAAATGTTCCCTTTCATTAAATTTCTGGAATCTCTCGAATATTAGTAGCGTTCCATAAAGTGTAGTGAATGCATTTCGTGACTCATTGTAAATGAAATTGACGACAATTTTCGCTGGCGCTGTCACTTGACCCCGTGCTTCCAACGACCCCGCCAAGTTCAATGGAGAATCGAGGGTCGTGTAGCCTTCGAAACTTTCTTCATTTCGAAAGTCCAAGCGACCTAACGGCACTTCAGAATGGGAACGCTATCCCTCTCTCATATTGTTCTCTCAGACCAGAAACTGTGAAAAACTTTTCGGAATCACTTACCCTTCCAGGGAAATCCGATATTTTCCGACCCCTTTTCCCGAGGCATCTAGCCGAGTTGTCGCGACAATGAAATTGGACGACTTTCCTTATTGCTTACAGTGGACAAATGGTTGTTGGTTGTTGAGCTTCAGCTGATGTCATTTTAGAAAGTTGAAGCGACTTAGAAAAATTCTACCAAATTATAGAGAGTAGACAGTATTATGGTGTGTGGTGTGAGGTGATGGAATGGTATAGTTGCCCCTTCCATTGAAGTAGATGCGGTAATAATGCTCCGCCACGCTCAGAGGATGACCCAGACGCTTGAAAACTTCTGATACATCTCCCAAGGCGACGTATTCTAAAATCGGGAAGGGCCAACCAACCATATCCATCACAGTGGTGTACTAGGGCCACTCCGACATCCCATAATTAACATTTGCGATTGTAGAAAACTAATGTGAGAGGAGCAGTGTGAACAATTTGCCTCCAAACGACTACAAAAGCAATGTGACAGCTATTTTAAAAGCACATTGCGATTTCTCGTGAACTAGACGTTATGTCATGAGTAGGGTACACGTCCTCAGTGACATCAGTGACATAATACATTTCAGGACGGATTGTCAAAATGCTTAGGATGTACAGAAAGAGTTGAATGACTATATTCTCGTAAATTCCGTTTTCTACACTTAATTGTAGATTTTGGGTTGAATTCTGAATGGCACTTGAACAATTCATTTCAAAGAACTGCTCCCAGAAAGTAGGTATTTAAAAAGTCAGACAAGAAGCTAGTCAAAAGAATGAGCATCGAACCCAAAAAATGTTGGGGTAAGAATGATAACGATGAATGTGTGGCTGGTTCAAGTCAAATCCACGTCCCCTCTGACAGTCAAGCGTTGATAAATGTATTAGTGGCACCAAGCATCTCATCACTAGTGGCTTGGTGCAGCATGCAAACACTCAACAACCTAGCCAAACGTAACCGAGTTCGCCTGGGGTGGATGTTGGGGCATAAAGGAATATCTGGTAACGAGAAGGCTGACGAGAAGGGGATTCCGAACCCCATTTGTAAACCATGAGCCGGCAAAACTTTTAGGAAAGTACAATGTGCCTGCGGACTTTCATACTGTGGGCCCGAAACCCGTTCCTTGAGAGTGTTAGTCCACATCTACATCTACGTTCATAGGGTATAACAGGACACCTAACACCATATGCCAGTTTTAAAGAAAAGCGAAAGGCAACCCGTTTGAAACGATTCTCACATTGTTTTCTTCTTAGTTTTTATCAGGGTGAAGCAAGATGACCAATACTCCGGCTTGAAGCCCATAAAAGCAGGGGCCCCGCAGGGGAGTGTCTTAGGGCCAGTACTCTACCTCCTGTACACACGGGACTTACCCCAACAAGAAGGCAGAACTGTTACCACCTTTGCAGATGATACGGCTATCCTCCATGTTGGAGATGATATAGAAACTGCAACACGCAAACTACAAACGGCTACTACTGAGGTTTCTAAGTGGACCAAGATGTAGAGAATCAAAATCAGCCCACATCAACTTCACTAACCGAAAAGTCTCAATCTTGGATGTTGAGATCAATTCGCATAAAATACCGCATACTGAAGCAGTTAAATACTTGGGTTTGACAGTTGACTCCAAATTAAACTGGAATAAACACATAGAAAAGAAGAAAGAAGAACTTAAAATCAAGTACAGAAGGATGTATTGGCTAATGGGAAGGAATTCCCATCTCTCTCTTCACAACAAACTACTTATATATAAGCAGATCCTATTTGGACCTATGGGATACAGATCTGGGGCTGTGCCAAGAAATCAAATATTAAGAAAATCCTAACCTTTCAGAATAAAATACTGAGAAGTATAGTTGGAGCCCTTTGGTACATGCGAAACGATGATATTCATCGAGATTTGAGGATGGACACAGTCTATGAAATTATTGCAAAATACACAAGGAAGCATGAACATCGCCTCCACAAACATGAGAACCCGGAGATGCTCTACGTTTTGGTCAACGAATGTGAAATCCGACGTCTCAAGCGTAACAAATCACTGGATTTAGTTGTGCTGCCTGAATAGAAGTGCAATCGAACTCAGAGCTATTTAATTGAGCTATATAATAAAGGGCTAGGTTTTTCTGTACAACTACCCTCTTGGAGTTTACCTACATTGATAATATCAATTACGTTATATCAATTACATATTATGTGAAGTTGCTAGATTGCTAGATTTAT
Organism: Creontiades dilutus; assembly: GCA_031894815.1. Classification (NCBI taxonomy): domain Eukaryota; kingdom Metazoa; phylum Arthropoda; class Insecta; order Hemiptera; family Miridae; genus Creontiades; species Creontiades dilutus. The sequence goes on from JAVIWC010009699.1 coordinate 1,159,557, forward strand.
TTGATTTTTCAGTTGCAATTGATAAATCACGAAAAAAAAAGTTTCAATGTATGTAATGAATCTACAGCTTAAGAAATAAAAGGACCTACCCGTAAGCCGAATGTCTACTGTTTTTATCAAATAAATTTGGTTTTGATGAAATGTTGAGGTGTTCCTTTATGAATTTCACTGTATTTGAATCAATGGAAATCAATTTAACACTCGTGATAAATTTCAAATCTTTGCTATATCCATAACTCACTTTATGTTTGCCAGATTTTTATGTAACTTCCGAAAATAGAATGTCGATTAAAATGAAATTATGAGAGCTTATTAATTAGAAGAGCTCTGATCTGCACAGAATGGCGACTTAATATAAACATAATGGACCTTTCTGAAGCACTGTGGTGGGATTACATAGAAATATTAATTCGACGAAAATCAAAACGAAATTTTCACCAGCCATCCGAAGAAACTTCATTACTGATGTATCGATGGTGATCCCTCATTTTATCGTGATTATCAGCTGGTGATAAGGCAAATCGTTCAGCGCCTTTCCGGCACTTTGTGTAATTTTGATATTATTGTCATTGTGATCGATTAATTCAGTGTAAAACAGTGAAAATGACGATGACCTGCCCCACCTGCAAAAGGGCGCTGGCTACTTCCAGCAGCCTCTCCCGCCACTTGAGAGTCGTTCACAAAGAAACGAAAAACGTGGAGTCCTACAACCGTGTTACCAAAACACCTCCTGGCCTCTTGTTTAAGGAAATCGAACAGTTCAGAGATTGGAAGCACAGGGTTGAGTCGGAAGATGGCGCATTCTTTAGAATAACTTCAACGAAAAAGATACGCGACGGTAAGAAGAGTTATTACGTTTGTAACCGGTCTGGTAGGTCTAGAATTGAAGTTCCTCAACACAAAAGAAAAAGGTGTGTGAAGATTCAAGGATCCAGAAAAATCAATGGTACTTGTCCAGCAAGGTTTACCGCACGTTTTACCAGGCAGGGCGTTCTGGTTACGGATTTCCACCGCACTCATTCTGGCCATGAGTCGGAGCCTATTCATTTGCCCATACCTGCGCCTGAAAAGCTTCGAATAGCATCTAAAATTGCAGCTAAGGTGCCCTTTGATTATATCTTGGACGATACTCTAAACGAGTTGCCGGCTGGAGTGGTTAGTCGAACTCATTTGATCAATAAACAAGATCTTCGCAACATAGCCACACAATTCGGGCTAGAGCAGGATGTTAAAACGATTCCTGACGAAGAGACAAGTTTAGAAACGTGGGTGTCAAAGCAGCAGGCTACCGCGGAAGTATGTAGTGTCCTATTTTACAAACCTTTGGGAGAGGAGTCGAATGGGTTGGGCACAGACGAGTTCATGCTTGCCATAATGACGAAGGAACAGAAGGAAATACTACTCAAATTTGGGATGAATGTGATCACAATCGATTCAACCCATGGCAAGAATGACTACCGATTTGAGATGATTACATTACTGATTATGGATGAATACAAACAAGGGCTTCCTTGTGCTTTTCTTTTTTCTAACAAAGTCAATCAGACGTTCATTGAAATATTTCTGAAAGCTATAAAAGATAAAGTCGGTGTTCTCACCCCGAAAGTCTTCATGAGTGATATGACTGACACGTTTTACGATGCCTGGCGAGCAGTCATGGGTGAATGTGAAAAACATCTTTACTGCTCGTGGCACGTTTTGCGCGAATGGCAGAAGCACCTCAGTGACATCGACGACCAAGCAAAGAAGCGAGAAGTATGGAGGAGGCTCCGAGCATTGATAACAGGCAACGATGAAACCGAATTTCTTCAGGTAAAAGCTAAAATATGAACCACAATTTTTAGATTTAAATCATACTATCGTTAAATCATCCATTCAAACACGAGTGAAGGATATTATGCTTCCAAATCAAAGACCCCTGTCTATTATTAATATCCAAAGAGAGTATTAAATTCACCAAATTTTATTTAAACTCGTAAAAAAATTAAACTTAATTAATGATGAATGCCAAATCCTGCGTTTTTGTGTGTGCTTTTGTACATAAAGTTTTATAAGTTCAAGACAAAATTAGTAAGTATGAAGTGCAAGGATTTTTTAGGGTGGGTCCTTGTTAGCTCTCTGTGGATTTTATCTATGTCAAAACAATATTTGTCTTTGCGCTTCTGCAAACCTAATTTACTGTAAATATTAAACGGAATTGCTCAATTGCTTTGAAATTAAGCTGATAATGATCCTGCATTATCGGATGGTTTGTGTGGTTGAGGCAACAAAGATTCCCTGCCTAAGCGTAACTTTGATAGTTTTCATCAAATGTTATGACAATAGTTTAGATCTAAGATTTTGTAAAATGAGTTAATCAAATATGTCCGTTTCAGATGCTTTTACTTACTATAGAATGGTTGTGTGCCGATGGAAGTACCGCAAATTTTGGGAATCATTTCATCGACAAATTCTCCGGAAACTACGAAAAATGGGCTTACTGCTTTCGAACAAAATCCGGAATAAACTCCAATATGCATATCGAGCGATATCACAGGGAGCTCCGCCATAGTCACCTTAACGGGAAAAGTGTCAAACGACTCGACCTATTCATTCTCAATTTGTTGAGGCTCGTGAAGAGAAAATTTTACGATCGTCTGCGTCGCTCTATTGGGGGTAAATTAGAACCCAACATAAAAAGCCTGAGGTCACGCCATGAAGCGTCACTCTCTCTGAGCACACAAAATGTGTTTGCTTCTACAGAAAACTCTTGGGCAGTTTTTTCCTCCGACTTCCTGAACATTTATGAAGTCAAGTTGATAAATCCATCTTGCTCTTGTTCTTTAATATGTGAAAGTTGCAAAGCGTGCTACCATCGATTCAATTGCTCATGCCACGACTTCGCCATGTGTTCGAACATGTGCAAGCATATACATTCTGTTTGCAGATTTTTATCAGCTGAAGAAAATACAAACTGCGCTACTGGGACGGTCGAGGAAGCTGTGGAAGAGTCTGTCCAAACTTGTTTTCTGTTGGATGAAGGACATGAATTGGAAGAAGTAGACGATCTTTGCTGTCCGAATGGTCTGCAAGAAACGGAAGACCTACACAATAGCGACATACCATCTTTTTACTCCAATAAAAATGAGAAGAATGATTTATACGACCTTGCACAATCAGTCATACAAAAATGTTCTTCTAATATGCAAATTGAATGGGTGAGAAAAAATCTGAAAATGATGGAATGCTCCTTGGAAACTGGAGATATGGCAGAAGTTTGTTTTCCTGTTCCAGACAACTTTACCATAAGCGAAAAAAGCATTACCACAGAAGAAAACAATGAATTGACTTCCCTCATGGCCAAGCCTTCAAAAGAACAATTTTTGACCTTAGCTGACGAGGTTCTTCTTTGCGACTCACTAGTCCCTACTATGGCAGATTATGATTCATTAGACATTGATATGACCGGCATTGCCGAAGAAATTATATTGAAGTAGTATTCGTAGTTATCAGTTAATGGAATAAATTACGTTTTTATTGTGACTCGTATTGCCTTGGTGACCTTACGTTAAAGACCTACTTGTTCTGAAATTAGAACAAAAATCTAGTGTATACAACAATCTAACTTTCGAATTTGTTTCTAAATTTAATCAATCAACAGTCCCAATTTTTTATGCACGTCATCTACTGAGAAGGGCTTTGTGAAAAGTACTCAGATATATACAAGATCGAATAGAAAATCAAATTTTAAGGTGGTTTGTAAAACAAACCAAAAGAAACGGTGTGTGTATGGGGGGAGGGGGGGGGGGGGTTGCACAAGTTGAGAGTGTATTAACCAGTACCTATTTATTAGCAGTAACAGATTTAAAACAAATTTTCTTTGAAGAAATATAAAGAACACTACATACATTTCGTCGTAACACACTCTATAGGATCATAATACGGTTGGTGTATCGTATTTTTGTATTCGGTAATGTAAGAAGGCGTTTTATATCAAAAGTGTAGGGCTGTTTGATATGAAATGTGAATGACCGTGACCTTCCCCAATAATACGGGCCAAGCTTATGATAGGGAACGTAATTTAGGCAAATCGCTTGAATTCCAGGTTTGTATTTACTACTTAAGGGCCCCTTTTTATTGAATTTTTAATTATAAAGCATTTCAAACAGCAAACTGATTCAGACTCAGAATGACTATTCCCGTTATGGTTTGTCTCAAAAGTACCTACAATTTAGGATAACAGTAGATTCCATGGGAAAGGTTACGAGCATAAGCGAAGTGTTTGTATTTTAAACAAAAACAATTCTAACCAATCGTATTACCTGACTTGACAGTTCCCGTGAAACAATCTTTCCTGATAAAGATCAAGATCGTCGGAAAAAACAAAAAAACTAAAAACTTCGATCAGGCTGTGTGTGGCAGATAGCTTCTTTATACCAGTAACAAAAATTCATAGATCATTTTAAGGTCGTAAAAAATATTCAAAGATTTACAATATAAGCCTATTGGGATTCGTAGGACAAATACGCCGAGGAAGACACCTACGCCTTCAATTAAATGAGTGGACCAGTATTGCAATCTGTCGCGGATACAATAATGATACTTTAAAGATGAAATTCATAAGAGACAATTAAACCAGTTATATGTACACATTTATAGAACACCCTCAACCCTCATAACCCTCAAAATTTATTGTTTTACTCACAAGATGCTTAGAATATAAAAATCAAATTGGAAAAAAAAGCCCATTAATTTTTGAAAATTGAAATTTTATTTTTGTTTTAAGCAAGTTTTTGGTTATTTAATATCTCTGTATCATTTTCGTGAACTCTTGCAGTTATTATTTCATACAGTTTTTTTCGTTATCTTCTTCTTTTTTTTTAACTGTACATTTTTATTTTTATTGTATTACTAAGAGGCTCAGCAACTCCACTGAAGACCAAACTTTTTTTGGACTTATCTCTCTAGTGGGAAAATTTTTTGTTTTTTAATTTGTTTTCCATCTACCATTTATCAATTTTAAAGAAAAGCTTTACTGTATAAAACCTTTGTAACTTAGGCTTTAATTCGCATAACTTCAGGTAACATCATTAACGTTTGTAAAAGAGAATAACCGCGAAAGTAATAGGCTGCCTGGTTTCCAGCTTCCTGAACATCAACATGTTGTTAATGATACTAACTTTTACTGTCGCACATGTACATTTATTTATTCTTGCAAATCTCTACATTTTTGAATTGATTAAGTGTATAAATTGAATTCGTTTCCCTTTCAATCTGATTTTCTTTCACGATTGTGGTGGCAACTCCCGCGCCTTCCACGATTGTCGCGGCTACTTGAAGCAGGAAGGCTGGCCCGAGGTCTCGACCGGAGCTATAAAGTTTCAATAAGTCCACTAAAAAAATTTCTCCTAGACCTCAAAATTTTACGCGATCCCTCGTCCCAACAGTAAAAGTAGGGTTACATTTTAAGAAACCGTGCTAGTTACACTATATAGAACGACTGAACTGATTCGGCCGAAATTCGGCGGGGAGGTAGCTTTGAGTCAGGAAAAGGAACACTTTTTATCACAAAACGTGGCACAACAATACGCAACTGATATGGAAGTACAAAACGCAACTGAAAGCAACTTATTATTTTAAAAAATAGCCTAGCAACTGACAGCTTAACGTCATGTTGTCTATGGTTAATTGTAGTTCAATTTTGAAGTTGACCGGTTGATGTGATTGTTTCGAGTTTCTTTTGGCTTATTGTACCGGTATAATCATTCAGAAAGCCATGACGCGACCAACACGATCAAATCTTTTCCGACAATCCAGAATATAGAGAGTGAAAGGGCTGAAGAAGAACAAGAAATCGTGGGTTAAGAGCGCCGCCTTAGTATGACTCGACTTCGCAAATCTCATGAACAAGGCGAGGCAACTCGTGAAACGGCTCTTGGCAATACGAAATTATCTAGCGAATAACAAATTGAAACTTTACGACATATCAAGTCTTTTTCTGAAAGAACCATTTGTCTAAAAAATAACTCTTTTAATACCTCTTACTTAACATTGAAAGGGTTTATACTGTGCAGAACGAGATAAAGCCTATACATATCTGAGTCTCTTCTATAAAATTCTAGAGTTCTCGGTAATAAATCACTACTCATCATAATATGTCCAGAAGACAGACTTGATGAGGTGTGATCCGGTTTAAAAGTTTTGGTGTTTATTTGGGATTTAAAAAATTTGGTGTATTTTGGTATTTTAGTTAACCTGTGAAACTGCAAATTATCAAACCTAATTTTCCAAGTGTATAAACTGAATTCGCAGCGTTTCCCTTACAATCGGATTTTCATTCGCGATAGTGGTAGCAGCTTCCGCGCCTCCGACGGTTGTCGCGGCTACTTGAAACAGAAAGGCTGTCCCGAGGTCTCGACCGGAGCTATAAATTGCAGTTTTAATAAGTCCACTAAAAACTTTTCCCCAGACCTTAGAAGTTTACGCGATCCCCTCCGTCCCATCAGTAAAAGGAGGGTTGGACTTCCATTAGATTAGACTTTTAAAACAATTCCCTCCCGTCCCCGTCGTTTCAACTCTTCCGGGCCTCTTATCGCTCTTCACCGTCATCCGGGGAAATTCCACAATTTTCCCGCGGAGTCGTGGAAACGGAGAGTTTTCACGGACCGGACGTCAAAAAAACTGTTTCCGGCCGTCCCTCACGACCGTCTCCAATCTTTGCCCCTTCTTAGCCATAAGTTCCCTCAACTTTTTTTGAACCAAAAGATACAAAAAACGTAATTATTAATTTAACTCTTTCGTTAATAATTTCAAACGAATCAACTCCCGGTTCTGGCACTTTCAAACTGACCTACAACTCTGTCCTGTAGAAAGTCGAGAAAGTCATTATCAACTCCGAGTTGTGTAAGGTCGAAAACAGTAAGCTTTCAAAACCATCATCATTTGTGTATGTGCTGCAGCATTAATACAGTAAATTCAATATTGGTGTTACAGTACACTCAAACCTGAATTTCCTAAAACATGCTACAACGGATAAACTAGGTGAAATTTTCCGTTGGGTACCGTTTTACCTAAACTTATATCATAAAGGGGAAAGATTTGATTTTGGTTTATTATTTTAAGTAATGAAGATTTGTATTCGACCAAAGAAAAAAATTGCAATCGTCCCCCAAAAGTTGTTAGTTCACGTTTCAAGATACGTGGATTTCAATAGTCGAATTTAAAAGAAAACGCTGCAAAATCTTTCACTGGGGTTTATTATTCAATTGGCTTGCGTTCATGATTTGAATTTCTACTAAGCTTTGGAGTGTGCGTGTTTCATAGGTGATAGAGCAATTATTGAATTTCAGGAGGCACACAAATGTGATCAACTGATCAATCCAAATAGGTATTTTGGTTAAGAACCGATTTACGTGCTATAATAATAATAAACCCCAGTAATAATATTGAATAATATTTACCTATATATTATCAGCGTTTCATGCATATCAGATTGCTTCAACCCGTGTATCAGCTATAAACTACAAGTATCCACATCGGCTATCACTCCAGTATCCACATTCACTACAACTCGACGCTATCGGCCGGACATCACTAGGTTACAAACAAACAATAATAAACCAAAAAACGCAAATGTTGGCACCATAAATCGGGCTATACATCGGGAATGGTTTGACCTACGGACTTGGGGAGGGGCTCATTCGATTCCTCATGGTATGTTCTTAAAAATAAGTTTACATTTATGCCGCCTTGACTTGTTTTGAGGTTTTTAGGGATTTTACAAAACTTTGACAGCCCTTAAAGGGCACTTTAAATTGAGTGAAAGAGCTGGCCTTGATGGATTTTTCCTGAAAATTTCAGATCTTTTGCTCCAGCCGTTTGGGAGAAATCGTGCGTACGGCGTACGGCGGACGACGGAAAAATTGTTATTGCAGATTCGGATTCTACACCCTTTGAAACGAATAATCCCTTTATTATTAAATAATACCCTTTATTATTGAATAATAAACCAAAACGGTTGTAGGTTACAATATCGTCGTCATCTCCTTATCACCTTAACGAGACTTTGATGTTAATAATTCAGCTTTTCAAGCGTTCCATTTATCCAGGGTAGACTCGACTCATTGTGAGAAAACAATTGGGCTACCCTAATCCTTTTGTTGATATGAATTTTCAAATTCGGCAGGACTCAGTGGACACAATTCTTCAGCGGACTATAAGTTTGTGAACATAGCTAAATAAAACCAAGTGTGCACATAATAAAATAAAAATAAAGTTTATATTATAAACTTTACCTACCAAAAAGTGATCCCTACCCCAATTGAAATCCACTTTCAAATGGAACCGTACTGTAATACGGCCAAATATCTGGGTATGACACTAGACGCTGAGCTCTAGTGTAAAGAGCACGTGAAGAGGAAGGCAGAAATCAACCTGAAATTCAAGAAAATGTATTGGCATCTGGGAAGGAATTCAAAGCTCCCAGTCCACAACAAAATGCTTCAATGGGTCATACCAATATATAGGTTTTTTTAAATGCCTGTTATTTTTAATTAATCGATATTACCCTAACCTGTTGCTAGTCATAAAAAATTTATTCAATCAGTTGCCTCCGTTCTACTTCAAGTCTGAAAAATGTCTGTTTAATTTAATGAGAAATTCCAAGAAAACGAGAAACTATTGTGGATGGCTGTGGAAAACTATCGAGACTTCGAAATGTGATAATTCAATAAATTTAATGTTATTAAGGTTTTAATACTCTTTTAACATGTATTTTCAATACAAAAACCTTGAAGCATGCCGAGTTTGGCCCAGTCAGTGTCATGGAGCTATTGTCCATAGCGTGGGTCAAAATGCTCGTTTATGGGGTCAACTTTTCCTGAGAATCACCAATATGAGCCCACGGCTGTCCTTTAGGGGCTGCACCAAAGTCCAGAACAAAATTCTAAAAAGCATAGTAAATACTCCATGGTATAGTCGAACAAATGATCTGCACCGCGATCTCAAAATCATAAAAATCGGCAGCACAATCACATCAACGTCGAAGCCATTTCACTCCTGAACAACTCCGTCGAGGTGCGACGACTGAAGAGGACCAAAACCTTGGAAGTAGTTACGAATCGCTAATAGTAGTGAACTCTCTCGTGGGGATAGATAGTGATCTATGAATCACCAAAAGTGAACCAAGTGAATTAAAGTAAATTTACTATGTGTATTATATTCTCTACAGTTGTAACAATAAGAAATATTTAAAAATAAAAACTTCTAAAAGTTGTATTTCATATTTTCAGAATACCGCGTTATTTGGTCCACGTTCTTCTTTCTTAAAACTACTTTTTTCAACTTTTGACCGCATGTGTATATACAAATGTTGTAAAATATACGTCATTCATTTCATTCATTGTGGAAAATGTTGAGATAAAGCTTCATTCGTCCTGCAGGTTCTCCTAGAAATGCGAAATGCACCAGTGATGGTATGCAGGACACTTTGAAGATGCTGGTTATATTGTGACTTTGTAACCTGGAAGATTGTGAGTGGAACTGATGGCCATAAATGTATCACGCTTCTCGGCAAAAGACGCATGGAAGCAGGAAAACAAAACTCCTCTGCTATATTCATCAAGGAGGAGAATGAATCGTTGTCCCATTCTTCTAAACCTCGCTGCATGTCTTCACTGAAAGGCGAAATGATACCCGAGACATTATAGAGATGCCTCCTAGTATATCAACTTATTAACAAAAGGGGTCGAAAATGAAGGGTGCAGCCCAGGCCGGGACAAGCTTTTCTTCACCTAATGTGTCTCTTACCGTTCCCTTCCCACCCTGCTAATGGATTCCTATTTTGTTCTGAAACCCCCACGTGCCCTTTTTACGTCCCTCGAGATAATTCTAAACTCCCCGAGGGACCAGCCCTCCCTGAACGCGCGGTAATTGCTCGGGATCTCCCGGCGTTTCCCTCGGCTGTGAAAAGAGTCGTTGAGACTTGAGACAAAAGTTATAATCGAATGCGATTTAATTCGATTCACCGGGTAACAATGTGGAAGATTGTCGTTTTAATCTTCCGAGAGGTCTTTGAATCGCAACGGTGGGAACTCGGGTGACAAAACAAATTTAACCGTGAAGAAATTACCGGTTATTAAGGTAGTAGCTGTTTGTTGGTTGGAAATGAAATAACGGTATTGCAGTTCATTGTTTTAACCATAAAAGAATAAATATGTGTAATTTTTATAAAGAGAAGTACTCTATTATGAACCTACGATAATTACCACATTTTCCCCATTCTAAACTGATATAAAATTTATTCCTTACCCACTCACACCAGTAAATATCATAAACCATTGTTTATTACCCAATAATATTAACTGACATTACAAAATCACCGATTTGCAATTTGGGTCTACCAGCATGACCGTACGTGCGAACTTTCTTATTACTTCCCAATTTCATTTCCAGGCATTTGGTTCAGGTAGAACTCACAACTATTTTGTATGCAAAAACTCTAAACGTGAAACTCTGGACATCTTAAGAACGGTCTGATTTATTGATGCTCGTTCAGTTTCGTTCGACTCAGCGTGCGAAAGATCCATTGAAAATTATACTTCAAAATATTTATAAATTTTCACGATTTTTGTTATGTTAAAAACCAAATTTGGATCGTTTAGACTAATTTTGCCGATTCAACAACTAATTTTGAGCCAAAAGTGAATCCTCTTGCTCGATTCTAGTGAATATTGAAGCATCTAGCGAATATAGTTTATCCCCTGGACCGAGTAATATGATTCAACAACCAAAAGGGTTAATTTTAGAATTTTATAAATCATATTTCCATTTGAAAATGGTTCAGAAAATGGTTTATATAAAATAATTCGATCATTTAGTTTCTAAGGAAATGAGTCATTGCAGAAGCATCTTTCATGTTTGATTACCATAATAAGTTAATAAATAGTTGGGCTTTGATTTTATTGGGGTTTGGCGCTTAATCGCCTGTTATTTTATGATAAACCAGGTTTCATAGCAACGTTGATTGGAAATGTTTACCAAGGATCGAATTTATTTCTAAATCATTATAATACACCCATATAAACCTTTCCAGCTCGTTACACTAACTGCCACATAGAAAACCATGATTCAAACAGTTTCGTAGTAAAAATCATATTGAAAACCAATAATGGATCTAAGACGAACGCAAAGCACCGACTCGAGGGAGTTTCGGCAGTCAAGGAAAGATACAGGTTTAAGGGTCACCGCTCACCCAGGCTTTATGTCAATTTCCCCTCGATCGAGCTCTGCCAACACGTACTCGTCACATGCGTCAGATGAATCTAAAAGAAGTTCCTGCCCCTCGGGGTTTCATAACACCTTGACCCCGATATCCAGCCACGTTATGCTTTCTGGAATCTCAATTTCGAAAGGGAGCAAAGATTATTCCAAGCCCTCCACCTCCAAATCGTTTCCTTCTAGCGAAGAGAACAAGTATCAGAAATCATCTTCGAACCAGAGTAGGACGAGAGCGTCGTATCATTCAAAATGCACATCTTCTTCAGAGCAGGAGCGCCCAGGAATTTCCAGACAGAGGTCAAGAACTTCCTCGAAACCGTCAACACCGTCTTATGGATTAGAAGGAAACTATCTGAAATCCCGAGAAACAATCCAATATCAGATAACCGTTCTGAAAGAGAAATATTTAAAACTGAAACAAGACTACAATGCGAAAATGGAAGAAGTTTCGTCGACACGGGTTGAACTTGAAAATGCCATCAAGGAAGCGGTTGAAAGACACAAAAGATGTGAAGAGGCTGAACAAAAGGCTGCTGATCTGATACTTCGAGTAAAAGAAGCCGAACTGGAGAAGGTTCAGTGCACTAGTTCCAGAGACAGGATTCTAGAGATGGAGAACCAGCTAACGATTGCGAAGCAGAAGCACTGCGAGAGTCTCAGCGACGTTGATGAAGCGAAACAAATTCTTCAGCAGCAGTTAGAAGCAGTTGAACAAATGAGGAAGCTTTACTTGGAGACTGAACAGCTGGCTGAAGAACAGAGCAGAAAGCTTGAAATATTGGAGCACGAGAATGAAAGGTTAAGCGAACAAATTTCATTGAGCATGGATCAAGCAAGAGAGCAATTTCAACAGCAAGTATTCGAGTTGGGACCACTGGCTGATTCCGTTGCGAAGCTAAATGAAGGTATCATGATTAATACCGAGAAAAAGTTGAATTCTGATAAACAAGCGGAAAAACTTCAACTTGAGATTATGCAACTCACTGCTAAAAATGAAGAACTGAAGAGTAAATTGTCTGATTTGCGGGAACATTTTTCTATGATGGATTTCGAGAAAGCAGCATTGAGAGATACGTTGGACACCAAACAGGAGGAGAGAGCGGATGCTAAAAAAGAAAATTATGCATTGAGAGCTAAAATAAAAGATCTGGAAGAACTTAATGGAGATAAAGAATTGAAAATACAATACAAAGAAAATGAAGTGAAAGATTTATCGTTGAGGCTTGAGACCTTGAGAGAGGAGTGTGCTCGACAGATCTCCTCGAATAAAAGCACCCTGCAAAGTGCCAGGAAATCCAACTTGAAGCGGTTGACGCTGCTTGAGAAGGATCTGGCCAAGACGAAAGCAGATGAAAGTGGGGCGGAGAAGGAGAGAGACGAAATACAGATGAGGCTCGAAGAGCAGATAGCTTCACTCAGCCAGAACCTGTCTCAGGCTCAGGAGAAGATCAAAACTCTCCAAGACAGCTTGGGGTACATCAACAAAGACAGAAATATAAAAGTCAGAAGAATCAGCCCTCATTCTCGGTTGTGAGGTGAAGTAGCTAACGCAGTTCGTCAAGATCGTTCCATTGTAATACATAGTTGGTAAACAGTTTCTATTTATTGTTATAGTTGATAAACTTACCCTAAAATGATAAATATTCATCGTTTTATAAGTTAACAATAAGAAATAATAATAATACGTAGGGTAATATTCATTGTTTTGAGCCACCCGTACTTTCTGAGTTTGGAGTAACGATAAATATTATTTTCCCATAATCCAAGCCCACAAATCACTTAATAATAATCCAACTAGAAGGCTATAAATAAGTAAGAACAAATTTTTTAAACGAAGTATCTTATTTAAAATTCAAAACATTGACAATTCAGAGATATAGGGTCTGTACCATTCAGATTAAACTGTGTCCATTATGCTTAGGATGTAAAGATAACATTAATACCCTGCAAATGAATGACATCCTATCTAAGTCAATCGATAGACCTAAGTCAATATTTCAAAGACTAAGCTTTTCAAAATAGTTCAGTCCTAATTATTATATTAACATTTTTTCTAAGTTTTAGTGAGGTCTCACCTGAGATGAATGACATTTAATAGTTCCTATTTTCATCTGTGACAATTAAAAAAAAGGTTTTTAGTAAGTCTAACTTTTCTAAGTGTCGTATATGTGGGTCAAGGTTACTTCCAGGCCAGTTTGGGGTTCATAGATGAACATCTGAAGCCAAGTTCTTCATGAACTGAAAAATCAAAATTGTACAGACAAAGAATTCACAATTCAGAGGACGAGTCTGTCTTCAGATCGCTGTCCATTATGCTTAGGATGTAAAGATAACTACCCAGTGTCTTGTGGATTACTTGCCGTGGGGTTCATAGGACATGCAAGTTCTCCATGAACTGTTGGGACTTTGGGAACTTCCGGGAACTTTATAGCGAAAATAATTTGAAGGGATGCAAGTCAAGGGAAGCTAGACCTTCTGTCCCCTGTGAGTGCGTGTTTCTTACTCAGATGGTCCAGAATGAAGGATATAACACCATTGCTGCATCCACTGCTGGTGGATTAGATAGAATACTACCACACCTAGAAGGATAATTTTCTCTTGACAAGCACGTCTTTTTATGTCAGTCTGAACAGCCCTCCTCATCTCGAGTGATTCCATGTCACCTGACGATCTGGGCTTGCCACGTTAAGCTGGATTCACACTCGCGGTAGCGGGAACGTCAGATCACGTTCGGTGACGGGCGCGTCAAGATTGCTTCTATGGAAACCAAACGGGGTGATCCCCACTCACGGGTGCGGTACCGTCAACATCAAATCTTCCTCCAGTAACCTCCTGTCAGGTCGCCCGGCGAGCGATCAAAACCTGACGTGATCTTCCCCCTCCCTCCTGACGGAACAGAAAAATGTGAATCACGAAGTCAAATCTCGTCTAATTTTAGTTTCTGATTTTCTGATTTCGTTGCAATTCGTTCTTTTTCAGTCTTTCCTAATAGATGACGTAAGGTTGATAGAGTGCGTTAGGAAACAACGATTTCTGTACGATTTTTCCCATCCATTGTACTCGGACGAGCAGAGGAAATCAAGGGAATGGCAGCAAATAGAGCAAACCCTCAAATAATTTAAGGAAGTTTGTAAAATATTCCTTATCCAGTTACATTGGTAATATACCTACCTATCAGTAGGTATAAATACCTACTGTATTTCAAAAGTATAAGAAGTTGTGTCAAAAGTAGGTTGAATACCTACCTAAGTGGGTGGGTATTCAATAATAAAAGTAGTAAGTAGGGGCCAAATCATACATAATAACATTTTTGGTTATTAATAATAGGTAATGTTGAGTGTTACATAAAAACATTACACTAACTTCACATTGGTAGGTCCTTCACGTAGGTCCTTTTTTCTTAATACTTAATACTTTCTTGATACAGAACTCTTAATGAAGTATGCCGGGTCGATTTTATACCAATTCTAGCGATTGTATACCAATTTTTTATCATCTCGGATCGTGCCACTTCAGCTGCAGCGCGGAATAGACTGGCCTGCCCTGACGTGATCTGACCTTGCAGTGTGAATGGGTGGCCCCTTGACGTGACTCTGACCTGACTGTCGTCTGACGTTCCAGCTACCGCGAGTGTGAATCCACCTTTATTTGAACGACGTTATTTGAAGGCAATCTTTCTAGCTCAAATATCGCTTTCCATAGTTGATATCTACCTCTCAATCCGACAAAATTTTGAACTCAGTGAATCGTTTCAGATTTCACCCAAATGAATTTCTATGAAGGAAATAATAACATACATAGAGCGTTTGTATTTTTCGGCAAATATTTACATTTAGAATTTTCTCATAAAGTCTAATATTGAACTCCGTTTCGGAACAATCCATTCGTATTTGCTTCTCTTACTGGTAAATTCTGCATCAGTCTCCACGTACAATACTTGATCATTATGTATGTTGACTGTAACGAAATTGCATATTATGTTCGTCGCGTTGAATTATTTCCCAGCTTTGACACAATTGAAGCGAATTCCTATTTTCTCTTCAATCATTGGACGCGTTCATTTGTTTTCGAGTTTCACAGCCGGGATCGGCCGTTAGATTAATGAAGTTTCTCCCTCTTCCCCATTATTTCCATTTGTTTCGGCACTGTGACTGAGTAGGGGATGGAATTCGGGTTGACAGAAAACCAAATTGCCAATGGCGTCCGACTACAAGCGGTACAAAACCGCGGAGAGCGTCGGTGCAACAAGACTGATTGTGGCAAGCTGATGGGACCCCGCTCAGTCCTGCTTCTGTCTCTCCAACGGGTTTCCAATTTGCTGAAAACTGTTTCGCATCGGAAAATTATCCTGCCCACAAAAGTGTAATTACTTTTGGTCATCCGGTGTGATTGCGGTCGAACTTTTTTCACTCCTGAATTAGCTGTATAATCATTTATAGTCAGCACCTGTAGTCCAAATGTGTGAAACAGAAAAATGTTGTAGCTTTGAACCGTTTTGGTTTATTATTTTGCATAATGAACCCATGTAATCGAACAGAGAACAAAATTGTTAACCTCTTAAAAAGTTGTTGATTTACGTTCCAAGAACCGCGCCCAGAGATTTCTTTAAAACGAATTAACCAAACCTAACGAAATTTGCCTAAAAAATCATCTACCAATTCCGTGGAGTGCCAGAAATCTCGACATCATGTTCAACCAACCCTAAACGAAAAATCGAAATCTCAGAAACTTTCCGTGTATGAGAGTAGTAACTAAACGCACCCCCAGAGCAATAGGGCCACATCTCGGTATACGTCGTTTTTGAGATTTTGGTGTTAATGTGTTCCACTACTGTTTATCTTCCAGTACCTTCTTTCAGATTTGGTTTATTGGCATCCTAGACAACATGAAGTAATAATAAGTCCTTATTGCACCGACAATTTTATACTTGATTCTCAGAGCAACACCGCCATTTATGGAGATGATGCACTATTGAACTGAAAACGCGGAGTTTTCACACAAACATCAAAACTATAAACGTGTCTATTTCATTTTATTTTTCGTGTAAACAGAAAATTTACATGTAAACGCACCATCCTGTTCATATCGCGAGTTGCGATTTGGATGTAGTACCCAGTTTTCAGTGGTTTGCTCCGGATGAATTCCTCGTGATGAGGCAGAATCTCGAGAAATGTCGCTGAATCTCATCCAGTTATACAAAACGAACCATCAACTAGTAGGAAAAAAATTCAAATCGCTGAGGGCGATGTTTGAATTTATCGCGCAGGAGATGAACGACACTCCGAATTTTAACGTTCAACGTGGATTCAGGTATGCCTTCTATAGAGCGGTGTATTGTAGAGTCGATGCATGGACACGTGGAATGTACCTAACTGGGATAAGTATACTATTCAATTCATTCAATTACATTATCCCCATTGAATAATAGTAAATATTATGGTCAAATTTTTACCATAGTATGGTAATAATATTGACCATGAACTCGCTCGGATGAAACAAACCTAATATTGGCCCGAAAACGTCACGCGGACGCCCGTCTGTGGGGAGTTGAAGCCGGCGTACGAGGAACCACCGAAAATATCACCGCCCAAAATGAAGGACCTTATGGATTTATGCCGATCAAAAGTTATTCCAGGGAGTTACCATGACTTTTACCACAACCTTGCCTCTTGAATTGGTCATTTTCCTTGTTTTATAGCTTCTATTAGTTTCTGAGACGTTTGTGAATATATTTTTTCTTCAAACCTTGTCCAAAAATCATTTTAATATTCATATAATTATTTTAATATTGTTGGTTTCACTTTTCTAATAAAATAATTATCTTTTCATAAGAGTATTGAGTCTTAATGTACCATTTCCGGCCAAGAAAGAAGACATTTGTTAGAGCAAACCCTTATTTTTCCCTCTCTTTTTCTAGTGCAACATGGCCACATTTCCCTCTACCACCACTTTATGGTTAACCGAGCGGGGAAAAACTATAATTGTCAGTTTTTCAATGGTACTCGGCTGCTCTGACAGCAAGCTTGCTGAATTTTGTCTGTCACCTGATTTTAGATCGAGGAAACAAAACTTCAATAGTGTCTCCTGGAAAAAGAGGTTTCCTGACTTGTTCTAAGGGTGCGAGTTATCTAATTTGATCCAGATAGAAATAATCAATCATCAGTAGCAATTTCCTACATAACATCGTTTGTGGGAAACAGCGGTACCATAACAACGATTTCCTCGCAAAACAGCCATACAACACTGGTTTTTCGTTGATCAGTTTGTGAAATTATCAACTTCCAAAGTAATTGTGTCTACCACGAGTTTTCCTGACGTTATAATAAAAGTACACTCACTGACCCCAGGGAATTCCGCAACTGTGGGGAGCATTGAGCCTGGGAACAAAGATGTATTGAACTTTCCGAATGTTTCTTATTCATACAATTGATTGGCTGGCTGTAAATTAGTGTGTTTTTTGCTCTCAATAGGTCTCGTTATGCTACTTTATAATGTTAAAATCTGCTCGCCAAGACCGTTGCCTCCGAGTGTGAGGAGAAGTTTTGTGGTCGGATGGAATGGTTTCGAAAACCGTGAGATTCAATTTTCCATCCGAGAAAGTGAGAATTAGGAATTCGACATCATCAAAACCGTCAATGTAATCTGGACGATATCGAGTTTTATATGGTCGTCTTTCACGTTCAAGGAAATGAATAATTCTCTAGTCTGAACAACCCGGATCAATGGAATCAACGTAATTAAAAATTTGCCACACAACACAACATAGAAGCAATAGGTTTTTACCACGAAAGAAGGGAACAGACATTCAGAATGTCGATACTCACGGGATAAAATCGCAACCTATGGGAGGGGAACGTGTTAGGACAAAGTTATCAAGCAGATATCGCTGTCTAGCAGTTAAAGTGTGTCAACAGCCAACAAAATGTTATCCGAAGACAGGAGTTACCCAGTTTCTTCCTGGGATTGAAAAATCCTCCGGTTCTTACGTCATACAAGTGACCTTAGAACCAATTTTCTTAAACTTTGATGAAGTATAGTAGGAAAAAAGATGTAACGGTTTTTTAATTGGATTTCGAGGTGAAGAGAAGTTTTTTCTTGGTTGGCCACAAAGGTTCATTAAGAGTAATGAGCCGAAATCCAACTACAGGAGAACCTCTTTAATCCGGACGTCCACTAATCCGAAGAGCCGTTTAAGGCCGCCGGTGAGCGGGAGCGTCGATCCTTCATCGAACGGGCTACACGGCCGACGACAACGTCCTTCATTGAACGCAATTTACGGAATGCGCGCGAAACTAAGGACGTGTCTTACGTGGAGAACAAATCTTGGCGAAGCGAGCAAAATTCAAACCGATTAGAAAATCAAACCACGCGACGCGAGCGTTTGCCACGGCGAACGCGACTACCGCGACGACGCGTTGCTACGTAAGACACTTCCATAGGATTGTATTGTTTGATTGAGTCAATTGATGATCTTAAAGAAAATTTGCGACTTGGCAGCCAAACAACGCACTTCGACATTAGTTCAAAGGAAAATAGTGACTATTTTGAAAATTAGTTTAACGACTTTGTCTGATTAGCTCATTGCTGTACTCTATATACTTACACAATACAGTAGCTCTTTATTGTATACTGTATTTATTGATATGTATATGCACCGTAACTGTTTCTACTGTATTGTACAGTACTGCTTATTCACTATGTTTACTACTGTATTAAATAAACACTGTATTTTACTTTATGAAGCATTTTTCACTTTTCCTGTAACAATTACGATCCATTTTTGCAACGTTTTAGCTATTGCAATGTAAAAAAAACGTAATCCGAACTATTCCATGGTCCGAACTACCTCCGATCCCAATTAGTTCGGATTAAAGAGGTTTTACTATGACACGTTTAAGACGAGGAGGCTGCAAGGCTCGTTCCCAACCTTCCAATTCGACATCAGTAACTGCAAAAGAATGTGAACTGCTTCGACCGAAGTGGAATCCCTTGATGAGCTGTTCGATGTTAAACATTTTTATATGTACAAACGGATGAACGTGTTAAACATTCCGCAGTCTTTTCTACTTGTTTTTCGTTGCCATACTGGCAAACCAAACATGGAAATAAGTGCCTTGCCTTTCGCTTAAGTGTATTTGCGATCTGTACTTAAGTGTCACACAGTATTTACATTGGTGTTTCCTAACTTGCACATATCTTCACCAAAACTGAGTCGTATCATCATCTAGTAACAGAGTTTCAAAGTGTACCCCCTCTGTACACTTCATCACTCCACTCGATTCATCAAGACCTTTTGATGAAAGGCCAATCAATATTAATTACACATATGCCTAAATGTTTGAACGATTCAAGAAACTATCACGCTTAGAATTCATTGTTGTTGGATTGTGTTGCAGGTTGGGCGATAGCTCCCGAGGAGAGGGATTGGAAATACAGGTTATCGATTTACTACACGAAGCCGCAAGATTCCGGCGTATTTACATGCGCAACGCCTAAAGGCCTCACGAATAGCTTGAACGTCGTCATCACTGGTGAGATTTAAAAAAAACAATAACCCAAATTTAGTAGTTATCAACAATTTGATGTAATTTGATTGAATTTGCTATCCAAGATTTATCTAAAAAATTCGCCGCGAGGGCTCTTTAGCTGACCAATGTGTCTCCATACCTCATAATTCTATGTCCTAAAGACGGTACGATACTTCTACATAAATATAACTCCAAGAACACCAAACTTTTCTTGTCCCTGTACAACACAAAAGCTAAAATGCTGAAAAGGCTGAAATACCAATAATGAACCAATCAATAACCAACATAAAAATATTTGCAATATTTCGAAAGTTTCCTGTATTCTTAATTGTTAACACATCACCGCTTCAATTTCACCCTTCGAGATTGACAAAAAGTGACGCCTAGTACATAGTTCGGACTAGTAGATTCGGAGTCAGTCGGCGGACATTTTCTCCGAAACTACTGGATCGAAGTTAATGAAACAAAACAAATGCTCATTCGGGATCTAGTTGACTGAGTTAAGGTCATAAGTTTTTGCCAATCCTATAGGGTGAAATCAAAAGGCGGAATATGAACAAGTAGAAATAACGAAAACTCTCGAAATAACGCTGATATTTTCATGTTCATTATTGATAGACATCACTTCAATGAATTGAATGACCTTATTTGGACCGCTTAAAGTGCATCTGTTCTATATGCACTTTTGCAGGTGAGAGAAACTCAACATGAAGGCGAAGTTACCCGAACCTAGTAAAACGCTGCAGATTATTACAGGCTTATTATTTCTGTGTTAGAATAACCCTTTCAAGCAAATCACTGATATACTGATCTAGTATATTAGACTTGTACATATGCTTATCCTCGTCAACTTCAGGTACCATAAAAATAGCTCCATTCATATTTCAGCAAGCTACAGCAATTAAGAACGAAATTAGTCACAAAGGCCTTCAGCGGGTCACTGATCTGCATAGGTTGTAACAGTCTTCCAGATGCCCAAAGACAGTTGCACGAGTTTTGAATATAACTTCGTGAATACCAATCAGTACTAGTCCCATTTGCAGGGAACAGAAACTGCTATCAAAACTTACAGCTCACGAAGCTTTGTACGGTAGACCAGGGGTCATTATATATCCCATATCACATTTCGTCGGAAAGCCCTCGATTTACATCAAATCGTCATGCTGCCATCCCAATTTCAACTTTCTATTGTTGATGAAAACTAGCCCAAGGGCTTGCTCAGCTGTTCTCAGTTCTCTCCACCTGAATTGAAGCTTGGGGGATGGCGTTGCCCTTGACACTTGGGCTGTCGCCAACCTCGCAGTCTAGCTTAGAGCTCCCATTACTCTTAAGCTCTTGCATCCCACCCGAGTTTTTCAAATGGTGAGCGAACTGATGATCGTACTGAATACCAAGTGGTCTCTTCTTATCTGAACCAAACAAAAACTACCATCCATACACCAAACGTTTTTCAAAATTACCCCTTAGGAATGATTAAGCAGCACGCCAGGAATATTGCATCTACCACAATCAATCTTTAATTTTTCAGCCAAATTCCGTAAACTTCGTTCCAGTAGTTTGGACGGCCGACGGCTTAAGGCCTATGGGGGCGGACCGGTTCTTTATATTATTATTTTAATTCGATTTTTGACTTTTACGCATCTTGAAAGGTAAATCAACAACTTTCGAGGGAAGGGGGTAAACGTTTTTTACATCTTGGTCGATCACAAAGGTTCATTATTGAAAGTAATAAACCAAGAGCAACTGAACCCAAGTTCAGCTCCCCAAAGAAGTCCTGTTTGGTTATTACATTAAAAATTAAATAAATATAATGGGTTATTTCTATTACGTTTGCTGGTGAAGTCTTCTTTTTTTGTGATTCCCTCTCTTGTCAATACCTTTACGTGAGACATATTTCAAGTTTGGATATAAACGAAATTTTACTGGTACCTTTAAATAGTTGATCCCGTTTGATAGCACATACTTCTATTCATTGTATAGGCAAATATTCCGTCCATTACAGTTTTTCAGGTCCACGGTTCAGAGAAGAGTTATAAATACACCTGAATTGATTTTAGACATCCTTTAGCTTTTCTCCCACCCAAACGAACAACAAAGCCTGTCGAATTACCCATTTTATTTTCGGTCTAAATTGTTAAGAGTAAAATGGAATGAATAATTCACGAGACGGTCTTAAAACAACCTTTTAAATATTGTTAATCTATTTAACTTTGTTGCCCTTTTGATAGTAATTACGCATTCTAACTTCCCGCCGGAGTTATTACTCTGGAGTTTAGTACTTTTAAGCTGAAGAGTAATTTTTTCTCTCACCGCCTCTTCTTCCCCTGTAGTTCGAACTCAGGAAAACGTTTCTCTGTTTACGTTATTATAACTTGTTTAGTAAGGGCTCATTTTAAATACACCGATTTTCTTTGAACTTCAGAGGAAAGAGGAGTACGGTTTCGAGTGCTTTCGAAAAAATAGATAGTTCATCTCCAAAACGAAAGTCTCTATGTCAGTTTATTCGTTTCAATGCGTTCAAGACAAGTTTTGTGCTCTATTTATCCGTCTGACTTGGAAAGCACAAGTTTTTAAGGGTTACTTGGATAAATGGACTCGTCCTCATGTAATTCGTACTAAATTATCGTTTTGTTAAGTGGTAAACCTACATCAGAAATGGCACTTTTGTTGTTTCAAAGCTGTCTTTACCCCAAGCTAGGCTGTGTAGAAAATATGGTTATGTTCCGAAACTAGGTAAACCGGCAAGATTACCAGTCGCTAGGTACCAAAAGGAGGTTTACCCGTCGCGGCTAGGATATCATCTAATTTATAGTTTCCAGGCCAGAAAAAAGGGAAACGATCATCAGGATGAAGCTAAGAGTCAAAACAGAACAAGAAGGAAAGAATAACCAGAGAAAATTTAAATTTCGTGTGATTTACACAGTAGTAATGTGATTTGCACAGAACGTAAAGAATAACTATTTTTATTTTATTGCCAATATAATAAACTGTTTCTGTGAAAAATTCGCTATCACCCGTTAAAGTAGCGAGTCTGTGTTATTCAGCATTAGTACCTTCCTTTCGAGTTTGCAACCAAAATTTCTTTAGATATCCTGTTTGGTTTCAAAACTTACTTAATCCATACTTTTGAATCAAAAACACCTTTATCCAGGATTAAAATACAAGTTATTGTTCCATCAACGTATTTTTCCATTGTATGAGAGCCTTACGGATGAAATAGCTTACCAATGAAAAAAGAATCGAAGGGATTTGTTGAATATTTGGAACGTGGAAAGTTTTTTGCGATTCCCCTAAAGCCAGTTTTTTGGATAAAGTCTAATTTCATTCTCAATTCGTTATACAGGGTGGTCCACCCAACATGAACACCCCTTTTATTTTCAATACAAACAGTTTATTTGAAAATCCCAAAAAATACGTGTCCAATGATTTCCGACAAGTATTCAAAAAATAAGTGTGCGCACTTTTGCGAACGTGCACAGTGTGCGCGGTTCACACTAACTTCCTTATTTCAAATGAGAACCACTATTTTTATTCCAGATTCGGATTCTACGCCAAATTCCATGAAAAAATAACTCCACACACGATTTTTTAGGCTCGCGAAAACGTGCACTAACTTGATTTTTGCGGGATAAAAATAGTTTCTCTGATCCCCCAGATACCGCACATGACTCTCCAGTATTTCTAAACCCTGAATCACGTTGTGAAGTCCGTTTTTCAATCAGGGTAGGAATATCTAATGAAAACTGCATTCAACATTCCAAATTTCATTTATTTCTAGATCAACCAGATATCCACCATAATAACGGTTCAAAGTGGCCACCATCCTGATGTACACATAGCGCCGCTCTTTTTATCCATTGATGAGTTGCAACTTGGATGGATTCCCTTTTGATCGAATTGCAAGCACGAAGTTCATTAGTGTTTGTAATTGGTTGCAAATTATTACATCCTTCAAACATCCCCACAAAAAATAATCTAAAGGTGTGAGATCGGACTTCACCACGGACCTCACCAACCCTTCTCATTGTACCACTAACTTCCCTCCAGGATTGGTTGGTTTAGAAAAAGCTAGTACGTCAGAAGTGAATTAAAACAGAAAATATTGTAATTCAACCGGGTAGAAATTTGAAGTTTCAATTCGCAAATGACAAAATACTAGTTTTTATCCACCGTGAACAATTTTTTATTGTCCACGAAAAACTGGAAAAGGTTGAAGAATAATCTAAATCTTGAACATGAACTTAGAAAAGTTGTAAGCAAATCCTCATGATTGTCATGTGAACAATATTCGGACGGCGTTAGGCTATACAGTACCTGCACGACCTTCCGGTCATGATGGTACTGTAGCTTTTGCCCCTTCAACCCCATGGAAAGAGGATGCTGCAGGTTCACGTAGAGCAGTAAAAATAGGATTTGGCGACGAGAAACGTGCTGAATATCGTACAGAAAAAATCGTGTATGGGGTTATTTTTTCATGGAATTTGGCGTGGAATCCGAATCTGGAATGAAAAACAGGGGTTCTCATTTGAAATAAGGAAGTTTGTGTAGATTGCGCACACTGCGCACTTGCGCAAAAGTGCGCACACGTAATTTGTTGAATCCTCTTCAGAAATCATTGGTCACGTTTTTTTTGGATTTTCAAATATACTATTTGTATTGAAAATAAAAGGGGTGTTTATGTTAGGTGGACCACCCAGAATATAAGAAAAGAGTGAAGTACAGCCAATTGCATCTTAATTGAAAGGCATTGTACAAGTATATCGTGTTTTTTCTTTTTTCATCACGGGGTTGGCTATCTACTTATGAATTGCATCGAAATTTTTTTAAACAATTGTTTAAACATCAGAAGCCAAAGTAACAATAAAAATGTTTAGAAAAATCGGTTTTGGTTTGATTCTGGACCTTTATATACCATTAACCAAACAGTATGTGATTGTAATCTCTTCAAATCGTGGCATTTTAGGAATCTACAATGTAGGATGAGATTTTGAGTAGTTCACATATACCAGATCAAAGCTATGGTCAATTAGAAAAACTAAATCGCAACTGGTTGTTTCTACGATGGCTAAGTTGGGTATCAACCTCGTCTCTCACAAAAATTGTATTCTATGCATGACAGAAGGGTGGCAGCAATATTTGTTTCTGATCTTCTGTCGAGATCGCTAACACATATTTCCCTGATCGTAATCACATCAAAATGTAATCACCAATTATCAGCAACCAATGGTTGTTGCCCAGCAAAAATGTCAAGAATAGAAGGTCTAGAGGTTGATACTTCCTTCAGAAGTTGATTCTACTCCAGCGACACTAGCTGCACATTATTGGATGTGTACCTAAAATACTAGTTCTGGGAAAGACTTTTTCCACGATGGAACGAAACTCTTCATATTATTCTCTAGTAAGAAATATCATTGATAAAGATGTATATTTAATATGTTATATTTTGCGGCACAACAGGACACCCCGCTCTTGATGTGTAAAGAAAAATGTTGAATATAACTAGACCAAACATGGATCTAACAACACATTTCTTCGCTTGAAAACGATTTTTTTTTTCAACTTTTGACCAACTTACTGGATTCACCGTTGAATTTCTTACAAGCCTGTTGCATTTTCATAATAAAAAAAGAACTTTTAAGGATTCTAATTGCAGTTGGAACGTCGAAAAATTAAAACGTTTTTTCTGAAATATGTGAACTTGAACTCCATTTTCAAAACTGGTCGAACCTCTGGAAAATTTCAATTTGGCTCAGGTTTTTAATGGTTTGGTGAACTTTGAAAAACGTTTATGAAGAAATGTTACCATATTTAAGTCAATTTTGTGCTGAGTATCTCTGTACCAGCATCAATATTAGGGATATGATTGTATTCAGAAAAATATTATATTGAATTTGATTACAAAGTCCCATGAAAGACAGAAATAATCCCAAAAAATAGGAAATAACATGAGTTTCTTCATTTGACCTTTTGTCTGCCAGGATATTGTTTGCTTTGCTGTAAATTTCAAATCTGATGACGGTCCACAACTGTAGACAGAAACGGCAAGGAAAATACAATTTTGTGTTGTTTTGTTGTAAGTACATTATTCCTAATCAGCTGAGTCCTGTATAAAGTTCATCAACAGGTAATAACGGACGGTGTGAGTATTTACATTTAATCACACTGTCGGTCTAGTTTTACCTTTTTTAATGTGCGAAATACCTGACACCCTATACTAACCAAATTAATGACTTCTTCCCTAATATCATGACGATGTCGAATACATTTTTTTTTTTCAAAACCATGTAACAATACATTTGCAGATGCGCAGTGCGAAAGGATAGACGCCGACACGCTAAGGCACAAATTCAGGCACCTGCGAGTAAGAACAGAAGGCACGAAACTCGGCAACAGCGTGCATTTCCACTGTCCAACGGGGTTCCGGTTGAATGGAACCGCCAACCTCACATGCCGAGCTAACGGTGAGTGACAATTAATTTTTACCAAACCGCTCATCCAAAAATACCTGATCTTTGACAATTTATTAAAAAGGAAATATTTTTTCGTCGAATAGCAAAAATTTGCAGGTTGCAGAGGGTTTGTTATGCATTATAAAGTCATGATGAAACTATAATGACGGTCATTGAATTACCGGGTTTCTATTCCATACGATACTTACTTCAAGACCG
The DNA here is from genome assembly GCA_031894815.1 of Creontiades dilutus. Taxonomy (NCBI): domain Eukaryota; kingdom Metazoa; phylum Arthropoda; class Insecta; order Hemiptera; family Miridae; genus Creontiades; species Creontiades dilutus. The sequence continues at coordinate 1,186,009 of JAVIWC010009699.1, forward strand.
CTAATTTGAGAAAAATGTGACCAATTATCTCATTTCACGATCATGAAAAGCTTGCAGAACAGGATGCATTGCCATCATAGTTCGAAATATTAACTATTATAAAACAACGTTGAGGTGTGCTATAATCTGACTATTGCTGCTATAGCAGTCACTGTTTTAATTTGAAACTGATTTCTTTCAAATTTAGCCTAAACATACAGTAGAGCACTGCCAATCCTAACCAATCGGTACATTATATTTTTAATAGTGTGTGATTGCTCGTGACATGAGGTTTAGGATGGGGTCAGTTTTAGGTCCAAAAATTGTGATCATTTACTTTCCGTGAATTTCTACGGAAGTAAAAAGTAAAGTAAAGTAAACAAGGAATTTCACCTTGGATTTTCGTCCGACTACCCAGAGGTGTCGCGGACGTCGCCAGCCGTCCTCCAGAGAGGATCGGAAATAGGTCTGACGATTTCGTTCGTGGCTTCCCATTGCCTCACGCCCCTGGGTTGGGAGGTCTGATGCGATCCACGTGTCACGTCGTCAGTAATGACATGAGACAAAATGAATTCAGTTAATGATACAAGTAACCCAGCTATGAATATAGTAAATTTCTACGGATCTTAAACCTATACCGAAACGCACGCTATTTTCCAGGCCTTAAGCTATGTTGAACGACAACCACTGAACCGACCCGGTAAGGTGGTCATACTTAGTGACTCTCTCAGCCTCTTAACCAGGTTTAAAAACATAAAACCCTGTAACCGCTTGAACATGCTGGAAGCGAGTGTACTCACCAAGATGCACACCTTGCGTACCCACGGTACCAACGTTATTTTCTGCTGGGTGAGGGGACACCGAGGATTAACTGGCAATGAAAAGCCGATCAGCTGTCGAGAGTCGCCATTGCTCTCCCAGATGCCAGTCCAGAACGGATTCTCCCACATACTGACTTGAAAAGGCATATAAAGATCGAAACCGATAACATCTGGCGAAGACAGCACTCAACGTACCCGAACGGAAACCGATACAAACAACCGTTCCCAAAAGCACCAGAAAGGTCTCCATGGTTCCATAAAATAAAAAGGCTTACGTAGCAAAAAATTATACAAAATCATCACCAGACTAAGAAACCGGCCATTGCAACACGCAGCAATCCCTTTTCCAAAAAAACCTAGTCCCATCGCCCAACTGCCCTCACTGCCCATCCCAAGAAGAAACTCTGGTCCACATATTTCTCAAATGTTCCGACTACCAAGAACAAAGAGTAAACCTATTGGGTGAAATATGGACAAAAATAGAAAATTCGTGCGACGTATATAATATTGTGCGCGCAACTTACCAGCCGACCGTCACAAGTGCTGTGTTCAAATTTATAATAGACAGACATCAGTATACGAAGGAATTATTATATTAACTATTGATATTGTACCAGTGTTCTAAATTACTTCATTACTACAATTTAAATAACCATCCACTGTACATATAAGGCTAAAAGTGTGAACGAAGCCAATAAAAGAAAAAAAAACCGAATCTCTTAATTTGGAGCGTTATATGTGTTTATTCACGTCAGAAACGTTTCGTCCCGCAGCGGGGACTTCCTCAGTCTATACCTAACTATGTCAAAACTACTGGCATACTTTAGGCATTGACATAGTGGTGCCACCACACATCTCTTCAGTTTGTTTGTTACTGAAACTTTTAGTTTCGTAGTTGAAGTTAAACTGTTCACTCATCCCTGTCCATATACTCGAGCTGGTCATATTTTATATTACTTAGTTGTTGGATCTCAACTGCGTTAATTAATTAAACAAATTTGTTTTGTTATAAATAACAAAAACGGAGAGAGGAACTGTAAGCATAAATTAAAATTATTGAATTGATGTGGTCACTCCACTACCCATATTGCATAGTTATGACATAGTTAGGTATAGACTGAGGAAGCCCCCGCTGCGGGACGAAACGTTTCTGACGTGAATAAAAACATATAACGCTCCAAACTAAGAGATTCGGAATGAATGTGGTCACTCCACTACCCACACCCACTATTAAAAAAAAAAACCTAAACCAGTTGATTTCGAGTACGAAATTTCTTACAAATGACAATTCAACGGCCTATACCATTAAAACCATTAAATAAGAGTCGGGCTGGCTAGGGGTAAGTATTAACTATTCTCCGGCCCCTGGAATATTCTCCATGGAGAAATTGAGAGCCTGATAGCCTGAACATGATGATGATGTAGGGGATGATACTCTACAAAGTTGACAGTGATGACTAAGTCTCTCTCCATTTCTTCGTTTTCCTTGCACATTTCGTTTCTTCAGTCTAAACACTCTTATTGATCCGTATTTTTAACTGCGAGCGTCACCACGATCTCGTGACCCATCAATTTTAGTCAAAAACGTGCAACAGAACAGCAACCTCTTTTGTTAACGAGTAGCCAGTAGTCTGCTTTCAACAGGAGAAGTCTGTAAGGAGCCAACACAAGATATCGTGTACAATGTGTGCAAGTAATTCACAAGAAATAAGAAAGACGAAAATTAAGTACCGACCCGAAAAGTCGTTAATATTGAGAGAGTAAGTGAACGCCGCGGCGTTCTTCATCAATAACACAAGATGTTTGTTTATTACGCCAACCAAATTTACACTACACAAGATGCTGCTAGAGGAAACAAGGATTTTTTCTTTGTTCGGAACGAGTGAAACGGATTTAGAATCTACAACCCTTGACACTAAAAATGACAAAATTTGAGGGAGGGAGGGGAGGAATAAAAAATGCTGGTACACGATTACAAAGGAATACTATTGAAAATATAAACATAATATAAAAGTGACCAAGTAACATTTGCAAAATTTTACAGGGGAGCGATCTGAAGTTTCACCTATTTTCTTCTTACGAACACTGGTTGTGTGATGTCTCATCCGACTATGTTTCGATTTTTCTTTATCCTGTAGGTAGTTAGCTAGTGCCCGCCTATGATATCGTGCTTCAAAATTCACTTCAGATTAAATAAGAGCTGTTTTCCGGAAAACTCTATTTGATAATTTTTACCTGCCTGGAGTTTCAAGCTTTACTCATTTGGTCAATTCAATTCTTCGAAAATCCGTCGCATAGTTACATGAAATTGAGGGATTGAATAGTTTTTTCGTTAATTTATCGTGTTGCCAAGCATCTAATAACAATGATATACCTATTTCTGTTAGAAAAGGTTATCCATTACCTATCACTGTAATTGGTCATTTTCACCTGCCCACTATGCAATCTTACAAATCTTACACAGTAAAAGTGATCAGATGGCAATTGATAACATTTACGTGCACCAGCGAGAGTACATTTATAATCCATCTCGTGTTTGTGGTTGAGTTCAAATGCCATTTGGTCATATTAAACTCTTTGGGTCAGGCAGGTAAAATTTATTTTCAAGTATTTCTTGCACATCAGTTTGAAGATAACGTTCTTAACAAAAACACACAGTAGACAACGTTCCTTAGTACCGGAATGACAAAAAAAGCTCATTTTGAAAAAAATGTTACTTGGTCACTTTTACCCGGAACCCGACGATATAAAGTGATAACGAGTTCAAAGGATTTTTTGTAGGTCTTTTATTCTATAAGATTACTCTTGGTACAATGTAATACCTGTGTATTTGAGGTGTGCATTTCAAAGGTTTACTCAAATTGAGGTACCCACAGTTTCCTCGTAAGTAGAACTTTCGGATAACCCAAACACGACGATCCTGAACAGCGATCGCCCTAAGGAATGAAGCCCCAAAAAAGCCGAGCCCCTAAGGAAGCGGCCCTAAACTTTGCTGAAAGCAAATCCGGGTTAGGGCGAAAGCTTGAGAGGTTGAAAGTTGGTTTAGGTGTTCACTTCCCAAGATGTGAGTTGAGCGGGAAACGTAAGAGAACTTTTAAACGCTCCAGAATACCGTCAATGTGCGCATTACATCGTAAAAATACGTCGCTGACAATTACCGCAAGATGGTTCATTATCTTGGTATTAAATGGGTTATCTACGCTAAATAAAAATATTTTCGCGAATAGAATACTTCATGGGCCACGCTAAAACTACAAAATCAATCTTGAGATAATGGTGGTTTTAGTTTACTACAGCGTATCACATTGATAGAAGGAGAAAATGGTTATCTGTTTAGTTTCAAATACTGTTTGAACAGTGACCAAAATGATTAGAAAGACAAAATGTTGGATAACCAAATCGTTACCTTAGATGGTCAAATACTGTTTGAATGAGTGACCAAAATGGGATGTGATGTTATCATGGATCCCTTAAGTAAGGGTCGAAACAGGTATCATGGTTTTGGTTTGGAAAACCTTTCAGATATCTTTCAGTAGATTAAAAAAACGCCCCAGATGGTTTTTGCTTGGAGTCTACGGCTAAAATCAAAGAAACAAGTGGAAGCAACATGTTTTAGCCTCGCTTTATGCGTTAATTAAAGTTCAGCTGATCCTAGCGTGTATCTTCCGGGATCCTATTCATCTTCATTTATAAATCGTAAAAAGGGTACATGCCAAATTACACGTTCCTACATTAAATTGGAATCACCCAGCCGATCCCCAACCTAGGCATCTGTAAGTATAAGTCCTAAGAAAGGTACATACCATCTTAAAGTTTCGTACAATAAGTAGCATAGAAATTCGTTGTTGGAGCCACTCAGCAAATCTTGAACCATATCATCTTCAAGTGTAAGTTGTCAGTAAGCTACTTACCAAATTACAGCTTCATACGATGAATAGCGTAGAAATTCTGTGTTGCAGCCACTCAGCTGATATCAAACCTATTCATCTATATGTCTTAAGAAAGGTACACACCAAACTACAGCATCTTCCGATAAATGTCATAGAAATTAGAATTTGGAGTCGCTCAGCTGATCTCGTACCTATGAAACTTCAGACATAAGTCCTTAAGACTTCTAAATCCTGAATTACATTCTTCCTCGCGGAATGATAAGTTTGGATAAGTGGAATAAATGTGTACGACAGTTTTTCCTGACATCAAAACACGATCAGTTAGGTTATGACAAAAGCATGTTCCATGCTAAATCGACTGCCACATGACTTCCTCGCATCGACTACTTGAATACCGATGACGTTGTAAATAATCTTAAAGATTTGAAGTATAAGCTTTTTACAACGATTCAAAGGGAACAAAAATGTATGGGACAAGTTTCCGCATACCTAAACGTTAATGTGATTCGCTAGGAACGATGAAGGAAGAACGGTGGGCAGATGCCTTTTTATTTTCGTTGCGTCTGCAAACGAATCTTCTTAGAAACAGCAAATGGCTTATTTCTTTGTACCAAGAAACCCATTACGAATAAACCTTTTCGACTAACTCAGTTTTTACTCGTTTGAAGGAGACTTCTTTCGGTATATTTGGTTTTTTTACAAATGTTGAAAAATGAAGAGATGATGAACTAATTCTACTTTTTATTCTTTTATTACTAAAGTTAACAGTTTTGCAATAAAATATTGTTTCTTAATCCATTTACGAGTACATATGTCTAATTTGATGCATTAGGTTTATTAAACTAAATGAAATAATTTCATATAATAAATTAGTCCAACTGCATTCAAGTTCAAATCTGTAAGGAACATGGAGATAATTTAAGTTTTAATAAAAATAAAATGTTTAGCTTTTAACGTTAAGCTAAACATTTACATACCAAATGTTAGTGGATGGTTGCAGAATGGATACACACGGCAATTATCTGAACAATCGATAAAGAGTGAAGGGAATAAAATTTATCAATAAAACAAACAATTATCATTTATCTGAAACCAATTGAGACTTTGTGATGGATATTGACGGTACTCGGTTTTTTTTTATTTGTTGAAAATGCTAATGAACTTGTGGTTGTATAGCTTCAGAAGTATCCTCCGAGTGTTGCGGGCATATATCCTCACCCTTGGAAGGGGCCACTAGTCCATTCCGTCACATCCTATTACCAGGAAATTATTATCCTCACAACCCTCCCATATTTAAGTCTTTGTTACACTGACCAAGAACTGTTCGCAAACAAGCTAACACCGCGTTGTCCAATTCTAACAGCGCCAAAACTTCCAATCCTAATATGTGGGTTCATCATGTTTTTAATAATGCGTGATTGTGAGGTTTGGAGGACGAATGACATGTGTTTGCTTAATGTGGATTCCGACGGGTCTGAAACTTATCCCATTCGATTTTTCTCTCAAAATTAGTAGGAAATGACACGCCAATTGCATATTCCAGTTAGAACTTCGAAAACCAACGTCTTTGTCCAGTTTTTGACGCAAAGCATTCGAACGTGTGGGGCAGAAGTTAGGATCAACTAGACTAAGATGAACTAAGTGGAGTCCATGTGCGGGTGAATGGATTATTTACACATATTCTGAAGCCTTTCATGGCCCGTAATTTGGATAGACGTTGCAAATTTGGAATCTAATCACCTTGACTTAAGTGACAACATTTAAGGGACGTTATAAAAATTTGTGCCGCATTATTACTAAGGAATATTGTTGAAAATCCTAAGCCAAAAGAGTTGTGGGTTAACACTGTCTTGGACGGCCAACAAACAATTGTTCTTCGCATTTGCCTTCGATCTACAAGTTGGTTATACGTCCTTGTAGAAGCCACTGAAAACCGTCTCCTTCTCAGAATCCTCAAGCCAAGCTGTTTCCAGCACAAAGAAGAGCATTTTCGGAAAACTCGAATTCGAGTGATCGACCACGCTCGAACAAATGCTGCTCACGAACATTGCTCGGGCCGGCTAAGTGTTTATAGAGCCCTCTCACCAGTTCAAGGACGTTACCAAACCGTGCCTGTGAACGATGTTCACTTCGTAAAAATGGCCCTTTATATGGTAGCAGAGCGTGGTTAGCTCTGCTCCCTCTATTACTGACTGTTCTAACACTCGCACTGCTTTCACAGGCCAAATGAGCAATACGTCGAAAGAAGCATCCCCAAAAATTATTTTTTACCTCTTCCCAACCTATAGCGAGCCGTTTTCCTCATTTAGCGGACCTCCTCCTGCTTTTCGAAAGACCAGGCATTGTGACGGATACCAGAGGTTTCTTCCTCCTCTGTGTGTTGCAGGTCCAACACAGGTCGCCTCAGCCCTTGTAAGGGGAAACTTTTTCATTTGAACATTTCCTTGTTGTAAACAACTTCAGTTCTAAGATCGTACCTACAGTTTCAAGCGAGCCCGCTAATGTCTGTAAAATTACATTACAACTCAGGCATTGGATGAATCAGAAAATCATTAATATTTGAAATTTTCACGATTTTTGTGTTTAACAACGTATTAAAATTGTTTGGGCCCATCTTGCTGTCAAACCATTTGGCATTGGCAAAGTATATACCTGCACTTTTAGTTACATCAAGAAAAACATAGGTAAGTGTGTTAAATTGAAAGGTGTATTGACGAGGAGGCTTCAAAATTATGGCGGACTGCTTCGCTATACGTCGTTTTGTTGATGAAGAAGATACAATGTAGGCTGGTAATATGGAATAATATGATGCCATCCTATGAGTTCAAACAATGGAAATCTACAATGAAATAAAAGCAAAAAACGCTGCAAATTCTTTCACTGAGGTTTATTATTCAATTGGCTTGGGTTCATTATTTGAATTTCTACTTAGCTTTGGAGTGTGCGTGTTTCACAGGATAGAGCGATTATTGAATTTCAGGAGGCACACAAATATGATCAACTGATCAATCCAAATAGGTATTTTGGTTGAGAACAGATTTACGTGCTCTATGTATATCTCCTGAAATTCAATAATCGCTCTATCACCTGTGAAACACGCACACTCAAAAGCTTAGTAGAAATTCAAATTATGAACGCAAGCCAATTGAATAATAAACCAAAGTGATTATTGAATAATAAACCAAAAATCGTATATTACAAGTCCCCGAGGAGGGGAGCAGGTTGCCCTGGGAGACGATCCTCATTGGTGGGGTCCCCATCACTGGCGTGGTCGTGAGAGGGGGGGGGTGAATTCCACCCAGCGGTTGCCCTGGGAGACGGTCCGACGCTCCCCTTCAAGGGTGGGGGTGGGGGGTGGCGGAGAATTCCACCCGCCCAACGTTACCACCCCCTGATATACATACCTGCTCTGATATTTTCGTCTGTATATAGATTGATGATGATTGATGATTGATCGAAACTGACGCTGGCACATAGGTACGCCGCCTGCAGCGCCGCGTCTCTTGAGAGATAACTCTCCTGCAGCGCGGCGCAGCTGGCGCCTGTTTCGGTAGGTACATGAAGAAATCGCAAGCCGCAGACGCCGGCCGCAGACGCATCATGGATACCATACCTCGACGCCGTGTCTTAAGTGAAAAACGACCGCGATCGACGGGGGCGAGCGGGCGCCCATCGCGATCTATCAGTGCGATCGAACAATACAACTCTACAGATGTGTCAGACGTAACAACGCGGCATCACGCTTTGTTGCGGCAAAACGATCGTGCCGCGTGTTCGATTTTTCTTCAGTCCAAGAATTTTCCTTAGCCGTTCAGCCTTCACATGTGATACAACCATCAACCTTCACGCGTTCCCGCCAACCTGAGTCACACCGGCGCTCGCGCAGCTGTCTGTCGACAGCCCTTGATTTTCCAATGATTATCTTGCTGGTTTCTCTACTTTCCATTGCAGTAAATACAAAAGAACCAGAATACAATTTCAAAATCACATTTTTCATAAAAAATTCTTTATTGTTTAAAATAACAGCCGTTAATAGTCGTTAATGGACTAAAACGCTGCAAATTCTTTCACTGGGGTTTATTATTCAATTGGCTTGCGTTCATGATTTGAATTTCTACTAAGCTTTGGAGTGTGCGTGTTCCACAGGATAGAGCGATTATTGAATTTCAGGAGGCACACAAATATGATCAACTGATCGATCCAAATAGGTATTTTGGTTGAGAACAGATTTACGTGCTTGATGCATATCTCCTGAAATTCAATAATCACTCTATCACAAAGCTTAGTGGTGAAAAACAGCGATTTTATTGCACATAATTTATCAAGTCCTTTAAAAGCTTCCCCAAATGTGGAAATTCATGTGAACGCACACAAATGAATGATCAATCCAAATAGGTGTTTTGATTAAAATTGAATAATAAACTCCCCGGTGAAAGAATTTGCTTTGTGCGTGTTTCACATTGGTGAAAGAATTAATAGAGCGATTGTTGAATTTCAGGAGGCACACAAATATGATCAACTGATCAATCCAAATAGGTATTTTGGTTGAGAACAGATTTACGTGCTCCGTGCATATCTCCTGAAATTCAATAATCGCTGTATCCTGTGAAACACGCACATTCCGAAGCTTAGTTGAAATTCAAATCATGAACGCAAGCCAATTGAATAATAAACCCCAGTGAAAGAATACTTATTTACCCCCGTAATAATATTGAATAATATTTACCTATATATTATCAGCGTTTCATGAATATCAGAATGCTTCAACCCGTGTATCGGCTATAAACTACAAGTATCCACATCGGCTATCACTCCATTATCCACATTCACTACAACTCGACGCTATCGGCATCCCTAGGTTACAAACAAACAGTAATAAACCAAAAAACGCGAATGTTGGCACCATAAATCGGGCCATACATCGGGCTCATTCGATTTCTAGAGGTATGTTCTTCAAATAGGTATAAATTTAGGCCGCTTCGACTTGTTTTGAGGTTTTTAGGCATTTTACAAAACTTTGACAGCCCTTAAAGGGCATTTTAAATTGAGTGAGAGAGCTGGCTCAAGAATTGGGGCGTCGTCGGACCAAGATGGATTTTTCCTGAAAATTTCAGATCTTTTGCTCCAGCCGTTTCGGAGATATCGTGCGTACGGCGTACGGCGGACGGACGGAAAAATTTTTATTGCAGATTTGGATTCTACACCCTCTGAAATTTAAACCCTAAAATTTTCAGGGGGCGTTAGAATTTTTTTTTCCAGAGCGATTACAATGGTTTATTATTGAATAATAAACCAAAAACGTCAATGAACATTGTATTTGAAGTTAAGCTAGGGAATGTCATGTGTGCCAGCGTACGAGAAGTACGTGGCTACTCAATCACGTGCATACGTTGAAATGTTAGCGTTACGTTGTTTCGAGGTTATGTTCTACATCATTAGATAGATCCAACTAAAAGCTAATCATCCGCAATGGGAGTTATAATCACACTTGTATTACTTCCCGCTTCTGTTCGAATTCAAACTAGAACTGTTCTCCGTTAAATGTTTCCCGAGAAAGTTCGTTTTACGGTTTCCATCCATTTCACGGCAACTGGTTTCGAGAACCCCATAGAGATTTTCCAGGTAAAAACTATACTTTTCGGCGCCAAAATAAAGCATAAATTATCGGTCGACGGCAAACTTTCTCAATTATGAAGTTTCGAGGGGTAAACCAACTTCTTACCGAAGTTTTCTAGGAGAGTAACAAGTGGCTGATTCATGAGGCAAGAAATATGAAATACAAAGGAACTATATATAGAGTGGAGAGTATTCATTGAAAACAAGGGCGATGAGTGTAAATGACTGCTAGTTCTGAGCAGACTGAGTTCAATCAGTAAACGCATCAAAAACGATTTCACAGTTACGTATTCACTCGTTTCCCATAATTTATTAGATTAGATGTTAAGAAGGTGCAGTTCAAGTATGGGTTGAACTTTACTCCAGCTTGTCTATTTAATCGTATTTTATTAGGCCGTTCATGGCAAACAGTCTGTGTCATTAAAAATTGTTTGTGTTGAATTGTTTCTCTACAATATCCATTTATAATATATGTCAAAGTGTGAGCTTGTAAAACTTATTTAAAACACTGATACTCTACATAGTTTATGGTACTGTACTAAGGAGATTATGGGGCCCAAGCTACCACATCGCTTTGAAATTAGGGTTCAAATGTGAGAACCCAGTATGAGGATGACTGTGATGATAAGCGTGATTTTATTACCGTAGTAACACAAACTCAAAGAAAAATTACCACTCAAGATTAGTTTACTATCTTTTCACAGAATACCAGTGATGTCACAATATGCCACAATGTGAGGGGTCTACAATTTTCCCTCTTTAGTCGATTGTAAAAGTTCAAAATTGATTTTTTTTAATTGTACAATTACAAATCAAAATGCATCGGAAATGAACGTGTGAAATGCATAAATGACGAAAGAAGTAGATTGAAAAACCACTCTGTTTAAGCAAGTTTTTCCGATTAGCAGAATTTTGTAAAATCCCTAAAAACCTCAAAAAAAGTCAAGGCGGCCTAAATTTGGATTCTTTTTGAAGAACTTTCCACGAGGAATCGAATGAGCCCCTCCCCAGGTCCGTAGGTCAAACCATTCCCGATGTATGGCCCGATTTATGGTGCCAACATTTGCGTTATTTCGGTTTATTATTGTTTTTGTTTTGATATCAGTAACCTAGTGATGTAGTGATGTAGTAATGTGTATACTGGATTGAACTCCTAAAAGGCTTTGTAGCCGATACACGGGTTGAAGCATTCTGATAACCATAAAAAAATTTAAAAAAACGCTGCAAATTCTTTCACTGTGGTTTTTCATTCAATTGGCTTGCGTTCATGATTTGAATTTCTACTAAGATTTGGAGTGAGCGTGTTTCACAGGTGATAGAGCGATTATTGAATTTCAGAAGATATGCATAGAGCACTTAAATCGGTTCTCAACCAAAATACCTATTTGGATTGTTCAGTTGATCATATTTGTGTGCCTCCTGAAATTCAATAATTGCTCTATCACCTGTGAAACACGCACACTCCAAAGCTTAGTAGAAATTCAAATCATGAACGCAAGCCAATTGAATAATAAACCCCAGTGAATGAATTTGCAGCGTTTTTTTATTCCGAAAGATAGCAGGAAATTACTAAAAAATATCCAACATTTTGATCTTCCAGGTTTGATTGTTCCGGTGCTTAGGTAGGAATCTACAATTTTCTGGGACAAACATCTACTATATGTTTGATTCAGCTTTCAAATTTTCAGATTTTCCCTCTTCGGCTTTCTAATATTATCAAAGATGTACGTATGCAGCAATGAATTTGTTTGCACTTTGGTAAATTTATGTACTGTCACATCCCATAACACAATTATACCATCTTGTTCAATAGTTCGCAGCACTTTGTATCCTGCCAACGACGTTTAGTGTTATTAGGGTAAGCTATTACGGTTTTTTCCTCGTGAGCTGATGTGTTTCTAAGCAGAAATAATGAACTAAGAAGGCGAGAAGAGTGGGTTGTTTTGCGAGTATGCTAATTACAGAAAACAAGGGAGAAATAAAGGAACGATAATACCCTCATGTAATGTGTGAGGTCAACCAACCCCACGTGGATGTGAGATACCACTCCCAACAAGCTCCAGGAGATTTCATACGCCATATTAAACGAATATTTACGCCTCAAGAATTAAACAAGCTGCGTTTTCGGGAAAAGTCCTCACCCGACGAATCTCCCCTCTGCGCAGTTTCCTTCACCCAGTTTTTGCTTGTTCATCAAGTTAAGGCAAAAAGAGGCCCAACAACAACAAGGGGAAGTCGAAAAAAAAATGCCTCGGGTTTTCGGAGAAGGAGAGCAAATATACCACCTTCTTGGAACAAACGGGTTTTCAAGGGCCTCGTGCCAGGGAACATAATAATTAAATGGAGGTAGGTGGAAGTTGGGATCTCTCTTTCACGAAGTTAGGGAAGAGTTTGGCCCACCTGGTTACTCAAAGAACTGCCTCAGGTGATACACGAGTAGGAGGTCTCAACATCGAAGATAGCAGTTTTAGAACAAATCGAATCTTTTGCAGGTCATCATCGGTAGAAGAATCAACTGCTGTTGGTTTAGGTTTAGAAGGAAAGGTATGGAATTTGGTTCACATTCGATGGAACTTAACTCCAATCAAAAACCAAGAGGTAGTGAAAAGTTGCCTATTTCCAATGATCGACTTTGACGGTTCATAATTTGCAACAATAACTGCATGACGTTATTGAAAATAATACTTAGACATTTGACTTTAGGCACATAATTGGTTGTTGCATTGGCGAATCATTTCCAACATCAATTTTCTGGCCCCAGGCCTCTTGACCTTGATTGCACCTGATGCCTTGATTGATCCTGAGAGCAAAGCGACCAAGAAGGGTAGAGGGGAGAAGTGGGATTTTGGAATGGAATTCTTGGTGCAGCAACCGAATTTGAAGGGATACAGATGAATGAGCAAGGGCTGATGGCGTGGTCCGTCTTGACATTTACCAAAACGGGAACGATTTGAGACCAATTTGCAATGGTTGAATGAAATCGTACAAACATTGAGTGTAGATATTATGAGACTTCCCAAGCCATTAGGGCTAGAGGCCTAAAGTTCATCAGAAGATCACAAACAGGAAGATTAGAATGCTACTGTTCACTCGTCTGGATCTCTCTGCTCACTTTTTCCTAAGAAGAATCGACTGAGACCCGGAGATAGCACCATTTGAATCATCCAGAAAAATTAATTACAATCTTATGGCCGTGACTCCACTTAACACATGAGTCATAAGAAATTCACTGAGTCACACAAAAACCATGATTTCAAATGCTTGCAGATCGTTATAGGTTGAGGTTAAAAGCATATAGACGGGATCAGGAGATTTGCAGGCTAAGTGTATGCACACTTAGTTCAACAACTAGGATGCATGAGCCCCTATTAGTTAACAGTTTCACACAAACCATCATTATTTTTACGGATGGGTCAAAATCTGGAAATTCAACAGGCTGCGCGCTCCATGAAACTCAAACAAGTTACAGCGAAAAATTCAGATTACCCTCCACATCATCATCCTATAATGCCGAAGTTCATGCAATCATCAAAACCGTAGAGTTCGTTGTGAGACAAAAGACCACTATTCGATCACACCTAATTTGCTCTGATTCTCCAAGTTCCTTGCAAATCCTTAAAGCGAATAGATTCCGAAGAGTAAAAAATGGATTCAGTTATTGAGAATATGCCAAATCAATAACCAGGAAATCATATCAGTCTGGGTGAAAGCTCATGCTGGGCTGATCCCGAATCAGCGTACAGATGAACTTGCGAGAGAAGGCGCGAATACGGGAACGGAACTGGATGCTCCTATGATGGTAGAGGAAGCCACATCCTAAAACAGGTAAATTATGGAAAGTGGAAAGATTAATATGCTCGGTCTAACAGCGGACAATCATATAAAATAATCCCCTAGCTCCTCTTGGTTTGCACGGACAAAATTGAGTAAATCAGTGGGCCGCTCGATATTTCGCTTGAGAGTGAAACATGTGGTGTGCGATGCCTATCTATAAAGAATTGGGCAAAGAGACTCCTCGGAATGCGAGAAATGCGGAAATTCAAACGGAACATTACAACATCTCATTATGGAATGCCCAGAATATGAAAACCAAAGACATTTACTCATAAGCTGTGTGATGAGAAAAACAAATGTTAGTTTTGAGTACCATTCCATCTTGTCTTCGAAAAATCTGATAATTTATGAAGAACTTCATAAATTTTTATCCAATTGTAATATAGAAATATAGGAATAATTAGATTTGTAGTATCAAATGAAGCATTAAGTATGATACTTTAAGATAAAACATTTATGGCTGTACATGCATACATAATTTAATGCCTATAAATTAAAAAAAAAAAAAAAAAAAAAAAACATGATTTCGAAAAAATTCCACAAGTTTTCCCACGGAAACCAGTTTTTCGCAGCTTATAAAAAAACGTTCCATTCCATTGTTGGAAAGCTTGTCTCTTGGACCTACTTTAAGGCTTTTACAGGGAAAATGCCGTAACGCTTTATTTGGACTACGTACGAAAGAGAACTGGAAGTGTTCAATATTTTACTAATTTTCGTGTTCAGGCCCATTTTCACATCCGAATCCTTTTAATCTTGCACTACAGAGATTGTAAATATTACGTTCAGTATCGTCAGGTTTATGATTACTCTATAAGGGATTTACAGGTAGGTTTGTGACGTAAGGCCGAGAAAATTGTTACGATATTTTATAGCATATTGGTCACGTTGGTGTTTATTAAGACGACGATAAGTAAGACCACTAAATATCCTAATTTACTAACTTATTAAAAGTACTACCACAAACTTAGGAGCCAAGGGGGAATTAAGATTGGGAATGAAATTCGGTCTCATTTTGAAATCCCACACGCCAGCCGAACTGATTCAATGTGTCATCGATGGTGTGAACTCGAACTAGATCTTTCTTCCACTTTCAAACCATACCGACGACTCTGGAGGAAATGGATAAATTAATAAACGAAGTGGAAAAGTTAGAAAGAACAAATAGGGAAACTAACAAAAAATCAGAAGATGTTTCTGATCTAAAAAATTATTACGAGAGAAAATGCTCAGGTACCAAATTCCAAAAATATAAATATAATAACTATTAACCCTCCTACGGAAATAAAAAGGAAAATGGTAATCAAAACAACTATAATTCCAAATTACCACATCAACAAACGAGCTACAACAAAAACAACGGAAAAGGGCAGGCGCGGACAAGGGACGGACACAGGCGGATTGTGACTCCCTTGCTGCTTGAGGAGCATTACCGTTGGCAAAACCGTTCACAAATAAATAAATAAATGCTTGAGAAATAAATCCTAAACTTTAGGACCTAAGGTGAGACGTACATCCACATAGCGTGCGTATTTAACATTAGGTATACGTTTCCGCCTTCAACTTTAATTTTAATCCGATTCCACCAATTTTAATTGGTATTTTCCCAAACGCCCGGAAGCTGGAAAATGACGTCGTCCTGCGTCTTCACAACGCGGCGCTCTTGGTCAACGAACGTATCAACACAAAACGAATCTTAGAAAGGAAAACGTTCAGATTTTAAAAGGAGAAGAAAATACCCGTCGTGGGACTTTTTTCTAGCAAATTAGTTGCAGAATTGACCCCTGGACTGTGGTCCTAAACATCTACACTCTCTATAGTGATAAGCAAAGTTGAAGCTTCAATCCCATTGATCGGTTGAAATAAAAGGAATGGAAGTTGCAACCAATGAAGTGCAAACTAACTGAAAGCATCTAATCAGGCGGAGGTGACACTAACTCCAACTGAAAAAGGGTTACTCGAACTAGTTTCAACTCTAGATAGGGATTGTTCCAAGTTTAACAAAATAAAACTGCTTGAGTGTATTATGCTGAAGATTTCGTTATTTATACTTAGCAGACTTGAAACACTTTCCTACCTAATAATTTTGAATATAAAATAATTCAACTTGCATTCAACCAAACTAAGGAGAATTATGTTCATTTTCTTGCAAATTCTATCCAGAACTGATAATCTCCTTTTGGTGAAATATCTCAAGGTAGGTTGGTGACTTTTCATGCGTACTATTGAAAGGGTAGAATCCGAGTTATAATCAATGCCTGCTTGTCTACAAGCATCCTGTGTATTGTCTCAACTCCAATCAATATTGCCAAGCGGCAGCGTTCTCCGATTGTCCTGGTAACCAGGACCTGGTTGGTTAGCTGGTGATCAAAATTTTCTGTTCAAAGCAAACTAGGTATATATGCAACCACGTCCTAGAGACGGTCTGCCATTCTTAGGGCATTCCGAAGCCTATCCAGACTTTTCAATAAGGAGTAACTAATGGTATTCATAATAATAAATATCTCCATGATCAAGAATTAGGAATTGATAGTTTCTGTAAAGCTTTAATCGTACACCGTGAGCGATGAAGAGGTCAGGTCAACATCAAAACTTTCCAATTGCTTGATTTGAGCGATCTTCCGATAGGGAAGAGAAGGAAACCACACGAACTAATACAGTGAATGTTGAATAATGAAATTACAAACAACAAAATAATAAGTTCATCAGGTATCAGATTTTTCCCAAACACTTTCTGTATCTTTGTTTTGAATTCCATAATTAGTAAATACAATCAAAATCAAATTGCTAATATGTCGTAAAATTGAACCTAGTGGAAATCTTTAAAACAAAACTTTTATTGGGTCTTTCCAATCCATCTTCCATGATCCATAATGGCTAGTAATTGAGATTTAAATAGACTAAAACTCATTCAGCTGTACGAAATAACCTTTCAGATTTAGGTTGTACTCGCCGATCGTAAATTGGGTCAAACTGATTATAATTATCTATCTGTGAATGTAATCAAAGGATGTCAAAATCATGACTACTCGAGATTCGCGAGTTTAATTTTCTCTTTGAAAAAGCGAGTCTTTTTGTGGTGCCTCAGGGTGAACAGGTCCAATTATCGTGTAACGAACTGAGTATGTTGTGTGGTGAGGGATGCCCTGATACATTTACTTTAAACATTGTCGGTAAAATCATGAAGTTAGAAACACGGTTGTGGGTAGAGTTCTGATGAGTCAAGAGTTTTATTTTTTTTCTTGGCATCGTTGTATGATGGTAACATCAACTCGCTGCTTTTGCTGATTCCTCTGTCATCATTGGTTTTTATACTGTTATCATCTTCTCACGAAATTTAATATTACAACCTTGTGGTACAACTGCCTCTAAAACATAATTTTCCCTCTGATGCAAAACCTCTAAAAGTTGACAGTGTCCTAAAAAAATGATAGAAACTCGTATCAAGTTTTTCACTTTTACTGAGCCCCATGGTTTAGATTACATTAAAGCCCAATAGGGAAACTATATTTCGAAATAGTGTATATAATAATATGTGATTCAAAATCGAAATAAACTTTCATTTCATTCATTTTCATTCATTCAATTATGTGGAAAACCTCTGATGCAAAACCTCCTGATAGAAACTCGAGTAGCCCCATGGTTTAGATTACATGCAATAAAGCCGCAATCAGCAGCATCCATTTATTTGCTCCCATTTAAAGGCCGGTGTTATGTTTGTGTGAAGCACTTCAATCTTAATTATCAACAATTTAAAACAAATAGGTGATGGAATGGACTAGTTGCCTATCCCAAGGGCTGGCGATATCTCTGCAACACCCAGACTGAACACCTCAGGCTCAGCGATTTCCAGAAACGGGAAAGAATTATTCATATCCTGTAGAATAACTGTCTATGATAGATTCTGTACATGTACTTATAATAAACCAAAAACACCTATTGATCTCACATAAATGATATTGAGGATATTCCACAATAGTTAGAATACAATATAGGCCAGGAAACTTATCCGAAAAACGCTGCAAATTCTTTCACTGGGGTTTATTATTCAATTGGCTTGCGTTCACGATTTGAATTTCTACTAAGCTTTGGAGTGAGCGTGTTTTACAGGTGATAGAGCAATTATTGAATTTCGGGAGGCACAAAATATGATCAACTGATCAATCCAAATAGGTATTTTGGTTAAGAACCGATTTACGTGCTGTAATAATAATAAACCCCAGTAATAATATTGAATAGTATTTACCTATATATTATCAGCGTATCATGCATATCAGTATGCTTCAACCCGTGTATCGGCTATAAACTACAAGTATCCACATCGGCTCCACTCTGACAACCCTTAAAGGGCACTTTAAATTAAGTGAGAGACTTGGCTCAAGAATTGGGGCGTCGCCGTTTGGGAGAAATCGTGCTTACGGCGGACGGACGGAAAAATGTTTATTGCAGATTCGGATTCTACACCCTTTGAAACGTAAACCATGAAATTTGCAGGGGGGGGGGGGGTATGATTTTTTTTTTTTCCAGAGCGATTGCAATGGTTTATTATTGAATAATAAACCAAAAGGGAATGTTTTGGTGTTACCAATTCCCACAAACCTGGAAATGGTTTTATCCTCTTCATTTTCATGTAAAAGGAGCATTCCGAAGGTGACAACAATTTTCCGATTGTGCTATATGAGAGTTATCCGTAAAATCTCGACATTTTATGACTTTTTCAAGACAGTTTTTCACTAGTAACTTCCAAAAGATGCATTTACTGGCTAGGTGGGCTACCACCCGTATCTATCACAAACCATTGTGAGGTATTACAGTTGCAAATATTACACAGAAACGATGATGTACGTGTGTCATCAATCGATCGACCAGAAAGCAATCTACGAAGGTAAAATTGACCTATAAAACTTGAAAAGTCAGTTGTGCTGCGAATTGACGGATGCAGACTGCAACTTTGAATGGGGCTATCGCCGCTTAACGACCCATTTCCCAACAACACCCGTTCGCTTTGTTAAACGCCGAGGAATTAGCTTGAGCGATGAGGATGAATTCGCAACACCGTCGGAGTTCACAAGTGTTGAACTCCCGAAACCTCCCCCTCTCTAATACAGATAGTTATTACCAAGTCCTTTCCAACCCGCAAGACACTGGAAAATTACTTCGGGAGGCGATCGTCGCAAGCGCCGAAGTTGGGGGAGGTCGATTAGTTAGGGCGGACATGATGAGGGAACTAATATCGCCCGATAAAGGAGGAGATGAGCGGGAAAACGAAGATGGTAAGAGACATGGTGAGGGAAGTTTAACGTCTTGGAGGCGGCGGCATCGATATCGATCAGGTCGTTGGCAACATCTGCACATCGACCTCCTTAAGTCTGAATTTAAATATTCACTATTTCCGGAGAAATACCTCATTATGACCTCTAATTAGCCAAATTAAACCGCTGCTAATTATCAAAAATTTAACGCTCCTTGCAACGGTATCCTCATTTCGAATTTTTCGTGCAAATTAAACAAGTTATGGCAACATCAGTGAAGCAAGGACGAAAACACGAAAATCTTGAAAATTGAAAAAATCGGAAACGAAGCCTCAAAAGAAAAAACTCTATAAGGGACTTTTGGTCGGAAATATGTTGTAAAACACGAAGAGCGGCCAGACGACTCGCGTTACACCCTGTGTATTAACAATGTCATAATGTTTTTAGAACAGTTTTATTCGAAAATGTATATACGCTTAAATGTAAAAGGGGTGTTTACTGGTAATACAGAAACAATAAACCTTTGTACTTGAACTGGCATCAACAACATACATCTAAAATGCTATTCCGCACGGTAATTTTGGGACTTGTTCTGCAGGGAGGAGTTGCATTCCAACACTGCCACATATATTCAACAGGTGTTAACTTTTATTTATTCATTCATTTATTTATTACGGGCAAGCCCAATAAACACATCGAAAACAAAAAGAAAGAATTCAGTAAATGTTTACGAGACAAAAAAACGGATTAAAAGATGAACATCAATAATAAGTTTCCTTCTTATCAAGCAAGAAATTCCTCCTTCTAATTTTTATTAAGTTCGTCTTTAAATCTATACAGCGAAGGGATCGAGCAATGATTGGTCGACTTTCTTAACCAATTTGATAAATACGACTCTTCGTTGATTTGGTAATTCATACGCTTACGTATTCCTCTGCTTATCGTACGGTGAAATAGTGTCCAATCTAAACAATTTTCCTTGAGCTTCAAAACGAGAGGAAAGTTCGCCGAGAATTTATTCGATGTAGGCCCATTGAATCAGCCCTTGAGACCCAGGTTGGCGGGAAAATAAGTGAAAACCCCGTTCCGGATTTGATTTTTCGATCACGTCCCATAAGTGCAAACACAGATTGTTCCAACGGAACGCGTTCCGAAGTTACCGTTCCGGAGAAAAGCCGATGCGGGCCGAATAGGTCTCTCTCGACGCACAAAAGTTGTTACAGTTCGTCCAAGAAAAAGGAGGGCGGTCGGAAAAAAGGGAGTAAAGAAAAGCAATACCCCGTTTGTCAGGTTCCACTGATGGGTGAACTTTCAGCCGTTCAATTCAGCTGATAGAGTGAATACCCTTCAATTTAACTATAACGTCAAGATGCTCTGCGTATCACATTGATGTGAGAAGGTGTTAGATAACAATCCAGAAAAATAGTTAACAAAATCTTTGTGTCACATCATTTGTTTAGAAATAGGTAGTGGAAGCAAATGCTTTTGCGAATGTTGATTTAATGTAATGATGAATCGTTATTGACGGTGGCTATGGTTATTTGTTACGGAAGCAGACGTGAGCCAGTCCTTTTCCATACCACACCAGTGAACTACTCGGAATTTTAAACTGAAGTTTATCCCTAGCAGTAGTCGCAGGCTCGATGTTCCACGCACTGAACCTGGACGCGGCGCAGAAGTTATACAGTACCATCAAGACCCGAAGGTCGTGCGGGTTTTTGCATACCCTCCAAACTAATCCGTGTTGGGTGTAATAACTATTACCACAAGGGGACATTCTGGTTGTCCGAGCTGAGCTAGAGTAGCATCAGTCCCTTGGCTGTGTTACATGGTTAATCAGCTGATTTGAACTGATGATTGATTTTGGCTGAGTGGTATGATCAGTATAATTTGTCTAAAATAGTAGTTTATAATTTTTTAATTTTGTTGTTGTTGTTGTTTAACAAAGGTACACGATTCATGCACCACTACAGCAACACATCTACGAACTTTACAACTAATTGCTGCTATTACATTTAATGTCCTCCACGAAGTTCCAAGTTTCTTTTTGCACGTGCTGCCGTTTGCGTCTATACGTCTTCTCACCGTCATCGTTTATGTAACTCATGTAGCTAATAAGTGGATAATTGAGGTGTTTAACGATAACACCAATTCTACCCATGTTCATCATCCATTACTTGAATTTCGGATATGTCCACGTCCTTCAGAGAAATGCTTTTTTTTCACGATGGTATAGACAGTTGCACTTCTTGTTTCATGAAACCGCTAAGCCTGAGCATAAACCTGAAGCTCTTTACCTTTAGTGATATCCTCTGGATGGAGTAACGTTTAACGTCTCTTCCCATATAAGGAGCAACTAGTTTATTCCGTTACACGTTGTTATAGATTTTCGTTCATGTTAATCTTTATATATTTCTATTGGGTCGTCAGAATCGCTTATGAACCCAATATGTAAACAGTTTTACTTATGTATTTAACCCTTTTCGGTCGAAACCCGGTGAGGACCCGGCAAGAAAATATTCACATATGGACGGAACGTTTCGGATGAGGGATGTCTCACAGGACGAAAGCCGGGCCCTGCTCGGCAACCTTGATAGCTTGTAGCGGTCGGTTGCCGGTCTCTGCTCGGCGCTCTTTCTTGTCTTCATAGACGAAACCCGGTGGTAGGTCGGTATTTTTCAAATATTGAGCGCGATTCTGTAGGTTTTCCTGAAGGTTTTGACTACAGACAGCAGCACTTTATCGATAAAACGAACCCAGCAGGGAAGGAATATGGGAAACCTCTCCTTGACTGGTTACTCTTTTCGACTTTTTACCACTATTTTCTTACTGATTACTCTGGTTCTCGTGTTATTTTCGTGTGTGGCTTTGATTGTATCAGATTTTGTGAGGGTAGGAGTTGTGATTTTCAGTTCTCAAGTGTTTTTTCGTCAAGGTGGAAATTTGCTCACCACATTGCGATCTCAAACATGACAATCTGAATACTTGAGTAAAGAGTAATGTTATCCTCAATTTTTCAATTTTTTTGTTTCAGGAATATGATTACAATAAAAAAATAACAAAATTACAATGATCTGTGCTTTTATTTGATGAATATATATCTTCAAACGTGATGCTGCGTTTTTAAATGACCTATCGCAAAAAGGTAATCGTCCTTGAAAGAAACAATGGCGTGAACTAAGTCGTTCTATAAGATACACACATGATGCCGGTCTCTGACCGTTCCTTCCTTGGTTCCTTCCTGGTTCCGTCCTTGTGGACAAGACCAGAATTCAACTTTCGACCGCAAAGGGTTAACAATAAAACCACTTATTCTCCTTTGTTCTTCTTAAGACAACCAAGATGCGTTTCAGTTATTTTCCTCATATTCCTTTCCTTCTCATCTACAATATTGAAGGAAATCATGACTGAATCATTGTCCGCATAAACATCATTTGGCTGAATATTACGATGGAGATATCTCATATATCCAAACATGAAATCGAAAGAACAAATTCTCGACTGAAAGTTCGACATTTCCATTTGAAGCACTCTAACTTATCTCCAAAATGTTTCATTCATATTCTCTATTGTCCAGTGTAGAGAGAATGCTTTTGGCCGGCGACAATATTTCGACATAACACGTACACGAGTTCCTCTGCCTGAAGAATTTAATAAGATTTTATGTGTCGTCATAAATTATGTGTCTAATAGAAAGGACGTCCGAAATGATACTGCCGAGTTCATATCTCAGCCGGCCGTCAATTCTTTCATATTTCAGGTCCCAGGGTGGGCGGTAATATTTCAGTTATACCTTCATATTTCCCGGGTCCCCCTTCTGTCGTTTATACGACTTTGTCGCTACCGTTTAGACGAAAAGAGATGAGTACACCTTGGCCCATAAATCCTAGATTATGAAGAAAGAGAGAGAAAATAGAGAATGGGAGCACACGTTGACAGTGAAGGAATGCGGTTTAGTGCTCTCTCAGCCCGCGGAGAGCGTTATTGGAACAGATTTACGATCCTGGGAGTTTCAGAGGTGTCACATCACCACCGCCGTATGGAACGCGATTGGTAGGTAGTCAATGTCGGAGCTGGTATGAAGGGCAGGTACGGGGTGAGGATTCATATATCATTTCTGAACATATTCGTGCTCATACATATATCAAATATCATTCCATTTCTAGTGTGGCATGTTTGTGTAAGTCTACGCTTTTAACAAGCGTAAGACGTCTGTAGTGGTGTGTGCAGTAAATGAAGGAAATCTTCGTTATTACACCTAATGTAGACCTAATTGTTCATCATTCTCGTTTCTTTTATAAAGCTGTAGAAATCACCATATCCCATCTATAAATTCTCCAAAACATTGAATTCAGAAGAATTGAATTGATTTGTGCAGTATGGTGTGGGAGTCAGAGTTTTGTAGGTGTGAAAAAAAAAAATACTAAACAAGGGGGGAGGTATGTTAATAGGGCATTCGCCTGTTGTGGGGAACCTTCCTTGAAGGTCCCACAATTGAAGTACTGGTACTAGCACTTTTACTTTTACTGCCGAAAAGCCCACGCTGAATAGTGTAAACAAAGGGGTATATACAGTATGGAAAAGTTATAAACAAGAATCTCTCCTCAACACTGTACCTTATCATCAACCTTTGTTCTGCGTGATTATCTTCATAAAAAGGCTGAACCGCGGATGCATCTACATATAAGGACGTGTATAGGCCATGACATATACATTGTGTACAAGGCTCACTATGCTTACGGCCACTCAACTACAATCTACCAAGTATTCATTACGGTGATTATCTAAGTGAAATGCTATAGCCCATTAGACTCTACGTCGAAAATCCTTCAAACTTCCTTTCAAACAATCCTTCAAAACTAAGTGAACAAAATAGTTGCTTTTCAAAGGGTAAGGCGATAATGCCTGCAACACACACAGGATATGTCTGAAACCATGGAGTATCAGGATTATGCTCAGGATTCCATGAATCTGGACGAAGGAACTATCGATGTTCAACGCAGGATGAAAATTTGGATTTCGGCTATAGAAAAATATTTTATCCCTAAAAGATTATAACCGTCCTTTTCTATAACTACAGGGATTAGGAAGCAAGAAGTACTCCATGTATCCCCTTATGAGAGCAATGTGATACGAGTTATTATGCTAATGCTTTCATAGGTGTTTTGGAGCATTAATTTTTCTTTGATGGAGGATTGACTGCATTGAAACCATCAGAAAATTGGCTTTGGTCCTAAAATATTGAATGCAGTAAGCTTTGCCACACATTGATTGAAGCATTTAAAAAGCGCGGAAACCGCTTCCAAAAACCAATGTCGTTTCAATTTTGGTAAAAATGAGAAAGATCAAGTTTTGCAACTCATCGCCTCAGTTATACTCAATTACACGTTTAAATGATTAGCAATCTTTGATAAGTAGTGCGATGTATTATCAATGCCTGTAAAAGTTGGTCTTCCCCATCAAAAATCGAATGCAAACCCCGAAATCGGAACACCAACGAGTCCCTGGGGTAATGAATTGGCCCCATTTAATTCTCAAACGTTAATGAATTAGTTGTAATGAGAAAGAGGGAGCCGCCCCTTCTCGAAAAAAAAATCCTCTTCAAATACAGACTGTTTTTTGATGACACCCCACGAAAAAATATACTTGAACCCTCCTCGAAATCGTTTTGCTCCCGAAAACAGTAGGAAAAGGGGACCCTTTCGAGGGTCGGATGTCGGGTTTATATTAGATTTTATAGGTCCTTCGCCGCTTTTCCGCGAAAAACCCCTCTCTTAATAAGACTTCTTAATTAAGACCCCTTTTAACAGTTTTATTTCTTTTAATTAGTGTTCTTTAGAGAAAGGACCCTCTCTCCTGCCACTTTTCTCATTCCTCCGTCCTAATCGCTCAATAAGCTCTTGGAAAGCTATACAAACAAACCCATTTCTATCTGTTTCCCCCTCTGTTATTTTTCCGTTTATTAGTGTGATTATCAATTTTTTCGGAAGGGGAATAATTAATTTCTGCAGATCTTAGTCTTAAGTGATTTCCATTTTCTGTTTCATGAATTATTTCTGTTTTCTTATGTTTTTCTTCATTTCAACCCCGTTGCAATCATTAAATCTTGGTCTCTACCTGCGTGTTCCACACATATTCATACGTTTTGTGACGGTGTGAAGCATCTGATTTGTAACGGTTTTGAGTTCAATATTTGAGTCTATTCACGGCGACGTGGAGTGGCGTGCGTATGGAATTACCAATCATTCGAAGCGTCAATTTGTCTAGCAGAATGAGAAAGCGCGAAGTGAAAGGCAAATCTGCATAACAATGAGTGAAAATGTATTATTATATTACATTATTCTATGATAAGGCTTTAGCAAGTGGGGAAGCAATTATTTTGGCATCCATTGAAACAACATCGTGATAAAATAACTTGTGAACTTCCGAGAATCACTCTCCCTTGTGGATTTCACTGGAGAGTTGCAGTTGTTCTCGGAATGTGCAGAACCTGGGACCATCATGGGATCTAGTGAAGATGCCAGCTATCAATTTTTGTTTTAGACCATAGTCAATCGTTACACTTCGATTTTTTGGTTTATTATTCAATAATAAACCATTGTAATTGCTCTTGAAAAAAGAAAATTCTAACCCCCCCTGAAAATTTCATGGTTTAAGTTTCAAAGGGTGTAGAATCCGAATCTGCAATACAATTTTTTCCGTCCGTCCGCCGTACACACGATTTCTCCCAAACGCCTGAAGCAAAAAAGATGAAATTTTCAGGAAAAATCCATGTTGGTCCGACTATGCCCCAATTCTTTAGCCAGCTCTCTCACTTAATTTAAAGTGCCCTTTAAGGGTTGTCAAAGTTTTGTGAAATCTCTTAAAACCTCAAAAAAAAGTCAAGGCGGACTAAATTTGGACTCTTTTTGAAGAACGTTCCATGAGGAATCGAATGAGCCTATCCCCAGGTCTGTAACTCAGACCATTCCCGATGTATGGCCCGATTTATGGTGCCAACATTTGCGTTATTTTGGTTGATTATTGTTTTTGTTATGATATCAGTAACCTAGTGACGTAGTGATGTAGTAATGTGGATACTGGAGTGAACTCCTAAAAGGCTTTGTAGCCGATAAACGGGTTGAAGCATTCTGATATGCATCAAACGCTGCGAATTCTTCCACTGGGGTTTTGGTTTATAATTGTTTTTGTTTTGATGGCAGTAACCTAGTGACATAGTGATGTAGTAATGTGGATACTGGAGTGAACTCCTATAAGGCTTTGTAGCCGATAAAGGGGTTGAAGCATTCTGATAACCGTAAAGAAACGCTGCATATTCTTTCACTGGGGTTTATTATTCAATTGGCTTGCGTTCATGATTTGAATTTCTACTAAGCTTTGGAGTGTAGTTGTATCACAAGTGATAGAGCGATTATTGAATTTCAAGAGGCACACAAATATGATCAACTGAACAATCCAAATAGGTATTTTTGGTTGAGAACAGATTTGCGTGCTCTATGCATATCTCCTGAAATTCAATAATTGCTCTATTACCTGTGAAACACCCACTCTCCAAAGCTTAGTAGAAATTCAAATCATGAACGCAGGCCGATTGAATAATAAACCCCAGTGAAAGAATTTGCAGCGTTTCTTTCCCAGATACAACCTTTTCACTTCCTATTTGTCTCGGTTTTTCGTTGATGTTGGTTTGGGTGCCAAACGGACAATTTAAAGGTATGTTATTTAGAGATGTACATACTTAGGAGGAATGATTGTTTAACATCAATTTGAGTTAGTTGATTAATTTTTCAACTAGATCTATTCGGTAAGCATCTCGTACTTGTAAACGTTGTTGGCATCCACAAAATCGAAAATATGTTTCAACGACTTCCCTGACATAATGTGTCTTAATGGCCATCTGCCAGTCTACTGTAGGCTTGGTAGTACCTGTTTACAATGGGCCATACCCCACCTGTTTAAAATGGGAAAGCTGCACATCCTTCAGCCGCTTTCGATATGGAATCGAGTATAAAATTCGAATATTCTTGTGGATTCTCTTTCATAATTACGAATCACTAGTTTTTATCCATTTCATACTACTTCTAATCCTTTACAGGAAAAAATGGGTGGTTCGAAATCTGGCGATTGAACATAAACTATATTTAGTGGAACAGAGGATGAACACCATGGACTGTAGTGTTGAACCTAGAGCTTTTGTATTGAGAACACTCTATGCAGTCACCAATGCTATCATCTTGTTGTTAAAATGTGTTGAAATTAGCCACAAGGGCTTTCAGCTTATCACTAATCTTCACACCTTAACTGATTTCTATTGCGATACTGACATCAGTGTGTCAGAAGCTTTATGAATGCCAGATTTTTACTGTACCATTTCGGCTTCTGGGTAACTGTTTGTTTAAATGAAACAATCAATCATTTTAAAGTCGTCGAATTCAAAATTACGCACCCACAAAGCATGGTTAAATGGATGAAGTTTTTCACAATTAATTCCTAAACATGCTACGAAGCATTAGATAACTATTCAAGTTTTGGAGCATAAACGACCAAGTGATTTGATAACAAAAGCTCTGAACGATCTTCTAAAATAAGGGAGATGTACATTTTAGAAACGTGTTAATTTTGGGTGAATCCTCTTTTCCGACTCTAAAGTAGAAGGTAAATAGTGGAAATCAAACAGACAACCATTGTAGATTGGGATTGTTCGTTCTCCTTCAGGAAAACAAGATTTCAGTCTGATAATTTTGCTTAAAAACACTCATTGCCTGCAACCAAGAAAGATTCAATTCGCGCTCTATGATTTGCATTCATCAAGTTTCTGTTCAGACAATTTCTTGTTGACTTCGAGCACAACTTATACTTGAGATCCATTTTACGAAAAGAACTCGCCGAAATGGCGTTTTAAGTAGTAATTTGATGGAACAGGAACTGAGCTGATCTTATCAAATTATTAAATTAAATTATGTTTCAGACTATAATACTGAAACAAAAGGAAGCGAAAAAGAGGCACAACTAGGGCAATCATCTTGCTTGAACATGATCGATAGCCGATCGGTATGTTCGAGGTCTATCTGGGAAACTCAGAGAGGCTTGGAGGTCTGTTCATTAGGTCTGTTAGTGGATCTTAGGTGGACCTAACGCGGCCCTAATGCACTCTTATTGGACCGCTTGGGCGGATTTCCGATCTCGGTCACTTGATTAGTTCCTGTCATTTCACCGTCTGTCCGCCAATTCCACGACTGAGCTTCGCCTTTCGATTAGATAACCTCCCCATAACAGCCGGCATTGCTTCTCTTGTCATTATTGGACTTCAAAGTGTTCACTTGAATTTGCCATCAATGAGAATTGTCATAGTACTAACCTATCTTAAATTTTCTCATGTCGAATAAATATTAATCAACCAATCGCAATATAATTGAAAAGGAAACCCACCCCACAATTTCTACTAAATTATCCCTGAATATTTGGACGAAATTGCAGTGATAAATTATGAAGAATCGACTCAACCAGAACTTCACATTAGCAAATGCGGACACGCCATTCATCCAAAGGCAATCTATAACTTTCATCAAAGAGTTAACCTGCCTAATCCCTAAAATGCTTTTCATAGCCAAACAATTATAGTCAGTTATTCAACCAACCAATCGCAATTACATTTTTAAAGTACCAACCTCGCTCCAATACCCAATTACCTCGAGAGTTCAAACGGAATCCGACACCAATGAAATTCACAGGGGCCAGTTTAGGGGCAAACCCGCACAAACCATGAAATTTTCTTCGAAATCAGATTAAATCTCAATATTCAATCGTATTTTAAGGATGAATAGAATTCGCTACAGATAAACACAGAATGAAAATTGATCTGGGATCCCTGAGACGTAAAAGAAAAGCAAATGTTGACTGTAGAGGACAAACCTTTTCTGAACTTCTTGTAGGAAAACATAAGTAATATTGATTATTTCGAGATAATGACTATTTTTAAAAATAACGATCTATGCGTTAATATTATTCTACATAAAACGAACAATAAGTAAATATGTTGTAAAATGCATCTGCTATCATTGCAGTGAATGAGGAAAAACAATTATTCATTAAGTGTTCGTCGTTATTCACTGCAACTGTGGAAAGAAAGATGATTGTTAGGTATATAGCGTTGATTCTGGTTTGATTTCAAATTGTTGTTAGCTTAGAAAAAACGCAGCAAATTCTTTCACTGGGGTTTATTATTCAATTTCATTCCTTTGGCTTGAATTCGTGATTTGAATTTCTACTCAGCTTTGGAGTGTACGTGTTGCACAGGTGGTAGAGCGATTATTGAATTTCAGGAGGCGCACAAATATGATCAACTCATCAATCCAAATAAGTATTGTGGTTGAGAACCGATTTACGTGCTCTATGCATATCTCCTGAAATTCAATAATCGCTTTATCACCTGTGAAAAACTCACACTCCAAATCTTAGTAGAAATTCAAATCATGAATGCAGGCCAAATGAATAAAATTGAATAATAAACACCAGTGAAAGAATTAGCAGCGTTTTATGCATATCAGAATGCTTCAACCCGTGTATCGGCTATGAACCCTTCTAGGAGATCACTCCAGGATCCACATTCACTGCATCACTAGGTTACTGCGATAAAAAAAAACACGCTGTTGTTTTTTTTTTTATCGCAGTAACCTAGTGATGTAGTGAATGTGGATGCAAATGTTGGCAGGATAAGATCATGCTATGCATCGGGAATGGTTTGATCTACAGACCTGGGGAGGGCTCATTCGATTCCTCTTGGAAAGTTCTTCAAAAAAAGTCCATAGTTTGGCCGCCTTCACTTTTTTTTTTTAGGTTTTTAGGGATTTTACAAAACTTTGACAACAATTTAAATTAAGTGAGAGAGCTGGCTAAAGAATTGGGGCGTTGTCGGACCAACATGGATTTTTCCTGAAAATTTCAGCTTTTTTGCTTCAGCCGTTTGGGAGAAATCGTGCGTACGGCGTACGATGTACGGCGGACGGATGGAAAAATTTTTATTGCAGATTCGGATTCTACACCCTTTGAAACGTAAACCTTTTTTCAATAGCGATTACAATGGTTTATTATTGAATAATAAACCAATAGCATACTCTCTCCGCTTTTTATTCACCAATCTACCACAACGTAAAGGATGCAAAATACAAAAATTAATAGTGGAGATTCAATTTATTGCTCTCATTCTTCTCCGTCTCAAATTCCATGAAATAAAATTTATTAACTGACCCATATCCCACCTGCATGTGTCAATACCAACCCACGCGCCTGCCATTTTCTCATATTAAATTCTCTCAATTCGCAGAATTATTTCATCGAGCTTCCGACTTTATTTCTGTTCCATTAGAGGAAAAGCGTGAGTTTTGTTCTTTTTGAGATTCGTAGAATTTCATGTATGGCTTCAATTACTTCGGTAGACACTTTTTTGATTGCGCTTTAAATTGATACCGACCTTTTGCACCTTTAGGAGTGATTTTGGTTTGATGGTTTCTGGTATATCGATAAATTTAAAAGCCAATGTGTTACATTGCTGTGCCATTTCAAAGAAATCCTCAGTGAATGAGCACATCGAGTCGTACACGATCCCCGATGAAGTTCATGTATAATGGATTGGTGATAGTCACTGGACAGGCTAAATTTAAAACATTTAAACATTTCAGGCTAAATGAAAACGTCCTGTTGTCAATTCATACCATTTGTCCCTTATGATAATATACTCTTATTGACCCCTACATATTTATAATTTAACCAACCTACCTATTCTGAGTATTTTATCATGACTCACCATTATAAATTACTAATTGAATAGTATTAATAATTTCCCTGTTCATTTGCGCTGTTGGGTAGATGCAGGATCCCCCACATGCTGTCAAAATCCCAAAAACAGCAGAACCTATAACAGCAAATTTCTAAATCCCGATAATGCGTTCCAATATTATTTACGGCTCATGCGAACAATATGGATCTCGTGGAATGCGTTAGTTGTAGTTGAATTCGCAAGTATTTTGAATACATTCCAATCATTTGATAAACGTCAAACATGATTCGCTGAACTCTCCAATAAGTTTTTCGAAAGCTGGAAGCCAATTTAATTCAACAAGAGACATCCTCTGAACGAAACTAGCCCAGAAACAGGCAGTTGAGGAGCGGGTCCCACGTTTGGGTCCTGATAGCATTACATTAGGAAGCAGAATCCCTGCATAGACCAAATGGGGCGAGATTTGCTACATTTTTCCCATGGCCGGACGCACAGTGGCAAATATGACCGATTTAGGGGGACGAATTCTGAAACTTGTCCATATTTAACTTTAGGTTCCCAGATTAGGGAAAAAATCATATTAAAAAATCTGATTAATTCTTTGACACGATTGGCGAGCACACAGTGGTCTAAAATCAAATTGTTTTGCTAAAATTTGAAAACTTTCCTACGTTTAACGGTTAAAGTCCCAGAATACGGAAGAAATAATATAAAAAAATCGAATTAATTTTTTGCCACGATTGGCGAGCACATAGTGGTCTAAAATCAACTTGATTTGCTAAAATTTGACAGAAAAAAAAGTATGTACCACCCAAAACGCAAAAAATCGCAAAAATTCGTTGCAACATTTAAAGACTAGAAGAATTGATGAAAGAAATCCTACAAACAAAATCCTTGGGGTAACTTGGGGTTAATATACTTTTTCTTTATTAAATAGGGGCATACATTTACAAATTGCTAAATTAAATCTACAGGTAGAATTCAATGTATATTCAATAAGGAATTTGGAAATTTAATGTCTTACCTGTCTCAGCAATGCCCATTGTTGAACAAAAGCAATAAAACTTTGCGCTACACACACCTTGAACATAATAAATGGCCATCGAATAAAGATATCCCTCTGCCGGTTATTAGGCGTAAACATGATTGATTCAACACACGGTATGGCGGGAAATATTAGTATTAAGCGTCTTACTAACTAATAATAAAAAGGTAAAGCACTCAGAATTTCCAAACTTCTGACTTGACTTTTGTCCACCTAAGTTGGTGATTTTGCCTTGTGTGCGATGCCTGGGTCATCTTATACATTTTGTGATGGTTATGAGAAATCGAATCCTTCATATTCTTTGAAACGCTTCGTTTCAGCATAAACCTGAAGCGTTTTAGCTTCAACGGTATCTTTTTGGCGTTGCATTCTAATCGCATCAACTCATGGAAGCAGCAACTGCTTCCTACTTGCCCCGGCCTCCTTGATGTAATTCTCTGATATATCCTCAGCCTGCTAACGACAGTGGGATAGTCGCAGCTAGTTCACTCTCCGTTTCTAGTTGGTGCCTACTCCACCGCCTTTAGTGCAAGACCCTGTTGCAGTGAATGTCTCGCTGGGGCATTTGCAAAGAAAGTTAGAAAGATGATCCACGTCAGTTCTGTTGCGGCTTCCTTGAAGCTTCCTCATTACCGACAGTACCCGGTATGAGGGAGCACATCTGATCCAGATTTTCGATGTTCGAACAATAATTGGTTGCCTGCCACACGTCGTCAACATTACCGCGTGTACATTTTCCATCTTCATAGAATCCAGGGATATCTGACAATATGTCCAAATAGTCGCAGTCCTCCTATGGTAAGAAATGTTTAGGGCAAGAAAGTCTGCCTAAACATCAAATCAACAATTGATAAAATGGAACTTCGCCGCATGGATTGATACTGGCTGGCCACATTCGTAAGTACCGTATGCACAACACGTGTGTGTCATTAAAACCAAATCACCCCCCCCCCCCCCCTTAGGATTGAGATCAAAATTTCGTTCTTACCCAAAAAATCAAGCCTTCCAAAAGAAAAGGTGTGATCGTTGATCAACTTTTTGAGCTAACTGAAATGGTTAGATTCCAATAAATGTGTAAAAAATATCAATAAAACTGGGAAAAACCTAATGAAACGATGTTGAACTTTCATTCTTCGCAGATGAACATTATCAGTAATGAACTCAGACATTCACAAATTAATCTTAAACTGAAAAAAGAACTCGTGATTAAGCTATGTGTTAAGGTTATGTGAAACAACAAATTTGGTATAGAGATGATAAAAAGGGGAGGATTGGAACATAAAACTGTTGATTAAAAATTATGAGCCCGAATGAAATCAAATTCTTACAACAAAAACGTTTTTGAACTTTGCCGAAGAAGGCGTACTCGGCGGTTTTCCCTCAGAAATACAATTACCCCTGCCTCGAACATTATCAACGGTTGAAATGATTGTCAATATTTTGAAACGTCGAAAAACATCCGTAGGTAAATAACCGTCGAGCTCTCTTGTTTTAATAGCGGCCTCATAAATTCCCGGAACCGGAATGGGATTTAGAAAAAAAAAGAAGATATTAATGCCCCGGAAGTAATTTATATTGTCCTCCTTCGGGATAGGGTATCGAATCGTTTGGAATGGAAAGACGAAAACTACTTGAGTCAGGCCTAATAAATAAATGTGAGTACCGATTTCATTTTGTCCGGGACAAGGGAGGTCCTTACCTGTAATACCGCAAGAATTGGATTCTTGAAGTCAGTAGGAATTTCTCATCTCCGGTAATTTTGATGGTCGGCTTGGCTTCAATATTTAATTCGTCCCTCGATGTGGAATTCCTTCATTTTCGCTCGCCTTTTGTCATTTCTCGTAAGAAAGCTTTCATTCAATTATTAAGCTTCGTGTTGTCTCAAATTGGTTACAATACGTTGATACACGAAAAGTTGTGATGAGTTTCAAGCAACTAAGACCACAACATTAATATGTCCCCGTTTTTGTTGTTACAGTCTATACTTACATGTATATGGAAATTTTCATAATTTAGCTGCTCATTATTACATGAAGCTTTTTTATTTATCTATTATGTATTTAATCCTTCAACGCAACTCACTGGTCTGTAGTTAATTATTAAACTGACCTGTGCTACAATATCTAAATAACATTTTATTTAATGGAGATCTTTGTTTAGCTATATTGTTTGAACTCTGCAATTTGCGGCTACTTCTGATTGAATTGTAAATACCCAATTGTGCTCAACATGAAATAACAGCTTAATCGTGGTACAGATGCCGTAAAAGGAGCTCCGTTATTATTTCAGCGTTGTAGATTTATTGGAAATTATGTAAGTTGGCCTCAGGGGCCCCTCAGCTCAATACGTCTGTATATCTTGTAACCACGTTCTAGACAATCAAAGAAGATCAATTAAAATTTCAGCTCCACATATGAATTTATTAGATATTTAGAAGCACTGATGAGTTTGGGCTAATTTCAATCGAACCTTTGAGGCTAAATCCATTTTTAATAAGCCAACAATACCGAAAATACAAATGAAGCTCCTTGTAAGACATTTAAAACATAATTGCAAGGTATGGGGACTCGAAGGAAAGCCCACAGTATTTTATTATGCCCAGTGCCACTTGCCTCAGGTTAAAAACGAAGGCCACTGTTTCCAAGGAGAGAAATGTACGGCTTTATAAGTTTACTAGTGGAAACCCGTGCGTCAAAATATACAATTTCTGCCCGAAGCTTTTCCAGTTGTCACGTTTCCCTCTCTAATAAGCATTATGTAGGCAACCATAAGAAGAAAAGTTCGGGACCAAGTAAATCAGTTGCGGAGGATAGTCAAGTTTATGAAGTTGAACGATGTTTAGGAGGTTCTGACCTTGCTTATGTTGTGCACTGGAACTCGCCAATCATTTTAAGACCGCCCCGCCCGAAAAAAGGAAGGCTAACTAGCGAACGTCAAGGTAAACAATAATTGTTAACGTAAATTGTTAACGTGAGTTATTGTTATAATTATTACTCTAGCCGAAAAAACAGGTATTCTTTGGTGGGGGATTGATTGATAAACTTGATCTGATTTCTTAACTTTACCAAGTTTCCCGTAGAATGGAAGAAGATAGCTAAAATCATGCTTCCAATGCAAATCATGTTACCCTCTGCCTTAAGCCACAAATATTTAGGGGTCACCATAGACCGCCGTTTAACTTTCAGAGACCATATTACTGATGTCATAACAAGAACGAAAAATAGAACCAACCAGCTGAGACCATTACTAAACAACCGGAACCTTTCACTGCCTAACAAAATCCTAATTTATAAAACGTTAATACGTCCCATCTGGACCTATGGTCTAGCAGTCTGGGGGACGTGCTCGGATTCCCAATTCAAGCGTCTTGAAAGTCAGCAAAACATAACCCTACAAAGAAATGTTATCCACACGCCACCATTCGTTCGCAACTCTACAATTTATAATGACTTCAACATGGAAACGCCTAGTGAACACCGGCTTTGATGTATGAAAAAAATTCTGCAGCCTTTACTCTGACCATTCCAATCCGCTAGTAATCGACAGCCTTGCACCTTTTGACTCCAAAAGACTCACCAGACCACGGCATATCAAAGATTTTGTGACACCATCATATGAATAAACGCCAACTTTACAATATTTGAATAATTAAATGTGCTTACACACTTGTCTATGAGGTATGATATTATTAAGTAACAGACTCAAACAAAATAAATAAATAAATTTAAAAAAATGTTTCTAATGCGGATTGTGAATTAGACGTAGAAATAATGTTTAAAAATTAAAAATAAATTGGGATTATTGCACCGATATTTAACCACTCAAACGTGGCTAGGAAATAGGTATATGAGCTTTATCTCAAAAACTAGACGTGGTACCGAAAAATGGTTTCAGATTTGAATGATTCAGAATACTGAAACTATTTGAGTTATTTCTTAAAAGATAAAAGTCAATTTTGTCAAATTATTGTTTTAGTAAGACACCATTTAATAGCTTTTGAGAGATCCAATATCGTCAAGTCCCTCTTCATTTACTCGAATATAAAATCATTTAACGACCCGGCGCCGTATCAATTAGGAACGCGATTGCAATTTAAATGAGTTTTTAATTACCTAAATCGACGCTTCAACCGTCCTTACCTTCGGAATACCCTCCCCCCAAGTATCGAGAGGTTGTTTTATTGAAAAGTTAAGATGTCCTTTGAAGCTGAGATTAACCCAGACGAAAAATAAAAAGGGCTCCAGAAGAGGCGATGAAAACGGTCCCTTTAATCAGAGAGAGCTCCTCTCCGAGAGGTGTTTACAGGAATAATTCATGAAAAGTGGTAATGGGAAAGACCTTGACTCCGATCTCTTTGGCCCCGCTCTTAGTCTCAACTTCTCTTAGACTTGATTTAGTTTGGAGGAGGCCTTTTTACTCGTCACGTTGGATTCACAAAATTATATAGATTCACAGTATTTTTTGATAAAAACAATAATTGACAATAAAAAACTATTTTGTACATTGCTGCTTATACCTTTTTCAAACTATTGAAAAAATTAATTTTGATTTTTTGAAATCGTGACATTATTGTGCCTGTAGAAGCCTGACATGGAAAAGTATGGTTACTCAGCTGATTCCTGATATTCAACCCTGGAGGATCAGACGTTCCCAAAATATTTGAATGGGTTATATCTGATTGAAGCAGTGTTTGTTCTCTTTGGGTCTCATTTTCTTCAAGATTTTCAGGCCGAAACAATCATCAATTGTAGCATCATGCGACGAAGCAGGACATCTTATGGGCCGTTCATTTCTTCTGGTCTTTATTGACCCTTAGATTCAGTGCTGTCTCTGGTTTTCTAATTTACAAGGCAGGACACTGTGTACACGCCAACTCGTGAACCCCACTGGCAATCTGCCGACCCTTTGCAATGTAAACGGTTTGTACGATTTGGGATTACTCGCGGACGTGACAAACGTGGACAAATCTTGGATCTGCGTTTGCAGGAAGGATACAGTCCTCTTAGTGGTTCGGTCATATCTGATCGTCAGTGTGTCAGAATGTTCAGAATGTCAGTAGGACAACGAAAGCGCTCCGGCTCTCACAAAAAAAATATATATAGCTTTTCCAAGTCGAATTGAGAATTTTCCAAGTCGAATTGAGAGTTTTCCAAGTCGAATTGAGAATTTTCCAAACCAAATTGAGATTTTTCCAAACCAATTTGAGAATTTTCCAAATCAATTTGAAAATTTTCCAAATCAATTTGAGAATTTTCCAATCTAAGAAACATTCACTACTAAACAGGAAGAGGAAGTTTTCCAAACCGAATTTACAATTTTTCAAGGCAATACAAGACTTTTATTGAAAACAAAATTAGAAGCAAAATGAAAGAATAGCACTTTATGAACAAATTAACATTGAAATATATTTTAAAAAATTTCGTTGGCATACGCAGAGTGGCCTCGGTTTTTTCTGTTCTTAACAAGAGCGTAATTTTTATAAAGTATTCTTTGTTCATTTTGTCTTTATGATGTCAATGTTAATTTGTTCATAAAGTGCTATTCTTTCATGTTCTTCGCTGATTTTGTTTTCAACAAAAGTCCTGGATTGCCTTAAAAAATTGTCAATTCGGTTATGAAAACTTCCTCTTCCTTTTTAGTAGTGAAATTTTCTTGGATTGGAAAATTTTCACATTGATTTGGAAAAATCTCAAATTGATTTGGGAAATTCTCAAACTGGTTTGGAAAATTTTCAAATTGGTTTGGAAAAACCTCAATTTAGATTGGAAAATTCTCAATTCGACTTGGAAAAGCTATATATAATATTTGTAGTTCTGGATTTATTTTAATTTGAGTTGAACATGTTTGCTGTCTGATTTCTTCTTTAAATTATTTTCGAATGTATCAACATTTTAAAAACTCAGAAAATTATTTTTTTAAAGTTTACGCAATGTATTACATAATGTTTTTCTATATCTGATATCCCAAACTTTAAACATTTCCAATTAGGTAACAAAAGAAAATTGATTACAAGTTCGTCCACTAGAAAGGACCATTTTTGAGATAAAGTGGCCATCGGTTCAGTAGTTTTGAGAAACTTAACGATTTAAGCTTTAGTTTCACTGTTAAGAGAATGGCGATAATCGATTTTTGGCATGATGCATTTACTAGGGAGTTAGAGCATATATCAGAGGGGAAACCGCGGTAGCTCTGTTCCCAGTTTATTTATTAATTTATTTATATGAATGGACGATCCCTGTTACAAATCAATGTGAAAAAGGTTCAACTAAAAGGTAAAATACTATCGAACACAGAGCTTAGTAAGAAATGACTTACGTGCAAGGATCCATTTGTGAACGTTTTGTAGATAAAATCCAATGAAGTTACTCACCTGCAACAAAAAGAAAGAACAACAATTAATAGAAATAATTATCAATATATTGATTTTAAAACGTTCAATTGTGTTAAGAACGCTCAAACAACACAAGACAGAATTCAAATCTGTGTACCACTATATCTATAATATAACTTAAGTATAATTTAGTACAACCATGCAACAAACATTTTTGTACTGATATATTGTGAGTTGTTGTCACTATCCTTAAATGCACGACAGGTCCAAGAATCCTTAGTGCATGAATATAAACCTTTAAGTATATGCTTGTAGCATAAAAGCCGGCTGTTCAATAGTCGAACCGTAGAGATCGCCTCACGAGTTCTCTTCCCATGAATTGTGCTAGTCCACATGATACTCGCAGGTCCATACTAGCTCCTCAGATAGTGCAGAATGTTCAAGTTTTGTTGTTCGCAGTGCTATAACCAGTAGTTCTGGAACGGTTCGCAATACTTAGCAACTGCAGTTTTGAGCGGATCAGACAGTTCAACACCTTCCTTCATTGTTACTGTTATAAGGTGACTGTAGACAACAGTTTAGTAGCCACAACCTCAACAAATGAAATATATTTCAGGACAAAGTGTTTCCAAGCATTTAGAAGAAGGGAATCTAGAGACTATTTGTTGAAATCTAGGAAAAGCGTGGACACCCAAGAAAGCCGGCAGCCAATTGATTCACTCAACGTTCACCAAGTGTGTGAACAGAGATCTAGCAAAATTTGCACCTGCACGCAAACATTCGCAAATCAAAATTTGGCACGAGCGCCATGGGCGCATGGGAACAAAACTAATTATTCCGGATAAAAATTGAAAGGTGAGAGGAAATAAATAACTTCGTATTATATAACATAATTTTGCGTCACATATAAAATATACATTAATATATAAATCAAATCATCATATTTTTGGAGAAATCAATAGTTTAACAAAAAACGCTGCAAATTCTTTCACTGGGGTTTATTATTCAATTGGCTTGCGTTCATGATTTGAATTTCTACTAAGCTTTGGAGTGTGGAGTGTTTCACGGTGATAGAGCGATTATTGAATTTCAGGAGATATGCATATGTAAATCTGTTTCAACCACCTATTTGGATTGATCAGTTGATCATATTCGTGTGCCAGAAATTCAATAATCGCTCTATCACCTGTGAAACACGCACAATCCAAAGCTTAGTAGAAATTCAAATCATGAACGCAAGCCAATTGAATAAACCCCAGTGAAAGGATTTGCAGCGTTTTTTTTTATGGTTATCAGAATACTTCAACCCGCGTATCGGCTATAAACCCTTTTAGGAGTTCACTCCAGTATCCACGTTCACTACATCACTAGGTTACTGTAATCAAAACAAAAACAATAATAAACCGAAATAACGCAAATGTTGGCACCATAAATCCGGCCATACATCGGGAATGGTTTGACCTACGGACCTGGGAAGGGCTCATTCGATTCCTCATGGAACGTTCTTCAAAAAACGTTCAAATTTAGGCCGCCTTGACTTTTTCAGAGGTTTTTAGGGATTTTACAAAACTTTGACAACCCTTAACGGGCACTTTAAATTAAGTGAGAGTGCTGGCTAAAGAATTGGGCGTTGTCGGACCAATATTGATTTTTCCTGAAAATTGCAGATTTTTTTTCCAGCCGTTTGGGAGAAATCGCGGCGTACGGCGTACGGACGGAAAATTTTTTATTGCAGATTTGGATTCTACACCCTTTGAAATGTAAACCATAAAATTTTCAGGGGGGGTTAGAATGTTTTTTTTTTTTCAAGAGCGATTACAATGGTTTATTATTGAATAATAAACCAAAAAATAGAAATATGGAATAAGTTTGGAGTCACCGGTAATTACAATAATATAACTATGGATAGGATTTGAAACCAGATGTGAGATTATAACTGAAATAAAAATCAAAATGTTGGAGGAGACAAAATTGAAGATTTCAAAAATCCAATGGAACTATTGAAAAAGTCCAACTCAGCACAAAGCAGTTGGGTAAACGAGGAATGCGGCACAACGGGCGGTCAAGAAGGTAATTTGTGCAGAGTTCCTATGATAAAAGAAATCTGGTTACCTATTCATATATTAAAATGTTGAAAGTCCACATCAATTATTTTGTGCACTCAACTTCTTGCAAGGGCACATTACAATTCTCCGAGAGTTCGTGGCCGCTGTTTGTCTTCTCGAAAACTAGGGCACTTGATCCTCTTAACTCAGCTAGTGGAAATGCAAGTTGAGCGCATCATAAATAAAAATTACTTTCGTCCGCACATCGTCACCGGGCTTTCTTATAACCCGAAAATGTATTATCTTCGCGAAACGGGACGTGAGAAGAATGAAAGATACGCGACTGTTTTCGGTTCCCTACACGATAGCATTAGGGGTATTGGGGATGTTGGGGCGAATCTCTCAATGTTGGGGAAAGGGCCGACGAGTCCCTCCGGTCCGAGATATTCATGGGATGGAGTTGCCTTGGAGATGTATTTAGAGAGTTCCCTCCGAACCCATCGGTAAATCATGTGAGTCGTATATCCCTTATCGAGTCTCGCACGTAACGTTTTCTGCCTCCGCACACAACGTATCACGTAACCCTGTGCGCCGTCCGATATCTTAACGGAGGCGACAAAGCGTAAAATAACCTATTAGACAATTGATGTCAGCAATTTATCCGATAACATTTACATAAAAGTGTCAGGGCTCTGATCAACTGCCTCAACTCTTTCTTCCTACGAGATTTACGTATTTAAGTAACGTTGTCTACCTTATCGCATGACGTAACCCTGTGCACCAAACAATATGTTATCAGTGGCAACAAAGCGTTAAAAAGCGCATTGAACAGTTGATTCCATACTTTCATCTGATATCATTTTCGTAAATTCTCTGGTCTACTCTGATCACCCATCTTAATTTCTCCCGGATAAGCGTCTTTAGATAACTATGTCTCAACAGATGTTAATAGATAACTATGTCTCAACACATAACGTAACCCTGTGTGCTAATCAATATCTTATAGGAAGCGACAAAACTTGACTTTATTTTTAATATAGTCAGCAATCTATCTGATATCATTCACTTGCAGTCTCTGGGCTACTCCGATCAATTACCTTACTTCCTCCCAAGGGTTAAAATGCTCGAAATCATTCTTAGATAATT
The DNA here is from genome assembly GCA_031894815.1 of Creontiades dilutus. Taxonomy (NCBI): domain Eukaryota; kingdom Metazoa; phylum Arthropoda; class Insecta; order Hemiptera; family Miridae; genus Creontiades; species Creontiades dilutus. Next base: position 1,227,741 of record JAVIWC010009699.1, read on the forward strand.
ACAAAGCTTCACAAAAAAAAAGATTAAAACCCACCGACCAGACCACGTGTACATAATGTTTTTGGGATAGCTGAACCAGAATCTGGGGTCGGTTTGACCCTGCAACCTCAGTTTTAAGATCATTACTAGGTCAAATCAACAAAAATCACGGTAGCCATGTTCTAACAAAGTACTTTTATGCTTTTGGGGTCGCTGCATCCGAATCCGAGGTCATCGTCTTTCGAAATTTTTTAAATATCACTCCGGCATACTGGTTAGTACAATTTTATTGATTGGGCTTTAAGTATGTAGCCAACTTTACCTGCTGCCTCGACAAAAACTGTGACAGTCTCTTAAATGGTAATGTTTGAAATGATCAACTCGTAAGCTTGTCGAGGTAACGATGCCCCGATGGAAGCCCACTGCCTTGCTGGGGGACGTTAGGGTGTGAGTTTGAAGCCGTAGTATATCCGACGACGAGTTGACATTGCCATAAAGGGTCAACATACCCCAGGATAACACGGATATGCATCGTCATTGACTGTATGATCCTAAAATGACCTTAACGCTGAGGAGGCAGGGTCAAACCGACCCCAGATTAGGATGCAACGACCCCAAAAACATTATGTACACATGGTCTGGTCGCTGGTTTTTTACTTTTTTTTTGTGGGGCTGTAATATATGATATGAACAATTTATCGTAAAAGCTGATGTTAACTGTTATAAACAGCTTAGATCACATGCTAGCTGTTAGATTACCAAAATATGCTGCAGAAATGCTATTGTAGTTAATGTTTATGTATGCGCTACTTTCATCCTGTACAACTCAGTCATTATGAGACCTTTTCGATTTGGTCTAGTAAACTGTGGCTGTTAGTTTTTAAACCAAACCATTGATAAATTTAATGTAATGAGACTATTACAGTTTAATATTGGTATATTATTTAACCTATTCTAATGACTAATGACAGATCGTTATAATTTCATTCCTCAAAATTAATATATTTCACATTTTTACAACCTTGTTGTCTTTTCACCATGGAGGCGTCTAAAACGTATGATCACAATATATTTTAGAGTGAACTTCAATTAAACTTCCCTACTTAGACAAGACATTTCTCCTGCAATTATAGGGGATAGCGATTTTTGCTTATTCAACCTTTTCGTGTCTATGGACACCTCTATAAATCAATGTCTTTGGAAACCCATTCATCCAGTCAATTTTTTTCTATCAAAAAACGCTGCAAATTCTTTCACTGGGGTTTATTATTCAATTGGCTTGCGTTCATGATTTGAATTTCTACTAAGCTTTGGAGTGTCCGTGTTTCACAGGATAGACAGATTATTGAATTTCAGATGGCACACAAATATGATCAACTGATCAATCCAAATAGGTATTTTGGTTGAGAACAGATTTACGTGCTCCGTGCATATCTCCTGAAATTCAATAATCGCTCTATCCTGTGAAACACGCACACTCCAAAGCTTAGTAGAAATTCAAATCATGAATGCAACTCAAATGAATAAAATTGAATAATAAACTCCACTGAAAGAATTTGCAGTGTGCGTGTTTCACAGGTGATAGAGCGATTATTGAATTTCAGAAGGCACACAAATATGATCAACTGATCAATCCAAATAGGTTTTCTGGTTAACAACCGATTTACGTGCTATAATAATAATAAACCCCATTAATAATATTGAATAATATTTACCTATATGTATTATCAGCGTTTCATGCATATCAGAATGCTTCAACCCGTGTATCGGCTATAAACTACAAGTATCCACATCGGCTATCACTCCAGTAACACATTCACTACAAATCGACGCTATCGGCATCACTATGTTACAAACAAACAATAATAAACGAAAAAACGCAAATGTTGGCACCATAAATCGGGCCATACATCGGGAATGGTTTGACCTACGGACCTGGGGAGGGGCTCATTCGATTCCTCATGGTATGTTCTTCAAATAGGTGTACATTTAGGCCGATACGACTTGTTTTGAGGTTTTTAGGGATTTTACAAAACTTTGACAGCCCTTAAAGGGCACTTTAAATTGAGTGAGAGAGCTGGCTCAAGAATTGGGTTGTCGTCGGGCCAAGATGGATTTTTCCTGAAAATTTCAGATCTTTTGCTCCAGCCGTTTGGGAGATATCGTGCGTACGGCGTACGGCGGACGGACGAAAAAATGTTTATTGCAGATTCGGATTCTAGACCCTTTGAAACGTAAACCATGAAATTTTCAGGGGGGTTAGAATTTTTTTTCCAGAGCGATTACACAGGTTTATTATTGAATAATAAACCAAAAGGTCCAAGAATGTTCGGGTTTTTCACACGATTTCCGCAAGGCATTTTCTCACCTTCCGTGAGTTTATGGTATGTATTCGAATGTCGCTTTTAGAGCTTAATTTACTTTTCCAATTTCACAACCGAATGTTAATGATATTCAGATACTTGACTGGCAAACTGTGATTCTAATCGCTACTAATTTGACAAGTCAGAAAAAAAAATTGTTGAAGTATTCCAAAGCTGAACCTCCTTCAGAAAGTAGGAAAGAGAGCGATTCCTTTCGTTCGCACCTGCTACCCGAAGATTTATTGCGGAATGATGACTTTTTAGTGCTGCTGGGATTCGAAGGATGGAAAAGGTCTTGTCTGGAACACCTACCTCAAACAATATGCTATAAAACGTGAGAGCCTCGTAAAAGGCAGCTTTACCTCAGCCAGCATGCCGATGTATTGGATGGACACTCTTGCGGAAAATACGATGAGCTACTTGGCATGTCAGCTAAACGACGAGAGAAAAACTGCGGAGAGGGAGAAAACTGAGATATTGATCTTGAAATCAAATGAAAATCATGAGTCGTGAACCATAAAATTTAGTAGGAAAGGAAATTCTCATTTCACGGTCGATTGGTAAGGATGCTTACGGGGAAATGAAAATGTGCAGACCATTTTAGTACGCAACTTCTTGATAGTAAAAACAAAGAATTAAAGAATTTTACCATCATAAAATAGGCCGAGATACTTGAATGTAATATGTAATTACATTTTCATTGCCTCCATCATAATGAAATTACTGTAAAAATACAATTCCCCATGGCAGTAACTGGGCGCTAGTATCGTTCCTGTTGTGCATCAGTTTTGCTTTATTTTAGTACAATCCTTGAATATGTACTTCTAAATTATATTTATAAATCATAATATATTCATTTATCATTATAACTCTTTTTATTCGGTTCATTGTATCATTAAAATTAACAATCAGCTTTTTTTTAATGTATTTTTTTTTCTTCACAATCTCAATGGATTTTACATCTTCAAGAATCTTTTTGAATATATCAACTGGATCCACACGCTAATAATATCTTCCTGTTCTCAAGTTTTTTATTTTTTTTTTTTAAATCCTTAGGACATGCTCGTATTTGAATGGATGATTTTCGCAGAATGACATTATGTTTTAGTATTTTAGGACAACATCGTTACTATCTATGCTCCTGGAATGTTGGAATGAATGTTTGGTGTCTGCAGCCTGTATAACCGTTAGAATTTCACCTAATTTTACATGTTTACTTCGAACCTTCCCCGGAATAATAATTATCTCACAAACTTAAGTAAATGGACAACTTTCCTTCAAAACGTTTGGATGTAACTTTTTCTTCTGCTTCACAATGCTTTGGTACTTGATATTTTTTTTTAAATCCACTCATTTTAGTTGTTCAGTCATTTGTTAATTTTCCTGAATTATGTGTTAAATTACGAGAAATGAAAGCAGGCTTTCCCCAGGGAAGTGTGCTGGGGCCTGTACTCTATCTACTATATACAAGGTCGTACAAGGGACATCCCGAAACCTACAGAAGCTGTCAGCAACATTTGCTGACGACACATCAATCCTGGCCAGTGGTGCTACAGTGGAGGAAGCCACGAGAAAGCTGCAGGAATCAGTGAACAGCATCTATCAGTGGACCAAAAAATTGAGAATAAAATTCGATGAGACTAAGTCGACACACATTAACTGCATCTATAGGGAGATTGACGCAATACCTCTAATAATAAACTCTCAAATTGTCCCATACGCAAACACCGCTAAATACCTTGGCACGACCTTGGATGCCAAACTCCGCTGGAAAGAACACATCAAGAAAAAACGGAAAGGAATAGACCTACAATTCAGAAAGATGTATTGGCTCATCGGGAGAAAATCGTAGTTGCCTATACACAACAAAGTGCTTCTCTACGAGCAAGTGATAAAGCCCATTTGGGCCTATGGCTGCCCTTCATGGGGCTGCACTAAGAACACTAACCTCAAAATCATCCAAAAAACGCAAAACAAAATACTCAGGAGCATTGTCAATGCCCCCTGGTATGTTCGAACGAACGACCTACATCGAGACCACAAAGTCAAGATGGTAGGCGATGTTGTTAAAAGTCGAGCAACGGACCGTGAAAACCGTCTCCACAAACACGTAAACGTCGAAGTATTGAGCCTCCTGGACAACAGAGGTGATATACGTAGACTGAAAAGGACCAAACCCATGGACCTAGTTACAGCTCAGTGAAGTGATGTGATGAGTGGTTGTAGGTAGTGATCTATTTGCCACAAAACGCTAATATAAATGATCAAATGAAGTTACTAGATGTGTATACAGTTGTAACAATAAAAATTTTTTTTTTTTTTTAAATCTGTTAAATTGTGTTGAAATTTGAGCTCATTGGAGAAAAGACAATTTTATTGAATATTAACTTTTTCTACAAAGTTTTAAAGTGAAGGTTCTTATCATTCTCTGCGCTAGTTGTAGAAGGACCGTAGGATAATATTAATACAGATCTCAATCCTAGATTTCAACATCGCATGCTATAATATACGATCATACGATATAATATAGCATACGATGTTGAAATATAGGATTGAGATCTGTAGAATGTGAAGTATTTCTAGGGGTTTCCCAACCCCTCCAAATTGAGTACGGACTAACTCCACATTTTTAATTTATGAAGCCGCTCATTTTTCCTTCGATAATTCGTAAGCTAACCACGATCGAACTGATCTCATTTCGTTCATCATGTTTTCAAATCAATCTCATACTTCTATGTTAATTGACCCTATTTTGAAGCCAATTGAAGAGATAATGGCTGCGCACGTAAAACTTTGTTGACACCGGTCTAGTTTAGGTTCAAACAAAAGTAAAATTGAGCTGACCTATTGGTGCAAATGAACCTTACCAAAGTTCACGTACTTCAATAGTTTATTATCCCCTTATTTGGTTTGTAGTAAACGTTTTCGAACGTGACCTGTTTGTTATGTTACTTCTTACCGGCTCACCTGCCCATACGAGAGTACCTACAATTTTCCCCCGATGGGAGTGCTATTCCGGATCAATATCGTATTGTGAAAACTATCGCAACTTACATCTACTGCTCTCCTAACTCCTGGAATTGGACAAACTTCTCAAAGATAAATACGATGCTCGAAAATCGCAAATTTTAGAGTATGTTTTTACGTTGGGGATAGAAGACTTAGAAATTAAGTGTGGAACTCAAAATACTTCATATGACAATAGGAAAATTACTCCTCTAAGGCGTTTTAAAACCGAAGGACGTATAATTAGTACTTGGTATCTTCTAACATCCAGTGAAACTTGTAAGATTTCTTCAACAGTTCTTAACTTAAACTTAACAAGGTACTCTTTTGCTAGTACTTCTGAACATCTATAATTCGAAAAGATGGACCATGATTTTGTGATCTGCTGATTCCATATATCTAATGTTCTAATTTTTCTGCTACGTGTTGTCCTGAACTACTCGTAGTTTTCTGGATGATCATTTCGATGGGGCATTTTGCTGTTTCTGGCACTTTTACTAATCGATTGAACTCATTTATGTGATAAGGTAAATTGCCATCATCCTGTTCTTCTCTTGTTGTCTGAGAAAGGCTCACTAATAAACTACATGTTTATAAGAATGACTGGAGAGAATCAGCCAATCAGGATTGCAACCTATATCATATGATCCGTTCCGTATGTCCCAAAGAAGCACCCTATCAAATTTGAGAGAAATTTTAAGAGCACATAGCTCACTCAACTACCAGAAACCATCCTTTCATTAGTCTCTATTTGCCAGAAAGGTGCTCTTCCCAATTGCTTTGACAGGATTCGGAAAGATTTTAGCTCAATCAACCAATCTGGATTGAGCACATATTTTGTTTCATTTCTTATTGTCTTTATCAATTGTAAATGATCTCACTCACATACTTTTTCACTAATCTTGGTTTTCTCAGGCTTCGCGTCTCTTTTGAGACGTCTGGGGCTTTGGAGCATTTAGGTCATGGCTAAAGCATGTTCCAAAAAAATAAATACGTCCGTTTAAAGAATTGAAGTACAACATGTGACGGGATATTGGACACATGTGATTATCGTTAGTTCCACCAACGATTAAAGAATTAGGCTTTACACTACGATACATGGGAAGAAAATGTTATAATATAACGTTAATAATATAAATGTTTCAAGCTGTTTATTCCGCTGAGTTAAAGTACCTAAACGTCGTCCAAATCGCTTGGCCTTATATTTTCTCGACAGTGTTAATTGGCGAGAAACGGCATTGGACGATGTAAGTGTTAAGCCCGCGGAGTGAAATAAGTGGGGTGGATGAAGCCAAGAAAGTAAGTTTTCAGTTAGAGGGGTGTGGGGGTAGTTATCGAAGAAAAATGTTAACAATTACCGACGAGAGGAAAGTTTCTCGTGAAAACTAGTTAGGTCGCTAGACGTGAATCATCTCCGAAGGGGCGTTTTTCCCGAGTTTCAAGTTTTCCTACGCGGGTCGTCTCTCGGGCGGCCACTTTATTGAAGTTGCGGTTAAGTCCGGTTGCTCTCAACGAGTTGGCTTCCTTAGCGATGACAACCCACTTCCCACAGCGTCAAGTGCTCTTTTCCTCGAGACCACTGCAAGCTCCTTTCATTTCCAACTGCAAAGATTCTAGTAGTTGGTTGATCCTCGTGATCCTTTGTGACAGGTTGAAAAGTCAAAAGGAAGCCTTGCACTTGAAGTTCTTGTTCTGCAGGTTCCTTAAAACGTGGTTTTCGGCCGTATCAGAACCTATAGATTGGCCTCGGTTTTCATTTGAATGTGTTCAATCCGTCATCGAGACTCTGGGTAGCTTGAAGCATAAAATCATGTTCCAAACCTAGTTTTTGACAGAAATAATCCGACACGGTGAACTCTTTTATAACGATTCCTTTCCTTCTACATTTCACTATCATAAGCCAATCAAATCGTCTTTATCATTTACCCAGGTTGGGACGTGGTGCCCTGCCCAAAATGAAAGATGTTTATGTTGTTTGCTTCAGTAATTTACAAATCCATGTGCCCATGTTTCCGTTTCAAAGGTTTTTGGGGATTCAAGTGAACCTGGTTGATAATCTAACGATCCATCGAAACCATTCTGGAGAAATGCTAGAATTGTTGAATCGTTCACTCAACACGCCGACGTTTTGTCCGATGCATGGCGGTCTAAATTAAAGGTAACCAATAGGTTCTCCGAATAGTGGACTTCTCCAGATGAAAATCTAGGAAAATCCTTGATTCCATTGTAACAAAGGGCTGAGTTTGCAGCGGCACATCTAAGCAATACAGCAAACGATCATTATCGATACCGCATTGCATTCATATTCATTACCCATTGGCCTATCCTCATCTAACTTCATCCCTTGAAGAGCATAACAACTAGCTTCCACCACCTTCTAAGCCATACGCCATCAGAATGGCTTCGATCTACATTATCTGGGTCGTCGATCCAGCACATTTCCACCCAGCTAAACTGTGGTCGTTTTACATGGTATTATTTTGAGGTTACGGGCAATAGTTCGGTTTCAGACCGATTCTTAGGATCGGTTTATATATGTTACTACTAAGAGCAACAAGCTTAAAACTCTTCAATCGAACTGTTTGAAAATGAATCGTATTTCCCTTAAAACAATGACCCTCTGGCTTTAAAAAATACTAGATAAAAATACTAAATACTGTAGAAAAAGTGCGATTCATACAATCTTCCAAAAGTTTAATTTACTTATAGAAATGATGAAGTGAAGGAGTGACAGTCACTCCTATGACACGAGAGGAAAAAATGATATGCTGGGAACCCCAAAAAGGAACCCCAACTACCTACAGGTAAAAATGTGAAGGATCTTCCGGGGAGCATTAGAAATCTTCCTCCTGGACCTTTTGGTAGGAGAGTCAAGGACGCCCTTACGACTTTAGCACCTTACTCACTGGCTGAAATTTCGACGGTCTTCTGGATGGCTATTTGAATTTGACCTAATTCTCTAGTTTATAGTTATGTATTTGTGGTACCTATTTATTAATTCAACGTGATGTATACTGTGTGTTCTTCCTCGGTTATTATTATTATATTTGACGAAAGCGATGTACTATTTAACTATGTATGATGCTGAAATGAACTGGAATGAAATAAAATTTTGAACTTGATTGTCTGTCTTATCTGTTAAGTAAGAAAGAAGTTTATGATGTGAAAAATCAAGCAGTATGAAACGCGTAATGAATTTAGATCATTCCAACGGAATTTTTTTAGTCTCGATTTATATATATTTTTTTAACGTTTTATCGTTAGATTCAAATCATTTGTGCATTTGCATACTCATATTAATCTTGTCATTGATCCTAATTCATGTTTTATCAATTACGTTATTTCTGTTGCAGGTAAGTCACGCCACTTGACATAAATATGCCGTACACATATTCATCTCAGGTGAGTTGCGAATTTCATGTATAAGTATATTTTAAATCTGAACTACTTACACAATGAACGGAAACGTGAGAGTTATCATTTATCCCAATATCAAGTTTCTCAGCTTATGTTATTTCTTATAGGTACCAATGGTATGTGCGGCTTGAGTTCGTAGTAACTTGGTTACTGTCCTGTACCGCATGAACCCCTTGCGAATTTGAGAGTAATGGTGTACCAACGGTTTGTGGCATAGTTGTTAGTGGGAAGCGGTTGGTTAAGCTATTTAGGCCTCGAGCGGTGAAGTTCGATTGGAAGTCCTGTAATCCACAAGGGAACGTACTGCAGCATTGTAATGGTCAAATGATCCGATCCTTACGTCTACAACATGGGGTTAATTGAAAGTGAGTTAGTGGGGTTAATGCCCAGATGTTAATCAAATCGACAGATTTGTTACTATTGAACTGAATTTTCTATACACTGATCTAAACTTTTCGGAGAAAGTCATATATTTGTGGACGGACAGATGAAATGATAAATAAATGATGATTCTCTGATAATTCATCGCTGAAATAATTAAAGCAAAAAATATTTTTTTAAAGACAAATTTTCGTTTATCATTTTCAATAATGAACCTTTGTAATCAACTAAGGAAGAAAAGGTGTTTTGTTTGATTCAGACAGAAATTTGTTCCATGAAACAAATTAGACTACTCGAGTTGCTGTTTAATCACCTGCTCTCCATCTCAAGTAGCATGGTTACTCTACACGGAAAATATCCGTGTAGAATAACCGTACTACTTGAGATAGTATATTATACTATCTATCACTCCATCTCCCAAGCTTTAATTTAATAGAGGAGAAGAAGAATATTCTTGTTGCCTTTCATTTTTGTATTATCCTGTTAAATTTCAGTAGGATTTCTACGTGTCTTTCCGAGTGCACGTAGGAAGTATCTCTGGCCGTACAACCCAGCTCTGGTAGTCCGCTAATCCAGTGATAACTAATGCAGAAATAATAAACCTTTGTGTAATAAATTGCGTTTTTTTTTTTAATTTTTTCCCCTCCTTTTCTGCATTTAACTCTCCAACGCAGTTCATCCCTAGCAGCAGTCGCAGGCTCGATGTTCCATGCAAGGAACCAGGACGCGGCGCAGAAGTTATACAGTACCATCAAGACCGGAAGGTCGTGCGGGTTTAACATATCCTCAAAATATAACTAAAGTAGGGTATAACCACGGAAACTAAACTACACGGTAGGGGTCACCCGCCGACCGTCTCAGAGAGACGAAGAATTATATGTGGTTCCATATTTTTTATCAAATGGCAAACAATGATGAGGGACCTCTTCTGGATTTAGTTTTTTGACTGCTGCAATATTTAACAACTCACTTTTCAATTCTCGTTCATAATCTGAAGCGTCGAAGTGTTGAGAACAAACTCGAGCTTTATTCATATTGATTTTATCGGCACGCTTGCAAGCATCAATCCGTCTCTTTTTAATTTCTTCTCCTCGGGGAAGTCGGTGAAATGATAGTTCAGATTCTTTCCGATTGTTCGAATTACAAATTGCTACCGCGCAATACACCATTGTGAGGTATGAACTGAGCTAAACTAACTCCATAGGTATATTTATCCGCACAGTCGATAAATAAATTATGAAATAAGTTATTTCGCGGATGCACATTCAGAAATGAGACAAACTAATCATTGCAGGCCTAAGGTTTTGGCAAATTGGACGTATTTCGGAAAAAAAAGTTATAGGGTATCCTCATAAGTTTAATCAAAGTTCCTAATGTTTTAGTAGAAAATAGCCGGTTCCCTGACCGTGATTGCAAAATTAAATTGTTGATTTATAAATGTCTGGCATCACGTACTTTAGTCTTAACATTTCGAATAGTCCACACCAAATTTGAAATCAACTACTCAATATGTCTTATTGAAATTCACCTAACCGATTTTCTGTTCTATTCGGTAAAAATAGTTAGCGCCGTTGATTCCCACATTGGATACCTTGTCGTATTAAAGCCAAGTTGTCTGCTGTTTACAAATGAGAGTTAGTTCGACGGGTCAGGACGATTACTGATGGATGAAATGTGGAAGATGTCGGAAACAATTAAAATGGCCACTTGCTTTTGATACTTCAGAGCTTGCTGATCAATTTTGGACTCGCGTTTGTGTGTCTGCGTATCCATGGCAAAGCCTTTTCACCTCCTAAACTGTATCTATTCTATACTATACTTCTATTCTAGTTCTATTTGAATGGAATTTTGAGGGAATGCGGTTAGGGTCATAGATCGTTCGATCGTTCTCTATAAATGTTTTCCTATGGCTATAGAAGCGTGTATGTATTAACTAACGAACCGATATCGTTCAAGCTACTAACGCATTGGATTTATTGAGGTTTTCTCTGAATTTTAGTGCGGCTGGTTGAATAATTTCAACGGATAATGATGAATAATATTCATTGCGGATTCGTCAAAACTATACTGGTTAACAAACTATTAACCATCAGATTGATTTTTATGGAATACCCACGACTTTGGGTTTTAGTCGGGATATAGACTAAGATTTAAGGTATACAAGATCGCCGGTAGTGATGCGTATTCATGGTTGGAGCACTATTTCGCAAATAAACTTGTATTTACACATGTGAATTTCTATTTTGCTCACAACGTTTCTGACTCGTACATCATTTTTAACTAAGCCTGGATGTCAATAGGTAGCTAGAAAGGTATGCTTCGCTTCCAGTATAATCATTTAGATTTCGGTTCGGTTGAAATGCATTATATTAGTCTTTTGTATCATTATTAGTCTTTGTATTGAAGTTGTTCCCGAGTCGTGTTAGTCCCGGGAGCGGGAGCGTTTGTAAATTAGTCAGCGAGTTCAACCCCACAACACAGACTAAACCAGAATCTCCAAACATTAGCAACCGCTTGGTTGGGTTCACTAACTTTTTTTGTTATGATTGCTAACATAACACATGTTACACATGTGAATCACATTTAATATGTGCTATAATCTGTTGTTATCGCACTATATAGGGCACCGCCCAAAAATGTATCTATTGAATTAAAAAAAAAAAAAAAAAAAGAAATGATTGCTAACAGCCACTTCACTAGCGGCTGGGAAGCATATCAACTAGAGAAGCCTTGGGCACGAGCTCAATATTTCGAGGTTTCTGCTTGTTTGGTGATAAATATTTTTGTTACTCTTGATCGAGCATGTGTAAATGTGGTTAATCAACGGTATTAAATGCACTTTCGGGTTTTTTGGCGATTTATCCTTTATTAGTGTTATTGCCTCCTACTTACTGTGTGTGCACACATAGTTCTTTTTCAGAACAGGGATAAGAAAATATATAATTCACTTCAACTATTACAAATAGGTGCATTCAAAATCTTGCCTTTTTTGAAGAGGTTCTTAGTTGTGAACTATGCGAGAAATTGTAAAATGGATTATGGAGAACCGGAATTTAATGAACCTTGAAAATTGAGGGGTAACGACTAACACCCTAGAACGCATTCAGTACTTCGCGAAGTTTGTAGTTAGCTACCCGTGAATAACTGAAATATTGAAAAATCTTTGGGAAATAAATTTAGAAATTATTTATTTGGAACACGGGGAAGCCGTTAAGGAGCCGAGCGGTTCTGGATCATTAGGCCGAAACTTAACCCGGAAAATCCTTCCCCTCGCCATTGTCCTACCACCGCACCTAGCGCCCGAAGTGGAGGAAGTTGATCAGGTAAAAGGGAAGTTGGTTGTAGTTGGGTTGCCATAGTTCGGGGCCCCTTTATGGCTCGAGGGATCCAACCTTGGTTGAATGACTTTGTAATGTAGTTCCGGAAGCGGTTTTAGAAGGGAAAATGGGTCGGAGGGAGAGGTGTACGGACAAAAGCCTTTCCTGGAGGATGTCTTCGTGAGATGGGTGTTTGTAGGCTTCTAGACCCGGAGGATCGGGTTTCTCCGTGATTTTACCGTTGTCGGGACGGCAGGTAAAAGTTGGCCGAAGCAAAGCTGAAACGACGTGTGATGGAGACTCGTTCACAGTGATCCGACAGGTCCGCCAAACACCACAGAAATATTATGAACTCTTTCTTGCCAACATTTTTTAATAGATAATTTGTATCACAATTTAACGATCTACCAAGTTGAATATGTCACTTAGACTCCTCTGAACGGCAAAATGAGCATAAAGATCATCAAAATAGATATATAGATATATACAATTATCTATCTAAGTTGTTGGAGCTTTTCAAAAAATCTTTATTGTCATGGATTTCGATCGGTGTACGTTTCACCCATGCAACGTGGGATTCTTCAGCATGTATTTTCTTAATTTTATCTCTTTAGTATTAGACATTTTTCGAATTCATTTGAATCGTCGTCAACATCATCATGATCACCTAGTTTATTTATATGTGTTATTTTGGTCATCTTCCTTGCGTATATTTTTGCAGCTAGTCATCCTCCTGTGAAGTACCTTGGCAACAACCCAACCTCCTCTTTTAGCTATCCCAGGGTAAAGAAGGAACTTTTTCTGCTTGTTGATGGCTTTGCAGAGCTTACTTTTGTTAACTGCACTGTCCATCAGGTGCATCAGTTGATATGTTACTTGGTTGACTTTGATTAGTTTTATGATGATTTGCCTTTGAATGTCAATTTTGAAAAAATTTATGGGAGGTGAACACGTTTTTTGGGAGAGGATCCAGATGAGGGATTGGGTTGTTGCCAAGGTACTTCACAGGAGGATGACTAGCTGCAAAAATAACAAAAACATACGCAAGGAAGATTACCACAATAACACATATAAATAAAACTAGTTGATCTTGATGATGTTGACGACGATTCAAATGAATTCGAAGAATGTCTAATACTAAAGAGATACAATTAGGAAAATACATGCTGAAGAAGCCCACGTTGCATGGGTGAAACGTACACCGATCGAAATCCATGACAATAAAGATTTTTTGAAGAGCTCCAACAACTTATTCGATAAGAAAAATGGTCAATCCATACCCCATCAACTCAAATTATCTATCTATATATCTATTTTGATGATCCATGATAGAATAAGTTTATTCTATTAAATGAAAATACAAGGAAAATCTAGCATACCTATTTTTTTAATTCCTTTTTTATGGCTAGAACAGTAAAATTCATGCTGCAAGGATTATTTAGCGGTACTTTACTATCTTAAAACGCTACAAATTATTACAGAGAGGTTTATTATTTCTGTATTATAAGAATCTCTCTATGTAAATCACTGATCAAAGTAAGTTGGTCGAAGTCAGTAGTGCATTATATAAACTATATATAAACTAGGCACCTCGTACCGCCTTAATGTGAATATTACCTTGTATTGTCAAGTATAAATGTATTAAAAAGAGCTTCATTTTATATTTCAACAATATTCCTAAGCTCAGCTTAAAATACATTCGATTTAATCATATGAAAAAAGATCTTCCCAAGTCATTAAGCTTCAATAAAGTGTAGCCAGAAGAGCGTATTGTAAAAAATGAATTTTATCATGTTTCTTCGTAGATGAAGTTAGGAATTAAGCTTGAAATGTTGAATTCGTCTTTTCTCAACTGATGTCCACATCTGTGAGTAAAATTGAGCAATGAAATAGAAATGGGATCCTTTACTATGTAACCACTACATTCGCCGAAAAATTCATGAAAATTGGATGAAAAGGAACGGCAGAAATGAAGCTTATTATGAGAATTTTACATGTGCTCATTCGCAGCAGCTATTGATGTGAGATTGCCAGGAAGTTGAAAAGATAATATTAAACCGTCCTTTATCCATAACCCTACAAATTTAAGTGAAATTCGGTGATTAAGACTTGAAAAAGTAATGATAAATGGATTTTCTGTATACGCTTTCGCAGCGAATAATTTTTTTTTTTTTTGTTTTTTTTTTTAACAGTAAAACACTAAGGCAGGGTCTCTGTTAATCTTATCAAAATCGGATGAAACTGTCAACATTTAAAAATGTAAACATGTAAGAAAGATCTATGGACGTATACACTTGGAGTCAAACAAACAGATACAAATAAATCGAATGTTGTCCAAATGATCTAAAATGTGAAATTCAAGTGGAAATTTTGATTCTGGCAAGGAGAAAATTTGTTGATCAATCGAAAGTGATAACGCTTCTTCTACTTAAATCTAGAAGCAAACGCAATATAATTTTTTTAAATGTGAAAATTAGCTTGTTCGGTGTTGCTGCACGACGTTGTCACACCATCAACTCAATTCCATAAGGATAGACAAATAAATCACCACATATTTGTCTCGAGAAAGGTGCAGGTATTTTCGAAAGCCTTCCCTTATATCCTGCGTGGAAACTGCGCAATAAGCAAATAGTTCCCAAAAACATGCTTGAAACACTGAAGTCAAATTGGGAATCTGCTAGGAAGTTCTACATGGAAGTACGGGATAAAGAACAACAGAAGATCGAGCGGATTGAACTAACTTTTGACGCACATACTCATTCCGCGGCTTAAGAGGCTCACCCAAATGGAATCTCAAACAAACATGGACATCACTATGTTGGATTCTATTTTCGAGAAATAACTTTTACGATTATGTGAACATCAATCAATTGTCATTCAAGTTTCCTTAATTTCTGCGATATCATTAAACTGTTTTTATTAACAAAGCATATATAAACACGATTCTAGTACACTTTATTGGCTTCAGTTTATATACACACGATTCAGTTTATTAGTATTACCATTTAAAGGACTGTAGTTCCCAACTTTTGTTTATTGTTATCGCGTGAGTAAGTTTTCGTGACGATTTTTCAGTTTATGTGCCAAAGCAAAGACATGAAAATTTCAATAGGTTCGCAACCAAATCTGTTGTATACCACAAGATATGTAGCCGCGGGGATCGTGATAGCTTAGCCGAGATTAACGTTGTCTACTCACAATCCAAAATTCATAATTAGATTGTCCACAGAGCGCTAGAGAGCCATAGGAAAAATGTAAAATACACACAAGATCACATTATTATTATTAAAAATTATCTTCTTTTTAGAATTGTAAATTGTAAATTAATGTATACTGATTATATTTTTGGTAGACGTATTTATAAGTGTTTTAAATATAAAAATGCCACTAAGTTTAATCCATGAGTGAATCGCCGAGACCTTCCCCAACTACGCGGGCCCTTTAATCCTGTCGTTGAGAAAGTAAACTAAAGTGAGTAGCTTATGTTCGAAATTGTATCATCGACCTGTACCCGTTTGTATCAATTTTATTTATTGACGTAATAAATTATCTATTAGTTCATTCAATTCAACTTATGTTTTTCACTTTGAAACCTTAACTAATGTTTCTCACTTCGGTGAGCTGTGATCTCACAGGGTATAGAGTTGATGTACATTGTTCATGACAGTGCGTACGTATTTCTGACAGCGGGACGAATATTGGATTCCGCAACTCGTCATACGTTTTTCCGGGAAGCGGACTCGGCGAGAGAAAACTGAACGATAGCGTTTTTCGGTTTAAACTTCAAACGGTGATGCGGGACAGTTCCATTATTCATTGCCATCAGCCAATGGGAGTCAGGGTGGATTCCGATTACTTTCCTTCAGCTGTCCGTCACACTGCTAAAGGCTAATTTACCGCTTGGTGGCGCCGTTTTCTGTCATTTACCGATTACCTCTCATACGAAGCGGTGGTAATTCAAAGATTGAATTTCACTGAGGTGTTACGATGAAGAGTTGTTATCTTCTTTCCATTTCTCAATACGCAGATACTCAATCAGCGAAAGGCAATGATACTAGACCTTTTGTTCTGCTTTAGAAGGAATTAGGTACTGTTACAATTTCGGAAAGTGCGTAATTTCCAAGACAGAGGTAATGCTGTGGTGTAGTTACCCCATTCAGGAGTGAAGAATGAAGGGTCAGTTCTAACAGCATTATCACGATAGAGATATTTTAGTCAGTAGACCACGAAGATCAGTAACATTAGGGCACATCCATCACATATGTAAAGCCGAAAAAACAGACAAGAAAATAGCAAATTGAAACCAGCAGAATGATACGAAACTAGCGAAATGAAAACCGCAAATCTAGCATGGCTAGGGCATGTAGCATGGTTTTTTTATATTTCAGCTCCAGGCACTAAGTAGTAAGCGTCTCGCGCCGAGCTTCATCTTTTACGAAGAACTTTCCCTTTCATTTTTTTTTTTTTTTTTTAATTCAATTATACAACAAAACGAATTACACGAATTTTATTTCATGATATTATAAAACCAATCTTATAATTTTCTAGCCTGTAATCACATTAACACACCTTGTTATATCAATTCTATTTTTATAAAGCTTCCACTGCATTGTCTGTTCTTTAAAGAGCATCATGAGGGACTATCTGCAGCTTGATTCGCACATTCCCTAACGATTTCATCAAAATCGGACGAAAATAGTGGATATTGAGCTTATCAAAAGGATCTGCGCTCTCAAATTAGACAGACACGGAATTAATATTGTTCAGAGAGGTCTAAAACGCGAAATTCGCGTAGAAATTCAAATTATGAACGCAAGCCAATTGAATAATAAACCCCAGTGAAACAATTTGCAGCGTTTTTATGGTTATCAGAATGCTTCAACCCGTGTATCGGCTTCAAAGCCTTTTAGGAGTTCACTCCAGTATCCCACTATATCACACTACATCACTAGGTTACTGATATCAACACAAAAACAAAAATAAACCAAAATAACGCGAATATTGGCACCATAAATCGGGCTATAGATGGGGAATGGTTTGACCTACGGACCTGGGGAGGGGCTCATGCGATTCCTCGTGGGGTGCTCTTCAAAAAGAAAGTCTAAATTTAGGCCGCCTTGACTTTTTTTGAGGTTTTCAGGAATTTTACAAAACTTTGACAACCCTAAAAGGGCACTTTAAATTAAGTGAGAGTGCTGGCTAAAGGATTGGGGCGTAGTCGGACCAACGGATTTTTCCTGAAAATTTCAGATATTTTGCTCCAGCCGTTTGGGAGAAATCGTGCGTACGGCAGACGGACGGAAAATTTTTTATTGCAGATTCGGATTCTACACCATTTGAAACGTAAACCATGAAATTTTCAGGGGCGGTTAGAATTTTTTTTTCAAGAGCGATTGCAATGGTTTATTATTGAATAATAAACCAAAATGGTTCATCTTCCGGAAGTAGAAACACTCCATCCTCTGCATATAAGTAAACTAGGAAGAAATATTGATCATAATGACTCGTGGATAAACTGAAGAACAGACTAAGTGATTTGTGTGTTATTAGATCTGTCCTCATTAACTCCGAACGGTAAAAAGCCACGAATGTTTAGTCGTTTGTGGATTTTGATTCGATTTGACTTGTTCCATGGTACTGAACGATTGTATCTAATTCGGTTCATTTGTATCACACAGATCAACACCGCACGATCTCGCAATTGATGAGGCAGGTGCTAGGTACTCGCCCGAACACAAACCCTTTTTCCCGGAAGGATCCGGCTTTAAAAGTCCATCAGGAAGTATCTGCGAGGTATTGATTGTGTCCAAAGGGGACGATGGCCGATGGGGGTCGTCCGCTCCGTGTTTTTTTCCACCCTCTTTCTCGCTCATTCCGAGAAAAAAAGAGGCATTTCCTCCCGTTCTATGGACCACATAACAGAGCGTCCTCCAGAACCGGTAATTTGACAATACACTTTCTTCGCCGTTCATCTTCACGTCCCTTCTTTTTTTTTCAGTCGGGACCTAGAAAAATGCCCTACTGTCGTTTGCACGCCATACTCCTTCTGCAGGGCGTTTAGGATTTCTCTTTCTTCGGTTCAACAACAACAAAAACGTCTGCCGAGTGGGGTGTGGAACGTGGTTTCATCTTTCCCATAAAACGGCCATATATGTGACGACTAAATCCCACGATGATGTAGGTACGTCACTAAATTAGACAGGGACCAGAGAAAATGAGAGATGGATATCCGAAAACATCGTTAACGGGTTGATTCAAACCTACAGAGCCTTGACTTGTACTTGGATACATAATATTAAATATTTGTATTCGCATCTAGTAAATCGCATTTAGATAACACCACACTTCTGATCGGTTGATGACTATTTCCGCCCAAGATTTCCATGAACAACTACTCTCTTCCATACACCTTGCATTAGCTATACCTAACCATTTCAATCCAAATTTGCAATAGCTAACTAACGTTCATGTTTCTGTCAAAGTTTTTGCCTTTAGAAAGAAGGAACGGGTGGACATAAACCGGTCCGGGTGGGCTCATCCGATTCTTAGAAAGCAAGTATATCAATTACAAACTTAAAAACAATACTCCTATTTCTCAAGTTTTCGATATTCAGATTTTTGTAATCTCATCCAATAAATTTCACTCGTTAATATTGAGTGAGATTGATACGGAGAATCCAATCCTAATTAGACCTTAAATGTGATTTTTGACCCAAGTTTCATTAATATTCGTTCAGCAATTTTGGTGAAAAGCGCAGGACGTATCGATTTTTTTGTTCAATATTCGGATTGTGCACATTTTGAAACTTAAAAACAGCTAATTTTGAGGGGTTAACAATTTTGTTGTTCTTGGTGGGTTGCAAAGGGTTATTGTTGAGAACTATTAATCAAAATTATGAAGAAAAAAAACTGTCTCTATAGAGCAATGCTTTTCCCATGATATAGCCTTTGAAGCCGGTTACATTACGGCGAACCGCATTTTGTTTGACCTGTATCTCTGGCTGTCTGCGGGGTTGCCTGTTCTTGGAAACCTGGTTAAGATCGGGCTATACATCTTGTGACGTCAAATGCAGCTAATTGAGGAGTTTGTAACACGGAAAGGTTGTCCCTTCTATGGGCTGAATGCGGATAATACCTGCAACACTCAGAGGATGTCCCTGATGATGAAAGGCGTCTGGTAGATCTACCGAGGAGGCGGATTCAAGAATCGGGAAGGGCAAACTAACCAGATCCATCACAAGCAGTACTTCGTTCACATTCCCTTTCCATTTTTCAGTTTTGATATATGACTCAAACACTAACCTCAAAAAGTGTATATGCGATAGAACGAGTGTGTTATTGGACGAAGTAAACGGCGAGAAGGTGGTAGAATGGAATGATGACAACTTCCATGGGTTGGAGCGACTAGCCTGCAACGGGTGAAAAGCTCCAAGTATACAGGGGAGGAGAAATACCCTTATCCATCACAAACAATAGTTCGTAATGTTACAAGGTCTTAGTTGTGCTGAGCAGGTATGCATAACACTTACCTTATAATAAAACAACCAGCTTAGGGTCGAACATGAGAAGAAGAGAAATGAGGGGTATTTGAATGATGGCAGGAAGAAACGGTACTGAAAAGTTGAAGGAAGACAAGGGTAGGCCTCCATCATCCTGAATCTGATCACTATGACAGAACGCTATGCGGAAGTACGTGTCTGGTGAGTGAGTTTAGGACTACACGAGAAGGGAAGCCACGTATCCCGCAAGGCTCGCAACCTGTCAACGGAGGCGGTGACCGGCTGGGGGCGGCAGGTCGGGAAACTAATTCGAGTTGAGGGAGAGACATCTCAGGGACGGGACAATAGTTCTTGACAGTCGTCCCCGAGTTTACCCGTTGGTGATTGGTTGAGACAAATGAATTCCGTCACGCCGACCAATGGGAGCGGAGTCGCCGGGCGTCGGGCGATTAGAGAGGACAGGGCTACGGATAACGCTGATTAGGGTGATACAAGTGTCCAACCAGGAACTCGGATTGGACCCTGTCACCCGACAGCTGTGTATAAACAAGGATCCACTTGTAGACAGAACTCTGTAGGTGATGCAGGCACAAGCCAAACCTTTATCTGCAAGACGTGAATAGATTTCTACCACACCATCAATATAACTAAAAGTTTCACTTAAACGTACTGTAAGATACATAATCACATGCAAAAAAAAAAATCGAAATTAGCAATCAATGAGGAGCTTGAATGAAAACCATGCATGTCTAGTGGATAAAGACTTTTGGAAAATCTGAAAACTGGAGGTATCTACTGTACTTCTGGCCTTACAAGGTATATCCATACTATTATATCTATGGTATCAAGAACTCAAGTTCGGCAATTGGAACAATTATTTTTCAGACAAATACAGAATGTGTAACGGTATTATGATCAGGTATAATTCAGTTCTCTTGAAGTACACGGTTCTTACTCAAGGCTACCCTCATTTCTCTATCGCCGAAAACCCTATTCCTACAAACTCAAAAGGTTGAACCATTAATAAGTCCTTATATTACTAATTTGGAATTTAGGCTCGGAGTTGTGTTTCTGAGGGAGCCTCAACAAAAAATTGCGTCTAATTTGATTCATGAAAATGGTTTCAATCCTACGTAAACCGTTACACATAACCGTTCCACTTCCTGTAGAAGTTCCACTCCGTTACTTTTCATCACAAGAAAATAGTTTACCACTCTTTGGAAAGCTCTCAATATACCCCAGCATGTCACATTGGCAAATCCCCGTCTCATCATTTTCTATCCCATAATTAATAAAACGTAATTAATTTGGCACACAAACAACAATCAGAGGGAAGATTAAAAGGTACGTAAGAGAGGATAGGCGAACACGAATTTTCTGTTCCACGAGAAACCTGTTCAGCTCACGTAGTGAAAACGAATCTAGTTATAATCATAGTTGTTTTTCAAATAATCATGGGGACTATTATTTAGTTGAACCCCTTCAACCCGTATGTTGCTTTATTTCGCAGTCCTCCACTTGTCATTAAAAAACGCCAACTTGCTCACTTGCCCATTAGACATCTAGCGATTTGTTGCACACACTCAGATTACGTTCGAAGCTGTTGTCAACAATTATCACCAAAATCTCTCCACTATCATGTACTACGACAAAGTCTGTCCGACCCGTATTCGCCCTCACAATTTAACCTAAATAGAGTTGAAATGTTAACATAGTATACATTAGGATTAATTATAAATTGTTTGACTAAGTAAATATGTATTCGGTCAGTGATTAGAGTAGAGGAACTCGGTCATGGTTGAATTTCGTTCTGCATTAACACAAGCTCGTGCCTACCAAGATTCAAGATCCTTTTATTGGCACAACAAGAAAATAGACATCAGGGAAATAGACTCATAAGTAGAATCATTAAAGTAAAACAAAAAAATTCACTAATACAATATACATTTCTGACCACAGAGGCTTACACTCAATGATTTTGTATCCCTCTGGGGAGGCTCAACCATCCCTCTTGATTCTAAAGTAAAATAAATTATGAAAACCTTTTCTTAGGATAAAAACAGTAAGTTGCTTATGCCATTTGCCGTATTCCGCGATTTCAGAAAGTGTAAGGTTTTTAAATATCTTAAATTTGCCAAACTATCTGATAGCAATCTAATGCCTATTGAAAAAATGTACATCTATAACACATGCACTTCTTCCGTAAATTTCCAGATTAATTTCTGGAAGTCAATTGTGGGACCTATTTGCAGCTCTCGTGTAAACCAACTGGGATAAATTACTGTTGTCAATACCAGTTTGAATACATGTAAACATGATTCCTTCAGAAAAATATCCATAATTTTCAATAAACCCGATTCTTTATAGCGTAAAGCTAATGGGTACGTGGATAACTCATTTAAAATAAGAAGTAAAATTGTATTCTGAACAACTTGCACTGAGTGAATCGAACTTTTACATGACCCTCCCCTACGGCGCCTGAAACACTTGAAACTTGTAAGTTGCCAAGATTATTGATTTTAAATGTCGCCAAGTCTTTCCTCTTCAAGTGGTTTGATAATAGTATCATTATTAAAAGTTAAATTTGATTTAGAAAGATTAATCCAGGCCCACATTAAGAGTGGTAGAAAATACCTAATTTCTTAAATATGCGCGGCCTCACTACTTAACGTTTGAGAATATAAAAGGATTTGATACTGGGAAAAAGTGCCCTGCCATCATGTTTTGGCTGATTTGCTATCTTATTGTCCGTAGAGCATATGCGACCCGACCAAGCTGAATATAATCGATCCTCATCTCTCATGTAAAGCTATATGCCCACCGAACGCGGAGCACGTTAATCCATCTCGTATATTTTATGAAATTCGAGTTAAACTCTGGATATATCCATAATTTTAGTTCAAGCGCAGTATTTTCTCTGTCATTGACGAATCGCTGCAACCCCTTACAATGCAGCATACACCTACAAGGATACAACCTTATTCATGCTGTATTAACGAAGTCATACGAATTACCAACCGTCCAAATTATACTAATGTGCAGTAATGCATTTGACTTGTATGCGTGACCGTTCCCTTGTTCCAACCTTAAGCGGCATTTTGAAAGTTCCTATGTCCTCCCTCAATCTCCCCCACTGTTTACAACATCCCAAAATCTCCAAATAGGAATCCGGTGCCCGAAGTAGGAAGTTTCCCTCTCATCCCGCCTTTTCGAGCCCATTCATTTCCACCGTCAGATGGATGCAAAACACCAAAAGCGCTTTATCTAATTCCCAGAAGAGCCGGTCAGTCCGGATAATGTATTGCTTGTTTACGACCACCTTTAACTCAGTTATCTTCCCGAAATTCAGCGTCAGGCCGTGAATAACGATGAAAAATCAATTTGAGTTAAATGGGGCAATGGAATTTTTTTGAGTGTGGGATTTTCAAGAAGTTTTAGCCATGAGCGGATTTTTGAAATGTTTTCAAGTACTGTCGTGCAAATGAAATGTAAGTTTTACGACGAAAAATGTGTTCTTCTAAATACTATTCAGCTTTACAACCAAATTTTCGGATTCTATAATTATGCCTATAGAGATGTCCTTGTTCATATTCGCTAAATATTTTCTGGGATAATTTCACTATTTTTACCCATTTTTTTCATTTTGGTCCATTTTATGTGCTCAAAAGTCCTCTCCAACGAACTCCTTCATTTTGAGACGATTGGTTTTTGGCGAACGAACATGATCGTTTTCTCAATGCTATTGAGCATTGTACACACACACTCATAGAGCGTTGTAATCACTTTATGCACATATATGTATATGTGTGTGTATGCGCGCGCTCAAGCGCATGTATGTGTTATGTGCATAAAGGGAGTTATGTACATGTTGTGTGAGTTTATTACAAGCCATGATGCTCCAGCAATCAAGCAACGTACTCTATTTCGGACTGTTGAAATTCTTTGAATTCGAGTATCGGCTAGAATACAACCCCCATACGAGCGTATTCACCTATGATATGGCGAGGAATCCTTTTTATTTGAAGATTTGGAGAAAAGGAGGGTCTGTGATTAAAACCTTGATAAGTATTATTACCAAATAAGACATTACAAATATCCTGTCACCAAGAGCAACAGTTTACTTCATGCCCGCAGAGATCTATTTACCAACTAAACTGCAAGGTTTCATATTCTGCTACTAAAGCCTGATGACACTTAGAATTAGTGACCTAATCTACCAACTAGACCACATAGTTCCTGTTTTTACCGCCAGAGCGATTGGCATAGTCATTACTAATCCCCCTGCCCCATACGTTATCTGCACCAGGTATGTTTGGTGTCATACATCTGGGTGTGAGGGTTTTTCTTCACACAGAAACATCCATTTACTCTACCACAGGGTTGTCCAACTGGCGGACCGCGATGCTATTATTTGTGGCCCGCGTCGGCTTAACCAAAATCATACATTTTCTTAAAATATTGATATGATGAAAAAATATCCTATTCTTTCTGTTATATCACCGTTTTATATTATCACAATTGCTGTGAAACGCACTGCGGTTCCGTAAAACTTTCTTCTTCCACCTTGCACTAAACGACTCCTTCTTCCATGACTGTTCACGCAGGTGTCTCCCCGCTCCCTGCGCTCTTGGAGCATCCGTTGAAGATCAACCTGCAGAATACAACTTGAGTAATGTGACCTTCAAGCTGACATGTTCCCAATCATCAGACAGGAAAATGGACCTGCATTTTTCAAATTGCTATCTAATGAGAAATACCCAAACCACAAGATTTACGGCAGAAAATGACGTCAATGTTGGAGAGCTCATGTATGTGTGAAAGCGTCTTTTCCTCCATGAAACACATGAAGAACCACAACAGATTCTTCCTTGCGTTATCCAATGAGACTCTCTACACCTGGACTGGCTGTGAACATTTCGTCATTGGTGGACGAATCCTCACACTAGAAAGGTTGTTGAGTATTTACAATGATTGTCTTAGTTCTTGATGAAAGTCTTAGGGCTTAGGTGTATCTAGTTCATTCATAGCTATGTACAATGTAAACTGATGTACCAGCGGAATTATCCTCGCTGCTCCATCAGCGAAGAAATGTGATAGATAGGACTCCCACTCACACCGGCCACTCAGCCCCCCCCCCCCCCCCCTAGGCCCCTCAGGCCCTTTCTACTTAATTTGTTCAAATAAAAGTTGTCCTATTTTAAAAAGGCATTTTTTTGGCCCTTCAACCCAATTTACATAAAACTGTGGTTTTTGAGCAGTAAATTGGATAATAGTACTCTTGATTTTAATCATCGCTTCACCTCACACTTCTTAAAAACGCTGCAAATTCTTTCACTGGGCTTTATTATTCAATTGGCTTGCGTTCATGATTTGAATTTCTGCTAAGCTTTGGAGTGTGCGTGTTTCACTGGTGATAGAGCGATTACTGAATTTCAGGAGGCACACGAATATGATCAACTGATCAATCCAAATAGGTAAGTATTTTTGTTGAGAACAGTTTTACGTGCTCTATGCATATCTCCTGAAATTCAATAATCGCTCTATCACCTGTGAAACACCCACATACCAAAGCTTATTAGAAATTCAAATCATGAACGCAAGCCAATTGAATAATAAACCCCAGTGAAAGAATTTGCAGCGTTTCATGCATATCGGAATGCTTCAACCCATGTATCGGCTACAAAGCCTCTCAGGAGTTCACTCCAGTATACTACATCACTAGATTACTGCTATCAAAACAAAAATAATAATAAACCAAAATAACGCAAATGTTGGCACCATACATCGGGAATGGTTTGACCTACGGATCTGGGGAGGGGCTCATTCGATTCCTCGTGGAAAGTTCTTCGAAAAGAGTCCAAATTTAGGCCGCCTTGACTTTTTTTGAGGTTTTTAGGGATTTTACAAAGCTTTGACAACCCTTAAAGGGCACTTTAAGAATTGGGGCGTCGTCGGACCAACCTGGATTTTTCCTGAAAATTTCAGCTTTTTTGCTTCAGCCGTTTGGGAGAAATTGTGCGTACGGCGTACGGAGGACGGACGGAAAAAATTTTATTGGAGATTCGGATTCTACACCCTTTGAAACGTAAACCATGAAATTTTCAGGGGGGGTTAGGAATTTATTTCAAGAGAGATTACAATGGATTGTTATTGAATAATAAACCAAAATAAGTACTAAATGGCCAGCAACCTCATCAAAGATTTTGGTCTCTAGATTTCGTCAGGATTTCGCCTTGTGGCCTTACAAGTTGGACACTCCTGCTCTACCAACTTGACTGTTTGGTGCAACTTTGGTTCTACTTCATTTAAGTTCGGACTAATTTTAATAGTAATATACCGATACCAAGAACTCAGATTAAATTAATGATTTTTCACCCAAGTTTCACAAACCTTGGACCAATAGAGTCGGTATTCACGATCTCGCTATCATGCAATAGTTCAGACCATTGTCAATCAATACATCATTGCCCTAGTTTTGTGAATTAGAAATAGTGGTTTGAAAGGTGTGATATGCCGATGCAGACGTTGTAGAGGAATAAAACTAGTTTGAGATGTCTTCAATGCTAAACCAATATTGCAGAACCTTTGGTATTTGTGTAATACACCGTTGTGAACGTTTTTCTTACTTTTTCAATAAGTTCACTATTGATAACTCCGCCGTAGAGAGAAATACCACTCCAAATTTCCCCCCTCCCAACTCGCATAAATAGAAGAGATGAACCCTTGAAAATAAAACAGCTCGAGAGCTTCGGAATACATTGCGATGGAATATTGCCGGGGAAGTTATAGCTATCGGCTGAGATTGCGCGGGGGTCGAACCGAAATGAGGTCAGATCCCTGAAGGATCGCCTTTCCTTTTCCTCCCATTTCTTTCAAGAAAACCACCTCCGCTACCGCCTTTAAGATGAACCCGCATTTGAGTTTCTAATCAAAATCTCTTGGGTGAGCACGAGTGACAACTCCGGATTTTTCTATCTATATGATAACGGGCGATCGGGTATCTCCTCCTTTTTTTCCAAGGAGCGCCCCGTGGAAAATTCAGTTTGCTTTTCCGCCCTTCTTTCTCTTCTGTGCGCGGGTCAATGTAATAAGCCTACGAAATGAAGGAAAGTTCCATTTCCAACGCGCGCGGATCGGATTGGAGTCGTCTCCAAAAATCGACGTTATCGGATTTGCCTGAGCAAGCGAGCCATTGAAAAATAAATAATAGAACGCGAAGAGTAAGACCCGGAGTCCAAATCAGTGTTGTTTTAACTGTATTCTACTTCGAAGTTGATCTCTGTAATGAAGGTAGCTGTGAATAAAATAGGGACTGAAACTTCTTGCCATTTACTCAGTGTTTGAAATATGTCTGAACACTAGGAACCAAGGCAGAATAAGCGCATGCGCACCCCAGCCAATAAACCAAAAAGATAACAACTTTTAGAATATTTATAATGATGAACCAGCGAGGTCAAATACACCTACTTAAGTTTCTTTTGAACTAGAAGCAAAACGGTGCTAATTTAATGTAAGGCGGAATTTCCATTCAAATTGAGGCGGGCCTACGAAATTGTCCGATCAGATAGCTCGAAAAACAGAATGGAATAAAGTGTTTACATGAGCTAACAGGTAGAGGCGCTTATTTTCGTTTGGGTTATCGGTTAGGTACTCTTTGCAGATAACTGACTAGTCATCAAAGGGATTTGTGTTTGATGCGCGTCCATAGTAAACAGCATAACAGCGATAGAACAAATAGCGGTTTCTACTACATTCCGAGGTAAATGGGTGTTGGCGTCTGTAATTTAAAACATGAACCTTTGCAAATATAAGGCTTTAATTCGCTAAACTTGCCGTAAAATCATAGTTTGATTAATGACTCGTATGAACAATTAAGTATCATAAAAGTGACACATCAGCGGTAGGTAGGGGAAACTGTTTATAGCAACCAGTGATAATAATCCCCGATTCACCACAACGTCTTTGTTATTTTGTGTTTATGTTTTCATGCAGTTTTGAAAGGATTGGGACAACAAGAAATATACAAATTGGAATTTAACTAAGAAAAGCTTCTCTTCCTTCTCCTTTGCGATAGCCCCGGTGATCTGTATGGACAATCAGAGTTTCTGGGGAGGAGTCGAGGAGTCTGATCATGAGTTAGTCCACAAAAAATTGTCGACTCCTTTCCAAAATCAAAATATAGCAGCAGTGTCAAGTATAAAATTTTGAGACTTGAAATTCATTTGGACCATCCAATGTATCACCCATACAACCCTTAAGACTGTCAAATAAATACGATGAGAACAGTAACATTTACGCTTTTATCAAGGAGATGTGGACTGATGGCCGACAGTTTTGGAAATCAGTTGACATTTTTTTTTTCATTAGACCCATCGTAAACACGTATTACCTGGATACAACTCACTGGTTTATAGATCTATTATTACAATATTAGTATCCATAACGTTAGCGGAAACAGGAACGTGCAAGGGTCTACTTCTTACATTAAAAGTACTATCATCAAACTATATAAAACGAAAATATCAGAGGAGGTAGGTAGGTATATCCACTTTTCAGGGGGTGGTAACGCTGGGCGTAGAATTCTACAGTCCACTATAATGGTACAAACCATCTACATTCTAACACGCATGTACCTTAAAAATTTCATCAAAATCATATGGAAGCTATAAAAACACAGTTTATTGTAAGGATCAGTGGACACGTCCACACTTGCTCATACCGAAAGGTATTCAGAATGGTATGAATCTCCGTTTAAGAAGGGGCATTTTGGTCCCATGAAAGAAAGTTTGTCTCCTGAATCTGAAAACATCACTTCCCTTAAAGATAGGTTCAGACCACCCACGGACTAGGTTTGGCGATTGGGGACATCAAGGGGCAAGACCAACCCCACCTTCAAGACTTGGCGGTCGTGCGGGTACTGTATACCCACTTCGCCGTCTCGTACCAATTAGGTACCTACTCGTACTTGGAATTCTCTCTTGGTTAGACAGTGCTGGGATTGAAACGCAGATTATCAAGAGCAAATGGTTCCAACATTTATTGATCTACTTGAATCGTTCAATTGATGAAACATTAATTCACCTGTAAAACAAACAGGAATGAAGACAAACATTTAGAGAGGGATTAGAAGTTTGGGCTAACTTGCATCTGCCAAAGAATGGACCCTGGGCAGAGTTATGAAACGGTTAGGAGTAGTGTTGTATGAAGTGAAGTTGATTACAAGGAGGATGGGAATACACGTTGATCAGGCTATCAACTTTCAAGTTGATTATACTTTTAGGATAGTCGGTAGAGTAAGTTTCTTGTATGCATTATCGAATTCCCAATTTCAAGTTGCATAACTTAGAGAAATTAAAGCTCCCCTAGTTTCCATATTCAAAAGTCGGGGTTGGTATCATTCGGTTCGGAAAAGTATAACCTTTTAAAAATTCACCTTGACATATTTTACCTAGATTCTGTAGAGTGAGTAGAGAAAACCATGAAAGAATAGAACTGTGACGAACGGGATGTTGACAATTTCTGTTCATTTGATTGAGGGTTTTGATGGTTTAAGAAGGTTTCAGACGAATGTTAAGTACCTTTTTCGGAATCTGCTATGAATTTTTCATACGAAGCGTGTCTTTTTGAGAAGTTTGAGTAAAGTAGGTGATTACTGCAGAATTCGTTGCATCCATTGGTTTGGTAGGGACTGCACCTGGACAAGGTACACTGAACCACTTGTAGCAAGTCAATGTTGAACGTTTATTTAGTAGAATCTCAGTACAACGCCCTCGACCAGCATGCCCTGATCCAACGGGAAAGTTGAAATTTTGATGGTATCTCCAGTGGTTCTTTCTAGATTGATTAGAATAGAAAATAGATATTCGGCTGACTCAGGTGATCAAGAGCAAAACGAGCGTCGATATTAAAATAATAAGGTGACCATATTTAGCTGGGGTGAACCGGGGACAAGTGAAGTCCCCCCCCCCCCCCCCGCTGAGAAGGTCCGATGACATTGTACGTAAAGTCTAGCAAAATCGGGAACAGGAATAGGGGCTACCGAGGGTGGGTGGTTTCCCCTCTGCATCACCCTAAAATTGTTTATTTATACGGTACCCAGAACACTGATTCGCAGGTCTCATTGTGCTGTTAGTATTTTCTTTTCAAGTGGAAGATAAAAGAGCCTGGATCTGCAGTATCTCGAAAGTGAGGAAAGTCCTTCCGAAGCTGTTCATTAAATGTATACTGCCGCTAGGTACCTTTTCCACTCATGATTCTGTTGTAAATATTTTAATCGGTAAGCAAGAAACCACATATAAATCAATCAGGCTGGACTGAGCACTGCGGGATATCGGTGAGCAGAATTCCAGAAAGCTGGAAGAAGACGCGCCAATAGTTTTGCGCTGAAAGACAATGACGGCCCAGTGTAGATAGATGCCTCGCACATTTCACGCATTCACTCGAAAAGCGTAATACACGTAGCAGACGACCGATAGGATGAATGTTGGATACCTTCATCTGACAACCGTAACGTAATCAGTGCGTATGCCCACATGCAGAGTGCCAACTTTGGTAATTGTATAAGAGCTACAGCGATATTAACCGCACATTAAACTAGAAGAAAAATAATCGAAGTGTCTAATTTTGTCGATGGCAATAATCGGAGACAAAAGGGAAAATATTCAGAAAACCGGGGACATAAACGGGGACTCTTTGGAACCAGGGACAAAGTGCTGAAAACGGGGACTGTCCCTGGAAAATGGGGACGTCTGGTCACCTTAAAAATACCTACAACGGTAAGATATGCGTCATGGGGACACGACTTAGAAATCTACGATTTCCGTTGAAAGTGCATCAACTGGTCGTGGCTCACATGGAAATTTTTCCTAGATTCCATTTATCCCTTGAAGTGGGGTAAGAAACGTAGATTCAGTGAAGTTTTCTCCCTAGTGGCTTGTGTTCGGGGCATCTGGACAAGGCAGATACTGGAAACTGGAGTGGTGAAGTGTTAACCAACTTCCTTGACCTGATCACAAAGATTCCATTTCTTTGGATATTTCATTCCTCACAAACCGAAATATCCAAAGAATCGGATTATAGTGAATTGAAACTCCTCTTCCGAATCACAACACCTATTCAGCAAGTATCAGATAAACTCCTATTCAGATTCTGATATTCCCCATCACATTTTTCATCAGTGCACCAAGGTTACGCAGCTGTAATATCAGTCATCACAGTTACTATGACAACTGAATTGGATTGAAATTATGTAGCAAACCCCTTATAGATATCAATGACAGATGCTTACAGTTTATAAGGTAGAAGTTGAAAGTTACAACAAGAAAAAGTTTCAATATACATCATGCAAATCAACCTCCTCGATGCAGACCATTGAGTTCTTATGTATGGTATCAATTATTTTGGTTTTACTGTGGTGCTGTGCTATTTATAATCGTCTGAAACAGCCAACCACAACAAATACTGAGAAGTGGATGCTGATGTTTCATGCAAAATTAGAAAGCACTTGTTTGATTCATTTATCATGTACCTACAAAAATTCCACGATCCGATGCAAGTAAATTATTGTCCTACCACCCAAAGTTTTTCACAACGCCTCAAGGACCTCATCTTCCCAAAAACTTGCTCCTCTCTCCGAATAAAGAATCGAGCTCTTGATAAAGGGCTGTTTGATGTTTGCCGTTAGCTGGGCGTGGAGAAAACCCATAAAGTTTCTTTTTCTCTGAAGAATCGGTCTTAAATGCTACGGGCCCTTTAATAGGTCCATCCTTTATTTAATGACTTGAAACGGCCATATTTCCTCGGTGATAAACGCGAGTAATGCTTTCGGGAAGGGATAGCCACCTAGTCATTGTTCTACTTTATTCCCGCCGCAGGAGAGCTTCAACGGGACAAATTATAACCTGCTTCCCCTTAAAACATTTCGATCACTTGAAAATCCTTGGAAAAACAAAAGGGAAGGTGAGTGTTGAGGGTTTAGCCACAGAATGCACCACCACGATGCCGTCGAAATGAAAATAAATGCATCTCCGCTTTATCTAATTTTGAAAAAATTTAAGCGTTTGCACCGGTCTATAAAAATGTGAAAAACGTTGTTCGTGGGAATTTGTTTTGGGGCATTCTAAAAAGATTCCTGGATTTTAAGGGTTTTTCAATTGTATGTATGTGAGTGTGTACATGTGTTGGAGTGTGCGCACGGGCGCGGCGGGTTTGGTGAGGGAAAAGTGCCACGGACCTCCTCGAGTTGGGCATTTTGCCAGGCATACTCCATGGTCTCACCAACCTCGACCTTCTGTGGGTAATACCTTAACTAGTGATCATTTTATAGGAGCACTTCCTCTCAACCCTCTCTCCTTTCTCAATATTCCCCAATTTCCCTAACCCAAGGGCAGACGCAAGTAAATCTGCAACCCCCCCCCCCTGTCGTATATTAAGTTTCCTCCCCTTTTTTGAATGGTAGGTATGCCCCTACGCTATTGAGGCTACATTTGTTAAACATGTGTCATTCTAGAAGATAACTCTTAATCAGACTGAGGTAAAAACTTCGTTCTTTCTACAAAAACATCAACTATTTCAGAAGAAATTAAAAGATTGTACAATAGCATTTCTTGAGAACAGTTAATTGCTCAAATTTTTAAAAAATCCGGTGAAAAAGTTAAATATCAACGAAAAACTGATGAAATCGATAAATTGGTTACCAGCAATAACTCAAAACATTTATCACCTATGAATTAAGATAATACAGAAAGTATGACGTCCCATATATTTAAATTTCATTAAAAATCTGCTGAAATCTGTAAAAGTGCTAAGAATACCAAATCTATGTTTGAATAGTGGAATTTAAGTTCAATCCCGTGTATTACACCTCAGTCGGCCTGAGCACCACAAAATTTTAATTCTAAAATCGATCCATAAATGGGTCATGGTTACGTGAAATCTTTAGTAACCAATCTGCAACGATGAACAATTAGAAATATATTGCACGACAAATGGGACAATTCTTTTCTGATGTCGTTGGAAAGTTGAGATTCTGGGGACGTAAATGAAAAGACAAAATTGACGGGAAAGTCTATTTCCACAAAAAATGAACAAACACGTGTAGACCGGTTTCTTGTTACACCATCATCAGTACACTACAAAATAATTGAAAAGCTAGTGGACATATTTCTTGTGTACAGAAAAAAGAGAAAGGTGCCCTCTAATTGGTTCATACATTAGAAAGGGTTTGGAGTAAAAGTGAAAGGTAAGTAGGGTTGTGTAAGGAAAAATTCACAGGAGCATGTCAATTATTGGAGAACGCCTAATAACACTTGGATCATCAACTGAAGTCCCCGGTTTGTCGATTTTCTGGATTTCAAGAGATACTAAGACATCTAATTCTGGACCTTACTAACAAACTTGAGCTATCCCTACTGATGGATTATTTGCTCCTATCTAATAGAAGAATTCTATGATTTCTTCTGATAAATGATTTCCAAAAGCTACAATGCCCCTATCTCACCTGAAGATCATCCCTGTGTTCCCCTAATCTGATTTTGAATTTCTTTTTTTTTCCTGGGAAGTGGGAGAAACACAACCTGTGTATCAAGAGAACTCCAAAATTATATGTTCGGACTAACTTGTCACCTTCTTAATCAATATTCTATTCTTGAAGTAAGGAGATAGTTCATTTTGACGCGCTCAGCAACTGTTTGTGTGTATGTGTGTGGGAGTTATGGCAGTTTAGGAACGTTAAGATTGGAAATTCGAATTAAATGTTAAAAATGAAATAACTCGAAGCTGCTATAAACAGAAGTAATAGAGTTGAAGTTATGTGCACTGAATTTGAGGCACCTTGTATTCTCAACCATGATTGGAAGAAGAGATAAGGCAGGGCTATACAGGGTGTCCCTCGATTGTCCCCCCCCCCCCTCCTAAAATCGTCATGGGAGTAAACAAGAAACAATTTTTTTGAATCTTCAAATTTTTTTCCAAGGATCTCAAATTTCATATTTGCGCACTCCACGCAACTGCGCAACATGCGCTATTGACACTTAGGTACCTTCTTATTTTAAATGAGAACCCCCATTTTTATGCAGATTCGGATTTTACCCAAGATTTCATGAAAATTTGACCCCTCAACCAATTTTATTTCCAGTGAGCACGCAAAGTTGGGCAACCCCAAAATTGACAAATAGTGGATGATGGTGAACTGTTAAGTGTGGCACATGAATTTTCATTGTTTTTCAACGCTGATTCACGTGACGCTATCCATTTTTTAATTTGACTCAATTTTTGCGGAATAATGACTGAAATTTGTTTATTTCGCGTCCGTTTTTTTATTTTAGGCGCCTGTTTTCAAATTGTTAAGCGGCTTAATTTTCAAGGTCTGGTTGAAAATATACAAATAGGAGATTGAAACCTTCTTCAGTGATCAACTGAAAAATCATCTAAATCTGAGAGTCGAAAATGATGGTTTTTCACGCGAAACAAACAAATTTTGGTCATTATTCCGCAAAAATTGAGTCGAATCAAGAAACGAATAGCATCACGTGAATCTCGTACACCCTGAATAAGAATGAATCGATTTATTAATATTGAACGATAAATTTGCATCATCGATCACGATATGCTACAAAATTGTTGAAGGGAGGAGATTTTCATCGTAATCACTGTATGACACATTTTCTAAACAGTAGTATTCGCTAATAACTTGCTCACATTGCAAAATGATTTAATCCAAGCGATTATTCAGGAAAATTTACTTTTACGATCATTATAAGTGGGAAGTTTGTTTCATGGGTGAGTTCTTTTACAGACGACTGTGAGGCTTAAGGTTTAAATATTGGTATTTTCAACATTTCCCGGTAGTTCTCGTCTAAGACAAAGCGGTGCAGGTTGAAACCGTGAGTAACTCGAAGAGAAACGCGGAAAGAATGAACCAAGAAAGCGGCTAGAAGAGAAAATGATTCTCAGCTCCACTGTTACTCATACGCCGGTGAAACTTTTCTTTTATGCGACTATAAACATCGTAAACAGCGGCACAATAAACACGGAAAGGCTATAAATAGGAGACGCTCGCCAACGCCGAGAGCACCGAGAGGTTTGCGGGCTCACCTTTTTCCCAAACAATGAGTCAAAAATATGGTTCCTGCGGCTCCCTTCCTCTTCTGGCGGGAAGTAAATCACCACTTCCAAGCACCTCGGGGGGCTGTTGTGGAGGAGGCTCTACAACCGAATATCTGGTCGGAGACAACCTCGAGGTGCGGTATTTTAAAATATCGCACGGGCCCAGAGCTGACCTACTTTGTTTTCAACGCAAATTCATATTTCAACGGTTGCGTACTACGGCTTACATTTAAAACTTGGCAAATGATTGCAATACGGTTTCTGATTGGAATAAAGCATTTCCGAATCAATTCGGGGGTTTCCTTTACAGTTCAAACGTTTTTCACTTATATTTAAACTTTCTCGGGAATAAGTTGATACTTTGGGATGGGCTCGTGTCAGAGTCACAACCGTTGAATAAACACTCTTGGATCAAATCTAGTTACCGACTTGGAAGCAAGACTAGGGCAGACTTGAAAAACTCGATACTTAATCAAACGAATACTTGCCTGGAAATCAAGTGATGCGTTTTCCACAGTGATTTCTACCGAATTGATTTGTGAGGATTGCAACTCGTAGGAGATCTACAGGCTAACTCTGAAACCATAACCACATTCCAATACACCCACCTTGAGGGCTTCAAATACTACATTTTCAAGAGCTAGTATTCAAAAGGTATTGTCCATTTTTCCAATGGGGGGCAGTCAATGTTATAGTTCTAACGGTACATAACCAGGCACTGTAGCATTAACAGGAATAAAATTATAATAAGAATCAATCAATCGATATGTTATTATTTAAAATCACATACAAAAGTGCCTAATGACTTCCAAAATCACATGAAAAACAAAATTTAACTCCCAAAACATGATTATCGGGCGGATATTTCGAGAAAAGAAAGAAAACTCAGAACTACCAGCACATATTACCAGAGATCGAAATCACAACCAATTTCACGAAACATGAGCCATTTTGACCCGCACGTTATCTCCGGAAGGTTAATAATAATTCTGGATTACTTAAATGAGACGTAATAACAATACGAATTAAATTTTCCAAACATATACACTCCTGTAATAGTTCTTAGACAACGAACTCCTGCAATAGTTGCTGCTGTTATTTATCTCAATTATTTATAGAACCAGAACACCAATAAAACTTAGTACAATGTATGAAATAACAAGAACCGAAATAAAACTAACGAACCAGTCGAAACGTTATGTTAATGTTTTGACGGCAGACTGTTACAATTAAATCAATAAAGAATTTCATCCTAAAACCGCTAACCTATCTGAAACCTGAGTTTCGTGACTTGGGATATTCCCTAGTATTTAAAAACTGTTTGTAATCCTGGAAATCTCTTCAAGTCAGGCGATCCTAAGCTGCTGAACGACTACAGGCCAATATCTCTACTCTCAAATATTGCAAAAATTATAGAGAAAACCGCAAAAAAATACTTGGTCAGCTTTTGAAGAAAATGGTTTATTGCAAATAATCAGTTTTTCGGAGTGGAAAAAGTACAAAATGCGATTGTACATCTGATTGAAAAAATAACGATGAATTTGGATCGAGGCCGGAAGGTACTAGTGGTGTTCAAGGACTTATCTAAGGCCTTCGACACCATTTCCCACCGTAGGCTTTTGTCAGAAGTAGAAAAACTGAACGTGCATCCTACCTTATTGAAATGGATTGGAAGTTACCTTGAAAACCGATCTCAAAGGGTTAAGTTGGGTGACTTAATTAGTGAAACATGCAATCTTTCCCACGGGGTTCCCCAAGGCACCGTTTTAAGTCCCCTTCTCTTCTCGATCCATGTAAACTGCATTTTCAAAACTAATATTGAATCGATTGATTTCCTTTGCGGATGACACCGCAATGGTGGTGGTGGGTGACTCTTGGGACGAAGTACATATTATTAATCGGACACAAAACGGCAAGAAATCTCAGTGTTATGAAAAGTGGTTCCGTAAAATGCGCTGAAGTTGAACTTTAGCAAGACCAAGTTTGTTTGTTTCTCCCATAAACCTTCAAGTATTTAAAGTGGAACAAATAGTATGTCACAAATCCAGAAGTTTGCTTAATAAACTGTAACTGCCCTTCCATTTTTCAAGTTTTTTTTTATAAAATATTTATTCAGTAAACGTTGATCAAACATTTTCTTGGGATGAACATACTAAAAGCTGAATAATAATTTGAAAAAACTAATCCCTATTTGTTTGGAGGTTAGAAACTTTATGGATTTAAAATTGAAAAAACTATAGTACAATGCTTTGGTGCAGTCGTTGCTGGTGTATCGTAGTTGCAAAAGTAAACGGGGTTCTACGTTTGTACTCCAGGTGGACCTTTTAAGACGAACCAAAATTGCCTAATTAAAATTTTGTTGAAGAAAATCAGTAATTCAATCGACTTCAAAGAATTTGGTGCACTTGACATCACCAAAATATAATAAAAATCAATCAATGGATCTACAATTAAAAGTTCTGTTCTAATGATTCAGAGTAATCAAATGCTAAAAACAAAATGTAACTCTCCAAACATAATTACGGCGTGCGGATATTTCGAGAAAAGAAAGAAAACTCAGAACTACCAGCACATATTACTAGAGATCGAAATCACAACCAAGTTCACGAAACATGAGCCATTTTGACCCTCACGTTATCTCCGGAAGGTTAATAATAATTCTAGATTACTTGAATGAGACGTAATAACAATCTGAATTAAATTTTCCAAACATATACAATCCTGTAATTGTTCTTAGACAACGCACTCCAGTAATAGTTGCTGCTGTTATTTATCTCTATTATTTATAGAACCAGAACACCAATAATACTTCGATGAAATAACAAGAACCGAAATAAAACTAACGAACCAGTCGAAATGTTATATTAATCCGACCAGAATCAAGATTATCGAGCTCGATACGAAGTAAGATGGTCGATTTCTGTAGCTTGTCCGAGAAAACATCTGTGTAAGGCGAATACACGTTTATGGGAGTTACGAGATATTTTCCCGCCCATTTAGTTTCCCTCTGTGCAGAACTAATAACAGTTTCGAACAGTCTCGATGTTTCGTCGGCCGGGATATCGTACGTAACCGGAGAAAATGATTATACGAGAAAACGTGTTATTAAACCTTATAATTGAGAATTCCAAATTACGTTTGAGAGCCCGTCTTTTCTAGTGTAATAAAACCCTCTAATTGCCTTTCGGAAGTAATTTGGGAAGTTCGATAAATCTGAATATCGATACTTCGTAATTGATTCACTGAATAGGGATATAGAGAGTCATTCCAATTATCAAAGAATATAACACTCCCGGCGGAAGGTTTTTACGACGACGGGAGATAATCAAAAAATTCTATAAACGCAGCAACC
This sequence comes from Creontiades dilutus, assembly GCA_031894815.1. Lineage (NCBI taxonomy): Eukaryota > Metazoa > Arthropoda > Insecta > Hemiptera > Miridae > Creontiades > Creontiades dilutus. Next base: position 1,266,160 of record JAVIWC010009699.1, read on the forward strand.
TTTCATTAAAACAATTCCACGCTCTCGATTTCTTTTTAGATCTTTATTCGTCACTATCTACAGTAGGTATTGTACATTTAGGTATTATTCATGAATAAGTAACCCCAGGAGGTTACTAAGCATACCCCAGGAGGTTTTTAAGCATACAGCATATGAACAAATATTAAGAACTTCATGATTTTTAGCTTTTTCTCTCCATTAGAATTTTCAAAGTGAAAAGGGATTTATTTATTTGAAATACGGCCAATGCCCAATTGTATACAGGGTGTCCCAGTAACTACGCTCCCCCCGCTTATTTTCTCTAATTGTGGACGAAAAAAAATCGGGCCAACGCTATTCTTCATAATTTTTTGTGTAGAGTTCAAAAATGACAAAATTGCGCAGTACGCAACTCCGCAACCAAGATAAACTTTGTTTTTTCAAATGGGAACTCGCATTTTTTATTGCAGATTCAAATTCCACGGAAAATTTTATGAACATTTGAATCCGTTTATCCGTTCAGCGAGCGCTCAAAGATGCGATGCGCCAAAATTGAGATGAAGGTAGTCCTCAAGTGTGGCACACGAATTTCAATTGTTTTTCAACGCTGATTCACGTGGTGCTGTTCCATTTTGTGCTTTCCATTCTTTTCTAATAGGAAATCATCGATTTTCTCATGAAGGATAATGAATTAATCCCGATAAAGTGTTAAAAAAAATAGCGAAGTAACATTTAACTTTTACACTTCACACATCAGTCTTCTAAAAACATCTTTAAAATAATTAATTATAAATTGATAAGTTGTTCCGAACATTGATGATAACTCACAAAATATCAGCTAAAGGAAGCAATATTACCTATGCTTCATCTGTTGTACATCGCAAGGTGAAAAAATGATTGCAACAATTAAGCGATAAATTGTTCGAATTGAGCTCCTCCTGCAGTAACGCACGCCCCTGCTGTGAGTAGAAATTTTGTCATTTTCGTCGTTCTCATCGCAAATTATCAACACATTGATTATGCACCATGAACGGGAACACGCTCCAACTGGATACGGCAGTTTCGCATTATGTAAACAGCAATGTCTAGCTGCACAAAGGAGAAATAATTCGTGGAGGGAACAATACTCGGAAAAGATTCCACGGAAAACCAATGATTTCATTCTAATAAAGTGACTTTTTTTGGCTGTAAATGCAGTAAAATGAAATCAAATTAAGAAAAGGATACCAACACTCGATTCAGCGTTGAAAAACAGTGCTTAGTCATGTGCCATAGTTGAGGACTACCTTCATCTCAATTTTGGCGCATCGCATCTTTGAGCGCTCGCTGAACGGGTTGCGCGCGGTCAAAAAAATCGATTGAGTGAATGTTCATGAAATTTTTCGTAGAATTCGAATCTGCAATAAAAAATGGGGGTTTCTATTTGAAAAACAAAGTTGATCTTGGTTGCGCATGGTTGCGGAGTTGCGTGCTGCGCAATTTTGTCATTTTTGAACTCTACGCAAAAAATTATGGAGAATAGCTTTGGTCCGATTTTTTTTTCGTCCACAATTAGAGAAAATAAGCGGGGGGAGCGTAGTTACTGGGACACACTGTATACAGAAAAACAAACACATGCTGTCATGACGCTGGGTGGGTATCGTGGACGAGTGTAATAAAACATGGAGAAAAGAAATACAAATAAAATAGGAAAAGAAATCGAAACAGAATTATAGCCATAATAAATCAATGTTGTAGAATTTGGTGAAACAGCTGGTATTTAAATGAGATGTTGTGCATCCTATTCTGCTTTTAAAGAGTCCAACAAACTCAGCCCTTATTTTGAAATATTCTATTCAATTATAAGGAAATATGGAGGCTGGAATAACAAACATATACATACATCATTAGACGAAGAAAAACGAAAAAAACAAAATTAACAACTAGGGGGTCAACTAGTCAGGTTTATCCATTGGCCATAGGGAAATTCACAGATGAGGAGAGAGAAATATGGAATGAAGTTCCCCAGTAGAACGACTATCTGCAGCCCCATGGACAAGGGTGATGGTATGACGAAGCACTCCTGCCGACATTCCCAGCTCGAGTAGCTCCATGACAAGAAATTGTCGCTGTGATGACCTTGGTGTTATATGTCGCCATTCTTTTCAGTCCGAATACTGCTTGCTTCAAGTTATTCCTAACACAATCACGGGTGTACTTATATCTGGTTGTTGTGGAATTACTTCATTATCTGAGATCTTGTTGAAACGTTGCTGAAAAAGGAAGATATCTGGAGACTGGATGGATACAGAAGCATATTGGTTCAGCGAGAAAAAAGCTGGCAGATGCAGTCGCCATGGAATCTGCCTTGCAAATAGATTTCATTGAAGATTTTGATTCGTTACCAAGAACGCACTTCAGAGTGCAAGAAAATCTGCGTGCTTTAAATACATGAAAAGTGTTTCAATTTACGTTAATTTGAGCATTTCCTGATTCAAATAGACGATTTCGAGGTTATTAATCCAAAGTCATACCCACCCGGAAGCAGTAATTACTCACAACTCAAAATGCGTGTCTTTCAAAAAGCTCATTGGTTTCTAGATAAATGATGTTATCTGATTTATAACCTTATGACATTTCTTCAGAAAAAAAAAATTCATTACCACACTCAACTCGGTCACGTAGATCGGTCCATCGAGCTTCTGATTCCATAGTGATATTTCTTGAAGAAAACTTGTATGTGACATTTTTGGAAAATCTGCGAATAGGCCATTACATACTAACTGTTATGAAGTTTATTTGTTTTATAGGAGTCTTGGGGTTCATACCCACCCGCTCATGGTTTAAAAAGAAAGTGCCAAGAGGTACCAGTTGAGGTATTTACGTTAAAAGGCACAAATAAAACTGGTAAAATCTCGATAGTTTTGGGTACGTTAAAGATTGGAATGTCTGAGATTCTAAAATCTGACACTACTTAACATTACAAAGACTGAGAAAGGATTGTTGATAAAATCAAAGCTACTCATCCATAACCGGTCTCTGTCAACGATTCTGAGCCCAGGCTCGGGGAAACGTTACTGACAGGAAATGTCGCAAGAATGACCAGATGATGGATACCTCTTCTCATGCATCCTGGCCCTTAACTTTCCCCCTCAACTCTTCGTCCAATAGAAGTTGAAGTATTTACATATTGTTTAAGGATCCTAAGGAGCTACGTACGCACAGCCACACCTTTCTCACCTCTTTCTTTGCAGTCTCACTCATCACCTTGAAAGGTTGATAGGGGGAGTGGAAAAAGGGTGATGTAGAGGTAATTTCCATCTTCTCTTCTCGTTTTCTGAACCCTATTGCAATTAAGGTAACAACCCGACCGCCGGCAATCTACGTGAAAAACGAATGAGAGAGCCGTTTGGCTCTCTCCTAGAGTTCCGCCTTAAATATATTAGACTTGGGGTCCAGTTTAAATCTCTCGCCCAAACAAGAACATCTCCGGTTCCTACCCTCCAGTTTTTAGTCGGTAAACTACATCCAGGACTGTTTGTCTGAGTGGTCAGAAGTTCAACTTTTGCATTAAATGAGAAGGTAACTTGTACCTTAGTCTCTGACCACTCCCTCTACAGAACCATCTCTTTGGGATTTAGCAGATACTTCACTCCCTCAATGTTCGATTAAGTAAATTTAACTTACTTCGGCTAGCGTTTTGCTGTGATTTATTCGAGCAGTAAGTAATGGATTTTGAGATTAACTGAAATTCTTAATTTACAATCAGTACATATCACACATAGATGATGTGCTATTCAGGGCAAGTTTGGGAGTATGAGGCGCATATGCAGGTGAAAACGTGATTAAAACTCCTGTGAAACACGCACACTCCAAAGCTTTGTAGAAATTCAAATCATGAACGCAAGCCAATTGAATAATAAACTCCAGTGAAAGAATTTGCAGCGTTTTTTATTGAACCCCAATACCCCCCCCCCCCCCCCCCCCACAATAAAAACATCTATAATTTATCAAGTCACTTTAGCACTCGTATTGCGTTAAAACTTCCCCAAACTCAACTTTAAACGAAGTAGCTAGAGGTAGACTGATGTAGAGGAAACACAAAAATATGATCAACTGATCAATCCAAATAGGTATTTTGGTTGAGAACCGATTTACGTGCTCTATGCATATCTCCTGAAATTCAATAATCGCTCTATCACCTTTGAAACACTCCAAAGCTTTGTAGAAATTCAAATCATGAATGCAAGCCGAATGAATGAAATTGAATAATAAACCCCAGTGAGAGAATTTGCAGCGTTTCATGCATATTAGAATGCTTCAACAGGTGCAACGGCTATAAACCCATTTAGGAGTTCACTCAAGTGTCCACATTCACTACATCACTAGGTTACTGCGATCAAAAAAAAAAACTGTTGTGTTTGTTTTGATCGCAGTAACCTAGTGATGTAGTGAATGTGAATGCAAATGTTGGCACCATAAATCGGGTCATACATCGGGAATGGTTTGACCTACGGACCTGGGGAGGGGATCATTCGATTCCTCGTGGAGTGTTCTTCAAAAAAAGTACAAATTTAGGCCGCCTTGACTTTTTTTAGGGTTTTAGGGATTTTACAAAACTTTGACAACCCTTAAAGGGCACTTTAAATTAAGTGAGAGAGCTGGCTAAAGAATTGGGGCGTTGTCGGACCAACATGGATTTTTCCTGAAAATTTCAAATTTTTTGCTCCAGCCGTTTCGGAGATATCGAGCGTACGGCGTACGACGTACGGCGGACGGACGGAAAAGTGTTTATTGCAGATTCGGATTCTACACCCTTTGAAACGTAAACCATGAAATTTTCAGGGGTTAGACAGTTTTTTTTTCAAGAGCGATTACAATGGTTTATTATTGAATAATAAACCAATAAATTGCTATGATCATTGACACCTAAAAGGACAAAAGAAGTGCAAATAAATCTTGATTAATAATTCGTTCAGCAATCAGTTCTAGTAGAAAGTTTGACAAACTAGATGACTTACCTTATTGTAAATTTAATCTAAATTTTTAGATAGTGTATTGCAGTATTAAAAGTTCTGGGCGCTCGCATTACCAGAAATGTTTGGCTGATGTTTCCTTCTACTTGTAACAGAACACATTCGTTGCGCTATAAAGAATGTTCCGTCTTTCGAGGAGAAAAGGATAGTTCCAAGTGAGAGAAGCATTCGAGATAAGAAGCCTCGTAATGTAAGTCGCTCGAACAAATGGCCGCGAGCATTAGCATTTGCTCGTCCTGATAGCTCAACGCACGGTATATATCTCCTGCGCCTTTTATTTACTGTTTGCAATCCTTTCGTGTTTTTTTCCTCCCGCTTCTTTACACGAGTAAGCGATTTTTCAGGATTGAGGTATTCTGGGGGAATTAACATCACTAAGTTATCCGTTCGTTGTTCCAAAATACGAGAGATAAAAAGAAGGATTGCGGCAGAATAACAGGCAGATCACCGTGTGATAGATCACAGAACTCTATTGCAAGGAGGCGATGGAAAGGATAAGTAGCCCCTTCCGAGGGTTGAAGTGATAAGCCTGTACACTAAGCGGATACTTATGTAGCTCAAATGTATCAGATTTATGTTCAGACTAATCTGTTTCAAGAAACAGGGGAGAGGAGCTATTCATATACATTACACCCCCGGGATACATGAAGCACGGCGTTGAATGGCGGAAAATTCATGTGGTTGGCAGAAGAGAGGTAATTTTCAAAAAGGTATGTCCCTTTTCCTTACCGCATACTACAAATCAAAGAGCGTCAGGACTGTCAATTTGGAAGCGAGGGGTTCGTCAACTGACTCTGCTGCCATTCAACAAAGAGGTGTTGGGATGGACTAGTTGCCGCCTCCAAGGACTGAGGCGATATGGCAGGTGCCGGTTTATGCTTAGTCTCAGTAGTTTCAAGAAACGGGAAGGGGGAACTCTCCATATCTACCACAAAATCCACTGCGATTGGGTCTTCGAAGCACTCAAAGCCAGTTTCAAAAGGGCTCAACGCGTTAGTTGCTGAAAATTCATTTGGGTCTTGTGTACAAATTCTCAAACCAAGCTCATTTTCAGTATTTATGGCTAAGCCCGGCTTAAAGTTAAAGTTAAGGCTTAAAGATGGTAGGAAATATATCAGTCTGAGGTTTATCTCTTAGAAAACGTCAACTGTAAGAGTAACTGTAGTTACTATTCGCTTTTTGGTTCAAGAATATTCCATTATATATAATGCAATAATTACGTGCCTATTTACGCTCTATCAATTTATCATAACAAATTTCAAATAACTCGACACATTATGATATAGTGTACAAGGAATCAGATTCCAGTAATTCCATAACGTATAAGTTCATTGACAAGGGGAAACCAAGAAAAACCTTATGACATAAATGAGTAACATTATCCAGTCATAATTTGGCATAATCATTTATTACCTGGAATTAATAATTTTTGCAGCTTTCACTTTCAAAAATGAGGAACAAAACCTGTGGTGATCCTTTACGATCTCTCTGGATATCGTACTACAATCGGCTTCACCTCAAAAATGTATGCAGTTAGGGCAGCTGAGATGAGTAAAATTGGAAACGTTACTTGCACCATTGACATTATTTTCACCTCCCTTCAGAAATTCATAGGTATATCCCAATTTGCTTGTATGTCTAAGCTCCAGTATCCTAAAACCACTGAATAGTGGCCTATACACGCTGTTGTTCTGATTCGAGCTCAGTTGAATGAAAAATGAGTGGACGATGAGTTTATTCCGAAACCAAATGCATAAGGTACAATGCATGAAAAGTATGCATACAATACAAAGCCGAATACAGTAAAAATTACAGAAAGTTATGTAGATGGAATGTACCCCAAAGGGTCCAGGCCCTGAGCGGCTTGAGGGAGTTGCGTACGTAGAATTAATAATTATTAATCAATCTTAATTACTAAAAATGATGATATTGTTAAAAAATATTGATGACAAAGATGGACAAGATGATAAAGATTGATATATCAAAAGAAAACAAGAGAAGAGAAGTGCTTCCTCTTGCATACTTACGATCCATTATTTTAACACGGAGACAGCTCGGTTTCTTAGGGAACAAGCAAAATATACCTAAATAATTTTTTTATTATTATTTTACTTCGATTCTGCGGAGTATCTAGGCATTTTTCTATTAGGCGTCAAATTAACCAAGAAAATATTTTCTTTTCATATTTAGAGCTAGCGAAATCGGTTGGGAATCTCATCTTGTCTTGTTTATTTAGAATGGAATACTCTGAAATATGTGCCTAAATGTAGGCGATAAACGGGTATTTGGAGCAGCGCCACTACAGCTTGGGAGATGAAACGAATTGTGTGAGGAATATTCATGAAGATATTGAAAAATATTGTTGCCCTTGTATGCAGTACTCGTATTACCGTGTAATATTGTAATTGGGTTTGTGTAGTTGAAATTAAATTGGTACAAAACCAATTATGTAATCAATTAGTTGTAGGAGATAAGAATCACTGTTGGAATTTGTGTAGGTACCATTATCATCTAACGTGCAATTAGCCACAAGTTGGCAGAAAAGGTGAAGTTGAATGTCCTCCTACGTTACAACCTGTACGGTGATTAACTAACTAATTTAGCGTGGAAGGCGAAATCTTCTTACCCGTGAGAGTCCGCTGTCCCTCTAGCCGGAGTAACAATGAAGGAAACGTCTGGAGAGAAGAACAAGAAGCAGTTGGGAGACCCTTCTTGATTTATCTCTTTAATTAGAGGTGACGTTCAGACGTTTAACAGATGTTTTGTTGGCGCGGAAAAACGCCTTATTCGACGGCGGCACCCGGGGGCCCTCGTGTCTCCGTTGAAAGTGGTGATATAAATAAAATGTAAGTGGCAAAATGGGGAGGGGCCTTGACAAGGGGGATTTTCCTCCGGTTATCAGGAAATCCCTTTTTCTCTGCCCTTGGAGCCCCGGCTGGTAGCTCAACCAAACATATTACGCTTCCGGGGCTTTCGGTTTATTCTTTGCTTCGTGATCGACCGAAAAAAAAAATCATATGCCAACTTGGATTTCGTACTTAGCTCTCTTGTATCTGTAACATGATTGTGCAGATGATTGAACTATGTGAAATGGTATTAAGCGGTTCAAGAGTGCTTGCGTTTTAATGGAGAAAACTTCTTCCGACTATACCCGAATTTGAGAGAGATAGAATGACTAGAACCATACAAAATTATGCTTGACACAATTTATGTTTGTGTTGTATTGATATGTTATAAGTGAAACTCGTAAGAAACTATGTATATTCTAATCAGCACATTCCCACAAAAAGTCACCGAAATCGAATAAAATTTGAAAAAATTGTGTTTGACAGATTTTGAATGGATGTAATTTTGTGAATTTTGTTGACGCCACCCAAAAGTTGCAGGTACTCTATGAACTAGCAACGCTAAACGAAGTGAATTAGCGATGACCTAATGGCGTAGTGTAAAGGCATGTAAAGTTGTTCTCTTGTTACTGTTTCCATTGTTTTTGTATCGGAACGTGAACAAACTATAATAAAAGATGTGGTTTCTGCCTTTGATCCTTTGGTGCACGTTCTACCCCTTCCTGGATCAGGTGAACCCTCCAGAATGTAGCCCCGACAAGAGTTCGTCATCAAGCCATTTTCGCCTGTTTTCCTGACCTAGCAGTTATAAATTAAAGTTTCTACGATTCGCTCAAGTGAAATGTGTTTGCACCCTTTCTGCATTTTGGCTTGCCAGCATTTTTTATTCTGTCACGCGATTGCGACCGAGTTTTAGCAGCTAATCTCGACGCTTGGTAGAGAAAAGAAAGAAACCTGAATGGAAACACAATACACCTGGTTTAAACTTTTTACACCTCGAGAAATTGCGTGAATGGATATTCGAAATTCAAACCCATCAGGATTTTCTTATTCAGACTCAGGTAAAACGAATCAATAAGATAGGTATGGAAGTCTTGAGGTTCCGATGTTTAGGCCATCGGTAACTATGTAAGCAGTACGCACTATGCGAGGGTGTTGGAATGACGAAACCAAGCTACGTACTAGGCTAGGTACGCCAGGGATTTGTCTCACTACAGTCGGCTTTGTCTTAAAGGGATCTTACCTTAGTGAGGCCGATCAGACCTTAAAAAACAATGTACTTATATGGTAAATCCATGGCTATGCTTCCTTGGTGTACCTCTTATGATATTCTTTGCTATAGCCTCGTCCAACGAACTATCACTTAAGATTAACTGTAGTTACTGTTCGTTGGGGGGGGGGGGGGGTAGTAATGTAAAAAGTGTTTTAAGAGATAAAGCACTGCAGGAGTTTGTTGATAAAAACAACACCAGGATTCATGCAGATTGTGATACACATTGTTTTCGGAAGATTGTTAAGCTTCACTTTAGCTGACATCGACTATGAGCTAAAGGAGAGTTTAGACTCGACTCTAAGAAAAGAAATCCCTATATGCCAACCACCAAGGTTGTGTACGACCAATGTTCAACAAAATCTGTTGGATTTTTTATTTTTTTTATGTGTTAGTCCAAATATTATCCAAACGTGGAAAACCATTGGGAGGAGCAAGTGCTCCACCACCTGCGAATGGCTACCACCATAGACAAATAGGAAGGTTGCAGTTGTGAAATGACAGCATTTATCTTTGGTGAGACGATATCTCTGCTTTTTATGTACTAAATTTCCGGCAGCTAATGCAGCATCAGTCAAAGATTGATAAACTCACCTTGAAGTATTTGGGAGCTTCAAATCGAGAAGTTACTGAGAGATTTGGTAGAAATTAGATAACTCGATCCTTAATATTATTAACACATCAACATATTTAGTTGATAATACCTACAATTCGGATGTTTTCTTGATAACCACAGGATAGGGCGATTATTGAATTTCAGGAGACGTACGTGGAGCACGTGAATCTGTTCTCGATGAAATACCTATTTGGATTGATCAGTTGATCATATTTGTGTGCCTCCTGAAATTCAATAATCGCCCTATCCTGTGAAACACGCAGACTCCAAAGCTTAGTAGAAATTCAAATCATGAACGCAAGCCGATTGAATAATAAACCCCAGTGAAAGAATTTACAGCGTTTTTTTATTGAACCTCAATACCCCCCCACAATGAAAACATCTATAATTTATCAAGTCCTTCGGCACTCGTATTGCGTTAAAACTTCCCCAAATCAAATTTAAACGATGTAGCCAAAGGTAGACAGATGTAGAGGAGGCACACAATTATCATCAACTGATCAATCCAAATAGGTGTTTTGGATGAGAAGCGATTTACGTCGTCTATGCATATCTCCTGAAATTCAATAATCGATCTATCACCTGTAAAACACGCACAGTCCGAAGCTTAGTAAGATTCAAATCATGAACGCAAGCCAATTGAATAATAAACCCCAGTGAAAGAATACTTATTTACCCCAGTAATAATATTGAATAATAAACCCCAGTAATAATATTGAATAATATTTACCTATATATTATCAGAATGCTTCAACCCGTGTATCGGCTACTAACTACACTACAAGTATTCACATCGGCTATCACTCCAGTATCCACATTCACTACAACTCGACGCCATCGGCCGGACATCACTAGGTTACAAACAAACAATAATAAACGAAAAAACGCAAATGTTTGCACCATAAATCGGGCCATACATCGGGAATGGTTCGACCTACGGACGTGGGGAAGGGCTCATTCGATTCCTAATAGTATGTTCTTCAAATAGGAAAATATTTAGGCCAATTCGACTAGTTTTGAGGTTTTCAGGGATTTTACAAAACTTTTACAGCCCTTAAAGGGCACTTTAAATTGAGTGAGGGAGCTGGCTCAAGAATTAAACCATGAAATTTTCAGGGGGGTTAATTTTTTTTTTTTTTTCAGAGCGATTACAATGGTTATTGAATAATAAACCAAAATACTTTTATGGTGTTTTCTCCAGTTGTGTGATTCAGTGATTCATTAAACAATGCAAACGACGGCAATGAAAAATTGTGGTTTTTGGAACATTCATATTTACAGTTCCATTCCCTTCAAAAATGCAACTTCATCTGTTCACCCCTCGCAATACATCTAGACCTAATGCGCTATCCCCTCAAGTCTCCTCTGGATCTGAAGACATAAACCCGTATTAACGCCTCGCCGCCATCTTAATTATCCCATCAAGAAAGTTATTTTTTTCCCCATCCCCCCGTCGAGTCAACTGTACACCCCCTTGAGATTTACTATCGCACTTAACGGTCGCATGGGGGATGAAGAGGCCCGTAAGAGCGTAAACTGCCGAAAAATGCACCCGCTTTCCACCCCCACCCCTTCCCACCCCTATAACATAATGTTAACTCAACGGCTAATGACTATAACAACGGGGCCGTATTATAGTCGAGGAAATAAACCTGAGGGTGCGCCAGGAGCGGGCCCTACAGACGTAAAAGCCATTTGCGGGTTAAAGTGGGGACGTTTGTTATAATGAATTGGGCGCTGACTCCAGGTTTCGGAGGCCTGAGAGGGAATGAGAGTTTTAACTGAGTTCTGAGAGCGTTCCTTCACAACGGAAAAGGAGTTTGGCCTTTTCCACTCTTCTGAACCAAGTCCACGTGAGTTCGTTCCCTTGACTTTTCCATAAAATCAATGTATTCCATTTCTATTAGATTTAGACTTAATTCCCTTCATTTAAATACAACACACTAGTTTCCACACTAATGATAAGAACTGGAGGTTTGAATGAACTCATCTCCGAAGTGAACTAATCACACTTGGAACGGCGATGAAAGAACGGTCGTTCGATTGTTATTTAAGGTTCACCAAACGTGGAAATGAGCTTCTAAGGAGCTGATGGCGAATAAACGATTATTACAGAAACAAATCTTTTAAAAAACCAAAACTATGAACGTGGGTTGAATTGTAGTTCTCTATGAACTAATTCTGAACTGCGGATTCGGATTGACACTAAAAGAACTGCTTCTATGTTCTTTTAGGGATTTCGCCAGTCAAGAAATACCATCCTCACAATGAATGCGTAGCGAACATTGGAACACCTTGCTATGAAGAATAATGATGATTCAACATTAACACTAAAAATCTGGAACTAGAAGATTCTCTAACATCCACGTGCGCTGGGATTGATGATGTTGGTAGTTAACAGCGATTTACAGGCATCTATGACCTTCCTTTTTTGAGGGTATTTGAGAAAGAGTACATCCCTAAAAAGGCCGATACCCTATGCGCCTCAATATCCAATTGTAAAACTTCCATACATTAGCGGTCAACAACCTGCAGTCAACAACCCTTTCAATTATAAATCATTGTTGTTAGGTATGAATATGGAAGTGTGGAATGACATTTAAAATTTCGAAAATTGCCATAACATTATAATTCAATGAAAATAATTAATATATATTAATTTAAATACAAACATGTTACGTAGAAAGTAGAGTGTTATAGAATGGAAAATTAATTTTGAACTTAGGTAGAAAGTTTAAAAAGGTCTAAACCAATGTATATATAATTGATTGTAACAAACATTTAATGGCATGGCTGTATGACTAATGTTAATGCCAATAAAATAAAATTTAAAAAAAAACCTCCAGGCGGCTAAATGGATGACCGATATGGTAAAAGCCCGGAAAACCTGGTGAAAATGAGGAATTTCGGACTTATGCCAATCTCCATCGATGAATGGGAGGATTTTCCTGCAGGGAAATGTTAAGGTTTAACAAAATCATTCGGTAAACGTACCCAACACGCTCTCAAATAGAATGAATAATAGCTTTTGAAAAGCCTCTTGCAAAATATCCAGATTTACTGGCAAAAGTCCAATTTGAGAGCCAACAATGTTCTTTTACCGATGCTATCGGGAAATGGTAGGATTTTCTGGTAAATCCTGACATTAACCGAACATCGGTGTTTTACAGTAACATACATATTAATGAAATGGCAGGTTTAGGGGAACGATTCTGAAAAAAAGGAGTGGGTTTGAGCAAATGCATTTGTAATTACTGACCACCCACAATGGTCAAAATAAAAATCATGATTCAGGTAGGTACGTGAAGATTATTCCTAGTCCTGCTCGAAGTCGGCCTTGTAGCGCTGCTAAGTACTAGTTACTGTTTTGGTCTTTTCTGTAAATGATCATAGTGGATGATGAACGGTAAATATTTGTCGTCAAGAGAAAACATTTCATTTATTCCTGCGTTTTAGAAGACAACTCACGTTACAAGAGTGTCCTATGCATTTCCGTCCAAAATCAACTTAATGGACCACTAATCATTATTCGACAGGGGACAAAAATCCTATTATCGAACGGAGTGCTGTAATTTGCCCTGATCGTAAGACCTTGAAGGTTTTATGGCCCCTGCAGCCCATTCCGCTTTTATAGGCATTTATGGCTTCCCTTTTTTGGGGAGAAGGTTACTTGAGGATGAGTGCATCACTAAGCCCGACCTCGCACGCCTTGTCCTCCCGCTTCTCATCCGTTTTCCTCTTTCAGAAAAGATAACCTCATTTAAAGGGAGTGTGAACTTTGAAAGGGGCCCCCCTTTCTAAGCCTCTTAGGAAACTTTCCTACGCCTCAAGACGTTTCAAACCAGCTCCCTTTTGACACCATCAGGTTGTCGTTCATCTCATCAAACTCCTTCAGAAACATAACCGACATGGTTAACTTTACAACGTTCATTATAATACACTGAACTTCATATTATAAAATAATTAAAATTCTACACAAGAGCATACCACTGAGCATACCATTGAATATTACTGAGATGACATTATTCATGATTTTCACTCCAATATCCCTGTTTTGAAATTTCATCACGCCTGAGATGACGGATATTTAAAATTTTCGAGATGTTGGCACATTTTGATGAAACGCATACATGATATAAACGTAGATAGTACTTGTACTTGTGTGAAATGTATGTCCATGGTTGGCATTACTTCAGTCTGAAGGTTTGAGTGTGGTTCAAATCAGCGGAACAATTGCGAGAGGAGAGGCGAGGAGTGACTGGGGGGAAGGAGAGATAACGAAAACTAGCGACAAGCCCCTCTCCTTACCACTTTCTACCCAGCTCTCATCCGATCAGGTAATCTGTTCATTCAATTTCCGTATTTAAATCAAATTGATATTAATATCCCAGATCCATCCTATTAACCGAACTCCTTACCTAATACCACCTGCGGTGCTATTTCATAAAAAATAAAAATATTAAAGGAATACGTAAATCGTTTCCACATCGTGGTTAATAGGAGTCCCATAGTTTTTCTTGGAGCAATAAATACAATCATTGAATAAAGAAGCCAAGTTGTTACTAAAAACCTTGTGTATAATCATTCTTGAACCTTATATATCCATATATATAAAATAACCTTAGTTGTTAATAAGGTAAAAGGGAGAATAATATCAAGAAATCGTAATCAAGTAAAGGTAAATTTGGTATAACAATTCCTTTCAGTATTACATGGTAGCGAGCTAAACGTTCTAAAACGGACCCTAATTTTCCCAGCAGTAAAATACCAGAAAATAATCCGAATATAAAATCCGAATCTTAAACCAGAAAACCTAAACAAAAAAAAGAGAAGAGCTTCCACTGTCTTGAAATAGACCTGATAACCTGAACCTCAATACTCCCCATACCTGAATACTCCTTTGTGCATGAGTAAATAGTATAAGGTCACAAAAAAAATCACATACAGACCGATAATAACTGAGAAATCACGATAACACGACACAAACGACGCAAATATATACACGTTGAATAGGGATCCGTCAACACGTTACTGTATATTGTGACATGATGTAGCAAAACCCAACGCTCTCCATGAGAGCGCTTTGGAACATGTTGCACAAAATCTAAAACTCGGATACTGATGAAAGTGCAAAAAAAAAACAAAAAAAGGAAATTCTTCTGGAGGAGTTTCTGAAATCATTCAATTTGCTTGCGAACCAATAAAAAAAAAAAAAAAAAAAAAAAAAAAATAAAGATAAATAATAATAGGAAATAATAATAATAATAAAAAAATAAATAAAATTTCTACTAAAAAAAAAAAAATTTTTGTCCCAGGGCAAAAAAATAAGATGAGCCCATAAAAAAAAATAATTAAAAAAAAAAAAAAAAAAAAACCGGATGTCCCATTTTTAAAAAAAAAAAAAAAAAAAAAAAATGAGCCCAAAAAAAAAACCTGATGTCCCCAAAAAAAAAAAAAAAAATCTGATGAGCCCAAAAAAAAAACACGGATGTCCAATTTTAACAAAAAAAAAAAAAAAAAACCTGATGAGCCCAAACAAATAAATAAATAAAATAATAAATAAATAATAATAATAACAATAACAACAATAATTGTAAATAAATAAATATAAATTAAATAAAATAAAAACATCAAGTTAAAATTAAAAAAAAAAAAAAAAAAAAAAAAAAAAAAAACCTTAGAACACAAAAAATCAACAACAACGCAACGTAAAATAAATAAGAGCTCCATGTAGGAAGAAATGTAAAACAAAACTTCAAATAGGACCCCTCTCCACCGCTGTACCTCAACCCTTACCCATCCAACCCCTAGAAGAACAGGAGATCCCTCACAGCCATGCAATTTTCAGAAAACAACCAAGAAGCAAAAGTTGCTGAAAGTATGTTTGCTGAAAATTGAAGGCTGAGGGGGAGGGGGGACTGTGATAGCCGACACCATCTATCGGCTATCAGCGGAACAATTGCGAGAGGAGAGGCGAGGAGTGACTGGGGGGGAAGGAGAGATAACGAAAACTAGCGACAAGCCCCTCTCCTTACCACTTTCTACCCAGCTCTCATCCGACCAGGTAATCTGTTCATTCAATTTCCGTATTTAAATCAAATTGATATTAATATCCCAGATCCATCCTATTAACCGAACTCCTTACCTAATACCACCTGCGGTGCTATTTCATAAAAAATAAAAATATTAAAGGAATACGTAAATCGTTTCCACATCGTGGTTAATAGGAGTCCCATAGTTTTTCTTGGAGCAATAAATACAATCATTGAATAAAGAAGCCAAGTTGTTACTAAAAACCTTGTGTATAATCATTCTTGAACCTTATATATCCATATATAAAATAACCTTAGTTGTTAATAAGGTAAAAGGGAGAATAATATCAAGAAATCGTAATCAAGTAAAGGTAAATTTGGTATAACAATTCCTTTCAGTATTACAAACCTTAATAGAGAGAACATTAATCCTCGGGCTCAGTGCACTGATGATTGATCGAGATGATGACAAAAAAATATTAATAATAATAATAATAATAATCAGGACCCTATATATGGAGGAACTCCGCCCAACACCTTAACCCTCTTTAACGTGAAGATATATTATGTATCCAACGGTTTGTGTAAGGACTGACGTACCTGATGAGAGCGTTTTAAAGCCAAACATGTTGTACATTATATTTAAAAAAAGAACAAAGAAGATGCTGCTTTGCCAAGCTCATACACACAATTTCTGTCAGCGTGAGTCTGTGTGCAAATGTTTTGATGTACTATTTATAGTTTATACACTTTTTAAAAGTAACATTCTCCTAAAACCTTATGAATTTATTCGTTTTCGGTCCTTTTTGATATATTCATTATCATAGTCCTGTTTATACCATAGTCCTGTTTATATCATTTAGCCGTGCTTTGAAATGCTTGATTTCTTGGGGAAAGAACAATGCTAATAACTTGACTTAGGGGTAGATAATGTCTGGAATGATAAATATATACTCGTATATGTAGGTTTATAATATATAACCTACCATAAACCATATATAAACCATATTATGGTATTTCCGAGTCAAAGTCACCATTTTCCAACTCAAATTCAACCTTTTCCTAGAAACAGTTTTGTAGAAATTTAAATTGTTGATTCGAATTTAAAAAAATTTTTAAAAGACGCTTTCGCCGATTGTTTCTAATGTCCTTCATTTGTGCTTCCATCAATATGAGAATCTTAAGGGGGTGATTTCTCAGACTAGTAGACTCAAGAAATGTGAAGCATTAGAAAGCGGATCTTTGTGACCCGCCAAAATGAAAGGTATGTTTTGAGCTGAAGCAAGTCTGTCATAAGTGAAAAGGTTGCATTTGAAATGAAATTCTATATGCGAAACGCTCTGTGATTCTCTCTATTGCTTGATAATAATAGATATGTTTGGGATCGGTATCATCATCGCCTTTACCATTATCCCTGCTTCCAAGCATTGAAGCTGATGAATAAACTCAACGAAACGTCAAAAAAGGAAGACTGATAAGGTATGAGAAAATTACATTTTTGACAGGAGATAAACACCAAGTTCTTCGGTATCCACTACTCTTGTATATGTAGTATTCAACCTTTGACAGGAGAAAGCGACGTTTTTCTTGTTAAATGTTTTGTGTCTTTTTCTTGTCAAGATTCGAGTAATTTGTGACTTAGAGCTAAATGAATTCTGTTTTCTGGGGTTTCCTCCAGGTTGGCGCAAAAACTGACTTTCCCTGTAGAAAGTGCGTTGAAAACAATCGTAGAAACTTCTAGAACTTGAAAATGACAAAAAATGGGCTGAGCGCCTTTAGCTTGTAGTGCTAAGATTGGTCCATCGACCCAACAGGTAAGCCGAACTTTCTGCACAAAGCCTTCTAGCTGGGTTGGAAAGGAAGGTGGATCTGGAGTAAAACATAGAACGGCATTTTATTTATTCATCATCTTATCTACGGGTGATATAGCCGTTCGTGAATGTGCTCCTTTCAGAAAGCCTCGTTCCCGACTCCATTCCCGGGGCCTATTCGGACGAGCGGTGGAAGTAGATGTTGCTCGGGTTAAGACGTATTCACGCTCTCTAACAGCCCCGGTAACAACGGGCTCCCCGGTGCTCTCTGAAACGAATAATAAAACGAGGCAATGAGCCGTCCCACGCAATGTCCAATGGGACGATGGTAAAGTCCCTAGTGCCTCAGCTGGGAGGCCCATCACCATTCGCTTGACCGTTTCCCGGGCTCCTCTACGACGTCCCGGCAGTGAAATGCTTCTACATGCCAAGTACATGGGATTCTACATGCCTTTTGAAGGTGACGAACGATGTGACTTTAAGATCGTACGGCTAAGAGTCCAAAACAGTTGATAACCTACCAAACTAACCATTAGGCGATTGTTTAGCCTCAGAAGCTCTCGCTCTGATCACTCGATTCAAAAGTAAAAAATATAAAAAAATGCTTTTGAAAGAACTGTTCTGAAGTTCTCTGCTAGAGAAAATTTGAAACATATCAATTTCTACATAACAAAACAAACATTTAAACATTTATAAATATTCATATTTACATCATTGGGAGCTAAGATAGTAGCGGCGGGGAGTAAAGAGAAATCTAAACAAGAATCAGAATATGGAGAAGATGAGGACGTGCTAATGGTTGGTAAGAGAAATTCAGCAGCCTTCATGGCCCAGACTGCCTTATCAGTGCTGTCAGAACTATACATGCTATAGGTTGCGACAGATGCTATTTGGTAATTTTCGTACTAAATATGAAAAGAGATAAATTTTTCCACAATTTTATACCATTTCACACTTTTCCATACCGTATTCGTGGGTATTCTCTTAATGATTTCTTATGAACTTTAAAACTACTACGGGATTCTATTTCATTCTATGGGATTCTACTAAGAGTCCAAAACGTTAATAACCTAATAAACTCCCCATTAGGGGATCTTTTAGCTTCAGAAACTCGCTCTGATCACTCGATTCAAAACGCATAAACACTTTTGAACTCTAAAGAAGCGTTCTAAAGTTCTCTATATGGGAAAAAGTTTGGAACATGTCGATGGTTAAAAATTGTTTATAAATTTGAAACTATGCTTACGAAAGAACCTACAATTTGTTGTAGAATAAAATGTTCTAATTGGAAATCGGATCACAAGAAAAGAGCGACCTCCATACAAATCACTGATCTATGTTTAAGACGTAGTCAGTGGTACATTATCCATAAACAGAACCCGATTCAGCACGCTTGATCGTTTAGGAATGAAATTAGCCATAATTATTCCATGCTGCTTACCACTGCCCTCCTTATCGTGTTCTAAATGTCTAATGACAGTTGAATGACTTCATCAACTATAACTCCGTGGAAACCAATCAGTACTAGTACCTTTGTAGGGAATAGAAGGTAATAAACGCACTTATGGCTCGCAATGCTTTGTACGCCAGACCATGGGCCATTGCATATGCATTGGAAATCCCTAGACATAATCATCCAATCCAAATCATCGTGCTATCATTCGAATTACAGCTGAAAGTAAGGTCATGTAATGTCAATCCCTACAATGGTACAATGTACTTCATTTGAAAAAACTCCGAAATCCACAAGTAGAACAACTGAAATGCAGCGCAATAAAATGAACACCTACCTACTTTTCACTCGTACCGCGATTATATTAATTCAGGCTTGTGAAACTCGATTTCAAAAGGAATCTTGAAACAAAATTCCGCAGGAATTATATCAGCTGATACGATCCATTCATTACGATAGTCAATTTTTACTACGTTCAAGCACGTTCATATTTACATTCGTGTTTACGCTCTTTTTTCTATCAAAATTCTAGCCCATATTGAAAGCAAAAGAATGAACATAAAGCCCTCCGGATGGGCTCATTCGGTTCTTTGAAGGCACTTTTATTAGTAAGGAACATAAAAACGATTCCTAGCGTTATTTCAATAGTTTTCGGTATTCAGATTTTTGACATTTCAGCCAGCTGTTTCACCCTTTCAGAATTCAGACCGAACTGGACCAAAATTGGGATTTTAGACCCAAGTTTAATGAAGTTTTCTCCTGTTGGTCAGGAAAATGACTCCTGAAGGTTCACGGCGAACGGGCGGAGTTTTTAAATTCGATTTTCGGATTCAACAGCTGATTTTGAGTGAGGTTAAATTTGTTTCCTTGCTCAATAACAAAGGTTCATAATTGAAAGCGATAAGCCACAGTTTTACTTAATTCGTTAGTCTCAGAAGTTTACAAAAAAATGTATGTTAGTATGACCAGGGTTCGGTTTACCTGGCTATTGGCTACGGGTTGAAATTGTTTGAACTTCCTTATTCCGAGAGAAAATAAGTGGGTTTCCTGAGTAAATAGCTTCGAAATCTTATATTGCCATGCGCTTTTGGGTAGAATATTATGAGGAATAACGCTATATATATCAAGAGCCAGAAGGGAAAGGCCCATGTGCTTACAGCTAACTCGAGCGAGCTGAGTTATATACGGACTTCGCACTTACCCGCCTCTTTTTGGAGGAGAATTTTTTTTCTTTTTTTTCGACTATCGCGGATCTCCACGAGGCAGTAACTCATGGGCGGGGATGGCGGCGGAAAACTCGCGCGGCCCGGGGAAGGGGCGGTCGGGTAAAGCGCAAATTGCGGGAAGGGAGTTACGCTGATGTATAGAAAGCGAAGATCGGTAGGACAAGTTGTATGGGGTCTCTAATGTATAGAGGAAGTAATGGAACCGGGTGTACACATACGCCGGGGTGTAAACAGCAGAGGGAGTCGCCGATGCTTCACGATCAAACACGCCTTTTAGAAACAGCCCCACTCTGTTGCCGAAATTTCCGTTCATTCTTTCTTTTTTTTTCTATCAAGCCCGCATTTGAAGGGCCCTACAACATTCGATCTCCATCAATCAATCACCACTTGGCAAGAGAGCCTAAAACTCTCATATGTTCTCAACACCACAACGCCGTTCAAAGCCTTTGATTCTTTGCTTCCGATGGAAGCGTTGTTTTCAACTTCCTGGGGAAGATCTTTTTCCAAATCAAAATTTCCACTAACATTTTAGATCATTATGAACAAGTTTTGCTTCGCATTTATCTCGATTGTCTACAAATCGTTGTAACTTCTCCTAAATTCGACTGTTTTTATCCAATTGTTATGAAATTCCCAGGAAATCCGTGATTGGGCAGCAAATGAGCTCCTATGAATTTCATTGCTCAGAAATTAATACCCCTTGCGCTTGACGATTCCACCAGGCATTTCTGGTGGTTCAACGTAGGGATGCCAAGAAAATATCGATAAGTATATCAAAATATCGGTACTCTATCGTCAATGTATCGATATTTTGGGAGATATTTTCTATCCCGACATATCGATATATCGACATTAGATGTACACTATCGGGTCCGGCATTTTTCAGCCGTAAATCATCATATCAACCATATCCTACATCTTATTGCTCAAAACTAATTTTATAATTTCCATTGATGAATAGGGGAATTATATCAGATGAGGTAGGCAAATCGTAGGTAAAAAAGGTAGGGACATCTTGGGGGACTTGGGTTCTAGCCAGTTCGAGACTTACTGGAGAGCACATCAATCAGATCAGAACCTCTAATCCCCAACCAATATTGGTTTGATTGATTTTTTTTTTTTTTTTTCATTTTCCTTCTTACTTCACTTACATTGATTTTACAACCCTACATAACATAGATAATTTACTTCCCTTTATCCTGTACTTAATTATTATCATGAATAAAGTTTCGAATTTTAGAGTGGTTGAATTCTTTACCTGTAGTAGAATGAAAATCAATAATGCATCATTATTCACTGGACTTATACGTAATTCGGATTAAAGTTTGAAAAACATTTCGATGACCGGTATATTGGTATTTTCAATGCATATATCGAATTACTAAAACGATACTTTCTTTGCCGATATTGATATCCCTAGTTCAATGCGTGGAAGTTTGTGGGGAGATTGTTCCATAATGTTAGTCCCCGCTACTTCTTTTTTCGGTAGTTCGATTTTCACAATCTTTCCGAACGTTAAATAATCGAAACAAATTAACGGTTTGTTTTATTTTAACTGATTTTGTATGGTTTACAATCTTCGAACATTGTTTCTTTAGTATCAAGGAGCGCGGGGGGGGGGGGAGTCATATAATTGAAGTTTCCTTTCGGTGTGAAAGGCGAATGATGACTTGTGGACTCCACATATAGTTTCTGCATGAAGATGGAAAAATATCAACTATCTATATTTATCAGAAATCGGCAAGAGTGTGAAGTGGCATCACATCGTGGAGAAACATCACATGAATGAAAAAATTTGGAGATGTGTGTGATCACGTCGAACCATTATGTGCTTTTGTAAGAAGCAAGTGATGTTCGAAGTAGTTTTTTCTATTGGCATCATTCTTGCAATACTTAATGTACCATCACACTCCCAGTATTCAAGTAAAATAGATGGTAATGAGAGGGGTGGGAGGGGGAGGCTTCTTACTGTAGCTTCATATTAGGATCACATCCTTGCTTCTTATAACTACTGGAAAGTCATTCTTCGAAAATCAAACAAGAATATCTCCCAAAACTGCCAGATCAGATTTCCCTACAAGTATAACTTGAAAGAAATTCCACGAAGACTCTCAATGAAGCGGTTGGCATGAATAAGCAACGGAGGTGGACAAGAAGAGAACTAGCTAGGATGATAGCTGAATATAGGGGGTGCTTAGATGGTACCACTTATGATTTCGTAGAAATAACGCGCAAAGAAAGGGAAATTGATCCCCCAATAATGGAATGATCTAGGTCACGTTGGGGAAGAGGATTGTTCACTCCACACTATGGAAGGGTCCTATGGATAATTCTTAGGGTTGCCGCCCGAGTGGGGTTGTTTCCCACTGCTACGCCAACTAGCAGTAGGCATACTGAACCTCAAACTTAAGGAGGTCAGGTTTGATTCATTTGGATATGTACATGTTGAACTACCATTATATAATTGAATGCATATAATTGTAAGGCACTGATTTATATCTGGCAGAACTCAAAAAGTGCAAAATACAGTCCAACGATGGTGTGCGCTGCACATCAATCTGGGCAGGTGAGCACCATTACTGAATGAAATAGCACTTTAGGTATGTAGAAATACCCGGGGCAACAAACTGACGCTGCTATGGGTGCCGGGTCTTGAGGGAATAGAGGGCAACGAGGAAGCTGATCGCCTTGCTAAAAAGGGATCAGAGGCCAACCCAATTGGACCTGAACCTCAACTAGGGGTTACCAAGAGTTATATAACTCAACAGGTTCAGAAATGGGAGGACAAAACACGCAAAGAATACTGGCACAACACTCCTAAGCAGAGGCAAGCCAATCGGTTCCTCTCTATTTCAAGGAAACGCGCAAAAGCCCTTCTATCATTGAGGCTCAAAGATCTTCGCAAACTAGTGGGTCTTCTTACTGGCCACCGCCCCCTAAGGTACCACCTAAACAAAATGGGTTAGGCCAGGACAGTAGAATGCCGGCTCTGCTGAGAAGAGGTGGAAACAGCAGAACACATCCTCTGTAATTGTCCTGCTGTTGCATCAATTGGATTCCGGCATTTCGGGAAGGGTGCCCTAACACCCACTGATATTGCCTTTGAAACGCCTGAAAACCTCCTACACTTTGTGAATGAAGAGGTTATTAATAAGGGTTTGAATTAAAATGGGGACAGCGTCACAATAGATCCTAGCGGTCTCAGTGACCAGGGGCTCCTCCCATCCCTTATCGGAAAAAAAATGTAGAAATAGCGTTTAGGTATGTACTTGACGTGAAAAATTGTTGAATCGCTGATTTAAAAGACGAAAACCTAGTCTTTAGAACTGGTGAAACGATCCTCATACAAAAGCATAACACCAGCGGTACCGCTTAGGAAGTTTTGGAGCTCCGGCCACTATTTTCTAACAGCTTCTGAAGGGGCCAGCGGTGTTCCTCACAAGCTAGAAAATAGTTGCCGCTTTCCCATTTGAATCCCTTTTAAGCGCAGAACCGCTTTTGTCAGAATAATGAGGTCTCCCCCATGTTTTCTGCTTCACGCCGACTTCACAGACTCTTAGCATCCTCATTTGCGACGGTACTTTCAAAGACGAAATAATGTGCAACCCGACTTAGTGAAAATATTCAAAGACTTAACTAAGAGTCTGACAAAATTCAATAAATACGAGTGAAATAAACTTAAATAAAAGATAGATGACACCGGTTGAAAAAAGAAGAGCTTCTTTCAGAAGAGTTGGCACGGAAAAAAACGGGACAGACTAGGATAAAAACTTTGAAAGACGAGCAAATGTTGAAAAAGAGGGGTTTTTTCAGAGATTAGTGAGAAGTAAATAAACTAAAGGAAGTTACCTAACCGTCCATCCCAAGACAGCTCTGCAGCTAGATGGGTTCCTACCGTTTCCATCCCCTTCCTTTCGATCACTTAATACATTTGTTGGCCAAGAAGTAATTGGAGGGCGCTGGCGTCGCCGTCTTTTCCTTTTAATCACATTATTTTTCCTTGTTTTCTCCTGTTTTTCACTCTCTCGTCCTCCCTTTCCAATTCCCTCCCCTATTTAAATTCCACTTTCCCCCCTTTTACCGAAAGTTTTTTAAAGCATTTATTAATGGATTGACTTCATTATTGCGCCTCGTTTTTCTTCTGAAAGCAGGAAAAATTGTCTTTCGAAAGTCATGCAAAAAGTTGTTCGCGAGATGGGGAACTTTCGATTGTTCAATAAATTAATTAGGTAAGTTTTTTTTTTCTTGACTTTTTGTTTTCACTCTTTGGAAAGAGATTAATAATGTTCGGGAGGGAAGAACTACCTACTACCTACTTAAGAAAAACAAAATTTACAAAAGAAGGGGAATCATTACGGATCTCTCTCTCTCTCTCTCTCTCTCTCTCTCTCTCTCTCTCTCTCTCTCTCTCTCTCTCTCTCTCTCTCTCTCTCTCTCTCTCTCTCTCTCTCTCTCTCTCTCTCTCTCTCTCTCTCTCTCTCTCTCTCTCTCTCTCTCTCTCTCTCTCTCTCTCTCTCTCTCTCTCTCTCTCTCTCTCTCTCTCTCTCTCTCTCTCTCTCTCTCTCTCTCTCTCTCTCTCTCTCTCTCTCTCTCTTTCTCTCGTTTCAATAATTTTTCAAGAATCAACAAAATCGTCAAATCTCGAGTTACGTAGTGAAGATGATGGATAATTTGCGAACCATGATCATTATTCGTGAGTAAGAAGGTTTATTCCTAGAAATACAGCAGATCAATATAAAATTGATGCGGTGCCAACAGTAGGAAGATGACTGGTAAAAGGACACAAGGAATATAAGAAAATCCTGTTACAATGAATGTAGCAGTAAACGACGTATTGACATGCGCAACGCACTTAATTATAGCTTCCATACCAAGCGGAAACAATAAGAAAGGATAGCTAGAACCGACGTCGCTTCACTAGCGCTGTCCCTGGAATTAACGTCTTGTCGTCTACTCATGGCACTTACTGTATTCATGGCGTATTTACAACTAACACAGTTCATTCACAAGGGTTGGGGACAATCAACTGATAATGAGATAAGAGTGTGTTTTGGCGATTAGATGTACATTCTATCGGGTGAGCGGACGATAGGTGTGCCCCCTGAAATTTCGTATGTTTTATTTCAGGCGCTCTCAATGGTTCCTTCTTTGGTCCTGATAGAATCAAATGTGTTCTGTGTGCAAGGTCCTTCTAGTCAGAGCACAATTGACTCGTTCTGCCCTACAGCAAGCCCCTAACGGCCCCTCACTAAACTCTGTGATGGATATGGTTAGTTGGCCCCTTCCCGATTTTAGAATCTGTCGCCTTGGGAGATGAGTCGGACGCCTGCAAGCGTCTGAATCATCTTCTGAGCGTGGCGGATCATTAATTGATGTTTCCACCTGCTTAGAAGGGGCAACTATACCAATCCATCATCCTCACAACTCACGACTCCACCATCCTTTCACCCATCTTGAGGCTCTGTTTGGCGCGTCGACTTGAAACTCTTCTGCTCTTCCAAGAGGATTCATGGTAAACATTTGGAAAACTATGATATTATTATACTCATAATATTATTAATATATTTTTCGTTTTAGCCAGGGTGTGCATATGCGCGTGTGCTCCTGCTTTCAATATATCACACCCCAGAGGTAATTCTTCCACCAAGAGCCATTCAACCTTAGCCTTATTATAGCAATCTTGGAGATATCCCCTTTAAGCCTCTAATTTGGTGATCTGTCCTAATGTGTGTTGTATAGCCTCCTTCGAGATCCACGATTCCAGGAAAGCCAGGATTCACTACAGTTCCTAATAATCACGGAAAATCCTCAATCCCTTAATACTTGACATTATTTATGTTGAAAGGCTCCGAGCCCTAAGCCAATTAAATCCTCATTCACAACCTCGGAAAACACGAGGAAACATCCGGCGCTCACGACCCAAAAACAAAACCTTTTTCTCCCCTCTCTTCGGGATTCTTTCATTTCACGAATAGGTCTCTCCATCAGCGACAGGGAAGTCCGTCCTATTGGATCCCCTCGGCTAAACCCCTGGTTTCATCTAAGCTAAGAGGATCACAAAAGTTCTTCCCAAGGAAAAAAAAGACTTAACAGGACCTATTTTACCCCTAATTCTCCAGCCAAGAACCTACACCACCATCCTCTCACCCCAACCCAGTCCGCCGTTCGCCTCGTGCGAAAAAGAACGAATTTTTACACCCTTCTATTAACTCCAACTGATTCAGTTTTTTTTTCCGTTGTCTTTTTTTTTTTTTTTTTAGAGAACACAAAAGGAAAATAGGCAGAAAGAAGAGGTCCCAACTTAGGAGCGACGAAGAACGTAATGTTTTTACGAGGAGTAAACTCTTCTCAGTGCTTAGGCAAAGTGTTTTCTTAGAGTGTCGAGACGGTTGTGGACGAGGGGGTTGCAAGGGTTCAGAACTACGTGCTCCATTTTCTTATAAGGTGTCCCCACTCTTTCACACAGTTGCAACTGTCGTTTTTTCCACTCCGTGAATTTCTCTTCCGTGCGATTTTCTTTCCCTTCAGTTTCCAAGTTGAGTATGAAGTTCATTAGTGCAGTTCTCGAGTTGGGATCCCGTCGGAGGAGGTGATTTTTGTGTTTATACTTGAGGGTTCTGCTGCACTCATTCCGTTCACGGATTGAATCTTCACAACGTGACATTATCTAAGTTTTTCAGGTGAAGGAAACATAATTCTGTAGTTCTTTATTCTGTTCACTGATGTACTCCACATTTATTGAAAATATAGGATTATTGAAGCCAAGGGAGGCGACTTATGCTTTCTCGTACGTATTAATATAGTGTTTGATTTTAATTGTTAATTTTGTTGTTGTGGCTGCATCTTTCAAATCAAGTCTTCCGTTGTGGTACTCAGCATAACATTGGGACAACTTCAGCAAGATGCTGCCCTTGTTATCGTCAGGCGGAAACTGTTACGGAGTACATACTAGCAACTTTTGCGTCATCAATGGGTTGATCTGTCGTTTGTTGTGTTTCGAGCTTCCTCCTATTATTCTACTTCCCCTATCTTCCTTTAAACGTTGTTTAATTGAATGTAATGTGAGTAACACAAAGGAAGGAAGAATAACCACAACTACAAATTCATCATTTCGCAGGGGAAAGTTCCGTTTTATCCAATTTTAATGATGTTTTCAGCTGCAGTGGCAACGATAACTACGGATTTCTGAAATCCCATGGCTGTCCGAATAGGCTATCGTAGGTATTTGCCCAGAGGCGGCGGTTTCAAGAATCGAGAAGGAGGAACTATCTACATAAATCCCACACCCTAACCTCGATGCGATGCTTAGGTTAATTGTTCCCCAATTGCATGTATAAGAAATGTTCGTATTCCACACTAGACTCCCAAAAGGACTAGTGACGTCATCATTTCATAGAAAAAAATCCCGTTTTATCCCAATTTTTCGATGTTTTCGGCTGCAGCTGCAACAATGTCTACGGATTTCTGAAATCACTATCCGACGAATAGTGGCTTGCCGTAACAAACGTTCGAAGTTACTGTTGTATTTCCCTATTGCTGGAATGGCTTTCAACCGTCAAGACGAGTTTGTTACTGATGATGACTGAGGATGAATTAGTCGTTCCGCAGTTCCAAACCCCAGCTGTTTTGGCCACCGAAGAAGACGCACACAATAGCAAAAACATCCGCCTCCAGGTGGTAATTTCCAATACCATTATACTAATTTCTGAAATCTCGAAAAAATTAAAAGTCACGAATGCTGTGGAATTGCTTCAGTCCTCAAGACAACAAACGTTACAACGAACGGAATGGTTATATACTCCGTTTATGTTCCATACCGATCAAACAGTGTACGGTATGTAACAGTTCCACTTCTGGAATGTGTTCCACGGAACGACTCCAGCTGGAACGTCACAGCTACCCAGAGGTCCGTGGATCGTAACCACACTTTGCTACCATGAAATAGTATCGGAATTACCCTTGATAATTAACACTTGTTTCTACCCCAAAAACCTCATTTCCTATTTAAACAATGCTAATTTCAAAAATAGAAATTAATGGTGAATTGGGAATTTTTGTGAATAACAAATCGGGTTGGAGGTTTTATAGATTTCTTAAATGTGTTAATCTGATATAGGCTCGATATGAAATCAAGAGAGAATTTGGATTATATAAAGGAAACTGCAGATATGGAGGTAGACTGAAAATCTGAACTACTGTCTCTCAACTCGCCTCTTTGGGGAGAGAGCGCGGAGGTGGAGGGATGAAGTATCGGTGTATCGGTCCTCGTCGCGTAGCTGTTCCAGGAACTGCTACAGCTTTTACTTTACAGTGACCAAGTTCGGAAGCATTTTTAAATAAGTAAAATCTGTGAGGTGATGGAATGGTATAGTTGCCCCTTCCAATGAGCTGGATGCATTGATAATGCTCCGCCACGCTCAGAGGATGAACCAAACGCAAAACGTCTCCGAAGGCATCAGATTCTAAAATCGGGAAGGGGCCAACTAACCATATCCATCAAAAATCTAATATGTAAAATTTTGTACAGATTCTTGTACATTTAACTGATAACACTTTCCATGTTCATTACTCAACGCTTTCCCTTCAGAGTCTACTTATGAATAGTTGAAGCATTATATTATAATCATTCTCGAAGTTTACCCCCCTTCAAACGCAAGAAGTTCTTCGACTGTAATACATACGACTTGAAGTGAGTATCTTGATTAGTAAGCCACAGAAAAGGGGGAGAAACCCAAGCTAGTTGAAGAGAAAAGGGAAATACAGCGGATGGGGAGAGTGAGTGGGAAGCCCGAAGAAGCGGTGAGTGGGATTATGCGTCCTAAACAAATATATGTTCAACGGGAGCAAATATTTCCTTAATTGGGAGAGGGAGGCCTACGGCTATCGGCAGAAAGTGCACACTTCATCACTTCATTGTTGCGTGTGGAGGATTTAGTCTGAGGTCGCTAAAAGGAATTAAAATGGCTTATATGAACTGGAAGCCTCGTGATATACGCGCCGAACATTCCCTGTCGAGAGAAACGATAAATAAAAATTTCGCGATGAACTTATCGGTTTATCATTTTCACAACCTTAACCCACCTCACTCACTGGTCAATCATTTTGGATAATGAACAATCCAACTATTTGACAAATTATTTTGGAAAACGAACCTTAAATGTGGGCAGGAATTCCCGAGCCTATACCGCAAGCGTACGACATTCATCCCTTATGAGGAAAGATTCGATTCGAGGACACTCCAACAGCGACGCAAAGACGGCGCAAAGAGTATATCTCACCATGAAGACCTAACGGTCTTGCGGGTTTTGCCTAACAGCGCCCCGTCGACATATTCGTAAATTCACTATATCAATGACAAGAGAAGCAGCATTGTCAGCAACTTCCGACAAATTTGGTACAAGTGGGAAGTGGCAAGGTTTTTCATATTGAAAATCATTGGACCGCTGAATGTAGAAATGAATCAGACAAGGTAAATGATGATTAGGGTAGAGGTAAATGTTTTTATTATGAAAAAGCAGGGCAACTGAAGAAGAACTGCCGAAACTGGAAAGCAAAAGAAGGTAACGAACCCAAAATTGAGTTTGCCAACGCAGCAGAAGCTTCCATAACTATAGCTTTCTGTAACAGTGAGATGGTTGAAGCTGACAGATGGTATCTCGCCAATGGTACTAGTGAACACATGACTGGTTCCAAACATTAAAGCCGTGTGAGATAGTCATCAAAATCGGTGACGGGTCTGCTCTAGAGGCACATGGTGTTGATAATATATTGATTAAACTTAAACCGGTTGAATCGAAATAGAAATTTCGAATGTCTCATTTGTAACGGATTTGGAGATCGACCTGTTTTCAGTAAGTACAGTTGTGGATGACACAGATGTTGTGAGTTACGTTTGGTATGAATTCACATCATTCATACTGTTGTTGTTATATTCTTCCCCTCGTCTCCCATTGAGATGATACGTCTCTCTCATATGATTCGTCGTTGCTGATATGTCGAGTGTCGAAGTCAGCTTCCTCATGCCAATCCCTTACTTACCGGCAATGCCAAATTTTAAATGACCCAACTGTACTGATAGGGTAAAGAAGGATTATTGTTGATGTTTTTGTCCCGAATCAACTGTAACATTACTTAACCGATTTAAAAAAATATTTTTCAAGTACCAATTAAGTTAGTGGCGAAAAGGCGGGTTTCATCTTTTCTGAAGGAAAAGTAGATTTAGTGAGTTACATTTGATATTCGTCATGTAGACATTTTATTCAGTTCACATAAATATCTGAACCATCGTTATATAAAAGGAAGTTTGTAGAATATTCAAGGAAGTTGAATAGCATTTAGAAAAGGAACCTAAGTCAGCTAATTATTACAGCACTTGTGATATTACACAATTTGAAGGTGGGACGCAGTAACCTCGAGTTCAAGTTGATTGCCTCACATTTCGGGAAGCAGGATATGTGTATCTCACTGGGTTTACGAGAGCTTTTGGAGTATTACAGTGCAATAGAAATTATGAAATTTCGTTTAGCGACATGCAGTTTTGTTAGGCTCAATAGTTTTGAAAAGTTACTTACTGAACTTATGGTTACTCAGATAAAACATTTTTAATTTCTGCTCAGTTAGTACATTTTATTTCGGTGAGGCTTGATTTTTTTTTCTCTTGTCAGTCACTTAAAAACCTCTTGTTCCTAGTGGAATCATCCGACTTTCATTCGTGAATCTTACATTATGTCTTGACCCAATCACAGAGCGGGATTGATGCCGAGACGAATGCCGCTCCGCCACTGGCTACTCGAATAAAACCTTTCACTTCGTACCTGCCAACCACGTCTCTCCATTCGTCCCACTGGGAACCTATACAAGAGGAGGATTTAAAAGTACCTACCGCTCATTCCGTTCTCGTATGTTAAATTGATTATTATGGCTCCTTCAGATTATGTGTTTAACTTGTTCACGTCCCTCAACGCGGTCATCCCTCCCCGCAAGAAGAACATCGTTGGTGAACTCCCTCCTGACATTAGCTGTCGCATACTGCGGTAAGTACTGACTTATTTATGACATGTAAAAGCACCTACGGAATTTGTTGAACCACACCTTGGTTTTTGTCTGAATGAATGAAAATATGGTGAGTTTTAATCCTTGTTACAGGATGTTGGACACTTACTCCTTGATCAACGTAATATTGCTATCCCCTCAGTGGAGAGATCTCTGCTTGCATGACCCCATACTGCCTAGAAGGATCCGATGCTACCTCGACGAGCGAAGAGGCACCAAGAAAGAAAACAGGAAGGTGGATGTACGAGTTCGCACCATCAAGTCGATTTGTAAGTTCTGACATCGTCTTATTAATTTAATTCGGATCATCCTTAATATGTTTCTGACCTCGTGTGGCTGTAATTAAATTGATTCTTTACTATTTATTGTCAGATTCCAGTTTCTTCGAAAAGGATTCGGCCATTGCGCCTACGAAGAGGAAGCAGCCAAATGTTGTTGAGCCATCCACTAAGAAGAGGACCATGCGGTTATGACTGTTACTACCCAACGCTACACGTTGTACCAAGAATTATGAGAATTTTGTGATTATGATGACTACTTCAATTATTTATAAAAGCGTAATAAAACATATTTTAACAATTTTATCTTTTTCCTCCAATTGAAATGATGCGCCTCTCTCATATGATTCGTTGCTGAAATGTTAGGGTTTGAAGTCGGCTTCCTACTGCAAATCCCATACCGGACGTAAAAAAATGTTTGTGACCAAACCGTACTAAGGAATGATTGTAGATGTATTTTTTAATATTCAACTCTAACAGCACTCAACCGATTCTAAAAGATGTGTGTACGTCAGTACTTAAGATATCAGACAATTCGCAGGTGTCGTGGTTTCTTCCAATGGTGGACAATAATCACCTCGAGTTCAAATGGATTGTGGGAAGGAGGGTTGTCTATCTTACTGTGTCGTATTGGCAATATTATAATCATTTCTTGGTCTGCATTGCAAGCTCTCCTACTTGGTTCCCACCCCAGTTAATATCGAAGTTGAAAACGTCCCATATTTGTGGAAGAATTTTCCAACAATGTGCTCTTCAAAATACGAATATCTTTGCAGTTTTTTATGGTTTTCATTATTGAAATAAGTAATAAACGGAGTACTAAAACAGTATTAAACCAATGCAACACGCCAGAGACAATTTTTGGAATTGTTCCTATGATATTGATTACGTTTGATTTCTCGCTAAATTAGGAAGGTTCATTTTTGAATTTAATGAAACAAAGTGGGATCCTGATTGAATTGTCGATGCTGATGATCTCCAAACCATTTTACAAGACCAGTTCCGCCTCTTCTTAAGATGAACCACTTTGATGTAAACAAGTTGGTTCAAACCGTTTTCCAGGCTTGAAGGGCCAACATCTTCAAAATGATCTGAAACTTTCTCATTTAACAACATTTGAGAAGGATGAAAGGGATCTCATCGTTGGAAAACACGCTACCGTTATCTTTTCGTATTCCGTCCGCCAAACATATTTCACAAAGATTAATATTGAAAATATTCCTAAGAAATACCGACGGGTTCATGATTGCAATCGAAGTTTTAGGTACCCATAAAAGTTTATAAAGAGAAGCAACATAAACAGAAAGTGTGTAGCGAACCTTCATTTGGATGAACCGTGTTTTATTTATATTTCTCCCACAACTTCTATTATTTCTATAAAAAGAAACCATAACCCATTTGAACGAACGAACTCTTAAAAAGTGAATCACTAAGCTTTCCAAAATTTCATATTACGCTATTGAATCAAAATATGACTGCATCGTGTTGCAACCGACTTGATATTTGTTGGGGGTGATTTGAAACTTCCAATAGAACCAAATGTTTAAATGTAGAACTGAATGAAGATGTATTAGGTTGAGGAAATGGTTTCACAATTGAAAATAATTACCATTTGAACGTGCGAACTTTTCAAAAATGAATGCTCAAGCAAGAAAAAATTCCTCGTATCCATAACATGACTG
Source organism: Creontiades dilutus (assembly GCA_031894815.1). NCBI lineage: Eukaryota > Metazoa > Arthropoda > Insecta > Hemiptera > Miridae > Creontiades > Creontiades dilutus. The sequence goes on from JAVIWC010009699.1 coordinate 1,299,420, forward strand.
TATATATCATTGAAAATTATTATTGACTAAAGAACTTCGTTCAATTAGGCGAAGTAAATGTTGAATTAGGGTAAATTTATTGTTATGCAGGAGCGCAACTTGAGAAAATAAAGGTAGGCATGTTCAACTATTGAACAAACTATAAAATATACCTAATAAGTCCGAACAATCCCTGAAATTTTCATCGAAATTGGACGAGAACTCCCGGAGTTATGCGCGTAACAAGGATTTCACGTTTGCGCATGCGCAGAGACTACTATTAATCCGGGGGTCATGAAACCTATAGGGGACCATCTACACCCCAACCCAAACAATCCCTGAAAATTTCATCAAAATTGGTCAAGAAATCCCGGAGTTATGCGCGTAACAAGGATTTCACGTTTGCGCATGCGCAGAGGCTACTATTCATCCGGGGGTCATGAAACCTATAGGGGACCATCTACACCCCAACCCGCACAATCCCTGAAAATTTCATCAAAATCGGACAATAAATTCGTATAGTTTTGCCCGTAACAAGGATTTGCTGACAGACAGACAAACACACAGACAGACATGGAACCAAAATTGTTCAGAAAGGTCTAAAACGCAAAATGCGAGTGGAATTTTTGATTTCGGAGACAAAAAAATGTTCACATTCCGCAAGTGAAAACAATGCTTCCGCTACTTTAGTAGACTCGGAAGCAATATCAAATGGCTCAATCGAATCCAAATATCACAGCGACGTGTGGCAACCAACTTCATATTTGTGGGGGTAATTTGAAACTTCCAAAAGAACCAAATTTCTAGTTGTACCAGACATACACCTTCTTGTTGAAAACAGTAAAAAATTAACGTTATATTAGATTTCTGTTCCCCTTAGTTAATTATTTTAATGACTAACCTTTGTATTCGACCAAGCACAAAAACTGTTAACCTACCCCCCTCGAAGTTTGTTGGTTTACTCTTCAACAAATACGGCATGCCGTCCGTTGCCCTGACCTTTTATACGAATCTACTCGAGCAAAGTTGATACGAGCTTTGAATCTTTGTATCTAAAGCTTTGATATCAGCCTTTGTTTTGACCAACGGGACTAGTGAAGGTTGGTGTTGACGGATTTGTATTTAAACCAAAGTCAACCAACTGTCCTTGGACATCTGTAAGTCACTTACAAGGTATGGAGAGCAGAAATTAGCTACGATCAGGAATTTTTGGCTAATTCCCTTTCTAATTGATATGACTCTTATTGTGGTATCTAGAGTGAACAAGACAAGATAATATAGAGGTGATAGGCGCTGGATTTGGATTATACTCGACCTGGCTTTAACCTCACCTTACTTTTCCCAGTTTGGAACTGAGCCCAAGACTATATAAAACATTACTTCAGCCCAATTTCTTCAGCATTCTTGCTCCATACGTTCGTTTTTCTCTCTCTCCCAATCTTGGATGATCTTTTTCTGTAGAAAAACGCAAAACAGAGCGATCTAATGTTGAGCATGACCTGAGGAGATACTCTTAGAGTATCCTATTCCTTTCAATAGGCCACTACTTACAATCAAAGAACGCCCAGATCCAATCAACGTCTGCTTCCTGGCGGGGAGCTTAGATCGGGTGGGACGACCACTTTTCAAATTCTATGTAGGTAGACATTGTGATGGATATGGTCTGTTGGCCCTTCCTGATTTTAAAACCCGTCGCCTTGGGAGATGAATCAGACGTTTTCAAGCATCTGGGTCATCCACTGAGCGTAGCGGAGCATTACTACTGCATTCAGCTCATTGGAAGGGGCAACCATACCATAATCACCACGCAACATATTGTGAAACAAGTCATGAAAGGAGCTCTGATGGAACCATAACCATATTCTATTCTGAGGCATAGGCGCGATGTTCCGCTCTATCATTGCTCTTCGGCCCGAATTTCCCAAAAACTTACCTAGTATGTTCTCTTTCCACTTGATCAAACGAATTTTTACCTTTCCTTCCATCTATCAAAGCTCAGATTACGTTCTGCATCCACGAAAAATGTTGCATATTGAGATGTTGCAGGTAAGTACAAGTATGGCTGGCTCTGAGAGTGTTCATTAGGTTGCTCTCAGACTATACATCCTGAGTACAGTTTGGGGCAACCATAGTTGTGAATGTAATTATCCAGTTAACAACAACAAATGTCTAACAAATGTGTTGTGAGCGTGTCGAAGAACAAAGCTGAAAAGGATTTTAACCAGCTCAAGAGGGTCTGTAAAGAGTTACATTTGATAGAAGTCCTGGATCACAATAACAATAGAGGGCCATAGTGGCAATTTTCAAAAAAGTCACTATTGTTTCATTGCACTCTGTAGAATTCTGTTAAAACTAGAGAAACGTGAAAAGGTGGCATTTCTCAATATCCCCCAAGTCCGTAATTTCTCACACTAGATAACCCGACCAGCCGATCTTGAAGGCCTGTTAGGTCAACCCTGAAGAAAGCAGCAGCCAAGTATCTGCAATGGCTGATCAGAAGCTCAGCAGCTCATCTATCGCAACCATGATTACTTAATTCGTTAAAAGAACGATTTACTCACTTCGCTATGCGTTTTCAATTAAAATAACTTTTTTATACATATATGGCTCCTTTCGGCTACTAGGGTGAACTATGGATAAAAAGAAACGTTAAATGCATAACTCAATACTTATCTGAACTGGAAATAGGTAGAATAAAGAACAGGCCCAGACAATCATTTGTAGTGCATCAGCCCTGGCATAAGTTCTAAGTTGGGCTTTCTAACTTATCTCTATGATTCTGACAGAATTTGTTATGCCTCACTGAACCCAGCATCCACATGCCCGAGAATATTTCCTGCTAAAGAACTAAGGATTTAGGTGCTGTGGATGCAGTTAATGTGCAAGCAGGATTTATAGTGTTCCCTCTTGTAAATGAAACCGAGAAGTAACTCCATTATACCCGGATTCTGTCTAGATTATCGGTAACCTTCCAGTATAAGTGCAGTCAAATTCCACACACAACCACAGCGAAAGAGCTTGGGGACCCCCAGCTAATAATCGGTTGGCACTGACAGCTGCCGAAAGTCGTTCAAACGGCCTCAAAGGTAAAAGGAGTTAATTCCCTGAGAAAGGCGACAAGGAAACGCCAGACAGCAATATACGGTGCCCTTGATCTTCGCTGGGTAATCAACTTTAAGAAAGGAAGTCGCTTGGCATGGGTCCTGGGCGCAAAGGAACGAGCAGGGTGGAAGACTTGACAGATTAACCGCAAGGTACAGCCCTTCCTGGGTTTAAGGAAATTGAAACCTTGTTCTCCTCCCTCCCCAAGGGTCCACGTGTCCCCGGTCTTTTCGGCTTTCCCGGCTAAAACATCCATTGTTCATGAGGATATCGTTTAATTTCCTCGGGTAAATCATTGTCAGGAGGGAGGCAGGTGACTGAACTGATTGCTTGGGATTGTTTATGTGGGTAGGGGGCGGTTTGAGGGATTTAAACGGCGAAACTCTTGCCCCTCCAGCAATAAATACCCCACCACTTCATTCCTTCCCACATTTATTGTGCAGATAACTAGTTGGATAACCCATGCATTGTATAGATCAATTGGCATAGACTACTAATTCAGAAACAAAATCGCAACTATATATTCATTGCACAAAACAGCAAAAAACAACCATTCCAACAAGCTGAATCCAAAAACATCCATATTATATCATTTGAATAGTTGAAGCTGTTTCTAACAAATAAATTAGACAAAAGACATGTTACACCTAAACATGTACTACAGGGACGAAGCATGAACGATTGCGTAAAGCCTCGCTCCCAATCATTTCGGGCAGACGTAAAGAAGTAAGGAAAGTTGTGCAACGACATGTACCTACTACAAGTCTTACTACGGTAAAGAACATGGAGAATATTATTGAGCCTCGCACCCGATGTTTTGTATCCTTGAAAAATTTTACTAACAAGTGTCAATAACAGGCTTATTAAATAAAAAGGATAGTTGTGTTTGTGATACGTCGTTTCAAAAAAGGCAGCAAATTATCATCCAAAGGTTTTTCATTTCTGTATTAGGTAGGCCTTCAACGTCTACGTACACTAAACATAGTCTAATCTCATTATCAGTTACAAAGGTTCATTATTGAAAATAATGGTACGTTTTTAGTGCTAACGGGTGATGGCAGCTTCAACCGTTCTCCTAGAGTAGCTCCGCGTTGCTGAATCTCGAGAGGGCAATTGAGCCCGTTAGCGTGGCTTTTAAAGTAACGCGAAGGCTTGTGAACTAACGGTTTGTTGAGATTTTTGTGGGTGACGTTCGTATTGAAGGGAATTGTTTCATACAATTATAATCTCTATTATTATTTTTTTAAACAACCATAATTGTAAGTAGTTTTGCTTCTGCTAGGTATGTGAACTAAACAAGTTCCTTGTCGAGGAGAATGTTTGTGTTGGGGTGCCTTCCTACCTCCCAATCCCTTGTGATTGTTGTTTGTATGCTAAATCGATTGCATACGTGTTTTATGGGATAGGGAGAGATTGAAGGGGGAGTTTGACAGCGCGTTGTGTTAAGAGCTTTTCACAGAGCAGTGAACGATTTTCTCCGGATGAAAACTAACAAAGTGACACTTCCGAAGTAACGGAGCGGTTTACATGCAGTGTTTTCTACAATTTTCATGTGAAACAAATGTGGCACAATTTATTGTTCGACTCTCCCAGAAATACATACTTATTCATATAAAAATGCCATGGTAGTAATATAAGAACTGGTTGATCCGTTAGTAGCTGCAAAAAATTCTGCAATAAACCAAAAATCTATCTCATCCCGTTTTTACGAAACTACTGCAAACGAAATTCTGAACTCGAATCGCATATAGGCCTGAACCATCAGCATCACTTTCCAAGCACCAAATATAAAGAGTGGAACAGAAGGACCGAAACATTAGAATTCAGAATATTACAAATGTTTGAAATTACAATATCCGTTTCATGTTTGTTCCTAATAAACATCCCTATTGTTTCAGGCAAATGGTCGGGCTCGATCCCCACATGCGAGCCGATCCAATGTCCTAAGATCGAGCCGGAGGACCCCCGACTGATCCTCTCGCCCCACAACACGACTTTCGGATCCCGTGTTTTCTTCTCCTGCCCGTGGGGCTACAGACTGACCGGAGTACCGGGAATCGAATGCCACTTGGACTCGACGTGGTCAGCAGAAATACCGTTTTGTACAGGTAAGACTTATTGCTTCAATTCCAATACGCTTTAAACTGGATCATTATGTCATTGAAAACTATAAACATGAAACACTAGTCCAGTTATTTTATTATTATTATTATTTTGATCAGAATTTCGGTCTTATAAAACTCTCTGGTTTAATAAAACTTTTGAATTTGATGTCGAGATGAGGAAGGATGGCTGATTAATTCAAGCAATCCTCCTACCTACTAAAATTCCCTGCAAATTTTGTGATTGTTTTGTTCAATTAAGAATTTGGTATAGTTTCTTTTAAAAAAAACGGGGCAGTAGACCTCTATGGTTCTACAGCCAGATCATTTAAATGATTCATTTTACACATTCAAGTACCAAAGATGATGAAACCTACAAACATGGGATTCTAACTAATAAACAGAGATGAAAGCTACGGCTGGGTTCTTACTAAGCCTAACAACTCCCTGGAAAAATCTGTAGATTCAACCAGAGCACCAGAGAGGCCAGTGCTTACTAAGGTGGCAGGTACACGAATGACCCCTTCGGGCGGACGGAAAAATGGTGATGCCGGGATAACAAAGGGTGGAAGGAGCCCACCCGAAGGTTAGTTGAAGGAGTGTTGAGCGGGGGGGGGGGGGGGCCGGAACTGTCGGGTCGTTCGTTTAAATGATTTAAAAAAAAAAAAAAACGGGACATAGGTGCGTCCATTTATTGCGTGCATTACTTACATGTTTGAACTGTGAATTGGATTGTACGATCGCGAAAACTCCCTTTACAAAGGTGCTCCCTTCCTGTTTCTTGAAGCTGCTGTGGTTATAAAACCCCGTTAGTTATAAGTGGAAGCTTTTTCTGGGTGTTGCGGGTTAATGGCCTCGTTCGTTGGAAAGGGAGCACCAGTTCGTCACGTTCTGGTCCCATGTTAGCACAACCTAGTAGTAAACCCCCTCCACCCTGTAATATTTACGGTCCTAATGTCCCTTCCCTTTGCACTACCCCTCAGGCAATACGTATTACACATTAAATATGTAAAATTATAAATTTTATTATATCCCCGTTTCCTGAATTTTCTGACCCTGAAGTTACGCGTAGCGCCAATTAGGTTACACGGTATTCTCGGGTGTTGCGGGTTAATTGCCCCAGCGAGCAGATGCCATTACCTTTTCATTAAGCGCAAATGGTTTTGGACAAAAACATATAGAAAAGAAGTTGACATTGATCATAAAAGAACGACTTTGAGGTGCCTCCTAGCCAGAGACTTGGCGAGAGTATTTTTCCTAAAACGTCATTTAACGATCTTAACAAAGGTGATTCGGCCACTTCAACCTACCGATACCCACCATACTGCTCCTTTTATAAATTGTCACGCCGAGATATTTTTGCTGATGGTAATAATATATAACAGGTAAAATCGCCCATTCTTCGGTGGTTTTTGTTTATTACTGTCATATATTTGACAGTATCCACTGCTCGTTCGGACGGAAACATCAATCAACGAAATAGAAATTAGGTAAAAACACTCTGAATAGACCTGATATTCTGAAGAGAGCAAAATACCCATTTACCTCTATTTCTTTGAAGGTTGGAAAAGTGAACCTCGTATCATATAGGTAAAACAAAATGGGATACTTTTATATCTTTGCTCAGGCACATAAACTCAAAAATCTTTAGGAAATGAATCATGAATTGATCTTTCAGTATCTCGAAAACATTCTCTGAAGGGAGGAAAATTATAACAAGGAGTTGATGGAATGGAATCTTTGCTCCTTCCTAAGGTTGAGGCGATTACCCTGAAACATCGCGAGAATACGCCTAAAGCCAAAAAGCTTCAGGTATATGCTCGTTCGTCGCAGTTTCAAGAAAACGGAATGTCCATAGGCATTATAAAATTGGTACCCAAACTGTTGGGGACTTCTAAGGAGGAATTTCTTTCGGTTTCATACGGATTTCAGAATGTCACTGTCAGACCATCATCAGAATATATTGGTCATTTTATCTTGAGGCACTCGTTAAATTCTATGTTTCGGCGATTCTTCATAGCCTCGTATTCATCGACAGTATCTTCACTGAAAAATCACTTCTATCGTCAACGTCAGTTTCGTTTTGTTTCGTTGTACTTCCACATATATATTTATTCTGAAATATTACCAACTGCGTGTTTTTTAATTGAACTTTTCCAATCATATAAATTAATAAATGAAGCGACGCTTGTTTACAACTTCTTTCATACGAAAGCTCTCATCGATTGAAGTGCTTAGCTCTGAGAGACCCCGCAGCTGTTCGCAATGATGATGACGTATCTAATCTTGACGAGTGTGAAGGGGTTAATCCGGGATGAAGACGGATCCGAGACCCTCCGTAAAACTCCCTCATTCCAGACGGTGAATTGATACCGGGTATTAGACGTATGACGGATTATGACCAGTGATCCGAGTGACGTTTATCGCAAGACATAATTGAACACGTTGTTCCCTTTCTTCAATGTCTCTACCCAGTTCTCCAATATACCAACATTTATGGGACACTTTTCAGCTTGCAACAAGGAAGAATTCGAAATTAATCTTGTGGGTTTATTGCCACACTAAAATGGTACAGTGCTGTACTTTTACTTTAGGCAGGTAGTGCATAAAATTGTCTTTTTTTAACAAAACCTAATTGTGCAAGTGATGTCACAACCAGGTCATTAACTGGGAGAAGTGATTATTGCGAACTACAGAAAATCATGTGGTATTTGAAAAACACCATATTTATCATTTGCTGCAATACCTTTTATAAGGACAGTACTGCTTAATTTTCCCATGTCACCACCAGATTCTAGACAGGGTCGATGAATACATAATTTACGTCTGAAAAAGTCATGGAGTCCTTACCACCTGCGATTTTCTTCTCGCACAAGTTAAGGTTTTAAATGAAAAACCAAACTTCTCACCAGTACGACTATCGAATGGGAGCGAAAAACGCTGCAAATTCTTTCACTGGGGCTTATTATTCATTTGGCAGAGAAGAACAAGAACATACCGTCAGGAATCGAATGAGCCCCTCCCCTCGTCCGTAGGTCAAACCATTCCCGATGTATGGCCCGATTTATGGTGCCAACATTTGCGTTTTTTGGTTTATTATTGTTTGTTTGTAACCTAGTAATGTCCGGCCGATAGCGTCGAGTTGTAGTGAATGTGGATACTGGAGTGATAGCCGATGTGAATACTTGTAGTGTAGTTAGTAGCCGATACACGGGTTGAAGCATTCTGATATGCAAGAAACGCTGATAATATATAGGTAAATATTATTCAATATTATTACTGGGGTTTATTATTTAATATTATTACTGGGGTAAATAAGTATTCTTTCACTGGGGTTTATTATTCAATTGGCTTGCGTTCATGATTTGAATTTCTACTAAGCTTTGGAGTGTGCGTGTTTCACAGGTGATAGAGCGATTATTGAATTCCAGGAGATATGCATAGAGCACATAAATCTGTTCTCAACCAAAATACCTATTTGGATTGTTCAATTGATCATATTTGTGTGCCTCCTGAAATTCAATAATCGCTTCATCACCTGTGAAACACGCACACCCCAAAGCTTAGTAGAATTGAATAATAAGCCCGAGTGAAAGAATTCGCAGCGTTTTTTTTTTTTTTTAATGGTTATCAGAATACTTCAACCCGTGTATCGGCTATAAACCCTTTTAGAAGTTCACTCCAGTATCCACGTTCACTAAATCACTTGATTACTGCAATCAAAACAAAAACAATAATAAACCAAAATAACGCAAATGATGGCACCATAAATCGGGCTTGAGCTACGGACCTGGGGTAGGGCTCATTCGATTCCTCAAGGAAAGTTCTTAAAAGAAAAAGTCCAAATTTTTTCCGCCTTGACTTTTTTTGAGGTTTTTAGGGATTTTAGAAAACTTTGACAACCCTTAAAGGGCACTTTAAATTAAGTGAGAGAGCTGGCTAAAGAATTGGGGCGTTGTCGGACCAACTTGGATTTTTCCTGAAAATTTCAGATTTTTGCTCCAGCCGTTTGGGAGAAATCATGCGTACGGTGTACGGCGTACGGCGGATGGACGGAAAAGTTTTTATTGCAGATTCGGATTCTACACCCTTTGAAACGTAAACCATGAAATTTTCAGGGGGGGTTAACAATTTTTCTTTCAAGAGCGATTACAATGGTTTATTATTGAATAATAAACCAAAAACGGTGTCATTAGACATATGAAGTAGATGGCCGATTCCAAATACTTCACACTAACAGAAGGTCCGGTAGAAGATCAGCGAATAAATCATCCTAACACATCAAAACCCGGTAATCTTGAAACTAAGAGTAAAGAACAACATGAAATGGGGGCAATTCCAAATGTTGATTCATCGTGTTAGTCTACAGTGCGACAAAAGGGAAATTTTGATGATAACCATTAATTATTAGGATCATATGCTACAATTTCATGTCCACCAGAATAGTTTACTTCCTAAAACTTCATATTCCGTGACCTAGCACAACCAGGGAATCCACATCCTTGAATCCCCTCGTATGGCGTTTCAGAAAGCCAAGACTTCTCATTGCTCGTGAGCATCCGTCTATATGGAGCGAGAATGTAAGACGAGAATCAAAAATGATTCTGAGTTCAGCAAAACAACTCACCCTAGATATCATTCTACCACTTAAATGGTAAGGGTGCATGTATGGGTTGAAGACCTCGAGAAGGTTTTTTCGAAGGTGACTTGTCTCACACCAATGGATCAATGAGTCAAGGGTGTCCTGCAATGCCTGCAACCTCAGAGATTGAACGGAGTAAGTGGCCGAATAGGACCGAATGATCCCACAACAAGCGAACCAGTTGACGCGCGTCCACTGCATCAGAGCTATTCGGCCGTCATCGGCCGTGCACGGCCGATGGATTTCTAGATCCGAATAAATTGGGATTTTTCGGACGTATTCGGTTGAGCTAGCCCGATGTAGCAAATCGCGCGGTTCTCTCCGTCACTTCCAACAGCTCTTGGGCTTAGCTGGTCTTACACCAAGACCAATGATAATACATTATCCATCTATTGATCAATCACTGCGTGGGACTTCCTAAACATGCGGCACCTACCTAATCTCGGCCTATATGGTCTTTTATTAGAGATTTATTAGGAAAATACTTGGTACTTACCTGTGTATTTGCATGTCCTGGCATTCCATTGTATCAATCCATGAAGATTCATGTTCCCAATAAATGTAAAATGAAGATAGAACGGTATTCGCGCGAACACGGAACGAAGTAGACTGCCGGAGACCGCCACGCCCGAACGACCGGAGAGAACTGGCCGAGGCCTCGACGCCCGAAGACGAACAGGAAAGGACTGGTCGAGGCGGCCCCGCCCGAAGACGGACAGGAAAGGACTGGTCGAAGCCGGCCGCTCTCCGATAGGCGGTCGCCGCGCGGCCCGGAAAGTTCGCGTTTTCGAAGTTTTAGACGCTCGAAAACTTCGGGAACACGAACTTTTTGACGCAACTTCACAAAACACACTTTGAATTAATCTTGAAAACAGAGTACCATGTCCTACTCATGAAAAATATAGGCACTACTTTTGTTATAGGTAATAATTCCCTCGAAAAATAGATTGAAAATAACGGTTTTACTTAATGTGTTGGCCCCTATAACGGTCATATCTTCACGTCCTCAGGAATTTGATATCGGACTGATATCACAGCTAAAAAAAGGCTTAATTGGTTACCGATATTGCTTCTGCACAAAATAAGACATTGGTTTGATAGTTTTTACCATTTGGGTATACACAGTACCTTTTCTTATTTTATTTATTCGGATATCTTATTTCGTTTATTATTCAATAATGAACCTAAGTTAAAAATGGGTTGTGAAAGACTAATTAGTTTAGTAGAAGATAATGTGGCACTGTGGGATATGCGGGACAAACGATATCATCGACGAGACATTCAAATGAAGTTGTGGAGAAAGATCGCTTATTATTATTAATCCTAGTCGAGTCACCATGTCGTTTATATTATTCAAAATTTAATATTTTTTATTCGGCTCATTTTAAATCAAGGCCAGTACCTATTGAATTTTTAAAATTGTAAACACGCGGAGTAGACTTATCTTAACAGTTATACGCTAATAGGTAATAATAATTATTATAATTATAATTAGTATAATTATTATACTTTTGGTAGTTATGAAGGAGGTTTATTTTAAGCTCAAAACCAAAACTAAATACTTGTGTTATTGATGAAAAATGTCTTAAATTTTTCTCGTACGAAATAGGCTGCATTTACACATCTATTTTCACCAACGGTAGCAAAACGATCACATGTTTGTGTTGACGCAGGAACATCTGAGGGTAAAATCTGAGATCCTTCTTTATCAATAACAATGTTATGCAACAAACATATGCATTTAATGATTGTGTCAGCATCTTCTGGATTAACGTCTATAGCTTTGTGCTATTTTCAAACAATATAACATCATCAAAATCCATTATAATGTTGCTTACTTTGTCACGAGACACAAAAGCACATGTAACATTTCACTAGCAACTGACGAACTGGACTGACAAAAACCGGCTCCAGTGGACGCGCGTTTTTGGACGAAATTTCGTCCGGCGTGCCGGCCGGCGCGTTCCAGTGGACGACGGCCCTAATGCAGAGAACTAGCCAACTTGGTGGCGGAGTTATTGTGGCTCTGCAGTAGACTCCCTCACACGTGGTTATTTGGGGGAATAAGAGAACTGATGCCTTAGCCAAGGGAGGCTCATAAATGCCCATGCCGACGCACCCATCAGTTTTTCTGCTGCCAGAAGCTAATAAAAGAGGCCGTTAGCAGTAAGCTACGCTAGGACCACGAGCAGAGGGCAAACGTTAGTCCTCTTGACTCGAGGGCATCAGACAAAACTTTGATGAAGACGAGACCAAATGGTCAAAAATAGCTAGATTATATTGGGCTGCCAAAGGACTATTGGCTGAAGAGCCATAAACCTCGGCGTAAGGCAAAACAACTACAACCCTCCATAGAAGTTTGTCAAGTTTGATCCTTCAGTTCTAGATTAAACTTTTGGTCGATTAAGAAGGTTCATAATTTAAAACAATGAACTAAATTGAAGAAATGATTAAAATCTTTTTTGAACAACATAATATTAATATGGAATATGCTCTTTTGCGTAAGGGTTTAAAGGTAACAAATTCTTTGCACACAAAGATCTCAACTTACAAAATTGGTCATAGACCAATGAAGACCTGGATGAAGATTTATGAATATTGACTCAAGCTGCACTGAATTATTTTCAAGTATGATTGTTAATTTCAAAAGTAGTTCAAATAAATACATACAAGTCTCAAGAGCTTCAGAAAAATTGCGTTTGTTACAAGAAAAATTGAGAAGGTCGCAAAAATTATTCCTCGGAACTACCTGCTCTTCGCATCCAAGCTCGTCGTATTTCTAGTGGCACATTAGTCCAGCTTAGCTCCACTCATATTTATAATATAAGGTTTAAACCTCGGGTCGCGTAATATTTATAAGCTTGAACCTCAGTTGGCTCAACATCAATTTACTTTTAGGGCCTCCGCCTAAAAGGGCTTATATAAGACTTTAAACGGGGTTTTTGAAGAAGGTTAATTAGAAGGTAAAGCTTATTTCTCAGGCCGAAAACTCCCTCTTCATTCAAAGGCTCCACATTTCTTCCTCCGGGTTATTATAGAACACCCCCCCCCCCCCCCGCACTTCCGACCAACAAGGCGATTTATCAAACCGGCCGATCACCTATCATAATCTTCCGACAATTTGTCTTCTCTTGCGAAAACCGTCGCGGGATTTTCCTCTGAGGATGTATTACTCCTTCCACCTCACTCTCTCTCACTCATTCTCCCCCCTACAACTGAGCTCCCATGAAATATAGTTCGGGTAAAATATTACTGTCGGTCTTGTAGATATTTTGTTCTGCAAACCCCCTCCCCATCCCAGTCATACGCCAATTGCGTTAAATTTCGGCGATGCTGTCAACCTTCAGTAGTTGACTTGGCAGTTGTGTCAACACGTGTTTGCCTCCAACACTCCCTACAGGTAGCCGAAACTTAGTTTTCACTATTGAGAAGAACTTTTTGCCACCTCAAATCAAAAATTCCACCCGTATTTAGGATTTTAGAGCAATCCAAACAACTTCTACTTATTGTCTGTCGGAATCCTCAAATTCACTTGGCAGTTGTGTCAACACGTGTGTTCGCCTCCAAGGTTACCTACAGGTAGCGGAAACTTGGTTTTCACTTTCGAGAAGAACTTTTTGTCTCCTTAAATAAAGAATTCCACCCACATCTTGGGGTTTAGAGCATTCTAAACAACTTCTACTTATTTCCGTATACGCAAATCCTCGTAACATCTGCGACAGTTGTCATTTTCATACTCAGTGACAGTTGTCACAAATCAATGCATTAGTCTTCGCATGCACAAACGTGAAATCCACTTAGTATCATTTCTCAGGTACTAATACCAGGTCTCACTCCAATTCGTGAGTATTCAAGGAAGACCGATTTAATGATCTCGTATCAATTTCAACAGGGTCATTAAGAGAGTGAATCAAATATAAACGAGACTTTTGGGCCTTCGAGCTCAGTAGTGATGGAAGAGCTTTCCCGCGATGTGGGGTGTTGTGTTGGTTTGTCAGGAGTGGGGGAAGCATGGGAGTAGGTCTCCTCGGCCCTCTTTGTACCTACCCATCGTGTGACAATTAATGAGCAGGTGGTACTCTCTTCAATTACAAAACGTATTGTGATCTAGTTTCTAGCTACAGAAGGAGTTAAACCAGCCGAAATCTCGAAGAGATAACAGCACAGTTCAAGGAAGAGGCATTTTCGAGAGCTAGAGTGTTTGCCTGGCACAACGGGGTCGTGAACGTGTTGAAAATGACAGCCATGACCGCAGACCCCGCACCAGCATTACTGCATGAACAGTAACAGTTAGACGACTTGATGAAAGTTGATTTCTGACATTACCGCAAAACAATAAATGCTGTATATTACTGTGCAAAATGATGAGTGAAGTCAAGATTCCAAATCGTCGCAAAAGACGAAACCTACCAATGAGAGATATGATTCTTCTCCGTGACAATGCTTGCCCCCATACAACCCTGGCTTAAGAAAAATTGGTGCAACTGTGTTGGGAGACACTGGAACAGCCTCCTTAGTCCCGACCTGTCTCCCTGCGACTTCCATGTGTTTGGTCCCCTGGTAAGGAAGCTTTGGGAGGGCAGTAGTACCACAGCGATGATGAGGTTGAAGCCTACGTGCGCAATTGGCTAAACACACAACCTGACCTGCCGGAGGGCATTCAAAAATTACCTACACACTGGTAAAAAATTTTATCCAAATCGGGAGGTTGAAAAATACCAAGAATAGTAAGCAAGTATTCAAAAGATAGTCTCGTTTATATTTGATCCACCTTCGTAATAGCTGCTGCGGATGCCACCCTTCAGCTGTATATTGCTCAGAAATGTATATTGCTCTAACGCAATGTCCCACGTCAGCGGGAACTAAGCAATACCAGCATTTTTTGCAGGGCGGGTTCAGCGTTTTTAGCAGGGCGGGCGATTTTTCGATCAAACTACGACAACAGAGTTGTGCGTCCTGAATGCACACTCTCTATCGCATATCGTTAACATACACACTGCACGTGGCTTGAAATCAAATCGGCATGACTGTGTCGTTACTCCCGCTATAAAACCGCGATTTTTTATATTGGTTATTGGAGTTACTGAAGTCTATTGGAGTCAAAATCGTTTCGTGCTTACAAGGTGAGTCAGAATGATGTTCTAGTGACTTATCAACGAAATAAGAAAACAATCGTCTTTATAGGTTTAAAAATATCCTCACTTCAAGAATGAGCTGAAGAGTAATGAGTTTCCCAAATTAGGTCTTTGAATTTCATGAGGTGGTTGCCTCTGCAAACGTTTATTGGAAATGTAATTGAACAAAGCAGGACTACTTCAGGCCAACAAAAATCGTCTCTGTCTAATAAATTCAGAAAGAACACTCGTTGTATTGATTGACACGGTAGGAAAGGAACTTACATAACTAAAACGCACTCTCCTCTATTCGCGGCAGCGCACAGTGGTCCAGAATCGTCAAAAACGGATCAAAACTTAATATCTCCTTGTGTAGTTGAACTAGAAACCTAAAATTTGGCACATTTACTAGTCCATAGGCCTAAAATGAAGTTACCAATGTCAAAACATTTCTTTATGAAGTTCACATTTGTTTTGGTATAATTATTCGTACAGGAAAAAAAAGATGCGAACTCGCAAAGTTGCGAAGTCTATGATGATGATGCTAACTCAAATTTTTCGTCTAAGGGAAAATTTCTGTTTGTACAGATGGGGTACACATTCGCATCTGGTAGTGTGTGTTCACTGTACACGTGTGCCTGATAAAGAACAAGCCAATAAAATGATCTACTTATATATTTTAAAATTTGAGTTGATACTGACTGAGACATTGCAAATAAATGCGAAATATCGACAAGGTGACAACCTATTCCTCAGGTTACTGTTTACATTGCGAGAAACGAGAGTCCGTTGGATCACGTTTTCCCTAGTTCAGTGAGCTCTGGGTCTCAAGGTCGCAGGTGGTCGCAGATAATGTCGGTTTGCGGTCTTTCTATACATGTTTGGGAAGTGCCCAAGCCCAGAATTGATAAAAAGCACGCGGATGCACAAAAGTCAAAAAGAAATGTGACACTCGATAATCCGTTAAATCATAAACCCCTTTACAAAAAAGATCAAAATTACGAGACAATTTTTTTTTTTTTTTTTTGCTCTCTTGACACCTAAATGTATCAAGAAAAAATTGCTCCTGTCACCTCTTGTCAAAAATTACAGAATACAAAAATTGTAAACATGCATGACAATTTTCGACGTTTCCACAAATGTTGTGATTGTAATGATTGTTGGTGGCTCCCAAATCATTTTTGGCACCTGAAACTCAAGGAAAAACTTCTTTGGGATGTTCTCAACACATATTTGAGACCGACAAGGTAAGAGAAAATACATCAGAAATTGGGGTTTTGACCGGTTTTTGACGATTCTGGACCACTGTGCAGCGCCCGCATGTAGGACACTAGTGGTATTTCTCGCTGTAAACGCTTGCACTCGCGTAAATCGCCGATATCGCAAGTAACGCTGAAATATCCTAACTCATGCTCACGTAGGATGAAGTCTTATGCCTTAGATTTGGTCTTTTCTAGCTTTTGTGACTCACTTTTGGGTTTTGCCGTTGTGATGATTCGTACATTAGTTCAGCTAGGCTTGAAGACGGTCGAGAAACCACTGTTTCCAACCACTGTTTTCAAGCACTTGCCTCCAAGTGGCACAACAAGCAACTTGGGTCAGATACCCGAAGATGTTCAAGAAATTGAGCCCACGTCCTTGGGAGTTGAGTCCGCTCCAAACCATATTGAGATCTCTCTCTCCAATTTATTCCTCATTAATGCAGTTCAGTTCTCCCGCAGTTTATCTCTTCAAGATCCACAGTTCTTCCAGACGTACCTCAAAGTGGCTCATCGAGAGAACGTCACATTCTAAAACGCCTTAAGGACTATGAGCTGATCTTTTGAAGGGTGGAAGAATGTGATGATTCCTGCATTAGTTAAGCAACGTGTCAGTTCGTAGCAATGTGTATATTCATGTCCCCATACCAACATCGCCTGCACAATCTTTCCAATTCCTAATTTTAATACTACACAAAATTAAGACGAATAAAGCCTTAATTCTTGTGTAGGAAAAGGCCTTCATTATTACAACGGCTCTGTGTAAAAATGATTATGTTTATCATAGTTCTGTCCATATGAGTTCACACAGTTGTGACAGTTGTGTCGCATCTGCACGACCCCCCGTGCGAAACTATCTTCGCTTAGTGGTGAGCACCTACGTCTTGTGTGAGACGAACGCGACATAAATCTCGTGACGGCGTGATGTGTATTTTTTCGTTCGCTCGACGCCCTTCGAGTTACACACATCTTTCTGAAACCCCCCCTCCCCATAACTGGTAACAAAAGAAAAAAACGAAAAAGTAGAAGGAAAATCACCTCGATCGGGGAGCTCAGTGGGAAAATGTATGGGGAAGAAATGGGCCCATCTGTCTTAGCTTCAGGCCGCTGACGTGGCTTCATCCTTTTCAACCTTTTAGCGCGTTCGCGATTCCCCGCCGACCTTCCTCTCCCTTTACCTTTTTTTCCGGCTAAACTGCGAGGCCTTTTTGCCGGCAGCCCCCGTCTTCATGCTTTCTCCTCCCCTTTCAATCTGTGACGTTCCTCTATTTTTCTTCTTCGTTGATCTTTGTGAAAGTTTCAAGGTGGGCGAGAGATGAGAGAAAGTACCCGTTGAAAGGAACGGATTTTTTTTTTTTTTCGACGTCTTGAAATTTCCCGAGAGAGCGTTCTAAGTAGCCGTACGTACTATAAGTGACGTCTCATTAAAATTGAAGAGATGCAAACGAAATTTTGATAGATCTCGCCGCCTTTAAACTTTTGACTGCCTCGTTGCCATCCGGGAATAGGGGAGATCAAAGAATTGTCGGTGCATCAACTTCGGTACCTACCCTCCTCAGCTCTTTCACCTACTCCATCGCTGTCGAGTCAAAAACGTCACAGTACGATTGGTACAGACAAAAGCATGCAGACTTGTTTGGAAACAAAACGGCAGGTCTCTTAGCAAGGGATGCCAACGGATTTTGCGAGTGACGTGGACTTCTCATAGTAAAATTCATCTTTTGAAATAACTGCAACTGTACACCAAGTCAACGGAGCTGGCCTGTTTCCATAAGATTCAGCCAATAAATGAATCTGAACCGTTGTTCGATTGAAAAGGGGTCAACAACGATTTTGGCAGGTCATCAATCAGACTGACATGGAACCATATGGCATACGCTATGAGTATTTAGTCAGGAGAGTCAAATAGTTTCAGCAGAGTGCATGAGATGCAAGGATCCATAGGCAACCAGGAACTCAACGGAGTGGGCATGTCTCAATAAGATTCAGCAAACAAATTAATCTAAACCGTTGTTCGATTGAAAAGGGGTCAACAACGATTTTGGCAGGTCATCAGGCAGACGTGGCATATGCTATGAATATTCAGTCAGGAGAAACAGACAGTTTCAGCGGAGTTCAGGGAATTCAGAGATCCGCTATGCAACTAGGACCACCTAATCATGAAATGTTCTCACTTCCAGACGCACAGCTATATTTAATGAAATATTATAGTGTATAGATATTTAACAATTCTACAGTATAAACCACTTTATTCACAACAATGTTTAAAATTTATTTTGTTAAACAAGAGCTTTTGTTTCACTTTTTGTGGTTGAGGTTGAATAGCATTTTAATGGCAAGTGATTTTGGGAAAGGATTTTGGCTCTCCAGCCTTTTTGCACGATTTCGGTCTCAAATGTACCAGTCTTTTTACGTACATCTACGTAAGCTAAATTAAAGATATCAGAAATTTTTAATGGATATTATCAGTTACCCCTATATACCATAAGTATATATTTTCGAGGGGCGTTTTTTAAAGAAGTCATGCATACTTGAAGTGAATGAATATTGAAATTGAAGAGACGCAATCGAATTGTTGATTCATTTTGCACCCTTCAAAAATTTTGGAAGCTCCCTTGGCAGCCGAGAGTAGGGGAGATAAGAGAGTTTTCGTTTACCATTATCTAAATTGATGGAATGGTAACGCTATGTCCAAATCTGTGGGAAGTATAGGCAACAAATGAATCTATAAAGGAAGAACGAACGTGATTCCCATTTGAGTAATTTATTATTCAAAACAAGGTATATTAAACGTAAGCGCGGAAGGAAAATTTGGCGCTATCAGGAAAGGAAAACTAACTCAGAAAAAGCAGAGAAGTAACTCCTAATAGGAGTCTCCTATAAAATCGTAGGCCACGTCAGTACAAAAAAAGCGTCAAGTTAGCAACCATATATCAGCTGACGCGCCTAGTGGAGTTGGTCCCCACAAATCCAAAGATTCAGAGTAAAGTCAACAAATGAATCCAAATAGTTGTTGAAAGATGAATTTGTCAGTACTCCATGACTCAATAACGCACCGACAAGTGTGTTGAGAAAAAGCCTTATTGACTAAAATTGGATTCACATGGATGCAGAATATTGCAGGCAAGTGCGGAAGGATAGGGAACCCGATTTGGAAGTGCGGAACAGTGTTCAGAAAGCTCGCTTAAGTGCTCAGACCGTAGTAAACGACCTTACGATTTTGTTTTTAGTGTGATTGTGTTGTTTTCCGATGGTAACGTACAAAAACAACGAACAAGATGTTGCCCTTCTGCAGTACGCAATATTCCGCATCCATGTGAATCCAGCTGGGGACATACCATGATAAGTAAGGACCAAATGATGATTGTCCTAGCCGTGGATGATTCCAACATTATGACTAGTACTGTCATTAGGGCTCAACCAGAGAATTCGATTTTCAATCATTTCCAACCTATAGCCGATTTAAACCCAATCTCTATTTTTGTAATTACCCTGCGTTACGATTGCACGGTTCAGATGTTAGGCATTTATATGATATCTGATCTCGCTCATTTCAAAATGGTTCTTCGACCCATAAAAATAATTCCCTTTTGAGTCATGATCCCCAGCTTCTCCGATCTAAACCTCAAGGCTTACCACTGATACCACTTAGGTACTCACCGTATTACGTGAAACTGGTAGAAGGTTTTAAAGCCGAGAAAAACCTTGTGAAATCCAATTGAGAGCGACCAAAGACGGCTCCGGATATTGAAAATGAAGTCGGGGGGAAGGCGGAGGGTCTTTGGCGGGAGTTTTCATTACGTTCGCAATAAGCGGTTTTCACGAGAGCTGCTGATGGTAACCTCCGTAGCCGGCAGCTTGGATTTCTCCGTCACAGGAAATTAGCGTGATCCAATTTGAAAACACCTGCAGGGGAACCATGAGCACGGATTATTAGTTGAGTTATAACATAAACGGGGCAACTTACTACTCAAGGGTTCATGATTAAACTGTGTAATTGAACCTTCTGCGAAAACTCAGACCACGATTTTAGTTTGGGTTTCTCATATCCAATAATGAATAAATTAATACGACTAAGTCAATGAATGACTAGTCAAGCATATTAACATCATAAGCGTTAAAATCTAGGAATCGACGGAACGTAAAGCGTTCCAGGTGAAATTACTCGATTCTTTGAAGGCACCCACCAATAACGATTATAAAAACAATAGCGTCATTTCGAAAATCGTCGACTTTCAGATTTCAGAAATTCCCTTTAATTTTACCCTTTAGGGTCGATATAACTAGACCCAAATGTGATTTTGGACCCAAGTTCCATCAGCTTTCGGTCAGAAGATTCGAATAAACGTGCGGCGAACTGACAGATTTTTTTAAATTTGTTTTCCGGATTCTACACATTTTGAATCGTAAAACATCCAATTTTTAGGTCGATTGCAAAGGTTTATTGTTGTCAATAATGAAGCAATACAGGCTAAAATAATATTCTCTACTGTATTCCTTTTCAACTGAAATGAAGCTCTGGATATGTCTTAGTGGATAGTGTAATTGTAAAGAAGCAACTGAGCTTTTCAGCCCATCGCTAACGACGATTCTCACCAGCTAACCATTAAAGAACTCTAAAGCTTTGCAGCCCGACCATCTACCTAACTGACTTTTCAAAAGTTGAGCAAACTGAAGATTGTACAGCAACCCAAGCGGTCTCATTCGATTCAGGGAGTTGATTACAAACTTAATCAAACAAAAAATTAACTCTTACATAAAAAATTGTAGAGATTTTGATTTGTTGTGAATTTAATCTTACATAATATTTTCTAGGGTTGATTGATCAAGAACCAAAGTGAGATAACAAATAAAGTACACAGAAGACCAATCAATCAATTCTTGAAAACCAATTAATTTGTCTTAATTTGTCCTATAGCATAGGGGTGCCCAGGCTATGACGCACTGCGTCATTGAAATTCTTGGGGGGGGGGGGGGGGGGGGGGGTGAAGATGATTGAAACAGTGTTTAACGTGACGACATTCAAATATATATTGTATCACTAGGTAGAACGTAAATAATAATGAACCTAGTAGTATCAGCAACTGGTGCATAAACTTAACAACTTCTAAAAAACAAACATTGGGGAAACTAGGTTTAATGTTTGGAAGGGAAGAATAGCTGTCAAAATTTTCTTAAGGTGTCCGTAAATGGCGCACATTTGTCAAAATTTGCACGATCGTTTTTCAAACATTCTGTGATAATTTTCGTCATTTTTGTTTCAGTTGTTTCTAAAATCATCTCTCTCTCTCTCTCTCTCTCTCTCTCTCTCTCTCTCTCTCTCTCTCTCTCTCTCTCTCTCTCTCTCTCTCTCTCTCTCTCTCTCTCTCTCTCTCTCTCTCTCTCTCTCTCTCTCTCTCTCTCTCTCTCTCTCTCTCTCTCTCTCTCTCTCTCTCTCTCTCTCTCTCTCTCTCTCTCTCTCTCTCTCTCTCTCTCTCTCTCTCTCTCTCTCTCTCTCTCTCTCTCTCTCTCTCTCTCTCTCTCTCTCTCTCTCTCTCTCTCTCTCTCTCTCCTCTCTCTCTCTCTCTCTTTCTACCCCCCCCTATCAAATGCTAAATGGCTAGCGATAGGGACACCCTCAACAATACGCCATGTGGTTTGTTTTTTTCCAAGCTATTTTCCAACCCTGTCCCGGGCCCGTCATCAACCGAATTCATAACTCAAGGAAGACGGATGAGATCAGGAAAACAAATCGGGCAAAACAAAGGAAAAACCCTCACTATAATTCGCTTGACAAATGGTTCGTGTTGAGGACCCGACTACGACCCCCACCCCCTCGCCACCACCGCTGTTATCCCTTCGTACAAATTGATGCTTGCGCTTTAAAAAAAAAAATCCCTGTCTGACCCCGTGCTTTTTTTGTGTCGTGATTGTTTATATTTTTTTAATTGTAAACCCTCGAACGAGCCCTCCCCGTTTTTCTGCTGTTTTTCCTCTCCTCCCCCTTTTGATTCTGGTAAGGGTAATTTAGTTTCCGGAGGGAGGGAGGCGCGAAGATTAATTCGTTGTTTTTGGCCCGTGTGAAGTGCGTTCACACAGTCGACAAGAGAACAAATAAAATTGGTTTTTTTGAATAAAGGGACAATCGTTTTCGGACGCATCGTATTTGTTTTTTTCTAGATTCCGTTTAATCAAATCTAATGCTCTAATTGAATTTGAGAACTTCTCTCCTGATAGCTGGTGAGAAGCGTGGCTGGCGGCAGACCAAATAGCCCGGTTGTTGCTATACAATTATACTGTTTCCCAAGCTTTATTCTAGTTGAGGAGAACTAGAGGAAGCCTTCTTTTTGCCTGAATTTCAATGATGAACATTTTATAATCGACAAAGAAAAAAAAGTTGAAAATATACCCATCTGCAGTCCGTCGTACGTCGTCCGGAGCTTTTCCCCGAAACTACTGATCAAAAGTTGATTAAAAAAAATCATGTTTGAGGTCATATTGGTGAAGTGGATAGCATAGACGAAATAATCAGAGGGCTACCGCTCATCTAGCCAAACTACGAGGTCATGTCAATGAAGAAGCTATGAATCTACTTGATGTGCAAGACCTAACTAGGCGCCTTAAGCGCACAAAACCACATGAACTTGTGTAGGAAGTGAATGTGCCAAACCTCAGAAGGACATGGACTGGAGTAACGTATCTTGATCATTTGAAGAGCAAGTTGATCAGTGACAGAAGGCTGGGTTACAATGTTTGAACCGACATGCGAAATGAACCTACCTGTGTTCTGTGAGGAATTTATTATGGGGAACAAGCAGCAGGTTTAATTTACATTTGCCCCAAGGTTCACCAAGAAAAATGGTAATTTAGATACTTTCCCGTTTGAATTGAAGGGGAAATGTGAGACTAACCAATCAGAGCAAAATTATTTCTATGCTGACCACCCACATCTACTTCTTGTTGCTTAATCTGGTCAGCTGGTCTATCGCTGTAACTCTATAGCGGATAGAATGATGCTACGATCGTGTTGATAATGATATAAATGTACTACTCGTAGGTCGTTCTTACTCGGCTAAAACAAATTTAGCGTGATCGAACCACTGGAACCTGCGAAAGTGATGTTTGGTGGGTTTTGAATTTGCTCATGCGCTGATTGCTGATTAGTGAACAATGAAAATTGTAAAGGGCTATCTACATTCCAACCCTCAGATCCACCCCGGTTTTCCCCGACTACCCAGGAAATAAAGCTTTTCCAAGTCGAATTGGGAATTTTCCAAGTCGAATTGAGAATTTTCCAAAGCAAATTGAGATTTTTCCAAACCAATTTGAGAATTTTCCAAACCAATTTGAGAATTTTCCAAATCAATTTGAGAATTTCCCAAATCAATTTGAGAATTTTCCAATCTAAGAAACATTCACTACTAAAAAGGAAGAGGAAGTTTTCCAAACCGAATCGAAAATTTTTGAAGGCAATCCAAGACTTTTGTTGAAAACAAAATTAGTGAAGCAAAATTAAAGAATAGCACTTAATGAACAAATTAACATTGAAATTAAAAAAAAATTTCGTTGGCAAACGCAGAGTGGCCTCAATTTTTTCTGTTCTTAACAAGAGCGTAATTTTTATGAAGTATTCTTCGTTCATTTCGTCTTTTTGATTTCAATTTTAATTTTTCTTCACTAATTTTGTTTTCAGCAAAAGTCTCGGATTGCCTTAAAAAATTGTCAATTCGGTTTGGAAAACTTCCGCTTTCTTTAAGTAGTGAAAGTTTCTTAGATGGGAAAATTCTCAAATTGATTTGGAAAATTCTCAAATTGGTTTGGAAAATTCTCAAATTGGTTTGGAAAAATCTCAATTTTGGTTTGGAAAATTCTCAATTCGACTTGGAAAATTCTCAATTCGACTTGGAAAAGCTATAGAAGCTCATGGGACCTCTAGAGCCTGAGAAAATTGTGCAAGATGGATTTAATCAATTCTTATAAGTAATATAATTGTGGTACAAGTGAACCGTTGAAAGGTGTGACAATTACCCAGCTTAATTTTAGTTGTTCTACTAGTGGACTTCCAAATCGTGTTTACCATTCATCGACTTACCACATCTGTTACCACAGCTGATATTTGAATAGTGGCTCCTGGGGGTCGTCTGTAATCTTATGAGGGAGCTCTTTATTACCTGAAGAGAATGTTCTGAATCAACAGTCGAACATTTCAGATGATAATATACCTTTAGCACAAAATATTCATTGAAATTCGTCAAAAATGAGCTATAAGAAGCTCTACACAAGATAGTTTCACACATCTAAGTTAATGCTGAAATAACATCCTTCACTATTTTTTTAAAGCGCAAAGCCAGTCAGTTACGATTTTCTGAAGTAGTAATATCGCCGTTCTCTCAAAACCTGTTGGCTTTACAGCCCGTGCGAGACAACTTGATAACTTTTTGGTCTGAAAACTTTCGATATGAGGTCATTCAAGTATACAGAATAAGATAATAGTGATTTTTGAGGGATTTAAAGATGAACGGGAAGGGAGTGAGGATGTTTCAATCTGTACATCACTACAAACCACACGAGGGTGGAAGGATTTTGTTTACCTTTTCAATTTTGGAAATCTATGATCTTGAAAACTGAACCAAACAATTTTTAATGGGGTGATTCGAACATTGATTTTCTTTGTGGCTTACAAAGTTTTATTATTTTCATTGAACAAAAATCATAAAGAATCACTTTGGTGCGACCCAAGTCCCAAGTTTTACATTATTGAATGTAAAACTGGGAGTAGAAAGAGAAGAAGGAAGAGTTTATGAGGTTCTACCGAATCTTCGTGTGTCTAGCGGTTGACTCTGAATGGAAGCGTTGGATTCCGAATCAACAGAGCGTTCAAGTGATCTCCTTTAGAAGACTTTTCAAATGGATAATCACGTGATTGAAGCTGAGAAATGCTTGTCCCCCTTTCTCCGGTTAAATCCCGCTTTCCGGCGGTTCTCCGTCCCCCAGATTCCGAGTCATCCCCCTTTATCATCGGCTCCTTTAAATGCTCCGGACAATGGGAGGGCTGGGAGGAAATAGTTGGAGAGCCTGCGACTTGTTAGCGCTTCAACTCGTCGCAATGGAGTCAAGTCGTTCGACTTGGGCGCCGAAGTTAAGTAATATCGTGGGTTTGGTCCCTTTGAAGTCGATTCTCTTTCTGGTTCTATTTCGTATTTTCCCATCCAAGTCCAAAAAAAACATGAATGAACCAGTGGAGAAAAAGATAATTAGACAAACAAGACGTTAACAGTCAAGCGGTTTTTAGCGAACTTTCTTAGATCATTTTTAGACGAGTCAGATATTTTTCCACTGGCCGAATAGGTCCAAAAAGATGACAAAGAGATTTTCCATTACTCATCTTTCACTATTAAAAATTGTTTGATGGAAAGATTCAGGAGAGTTCGGCTACATTCGAGTCCGTTACGTTAGCTCTCAATATCGGTAAAACGATAACCCACAAACAGAAATGCATTCATCATCATATTTACAACCATTGAAACAATAAAAAGTTGAAATGGTCGAAACCTTTGATTTGAATACTCACCAAATTGAATAGCTGATGTAATTGGAAAGTTACAAGTTTTATAAGTGGTTATTATCTTCGAATAAATAATGTTTTAATGATAGTTTCCTGGATCAAGCCTAGCGATGATAGGAAGTCTTACCAACCGATTTCACTGTTGCCCGTAATATCGCAGCTGTATCAAAACTGCTTTTGAAAAGATCGAAACCTATTATCGACGAAAGAAACCTCATTCCCTCTCACCAAATTGGATTCAGAGAACAACATTCGACAATACATCAGGTCCATAGGATTACTAATCAGATTGAAAACTCTTTAGAGGAAAATAAAATCTGTTCCGCCGTATGCCTTGATGTCTCACAAGCATTCGACAAGGTATGGCACCAAGGGCTGCTCACGAAGCTGCAAAGGGACCTCCCGATTCAATTCTTTCAAATTCTAAAGTCTTAACCCTCAGACAGATTATTCAGAGTTAAGCATGAGGACGATTACTCTCAACTGAGGAAAATAGACGCAGGGGTGCCGCAAGGCAGCGTGCTTGGCCCTGTGCTATACTTATTATATACGCGTGATCTACCCCATACTGTAGCGAGACCAACCCCATACTGTACACTTACAGCAACATTTGCGGATGACACCGCTATTCTTGCAGTCGGAAACTATGCTGAAGAATCTACCAGAAAACTGCAAACCGCTGTCAACAATGTCCTCAGGTGGACGAAAAATGGAGAATAAAATTAAATGAAAACAAATCTACCCACGTTAACTCCACGAATAAAAAGATAAATGATATCCCAATAAATATTAATTCGCATACGGTTCCTTATGCTGATGAAACAGAATATCTTGGTTTGACACTCGACCACAACCTGAGATGGAAAGCTCATGTGAAGAAAAAAAGGAAGAACTCAACTTAAGGTTCAGGAAAATGTACTGGTTGATAGGGAGGCACTCGGAGTTATCAACCCACAATAAACTTTTACTATATCAGCAAATACTGAAACCAGTCTGGACATTTGAATGCCAACAATGGGGCTGCACCAAAAAGAAGCAATTTGAACATTTTACAAATATTTCAAAACAAAGTCCTCAGGAGCATAGCCGATGCACCGTGGTACGTACGAACAGCTGATCTCCATCGTGACCTCAAGATGAAGACGGTAAGTGAAACCATAAAAAAAACATGCTATGGAGCATGAACGTCGGCTCCACAATCGTCAAAATGTTGAAGTACTTTACCTTCTGGACAACAGCGGCGAAGTGCGGAGATTAAAAAGGACCAAACCGATGGACCTCGCCATGACTCACTAAGTGCAGTGTTGTGTAGTGTAGTGGATATAGGTAGTGATCTATAAACCACAAAATGATTTATAAATTATCAAAGAAAGTTGCTAGATGTTTACTACAGTTGCAACATAAATAAATAAATAATTTTAAAAAAATATAGTTTCCTGGATGTTTCCAAATGAGACAATGGAGTTAATATGTTTACCACATGGACACCGATGAGATTAGTAGCCTATGGAACCTACCTCTTGAAAGACGGAGAACTACTCAGCAAATCTACGATAGATTTCTTTCGAGAGAACTACCTACAAGAGGTGACTCTTTGTAGGCGACAAATTGGTTCTACTAAGAATCAATATTAATTGCTTTGCTTAGCAGTCTATGTTCATCCTTCACTTTATCTCCGGAGATCCAAAATGCGTCCTCAAGAGTTCACTTTCTCAAAGTACGAGGTAGGATTGATGTATCCTAGCTTCATGATGGAGCTCAGTGTCAGTTAACAACAACACAGACTCGAGGACGAGAGTCAAGACGAGCAACTTACCTCACGTGATTCTACTCACGTGGCTACCAGCTCCGCTGAATAAATCGATGCAAAATCTGGGATCGGAAAGTCCCAAATGAGAAGCGGATATTGCAGTAAGCTGCATCACTGAAAACCCATCCTCACAGATTTCCAAGGGCGCCGGGCAGAGCTCATGTAAGATCCTTGTGGTTGCACTAGGACACCTCACTACACAGAGAAGATCGTAGGTTGGGAGGGACCTAAAGCTCTCATAATCCAGAACATTTCTTACTGGTTTCATCACTTGTGGGTAAAAATCCAGGTTTTGTGAGATTTCGTAAGAAGCTTTACTTCGTAGAGGGGTAGGGTTCCTGATCAGAATCAGCTTGTACGATTTTGGATACGTAGTTCCATTAATTTTGATAAATAACTAGGGTATTTTTTAGAACAAATCTCTCAGACAGTATGTAACTTCCCAGAGCAAGTGGCGTTTGTCCAGCCTTCTCTTATAGTGGGTTCAAATGATTCCTAGAGCCCCTCCAAATGTATCAAGTTGACATAGCCGATAGTGAACATGGAAGCAGACTCCGTATTGATACGTTTTGTGGCTCTGAAATATAGCATAATACTTAACAAACTTCATGAATTGTCAAACAAGAAAGTTATACGTTCTGTAACTGGTTATTATTCATCTGCACTTGATAGTTTTAAAGATTATAGTTTCCTGGATGAACAACAAAGATAACCTGCATGAAATAATGGAGATGCAAAGTATGGGACAAGATGAGTATTCATCATTGAGTAACTAGTAAGTAAGTTGATAACTGGATTCCTCTGGAAGGGATCTCCCCTACAATATTCAATCCAAAATGATTTTGATGATCTAATAGGTACATCGAAATAAGTGTGTTTGGCGAAATAGCATTCAAAAACTGCAGCACCATTTTCAATTGGAGAGAGGAGGGGAGCTAATTGACGAGCAACTTCCAGAGATGGTTTTAGGCTATGTCACAATCCTCTATATTTACTTCCTCGTCGTAGATTTGGACTTTCCTAAACAACTTTGAAATTGAAGAAAACCCCTCATATTGTCATAGAGGTAGTATCCAAACCTCTTTTATTATTACTAAATGTATGAATGAGACTCTCCCGGATATAAAGGGATGATTGAAATGACTGACTCTTCCTTCATCAATTTAGTGAGCTAAATTCTCTCTTGTCCGTAGGAAGTTGAAATTTGATACAGAGGCTATCTGCCAGAGACTCTGGGCACCTGGGGGCTCCAATTTGATTAGCCGAGACAGGGAAATTCTCTCACATTTAGTACAGGAACTTGAAATTCTTTGCGACATTAGTAGAAGACTGAAAAAACATCCTCCATTATGATCAGATGATCATCACTACCCATGGCACAATAATGGCTGCAAGTTTTCTCAATCTGTACTCTAGCGTGGAAACCGCGACTAATTTTCCACTTCTCGGAAAACCATTGAAATGCGTATGTTCCCTTCATTCTAGATGCTACTTTAAAAAAGAAGCCTCCAGAAGAAATCTTCTTCCTTAATCACTAAGATGAGTATTTCCATGGAAAAAGGCAAGATTACCCTATGGAAATGCCGTTCTCAGAAAATCTACGACAGAGCTCTTTCAAGTGCACTTCGTTTGCCTCTCCCTATAGACTACAGGTTGTTATACTCAGAATCAAGATCAATGGCTTTGCAACGCAGTTCTGGTATTTACCATTTCGGTGTGTGTACGATCGTTAGAAACGCAAAGGTTATCACGACAAGGTTAACAGAGTAAGCATTGAATCGTTTATGGTTTCCTCGCAAACCTTTCACCCAGAAGCCGCATACATGTATATAACCGGTACGCTAGTATCGGTATTGGATGTTTGCAGTTGCAAGAACCTCGAGGGCAAATAGCTTTCCGCAAATATGGGCCCCGACCGCTGTTGGGCAATAAATTGCATTTGCGGTTGAACTGGACGAAAATATTTGCACCTCTATGAATAACATTTCCAAGTGCCTAACGGTTCATAGGGAAAATACTCCAAATATGTAAATGATCCCAAACATTAATTATGGTACATCCCAAGCCCATTTATTGACCTAATCTTGACTATTTCAAGGAAAATTGTATGGAAAAAGTAGCTATATGTTTGTAAACGGTTGCAATATTATACAGTTGAGATTGGTTAATAAAAATAAGGAAGTAAAGTGAAGTTTTTAGAAAATTCTAACTAAAAATAGCCGACTATTGAGAATTATAACGAGGAGGTGATGAAATTAATCAGTGGCGCCTTCCAACTGCTGAGGCGATACATTTGCAAAACCCAGAGGATACATCTGAACTAAAAAGCTCCAGGTTAATGCGCAGGCTTAGCAGTTTCAAGAAACGGCAAGGAGGAACTATCGATGTCATCACAAATCTTGGTTGATTCCAACAATTTCAGATAAGTCCACATCTATACAACCATGGAGTCAGAATATCATGCCAAAGTAAGCTTATTTATGTCTATGTCATTGAAAGTTCAATTGACTGTCTTGCTGATCCAAAGCTGGTTACGTGGAACTCTCACTGGACTGCGCCTATCAGATGTACGCTGCGCTTCAGGTGGGAAGTGTAAATTACATCCGAAATCATAGCCAGAGAGTGTATCGTCCGATCGCTGGAGTCCTATGCGAACAAATGGACTTAAATTGTAAGCCATGGAATAGGGGCACGAGGGAGGCACAATGTTCGATGTGCAACTTGGATCAGCCCGAAACCAGCCATCACTCTGTGTCTGCCCAATAATTTCTGAATTTAGGAGAAAGTATTTTGATAGGGATGTCATGGACGCTCAGGAAATGCCGGCAATGCTGAATGGATCAAGAGGGTGGTTAACTCCGTAAAATTTTGCAAGAGAGTCCTTGAATTATAAAAGATTCCTCGTGGTTAATTTCAACAACTAGTTCGCACCAGTCGGTAAACAGTAACGTGATTACTCAAGTGCTTACAAGGCCTCCCTCATTGTTGGTTTGTTTTGTGAATTGTATCCCTTTGTATCTTTCTATTGTTGCGCTCGTTCCTAGTGTTTAGTTGTTACTATTTTGATTTGCGTACTGCTATTTTATTATATTAATTATTGTATTGCTCGTTTCTGATGTGTCGCATTGTGTTATTATAGTACATTTCTTGTAGTCAACAGGTGTCTGCATTAATAAATCAGTATAAAAAACGAAATTATAAATTATAAATTATGTTTATTTTCTATTGTCAATGTTAAATGCACTACAAAAAGAAAAAATAACTAACCGAAAAATGCATGGAAATAATTGAAAATGAAGGAAGCTGAGATATCCGACTACCCGGACAGTTGGCCAAAGGCCCAGTCCTATAATGTGGATTTACCTCTCCAAAAAATCTATATACTTTATTGATACAAATAAACATTATTTCATTCATTCACTAGACTGCGCAAAGTGCTAAAAAACACAAAAAATCATATGACAGACTCTAAAATGATTCATGTCGAAATCCATTGAAGGTATTTTCATTAGGCATATTATTCTCCCAGAAATGGATTGATGATAAATGAGTAAAATCAGTAAAAAATTCACGAAAAAGTCACATTCCATTTACAGCTCGTGGTGCAGACATACTGATCGGAATTTTGTAGTAGGTATCAATTTAAAGGTGATGCACAGTAAAACAATTTTTACTTGAGGGACAGGGGTGAGGATTACGAACGTTTGAGCTAATGTTTAGGACCACTAAACAAGAATAGTATTCCAGTAGAGCAAGAATTCATGTTGTTAGATTTTCGTAAAGCGATGATAATCCATTCGAAATATTATCCCGAATTATCCCTACATATCAACCTCCCTGACCTTTTTCTGAGAAAGCAGGGCAGGGCATGTTTAATTTTTAAGGGGGTAGGTACTATTTACAAAGATTTCGTTAATTGTTTCTATTTTGCCTATGAGGGCAGTGCTAGGGAATGGGGAGCAAGGACAGTCTATATTATGGTTCCACCAACAATCCCTAACCGTGGTTAAAATAGATCATCGTTTTACGGAAACAGAGATTTGAAAGTCGATTTAAAACAAAAAGGTTTCCCCAATATAATCAATGGTTACACTGTTATCAGGGAGTATCGATTTATACATTAAGGAGGATTTTGTTCCTGAAATGAGAGTGATAATGAGATTTCAGCCATAACATAAGCAACTACCGTTTCGATTCTTGCTCCAGTCTCGTTTTCGTTCGATTGCGGATTGCTTTACTTTACTATTTCATTTGCTTTACTCCTTGTTTTCCGTTATATTAGTGATGCTTTCTCCGCTGACATATAATACATATTGATGATCTTCAAAAAGCTTCTTTCGATTTCGGTCCAAGACATCCAGGCTCTTTATGTACAGCTATCTCGATCCCACAACTATAATACATCCCACACATTTAAAAATATGCTGCTTCAAACCACTTTGGACTGTTTTAGGCGGTTTTTTCTTTTCAGAAAACGGGAACTTTTAAAATAGAGATTAGGTGGAAATTTGGATTCAAGCAATATTTCCCAACAGAATTGATACTATTTGGTTCAGCGTTCAACGACATGCTTGAAGGGTATACCTTCCGAGGCGGCGGATTTAAGAATCAGGAAGGGCAACTAACCATATCCATAACAACGTTCATAGTTCTTTATACATTCTACGAATACATACATTTATACATCCTCACCTTTGCTTGTATATCGAATGACACTTTCACTTTGTTTGGGGACAGACAGAACAATAGTTCTTGAAAGTCGGTAGCGAATCACAAAATCTATATCATCCCTGTCCTCTCCTCTTTCTCCGTATTGGTCGGCCATTGACAAAATCCGCATTATCCCAGTCAAACTAGTCCCCAAGTAGCAATACTCAAATCAAGTCCTTGTAGCTGCTCTTTTTTAACAGAAAACAGCAATAATAACCAATATTACGAAAAGCTCAATTGGTGAGTAAGGACAAACAAAATACAAAACACTAACTGAATATAAAACTAACGGAGTGATAACGAACAATAGCACAATGAACGGTAACTCAGCGAAACAGAATTTTTGCGTGGAAATAAAGATGGCTAAAAGAACTGATAATAATTATATGTATTAATTATATGTAACGATACATAATTATTATGTATCGTTGTTTACGGCGCTAACCACCTCAACAGTTAACTAGTTTTGATCGTCGATTCATCTGGACCGGAGTTAGTGAAACTCAACATCGTTGTTTAACACGATGAGATCTCCGGTTTATAGTGTAAACGTTGATTAAACACTTTGATGAAACCGGCCGTTAAAAAGTGGTGGAATGATGTACTTGCCGCCACAAAATGCTGAGGCGATATAAATGCAACACTTGGGGGATACCCATGAAGCTCTAAAGTGTTGGGATTTCGCTCAGGGTTAGCGGTATCAAGAAAGGGAAGGTTGAACTAACCATATCCATCAAATCGCTAACGATGACAAACGCTGCAAAAAAAGAGCCATCCTGGAAAATACCTCCATTACGATTCCCAAAAACGACCGAAGCTTTTTCTTCGGATCGGAAATTGAATTTGATGAGAAGACCTTTGGCCTCAAAAGCGAGGCGGCTGCGAATCCTCGCGGCTTCATTATCCCTTATAATCCTTGCGCCTTTCTGATGGGATCCGAGAGGCAATTTTGATATGGGCGCTAAAGCTGAAATCTCCCTGCGGCGATTTTCGTCCCGGGTTGAGAATATGGGAAAGTTATGCGGCGTTAGAGCAAACATATCGCGGCCCATTTGAAACCTGCTTACTCGAGGCTTCCTGAGCTAAGCTTGAGAAAATACGATCTGGGAACCTCTTTCCACCCCGCATATTTCATAGGTGGCGGTATTTTGGGGAAAATCGTTCTTATGTATCAAGGGCCAGGGCTTCAAATGATTAAGTGAATCTCAATGTAGTTATGATCCGTCTCATTTATTTATAAATCTAATTTATCCTCTTGTTGCGTATATTAAATTAATGAAAGAAAGTTGGATCCCAAAAACAATTGATCAAGAAGAGAGTGGCTTATCGTATATATAAAGATGAAAGTAAAGGAGTAGGTAGGTAGGTATATCCGTTTTTTAGTGGGTGGTGACGCTGGGTAGGTAGAATTCACCCCTCAGACCCCGCCAGTAAAGGGGAAGGGCCCCAGCGGGGCGGAGCGTCTCCCAGGGCAACCGGCATGCTCCCCTCCTCGGCGACTTGGAATATACGATTTCTTTACTTTGCGTATTGTTTTTATACTCCCTCATTGTGTTATTCACCTATTTCTTTTTAACCTTTGCGGTATGGGGAAGTTAAAGTGGAATTGATAAAACAAAAATATTGGTAGATTAGTTAACAGATTTTATCTTTGGTAATTTAATGAAACCGAGTTAGTCCTGAAAATTAAGGGAAGACCGCATTACTTGTTGATCAGTAATGGAATGATCAATACAATGTAACATAAATGATGTTTGAAGCTGCCCTTTCTAAACGGATCAACCAGAAGAAATTTTTGGTTTATTATTTTCAATAATGAATCTCTTAACCGACCTAGAAAAAAAAGATTCAACCCCACACCCTCAAAATTTGTTGTTTTACGTTCGAGATGCATAGAATCTGAAAATCAAATTAAAATCCTGTGAGTTATTACACAATGGTTTATCATTTCTA
The DNA here is from genome assembly GCA_031894815.1 of Creontiades dilutus. Lineage (NCBI taxonomy): Eukaryota > Metazoa > Arthropoda > Insecta > Hemiptera > Miridae > Creontiades > Creontiades dilutus. The sequence goes on from JAVIWC010009699.1 coordinate 1,333,635, forward strand.
TATTCGATAACCCTCCTAACGCGGTTCACTGGACAATCAGAACTGAACTGACATTCAGAGATAATGCTTCCAAGGTATACTCGTATACATACGTTATCCGATAAATCCTGCTGAAATTTAACTAGATAAAATAAAAGTATAGGCAGCAACAGTGCTTCCGATGGTTCACAGTCACTATAATCGTGTGGCATCAACCGTCATACTTGGGATGTCGCCAGCCATGCGGTCTAGCTCAGACCTCCCATTGAATTTAAGGCTGCAGCCCCATCGTCTAACATAGTTTTTAAATGGTGAGCGAACGGATGGTGGTACGCACCCGAGGGGTCTTATTCGATTGAAGAAACTAATTTCTGTATATAAATCAAACGGAGAAATACGTTCACATCAACAGTCTTTGAAGTTTCGATTTTTCCATAGTTTAATCCTCATATCTCTCAACGTCTATCTCTAAGGTCAATAGGGCTCAAGGCCTATCTAAACATGTACTATTTTCTTGAGCCAGGGATCGGGATTCACACAATCTCAAACTGAAGCTAGACTTTTGTGACTTGGTATTCTCAACCTGTGATTGCAAGGAAATTGAGAGAGTGAAGAGCGCAAAGTACTGTGGGCATTATAAAACATGAAAACCTTGACTGGAAGGATCAGGTCAAGTCTCTAGTTAATAAAACTAAGAAATTTATCAATATTTTCTGCTTCTCGAAACCCATCGGTCATTACACTTTATAAAGAACTAGTACAACCAGTGATCAATTTTGGTAACCTTTGGCGGGGAATTGCTTGTGATACTGTACTTGATCCAATAAAAGCTACGAAAAAAGCAATTCTGACGGTTCTCCTCAAGAAATCCCAACGATCCTCTAGTGCCGAATTGTTTAGCGAGGCTAAAGTTTCTACAAAAAAGCAGCTTTATATCAAACATCCTCTGATGTACTACATAAACACCCAAGTACTATAGCAGTTAGTCAATCTGAATTAAACCTAAACGACAGCATCTTGAGACCGACGACCAGGGCAGTCTTGCCCATTCCTCTGAGCCGACTAGTATCCACTTCCCGTCATCTCTACCACAACTTACCATTCATACTAAGATTCCTCCCAGCATCTCTATCAGCAGATCCTCCTACAAAAAAGCAGTTTTTTTCATTCCTCATTACTATTGATCCGTTGGATTGCGAAGCTATGACACCCAGCATTTATACTACTTAATAATTCTTTCTTATTTCCAAGTGCGCTTAGTGTCCCTTTCCTTTTCTTTTTTCTTTCAGAAAACTATTTAACTATTTCTAGATAATATATTTTGTTACAATTTGCTTCCACCTCATGTATTTGGAGTGATGTATTATAGTTATGTTCCTATAGTAATTTTATTTTCACATTGTTTATGTACAGATCGAACTTGCAGCCCCTTAGCACAGATCAATGATCTATGAGGGGAGTTGTTTCCACCATATTGAGTATGAAGTTTTCATTCTTGGAATCATTTGTGGAAATAAATTTATTCTACTCTTCATTGGATTTTTGGCCAAAGTTCGTGAACTTTGATCCAGTAGTTTCGAAATATATTTAATTGTGTCTATTCAGTATTATACAATTCATGAACTACACATCCTTGACTATATTCTTCTGTACTGAAGTTTGGAGAAAGGTGTTTTATATAATGACCACCTCAGAAGTGCGAAAAAAAAATGATAAATCGAGATGTGTAATGATTTGCAGCATTTTCGATTACAATGCCCCTTAATTGAAAACATAAACCTTCACAAACTCCCAAAGTTTGTGCATTATTTATTAAAACATCCTGAAGTGGTGTCTCCCGGTTTTCTTTTCTTCCGCGCCTCCTTTGTTGCTTTAGTATTGTCGTCGGAGAAAGTGAAAAAAGAATGGGGTGAGTAAAAAAAAAATCTACTTTCGACCCCTTCACAGTATGAAGGGTACCACTGAATAGAGGGGTTGCTTCGTTCAAATATTGTTCCATTTTTAGCATTTTCCACCGTTACGACCCCTTAACCCTTTTTTTAAAGGAACGTACCATCCACACCTTTCGGGGTGTAATCAATTTCAAGTTAATCCGCATAGGGGGGTACATTTTTAAAAAACCCTCTTAATAAGCTCTGCACCGCTTTTATCTTCGTGGCATCAAAGTGCTAAGGTTCCATTAGCGATGGTTTTTTTTTTTTTTTTTTGACTTTGACGACGACGGCTCGCGATAAAAATCGGAATTACATTGAAAGTTTTTCGATATTTTTTATATCGATTTTTAATGGGATATGATCAACGTCAACAAACGATAACTGAACGGACAACAGAAAGGATGATTACCGTCACAGGACAAAGGGATTTTGAATCTCGTTTGTCCAGATAATGAAAGGGGATGGGTTTATTCGTGGAGGACGGAATGGTCCTTTCAACGCAGCCAACAAGCACCAACGAATAAGATTCTACAGGGAGAAATAAGGATGGGACATCGAGACAAAACATCGAATATTGACATTGAATATCAAATATCGAGGACTATTGACACAAAATTAACAATTTTATTTCGTGACAAATGATATCTCATTTTAAAGGTTTTTCAACAATGAATAATACGGTAAAAAAAAGTTCCAGTCATCCAGCATAACAAAATGAGCAAATTTTCGAAGAATTTACTTTTGCATGAGGAAAAATTACACCGAAATCAACAATTTCATTTTCTGACTTGTGATAGCTCATTCTAATACGTAAATTTTTGAAAGCTGAAGAATCTCATACTTTTTTGCCAATCACGCCTATCCACCTCGTTCTATCAAATTCAAACTGCTCTAGTTTGAATGGATTGAGATATCTACTATCCGTTTTCACCATCACGTTCAGCTTGAAAAAATCTTTATAAAAGAGGGTCATCTGCTTGGGAGTGTTCGGGTAATTTCCCCCATTTGAAATACCCCAAAACTCCCCTTAGAGTACGGCAATTGTGCCCATCATCAAACTTAACCTTTTGAGAGCCTAGATACATTTTTGTGTGCATATTTGAGCTTTTAATCTCAATTCTATCGAGATTTATCGTCTGGAATGTGTTTTTGGTGTCTTTTGGTTTTAGAATGACAATGGTTTTAATATCGATGTCAATTTCCATCCCTAGCGAGGACATTTTTGTTTTGGAGCCCAAAAGCTCAGTGGTCTTCTTCGTGAAATTTAATTTGATTTAACATCCAGACCTGTGATGTCATTCTCGAAAAAATCAGGAGTGACCTACGTTTAGAAACGATATTAGGGAGATTTCATGACATCGCCACTCACGGTTGCAGAATCCAGAGCAAAATTTTACACTCGATAAACACCCATAACAACATGCGAGAGGAAAGCTATGCAATCTGGCTATTGAAGTCTTTGACCCCCACTCTGCTATCACCAATTACCCTTGTAATGTCGAGGTTTAACCCAGTCGAAATCCTGTTTCTACCAACGGGTCTGCAAAAAGTGAGTCGAGGCATTTTATATCGGTGAACTATCGACCCTCAATCTGTGCATCAACAAAGCACCGACCATCCATTAACCAAGACCGACCACTTCCAGTTAAAGTACAAGCGGCGCAACTTGTGACGAGTGTTTTGAGGAGAAAGTTTGGAAAAGGTCATCAGACTCTGCAAATGACAGATTGCTCCAACAATCAGAAAGAGCAAACAGATGGGTAATTGGGGCCAATGGCCATCTGGCCTCGAATGATTGATACAAAAACTGCTTCAAATTAATGATCATTTTAGGCAGCATCATAGCCGAAGATGTAACTATCCGTATCTCATGCGAACAGGAACTCAAGATGAGTTTATGGCTTCACGTGTATGTAACCAAAATTTAGTTTCATATATCAGATATTTTTCCTTCCCCTCCTATGTGCCAACTTCCTCCTCTAAATGTAGCTTTCATATACGTACACATGTTTATATTTATATACATACGAATTATGTTTGAAATATAGCGAATCGTTTTTTTAAAAAGGTTCGTTGAATTTTCAAGCGGCACAAGTACAATCGGCGCAAATGAAATTACAAATGTCAAGTATGACAAACGGTGAGGGACTGACGACGTTTATTCGTTGTCAGAAGTTGATATAGCCTCGGATGGACAAGGTGTCTTTGTCCAGGATGTGGCGTGTGGCGGATGATAGCGGCGGATCCCCCCTAAGGTTGAACATTGAATTACCTATACCTATTTCTAATGCCGAACCTAAATTTCTTGTTTGGACCTAATACGTAAAAAACTAGTCTGTAGTAAAAAATGAGTCAAATCCGGGAAATTACTGGTTTTTTCAATCACCTGTAAAACCTAGTTTTCTTACACTAAAAATTGTGTGCCTTTACTCAACAATTTGCCTAGAAAGCTCAGATTTCTAACGATATCCTCAAATTTGAATTAACTCAGGCGAGTATGAGAGAAAATTCCGTTTTTCCGTCGGAAGACGTGTTTCTTTAGCCGAAATTCAGGGTTCTGGGGTTGAGCCTTGTTGAATGTGGTTCTAAAACACTTGAAATACAGTTGCGACATAAGAGAAAACAACCATTAATAACGCCATGAAAATAATTTTAATATTTCGGATTTGGCCTTGTTCGAACGGAGTTATTTTCAACGTTGGTGAGAATTTCTTTAACCTGGATCACTTAATCATTTAATGGGTGATTCTCAAACTACGGGCAATTTTCAGGTCCTGACATTTTAAAAATTCAAGTATTTCTTTGCTAGCTTTTTGAATGTTTATCACATACTTTGCCTCTCTGGATGGCATTCAGGACATGCCATCTTTCTCCGCTCAAGAACCCGGCTTGACGGTTTCGTTGATGACAATGGCAATTTCGGTACGTTTTCACCTACATGACAAAGACAATTCGGACTTTCAACAGAAATTGTTCCAGTACTAGTGGAATTTTTGTGGGTTCTAAAAATGCAATGTGACGCGGCCTTCCAAGAGAATAAGTAGGTAGAAATACAATAGTTGAGAAACAAGGGCCATCAAAATGACATTGAATAAACATACTAATCTGTTTTCAGATGTTCTTCCTCGATCAGAAATCCTATCGTTTGGGGGGACTTAAAGGTCTGCCCGCTTGTTTGTGAGTCACTGCTACCACCGAAACAAGAACTTTCTCGAAAATTCCTGTTTTTTCCCTCAGGAACACATTCTTTTTGTACCGTGACAATGACCCTAGACTAAATTGACCTGAATAAAGTGTAGCGTTAGGACATTAAAATTTTCAAGCAGAGGTTGAAAACCATTGACAGCTGCTCTTCGAATGTAACTAAAGACGAGAGAATTCTTATGTAATCGTAAATCTCAGGTAAAATCTTCGAAAAACCAACTCGAAATTGCGAACCTAGGTACAGTATCAGATCATGACAGTGATAAATCAGGGTTTCTCAACCTTAAAAAACATGGAAATTACATTACCTTCTGGGGTTTTGCAATAGGTTTATGAAGTACTCAACAAATGTACGTTGAGAGTCAAGGGGGAAACGTTGAATGTCAGAAGACATTAAACAAGTACTGCGTTCCATTTACACCAATTTACTCGTAGTTTGAGAATCACTATTGATTCCTGGAGGGTCATATGCCTCCATAATATCAATATGTGCTTTTCGGACTTTTGGAGCATTCACTAATTTTCCTTGGCTCTCATATTTCTTCGAAATTGTTGCGGAGAAACTCATTGCTGTAGCTTCATTAATTTGGAACAGCGAGAGAAAGAATGTTTATTGATCATTATATGGGGTGGAATGTTGGATTAGTTGGGGTTGTGAAAAGTATAAATTGATATGCCAAAAGCTCGAATTGGTATGCCGAAAGTTGAAATTGAGTGGCCAAAAGTTTAAATTGAGATGCCAAAAATATTAAAATTGATTTGTGCCAAAGGTTCAAATTACTTTGCCAAAATTTTCAATTTGATAATATGCCAAAAATGCCTGACTGATTTTGCCAAACTAATCTGATATTCTTTTTTTCCTAACTCTGTGTGTTGTGTGTGTGTGTGAGAGATTTCATTCTTTTGGTAGCCAAATTGCTGCTCCGTCCTCCAGTCCAAGTACTCGTACGTGTTTCCTCGGGCCCCTTAGCCACATGGAAACTGCTCGATGAATTGAAAATTGAGTTTTCACTCGTGCCCACATCATCAACTGGGAGTAGGATTTCAGCCACTTGTTGGAGAGGCGTAAGGAAACGTTTTTGAGAAAGGCTTCATACTCTTTATGTAATTCGCCATCGCATGAAATGACGAGTGGCGCGAAAGACTCTCTCAGGAATTTGGAACATTTGTTAAACGACACATTTTGAGTTGAATCTGAATTTCATTTCCTAGGTTGATGACTAAACTCTATTATGGAAAATGACAAAAGTTTTTCTTAGATTATACTTTCAGAATGGTGAAACTCGAGTTATTCGACGTTTGCTTTCTAGGGGAATAATGTTTGAACCTCTCGACCAAGGGGCTAGAAGGCGAGATAAGGAGAAGCCCACGAGGAGGGACAACAATAAGTTGATTGATTGGAGGCCCGTGAAAAGGACACCCCTCATCTCTGCTCCTATCAGAGCCGGGACGGGGATAGCTGATTAGAGCCCCAGGACCTCCTTGGCCATCAGTGTCCGGGACACCCGATAGCTTCCCCCCTTTCCTCACTCCCTCGTCAACTAGGTCTCCCACGACGTATTAACCCCCTAATAGAATCCAGGCAAACTTCCCTTTTGCCAATTAAACCGGTTGAAGTTGACGCTTCGCTTCATGAACTTGGGATGATGTATGGATCCTTTCCCCGCCTCCGATGGATATTGTGTACTCGGTTAACTACCGATCGCATTAATCAAGGTGGTGATAACTAGAGTTCCAATCGATATAAAGTGAAAAACGTCAAAAGACTTAGAGAGTACCTCTGTAAATATGACCTGAGAAATTAACTAAAACATTCGAATATGAAGGCAAAATGTGCCAGCAAAAAAGCAGCAGGGTTATTATGTATGTATTAGAATAACGGTTCAACGAAAATAACCAATCACTATATACTGTGTCCCATCTATATGGGCCCGTTAAGGAATTACAGCCATACGGTGCGACCTATCAAAAACGCTGCGAATTCTTTCACTGGGGTTTATAATTCAATTCCATTCATTTGGCTTGCATTCATGATTTGAATTTCTACTAAGCTTTGGAGTGTGCGTGTTTCACAGGTGATAGAGCGATTATTGAATTTCAGGAGGCACACAAATATGATCAACTGATCAATCCAAATAGGTATTTTGGTGGAGAACAGATTTACGTGCTCTATGCATATCTCCTGAAATTCAATAATCGCTCTATCACCTGTGAAACACGCACACTCCAAAGCTTAGTATAAATTCAAATCATGAACGCAAGCCAATTGAATAATAAACCCCAGTGAAACAATTTGCAGCGTTTTCCTGAGAATTCCAGATTTTCTGGAAAATTATCAGAATGCTTCAACCCGCGTATCGGCTACAAAGCCTTTTAGGATTTCACTCCAGTATCCACATTACTTCATCACTACGTCACTAGGTTACTGACATCAACACAAAAACAACAATAAACCAAAATAACGCGAATGTTGGCACCATAAATCGGGCCATAGATCGGGAATGGTTTGACCTACGGATCTGGGGAGGGGCTTATTCGATTCCTCGTGGAATGTTCTTCAAAAAGAGTACAAATTTAGGCCGCCTTGACTTTTTTTGAGGTTTTTAGGGATTTTACAAAACTTTGACAGCCCTTAAGGGGCACTTTAAATTAAGTGAGAGAGCTGGCTCAAGAATTGTGGCGTCGCCGGACCAATATGGATTTTTCCTGGAAATTTCAGCTTTTTTCAATCACCTGTGAAACACGCACACTCCTAAGCTTAGTACACATTCAAATCATGAACAAATTCAAATAATAAACCCCAGTGAAAGAATACCTATTTACCCCAGCAATAATATTGAATAATAAACCCCAGTAATAATATTGAATAATATTTACTTATATATTATCAGCGTTTCATGCATATCAGAATGCTTCAACCCGCGTATCGGCTATAAACTACAAGTATACAAGTATCCACATCGGCTATCACTCCGGTATCCACATTCACTACAACTCGACGCTATCGGCCGGACTAGGTTACAAACAAACAATAATAAACCAAAAAACCCAAATGTTGGCACCATAAATCCCATAGTTGGCCATACATCGGGAATGGTTTGACCTACGGACGTGGGGAGGGTCTCATTCGATTCCTCATGGTATGTTCTTAAAAATAAGTCTACATTTAGGCCGCCTTGACTTGCTTTGAGGTTTTTAGGGATTTTACAACCCTTAAAGGGCACATTAAATTCAGTGAGAGAGCTGGCTCAAGAATTGGGGCGTCGTCGGACCAAGATGGATTTTTCCTGAAAATTTCAGATCTGTTGCTACGGCGGACGGACGGAAACATTTTTATTGCAGATTCGGATTCTACACCCTTTGAAACGTAAACTATGAAATTTTCAGGGGGGTTAGAATTTTTTTTTTTTCCCAGAGCGATCACAATGGTCTATTATTGAATAATAAACCAAAACAGAAGAAATAAAACCCTTGATCAGTGCGTACATTATTAGGTTAAAACAGCATGTGGTGTAACAAATGCTTCTGATATGTATGAGCTCTCACAGGTATGGGCTCAGGGCTTATACCTCACAACAAAAAACCTTCAAAACACACTGAGTATTAAAACGGCTTTTCTATTTATTGGATTCCAGCGGGAAGCCTCGTGAATCTCCCAGTCCCGTTTTCAATCTGGACTGAAGGCTCCCAGCTTTGAACTGCCGATCAATGATGTACGGGTAGGTACAGTTCTAGGAAACGTGCGATTGGAGCTCGGTCATGGATGAAGAACCGTGAAAGGTTGTTCTGCTATTGAATGCCGCGAGGATGGGCACAATTATTGGGAGAGGGTTGATCCTTTTGGGGGAAGGGTGACTCTCAACCGAAGTGTCTCTTTGTCCAAACCCTGATATCACCTGAAGGGGACACGCATTGTGAACAATACCAGGGTAACGACTGCCTCTCCACCCCCGTCGATCCTTAGAGAGCGGCGAACCCTTTGATCTCCCTCTCCAATATTCATGGGAGGATCACGGCGGATGTTTCAGAGTACTATGTTTCACCCTAGGCGATACTAACAAGGGGTTATGATTCTGTTGAGATATTCCCGGTCTTAATTATTTGTCCCTTTGTAAACCCCAAAACGGGGTCCCTCTCTGCTTCCATCAATATTGTGCATTATTAAGATCACCTCAGTTTTAATCACCTCACCCGAGATTCATTCACTCGGGTTATATTCACTTTCACTCCCACCTTAAAGCTAAGATCTGCCCCTGACCATTAAAATTAAATTGAGTTTGACACGATTCAAGAAAAACGTTTCTGATCGAGATTTAAGCGCTGATTTGAACTTATGATATGGGCATAAAGCTGGCCACTGACGATCGTTCTGAATGGAGTGGAGTGGCGCCAAGTCAGGCGATATTGGAGCGACGAAAAAAAGAGTCGAAAGTAGGGGCCATTCACGATCCCTTCACTCCACTCCATTTTCAACAGTGCGGTTCCGTCGTCTAAAGTGTACCTATATGGTGTTTGTGTCCATCATGAGGTGTTTGTGTCTCTTTTAATATTTGATATTAAATAATAGTCAAAAGCGTGTTCTCGCAAGATGGACGAAGAAGAATTTCTCTTGCTGGCTACAGCTGTAAGTTTGTACGCCAAACAAAGAAAACCCAAAAAGAAGTGGGTGAAAAAGTGGTTTCTCAACAGAAGGGGAAAGAACCGAAAGCGACAAGCAACCTGTTCGACTGACCATAACCAACTGAGACAGAAAAGTGCGCGGTTTGCCCACTCACGATCGTTCCATCGGGCCAACAGTCCGTATTTCTCGATCGCGTTTCCCCATTCACGAGCAGTTGGAGCGATGGCTTTTCGACTGGTTGGAATTCCATCGCGTCCCGTCACTCCACTCCAAACCCGATGAGTTTTGCCATTCACGTCGTTCCATTGGAGCGCTGCCACGCTATTTGACTTGTTGGAACGATCGTCAGTGGCCAGCTTAAGACTCTCGTAGATCATCTGAGTCTCTGAATCTCTGGGAGAGAGAGAGGGAGAGGGAGAGAGAGAGAGAGAGAGAGAGAGAGAGAGAGAGAGAGAGGATGAAAATGAAATTACAATCTTAAGTAACACCACCCAACTGTAGGTGGTGCCAGTGGCGTTGGGCAAGAGCTGCTTGTTTAAAGAAAGCTAAATTTAATTGTCACATGTCAAATTTAAATGTCATAATAGCCATATTGGACGGAAGATAGCACAGGAATGTTGAATCTACAATAAATGTTCCTAAAGTATACATCCCTTAGAAACTGAACTAACTCAGTTAATCTAAATTAACTTTTTAGATTTACCTCTACTAACAAGCAGTGGGGAATCTAAGTTGAGGGTTAAAGTGCTGTGAAGCATGAATAAAAGGTATTGGTATGTGGTATCTGGTTGACATGGTTAGGCGGTGCATAGGAAAAAACAATTGTGTTGTTATGACAGGTTTATGCATTTGAACTATATCACAGTATAAATTTTGATTATGCCATTTTAAGAATTAATTTAGATGCAGGTATGTATTTTGAAAACATAGATCTATGTTTTCAAAATGCATACCCATTAGATATATTGCTTTCAAGTCTACTCTGAAAGGCGAAAGTTTTGTCCACTTGAGAAGGATGGATCATTTGTTATCCAAAATCTAAAATTCCATTCACATTTTACGTATAGAATATTCTCGACAACTTTCGTGTAGTGTTGTCTGTCTGTCCGTCAATCAATACCTTAGTCTATGCTCGCGCAAACGATAAATCCACCTAACATGATTTTCCCAGGTTATAATGGTCTGATCTCTCGCCAATTTGGAGAGCACTGAGGAAAGAGCGATTTTAGCAACTTCTCAACAATCCCATTTGTATTTCAATATGATTGTTTCATATGTAAATGCTCCTAGTGAGTGATCGCGAGATTTTTTTAACACGCCTCATTTCTACAGTTGTTATCAAATTTTGATCAAATCAACAGGGAATGTGCGACTTAGGCAGTGGATGTTCCCTGAGACTCAACCTGCACCGACTTTTAGATTGTACTTATTTGAATACTACAAATTCGAAGGGAGTGAGGGACGTAATTTACTTTTTTATTTCCAATAATGAATGATATGACAATTTTTCGATCAGTTTGGAATTTCCTTTCCCAGAGAAAACAGGCCATTGTGACAGTTTGTAGATTGAGCGGTTGTTTTACGGTTGTTGTTATCGAAGAAAATCGCTCGGAGGGAAGTTTTCTCTCGCGGCTATTTACTCCCTGGCTCTCTCGGTACCTCACGAGGAAAGACAGGATCTCAGCTTTACAAGGGGTTTCCTTGTTCGCTGATATCCCCTGACACGCTCTTTGACGTGCGGAGGCTGAAGGAGGAAAAAATCGGCCGAGAAAATATCGATCTTAGTTTGTATTCATACATATTCCGTTTGGGCTGAAAGGAACCCGACGTCAAGGCTAATCCTTATCGTGTTTCACGTGCTTTCTCCCCGTCATCCCTTCACCCTCTAAATCCACCCTCTACAACCGACTTCATACGCCACCGCGGGAGCACGTAATATGAAAAGACGAGGGCTCAATGGAATTGCTTCCTCTCCGCTGATCGGGTTTCTTCTCTCGAACGAATGACGGGAATTAAAAGGGAAATGAATTAAGGTTCGACGTTCTGTAGAATTACTGGCGAATCAAATGTAGCAGATCAACATCGATCATGCACCGAAATATCCTTTTATTGAAATCAACGATGGTGTTAAGTCTAAAGGAAAAACCGGTCTAAAGACATGAATAAAGTTAGTTAATTAAGTTAGAAGCTTTGTTTTCAACTTACATGATGAAAGCATCATGCTTTGTAGATTATTCTGAGCAACTTTCGTTTTCCGTTTCAATGTATCTATGTTTGACCAGGACCACGATTCCCTCCATTTTTATGCCGCCCGGTTGGCTAGGCACTAAACACGGAATATTTAAAAGTCATCTTGCCTGCGGGGGCAATGCGAGGAAATGGAGCCATCCGAAGGTGAGGGGGAAACAGGACAGTCAATAATACAGGGACAGTGGATGTTAACCGGGCTCGTGCTAACATCTAACATGAGGAGGTGATGGAATAGTGTAGTTGGCTCTTCGAAGGGCTGAGGAGGAAGGGGGAACTAACCATATCCATCACAGATTGGCAAGCAGAGAGCACATGCATAGTCTGCAGTGCTGGCATATGGAGAGGGAGAGACAAAGCCACATACAGAGCGACCAGGGCATGAACCCGGTATCGTTGCCTCTAAGCTCGATGGAACTGCAATAATCCTGGATGTCCAAGTTGTCAGTGGTTTCGTGGACATGAAGCAGACCTGGAGGGCCAAACTACGTAAAGGTGGTAAAAATGACCCACGGAAAGCTATATGCTCAAAAGAAGTGGCGGAAAATTACAACAAGGTCACGGCCTCGACCGGGCCCCATGGTGCGGTGTGTTGTGTAAAAAAGTGCCACGGAGCAACTCAAGTTGGGCATCTCGGCAAGAATATTACGAAGAATTCTTCGTAATATCACTACCACCGTTTCCGAGGTTCGTCATTCTAATAGTCTCCAACGATTGTGATGGCTTATAGGTTATCCACCAGGAAGCGGGGTGTTGTTTCACGAAGGCTGGAATTGTTTTTTGGTTTATTATTCATTATTTATAACACCCAAATGAATAAATAAATGAATATAAAAAAATGCCAGCCTTCGTGAAACAACACCCCGCTTCCTGGTGGATAACCTATAAAGTTTAGATTAAGGCTAACAAAATGAAAAATAAAAAAATTGTGATGGTATTTTTAGGGAATATGTGGGTTTGGCTGTTTCCTATGGGCCCCATTGCTCATAAACCAAAGCACCAGCCAGCGCTCGGGCAAAAGAAAAATTCATTCAGTCAGGTTCTTGTTGTTTGATCTCGTTCAAATTAGGAGGGTTGTCAGGGAAGGCCGGCTTAACGATCTCATATAAATTAAATATGATAGTAAGTACCTACCATTAGTAGTTCCTATGTATGGCAGAACGCGGATTCATTTCAATTAAGCTAATTTTTACAGTTTTCACCAATTTTAATGGCATTTATGGGAAATGTCCGAATTCGAATAAGGGTGGTTCCTCAAGAGTTTCATTTCTCACAAATAAATAAATCACTCTGCGCATGCGCAAACGTAAAATCTGTCAACCACAATTTCATAATTTTCTTCTCATCTTGCTCGAATGTTCAGGATAGTTGGGGTTCAATTATCTGAAATTCGGTCGTATTATTGTTTTTCACAAATAAATGACATGTTTTTGTCTGCTAGAAAAGTCAGGCATTTCAGATTCAAGGATTAGTTGAAATTTCAATGGCCAATTTACTCATTTATTTATATCAAATGGCACATGTTTTCCTATTGGTGCCAAACAAAATAATGGTGATTTCAAAATAAACGGTTCACAAAAGTGTAGGTGGGCGGGCATCTGAAGTTTTTCCTGACTTTGTGCTAGAAAAAGTACAACATTTTATTAAGTATTGGTATTTATTTAGTCAAATACCAAACTTGAAAAAAAAATTGTTTGTGGTAGCCACAACAATGAAGTTTAAAATCGCCACGACAATGAGAAATCAACATTAACCTTTTGCAATTAGTAGTCTAATGAACACTTATAGAAATTGAAACTTGCATTAAATTTTTACATCTCTATCCCAAAATGAATGCTCATCAAATCAATAAGATTGATTAAGAGTGATGATCGAACCCTTAATAATGAGAAGTATGAAACGTACATAAACGGCTAACTTCATTTTTGAGTCCCAACTGTATAGAAATGGTGGAAGCATGGCGTTTTCTCAAAGAGCAGGGTTACCAACGCTGAAAAAACTTTGAATTGCCAAAAAATGCTAATTTGAGAGAGCTACGATGATATCCTTCAAACCCATGACAATTAGACAGAAGGTTTGGGACAAACTTTGAGCGCTTGATTCGTACAGACTATCTAAAAGTTAGTCCCACTTCTAAGCACACTAACATCCAGTAACTAATTCTAAAAAAATACTAGTTGGAAATATTTCCAATAAAACGTACTTTGAGCGGATAAAATTTCGGATTAAGTTCAAATTCTGACTCACGGACAGACCATGACAATGAGATTAGAGGTACATTTTGATCGATTACCGGCATGTAAAATGAAGAGTAGCCGAACCTTATGACGGCCCTGAGGAGTCCTAGTTACCACATGAAATCTACAAAAATAATTTTTGGAAAAAGTTGAACAGAAAATTATATATCAATGAAGGACAGCGATTGTCCCGTAAAATAGGAATCACCCTTATACGAGTATATTGGTAACGGGCAGTACGCCTAAATGACAATTATTAGTCATGATTAAGATGCGATGATTAGACATTGGGGAAACTTGGTGGGTACCTACGTTAGATATCTAAGGAACACGTCAACAAAATTTGTATCAGCTACAAACATGTTCTTACATTATATTACTTTTCGGTTTATAATAAGCAGGTTATGGACTAGCTACCCCTTCCAAGGAGTGAGGCGATATGCTTGCAACACCAAGAGGATACCCTTGAAACTAAAAAGGTCCACGTTTATGCTCAGCCATAGCAGTTTTGAGAATCGGTAAGGGGAAATGTCAGTATCAATCACAAGTTGTACCTCACATTGATAAGAGGTGAGAATAACGTATTGCATAATCATTCGCCTAACTATTTTATCTCCCAAAATTAAATTATTAAATTATTCCAGCACGAATTCAAGTGCGAACGAAACAAAAGTTTGGGAGGATGACACTGCCTGACAGTTGAAAGTCAAGTCGGTTTGACAAAGAGGAATCGTCGGGGAGGCGGCTTTTGAAATTAATGAACCTTTCAGTAAACCAATGTAACGGATCTTATTGAATTTCCGAGTTAAATCGACCATGGGCGCCCATTTCATTCGGAGGCGTCACTTTGCAAAATTATCTCATTCTAATGAATAATGAGACTTGCCGTCGCAACCCTAATGTCCCCTTTTCACAGTAGTTCGTCCTTTCCAGTTACATCATCGCATCGGTTCAGCGATTAATGGAACGTGATTACATTCTAGTTCTTCATTAATTCACGCGGAATGTTCTCAAATTCAATGGAACATGATGGAAATAGGTGGTTGGTTCATGAATTGTACAGGAACACGGTTGCAGAACACACATCAGCTGCAAAACTCGCTCGTACCTTTTTCTTACGAGGTAAGAATAAATTTAAAAAAAAACATCATTCAGAACCTTCCTCAACTAAGGTACTGCTCATAGTAATATCTCTGTAGCTCCTGTTTGAAAGCCGGTAAAGTAAAGAAGTAAAAGTCAGTTTTTTGACGTTGTCTGGCAAAAACAGTGTGAGAAATCAATAAAGTTTTCTTCCTGCAGTTTCTATACAGGGTGTTCGGTATAAGAATAACGAAACTTCAGGAATCGATTTAACAAGTAATTTTTATTTTTATTTATTTATTAATTTTTTTTTTTTAGTCTATTTGACATCAAAGTTTTTAGGTATATTATTCAATAATAAACCATTATAATCGCTTTTGAAAAAAAAAAAATTCTAACCGTCTGCCGTACGTCGTACGCACAATTTCTCCCAAACGGCTGGAGCAAAAGATCTAAAATTTTCAGGAAAAATCCATTTTGGTCCGACGACGCCCCAATTCTTTAGCCATCACTCTCACTTAATTTAAAGTGCCCTTCAAGGGTTGTCAAAGTTTTGTAAAATCCCTAAAAACCTCAAAAAGTCAAGGCGGCCTAAATTTGGACTTATATTTAAGAACTTTCCATGAGGAATCGAATGAACCCTTCCTTAGGTCCGTAGCTCAAACCATTCCCGATGTATGGCCCGATTTATGGTGCCAACATTTGCGTTATTTTGGTTTATTATTGTTTTTGTTTTGATTGCAGTAACCTAGTGATGTAGTGAACGTGGATACTGGAGTGAACTCCTAAGAGGGTTCATAGCCGATACACGGGTTGAAATATTCTGATAACCATAAAAAAACGCTGCGAATTCTTTCACTGGGGTTCATTATTCAATTGGCTTGCGTTCATGATTTGAATTTCTACTAAGCTTTGGAGTGTGCGTGTTTCACAGGTGATAGAGCGATTATTGAATTTCAGGAGGCACACAAATATGATCAACTGATCAATCCAAATAGGTATTTTGGTTGAGAACAGATTTACGTGCTCTATGCATATCTCCTGAATTTCAATAATCGCTCTATCACCTGTGAAACACTCACACTCCAAAGCTCAGTAGAAATTCAAATCATAAACGCAAGCCAATTGAATAATAAACCCCAGTGAAAGAATTTGCTGGGTTTTTTTCATTGTCGTCCGCGTTCGGCCGGCCGGACCAAATCCTTCCGCGGGCCGTAGTTTGGAGATCCATGATATAGAAGGTGTAACGTAATGTAACTGATAAACACAGAACTTGGTAAGAAACGACTTACGTGCAAGGATCCATTGGTGAACGTTATGTAGATAAAATCCAATGAGGTTACTCACCTGCAACAAAAAGAAAGAACAACAATTAATAGAAATAATTATCAATATATTGATTTTAAAACTTTCAATTGTGTTAAGAACGCTCAAACAACACAAGACAGAATTCAAATCTATGTACCACTATATCTGTAATATAACTTAAGTATAATTTAGTACAACAAAGCAACAAATATTTTTGTACTGATCTATTGTGAGTTGTTGTCACTATCCTTAAATGCACGACAGGTCCAAGAATCCCTAGTGTATCAAAATAACCCTTTTAGTAGATGCTTGTAGCATAGAAGCCGGCTGTTCAATAGTCGAACCGTAGAGATCGCCTCACGAGTGAAACACCTGTGAAACAGGGACACTCCAAAGGTTAGTAGAAGTTCAAATCATGAACGCAAGCCAATTGAATAATAAACCCCAGTGAAAGAATTTGCAGCGTCTTTGTGTGGGCCGTTATCCACTAACTTTCACTTTCGAAGACTTACTTCAATTTTATCAATGTAATGTCTTCAAACACACACATGATGTGTCCTCATATACAACGTTATTTGTCTAAAATTCAAGTCATAATGTTCTATAATGGCATAAACCTCTAAGTCGTTTAGTTACTGTTGTTTGTCATTAGTGCTACCGTTCCCTAAACTGAAAATTTCTTATTACTTTTCTTGAACAAAACTTTATTTTCATGAACATTGGAACACTCAGTTTAAAAAAAAAAATAATTTTTATCCAAGAAACCCAGAGTACTTGATTATTTAACGAATCGCCCCTCATGGAAGTGTACAGTTAAACTTGCTCGTTCTTAAATTATTTGCAGCAAAACTGGTTCTTATTATCGCTTTATTTCATTGCCTTGAGGTTTTTTGAGGTATTCAATTTTGAAATACTCACTGAAACCAAGGATTAATAGACTATACTCACTATAAACAAATTTCGGTCATTATTCCGCTAAAATTGAGTCAAATCAAAATACGGATAGCATCATGTGAATCAGCGTTAAAAAACAATGAAAATGAATGTGCCACACTTTACAGTTCACCATCATCCACTATTTGACAATTTTGGGGTTTCGCAACATAGCGTGCTCGCTGAACCGGTTGCACGCAATCAAAAAAATTGGTTGAGGCGTATAATTTTCATGAAATTTCAGGTAGAATCCGAATCTTATATATTATATTTGATGTCCCTAAAAAAAATGAAGATAAAAAAATACATTTTTTGTTTACTCCCATTTGGACAATTTTAGGACTACTATGTACGGGGGGGGGGGGGGGACAACACGTGGGACACCCTCTATATTTCAGTACGTAGATAAGGAACGATACTAGCCACAAGGGCCTTCAGCTACTCATTGATCTCAATAGCTTGAAATTGATTTTTAAATGTCTCAAGGTAGTGGGGGCTGATATCAACTCGCGATGTCACAGCTCACGAAGCTCTGAACTCCAGACTATGGACCATTCCATATCTATGTTACGTTGAAAGGCCATCAATTTACTTCAAATCATGATGCCATCATTCAAATCTGAACTTTCTAGATTGATTTGAACAGAAAATAACGTTTGGACTCACTCAGGTTTTTTACATTTACAAGATATGGAGGTTTGCGGCTCATAGCTCATATGACGCAGCAAAGACTTTGCGAGAAGTAACAATTAGCTGCGGTTTCTATAGTTTTGACCCATATGCTCCAATTTTGACGGAATAAAACAACAATGAGACGTATCGAACATCTTTGTTGAAATTTGTACTTTAGCAGTTCCACAGCTTCACGAAGCTAGGGAAAACCTAAATCAGAGACGACGTGCGTATTAGTGTAATACCGATCCTGAATGCACTATCAGGTTTATAGGAACAATTACCATATACGGCCAATAAAGCGGGCGTTGATTGATACATATCTCGCTCAAATGCTGATGCCCCCTGATATGAGGGCGAACCTAATCCAAGCTGGGACACTGTGGCCGCGCCTGGGCCGTAACTCTTCGGCGGTTGTCACGGTTGTCGATCAAATACGCTTTGATCAGAGCACGAGAGCTATGCAATCAGCTGAGGGCCTCGAGCCGGCAACATTAGGCAAGCAAATCAACCTTAACCGTTTGGTAGCGGTGGTGGCTTCCCTTCCGACCCAGTTTAAACTTGAGTACAATGCCCGTTATGACGTCAACCGTCTGCAAACTTGCCTTGTAAAGCGAATGTAAAGGAGTAGATGAATCAATGAAAAGGGTCGAGCAATTTTTACGCTGGGTCGTTTGAATGCCTGTAGCATTGCAAAAAATCTGATATCTATTATTCTCAGTTACAACTGATTATAGTTAAAAAACGCGTGCAGATCTCAGGATTTGTGTAAGAGGAAAGAGCAGAACCTACTGATCAGGGAAGTAAGCTGACTTTTCTACTCTTCTTTTTCTTCTCTCCCTAATCGACTTCCCTTAGTTACATTTAAAAAACGACTTTTATGAGAGAAGCGGGACGTAATCGTCGGATGAAGAGCTACTGTGATCATAGGGATCTCTGAGACTGCGTTATTTTCTCATGAGACCAACGAGACTAATGTCTTTCCAAATCAAACTGAGTTCCAAAAATGCAAAACACAACTTTTCGGGTACAAGCAGAATGGAATGGAGCTCCGAACTAGAAAGGTCCATCGCTAGAAGCGCCACGGAGGCAGTGCCCACACGAAAATGGTCGTTGACATGAGTTCTTCCTTGACATAGATACCTTGCGTTGTCTCTTTTCGCTCAATTCCTACCTACCTCATTAATTATTTTCAACAAGGAATAATTAGTTAATGTTGATAATCATTAGTTATAATGAAGAAGCACATACAAACAATAAAAATGGACAACGGCTTCACTGTCATCCACCGCACCAGAGGTCCTACCCAACAGAATTGGTGACCTCGGACCGCCTCATTTCCTCAGTTCGTGTATCAATTGCTTCATACTCATAAAATCCATTTCAAAAATTTAAATTCAAATAAAATTTCAATAAATATTCTCACCTCATTCAAGAAGTAGGATTATGATTCCGTTTCTCCCACTTCCAGTCTTAAGGCAGAACATCAATTGTGCCTGATTTCTGTCATAGGCAATAGAAAAACGGAAATAAAAATTACGGTCAATTTTTACGTGCTGCGCTTTACCTCTAGCTTCTCATTTCAGGGATTCGAGGACTAGAATTGGAGATATTCAAATCATATAATAGTGACAGAGAACAAGCAGTCCAAATTGGCAAAGCGAAAAGCGAAACTGCTTTAATTCGCGAATTCGGCTGTTCTCAAGGCACTTCAATTTGGCCGATTATTTTTGGTTTATTATTCAATAATAAGCCATTGTAATCGCTCTTGAAAAAAAAATTCTAACCCCCCCTGAAAATGTCATGGTTTACGTTTCAAAGGGTGTAGAATCCGAATCTGCAATAAAAATTTTTTCGTCCGTCCGCCGTACGCCGTACGCAACTTCTCCCAAACGGCTGAAAAAAAAGCTAAATTTTCAGAAAAATCAATTTGGTCCGACAACGTTTTTCCAATTCTTTATTTCATTCTTAAGGAGCCAGCTCTCTCACTTAATTTAAATTTACTCTTTAAGGGTTGTCAAAGTTTTTAAATTCATTAAAAACTTTCAAAAAAAGTAAAGGCGGCCTAAATTTGGATTTTTTTTTTTTTTTTTTGAAGAACTTTCAATGAGGAATCGAATGAGCCCCTTCCTCAGGTCCGTAGCTCAAACCATTCTCGATCTATGGCCCGATTTATGGTGCCAACATTCGCGTTATTTTGGTTTATTATTGTTTTGGTTTATTATTCAATAATAAACCTTTGTAATCATCTTCTGGAAACTGAAAAATTCTAACCCCCCTGAAAATTTCATGGTTTACGTTTCAAATTGTAGTTCCGAATCTGCAATGGAGATTTTCCGTTCCGACGTACGTATGACGATTTCTCCCAACAGAAATGGGCTGGAGCAAACAATCTGTTCACATTATATCTTGATGGACTGAATAGTATGCCATTGTCATCCAGAGACGATAACCAACGAAGATGTTGTTATTTAGATGAATCACTTGGTTATTTAAAATAATTCATTAGAAATATCTATATTTTTTATAGAAGATCCTGTTTGTTTGTCTTTTTACTTTTCCTTCAACATAATATTAAGGATTAATGGAAGTTTGTCCCCGACAAAACGGGCATATTCCATTGCCTAAATGTGTTTGTAACACATGCATCACAGTTATTTGATTATTAATAATAACAATAATTTTATTATTAAGTGTAATTGGAAGGAAAATATACACTCTATTGATGATTAACTAACAGAAAATATGAATTTTATAGGTCTATGAAGCCTCTCATCAGATGTTTCTGACCTGGATTGACATTTCTCGTTTGATAGTAGACCTTCGATAAATCGTGTCCCAAAATACCTTCGAACAAGACTCTTCCAAAACAAGGTCCCAAGGATGAGATTGTTTTTCAAGGTCATGTTCCTCGTAAGCCTGTTATACAGTTTGAAACTCGTGCCAAGAGGCGAGCGGTATTATCACCGGCGCGAGATATAAAAGAAAATAATAAAAACCCCTACAAAACGAGTTTCCTTCGAATGGATGAAAAGTTTTTTTGAATACGGGAGACACCGGTTGTAATCCTCCGTTCACCTCTACCGTTTTCCGCACTTTCCCGACGACTTTTCCCCTCCTCCTCCTCCACCTTTTGTATTTCCGCGCGATAAACTTCGAGGAAGATCTCCGTCCTCTCTCAGTCCTACCAACTGTTATGATTTATCCGCAATGTTACTTTTCTTGAAATAAAAGGAAAGGGGAAAAAAATGATTGGAACTTATTCTCAGACGAACATTTATCAGAAGGAAACAACGATAGAAGTTTTTTTTTTCTTCAAGTGGTGTTTTATAACGGCTTCTCTCTCGAAACCCGGAGGAAAGTTTGGAATTGATTGAATTCGGAAATCTATCTTGATGTAATTCACTGGGAGATAGGATTTGAAAAGATTACCAATAGCCGTAGATCTTAGGCGAATTCACTGCAAAGTGTATTTTGTCTACATCCAAAGTGTATTTTGTCTACATCCAACTTTCCAATTGAGCTTTTAATAATTGTACTCCATCATAAAATTTATTTAATAAGCCTCCATGATTCGTTCTACGGTTAATTGTTCTGATAAATGAAGTGTCTTAAGAACAATCAAAGATGCAACTGCCCAAATTTCAACAATTTCCTCCTTCAAATGAAAATTGGAAGCATATCCGGTTATTTGAGACTGGAAAACTGCCTGGATGCTCTGCTTCAGAGGTGTACAAAGCTTGGCTCTGTGTTCATTGCCCGCACTGGTTAATTTTGCAGTCCCTCAACCCTCATCATCTCTGGACACACTTTCTGGATACCCTTGAATATCAATGCAGAATGACGAGAACAGTGAACCTCTCTTACAATTCGTGCTCGGACGATATTTTCCCACTTCCATCTACTGAAGAATGATGTTATGTTTTGTTGAAGAGCGACTTATTTTTTTAGCATAGAACATGCTTAAACCACAACTTAACTGGCCGTAAGCGCCAAATTTGTTAGTGTATCTGGAGAAAGAACGTGATACCTAGCGAAGATCAGATGAACCTACCGTTTAAAAACAGATGAAAGGTGAATTCTACGTCTACAAAAAAAGTCTCCAAACCCGCGAGGTTGAAAAATTTCCCTACGGTAAAGAAGGTTGTGGGTTCGAACCCACTTATTAGTGATACTTTTTTGTATCTTAACAAACTTTGTAACATCAATATGAATAAAATTAATAAATTAAAAATACACAAGTTTTATCACAGATTCCACTCAACTGCCAAGCTACAAGCGATTTACAGATCACTAAAAGGATTGACTTATGATATTTTTTTACAATTGAAAAGCAGCTAGGTATAGGCCTAAAGAGCATCAAGACCACCTAAGAAAAGTGATTTTGATCCATTTGTCCAATTAATCTGTACATTTCCAGAAGAATCGATTTATTTTCTTCATTTTGGTTTATTATTCAATAATAAACCATTGTAATCGCTATTGAAAAAAAAATTCTAACCCCCCCTGAAAATTTCATGGTTTACGTTTCAAAGGGTGCAGAATCCGAATCTGCAATAAAAATTTTTCCGTCCGTCCGCCGTACGCACGATTTTTCCCAAACGGCTGAAGCAAAAAATTTGAAATTTTCAGGAAAAATCAATATTGGTCCGACAACGCCCCGATTCTTTAGCCAGCTCACTCACTTAATTTTAAGTGCCCTTTAATGGTTGTCAAAGTTTTGTAAAATCCCTGAAAACCTCAAAAAAAGTCAAGGCGGCCTAAATTTGGAAGTTTTTTGAAGAACCTTCCACGAGGGATCGAATGAGCCCCTCCCCAGGTCCGTAGCTCAAACCATTCCCGATGTATGGCCCAATTTACGGTGCTAACATTTGCATCCACGCGGGATTTCGCTGACAGTATTTGTTAATAACTTCCTAATTTATCGATTGCTTATCGAGCTTATCTGATGTTTTTCATTTTCATAAAGATTATCGTGTTTATCAAACAAAGGCACCACAATTTCAAAATGGATGAATCACGAAAGCTCGCTCCAAGGGTCCGACGTCATTATTATTCTAGGGCAGTTGATCGACTGCACTGTATGAGGAGCTTGTTTCCATCTTTATATTGAGCTTGGAGAGAAGTTGGGAGCACTGGGCTACTCCGAATCTATTGGAAAAGCCAAGGGTTATAGTTAGATGAAATATATTTTTCTTTCTTCTCTTCCAACGTCTAGCCGCTGGTACAAATAAGGTATCCGACTTACATTCAGTGGGCAGTGAAATAGGGCAGGACTCTCCGTCCGCTCCCTTTGCTTGATCCGGGAAATTGGTCCCTACCGGGGCGCTACCGACCCGAGAGCGTCGGCCCTCATAAATCTTCTATCCCTGGAAAATTTATGCTTCCATAGATTCATAACATGCGCCCGATTTATTTCCGCTCTCGCGCAGAGTGCTCGTGTTTTTAGATTTCGTCTGGGTGGTTTTTTTTTATTTTACTAGCAGGTAGGTGAAAAGGGAAAAATACTCTTCCACATCGGCGGAAATAAATACGGACTTGGCTCTAATAGCCGGGAAGAGCTTAATGACAGAAAGCGCGGTTTTCACGAAGCCACTCAATACAGAAGCTGTTATCTGCACTCTCCATTAGACTGTTTGCTTACCCATGCAGTTACTAGATGAGTTAGTATTGTCAGAACTAATTTCTCTGTTGAAATGAAAGGATGAACTATCTTACAGTTCATATGGACACTTCCTACAAATCGCGAGATTATGGAGCAACGTAAATCTGTTCTCGTCCCTAAGCTCGCTGCTTCAACGAGCTGTAACTTAAGTAACTTAATGGTCCGTCCCAGAAATTAGGTTTTGGTTTATTATTCAATAATAAACCATTGTAATCGCTCTGGAAAAAAAATTCGCCGATGTGGATACAAGTCTTGTAGTTTATAGGCGATACACGGGTTGAAGCATTCTGATATTCATGAAACGCTGATAATATATAGGTAAATATTATTCAATATTATTACTGGGGTAAATAAGTATTTTTTCACTGGGGTTTATTATTCAATTGGCTTGCGTTCATGATTTGAGTTTCTACTAAGCTTTGGAGTGTCCGTGTTTCACAGGATAGAGCGATTATTGAATTTCAGGAGATATGCACGGAGCACGTAAATCTGTTCTCAACCCAAATACCTATTTGGATTGATCAGTTGATCATATTTGTGTGCCTCCTGAAATTCAATAATCGCTCTATCACCTGTGAAACACGCACACTGCAAATTCTCTCAGTGGGGTTTATTATTCAATTTTATTCATTTGAGTTGCATTCATGATTTGAATTTCTACTAAGCTTTGGAGTGTGCGTGTTTTACAGGTGATACAGTGATTATTGAATTTCAGGAGATATGCATAGACCACGTAAATCGGTTCTCAACAAAAACACCTATTTGGATTGATCAGTTGATGATATTTGTGTGCCTCCTCTACATCAGTCTACCTTTGGCTACATCGTTTAAATTTGGATTGGGGGAAGTTTTAATGCAATACGAGTGCTAAAGGACTTGATAAATTATAGATGTTTTTATTGTGGGGGGGGGGGGGGGGATTGAGATCAATAAAAACGCTGCAAATTCTTTCACTGGGGTTTATTATTCGATTGGCTTGCGTTCATGATTTGAATTTCTACTAAGCTTTGGAGTGTGGGTGTTTCACAGGATAGAGCGATTATTGAATTTCAGGAGATAGACACGGAGCACGTAGATCTGTTCTCAACCAAAATACCTATTTGGATTGATCAGTTGATCATATTTGTGTTTTTTGTTGTATGACAAGCATACGGGCTGTTGTTCCTGAAATGTTGGAGGGCAGTGGCTAAATACGTAACGAAGCTGCAATTCTTTCCAATAAACGGTTTGGTATACCAAGCAGCCACAACAGTGAGACATCATCGCCATTCCTACATTCTTTATTATTTAGGAAGGACTTCAACAATTCCTGTTATCATCTCCTCGTGAGCGTGAGATTATTGCTGCATTGAGTATCAATAGAAGCTGCTCCGTGCTCTTTCCATGAGACAGGTAAGTTCGCCCAGATGTAATGCAGGGTTCCCGAAATCACTCCCAGAAATTGGATGAAGTATGTGTGTCGGTCATACCAGCTAGCTTGTGAGCTTCCATGACACAAAACCAGCGAGCTACATTTCCCAACATACAGGAGCTGCGAAAGTTCTATTGCAATGAGGCTGCATCGACATTCCTACCTTCTTTCCTAATTAGGAGGGAATCTTACAATTCCTACGAGCACTTCCTCGTGAGCGAGAGGTTATAGCAACATTATGAAGCAACAGAAACTGCTCTCTGCTCTCTCCTCGAGGCCACCTGATTTGCCGAGATGTTACTAGAAGTATTTGCCGATATCACTCCTCTCTTCCCATACCAGGCATTGGATGTGGAGCACCCATGTGGAGAGGCATATTGAAAAGTGGGAAAGTTGTATTAAACACCAAACGAATCTTTGGAGGACCTCTCAAATACACCAAAACAGCTCATATCTTCAGAATCTTCCTGATACTCAAGCTGTCACCAATGATAACGGCTTCGCCCACTTATCATAAAGGGAAGAAATGTATATATTCGTGATGAGAGGTAAGAGTTCGAACGCGTGAACGATTCACGAAGATTCTCTGTTGATGTTTCCATCTGTCATCCTCTTCGACAACTACTGTCCAGTTCTGAGTACAGAGAAAGGAAGTAGCAGCTATAATAATTTACCAAAGAACACTACCCAGTTTTAGATTCCTAATTTCCGAAATTTGAAAGACATGATAAATTTCTGTTCCAGCCATACTTCCTGCCAATGTCACACAGTCATCATGGTCATCTCACAAAATCACTAGGCCCCCAAACTTCATCAGAACTCCTTTCTTACTAGAAGTTACTGCGTATGTCATGGATATGCCACTCTTCTGAAAAAGCCATCACATAAAATAGAGAATTATACAATCTTTCTTCTAGAGTATTCTTTAACTGTAAGCGTAATAAATAAATAGAAATATGGAAAAATACACTTTTTTTAGTCAAATCGTAGATATTTTCCCAAAATGTTGAATACCTATTACTACTCATGAGTAATAAGTACACACCAGCGAATGCAGTATAAACTACAAAATAAATCAATACTTTGTATCTTTCTACAATAACTAGGTATTTTCACTCGTTTTCCTCCGATGAAAAAACCGCAGTGTGGAAAGAATAACCAATAGCAACCGGTTGACGGATCTGACGTTCAGCGATGAAGCTTCCAGCTGCTTCATCTAAGCCTTCGGGAAACGTGATGATTCCTAATCCTTCGGAATTTGCTCGGCCTCTAATCTCTCGATAACTGCTCTGCAATACCGGGAAATGTTGATCCTCTCCGGGTCGGATAATAGGGCTCCTATCGATTCGTTCGTGAGAGAAGGGAACAAGGGGGCTGTCGTCAGCTAATTCTGATAAGACAGGTTGTGATGTGCCAAACTGAGGAATGACATATTGTAACGATTGAAGAAATCCCGTGAATCCCCTAGAATGATTCGACGCTGATAGAATTTACTCGTGTCGATAGGAGAGTGTCAGAATCGTGTAAACTCAATCCTAGGCTAGTTGAAGGAATTGCGTCTTATCATTTGACCAAAAACTGTCGATGATTGGTTCATTTTGTTTTATTATTCAATAATAAAACATTGTAATCGCTCTTGAAAAAAAAATTCTAACCCCCCCCCCCCCCTGAAAATTTCATGTTTTACGTTTCAAAGGGTGTAGAATCCGAATCTGCAATAACAATTTTTCCGTCCGTCCGCCGTACGTCGTACGCACGATTTCTCCCAAACGACTGGAGCGAAAAATCTGAAATTTTCAGGAAAAATCAATATTGGTCTGACAACGCCACAACTCTTTAGCCAGCACTCTCACTTAATTTAAAGTGCCCTTTAAGGGTTGCCAAACTCTTGTAAAATCCCTAAAAACCCAAAAAAAGGTCTAGGCGGCTTAAATTTGGACTCTTTTTGAAGAACTTTCAACGAGGAATCGAATGAGCCCCTCCCCAGGTCCGTAGGTCAAACCATTCCCGATGTATGGCCCGATTTATGGTGCCAACATTTGCGTTATTTTGGTTTAATACTGCTTTTGTTTTGATTACAGTAACCTATTGATGTAGAGAAAGTGGATACTGGAGTGAACTCCTAAAAGGTTTTATAGCCGATACACGGGTTGAAGTATTCTGATAACCATGAAAAAAACACTGCAAATTCTTTCACTGGGTTTTATTATTCAATTGGCTTGCGTTCATGATTTGAATTTCTACTAAGCTTTGGAGTGTGCGCGTTTCAGAGAATAGAGTGATTATTGAATTTCAGGAGGCACACAAATATGATCAACTGATCAATCCAAATAGGTATTTTGCTTGAGAACAGATTCACGTGCTCCATGCATATCTCCTGAAGTTCAATAATCGCCCTATCCTGTGAAACACGCACACTCCAAAGCTTATTAGAAATTCAAATCATGAACGCAAGCCAATTGAATAATAAAACCCAGTGAAAGAATTTGCAACGTTTTTTTTGCAAATGAAAGAATTCCTTAAAATAACGTTAAAAACCCTTCATCAACATTAATGCCTAACTAAATAAGATATTTAACATTCCATTTTAGATTCACCTAGGTTGGTATCCGTGAATTATTCGTTAGCAACTTTTGTACTTGCCTGGTCCAACATTTGCAATCATTGTAAGGATTCAAAACGCCAAAAAGACAAGGAGCAACGCCTTAGTTAGCTCTCCAATAAACGCGAATTTCCCACCCAAATGTCGTTTTGCACTATGACGGTCTCATATTGTATTCTCATGCATGTATGAGAATGGTCAGCACAGTTGCATCATAACCGCGCATCGGAAAGTTTTTCTCGGATTAAACTTCGGCATCAAAAGATGAAAAAACATTAGTATTATGCAAGAGTAGTGCAGTATGGCTACAGAGTTAGTTATTTTGCTTAACAATCTCAAAGTGGTTCAGTACATGTGAGCAAATTACTGAGAAAAGTACTGAGTTAGGTTTTAATGTAAGAATATTATTCATCATGTCACCTTGAAATGACGTAGTTCCTGGACAACAATATTCAGAATGTAAAACCTATCAACGCCTTCCAGAGGTTTAAAATCAAAACTAGCACAGTATACACTACCACAATTAAATCAATATTCCACAGTTTTCCGTATCCCCATATCTGAATGTTTATTTTTCCTTGGAATCTGTTGATGTCACGTTTGTAACATGCATGTGATGGGATGTCATATCTCCTGTGTATCATTCTGACAGACTGCCCGGAACCATCCGTTTTACATTGGAAATCCAATTTCTTAGGCCTATCAATCATTACCTTTAGGAGTATGTCTAAAGGGAGCGCACAAAGTTGCCAAGTCCCCAAAATCGCGTTAATATGAATGTTAGCAAACCCAAACTGTGACGCATCAATTTTCATTGTCTCACAACGCTGAATCGCTTGGTGTTCTTAGTCAGGCCTTAGCAATTAAATCTATCTGTTAAAGATTAGCGAACAAATTATTGCGTTTTAACTCGAATTTTGGCTACAATAAAAGTGTCCGCCAAATAGGTAAGGCAAATAGCTTTGTCGTATGGGGAACGCAAAATCATTGAAATGTTTCAAACATTCTTAAAAGATTTAAAATACCAAGAGATCTTACCAAGTGTAGAAATTAGGTTTTCATGCGTAGAAGCTATTAATGATAAGAATGGATTGAAGTTTTCAGTTCCTGATAACATACATCTGAGCGAGATCGAACCACTAGAATGTGTGAAAATTAAATTTTTTGTGATCATGCTCCTTTGAGAAACCCCGTTTCTCTATTGGCAAGAATACCACTAGCGAACATAGTCCGTAAAGGTAGGTGCCGTGGTAGAGTCCCCGTTTGGTAGGTGTCGTGTGCAGGGATAAAGGTAAGCCTATGGACAGAAATTTTTGCCTATCCATGGCCCTTTGGTAGTGCATTCAATAATAAATTGTACTGTTGGCCATGAAGGCCAACAAGGAAGGGACATAGAATACCAGGGATTTGCCCGTTTGGTTGGGGCGGAGAGAGGACTGGACCGCACTCGCCTCTCCATTAGCGAGTCTTGGATACTGGCTTATACCGCATTAATCATCATGATAGGATCATTCCATGGATATTCATGATTCCGAAAAAGCTTGCTGAAAACTGCCAACTGGCTTTTTAAATTGGAAAATTCTCCCCTCTACCCCCTACTCAACCTCTCCCTTCACGCACAGCGTTTTTTCCTATCTCTGGACTTGCTCACTTCATCAGACAACGGAGGGGAAGTCAGGTTTTGAAAAGAGTCCACGCCACGAATACCCCTCACTTATGAACGGTTGAGAACTTCTGCCACACGGTATTGAGAACTTCCGCCCTGTCTGAAGTTGTTGGAGAGTTTTGAGTTAGCGAACAAACCGATACCCCGAACCCCCGTTTACCCTGCTCGTATATCGGATCCGATGACACAAATAAGCTAAAACCCTCTAATCCACCAAGGTTGCTGCTTTGACGAGGCGGGGCAACCCTTCCACCTCTTATGGCGGCGATACGTGTTACACAGAGAGGAGCAAGCAGTTTCTCCCGAACAGCTAACAAGACCGCCTCTCACAATTACATTCGCCTCAGCAAGTTAACGTTCTAATGGCGGATCGAAGTCTGTTTCTCAGTTAAGGTAAACAACGAGTCAGCTTCCTGAGTGAACGCGTTAGAGACGCCAATAACTTCCGTTCGGTTCCTGTCGGCAAGCTCGTCCCTGGAATTCCGAAACAGCATCCAAGCAATTATATTGGTTCATTTGTATATTATATTTTCGGTTTATCATTTTCCATAATGAACCTTTTTAGACGACCAAGAAAAAATATTTCAACTCCCTTCGAAAATCGTTGGTTTACGTTTCAAGTTAGCTAGATATCAAAAAATCTAATAAAAAACGCCTAAAATCATTAGATAAAGGTTTTTTAATTCTGTATTAGAAACCGTCCTATGCAGATCTTCGGACCCCTAGAACTGGGCTGTAGAACCAGTGGCAATTTTTCCTAGCTACACTCGGAGACACACATTCAACTTGAATTTAAATAGATAACATATAACCAGAGACAATGCTTTCCTAGATACACTCGAAACACCTAGAAATATCACTGAAATCTAATAAAAGCTGATATCGGAATACGTAAATGGAGTAGTATACTGCATATTGGCTCGTAGTAGAAATTCACGGCTTGAATTTTGATTAAAAAAAAAGAACGTAAGCACGATCATACTTTCAGTCTAGTTGTGTCACAAATCATGGATATGTCGAACTTAATGAACAAAAATAGAGATTTGAAGGTTTAATGCCAAAAAAGTGTTTTATTGATTGATGTTTTTCCAACAAACACCACGTTTCCTTAAAATTATGTTCACAAATAAAGTTTGTTATTTCACATTATTGATTGTTGTATAGTTATCATTATTATTAATGACTTCATAAAAGAAATTTACATGTCTACAATTGTCGGTGTTAGATAGATGTTAGATAGCGCACAATTTCGAAATATTCATCAGGGTAAATAGAACAAATAGTGAAAAGTAACAAGAAACTAAGTAGTTACGGATTGCCATTTAATAATACTTTATATTGTACTCCATATATTATTTCCCATAATTGCGTGATAGTCCGTCAATAAAGAAATTAGAAAGCTCATAGACGGCATATCTACCGGAAAATTAAGCTGCAATTCTCAATCGATTTTCTTGATTGAAAATCAATCCCAAATTTAGTATTGTTGTGTTACAAACCTTGGAAATGTCAAACTTGAAGATTTAACGCCAAAAAAAGTGTTTTCTTCATTGAAATCTTATTGAAGCAACTTGGGTTACAATTCTCAACCAATTTTCATGACTTGAACTAAATTCAGTTGAAATTTTGTGTGATAAAAAATTTTAAATCATCCATTTTATTGCGAAAAGGCTTGTGGGGATATTAGAACTTTCTCGATAATATTCTTCCGTTCTAATAGAGAATTTAAGGTTTTACAACTGTTTTTTCTATTTTTATCCATTTTTATGAAGCTCCACTCTCTAAAAAACGCTGCAAATTCTTTCACTGGGGTTTATTAAATTTCATTCATTTGGCTTGCATTCATCATTTGAATCTCTACTAAGCTTTGAAGTGTGCGTGTTTCACAGGTGATAGAGCGATTATTGAATTTCAGGAGGCATACAAATGTGATCAACTGATCAATCCAAATAGATATTTTGGTTGAGAACAGATTTACGTGCTCTATGCATATCTCCTGAAATTCAAAATCGCTCTATCTGTAAAACACGCACACTTGTTGCATAGTTTAAATTCAAATTGAACGCAAAATTGAATAATAAACCCCAGTAAAAAAATTTGCAGCTTTTTTTTGAATGTTTATCAGAATGCTTCAACCCGTGTATCGGCTTCAAAGCGTTTTAGGAGTTCACTCCAGTATCCACATTACTACATCACTACGCCACTAGGTTACTGATATCAACACAAAAACAATAATAAACCAAAATGACGCGAATGTTGGCACCATAAATCGGGCCATAGATCGGGAATGGTTTGACCTCGGACCTGGGGAATCATTCGATTCCTTGTGCAGTTCTAATAAAAAAGTACAAATTTAGTCCGCCATGACTTTTTTTGAGCTTTGTATGGATTTTACAAAACATTGACAACCCTTAAAGGGTACTTTAAATTAAGTGAGAGAGCTGGCTCAAGAATTGTTGCGTCGTCGGACCAACATGGATTAATTGAAAATTTTTTTTTTGCTTCAGCCGTTTGGGAGAAATCGTGCGTACCAGTCACGAGATAGCTCAATCAAAAATTAAAATTCACACTTATTCTGAAAATTGTACACAATTTTCACTAAAATGTCCGACAAAATCGATCAAAATTCAACCAAATTCTTAAAATTCAAAATTTTTGTTGGATTACAAAAATATTAGGGTAAGTGAACGAGCTATCGCCAGCTTAAGATAATTGATTACATCATGCTGCCGTGCCATCCTGAATATTGGCGGTCAAAATGAAGACGGAGAATGCTACTTGTATAATGGAGCAGCTTCATTTTTGTAACTGGCTAAATTTTTCAAATTGTAATTTTTTTAATTCAAAGTTGTAAGTAGTGATAGTCAGTTCACCGGTGTAGACTGGCGGAGACTTATCATATAATTAGCTCTTTCGCAATCAAGCTGAATTAACTTTTTTTAAAGCAAATTTCTACAATTCAACTCAATTTGACATAGATATAATATGAAAATTATGGAAAAGTCGCTCATCTATCATGCAGCGTGGCTGGCTTCTAAAATACAATTCAAAATTGTGCTAAAAAAAAAACCCTTTGATTAAGATGAGTTTCAGTCGAATCTCCAACTCTTTTCCCCTTCCCACTTCTGAACACAATGATTTGTCGCGTATTCATTTTGAGCGATAACGACAAGGAAAGACGGAAAAGGGTCGCTCGACGTAGCGAATTTATATGGCAGAAGGATCCATCATTTAGTTGACTGATATTGACGAGTGTTCAATCAACGTCAGCTCCCGGTCTCTCAGAAACTCGTCCTTCGAGGTCTTTTCTGAGTAATGAGTTTTGGAGAATTGCCGCGAGTTCGGTAATTCGATCAGGCAGTTCCGAAGGAGGGCGTCAAAGATCGATATTCTTGTTTTTGTTTGGAACCCAGCTCAATTCCAGACTGGTTTAAATACTTAATGTGTGATGGATATGGATAGTTTGCCCTTACCGAGCTTGAATCCGCCACCTCGGGAGATATACCAGACGTCTTCTGGGAGAACCTCTGTGTGTGGCAGGGCATTATCCGTATTTAGTTCATGGAAGGGGCAATTGTAAAATTCCGATTTACCCGACGTTGCCCGAGAGTTAATGAAATAAGTCACGGGTTGACTTATCACGAAAAAGTCAAGCTGAAGTCCTGATATTGACTTTTTTTCTTTTATCCTTCAAAAAAGGCAGCCTGGAGGCAAAACTCGTTCCTCAAAGACTTATTAACCTTAGAAGAAATGAAAAATGGCTTTGTCCCTTCATTTATGAAAAGGAGGAGGAGGTGTCTAGTAAAGTTCGAGATCTATTATTAGGAGCACGACACCTCAATATCGGATTCTCAAGATATAAAGTCAGTTACTACTTACATTGAAGTCTATCGCTATTGTAAGTGGCAAGGTTACGGTCATTCAGCAACCAGATAATATCTGAGCCCTATATTATAGAGATTAAAAGGACATTGTTTATCGGTCAGTATTGTTTTCTGCCCATTCCCCAATGACAGACAAGCATTTGGTACTACGTTAGGAATTTTTCTTCGCTTTTGGTTTATTATTCAATAATAAACCATTGTAATCGCTCTGGGGAAAAAAATTCTAACCCCCCCTGAAAATTTCATGGTTTATGTTTCAAAGGGTGTAGAATCCGAATCTGCAATAAAATTTTTCCGTCCGTCCGCCGTACGCACGATATCTCCGAAACGGCTGGAGCAAAAAATCTGAAATTTTCAGGAAAAATCCATCTTGGTCCGACGACGCCCCAATTCTTGAGCCAGCTCCTTCACTCAATTTAAAGTGCCCTTTAAGGGCTGTAAAAGTTTTGTAAAATCCCTGAAAACCTCAAAACTAGTCGAATCGGCCTAAATATTTTCCTATTTGAAGAACATACCATTAGGAATCGAATGAGCCCTTCCCCACGTCCGTAGGTCAAACCATTCCCGATGTATGGCCCGATTTATGGTGCCAACATTTGCGATTTTTCGTTTATTATTGTTTGTTTGTAACGTAGTGATGTCCGGCCGATAGCGTCGAGTTGTAGTGAATGTGGATACAAGGGTGATAGCCGATGTGAATACTTGTAGTGTAATTAGTAGCTGATACAAGGGTTGAAGCATTCTGATTATATATAGGTAAATATTATTCAATATTATTACTGGGGTTTATTATTCAATATTACTACTGGGGTAAATAAGTATTCTTTCACTGGGGTTTATTATTCAATTTGCTTGCGTTCATGATTTCAATCTTACTAAATACGTAGGATTCGTGCGTTTAGAGCATGTTTAACGTTCAATGGCAGCGGGCAGGCGGCAAATGGTAGTAGGATAAGTAAATGCCATTTGTAATGATATTTAGGTGTTGTCTTGTCGAATAGTGGTAAATAAGATTGTCACCGATCAGATCAACAAAACGAGAGGTATTGCTGATAGACACTTTCGATCGAAAATTAATTGCAGATACGACTCCTGAAGTTTGAATGTCCTTACTCAGCATAATACAGATACCCTTTTGTGCAATAATTTACACCGTTTTTCTGGATATTCGTTCTCGGGATTTTGAAATCGACGAAAATCAAAGGGCTGCGGAAATAGTGGAAAACCGCGTTGGGGTTAGAGAGCGATGCAAACTTTTCTTATTAGGGGGAAATTCCTTTAATTGGAGTGGGGACCGGCGTATAGTACGCGGGGAAGGGGGGCTGGTTAGGGGTTGGGGTGCGGAGTAAGGGATGACAAGGGCGGGGGAGGTGCGGAATCGGATTAAGGAAGAAGCTACCGATAGATTCAGACCTCATCATTATTCCGCAGACCCCCCCTTCCCCGTTGTCTTGAGGTAACGACGTTAACTTGGGAGTCAACAGAAGCGGAAAACGTCGGAAAATACGACGACAAGCGATGACTTTTTTTCCTCTTTTTTTCCTTGTACCCCCGTATTGAAGGAAAATCTCTAATTTTACAATCGACTAATCGACTTATTCGATTACAAAACGATCTATTCAATAGTCCCCACCTATTCTGCGGTCAAAATGAGGGAAGAAAAACCAGCCTCATCTCTTGAAAATCAAAACTTTTGAAAGAGCACTTCAAAGTTTTATCACAACTTTTGTCACTCCACATCTCTAGTTTTCCTTTAAAATGCCCAAGCGCAAATATCTAGAAACACCCAATTTTAGGCTGAATCTACGTGACAGCTCATAGATGCAGTAAATCAGCCATCACTCAATTTTTGAGTTTGAAAAAAACCTGCAACATTATGCACAAAATGTGCCCAAAATGCATGACATCGAATTTTGGTGTCGAATCTTCAATCAGTTGTCACATTTGATATGTGATTTTGGGGTATTTTGTAGTTCGAGTCAAGTTACGAAGTTCATTTATTCATATTTCCAATATTTCTATTATATTATTTCGAAAACGTTGAGAACAGAACTATTGTTAAAGCCCTTCAGGAGCTGTTGAGAAAATGAGTGGAAATTATTGGGGAAAGAAGTGATCCTTATTGTTTATTATTATCAGTGGTTTTATACAATAATTCAACATCATTACGTGATTCAGCTTGAAAAAACATTTCATTAACACATTTGGTCTGTTGAATTCTATAGCTTCTTATATTTGTATTCAAAAACTTCAGTTGATCACTTTACATAGGTTGCTTAGACGAGTTTATCCAACGTTTAATAGTATTATTGAGAATTTATTGTTCAAAAAGTGGTTTGATGGATTTATTGAACATTTAATTCAAAAGTTTTGCTCTCAAGTAACTTAAGTACGAATTACATAGCTGTCGACAAACACCTTATCATGTATAACAATTTAATACCTCCTAAAACTCGATAACATGCATTTCGCTTCATACATTACACTTCTAATCTCACGAAGCGAATTCGACCTGATTTTTTAAAATTAAATCTACTTAAAACAGCGACCTGAGATCCAAAACTAAACTCATACTGAATTTCTCGAGGTACCAAATAACTCGATAGCATGGAATTATAATTATTATGAAACTGGAGGTAGCTAAATTGAATGCAAAATCGTTATGAGGGACAACAACTGAGGGGTCAACGTTACTACAGAAACTGTATTAATGTTATACCTAAAATTTGAGGTCTAATTTTGTAAAATAAATGAAACGGCATCAAAACAAAATCGATAAGATGGAAGAGGGGGTATGCTCAACGGCAAATACTTCAAACTGCTTTGAAAAAGAAGAAACCTGGTTGAACTAATTCTGACTGGAACGAAGAACGGACTGTCAGGTACGAACTGAACGGCACATTGTCACGGTGCAGTTCTGAACTGAACGACTCATTCAGGATTATTAGCTTGCCTGAAATTGTCTTACTTCTTTACCCATGAAATAAGTAAAATATCGTCAAAATTTGAATCAATGAGACGTGGTCTTCAGCTGAGCAAACTTTTGGACTTGAAGTTTTGAAGGAAAGAAACAACCTTGAACTGTTTGAAGTGATTCAGAATGGAAATGATAGCTGAAACAAACACTTGACTGTCGGTAACGAATGAATTCAGTTCCGAACCAAATGACTCGAGGTCACTTCAGAACTGTTTTAGACTTCGCTGACCCTTCGCTGACTCTTCGCTAAACAAACCGATAACTTTCATACTGCTTAATTTATTAAATACATAAATTGACATAAAAAGGTAAATTGATGAGATAGTGAGGGAGGGGATTCAGAACTGCTCCTTTTCGGAGTGCAAATTTCGAATTAAAAACCAAATTTGTTGACCTAATGGTTGAATGGAAATGAAATATCTTTCAGATTTTAGTTATGAACGAGTAGTGGAACGCTACGTAATCACAGTTCAGTTCTGAACCGTTCTGGACTCTTTGCTGAAAAAACCTGAAATCCCTTAGTTTTCCTACCCTTTTGTCATTCGATAGACACGAACGAGTTGTGGAAAGTCACATAATCATAGTTCAGTCCTGAACCGTTTCAGGTTCTTCGGTGAACAAACCTTAAATCCAGTTACTTTCCCACGCCAATGTGCCTTTCATTAAGCCACGACGTCTTTCAGTAAGAAACTATTGAATAATGGATTTTTAATTTTGTGTGTTTCAGCCGTGCGGTGCCCGCCCCCTAAAGTCCCAGAGAACGGCAGGTTGGTCGAGGACGAGAATGGTGGCGAATACGGCGTGGGATCCGTCGTTCAGTTTTCCTGCGAAGCTCGGCACTCACTTCTCGGCGAAGGCAGCATCGTCTGCACGGACACGGGCGAGTGGTCGCAACCACCTCCCACCTGTGAGTAACGTCAACAGTAAATTCGTCAAAAAAAACTAATATGATTAGAAGGAGTTTGATATGATTTACTATCCGAAAGATTATCTTTTTTCAATTTGAATCTTCCCGATTCTTTAATCCGTCGCCTTGGGAGATGAATCAGATGCCTTCAAGCGTCTGGATCTTCCTCTGAGCGTGGCGGAGCATTATACCGCATTCAGCTCAATGGAAGGGGCAACTATACCATTCCATCACTTCACAAGTGGCAGGTGAAAAAGATTTCGAAACCGGACAAAAACACCACCACCCCAGCCCAAGGAAACAAATATATGAGGAGGCACCTAGATCTTCGTACCTCTTTAAAAAATTAACAATAATATTGAGGGTGGGTCTCACCAGTTTATATAAAGATAGCGGAGCAGGATGTATAAACTTATTTTGAACGTGGGAAGAAGATGGGCACGCACGAACTTGAGAAGATGATGGCCGGCGAGATACTGGTCGCTAATGTGACCACCTTGGACTCCCTGATATAAACAAGCCCCCACAACGACTCGTGTCTCGCTCGATTGTTTATTATTTTATCCATTTCCGAATCGGGCGTGACAACAGTTACCTTTCATTTCGTAGACGGTACGTTTCCGCCATGGTTTGGTGCCTGGATAGACCACTCCAACCTGTCGAAGTGGAGGGAGGAAAGCTAGCAAGAAATGCATGGGGCAAGGAGCTCCCCTGCTCATCATTTTGCCCTTGATGTAATTCGCTGCAAGTGCTTGTAACTTCTGTTAGACTCTGAATGGGCACGAAAATCACTCTATACCATGTCTTGTCAACAAGTTGCCTTAGAGAATTTTTGCTAATTTTCCCTTTTTTCTTCGCATAATTGTGTGCTTGCCTTATACATGCAAACAATAACACAGAAACCATGAAAGACCAACGACTTCTGTGTGAAATGTTGAAGTCTTCAGTGACCTGGAAAAAATTACCTATAGGGCCGATTGGTGATCGTACCTCATGATCATTACCTGAAAGTCTGAAGGGCCTTCAATCAAGGA
This sequence comes from Creontiades dilutus, assembly GCA_031894815.1. NCBI lineage: Eukaryota > Metazoa > Arthropoda > Insecta > Hemiptera > Miridae > Creontiades > Creontiades dilutus. Next base: position 1,371,996 of record JAVIWC010009699.1, read on the forward strand.
CTATTTTCCTACAATCCAAATACTTTTATCAGGTATGACTTTTCCAGTTTTATACATATGCAAACAATAGAACGTTTACAATCACAGACCCGCAGGTTTCAAATATAACGTCTTTAGTAAATACGGGTATCTATAATGAATCGGAAAGAAATCAACGATATGGCTGGGCGCACGCGTATGCACCATAGTTCACACGGACTAACACGGATTCACTGTTTGTTACTGATGATGACCTAACCGTTGAAATCGATTTAACCGTGTAACTCATTATTTTCGTGGAAATACAGACAATGTTCCATCTCACCCCATAGCTCACGATTATTACCCCAAATTGTGTAGAACTACCAATTTCATCACAGCTGAAAGATTTAATTAACAGTTTAAAAACTGTTATTTATTCCTAATAAGAAAATTAGTGCACACTTACTTAAATAGTACTTCTAACACTTTCTTCAAACTGTGGTCTTTTCCTTACGCAATGTATTTTTATACCCGTGATGATCTTAGTGGCTATAACTAGTGGAATTTACCCATACATGATCAACTTTATCAAGCCATTTATGGATAAGGATTAATATCGTGATACCAATATAACCACCCTCAAATCCCACCCATATTTCAACATATTTATAAAAAAATTGTTTTTACAACTTCTCTATAATAGACACATACTATTACGGACTTTTTTGTGACTAATGATAGGTACTTCCAATATCTAGGCAGGTCACCACCTAATACATCGTCAATATTTCTAGCAGTGTTTACGAAATAATTGGTTTTAGAGTTTGATACCCCGGGTTAAATTGTTCCATTTTAGGTAAGAATCTCCTATTTTTGTACAAAATAATGAATATATAAACAATTTAATGTATGTTTTATATCCAATCGATTTATCACGCACTGAAAGAACGATAATGTAAAGGATATGGCCAAAAAAAATGGAAAAGCACATGAATTTTCATAAGAAGACGAAGGAAGTGCCGGGCTTCTTGCTCTTGAATGGAATTGCTTACACAGTATCTAGACTCTTTTAAATTTAAGGACTAAATTCCTTCACCTCCTCATTACAGGTATCACCATGTTGATTCACGAATTTTCTTTATTGTGTAGGTCGAGCCCACTGCGACTACCCCGGTGAGCCTGCCAACGGACGGATCATCCCCCTCAAGTTCACCTACGAGCCTGGGGATCGCCTCAAAGTCACGTGTCATCCGGGTTTCGTGACGCGCCTGGAGGCCAAACCGGTTTGCAAACCCGACGGCACGTGGAGTCAACCGATACCGGAGTGCAGGAACTACCGAGACGTGTAGGCCTGTAACGTGGAATCCACACGATCACTAATTTGTACATATTTAAATAATCGCGAATTTCAAAGGATTCACAATGAAAGACGGAAGTAATGACTTGAGAGAAGAAACTGCCAAATCTCCAGTCTCCATGAAATTACAGATGTGACAGTTAATGTTATCGAAGATATTGAAAGATAATGTAACATCCAGCAAAGTTTCATTGAAATATAAAGAACCTCTTATACAGAACGCTTCGTTCTGTCACCTCATGAATAAAATTTCAGCTTCACCAGAACAAACTTAAACCCAGTCTGTATTGGCAACTATACAACAGTGGTGCATATATCGCACCGTTACTGATGGAAACCAAAATTCAACCACAGGAGTTCAACATTTACAAAACCACCAAAATTAGAATCCATTACGTTAAGTTTAAGCTGCTATCCATAACTTGGTAATTTCAACATATACCATGTAACATTACATGGCATTTGGTGAAACTGGTAATAATTAATTGATTGGATCTAATTTTTCAATACTTCCCGCATTATTTATACGACTACTTTCTACTATAACGTAACTGTACAATTTGATTTTCATGTATTGATTTTGATGTATTTTTAATGAATGTTAATTCCCATGTCAAATTCCGTTCATCGCTCTGAAATATTCCGAATTCCTTTGTAGTTTTAATTTATTAAAACGAACTACAGTTCAATATCAAGATACCAACTATCATTTGTTGTATATGAGCCTGAGAGTTGTCATGATTAACATGGAATTGAATCAATTATCGGGTGTTTGCAGATTAATTCAAAACGAAATAAAAAATGGTATTTAGAAACGGAGAAACAACCATTACGCATAAATCAATCATGAAATAGCTATGAATGGAAAAGGTGGCCCACTCATTCACACACCTTCTAGAATCCCCAAGACTTCTTAAGCTCCCTGTTATCCCAAAGTTGGAAAGCAAAATCAATAGATTTTGGAAAAGGGGGGTCAGCTGAAGTTGATTATGCTTTACAAAATCTAGTCATTACAACTGGTTTTCCAGTCTTCATTATTCACAAGAGCAGATTTTCGTTTAGACGCAGAATGTGGAGTCTTTGCTGACCATCAAAATCAAGCTTTCTGCTTCTTTTTCGCGCTTCTGGGGAAAATTTTTTTTATGTCTTCTTTTTTGTGAACTTTTCTCGTCTCGTCCAAAATTTTTCCAAGTTTTAGTTCGAAATTGATTGAAGTTCCTGGGGAGTGTTGGTTACCTTGTAGCTTGTAAACGCTCTCCTATGAGTCGTCGAAGCTATAGCCGCGTTTGCGCGTTTGTAAATCTCAATTTCGCATAGTCTATTGGTCAGATATACTGACTGCATTGTCAGCTGAGGGCCCATTAAACTGATTTTTATCCATTTTGACCTACAGAACTGAAAATTGATATGAGGCTCATTTGAAAAATTTAGAATACAATTAGGATGTATGGAGGCGCATTGAGCAACTGAGATACCCTTGGTCTTCAAATGGAGATCCTATGGGACGTCTAATAGAATACAATTACAATATACAGAAACGCGTTGATGGGATGATTGACCCTTGAGGTTAATTTCTTTCTCGATCGATCTATGGTGCTGAAATACAGATGTAGCTAACTTTAAGATATCTTGATTCCAGTCAAGGTATGGTGCCGCATGTCATGGATAAGGATGGTTAGACTTTCTTCAGTCTTGAAACTGCTACCACTGAGCATAAACATGACCCCTATTATCATCCGGGTGTTACAGGCATAATTTGCTAATCCTTTGGATGGGAGAAGTACTCATTTCCTTGATAGACTATGGCCATCGCAACTGATTTGTATCTTAATTGACTTGCAGTACTGAAATATAAATTGAGATTTTTTAAGGGCTTCAGAAACTATTAGAAAGTGTCGAGATACGAACCGCCGAAGTATAGACAATGTGCTACAGATTGTGTGTAATCACCATTGTCTCTGATCCAGAAAGAAAGAATATCTGTAGAGAGATTTCTAACCATTCTTCTCTCTTAGAATGAACTAGGAAAAATCTTTTATCTTTAATGTCAATGCTTCTTCTGAATTTACTCCCCATCGTGGGGCTCATCGACTAGAAGGATCATCCTGGCCATCACAAATTCAAAACGCTAAACCTCTTCACCTAGCGGTGCTGAGTTCTTGAATTCGCTCGAGTACGGAAAACTGTGTAACCGCCCATAAATTATAGAGTCTGTACGTCTGTAATCTACTTTTACGATGCTAATCCCTAGAACTGCCCCCTTAATTCATCCTGCAAGCTGGTTCCCCACTCATACTCCCGCTCGGGAAAACAGCTAATATCCTCTCTCTCTATGACGCCTTTTATTAACCCCGGCCGCAACCCTCATTTGTTCTTAAGCTTTGCCCTGAAAGCCCTCCGTATATTTCATAGTTTATAGTCACCTTGGTTTAAGATTAAGGAAACCTGTGAATGTCATTTTCCAGCTCCAACAGTTTTAAATGAGAAAAATATCTTTCCAAGTTAATTCCCAAACGTTCTTTTTAGCTTCCGAATTCCCAAAGGCAGCGGTCTTGGTTTAGCAATATATGAAGTTTGACCCATCAATTCCCATGTTACAACCCTCAATCATATTTTCTATAATGCAAACCCAAAATGACATAGTCCACCCACGAACCTCCTGGCCCAACCTACCCTAGTACAGATACGAGAGATTGATATGTATTAATCTCTCAAAAAATTATTTGCAGCCATAGTGGATTCGAACCATAGACCTCCTAGACTGCAGGCAGCCATATTGTCCATCCGGCCATGGAGACTAAAATAATAAAGCTCAACTTGTCTTTATGATGCTGACTGAGCGGAACCAGCACTCCCTGCGGAGATTAGAGGAACTTGGCTGTTACTATTTGAGCGTCTAGTCTATTCCTGCTCTGCCGTTGCAACCCTTTTACTCCAATCGCACCAACCTAAGTACTACATCCCATTCTTTGTCTCACTCACAAGACCATCAACAATGATATTAAATTCCCAATATTGTTTCAAACACCATCTACAGTACTAAAATTTAATGAAAAATTATGTCTACCAACGATTTCATGAACAAAACTGTAATGACGCGAAACCTTCATACAAGTGTACGCACACTCCGAACCCAGAAATATTGAAAGAAACACTTATTTTTCATGTATAGCTATTTGAAGTCATAACTGATTTCCCATGCTGGAATTATTAGAAATCTTGTAAAGTTTAAAAAAAATCCTATTCTAATAGAAAATTGTATCGTTTAGTAAATACAGTGAACTTGCCTAAAATGTAATTTTTTAATTAAAAATCATAGTGAGTTTTATCATTTGTTTTTATGTAAATTTGATTACTCTGATAGATAAATATAGAGCTGATAAAGATTTAATAATTTAGGTGATATTCTTCTTTGGTTTAATACGTATGTTTCAATTTGTATCATTGTAGTACAGTTTTAGTGTACCTTGGTGAGTTGTATTTCTGCTTTTTCTGCTATTTTTTTGTCGTGATTATGTACCTTGTTTTTCTAGTCTAATCTGTTTTTTTTTTTAAAAACGAGTATTACCAAATATATTTCTTTAAGAAAAAACGTAAAGAGAGAAATCAATTTATTGTACATAGTCAATGAAATTATTTATTTATGTATCTATAAATAAGAAATGCTAAATAAGCAGGAGAAATATACAAGGTTCGGTTACCTCCGGTGCATTTTATTGTGCGCTTTGTGGCTTATATAGCAGCAAGGGAAAGTTACATACTGTAAAAATTATGTACATAAATAACTTTTGTATCAAATAGTTATTTTGTAATGGTCTAACTCTGTGGTAGTACATCGTAGGATAGACAAACATTGTAAATACTGTAATATATTGACAAAAAAACACATTAATTATTAAATAGTCGTGTCTCATATTGGTTTTGTTTTATTTATTCCCTCGTGCTTAATTTCTACTTCGAAAAATACACATATATTATTTAGAGGTTTATGAAAGTTCTTGAATCCTTGATCTAACAAAGTAATTTTAAGGAGAATGGTCTCAAAGTTTCACAAATTCAAAATAAACATTAACATCCCATGAACCTATAAGCCGCATCCCAGTATACATTCAGTGTGAAATTACCTAAATGAAACAACTAGACCTTGAAGGCAGGAATAGCATAGGTTCGTCCCCAAACGAAAGTTACCGAACGTTTCCGAATCGCTGTAATTATATTAGCCTGCGTCAGATAGTTAAATTTGGTTGTTTGAATGCTCATTATGTTTGCCTCTTAAAAATAAGGTAAAAATTCAAAATCAATCCTTCTTTGAATCAGCAGATTAGTTGGACAAACAGATCAGAATGTGTGATAAAACTAGTAAGGTGAAAACAAATCGCCTCCGCAGAATAACAGACATTCAGAAATATTTGGCAACCGTAGTAGAGGAGCAACCTATGCAGCCGACGTTTTTTCTGATTTTAAAGTATATTATAAAAAACGTGGCGTATACATGAATCAAACCTGGGACCTCACTCTTCAGGCTATTGCTCTGGCAATGAGTCAGGGACAATCATTGGTGCAAAGTTAGTAGCAGACTGTAAAGAATATGGGTAGATCCACTTTTCGAATCTTCAGACTGACTTCTGAGCATAAAGCTGACACTTTTCAGCTTCGGGATACCCTTTGGATGTGTCAGCCCAAAGAAGCTGCGACAAGACCATTCTGTCAAGATCTTGCTACAATGCTCAGAAAAGATGGATAATTGCCCAAAGTTGTTTCAGCTGCCCTAGACGCCCCTCTAGATGTCGCTAATCATATTTTCCTGACGTTTAAGCATATTCAAAATAGTGAGAACCAATTACTCTCTATGGAAAAGTGAAAAACATCCGGGAAATCGTGAAGAGGAGGTTAACTGGATTTACGCACAATGCTTTATCTGCTGCACGTGACGCTTATATCTTGACGTCACTAATAATATTTCACAACTTCCAAGCATATCCAAAAAGACTTGAGTCACACGAGGAGCTACCCAGAGATGGAAGTCTACTTTCTCAATCCTCCGTACGTAACCAAAGGGATTCGTCGTATTTATATGGAGGTCAGTGATCTGTTTAGTTTGGCGAACTGGACGCTCTCATTCCAAAAATAATAAAAAATATACTAAACCAATCCTTCTAGTAATGCATAGATTAGTTGGGCTGATAAATCTGAATCTGTGACAAAACGAGGGTCTCTACGTTTGTTTTTAACAAAAATGTTAAAATGTGTCAGACCAACGTACTGTTGAGTGCTACACTTCCACGGCTGTGAAGAGTAGTTGATCTTGAGAGTGCCTAGTGATCCCAAGGGTGGCATAACGTCAAGTAGCTATGTTAAGGGATGCGAGCACTTAAGCTGAGGTTTGAGGAAGTAGGCTCCCAGCTCCAGCCAGCTTTTCGTTTGACACGCATGCTTCTTATTAAAAAGTGATTAGCGACTGGACAACCGTGAAGGGAAGATTGTATACCGACCATACATGATGCTAATTCCGCAGTAGCTCCCCCCCAGCCACATTGCCAGGAAGGTATGGTAGCTAACGAACTAGAAAGCAGTAAGCTTGTACGGAGACCATTGTTTTATTTCTTTTGGTTGTCTGGATGTTCACTACGCACTTCAAACATAAGATAAAATCCTACGTCAATCGTTTCAGAAATCTACAGGAAAAAAGGATGGGATTTTGTTTGGGCTGCATTCATCTGTTACAAAACTAGCGCAAACCTGGAGCGTATTAGAATGGATAAGGCAACAGCGGCCTCCGTATAAGCTTGCCGGCAATGTAGTGGGGGCCAACTGTGAGTTTTGCACTTTTGCGAAGTGCTGAACATCAACTTGATGAACATGCTCACATATTTACACTACCTACTACTACTATACAATTCTCATCAACAGAACTGGTCTGTTTTCAAAAAACCCTCGATTGGCAATTTTGATTTCATCAATAATTGTCATTACCGATTTTCAACACTTATACAGCCGCGAGGCATTCGATTGCACGGGAAGAACTAGCCAACTACGGCATCAATCAACTTATGCTCGTATTAGAAGTCAGTTCGATACCGAGTGACAGTGAACCTAGAAGACTCCAAACAATCATGTTGGTATATACCTACTCGTAAATTACAGTATATTAGCTATACTGACATAGGGGGAATATTGAATGTTGGTAGTGTGTACGCGTACGAGACTAAACGGCTGGGTCGATTTCAGTGGGGTATTCAGGAAAATGACTAGCAAGATCTTGTGAGACGGTTTTTGGACATACAATAAACGTCTGAAACTCTCGTAAATCTGTAACAAGTCCAACGAAGTCTTCCAAGTTAGGTAATTTTCCCTCATTGTAGCAGTGCTCCGCAACTGTTATTACCGAATGTGATGTCGAAGCTAACTGTAAGTAAGCAATGTAGTCACTATAAATGCTCCGGCATCATTCTAAACAGAGTAAATCTGCTATATCCAGTGATCTATTAACTAAACTTATAAAAGTAATCAGTCTGACTAAATTATGGAAGACAATGTCTGCTATAAGGCGGGCAAACAGCTAAAAGGGACTTCAGGAATATAATTAAATGGTTACTACAAATAGTAAGGATGGGCCACCTCCAAAATTCTCAATTAAAATTATTTCCCCAATCATCATTCTACTCTGGTATTAAATTCAATTTTCAATTTTAGTTTATTGTGACACCGTGAAATGGAGCAGTTTTGTTGGGGCACAAATGAAGCCTTAGGTGGATGAAACTATTGAAAATAATGTGAATGTTTGATTTTTTGAACCCCTCTGGAATGAGTGGATCACTATTTATTTTTCGAATAGACCAATTAGGAGGTTCTATCGTCAATAGGTGTCAAGCAGATGGAATCGCAGCAAGATAGCGACGCATGCTTTTATTGCTTTCATTCGTCTTGGTCAAATTTGCTGAAATAATTTATCGAAATCAATCCATCATATCAAAATAGGGTAAATTTTATTACCACATCTGAGTTGAGCCGATCAACTGTAAGAAATTACGAATTATTAGCGTGATTCTGCCTGCTATTCGATATCGCTAAGCCGTGTTGTTGAGGAATGAAAATTAATTTGCTTCAATGGTATGGTGGAATGTGGAAATTGGTAGCAAATTTTCGTACTCGTTCAAGGTTTTGAAATGTGCTTTATCTTCTAAAATAGAAAGTCTGTTTATCTTGTAAGTTGTTGTGTCAATAAGTACAATTTACGAATCTGGATATAAACCATCGTAATCGCTCTTGAAAAAAACGCTGCAAATTCTTTCACTGGGGTTTATTATTCAATTTCATTCATTTGGCTTGCATTCATAATTTGAATTTCTACTAAGCTTTGGAGTGTGCGTGTTTCACAGGTGATAGAGCGATTATTGAATTTCAGGAGGCACACAAATATGATCAACTGATCAATCCAAATTGGTATTTTGGTTGAGAACCAATTTAAGTGCTCTATGCATATCTCCTGAAATTCAATATCGCTTTATCACCTGTGAAACACGCACACTCCAAAGCTTACTAGAAATTCAAATCATGAACGCAAGCCAAATGAATGAAATTGAATAATAAACCCCAGTGAAAGAATTTGCAGCGTTTTTTTAATTTACCCTCAATGACCCCCCCCCCCCCCCCCCACCACAATAAAAACATCTATAATTTATCAAGTCACTTTAGCACTCGTATTGCGTTAAAACTTCCCCAAGTCCAAATTTAAACGATGTAGCCAGAGGTAGACTGATGTAGAGGAGGCACACAAATATGATCAACTGATCAATCCAAATAGGTATTTTGATTGAGAACCGATTTACGTGCTCCATGTATATCTCCTGAAATTCAATAATCGCCCTATCCTGTGAAATACGCACACTCCAAATCTTAGTAGAAATTCAAATCATGAATGCAAGCCAAATGAATAAAATTGAATAATAAACCCCAGTGAACGAATTAGCAGCGTTTCATGCATATCAGAATGCTTCAACCCGTGTATCGGCTATAAACCCTTTTAGGAGTTCACTCCAGTATCCACATTCTTTACATTAGTAGTTTACTGCAATCAAAACAAAAAAAACAAAAAACGCTGTTGTTTTTACTTTTATCGCAGTAACCTAGTGATGTAGTGAATGTAGATGCAAATGTTGGCAGCATAAGATCATGCCATACATCGGGAATGGTTTGAGCTACAGAGCTGGGGAGGGGCTCATTCGATTCCTCATGGAAAGTTCTTCAAATAATGTCCATATTTAGGCCGCCTTGATTATTTTTGAGGTTTTTAGGTATTTTCCAAAACTTTGACAACCCTTAAAGGGCACTTTAAATTAAGTGAGAGAGCTGGGTAAAGAATTGGGGCGTTGTCGGACCAACATGGATTTTTCCTGAAAATTTCAGATTTTTTGCTCCAGCCATTTGGGAGAAAACGTGCGTACGGCGTACGGCGGAAGGACGAAAAAATTTTGATTGCAGATTTGGATTCTACACCCCTTGAAACGTAAACCATGAAATTTTCAGCGGGGGTCAAAAAATGTGAAACGACTTATGTAATATATGAACGTCTGATGGTCTCGTTCCGATTCAGTTATCGAGAACTTCTTCATTATCGTTATTTAAAACAAAGTTCATAAAAGACTAATTATGGGTATGAAAACTGCAATATATTTCTGCTGAGCACGTTTATATGTTATTCATACAAAGTAAAAGTCCAACAACTGGTGACCAGATTCGAGTCAAAACCGATACCAAATATTACTGTAATGATTGCGAAATGAGGATAACGATTACCGCTTCTCTGAATGATTTCGGTTACGTAGAAAGGAAAAGTTTAATTCTAAAAATATTCCAAGGAGAAGTGGTTTGAAGTGCCCAAGTGAAATTAAAAGGAGGTTCATCACTGTAATGAATATGAATGAGCAGTTTGTTGATTCTATGTAAAAAATAAAATGTAACATAAAAACTTTACTTGGTGTTTTAATCGTAAAACAAGAGCCTTATTAGAGGTATACCACTATCAGATGAGTTGCAGAGGCAGAGTGGAATAAAGATTTTACTATTATGCTCGGTCTGAGAGGATAAAGGAGGATAAAAACACGGAAAGGGAGTTTAATATCAAAAATGTTTGTTTAGTAGAGTTAGCAAGGAGTCTTTCGGTGTACTTACATTGACGAGGTCTGCGTGACGTATTTGTTAAAACAATGTTTGCTCTTGATATTGACACAAGAAATGATAAACACGAGCTTATTAATACACGAGAGTTTTATTTTGCTGTTAAAAGAAACAAACAGTGGGATTCCTACGGTTCCTACAATGTTGAGGGAGGAAAAATTCAATGAAACATGAAGAACATCAAAGGAAGCACGGAAGCAGAAACTTTGACCACTACGAGAACTTGTTGTTAGAGAGGGTTTATTGTGGGTAATTTGTATTTAATAGTACATCTTCAGGGACACTAATTTTATCGAACATTATACTCCCACAACTTTTTCCAGTCTCGAATGGAGGAAAAACGCTGCAAATTCTTTTACTGGGGTTTTTTATTCAATTGGCTTGCGTTCATAATTTGAATTTCTACTAAGCTTTGGAGTGTCCGTGTTTCACAAGTGATAGAGAGATTATTGAATTTCAGGAGATATGCATAAAGCACGTAAATCTGTTCTCAACCAAAATACCTATTTGGATTGTTCAGTTGATCATATTTGTGTGCCTCCTGAAATTCAATAATCGCTCTATCACTTGTGAAACACGGACACTCCAAAGGTTAGTAGAAATTCAAATCATGAAGGCAAGCCAATTGAATAATAAACCCCAGTGAAAGAATTTGCAGCGTTTTTTTATGGTTATCAGAATGCTTCAACCCGTGTATCAGCTACAAAGCCTTTTAGGAGTTTACTCCAGTATCCACATTACTACATCACTACACCACTACGTCACTAGGTTACTGATATCAAAACAAAACCGATAATAAACCAAAATAACGCGAATGTTGGCACCATAAATCGGGCCATAGATCGGGAATGGTTTGACCTACGGACCTGGGGAGGGGCTCATTCGATTCCTCGTGGAGTGTTCTTCAAAAAGAGTACACATTTAGGCCGCTTCGACTTTTTTTTTGAGGTTTTTAGGGATTTTACAAAACTTTGACAACCCTTAAAGAGCACTTTAAATTAAGTGAGAGAGTTGGCTCAAGAATTGGGGCGTTGTCGGACCAACATGGATTTTTCCTGAAAATTTCAGATCTTTTGCTCCAGCCGTTTGGGAGAAATCGTGCGTACGGCGGACGGACGGAAAATTTTTATTGCAGATTCGGATTCTACACTTTTTGAAACGTAAACCATGAAATTTTCAGGGGGGGTTAGAATTTTTTTTTTCGAGAGCGATTACAATGGTTTATTATTGAATAATAAACCAAAATCACTATACTGGAGCCTTTGTTTGAAAAATTGAAGGGGGCCGTTTGACTTTTATTTTATTTATGTTTTGCCTCAAGAGGCCTGTTTGGTTGACCTGCAACCACAACTTTTAGGACTACTACAATATGAACCGCTCAAATAGAGAAGTACACCGAAGGATATTCATCTATCAATACATTTGATTAAAAGTTTTTATTTAACTTGCAATGTATGTTCGGGTGGAATCTTGTGACCAGATATTATCAACCGATTAAGCTGAGATTTTGTATGCACGTTTAGATTGGATGACAATGCACGATTAGTTGTGTGACGTCATTCTAAATTCAATATGGCGGACGATCCAAGATGGCGGAACAGTCATTTTTTATGCATTTTTACAATATAGGTATCAAATGAAATGGTTTGTTGAGAGTGACTCGAAATGTAATGTGACGTCATTCTAAATCCAATATGACGGAACATCAAAGATGACGGAATAGTGATTTTAATGCATTTCTAAATATGGGTATCAAATGGAAGGGCTTGTTGAACATTGGTTTCAAATGCAAGGGCTAGTTGAGAGGAAGAATGCTGCCAATTGTTTTATGTTGGGCTTGCACAGTACACTAAATGCAGGATATTACTGTCGAACACGCCGTTGTTTACTTAGGTCCGAGGCTCTTTGCTGTTGATAAAGCATACGTGGCCTTAATTGGGGTAAAAACATTAGAAGGTCTCCTTATTGAAGAGCTAAACTGTTCCAATTTAACCGGCAAACGACCTTGCAACAATGATGCTCTGATTGAGATGAACAGACTCAGAAACCTAGTTAGAAATGACTAAAAAGTAATAAATAAATTAAACAAAAAAACCTTTTTAAGAAAGCTTTTATTTAAATGCCCTAAAAAGAAGGAAATAATTTTTACTTAACTTTACCATATACACAATTAATAAAATCATAAAAGCTTGTAGCGACGTTTGCGTAAGTATGTACTAGATAGGTATCTGTAAGTATTTACCTAATTAAACTGAAATAAAAAATGAACTTATCGGAATAAGTTGGTCAATGAAATAGGTACCTTGGAACTAGTTAATTTACACAAGCCTAAATCTCGCGACAAGCTTTTATGATTTTATGAATTGTGTATATAGGCTATAAGTAGACAGTTAAAATTTGTAAGTAAAAATGTATTTCCTTCTTTTTAGGGCATTTAATAAAAGCTTTCTTAAAAAGGTTTTTTTTTTGTTTAATTTTGCAGGAAAAATACATTTTGGAAGGAGTTGCGAACATAATACATTCTGTACAAGTAAATAAAATATGTACCTAATGAGAAATGAACGATGAATCCTCATTTCACTAAAAGAAAAACAACGAGTACATGACTATTTGGTGACTTTTGATACTTGAAAACGACTACAATAAGCAACTTGACGAAAAACATCCTTCTTCATATTACTTTTCTCTTCGTTCGTTAAGCGATAATGCCTCAGCCTCAGGGAATAGTCAACATATTTGTAAATAGCTTGGTAGCAGTTGGGGTTGTTCAGATTCAACAATACTTCCTGGGCAAGATGGGCCGCATGGATTGTTAGTGTGTTCGCGGCAGAGTAGCCAGGAATCAGTGGCGCCAATTAGGTGTTTCGGTAGGGTTTGTAGAGCGGGCACGAATAAAAGAAATTAACTACCTAGTCCGATTCATTTCTATTACAGTTCATACACTATTCCATGCAGTCGATGAAATGTTTAAAGCTTTCGTGTACAACTGTAGGCGGCTGGTGTATGAGAGGCGGAGCTGGCCAATCACTCTTTCCGCATCCAAGGACGGCATATTCCCCAGGTAGGATATTGATGCTGTATATTTTGGTTTGCTGTTTTGGCAATTAACTCAAGTACTGAAAAGTGTAATCTGGTAGGTCTAAATCTTGTAGAGTTTTGCATAGTAAGGCTAACGGATTCGATTGGGCGGTAAGCACCTTTGTGCAAACAGATCCCGGTGGTTCCTCCGCACATTTACATTTCATCATTGACCAATCACCTCCTCCAGACAACCAACTGGTCAGATGATCTTGTTTCACTTCCACGATTCCACTTCTTTAGAGTTCCTTGTTTTTGGACTATGGGTCTTGCTGCCATGTTAATACGCATCATATTCCAGAAAAGGGTTCGATGTTGGATAGCGCACTTCCATCTGCACGTTTGTTTTTAGCTTTTTCAACGCTGCGTGATCTTCGACAATGAGTTGCCACTCTTCCATTGATCTGCTATTGTTTCTCTCTTTCTTAATACACTCCCTACGATTCACAAGGAATATCCGGTATTACTACAAGCTTGTTATCTCTGTTGTATTCCTGTAGCAAAAGCAGCAGATGCTTGAAATGCATCATAATTTCCAATGGTAAAGCTTTTTGGAGAGAAATACGAACGACAAGTCTCCTTGAATTACGTATCTTAGTGTAAACGGATGCAAAAATATGTACCCCACCACAGGCGTACAACAACCGGTCTGCAGCAGCATAAAATTTAATAAACTTTTAACCAATTTACAAAACTGCTACACTGGAATGTTACAATAGTGCTGATTCAATGAATACAAAAATGGCGCTTAGACGAATTCAAGAGAAACTTTACGAGCGAGAAACATTTCTGAATGTGTGTCTGATTGTCTTCTCTCGAATCAAGATTTGCCAATTACCATTACCTTTTTCACTTCAGGAAACTAAAGACAATGGTCGGCCTTATAACGGGCTTTGAACCCCTAACGTTTCACCTACATCTCATTGGGATCACACAAAGTTCAACCCTATGCAGGTTATGTGAGGAAACTGATGAAACAGCATCCCATATAATATTTGAGGGCCCAGCACCCGCCTTTCGTAGATTTGAACTCTTTGGAAACAAACCCCAATGAGGTCTACTCAAAGCAAACAAGTAATCAAGGGCCTCAAACCCCTTTCCAAGATGCTGAATCTCGTTGATCGAACGCAAAACTCTCAGGAAAGTGCAATAAGCCAGGCTTCCGAGCTGTGGACCCAACAACCTCAGGAGTTTCGGCCCGCATCTACATCTACCCTTTTCAGGTGTCAGACAATCTGAAAATACTCAATAGAAAAAGAATGTAGAGATCCCAAAGATGAGCAGTAGATAAGGATGGATTCAAATGAGTCCTTCTATTAATTTAGTCTCAAAACATTTGACGGAAGTGTAAATACATAATTGCTGAAAACGTTTCGTAAGAAGATTCTTATTTAGAACTAGTATATACCGCTGGCACTCAGACAATCTTAAGCAGTGTCGAAGAAGAAGATCTTGACCCCAGACTATGGAACGATGCTGCGATTCCCGAACTTTCTCATTCTCGAAGATATGTTTCTGACGACCTCTGAAACATCGATCGCTCGGAAATAGATATTGCCTTACAGACGGGTGAGCCTGCTGAAAACGCTCCGTCGCAAACCCCTCATAAACCGCCTAGCGAGACGGAAAGACCAACATCTTGGACAATCGGGTCCATCACGCTACGTTAGATTCAATCACCCTCCCAAGGCCCCTGAGGCAAGGATCGATTCAGATTACTGTAACAGCATTTCGATCAGATGTACCCAATTAGAATAATGAAGAGAAGGTTGGGAGGTTAGGTGGGGAAGGAGGGGAAGAGGCTTGGAGATTAGAGCTTGCCAAGCATAATAGTCTTATCGAACTCTTGTGATGCCGTTCTGGCGATGTTTCAAGTTTGTCCCCTTTCCATTCTCCCGGCTCTCGTGTTCCGAGTTCTAGCCGGCTTTAAACAGATTAGAAAGGGGGACTTGTCGACGGAGGAGATGCCGAGAAATTGGAAAGGTCCATCCCGTAAGTCTTACCCCAAAGAGAGGCCGTTCAACACGAAAGATGTTTTATTGGGCAGGGTTCAAGCAAATGAATTGACCTGCTATTTCTTACGATTACCTAACTGTTATAGAAATTTCTATTTCCGCAAGTTCCTACCGTGCTGCACGACTATACAAGCAAACTTTCGATTTGATCAAGGTGATTTGCATATCGTAGTTCCTACCTGGCTGCCTGGCAGAGGTGCTACTTTTCAAATTTCTGCACTTTAGGTGGATTAGCATAGAAATTACATCAAAACTAACTCTATTCATCACGTCAATCCCTGCTTAATAAAATAAAAAGTAATTAAAAAAGTGATTTATAATCCGTTAACATCAGTGTTATTATTTAATGTTCCTCACAAACTCATACAATTCATCACGTCAATCCCTGCATCACATTCAATTGTAATGAACCTGTCTAAGAGAGGTAAGAGAGATAAGTCTTATGGAGGTTTTCATGGTGTTAAAGCGAACCCAGGGAAGATATAAACGGTTGTGCAATTAACTGATGGAGGCTATATTTCAAATCAATGCGTACATGCTCAATGAACGAGTATGGAAATATATTATTCAATTCGTATTCGTCGATATAGTGAATCAATAAAATAAATAAAGGTGTTGTAGAATAAAATCTTAGGGCGCTTCTGCCGAAGTTGAGGTTTCGCGGGTAGTCAACTATATCACAAAATAAGTCACTACTTAGATAGCTATGATATGAAGTTAGTCGAGTTAACAAGGGTGTAAGCGCAAGCTAGAAAACGGAGGAGAGAACTGACTGTGGATTCTGTTAACCAAAAAACGGTAAAATTTTGTTTGGAGGGGAAGTGAAGAAAATCTAGAGTGGGGGAGCAGAGAAGGGGTAGTAGAAACCAATCAGGGACGGACTACCCCGGGAAACCTCAGGGTGCTAGGGGGGAGACTACAGGTGACTGACCGTTTACCAGAAAACGGGTGGCTTGGGAAAAACCTAAGGCACAAAGCAGCTTGGGGAATTTTGAGTCCATCAAAGGCTTTAAATACTTTCACATAAGAACGGGATTCATGACAATGAGGTAAAGGCGGCGAGTACGGTAACCGTTACCTGCCGGCCTTGAATAGAAGTCAAATGTGGCTTTCAAGAGGTAATGACCCAACACCGAAAAACTCTTCGTGATCCAAAAATATTTCAGATACATCTGAATTAATGGTTAGTTTAGCTCCATTATCTTAAAACTTGAAATGAGACCGCTTACCTTGATTAAGCAAGGTAGGTGCAGGTCATTCAAAGATTATGCGGAATGCTGTTTCGTCTTCGTCTCAAATAAAGCCTCGTGTTCCATCTTCAAAAACCAAAACGTGGAGGGGTCAAAATGACGTTTAACTCCAGACGTTTTGTCAAACACTGCAATATCCATTTTTCCAAAATTGTTGAAAGCACGCCTAGTATGTTAATTGACTTATAACCACCAGGTTCGGATAAATTTCCACTCTTGAACAACTGAATGACTTTCGCATTTCTAATTCAAAACGCTGCAAATTCTTTCACTGGGGTTTATTATTCAATTGGCTTGCGTTCATGATTTGAATTTCTACTAAGCTTTGGAGTGTGCGTGTTTCACAGGTGATGGAGTGATTATTGAATTTCAGGAGGCACACAAATATGATCAACTGAGCAATCCAAATAGGTATTTTGGTTGAGAACTG
Organism: Creontiades dilutus; assembly: GCA_031894815.1. NCBI lineage: Eukaryota > Metazoa > Arthropoda > Insecta > Hemiptera > Miridae > Creontiades > Creontiades dilutus. The sequence continues at coordinate 1,389,264 of JAVIWC010009699.1, forward strand.
ATTTACGTGGTCTATGCATATCTCCTGAAATTCAATAATCGCTCTATCACCTGTGAAACACGCACACTCCGAAGCTTAGTACAGATTCAAATCATGAACGCAAGCCAATTGAATAATAAACCCCAGTGAAAGAATACTTATTTACCCCAGTAATAATATTGAATAATATACCTCAGTAGTAATATTGGAGGTCCGATGCGTCCATGTGTCTTATCGTCAGCAATGACACAAACTCAGTTACAAAAAAAAATAGTAATATTGAATAATATTTACCTATAAATTATCAGCGTTTCATGCATATCAGAATGCTTCAACCCGTGTATCGGCTATAAACTACAAGTATCCACATCGTCTATCACTCCAGTATCCACATTCACTACAACTCGACGCTATCGGCCGGATATCACTAGGTTACAAACAAACAATAATAAACCAAAAAACGCAAATGTAGGCACCATAAATAGGGCCATAGATCGGTAATGATTTGACCTACGGACCTGGGGAGGGGCTCATTCGATTCCTCGTGGAGTGTTCTTCAAAAAGAGTACAAATTTAGGCCGCCTTGACTTTCTTTGAGTTTTTTAGGGATTTTACAAAACTTTGACAACCCATAAAGAGCACTTCAAATTAAGTGAGAGAGCTGGCGCAATAATTGGGGCGTCGCCGGACCAACATGGATTTTTCCTGAAAATTTCAACTTTTTTGCTTCAGCCGTTTGGGAGAAATCGTGCGGACGGCGGACGGACGGAAACATTTTTATTGCTGATTCGGATTCTACACCCTTTGAAACGTAAACCATGAAATTTTCAGGGGAGGTTAGAATTTTTTTTTCAAGAGCGATTACAATGGTTTATTATTGAATAATAAACAAAAATTGAGGTTTCCATACTAACAGGACACAATTTTTCACCATTTCATTCGGCTATAATGTTCATGAAATTAGAAGTTACTAGATTAATTAAAATTGATTCTCCATCCTGGGGTTCTTTGCAACGTTTCAACGCCGTATAATTTGCACCGGTCTGATTACCTTCGCCCCCACTTTAAATTCTGTTTTAAACGTCACGAGCGATGGGGCAACGCCGTATCGCGCTAATATGGAATTCACAGTTAATCAAACACAGTTAATATATCGCCTGAAAGGGTGCATGAACGATGAAGCCAGGGCCTAATCCTTTTACCATCACTTGAACTTGTCTGGCCTGCACTGGGGAAACTGATACGTCCTTTGAATCTACCATGAACTGAGAGACCAAGCGAGGCATAAACAGGTAAAAAGAATCAACATGACTCGAGAGGAAATTTTAAAAGGGAAAAGCAAGCTATTGGACTACCGTTGAAGTAACCTCTGTCAGGTTTTTCAAAAGGAGAGTTGAACAAATACTCTTGCTGATTACGTAATGTTACTGAGGCAATGATGGATAGAAATCTCTCAATCTTTGCGTTCCGTGGGAATGAAAACGGTTTAACAACATCGAAAATCAACTACGTTTAAACTTTCTCGTAAAATTCCAAATCCTTGGAAACTTTCGAGAGTTTCTAGGTCGAGTTTCTTGCTACCCAATGTTTACGTTTACATCCCCTACCTGCCTCTTCAACAAGGGAACTAAAATTTACTTCAACTTCCTTCCAACCATAACAAAACATCTGATGACGGGCCCTCCTATTCCTTTCGCGATTAGACCGTAATCGCTGAGATATAGCGAGAGAAAAACGTAGTAAATACAATGTGGTTGAAGACCATTAGAGGGTCACTGAATACTCGGACGTGCTCAGAAGTCCTTCATCGAGAATTACAGAGTTTTCCGAAGGAGAAAAATGTCGGTTTACGGCTGGGAAATGGATGTAGGTTTATTTCTAAAAGAAAATGTCTACATGAGCTTTGGCCTCATGCACCAAGGCTTACTGTAATCACTTCTCCCAAACGGAGTTTTATAAGGATCCTAATGGCTTGTAGCCAGGTATCCACATTGATCTGAACAAGTTATAATAATTATTGTCATGGAGTATAGAGAAATTAGTCTTGAATAGAGTTTCTTTTTAGATACACTGAGCTACAGGGGGTTCCAACTAATCGAAAACGTACGGTCGAGGCTTTTTGTGGTGTTTTTCCTTAGGGTGGGACACTGGGCAAAACTCAATAGATGGGAACGTTGTCAAAAAGAACGTGAAATAGAAATCAGATGTACGTTTAGAAGACAAGTAGTAGTTTACAATTATTTTTTATGAGCTCCTTGTTCTCTATAGATAGGAGAAGCCTGTCAAACCAAACCTTCGGAGGGGTTCGCCGTGCGTAAGACCCGGCCTTTATACGTGAAGAGAGTGGCCAAATTTGGAAGCCTTCAGGCTCCAAGTAGGTACGTTCAACTCATCATTTTCTGAATGGTAATTTTTTCGGTGAATTTCTTAGAATTCTGTAATAGGCACTATTTAAATTAATCTCAGCATGTATAGAAAGAAAGAAGCTGTATCAAGAATGAAACAGAAATTGTGTATAACAGGGTGTAATAATTAAAATTAAATTAATCATTCATGGGGTAGGGAAAGTGTGTAGTTCTATCACAAAAGCGAGGAGGCTACACAATCATAATGGGTAACTAATACTTGTAAAGAGACGTGACAATTTTTATGTGATTAGAGAAACTAGGTTATTAAAGCCTATGGCTTTTACAATATGTGCCTCAACTATTTAAGGCTAGGATATGGACCTGCTTAGTATTCATGGTGGTGTTGAGGTGTAACAACGGCAGGCAGTTTATCCAATGTAGACCAATACCCGTATATGACCACTACTGCCATATTTTGACTCGTTTCACGACAGCGGGCAGTTGTACAAATTATTTGTGGATGGCAGTACTGACAGGACTACAACAAACCTCAATGGTAAGCAGAAATCGTTCCACGATTTACCAGTTCTACCCTTAATACTACGAAATGGTAGATTGGCTCTGCGGATGTGAGGTATGTAATACATCTTTTTGCTTTTATTGTTTTCTTTGCTGCAATAATAGGAATGAAGCTTGGGTTAAAGATGGAATTTGGCTTTCACCTCCACGATGGTTCTTGCTGGGCAGGGCAGATATAAATTTCAACTGTTGCAGAGCACGAATTTCTGGAGTTCGATAATCATGTCAAATTTTCGTTTTTTTCGGTATTTACGTACCTACTAGTGAAGTTCTTTGAAATGTAGGATTGGGTAGTTGGTTTCACGGTTTGAAGCTGAGGATGCGGACAAGATTGATCTCCTTTGCATATTGGGAGTTGACATTTCGTACTTGGCTGAGAAAAGCACATTTTCGTCTCACGTTCCCTTTGTGGTTGTCCCTTAAGGTCTCGGTGCACGCAACGGGGTTCAGGGGAGGAGCAGCCACTTGAGTAGATCATTGGATGGGAATCTGCTTGATTCAGTCGCTTTCGCTTTCAAAATTGATTCTTGAACAACGTTTAGAGCGCTGGATACGGTGGACGGAGCCACGTCAAAATGCCAAAGCTAGGAATACTCAACCCAAAAGCTTTATAACCATTATAAGTGTCTTTTGATTAAAGGATTTTTCTTATTGTAGAAGAAATATATGTATTTTCGGATTTCATTGATGATCAAACATACCTGTTCCATTGAAGAGCATTGACAGTAGGACGAACTAGTAGGGTCATAGATTCCACAGGTAAGGAGCATAATTGAAAAAGTGCTCAGATTCAGCTTTGTGGGGGACTTGGAAAGGGCCTAGAATTTAGTCGTCGATATGTTCAGACATAAGGAGTTATTGCACATCCATCGAAACGTGAAATTCTAGTCTCTATTGGCCGTCATAAACGCGTCTTTACGTCAAGTACACAGGTAACCCTTGAAAATCGTGCAGATTCCCTCGATGTTTCATAGCACTCATTCGTCACCAGTAGGTCTTAATTCCCGAATTCCGCAAAATGGTTTTACTGAAAGAGCTGTTTTAGATTAAGGGTCGAAATGCTTAGTTCTGAAGTATTTGTCAGCGGAAATGACACCGCTGAGGTGACTCTAGAGAACCGTGCTGATGAAATTGCTCGATGTTCTGTAGCATTACATCAAAACCATTGATTTCCAATGGGTCCAATAAACCACAAAGTTCGTTGAAGAAGTTCCTTGCTAGGTAGGAAGGGATGTTGAAAATAAACTGCAAATACCCATGATAACCAGATAACCATGAGCTGGAAATCGTTCGATGTTCTTTTGCGTTTTGTGATGGACATTTTTAGTTGCCCTTCCGAATTCTTGAATCCGCCGCCTCGGGAGATTTACCATATGCCTTCTGGGACATCCTATGAGCGTTGCAGGCATTATCCGCATCCAGTTTTTGGAAGGGGAAACTATACCGTCAAATGTTACACGTTTGAACACGATCAATAATTTTGAAACGGGAAATGTATTCAAAGAAAGAGCTGATACTGGCTGTATGATGTTGTGTTTTGAAAAACCTGTCAGCTAAAAGTAAACTGAAGGTATTATTCCTTCAACTCTGTTGTTTTTATACGGATCCCTTTGTCTTCCTTTTTCTTCTGTTCAAGTGTCAAAAATAATTTACATTCCGTCGGATCATTCTCGTAATCGGCCCTTCCACTTGGAATTGCTATGGAAATGGATTCAACCTTTGACACGCGGAGATGGGGTATCATGTTTTCTTTTTGTCGTTTCATTTTACCCCGGAAAAATTAATTTGCATGAAGCCTCCGTCAGAGGGCTCAAGCGTTTGCCTCTGAAACCCGAAGGCCTATCGCCGCTGCGCAACAAAGGAATAAATGAATTCGGAAAAACCTGGTTGATTTTTCCCGAGTCTCTTTTCCCTTTTAACAATCCACGCTATTTTGAATTCCAGCCGCAAATGAAAACGGCGAACCGAAGAATAAATGGAATGGCACCCGGAGGAATGACAATTCCCAAAAATTACTGTCCACAATTGGTTTTGATCGTGTATTTCCTCTGATAGTTATTGCCAGTACTTGTTTACGAATTCCCCAGAACGCTGAACTAAGATGCCTTGTCAGTATGGCTTTCAGAATCCAAAAATTACATTAAAAAGAAGAACAAACGATTATTTCGTAATTTTTTTAAGAGATAGTGGTTTACAACCGACATTTTCGACTTTAATATTTTATCGTTTTTATTGTTGACTCTGATCTATCGCTACATTAAAACTGCACATTTCCGTGCGTATTATCAAGGGTATTGATTGAAGCGAGCCCAGTACAGTGTGCTTTATCGTGTAAACTAGGAAAGATGGGTAAGTATTTTTCTATAGTAAGGATATGTGGTTTGTTTGTTTGTACATATCCATCAGGCCACCATCAGGCTTTAAATTAAGAACCTTATTTTTTTCATCACAGTACAGGTAGCTCATTTCGTAAATACAGGAAGATAAAAAAAGGTGTCAAAACAAACACCCAAATTAAAACATGGTGTAAAAAAAACTTCAAGTCTTTGAAATAGATTTGCTAAGATGATAAAGCATTCAAAAGAGCTAGGAACTCATTCTTGAAATATTCAAAAGGAAACAAGACGTGCTTGATTATGAATTCAACGCAATTTGAGATATGAGGCATCTCATCCCTATCTCAATCAGATTCAGAACACCTCAATCTGATGCCGTTGATGCATCAACACACAAAAAAAGGCTAAAGTAACAACTTAACCTTTGAAAAATAATTTCACGTTTTCTTCATAGGATACAACAAGAAGAGCGAAGGAACTGTGCTTCACTCTAGTTTCTGTTGTCCCGAGAGACACACCAGGGATGGTACCCATAAGAGACGGAGTCACCGTTTATGAGAATCGAAGTAAGCTTATAGTAATCACGGCTGCAACAATAGTAGTGTAGTAGAAGTAGTAGTAGTAATAGTAGTATAGCATCCGTGATAGTAGTGACTTGGTAGTTTCCTGGGTACTCTCCTTCATCTGACACAGAAACCGTCACGGATTTGTGATGGACAGAGGTTTTAAGTCATCTCAATGCAGTGAAACTACTGTTAGGCCCAAGACCGAGGAGAGAGAATCCGGGCCAGCGAGCAACATTCTGGCCCCCTTGAAAAAAAAAACCTAATCATTATTTGATCGGGGGGGGGGGGGGGGTAGAAACACCCATGTGAATAATGCGTAAACATCACACAAGCGTTCACTGAATTGTGAAACTACAATACCAGTGTGCCAGTATCCGCACTCTCTCCGTATCCGCTGGTGTCATTTAGTTTTCAGGTATTAAATGAATGATTCGATAACTGCATACCAGCGTAGCAGCTGTGTTCAACATCTTTTCATCTCTCGGAACTTCTTGCAATCGTCGTTGAAACAGATGTCAATATTTTGGATGTGACATTTGCAGAATCCCAAATGTAATATTTCAGGCTTAAAGTAAGCCAAGATGGGTTAACAATCAGTTTTGTTATACTCACAAAGATCTGGCCAATAATAAGGTGGACCAAAGGGTGATTGATCTCTTACAATGAAAATTAAGAAGTTGGCATTTTGGCGTGACAACCATATAGGCTATGTCCTCGATTGAATGTAGCAACCCTACCAACTCACATATGTCGATGAAGATCCCTGGTAAGAATAATTTCAGAAACCCGGGAAATCATTACCCAAGAGCAAATAATATATTCTCCTCGCCAACGCTGGCGCTCCTCGAACTTGCCAAAAGCTCCCAAACACAATCAAAACCCCGGGGTCGGAAGGCAAAGTTGGTCTCAAGGGTGAGGCATAGGGGCGGAACCTCTTCATAATACAACAATCACAAAAAGTTTCATTCCCATGTGAAGGAAAAGAGACCCCGCTCGAACTTCATCAAGCTTCGTGTGTGAAGGGGGCTCTTTGATTGTCGCAGCTAATATCAGAGCACCAAAGGGGGTTGGAAAATTAAAGTCCTTCTTTGCTTTTGTCGGGTGAACAATCGTCAAAGTGAATTAGAATCTTTGAACGGCTCTTGTTCGAGAGTGAAAGTTGCCTTTCTCCTTTCTGGAAGTTTTTATGAAGAGATCCGATGAAGTTGTTTCACTTGTTCTACAACGAGAATTCTCATTCAAAATAGTTCACCTAATCTTGAATAAAGTGATTTAATTACCAATCGCTTTTATTACTTAGTAGCAACTAGGTATTGATAACAAGTTTTGTTATCAACATTTGATTTGATTCACAATTGTTGTTGGTTTCCAGGGGTGGATCAAAATCTTGTTTACTGTCCTAATAAAACCGATTTTTTTTGGCTGAAGTAAGAAAACGCTTATTTTATGAAAAAAGGCATATCTCAAAAACTTTCGAACGTTTTCAGCACGTTGACAGTCGTGCTAGTGTTCTTTTTTTCAGTCAAAGATCAATAAATTAATTCAACTAATCAATAAATCTATCAAGTATCTATCAGTAAAGAACATAAAACAATAAGTGCTGTTTCGACATCTTGATATTTGACAAGGGAGGTCGTCATCGAAGAAGTAGGAAAATAATATGCGGAGATGAAGAAATCAAACCAGTCCCGTCCTTCCAGTATTTGGGGATTACATTTTCTCGCACTGGCAAGTTTAACCTCAACAAGAACAATCTTATAGCAAAGGCAAAGGCGGCAGTGGGCAGTACGAGGGACATTCTTTGTAGAGGTAGAGTTGACACTTGGGGGACGAGATTTAAACTTTTTGATGCCCTCGTGAGCTCCGTCCTTATGTATGCATCTGAGGTGTGGGGCTTGTGGTATATGGACGAAATAGAGGTTGTTCAGATGTTCTTTTTAAAGAGTGTCCTCTGCCTATCAAAGGGAGTTCCAGGGCATTTCCTTCGACTTGAGATGAATAGACTCCCATTAAAGGTGGCAGTATTGGAAAGGAGCTTAGGCTTTCTTCTTCGAATATTGATGATGGAGGACAATAGATGGCCTAAGCTGTGTTTCCAGGAATTAGCCCGTTTTCATGGAAATTATAAGAATTCCGCTGAGATTGGAGTGTCCCTGAACTGGAAGCAGCTAACATATCAAGAACTCAAGAAAGTGCGGCTGGACATAATGGAGAAGTACAAGAATCATTGTTGGAGTCAAGATATAAGAAGAGCTATGCACAGCAGCTACAACCCTATGTTCAGCAAAATACTTGATTTTTCTGAAAGGCAGCAGTATCTGGACCTGACAGGAAACATCCATAAAATGAGACTAATTGCTCAGCTAAGATTAGCTACAACAAATAAAGACATGGGTAAAATACAATTTTTCCATAAACGCAGCAAATACGTGATTGACAACGGAGAACTTTGTACAGTATGCAATAAGCTGGAGCCGGAAACGATTACTCACTTCTTGCTTGAATGCTCGTTATATAAGCCCTACAGAGATTATTATTTGGCACAATACCTCTCAAGCGATACAGTGGGACCAGCGGAAAGTGAAACGAGGGTTTGTAGAATAATGGATCTTGGAAACGACAGTAAATTGATATCCAACCTTCACCAATATATTATCCACTCTTTGATGGAGTGAAGAGCATTCGCCCGTAACGAGCTATAAGTGTGATAAATAGTGAAAATCGTCGAAAATCTATTGACAGACTATTTATACATGTACCTATATACATATCTTATATGGAACTAAATTCTGAATCAGTTTATTAATGATGTCTAAAGAAGACAAGTTCAGCAGTTACTAAGCTAATTTTACTAAATTTGGAATTAAGAAGTGTTGTCAATTTATTTATTTATATTATTTTTTTGGATATAACAACCGAACTTTTGTAACAATCCCTTGCTGGATTTTATACAATAAAAATATTTGATTGATTGATTGATTGAAGTGCTGTTTCGAAAGTTGTCGCCATAAACTCAGTCTCAGCTAGAAACCAAATGTGATTTTGGTTCACTATTTTCAATAATTTACTGATTGACCAAGAAAAAAAATTGTAGCCCAATGAAATTAGCTGTTTTAGGTTTCAAGATTACAGAATCCAAAAATCGAATAAGCAACAAAATAAAAACCAGTTAAAGAATAACCTTACAAAAAAATTCCTCCTCTATCCGGAGCCTTACGCCGAAACTAGTGAACGAAATTGATGAAAATTGGGTAAAACTTTGGGTCTAGTTTGCAATGGATTCTTTGCATTAATCTTAGTATGAAGGGAGAAATCGGAAGAATTTCTATTTTCAGAAATCTGAATACAGAAAACTTCTAAAATAACAAAATTGTTTGTATGTTCGTTGTTGATAGAAGTGATTTCAAAGAATCGATTGAGCCCCCCCCGAACCGCTTCCTGTTCATCTGTTCTCTCTCCCTAAGGAAGAGAACTTGGTCAGGAAAAAAGAACGTCAATACGCATGTGAATGTGAACGTGCTTGGATGATGGTATTGATTGCCTAGTATCGTGTGAATATCAACCTAGAAAATTGAAATTAGAATAGTAGCATGATGATTTGTGGAGAATCGAATGCTTTCCAACATGTCGTGTTGAAGGATATGGAATGAACCGTGGTCTGGCTTCTAGGATTTCGTGAGCAATAAGTTTTGATATCACCTTATTTCCTACAAAGGTTCCAGTTCTGATTTGCATGTTACTACGAAATCTACCTTTTCTCTATGGATGTGAGGTAAGTAAGAAACTTTTCTGCTTCCGTAGTCTCCTTTGCTGCAATAATATGAATTATTAAAGATAGAATTCGGCTTTCACCTCCACGATGGTTTTTGCTGGGCAGATATGAATTTCAACTGTTGCAAAACACGGTCTTCTGACAATCATTTCGACAATCATTTCCTAATTTACGGGTTTTGGTTTATCATTCAATAATAAACCATTGTAATCGCTCTGGAAAAAAAAATTCTAACCCCCCTGAAAATTTCATGGTTTACGTTTCAAAGGGTGTAGAATCCGAATCTGCAATAAAAATTTTCCGTCCGTCCGCCGTACGCCGTATTTCTCCGAAACGGCTGAAGCAAAAAATCTGAAATTTTCAGGAAAAATCCATCTTGGTCCGACGACGCCCCAATTCTTGAGCCAGCTCCTTCACTCAATTTAAAGTGCCCTTTAAGGGCTGTAAAAGTTTTGTAAAATCCCTGAAAACCTCAAAACTAGTCGAATCGGCCTAAATATTTTCCTATTTGAAGAACATACCATTAGGAATCGAATGAGCCCTTCCCCACGTCAGTAGGTCAAACCATTCCCGATGTATGGCCCGATTTATGGTGCCAACATTTGCATTTTTTCGTTTATTATTGTTTGTTTGTAACGTAGTGATGTCCGGCCGATAGCGTCGAGTTGTAGTGAATGTGGATACTGGAGTGATAGCCGATGTGAATACTTGTAGTGTAGTTAGTAGCCGATACACGGGTTGAAGCATTCTGATAATATATAGGTAAATATTATTCAATATTATTACTGGGGTTTATTATTCAATATTATTACTGGGGTAAATAAGTATTCTTTCACTGGGGTTTATTATTCAATTGGCTTGCGTTCACGATTTCAATCTTACTAAGCTTCGGAGTGTGCGTGTTTTACAGGTGATAGAGCGATTATTGAATTTCAGGAGATATGCATAGACCACGTAAATCGGTTCTCATCCAAAACACCTATTTGGATTGATCAGTTGATGATATTTGTGTGCCCCCTCTACATCTGTCTACCTTTGGCTACATCGTTTAAATTTGGATTTGGGGAAGTTTTAACGCAATACGAGTGCCAAAGGACTTGATAAATTATAGATGTTTTTATTGTGGGGGGGTATTGAGGTTCAATAAAAAACGCTGCAAATTCTTTCACTGGGGTTTATTATTCAATTGGCTTGCGTTCATGATTTGAATTTCTACTAAGCTTTGGAGTCTGCGTGTTTCACAGGATAGGGCGATTATTGAATTTCAGGAGGCACACAAATATGATCAACTGATCAATCCAAATAGGTATTTTGGTCGAAAACAGATTTACGTGCTCCATGCATATCTCCTGAAATTCGGTAATCGCCCTATCCTGTGAAACACGCACACTCCAAAGCTTAGTAGAAATTCAAATCATGAACGCAAGCCGATTGAATAATAAACCCCAGTGAAAGAATTTGCAGCGTTTTTTTAAAGGTACCTATTTACGTATCTACTAGTGAACTTCTTTTAAAGGTAGGATTGAATGGTTTGTTTTACGATTTCAAGCCGAGAATGAGGACAAGATTGATGTCCTTTGAATATTGGTAGTTTAAATTTGCATTTGGGCGGGAAAAGCTCATTTTCGTCTCACGTTCCCTTCGTGGTTGTCCGCTGTGGTCTTGGTGCACCCCCCGGGGTTTCAGGGCAGGAGCCGACACTGCAAGACAACATATGGAGTATTGAGGGGCCGGGTTTAGATAATATACCACTGACTACGTTTACTATTCATACACCACTGATTTACGTAGAAGAGTTATTCTAATACAGAAATAATAAACCTCTGTACAATATGTTTGGTTCAGAAGTTTCGAAGTGCCTCCTCTACGTCAGTCTAGCTTTGGCTACATCGTTTGAATTTGGATTTGGGGAAGTTTTAACGCAATACGTGACGTTCAATAAAAAACGCTGCAAATTCTTTCACTGGGGTTTATTATTCAATTGGCTTGCGTTCATGATTTGAATGTCTACTAAGCTTTGGAGCGTGCGTGTTTCACAGGTGATAGAGCGATTATTGAATTTCAGGAGATATGAATAGAGCACGTAAATCTGTTCTCAACCAAAATGCCTATTTGGATTGATCAGTTGATCATATTTGTGTGCCTCCTGAAATTTAATAATCGCTCAATCACTTGTGAAACATGCACACTCCAAAGATTAGTATAAATTCAAATCATGAAAGCAAGCCAATTGAATCTCTGTCTGTTGATATTTTGTGTTTTGATATTTTCCCATATGCCTCCTTCAACCGAATTTATTCACTGAGAATAACTAAATTATGTGAAATTTAATATATTAAATAAATTATATTAAATATATATGTATCATTACACATTAAAATTGGGGCCTTCCTACAAGAACTGAATAAGTCCAAATTTGCAATTTATTGCACTTTTGCAATACGGCCACACACTTGTTTGATAAGGTGTTCCTGAACCGATTATTATGACATTTAGACTTGTTTTCCTCAGAACGATGAGAACAGTTTGAATCTTACGGAAAAATTACATTTTCCAACAAAAACAACTAAAACGTCTTGCGTCAAGAGGGGGAGATTGAAAGGGGCTTTTACTGCTGCTAATGAGGGGAAGTCAGCCGAGTTAAAGGGTCCGCTGTGGTGTTGCCACCTGATGGCGGGGAAGGGGTTTTCGTCCCTGCGGTAAGGGGTCGCCCTATATGGGCAATAGTATTGGTACAGGGGCGATGGGCGCCTGCCGCGCCGCTGCCCGCCTGCCGCGCCGCGCCCCTTGAGAGAAAACTCTCCCACAGCGCGGCGCGCTTGTGTATGTACCTATATGTACCTACATGAAGAATTCGCCAGCCGCAGACGCGTCAGGGTCATATGTGAAAAACGAACGCGAGCGAGCGGGCCACCAACGCGATCTGTTCTATAAGCGATCAAACTATGCTGTTCTATGGAATTGTCATACGTAAAAGCGCCGTACCGCGCTAGTTGAGTCTGTTGCGGCAAACCCTCGTGCCCCGTCGTGTGACTTTCAAATCGCTTATTCGCCGCGCAATCCCGTTAACATCTGCTTACGTTACACTTTGTAACGTTAACGGCGGACACTTTGTAGGTTAACCCGCTTCTGTCGAGATTTACCGTTCTTCGTTAATATTGCCTTCGTAGTGTATTTTCAATGATTTTCAATTGAATGATGTTTCAAAAACTTAAAGTACGAAAATTTCAAAGATTCTGATGAGACAATTTCTACAAAATGAAACGTTAAAAACGTGAATTCTTTTCATGATTTTAATAATTTGACGAGCTTTAGAAATGTTTTCATTCGATTCAGCGAGAAAAATTACTTGGTTATTTCACCTTCGTCTCATCATTTTCATGCAACAACACAGGAATTATTACATGATTAAAGATTTTTAAATTCGATATCCGGATTCTATACTACTTGAAACGTACAATTTAAAGTTTTGAGGGGGTTAACATGGTCGATTACAATGGTTCATTATTGAGAGTAACATACCAAAAAATTATTTTCTGAATTTATTGAGTAATTGCGATACTTTGAATAACCACTAAGCCTATTATACCTACGGTGACCAGACGTACTACTTTTGGTAGTACAGTACTACGTTTTGGCTCAGTGTACTACCTGTTTTCTGAGAGTTGCAAAAACACCAAAAGGTACTTCTTTCTTTGAGACGTACTACCAAGGGTACTACTTTGAGACCGAACGCAAACGGGAAGTTCAATTATTGAAAATCAATTGGGACCACGGGTTTGTCAGAACAAGCTGGATGGCTGTGAGAATCCCTCCCCAGCAGAGGGCAAAGGGATGCAAGTCCCCGGCGCGCACTTTATCACTAGACGTTGGGTGGAGGAGCCACTAGCATTCAACAAATCGAGCAGGATTTAGCATTCACTTTTAAAGAGCAGGCGTCAAAGTTTTACCTGTTTTGTTCAGATTACCTTGAGAAATGGGTCACGAATTTACGTGAACTAGCTCTGTTTTCCTGGGTCACATTAAACAAACCTATAGACTGGGAAGATGTGCTCTCCTCTTGTGCGGCTTTTTCTTCCTCCCTTCCTTCCTACCTTCAGTCAATCAGGACCATCTATTTGACGAGGTCTCTCGACTAAAACTTTACGTCACTCAAGAAAAATTGAACCACTGGAAGATTAATAAAGCTTCCACTCATGCTCGATGGGTTGAGGTATTTGAACATTTTACTTCAAGAGATATCCACCTTGCTAATTCGTTGCAAATAATCGAGTTTGTGCTGTGTCTTCCAGCGACAAGTGCCCCTGTTGAGAGGTTGTTTTCTGTAATTAACAACTACTGGAGTTCCGACAAGACTCAGTTAAAAGTTGATACATTAAAAAAAATCATGCAAGTGTACACGAATTTTAGTGAAACTTGTATCGAAATGTTTTCAACATTAAAGGGAAGAGAAGATCTACTGAAGAAAATCCATGGCTACCAGAAATATTAGTTAGTACTAAAGTTTTCAAGATATATAAACATTTGTGTGTGTATGTACACAACAAAAATATTTTCCATATATTTCCATATTTTTCATATATTTTTCGTTGTGCAATAAAGTACAATAAATTTTATTCAATTTCAATTCGTCTACCCCTCTCCCTTTTTCAAAATTAGCATTTTTTTTTTAAATATCTAGTTCTTTCAATTGATCCAAATTCAGTGGTTTGGATGTCACATGACTTTCTCATATAGCTATAAGGAAAGTTGGCTAAAGGTACTACTTTTTCATTGCATAAATATGGTCACCGTAATTATACCGTTAGTCTTGAAACTATGTAAGATCGAGATTACAAGTTACCATGCTTCTTCCTCCATACAGGTTCTTTGCAGGGGGCGAACTGGGGTTAAGCCCCTCGAGCGAAACCTTCGACCTTGTTTACTCACCGGTTTTTCAACTCAATCTAACGAAACGAGACCATTCGAGGCAGTAAAACGCCTCTCCCGACCGCCAGTGCCATTCAACCGACTGGCACTCCAAAGGCAAAGCTATTCTATCTACACTCGGCAATAATAATAAAAGCTATTTCTTTCGGGGGATCTTTCGGATACTGGAATTTCCTACCTGTTTCCGCCCCTTTCGAAGCCTCTCCATGACCCGTGTTCTGTTTACCGGTGAATTGGATGACTTTTCCCCCCCGCCCTGTGTTCCACCGTGTTCCGAATGGGATCCGAAAACCGTTGAGGTTCCATTTAAGCGATTACAGCGCTCCCCTCGGAATTTTCGCGGGATTACCATAAACATATTCAGGGGAGGGGGAGGGGGTTGAAAGCAAGTTGCTTCCGAAACTGCCGACTCGGGAAATTTGAAAGTGCCGATTTTCCCGGGAAAATTCACATCTACTTGGTGAGTTGAGAGTACTTTATTTTTCGAGAACCCGATTCGTATTTCACGTGTAACTCACTTATCGCTATGAAAACTGATAACGAGTTTCAGAACATTCACAGAAGTCCTATTAGAATTGGCATTCAGTGACTAACAAAGTGAAAATTTAATCGTTAGTTAAAAAAATGAAGTTGAAAAGTGAGTTAAAAGTGTCCATATGCGCAAACTCTTGTAACTCTTAGAGAACTCCTGTAAACAATTAATCTAGCAAAATGGATCATCGGATAGTTGAATATGTGAGCAAGTTGAACATGACGTTTTTCTGAACTTCACACGAGAGCTAAATGGAAACAAAAAGTCAGATGATCAACTGAACTTACGCTTTTAATGAACATGTACCCTTGTTCCACAATTTTTTTTTTACCATTTGGGGCTTATAAAACAATAGGTATCTTCCCTTCCTCATCATCTAACGGGAATTCATTAGCTTTGAGCTTTTTTCGGAAAAAGTTTCATTTCTTGAAACACAAATTAAATTCATGCGAGATTGAAAAGAAACAAGCACACCTAATAGAGTAAAAAGAAAGATGCACATGAACGCTAAACTAGGAACTACTTGAGTTAATAATGAACAATGAATAAATAGTAATGTTACCAAAAAGGAAAGGTCAAGGTATTGATGGGAGAGACGGAGTAGGACGTTTGAAATAGTAGTGTAGAAGAGGAAGTTGAAGTTTCGTTAAACTTCGGGATGAAGCTATGTAGACAGTATGCTTCTGCCACGGAAGCAATGTATTGTGTGTCTGTCGAGCGTAGATGCAGAAATGTTCGTCGATGGAGTACTTCATCCAAAGATTTTTGGTGACCTTCAAATTCTAATTCGAGAGATTACGAGGGGGAGTCGGAGACAGGCTATGCGCGCATTGCTACATATTTTACCAACTTGTATCCCTGTTCTCCACAGTAAAATCATCTGGGTTCCCGATTTTGAAGCTGAACAAAATGACAATGGAATTGAAAGTGAAGCATTATGATGGTATGATCTAATAGAGGAGACCCCTTCAATTCGTGTGATACCAAGAACGAAAAATTGAAATATACAGGGTGTCAACAAAACAGGTCTGACGTACTGAAGAAGTCGATTTTACAACTAATTTGCAACAACTTTTGCCTCTTAGCAATTTTTTTTTTTTTTTTAGAGGCTTCGTTTTTGAGTTATTTACGATCTAAGATTTTTTTCGTGTTTTCGACCTTATCTCCTATAAATTGCTATAACTCCCTCAATTTACAAGATAATCTCAAATCTGAGTACACCGTTGGAAAGAGCAGTAAATTTCCTTTCGGATTGATGCCTCACCTTTCCCGAAAAGTGAGGTTTGAGACATAAAAAAGCTCTCTGAAAAGCTAATTTTACTTAATTTGGGAAACCTAGAGTTTTTTCAATCGGAAATTGAACTATGAGAACCAATTTTTTTTTAAGATGCAAGAACGGTAAAAACTGCTCTAAGATCTCACCTTTCCAACGGTCTAGTCAATTTTGTCCTTAAAAAATTTTCCTGGGGAGGAAATTGAGTTTGAATGCTGAAAAACATGAGCTTTTCGAGAAAAATCGGGTGATTTACATGGAATGGTTTTTTTTTTTTTTTTTTTTTTAAATACACGTGAGCTCGGATGAGGAAGGCTTCGGAGTGCCTCCTTTCTTATTTGACAGGCTTTTGTCTGGTCTGATCCAATAGCTTACCTGTTCCAGCCAGGGCAGGAGCCCCATTATCACGTGGTCTGAAGTGCCATGAAATCTACAAACTGAACATAATAAGAAAGGCTCGGGAGTGCCACTATTCGATTCAGCGTACGAAACACCCTCCGTACCGTACCGTAATGTACCGTGGACAAGGTCTAAACCTTTTTTAAATATTTTAATTTCAAAATCTTTTACACGTTGCAAAAGCTAATTTTTTAAAAAGCTATTGCACAATTCAGGAGAGTGGGAATGAAGATGTGTGAATATGGGAGACATCCCAAGTGGGAATCGACATTCAAATTCTGCTGGGATTCGCCTGTGAGCAATGTGCGTGGATTGGCTAACTAAACTCACTGTCAGATATCTCAAGAGATCAAGATGACCACAATGGTGTGAGTGTGTTAGAGAGATCAGAAACAAAAGTTACCAACCGATTAAGATGCGATAAATATCAAGAGATTAGCTTGTTGGTTTCCATCAATCCGCGGATCTTTTACAGAAGAGGCAGCAATGGATTTCCCCATAACTTGATTTAGAAAAATACTGAATGACCCATATGTGGAAGAGAACACTAACGAAGATGAACAGGTGGAATGGGAGTTCTCAAGCGTCAGGGTTCTAAAGTATCGGTAAATTGACTTTTATCGAAGTTACACAAGACAGGTTGGGACTTGAAGTGATTTATATCAGCGC
The DNA here is from genome assembly GCA_031894815.1 of Creontiades dilutus. Lineage (NCBI taxonomy): Eukaryota > Metazoa > Arthropoda > Insecta > Hemiptera > Miridae > Creontiades > Creontiades dilutus. The sequence continues at coordinate 1,406,646 of JAVIWC010009699.1, forward strand.
AGGCAAGTTTGGTTTACAGTTACTGCACCTGGAGCGGATACTAGGAACCTCATCAGCAGGACTTATAGAAAAATCGTGAAATTGCATTTAATCAGCTTCCCAAAATTTTGCGAAAGAGAAACTCTACGAAAAATGGGGTCCAATTAATTTATGCACTTAATTCAGTTATGTGTTTTTATTTAACTTTTTTGACTTAAAAATCCAGCACTGTCGAGATAATCCTCAAAAACTAGCTTAAGGGTACTCATCGAAAGAGCTGTAAAGATTATCCAAAGAAGCTAACCTCCTTATCGACCAATCCTCATCAATAGACTATTCTTTCGATTCTTTTATTTCTATTCGCTGTTGCCTTCTTAGTAATTTGTAAAAGTCGCATCTTGTCACAATATTTTCTCCCCCGTTAATAGTTTCTATTGTTACATTCTTCGCAGTACGACGAGCCAAGTACATCTATCAATGCCGTTTCGAATGAACCTCCCTCAAATGATAGTCCGCCATCTAGACTCTTAGAGCAAAATAACGATTTTGACCAAACTATTGGAGCGGTACAAGCAAAATGTTATTTTTGTGGTAGGGCTAAACACCCCCGAACTAGGTGTCCAGCACGAGAAGAAACGTGTAGAAATTGTGGTAAGGTGGGTCATTTCTCGAAGGTTTGTCGATCTCAAACACGTGTTCCCGCGAATAACAATAAATCTGTTGCGTCGACATTAGCGACTATTCTGAGTTGCTCAATTCCACACACTTCCAAGGTGAAAACTATTGTGAAAGTTCAGGGACACCATCTTACCGGGATGCTTGATTCTGGAAGCGACTTGACCCTCATTGATGAGCAGGTAGCTAAGAAACTTAAACTCCCGATTCTTTTATCAAAGCAAGAAGTGGGTTTGGCTTGTAAATCACTTCGTGCTAGTGTAATTGGGACATGCAAAGCTGATCTTGAAATCCTCAATCACGTTTACCCTAGTACTAAATTGTCAGTTTTATCGAATCTTTGTTCTGACGTAATTGTGGGCCGAGACGTTTTACAGCAGCATACTTCAGTACAATTCGATTTTGGAGGATCAAGGCCTCCTTTACTAGTATGTGCTCTGTCACCTGCGAACGTTGAACCTGCAAAGCTGTTTTCAAATCTTTCTCCGGACTGTAGGCCCATCGCTGTAAAAAGTCGTCGCCACTGTGCAAATGATGCTAAATTTATTGAAACAGAGATACAGAAACTCTTGAATGACGGGATAATTGAAAAAAGCGTCTCACCTTGGAGAGCGCAGGTTCAAGTTACAACTAACGCTAACCATAAACGTCGAATGGTTGTTGACTATTCTAGGACTATTAATAGATACACTTTGTTGGATGCTTATCCCATTCCGAACATCAGCGATATAGTGAACCGAGTAGCCTCTTATGATGTTTTCAGCACTATCGATCTTCGAAGCGCGTACCACCAAGTTCCAATACCAGATGAAGATCGGCAGTATACAGCATTCGAAGCATGCGGAGATCTATTCCAATTCACAAGGATTCCTTTTGGTGTGACAAACGGTGTAGCAGCCTTCCAGCGAGTGATTGATAAGATTATTCGTGACGAAGGGCTCAAAGATACATTCGCTTATCTTGATGATGTCACGGTTTGTGGACATACTCAGGGAGAACATGATTATAATCTCGAGAAATTCACCAAAGCAATAACGAAATTCAACATTACTATGAACAACGAGAAGAGTTCTTTCTCCTTGAGATCAATTAACCTTTTGGGATATTCAATAAATAATCACATAATTAAACCAGACCCTACCCGTTTGAAACCTTTGACAGAATTTCCACCTCCGAATGATTTGGCTTCACTAAAAAGAGCTCTAGGGATGTTTTCACATTACTCAAAATTTATCCCTAACTTTTCAGAGAAACTCAAACCATTCAAAGACCCTTCATTCCCGCTCTCACCTGAAAGCTTAGCTGCATTCCATTCGCTTAAATCAGACATTCAGGATGCATCACTGATATGTATTGATAATGAAGCTCCATTTTGTGTAGAAACAGATGCCTCAGATACCACCATCGCCGCTACTCTCTCTCAACTGGGCCATCCAGTCGCGTTCTTCTCAAGAACCCTTTCAGAATCCGAAAGACACCATTCCTCTGTGGAGAAAGAAGCATACGCGATAGTTGAGGCAGTTCGCTACTGGAGGCACTTTCTCCTAGGTAGGCATTTCCGCTTAGTAACTGACCAACGTTCCGTTGCTTTTATGTTCGACTCGAAACATACTGGTAAGATAAAGAATGAAAAAATTATTCGATGGAGGCTCGACTTGTCTTGTTATTCTTACGACATCGTGTATCGCCCAGGGAAGGACAACCATGCTGCTGATGCGCTCTCTAGAGTTTGCCTCATATCTTCTGGAGATCTTGATAGATTGAAGTCTCTGCACCGTCAACTAAGCCATGGTGTAACCCGAATGTACCACTGGGTAAAAAGTAAAAACTTGCCATTCTCCGTGAATGAGGTTCGACAAATAACCTCCTCTTGTAAAATTTGTGCTGAAATCAAACCTCAATTTTTCAAGTATCAAGGGAACCTCATAAAGGCCACAGCCCCTTTCGAACGCCTTAGCTTAGACTTCAAAGGCCCTCTACCATCGAGCAATGCAAATCGATTCTTGTTGACCATGGTCGACGAATATTCTCGATTCCCTTTTGCTTTTGCCTGTAGAGACATGAGCACCAGAACCGTAATCACTTGCCTACAACATCTATTCCACTTATTCGGAGCCCCAGCCTACATCCACACAGACCAAGGAGCCTCATTCATGTCAAGAGAACTTAAGACATTCCTTGCTGATTTCGGAGTTGCCACTAGTCGAACAACTCCCTATAATCCCCAAGGGAATGGACAAGTCGAGAGGTACAATGGAACCATTTGGCGAACCATCCAGCTTGCTCTTAAAGAGGAAGGATTGCCATTGACACAGTGGGAATCGGTACTACCAGCTGCACTTCATTCCATTCGCTCCCTATTGTGCATCAGTACCAATGCGACTCCTCATGAGAGAATGTTCGGATTTCCTAGGCGTTCGGCAAATGGATTGTCAACCCCTTCCTGGCTCTTAAGTCCTGGTACTGTGTTAGTACGCAGGCAGAACCGTCAGTCCAAATTTGACCCTTTGGTCGAAGAAGTTACACTAATTGATGGAAACCACGACTATGCTCACATACGCTACCCAGACGGAAGAGAAACAACTGTTTCAACCAGATACCTTGCCCCCCAGGGAAGGAGTCTGTTATCTTCTAATGAAGAAGAAGAGGAAGCAGTCCCCTCAAACTCACCTCTTCACCTGCCTCCTAGTCCGTCATCAACCCTTACACATCCCGCACACTCAAGTCCTTCACCAACCCATACATATCCCGCGCACTCTAGTCCATCACCGAACCAGAGACCACAAGAAGGTCCTATGCCCCTTCAACAAGAGCCTGAAAAGTCCACACCTCTTACAGTCTCTGAAAGAGTCTCGAATCCCAATGCTCTGGATTCCACTTTGAGGAAGAGCAACAGAACTTCTAAGCCCCCTACCTACCTGCAAGACTATGTTCGATTCTGAGGAGAGGGTGAATGTTATATAATATTATCAGCTGTTCCAATTATTGTTTATGCGGTTACTTAGTTTCAACCGATTCATTTCAATTCGAAATTGTATTAGTCTAATTCCGTCAAATAAAGCCTAGTAAAGGTAGTTTTACAAGTTCATTCTTTTCTCATTTCACTACATGTATATTGGTTTATTATTCAATAATAAACCATTGTAATCGCTCTTGAGAAAAAAATTCTAACTCCCCCTGAAAATTTCATGGTTTACGTTTCAAAGGGTGTCGAATCCGAATCTGCAATAAAAATTTTCCCGTCCATCCGCCGTACGCCGTACGCCGTACCCACGATTTCTCCCAAACGGCTGAAGCAAAAAAACTGAAATTTTCAGGAAAAATCCAAGCTGGTCCGACGACGCCCCAATTCTTGAGCCAGCTCTCGCACAATTTAAAGTGCCCTTTAAGGGTTGTCAAAGTTTTGTAAAATCCCTAAAAACCTCAAAAAAAGTCAAGGCGGCCTAAATTTGGACTCTTTTTCAAGAACTTTCCACGAGGAATCGAATGAGCCCCTCCCCAGGTCCGTAGGTCAAACGATTCCCGATGTATGGCCCGATTTATGGTGCCAACATTTGGGTTAATTTGGTTTATTATTGTTTTTGTTTTGATATCAGTAACCTAGTGATGTAGTGATGTAGTAATGCGGATACTGGAGTGAAATCCTAAAAGGCTTTGTAGCGGATACACGGGTTGAAGCATTCTGATAACCATTAAAAAAACGCTGCAAATTCTTTCACTGGGGTTTATTATTCGATTGGCTTGCGTTCATGATTTGAATTTCTTACCAAGCTTTGGAGTGTGCGTGTTTCACAGGTGATAGATCGATTATTGAATTTCAGGAGGCACACGAATATGATCAACTGATCAATCCAAATAGGTATTTCGGTTGAGAACAGATTTACGTGCTCTATGCATATCTCCTGAAATTCAATAATCGCTCTATCACCTGTAAAACACCCACACGCTTAGTAGAAATTCAGATCATGAACTTCAAGCCAATTGAATAATAAACCCCAGTGAAAGAATTAGCAGCGTTTTTCTCTATCATCACCTATATAGGTGGTTCCTATTTTACGGGACAATCGCTGTCCTTAATTGATAAAAATTTTAAGAATTAGTTACTAGATGTTGGTGCGCTTACAAAGGGACTAACTTTTAGATAGTCTGTACGAATCAAGTGCTCAAAGTTTGTCGCAAACCTTATGTCTTTTTGTCATGGGTTTGAAGAAAATCATCGTAGCTCTCTCAAATGAGGGCATTTTTGAAGTTAGCCGTTTCTGAAACAAGTATGTACGTTTCATACTTCTCATTGTTATGGGTTCGAGAATCACTCTTAATCAACCTTATTGATTTGTTTAGCATTCATTTTGGGATAGAGATGTAAAAACTCGATTTAATGCAAGTTTCAGTTTCTATAAGTGGTCATTAGTCTCCTAATTGCAGAAGGTTAATGTTGATGTCTCATTGTCGTGGCGATTTTAAACTTCATTGTTGTGGCTACACAAAAGCCGTCATGGCTGTTTGAAACATTTTTTTTCAAGTTTGGTATTTGATACTAAATAAATACCAATAATAAAATGTGATACTTGTTCTAGCACAAAGTCAGGAAAAACTGAAATCAGATGCCCGCCCACCTACACTTTTGTGAACCGTGATTATTTCGATACTTTTAATATTGGGTGGTAGTAACTAACTGAATAAATCATCTTGCTTCAACCAGGAATTAGTTTTTGGTTTAAAGATCTGTCTCATTCAACCTTACCTACACATCGTTTACATAGTTCTATCGTTATTTGGTTGACAAAGCTCATTGTCTTGAATACATATCACTGTCGTGTCCTATGCAATTTTAAAACCTGAATTTCGAGGAAACAAACGAAAATCATGCGTGCTTGTACATCACTATACCATTAGAGTAACATCTAGATTGTATAATAAAAAAATCATAAATTTAAGAGAACAAAATTTTTTAGTCAGAATCAAAACCTCAATTGTTTCGTAGAATGAGGATCACCCATTTTGCAGTTCACTTCATTATTTTGTGCTTTGTATCCATATGCTTTGTCCTTCTTGGAATATTGGGCTTGCCCATATCATCACACTATATAAAGACGAGCTTATCAGAGTATATCGACGTTTCAGGGGGTGGTAACGCTGGGCGGGTGGAATTCTCCCTCCCCGTCTCCCAGGGCAACCGACCGGCTCCCTCCTCCCCCCAACCCCGCCAGTGAAGGAGGAGGGGCCCAGCGGGGGGAAGCGTCTCCCAGGGCAAGCGACGTGTTCCTCTCCTCGGGGATTTGGGATATACGATTTTTTGACTTTTAATATTGTTATTATACTCCCTCATTGTGTTGTTTAGTATACATCCTGTATACACGGGATTACCCCAACAAGAAGGCACAACTGTTGCCACCTTTGCAGATGATACGGCTATCCTCTCTGTTAGAGATGATATAGAAGCTTCAACACGCAAATTACAGACGTCTACTACTGAGGTTTGTAAATGGACCAAGATGTGGAGAATGAAGCTGAACGAATCAAAATCAGCCCACATCAACTTCACTAACCGAAAAGTCCCAATCTTGGATGTTGAGATCAATTCAAATAAAATACCGCATACTGAAGCAGTTAAATACTTGGGTTTGACACTTGACTCCAAATTAAACTGGAATAAACACATAGAAAAGAAGAAAGAAGAACTTAAAATCAAGTTCAGAAGGATGTATTGGCTAATGAGAAGGAATTCCCATCTCTCTCTTCACAACAAACTGCTTATATATAAGCAGATCCTTCGCCCTATTTGGACCTATGGGATACAGATCTGGGGCTGTGCCAAGAAATCAAATATTAAGAAAATCCAAACCTTTCAGAATAAAATACTGAGAAGTATAGTTGGAGCCCCTTGGTACATGCGAAACGATGATATTCATCGAGATTTGAGGATGGAGACAGTCTATGAAATTATTGCAGAATACGCAAGGAAGCATGAACATCGCCTCCACAAACACGTGAACCCGGAGATGCTCTACGTTTTGGACAACGAAGGTGAAATCCGACGTCTCAAGCGAAACAAACCACTGGATTTAGTTGTGCTGCGTGAATAGAAGTGCAATCGAACTCAGTGCTAATTAATTGAGCTATATAATAAAGGGCTAGATTTTGCTGTAAACCTACCCTCTTGGAGTGTACCTTTATTGATATGTAAAATTGCTAGATGAAATGTACTTGATTTTTCAGTCGCAATTAATAAATCACGAAAAAAAAAATTGTGTTATTCACCTATTTCTTTTAACCTGCGTAGCAGGGCCATTAAACTAGTTATTAAATAAATTTCAACCTAATTTGTAATGTATATCACTGCACACTCAACTCTCCAGTAACTGCGTAGGATTTTCCTATCGTTGTGAGGTAAATTCCAACAGTCTAACAGTCTACATAGTTCATATCCAGCTTGGAGAGTTTTCAAAACTCAACATTCCAAAATACTCTCTGAAACAGCTCATGCATACTCTCTCTTTGAATAGATTCTGTGGCCTTCGGTAAGTTCGATATCATTGATTACGTTCAAATTCAGCCGAACGCCAATCAATCTCATCAGCTCGTATCTCAAGAGTCGCCTATGAAGCGTAATTCCAGCTTCAAATTTATCGGTTTTCGGAAAATCACTTCAACGCTAATGAGAATAGCAGTTGGTAATGAACGTCAAATATAAAACAACGACGACGAATGAACGTCAATCAGGTGCGCCTCAGTGCTCCGTGAATTCCAGTGAACCGTAACATAATGGAAACCCGTTTGAAATATTTACGTAGAAATCCCCCGGGCGAAAATGCAGTCTTTCCTGCCATAAAACGAACGAAGGGGAGGGAGACTTGTCAACCTTGTATTTAACAAACAACTTCAATCAGTAAAGCCCCAACAGACTCATTTATATCAATTTGCCCCGTGGATAAACGTCGAGCGAGGTGGGAGGGAGGATTTTTTGAAATATGGCCGATTTGAAGGGAAGAGTTAATCCTCAACCCTGGACGAATTCATTATTTAACATTACAGATTCCGGAGGGTTGAGAGACCGGGAGATTACTCTCTACGACAACCCAAGCTAGAACAGTTTCGAAAAACTACAAAGTGTGTTAGAAAAAAATAGCTGGAATTTTTGTTTTTTGACAAAAAAATATTAATTTATTCACCTACATTGATCTTGTCCCCTTCAAAGTAGTCTCCACTACATAATGAGCACGTATGCCGGGGCTTTTGGTTCATTATTCAATTATAAACCATTGTAATCGCTCGTGAAAAAAAAAAAAATTCTAACCCCCCTGAAATTTCACGGTTTACGTTTCAAAGGGTGTATAATCCAAATCTGCAATAAACAATTTTCCGTCCGTCCGTCCGCCGTACGTCGTACGCACGATTTCTCCCAAACGGCTGGAGCCGAAAATCTGAAATTTTCAGGAAAAATCAATATTGGTCCGACAACGCACCAATTCTTTAGCCAGCTCTCTCACTTAATTTAAAGGGCCCTTTAAGGGTTGTCAAAGTTTTGTAAAATCCCTTAAAACCTCTAGAAAAGTCAAGGCGGCCTAAATTTGGACTTTTTTTGAAGAACTTTCCGTGAGGAATCGAATGAGCCCCTCCCCAGGTCCATAGCTCAAACCATTCCCGATGTATGGCCCGATTTATGGTGCCAACATTTGCATCCACATTCACTAAATCACTAGGTTGCTGCGATCAAAACAAAAACAACAGCGTTTTTTTTTTTTTTTTTTTCTCCTTCTTTCTTGATCGCAGTAACCTAGTGATGTAGTGAATGTGGATACTGGAGTGAACTCCTAAAAGGGTTTATAGCCGATGCACGGGTTGAAGCATTCTGATATGCATGCTCCGTCTTACGAAATTTAAAATTTTCAAATAGAATATTTTTCCATTGTAATCGCTCTTGAAAAAAACGCCGCAAACTCTTTTACTGGGGTTTATTATTCAATGATTCATGATCTTGAATTTCTACTTAGCTTTGGAGTGTGTGTGTTTCACAGGTGATAGAGCGATTATTGAATTTCAGGAGGCACACAAATATGATCAACTGATCAATCCAAATAGGTATTTTGGTTGAGAACTGATTTGTCCTCTATGCATATCTCCTGAAATTCAATAATCGCTCCATCACCTGTGACACATGCACACTCCAAACCTTAGTCGAAATTCAAATCATGAATGCAAGCCAAATGAATGAAATTGAATGATAAACCCCAGTGAAAGAATTTCCACAATCGTACAGCAAACTCTTCAGATATTCAGTTGCCTAAAATTTGTAAAGAAGGTACGAAAAATGATGCTTATAATAAAGTTTTGCAGTTCCTGTACACTCATAAAGTTAACACTGACACATTCAGCAGTTTTTCCCATTTCAGTAAAATCAAGTAAATTGACCAGCAGAGAATTTTTATTATTATTATCATTTCAATATTTTTGTTTATTTGTGAAGAATGATTGATACCAGCCGCCACAAGGTCATGTGAACTTATTTGGTTGGTGGGCAAAAGAAGAAAATTTACTTTCAACTTTTGTAAGATATTTTGACTGTACTACAACTACTGTACTACTATTTTCTTGCTGAAAATAAATTAATATTCTAATTTATTCTATTCAATTCATAATTTATATTTCCGAAGAAGTATTTTCATCGTCCAGGTCCACATCCGCAAGTTCAACATCTTTTTCCTTCCCTGCTAGTCAATCTGCACGATCCCGAGGGCTCCAATCTATGGTGTACAGTACTCGCATTTAACACGTCGACTGCCATGGCTACGTAGGCCCAGGGTTGCGCTCAGGCCAAAAAATCATCTTCGCAAATTCTTGAAGAAATACCTACCTGTGAAAAATGATATTTTGATGTGCCGGACGACCTTTTGACGAAATCATGGTCTCCGGGACCCAAAAACCCCGAGTACCACTTTGATACTCACTGGCCCAGGAAAGAAACCTTTTGCTGAATACCACTTTTGTACTCACCCCTAATTTTCTCATAAAAAAAGGTAAAAATACGTTGTAATGATTATCAATCAGCGCTAACATCTTGCATAACACTATTTATATTAAATTAAAAAAAAAAAAAAAAACCTCTGCCAAGTGGGTGTGGCACATAGCTTCCTCGTATCCATAACATGACTGTATAGATCATTGAAAATTATTATTGACTAAAGAACTTCGTTCAATTAGGCGAAGTAAATATTGAATAAGGGTAAATTTATTGTTATGCAGGAGCGTAACTTGAGAAAATAAAGGTAGGCATGTTCAACTATTGAACAAACTATAAAATATACCTAATCAGTCCGAACAATCCCTGAAAATTTCATCGAAATCGGTCAAGAACTCCGCTTGGATTTCACGTTATGCTTGTGGACCATCTACACATCAAACCGGAAAATTCGAAATTGGTCACGTTTGCGCATGCGCATGCGAGAGATTACTATTGATCCGGGGTCATGAAACTCATAGGGGACCATCTACACATCAAACCGAATAATCCCTGAAAATTTCATCGAAATTGGTCAAGAACTCCCGGATTTATGCGCGTAACAAGGATTTCACGTTTGCGCATGCGCAGAGATTACTATTGATCCGGGGGTCATGAAACTCATAGGGGACCATCTACACATCAAACCGAACAATCCCTGAAAATTTCATCGAAATCGGTCAAGAACTCCCGGAGTTTTGCCCGTAACAAGGATTTGCTGACAGACAGACAGACACGGAACCAAAATTGTTCAGGAAGGTCTAAAACGCAAAATGCGAGTGGAATTTTTGATTTTGGAAACAAAAAAATTTTCACATTCCGAAAGTGAAAACAATGCTTCCGCTACCTTAGTAGACTCGGAAGCAAAATATACGAATTGAAAATGCCAAAATTAAGAATGGTACCTTCAAAGCAAAATTGATATGTAGAAACCAGTTGAAGGCGCAAATAGCTTCCTCGTCTAACAAGTAACATTAAGTAACATGAACTTAAATGTATGATATGACATTAATAGACCGTTATTCCCTGACTACCTTAGACATTTGAACGCAATTGGATCAGTTGCAACTAAGAACATTATGTTGTTTATTTTACGTTGCAAAATGGCCGAACCCTGTTTCAAATAAGAAGGTAGGTAGGTACCTAAATCATCAGTTTTTCAAAATGAAAATGGAAAATCTTCCTAGAAGTAAATTCGAATTCACATAATTACGAAAGAGAAAAACGTACAAATTAAGAGAAGGATCCGTCCAAAAACCCACAAGGGTAAGTAGGTATAGCAAAATCAAATCTCACTCCAAAGTTGGATATTAACGTAAATGAAATGCCAGACGGAAAAGTACGATGCTAAGCAATATACATGGATGCCAACACACCTCTTAGAAGATGTACACAGCGTGATAGTTCCGAAAAAACTTTATAGAGTGTCAAAAGTTGATGACGTCAGGATCGTAGGTGAGTACCAATTTGGTACACAAGGCCTGTGGGTAACCCTCTCTGAGTACCGAATTGGTACTCACTGGTAGTCAACGTGTTAAATCCAACCTAACAGAAATATGGCTGTAATGTCAGTTTTGGTAGATCCGTCACGTTGATTCCCCTCCGTGGAATTTCACCGTCAAAATAATTTCAAGTCGCCCCGTGCGGATGAGCGGCGTGTAGGGCGCACTTTCCCCCTACGTGTACTTGTAACCATCACTCTTAATCCTCCGTTATTTATTCATGAAATATATTCCAGCCACAGTCGTCAGTCTCCCGTTCATTTCCCCTCCATGGGTTGTTCTTTGACTAATGACGTTTTTTCAAACTGTCAGAAAAAAAAGTTTTTATCTTTTGCCTCCATTAAAGTGGAGGGGGGGAAAAAGCTGGGATATAAACCAGCCGTATAAAACATGCAGCACCTAAGTAAAAGGGATAGAGGTTCGAGGCGGGACGTTTCTTAGCTTGGTTACGGAAGATCTCAAACAGGGATCACAGCAGTAGGTGCGATGTTTTATGCCAACTTCATCAACTCTAGACGGAAATTTCGTTACACGAATGAATTTTCCTGCGCACATGGTACAGATATAACAATTGAGATTTGGATGTTGGGACGACATGGAGGGAAGCATGTATGGTAAATAATTCAACTTTGATGAGCAACTAAAAAGCCAGCACAAGCCTCATGAGGGCTACGATAGACGTTATTTTGCATGTATGGGTAGGTACTTAATACTAAGTTTTGTAGGATTCAATTTTAAGTATAAATTATATAGATAAACTATAATAGATATAGATATAGATACAGATCCATTGACTATGTCCATCTCTGACGTAATGTTAGAAAAGATGAACTTTGATCTACCTTTGAAAGTAATCATAAATGATCGTGAGTTTTGGAAAAGAGGCATGCCTCAATTTAAACCAGGCTCACTTGTGTGGTACACAGATGGGTCTGTGATGAATGGGACGGCTGGCCTGGGGATCAAAGGGCCCAATTTCAATCTGGCCAAGCCTCTAGGCTCGACTGCAACCATATATCAAACGGAAACCCATGCTATAGAAATATGTGCACAAGAGATTGCCAGGAAACGACTCAAAGGTGCAACAATATTTATACTATCTGACAGCCAAGCAGCACTAAAGGCTATTTCTGCCTTCTCGGTAACTTCAAAGCTGACTTGGAGTTGCCTAAACTCCCTCAAGGCAGCGGCCCAGGGCAACAAACTCATGCTGCTATGGGTTCCGGGTCATGAGGGAATAGAGGGCAACGAGGAAGCTGATCGCCTTGCTAAAAAGGGATCAGAGTCCAACTCTATTGGACCTGAACCCCAACTAGGGTTACCAAGAGTTATATAACTCAACAGGTTCAGAAATGGGAGGACAAAACACGCACAGAATACTGGCACAACACTCCTAAGCAGAGGCAAGCCAAGCGGTTTCTTACAATCTCAAGGAAACGCGCAAAAGCCCTTCTATCATTGAGGCGCAAAGACCTTCGCAAACTTGTGGGTCTTCTTACTGGCCACTGCCCCCTAAGGTACCACCTAAACAAAATAGGTAACAGCAGCACAGTAACGGCAGGACAGTAGAATACCGGCTCTGCTGCGAACAGGCGGAAACAGCAGAACACATCCTTTGTAATTGTCCTGCTGTTGCATCAACTAGATTCCGGCATTTGGGGAAGGGTGTCCTAACACCCTCCGATATTGCTTTGGAGACGCCTGAAAACCTCCTACACTTTGTGAACGAAGAGGTTATTAAAAAGGTTACGAATTAAAATGGGGACAGCGTCACAATAGATCCTAGCGGTCTCAGTGACCAGGGGCTCCTCCCATCCCTTATCGGAAAAAAAGTATAAATTTTCAGATCTCAAAAATGGTGGAAATTGAAAATATAGGCTTGTATGAACAGTTTGTCCGGAACAGTTTTGAATTAACCACGCCTCTTCTTGGCCGCACGCATATTAACAGAATGAGTTCGGGATTTTCAGTTCACTGTTTCGAAACCCAAACTGCCTTGAACTAGTTCTAACAGATCAATATGTTTTTCAGAACATCTGTTCCCCAGTATTTGTATAACCGTAATTATACATTTGTATAACGGTTATAACAATCCGTTTTTTGGGGACTAAACTTTTTGGTTTATTATTCAATAATAAACCATTGTAATCGCTCTTGAAAAACAAAATTCTAACCCCGGCTGAAAATTTCATGGTTTACGTTTCAAAGGGTGTAGAATCCGAATCTGCAATAAAAAATTTTCCGTCCGTCCGCACAAATACGATCAACTGAACAATCCAAATAGGTATTTTGGTTGAGAACAGATTTACGTGCTCTATGCATATCTCCTGAAATTCAATAATCGCTCTATCACCTGTGAAACACGCACACTCCAAAGCTCAGTAGAAATTCAAATCATGAACGCAAGCCAATTGAATAATAGACCCCAGTGAAAGAATTTGCAGCGTTTTTTCTAATCTGGATGTTTTTTACCGTTATTTAAGAATTGAAATTTTGTTGTTGTCGTAATCTGGATGTTTTTTGCCAAAGATTTCAAAAAACCAACTTTGTTCTTTTCAAATGAGATCCCTTAATTCTAACTGCAGATTCAAATTCTACCCTAAATTTCTTGAACATTTTACCCTTTTTTTTTATCTATTGTCTTTGGTATTTCATCATCAAAAACCCAGAGAAAAATAGAAAGTAACTCCCTACCCTATAATACAACAACGACATTTTGGTTTGTGGATCTAAACAAAACTAACAAACATTAACCCAAGTTTGTCTCTCCCTAACACTTTCCTAGCATAGTAAAATACGTATAGCATTTGTCTAAATTTTGTACAGACTTCCTCAATTTGTTTCTTTGATATTATACATTCTTCCATCATAACGCTTACATACCCTTAATAGCTTAGGAGACATAACCATTTAGAAGTATCGTTTTTTTTCCTTCAATTGGTATTAGCCTGCAGAAGCCATGAAGACTTTTATTAGTTATAAGTTACAGATTCATTGAAAACAGATTTATGTAAAGAAAAAATAAGATAAATTTAAATTTAAAATAATAGGTATATATTCTAGAAAATTAAAATTTTTACTTTTACTTCGTAAATGAATGAACATAAAGCGTTAAACACAGAAGTATCGTTGCAGCTATGCAATAGTAAAACGCGATTTAATATTCTTGAATACTCATTTTTTATCCGTATTAGCAGATATTTGGTACTGTTAGCATTCGAGTGGAATAAGCTGTGTGAAAACCGATTTTCAACAAGTTCAAAGCTTTCTATTTGATAAAAATTTTCTTTCAGAGGAGTTATTTCAATTTTAAGACTTCTTTCGTGTTTTTATCTTAATTCACTATAAATAACTCCCTTAGGTACCGAAGAAAATTTACTTTATACCACTGGAAAGAGCGTTAAATTTTCCATTTCGCTAAAGTATCAAAAATATATTGTTAGTTGGTTCAATTATTGAAAAAATAATCAGAAAAGTGAATATTGCCAAATCTTGGGATTTACCACTTTTTTCATAAACTGTAGGTCTAATAAAATTCTACTCCTTAAATTTAGCCTGTAATCTTAAAATATACAAGAGAATCTCAGCTTTTCAGCTGTAAACTCAAAATTGCTCGTAAAGTGGAATTTAGTGAGGAAAATTTCGTTTGAATGCGGGAGAACGTGGCTTTTCCTATGAAAATCGACGTTTTTAACGAAAAATGGATTTTTGTGCAATAATTACAGCATATGAGCTTGGTTTTCTTATCAATCCATTGAACTATGAGTCGCTTGACCTCTTCGATGGGAAGAAAGTGAATACATACATACAAACCGCAAACCAAAACCGCAAATACATACATTCCGTACAAAACCTTTCAGTCCACGGCTTTGTTCCATCCTCAAAGTGCTCATTACCTAATCCGTTCAAACGCTGATCGTCATGTCGAAATCATTCAACAAGGAAGAGTAGGCTGATGTGATGTTAGTCTATGGGCGCGGACACCAGAATGCAGGGTGGCGGTGAACGAATACAATGATATTAAATTATCTTATTTCAGAGTTTGTTTCAGAGTTGAAATTGGTTGGACTAGATGTCCAAAACTCTTTCCAACGGTATGATCAAAATTGAATTTTCTCCCAAGGGAGACCGTTTTAGTGAATTAAGATCAAAAACACGGAAGGAATCTTAAAATTGAAATAATTCGAATATGAAGCCTCTGAAGACAATTTCTAGGAGGCGCTTTCTGTCAGAGCTTATGTGGTTGTTCGGAAAGTAATTTTTTTTTTTTTTTTAAGACAGTTTTTGTATAATGAACAAATATTTTATTAAATTATATATTGGCCATTCTGGTCCAACACCTTTTGCCATCTTTCTGGCAGTAACATAATTCCCCTCTCATAAAAGGTTTGGTCCTTGCTGGCAAAAAACTGGTTCAGGTGGTTTTTTACATCTTCATTTGAGGTAAAGGTTTTGCCACCCAAAAAATTTTGCAGGGACCGGAACAAATAGTAGTCGGAAGGCGCCAGATCTGGAGAATATGGTGGATGTTGCAGTACGTCCCATTCAAGCTGTAAAAGTTTTTGGGTGGCAAAACCTTAACCTCAAATGAAAATGTCAAAAACCACTTGAACCAGTTTTTTGCCAGCAAGGAACAAAAGTTTTATGAGAGGGGAATTATGTTACTGCCAGAAAGATGGCAAAAGGTGTTGACCAGAATGGCCAATAGGTATATAATTTAATAAAATATTTATTCATTATACGAAAACTGTCTTTCATGTTCCCCCAAAAAAAGAGACGAAATTACTTTCCGAACAACCCAACAGTTTTAGAATCTATTTCTAGCCAGTGGCGGGTTTCTCCGGGAACCTGGAGATGCTCAACGTCTTGGACAACAAAGGAGAACTGCGGCGCTTCAAGCGAAACAAGCCGTTGGACTTGACTGTGCTGTTCCAGTTAATGGTGTGATACTCTGAAGGGTTGGTTTGTTGAAATCTCACCCTGTACATCGAGTCCATTTATGAGATAAAATATTGCTAGATTATGTATACTACAATCAGTTGCAATAAATAAAATCACGAAAAAAAAGAATCTACACTGGAAACCAAAAAAACCGGCGCACTTCACGATTTGAGTTTTTCTGTCTGGTAGAGAAATAAAGTTGGAAGAAATTTGAACATTAACAGAAAATTTATATTCTGTGAAAAGAAAACAACTGGAAAAAATAATGAAGAATAAAATTTTTAAATCATAAAGCCGAAGTGTAACTTGAATGTAAAAAAAAAAAAATAATAAATAAGAAAAATCGAAAAATGCAAACATAAAAATTCCCTTGTTTTTTTCTCCTTCATTTAAAAAAAATCACATTTTTTTCACTTTTTAAAAACTTAATTCAAAAGGAAAAAGATCGAGAAAAATGTTTTAAAAAGGCACATTGACAAAAACGGCTTGTGTTGACCGCACTGAAGGCAGACTGTTGAAAAAACTGGATTGTAGTATACATAAAGAAAAGCAGGGATGGACCATGGCACATAATCTCTATTAATCTTGTTATTGACCTAACTATTGACTGAAACCCAACTGTTATCTATTTAAACCTAATTCTTTGGAAACAGTTCAACTGCTCCGGTTTTTTTGTTCTCCAGTGTATTTCTAGCCAGTGGCAGGTTTCTCGGGTAAACAGCCTGTACAGGTAGCGATAAATCTAGGTTACGCAAATTTCTAGATAGGGGCCTACGTCCTCGATAGGAATTGAACTGTAAAGGGTCAATACAAACATTGTTCAACGCACTAATCCACTGATACAACACTGCTTCATCGAATTTCGTCGACATGATCGGAAGCCGCAGAGCGTGATTTACACGTCCCAACACAAAACAACTTGAGCTCACCAGGACGCGAACTGACCATTAATCTGCAACTCTCCGGCCGAGCGGAGGCAAACCGCGTCCGAGTGACTAATTATTTGCTTCGGGCAGCCAGACTGTCAAAGTTTGGGTGGCGAAATAAACACTAATTCAACGGAGGATTAATATTGTTAAGTCGGGGACGGTGGTGGTCGTGGAAGGGGGGAGAGCGGTTTTGGATTCGCCGAGCAGTTTGAGCCTAATCAGGTTGAAATGGAACTTCGAAACGGGCGGGGTCCGTGGGAACAATATTCGGGGTTTAGCCGGTCATGTTTCGCCATAACAGTGGATTTGAACGGCCCTCAAGTGGTAAAATAGCGAGAGGGGAGGGCGGGATTGGTTTTTAGTGTCGGACGGGATATACGGGGGGCACTTAGAGCGGAGAGATTTAAATTGAATTTGGTCAGGGCCGTTCAATTCATTGTTATGGACTCAACCGAACGAGGTCTGATCCGTAGTTGAAGCTCGACCACAACGAACGTCGTACAACTAACTTGATGAAGGTTCCATTGCCACAAATTATCGTTGCACGCATAAACAACTCTGTAATGTATCACTCAAAGTTGTAGTATTTCTGTATTGGATGACCCTTCTACGTTTATTCAGGATAAATGGATGCATAAGAGTGAACATATAATCAGTGCAGCTCCTCATTAACTCTTATTTTGAGTGGGTTATTGAGGGATTTGGTGAACAATTTTCAGCAGTTTGTTTAATTGAATGTTCTCTTCAAGATTTCGACGTTTCCGTGGACTGATGGTGAGTCTTAATTGAACCTAGTCCAAAAGTGGTTAGAGAGAAAACATGGAGAGGTACACTTTTTCTTAACGCAGTTCCTTTCTGAACTGTGATGTAGGATATGATGATGTGTCACACATTCGTCGTGTGTAAGCAGTGTGAAAGACAAAGAAGATGGCTGCAGAATGACATGGAAATGCCATCTCAGGACACAACGCCAGAGAATATAATTGGCAAAATGCTTGAAAGAGAGGACTTTAATATAATTGGACCTCTGTAGTTGTCTATGTCGAGGCATTCCGCCGAGAAAGATCACTCAAGAACAGGACAGACAGAAGAGGCTATCTATAGACCTAGAGAACTAAATACATCCCAATGACTTGGCCTGAAGTAATGTGTTAAATATTTCCAGGCCGAGTTCCAACTCAGAAAAAGGAACGTTAGGTTTTAGTGGGTTTGAATCCTTTAGAACCCGAAAAGCGGTCCCTTCTAGGTATCTTACTAGATCCGATTTCCACCTTAGGATTTCGAAGATTTCGCTGCATAACTAAAAAACCCTTCTATGTAACCTCCAGTCGAAAGTTTTTGGCTCACATGTCAAGATAAGTTGATTTCATAAATCAAATGGAAAAAAAACCGGCTGTCCGCTGTACGTCATCTGAAGCTTTTCTCCGAAACTACTGGAAAAGAAGTATATAGAATTTTTCTCCAAAATCAAATTTTGGGTCTGGTCTCTACTGAATTCTCTTCATTGGTCTCAGTCAATCCTAAAGGGTGAAATGTCAAAAATCTAAATATCGAAAACTTCTGGAATAACACTCGTTTTAATGTTCGCCGGGTCGGCTAGTGTAAAATAATTGTGGACAAGTGAAGAGTAGGCAACCGTTTCATTTTACCTGGTTAAATTTCACTCGTTCGACTGGCGGATTTCAACATCGTGTCCATTTACTGTGTATTGCGCCATTGTAGGTATTGATGTTCTTTGTCCTTACTTCCAGCTGCCCTCTGTGAAATTTAAGCTGGTGCATCGCGAAAAACTGTAATTGCTTTCCCCTGTCCTAAACATCTGCTGAAATCAAATGCAGAATTGTAAATGTGGCTTTTTGACAGCGTCTAGGAGAACCGAGTTTAGATAATGTGCCACTGACTTCGTTTTATTTGCACAGATAAATTATTTACGCAAGAGGGTTAAAATTCAGAAATAATTAACCACTGTGTGATAGTTTTTAGCTTTTTTTCTAGGTCAATTAAGGCCGGTCAACACGCTACGTTTTGCATTACGTTTTATGTCTGCACGTTTTAAGACTGAATGAGAACGTTGCAAGCTTGAGCATCCTGACGGTACAGCCTAGACGGTGATATCGCGTTGAAAGAGGTTCTGCTGTAGTCAATTTTTGCCTGCTGTATCGTAAAAAAAATGGAACACATCAGAGGAACCGGTTGTTCAAAATGGTCACAGGAATGGCTTTTAAAGAGGTGGGATTTTTCCGGCTTTTCAAAGTGCGGGATCTTTTTTTAATTTTTTATTAGCATTTATTTACAGAAAGAAAACATGTAATCCTTTACATTTAAGCTAGGCAAAAAATGCTACTCCCCCATTTGAGAAAACCTCGTGCTAGGGAGAGGAGTATTCCCAGCCTCTCGAACATAATAATACTAGAATAATAATAAGTATAATATTATAAAAATAATAAGAAATCCTAGACGCCCTCGTGCGAAATTAGCGAACTGAAGTTGAGTTTATTCATTAGATCTTCTTAAGTTTCTTAACTCATTGCATATTATAAAGTACACCGTAAGGTATGAATGTACAATTTTTCTTCTCTTTACTTGAGACCAGTTGCACTGAATTAGGTACCATCTTTTTATGGCTGATTTAAAGGCTGCCAATGAAGTAGCTTGTTTTAATGACGATGGTAGCTCATTATAGAGTTTAGCACCACGATACATACAGGAACTCTGGCCTGCTAATGTTAATCGAAAAGGCAGTTTTATATTACCGTAACCACGAGTACTAGATTTGTTGACCTGCCAAAATACGTTTATACGTTTCAATAAGGGTAACGATTTTTAACGAGGAATCAATACTTGGTACTTGGAACACCTTGAACGATTTAACTGGCCAAAGCAAGGAAAACATTCATAAAGTGATATAAAATCAGTCTAAAACTCCCGAGAACAATCCGGAAGATCCGCCATGGTCGATGATTAGGGAAAATTTAGCAACGCAATCGATTAGATAACGGAGCAAGTGTCCACACACAACGACAAGTCTGTACAGGTTACAGTTTTTAGAGCTCACGAGCTCAGTTAGCGCTGCAACTATGCAATCTTTCCGAAAGACTCGAAACCGCGCAGTTTTCCGGTCCACACGCAACATTTTGTCTGCAACGTCTTAAACTGCGGAGACAATTATTGTGCAAAATAGCGTTTGAACTGCTTCACAAAGATTCAGCGGCGTAACGTACACCCCTGCAAAGCCCGCGATGCAGGGGGGCCCGGGAACGGGCCCGCTCAAGCAAAATTCTTTTTTTTTAAATTTTAAAGAATAAAGCGGAACTAACGATACACAGAAAAATTCCATTATGTAACACAAAGTTTATAAACATCAACCGTAATGTAGGTTCGTTGATCAATCATCTTTTGCTTTTATTTATAACCAGGTGAGGAAGGGTGTAAAGTAGCTAAGGTGTCAGAGTTGCGAAGGTGCGTACTACGTGGGTAGGCAGGCCTACCCCCGCGTATCCCCGCCTTCTTCTGTGCGGTGGTTATAATGTAAACAAATTTTTGAGATTTTGAGGTTAGTGTGGATTGCGGTTGTTGAATGTTTTTCATCATGTTGTTGATTCGAATCGTTATAATATAAATTGTATACCATATTGATACTTAAAAATGACTGAAGGAACTGATGTGCCTCTGGGAAAAAATTGACTTTTATAACACACGGTCATCCAAAAGTTTGCTACGTAGACTAGAAGTGTCGAGTTCGTAAAGGTGGGTTAAATTGTTATATTATATTATGTATTTTTAGTTAGGTTATCGTAGAGTCTTGTACGATGACCGTTGAAAATTTGCACAGTTCGCCAAGAAAAACATTATAGGGAGGGGCCGCTTCAAAGATTTATTACTGAAAATGATAAATCAAAATTGTTCGCCTTTCAAAGTGAATCCCGAACATCTGTAGCTAATTCATTGGGTTCAGTAGGTACGAACTTTTACTGCGTAGCGTTCCGTTGAAGCCATCAGTGTGACTACTGGTTTACTATTTGAAGGCCATTTCATATTCAGGATTAACGCAGTAAATTCAAGAATAACCCAACGCCGGACTCCCGGATAGCGGGAGGAGAATTTCCGAGCTGGCAAACGACACAAAAACCTATAAAATTATCGGCAAAGTCCGATATGTAATAGATGGGAGGTGATGGTATGGAAACAGGCAACCACCGTTTATTTGGGCGGAGGGGGTTTATCACCCAAGATACCGCGCATATTTATGATATCGTCCCGAGAGAGGTCGCGAAAACCTTCTACACATGAATTATTTATTTCTTATTTACATGCTATTCTCCTTTTGCCCGGGGTCTGCTTGAGGGAGTTTCCCGCAGATGGAGGCAAACCGGCGGTGTCAACTCGGAGGGGGGCTCCCAACCCTTTTATGGTAGCGGGTCCTGCGGCTAGGCCAGTGTGAGTGTGCATTTGTAGGGACCTATGCGTATGTATGAGTGTTGTTGAAACAACGGGCTGCTTTCATCTCACCCCGCCCTCGGCGTCTCGCCGTACACCGCCAGTCATCTGCGTCCTGAGTGGTGCGGGAAAGGGGCCCCCGAAATACGTTCGGATGCTCTTTAGGTCTCGGTCGTATAACCTCTCTATTTGGAGCGCAAATACCACCGTGTCAACAACTTATTTTGTGCCCCAGGACCAATTTATTCATAGCTGAGAAAGTATAATTGAATCAGACGGAAATGGATTCAACCCCATCCACACGCAGGACTTATTAACCGATGTATATTGGGTGTCCGTACGAAACGAATTTTCAACAACTTTTACCATTTTGGCAATTTTTTTAGTAAACTCCTTTTCTGTCCATTCTATATCAGTTTTTTTGAATTTTCGAATTTACTTCACTGAAATGCCCATAATTCCCTTAATTTGACAAATAAATTAAATTTGAATTATACCGTTGAAAAGAGCGTAAAATTCTTTGAAATTTTCGTACCATAAAATTTCTTTTTGCGATAAAGACGACACATCTCATTCGCAGTTAATTATTACTAAACTCTCTTTCAATTTCCCTGATTGTGTTTAAATCGAGACTTAACATTTTAAAAACAAAAACCAATATTATTGTGAGATATAGACAATGACTTCATCACTCGTAAGAGTTGATCCAAACAAAGATCATTTGCTTAAATTAAGTTAATATTCAAGTTGTAGTATCCAAAACCAATCCAATATTTATTTTTTGTCCTACTATGTACTCGTACACATGATATTATACAGGGTGTTCGATATAAAACCAACAAAAGCTCAACGATCGGTTCAGCAAATAATTTGAAATAACTTTCATCTCGCGATTTTTGTTTAGTCCGCTTATTTTTCGCCCCTTCTAGGTCAAAGTTTTTTCTCGTATTTTCGACCCTACTTCACTACAATGGCTGTTACTCCCTTAATTGACCAAATTAATTAATTTCAAATACCGTTGAAAAGAGCGTTAAAATTTCTTTGATTTTCATTCAACAAAATTCTCTCTTAAGACACGTCTTGTATGGATTTCCTAGCCTAAGCTTGATTGTCAATTAATTTAATTTAATTACTTATAAATCTACCTGGAGAAATTTTTTAAAAAACGAATTACCTAAAGTTAAATTATGAATTAAAATCAAAGATAAAATTAACACTACCTATCAATTTATAAATGTTATGCACAAATTTGCCCACGATCCCTAAAATGCGAATTGAAACTTATTTATTAGGAGAACTTTAGTCTCCGTTGTGCATAATAATTATTTTTTATGAAACATCAAGGCGGAGCGTAGGTTGGTATATTTTTATTGGATACGTTTCGTTCCTCTATAGAGAAACGTATCCAATAAAAATATACCAACCTACGCTCCGCCTTGATGTTTCATAAGAAAGTGGTCACACCACACTCCACAACCATGAATATAATAATTATTATAATTAAGCATTGTTCCTTAAATATGTTACTTTCAAGTAATCAAAGTATATTACATGTATAAAACGGCCGGCCTCCGCCAAACGACCCTTTTGCCATGGCGTATATGTGTATTGCACCTTTCGTTATTGCATTCTTCTTATTTAAATAAATACACGTTATCTACCTATCTATCTATCTAAACTTGATTGTCAATCTTCTGCTTTTCCACTGGGTATAACTCCCTTAATTCACTAAATTAATTAATATTAAACTATACCGTTGAAAAGAGCGTTAAATTCTTTAAAATTTTCGTTCCATAACATTTTTCTCCTAAGTCACGTCGTACGTGATTTTTTTCTAGCCTAAACTTGAATTATTGCCAACCTTCTGCTTTTCTGACAATTTTCAATGTTGATTTACCACCATATTATCTTCGGGAAAAATGGATGAGCTCTACGGTAAAAACATTGACATTTTATGAGCTTTCTCTCGGTTGTGAGGTTATGGAATGGAATAGTTGCCCCTTCCAATGAGCTGGATGCAGTAATGATGTTCCGCCACGCTCATAGGGTGACCCTGACGCTTGAAAACATCTGATTCATCTCGCTAGGTGACGGGTTCTAATATCGGGAAGGGCCTACTAACCATGTCCATCACACTCCCTGGGCCTTGAGGAAAGCCGGATGGGGGGGGGGAAGAGGGGCATTGAATGGAAAATTGATTCTCATTCAGGGGTAAGGGGGGGGGGGGCTCGCAATGAGTAGAGCAGGGGTATGTCAATTAATAAATTGATCATAATTGAAGGCCATAGGGGAAATACGAGTGAAAGGGGGGTGGCAGGACTGATGATAATAGAAAATTAAATAAAGGGCCAGTGATCGTAACCACGCTCTGCTACCATGTGAGGCTTGAAAATGTCTAATTCATCTCCCAAGGCGACGGATCCTAAAATCGGGAAGGGCCAACTAATCATATCCATCACATTGTTGAAGCTGTTTTTACAATGGAACGTAAAACTAAGTCTTCACGATCGCATAAGTTGTACTGAATTGGAAGAAATTTCAGACATCTAAATCACTAAACTTAGTCTACTCAACTTCCATCAACCAAATTAACTCCCAGGAGTTATAAATGTGTGGAGTGCACTTCAAGTGAAGTAATTAATCAGTTCACTCAAATTAATTCTGAAAAAGATTCTTCCCTTAGAAAAAAAAGAATAAAATGAAAATTCAGGTTTGCGCATGCGCAGAGGCTATTATTGATCCGGGGGTCATGAAACTCATAGGGGACCATCTACAACCCAACCCGCACAATCCCTGAAAATTTCATCAAAATCGGACTATAACTTCGTGTAGTTTTGCCCTTAACAAGGATTTGCTGACAGACAGACAGACACGGAACCAAAATTGTTCAGAAAGGTCTAAAACGCAAAATGCGAGTGGAATTTTTGATTTTGGAGACAAAAAAATTTTGACATTCCGAAAGTGAAAACAATGCTTCCGCTACCTTGGTAGACTCGGAAGCAATATGTAAAGAAAAGACTTGGATTAGGTAGTGGAATCGAACAAAGGTGATTATGTGCAGAAAGCTCCTTGACTGGCTCTGGCCCGGAGACGCCAGACGAAAGTTCTCATTACACTTTTTGTGTCCCTAGACTAATTAGACTGGCAAACAAAAGAAACGTGTTCGTTGCCGATGAGGTAGGTAGGGGTTCGCGTTGGGGTTTCTCAGTGTGCTGAGCCACAGATAGCTCATGAACCAATGCTCTATCTCAGAGGTCTCCAAACTATTTGCCCCAAGGGCCGTATCATAATGTGGAGGCAGTGGGGCGGGCCGACCTTCCACGGAAAATTTTGAAAATTAGACACTTGAAAACAGTGTTTTTAAGCACGCTTAGACGAGTTTGGCAAATTCAAAATTAGGCGTAATATACGAGGTAACAAATTAGTTTTTAGTGATTCTATTTTTTTAAATTCCATGATTATTAGTTTTTCGTTGTTCAATAAGAAATAACGACAATTTTATTTTCAGGAATAAGTAAACAAAGCATTTAAGAGAAATACATTTTGTATTGGTTTATTATTCAATAATAAACCATTGTAATCGCTCTTGAAACAAAAATTCTAGCCCCCCCGGAAAATTTCATGGTTTACGTTTCAAAGGGTGTAGAATCCGAATCTGCAATAAAAATTTGTCCGTCCGTCCGCCGTACGTCGTACGCACGATTTCTCCCAAACGGCTGCAGCAAAAAATCTGAAATTTTCAGGGAAAATCAATTTTGGTCTGACAACGCCCCAATTCTTTAGCCAGCACTCTCACTTAATTTAAAGTTCCCTTTAAGGGTTGTCGAAGTTTTGTAAAATTCCTAAAAACCACAAAAAAGTCGAAGCGGTCTAAATTTGGACTCTATTTGAAGGAATTTCCATGAGGAATCGAATGAGCCCCTTCCCCAGGTTCGTAGCTCAAACCATTCCCGATATACGGCCCAATTTATGGTGCCAACATTTGCGTTTTTTTTTTTTTTTTTTTTTTTATAATTGTTTGTTTTTCATCGCAGTAACCTAGTGATGTACGTAGGGATGTAGTAATGTGGACACTGGAGTGAACTCCTAAAAGGCTTTTTGGCTTAAAAGGTATTTTGGTTGAGAACGGATTTACGTGCTCTATGCATATCTCCTGAAATTCAATAATCGCTCTATCACCTGTGAAACACGCACACTCCAAGCTTAGTAGAAATTCAAATCATGAACGCAAGCCAATTGAATAATAAACCCCAGTGAAAGAATTTGCAGCGTTTTATTTATTTAAAATGATTGCTGGCTGACTTTTTTTCTGTTCTGGGAGTAGTCTGATTTTTTCCATTGTCGTCCGCGGGCGGCGGGCCGGACCAAATCCTTCCGCGGGCCGTAGTTAGGAGACCCCTGATATATGTATAGTATTTTACCTTTTAGTTAAACCTTTTTCGCATTGATTTAAACCTTTTTCATTTTGATTTAAACCTTTTGAACTTTCATTTAAACCTTTTTTACTTTGAATGAAACCTTTATCACTTTCAATTAAACTTTTTTAAACTTCATTTTCAAATAAACTTTTTGCACTTTCAATTAAACCTTTTTTTTTATTGAAAATTTTCTTTTCTCTTGTAGAAAAGTGAATTTTGAAAGAATGGAACGCATAAAAACTTTATTCACACACAAAAGAACAACATAATATGAAAACTTTATTTACAAGAAACTAGCGCAGAACTCGTCTTGAATCGCAGTAGGTACCCAAGTTACACAGAAATGGGTAAATACGGATCATCATAATTACCTATGTGACAGACATGTACTTGTTAAAGCGTGCGTTTTTTTCTGCACTAGTTTTTCTTGTAAAGTTTTCATATTATGTTCGATGAAAGGTATAATTGAAAGTGAAAAAGGTTTAATTCAAAATAAAAAAGGTTTAAGGGAAAGTTAAAAAGGTTTAATTGAAAGTGAAAAAGGTTTAATTCAAACTAAAAAAGGTTTAAATCAATGTGAAAAAGGTTCAACTAAAAGGTAAAATACTATAGAAGGTGTACCGTAATTTAACCAATAAACACAGAGCTTAGTAAGAAATGACTTACGTGCAAGGATCCATTGGTGAACGTTATGTAGATAAAATCCAATGAAGTTACTCACCTGTAACAAAAAGAAAGAACAACAATTAATAGAAATAATTATCAATATATTGATTTTAAAACGTTCAATTGTGTTAAGAACGCTCAAACAACACATGACAGAATTCAAATCTGTGTACCACTATATCTGTAATATAACTTAAGTATAATTTAGTACAACAAAGCAACAAATATTTTTGTGCTGATCTATTGTGAGTTGTTGTCACTATCCTTATATGCACGATAGGTCCAAGAATCCTTAGTGTATGAAAATAACCCTTTTAGTAGATTTGTGTAGCATAGATGCCGGCTGTTCAATAGTCGAACCGTAGAGATCGCCTCACGAGTTCTCTTCCCATGAATTGTGCTAGTCCACATGATACTCGCAGGTTCATACTAGCTCCTCAGATAGTGCAGAATGTTCAAGTTTTGTTGTTCGCAGTGCTAAAACCAGTAGTTCTGGAACCGTTCGCAATACTTTGCAACTGCAGTTTGGAGCGGATCTGACAGTTCAACACCTTCCTTCATTGTTATTGTTATAAGGTGACTGTAGACAAACTAAGCTACCACCTCAACAAATAAAATATACTTCGGGACAAAGTGTTTCCGAAAATTTAGAAGAAGCGAACCAATTAGAGACTATATGTTGAAAACTAGGAAAAGCGTGGACACCCACGAAAGCTGAGAGCCAATTAATTCGCTCAACGTTCACCAAGTGTGTGAACAGAGATCTAGCAAAATTTGCACCTGCACGCGAACATTAGCAAATCCAAATTCGGCACAGGTGCCATGGACGCATGGGAAAAAAACGAATTATATCGGATAAAAATTGAAAAGGTGAGAGGAAATGAATAACTTTGTATTATATAACATCATTTTGCGTCACATATAAATATACATCATCAATCGATGTCATTCCACTTAAAATCAAAGTTTGTCGTTCCAATCGTACGTAAATTTTTTATAAATAAAATTTGAAAATAAATAAATTAAAAATAGATAGACCCCTGCTCTATCTACGTTTGTGTGTTAAAAATAGCACTTCAAAAAACCCGAATAATTTTCGACTTTCAACCACTCTGTCCATGTTTCAGAAAGTGCAGAACCTTTATTTGAAACCCGATTTTAGCTATCTTCTCCCACTCCACTGTAAACAGCAGTAAAATAGAAAAAGTACTCAAAAAAGCTAAAAATAAAAAGCGCTGCTGTACACATTTGTAAATGAAACGAATTTGAGAAAAATTTGAAGATAAAAAAGAAAATCTTATTCCAAAATCAGAGTAAGCAAAAATGTTGAAAGAAAAGCTCTCTTTCATTTGTTAAATTATAAAAAAGTGTCGGTTGTTTGAGAGTTGAGTGGACCAAACTGTAAATAGATCAAGTTCAAAATTCCTTTTTAGAGATTTCATTGGCACGTTCAGCAGATTTTTGAAATTTACGTAACTTGAAACGTAAGCCAGCAACTTTCGATGGTGCGGGGGGACAATTGTGTCTTCTTGGTCGATCACAAAGGTAATAAAGCAAAAATGAAATTTATTTAAGCAGCCGTTCAAACGAAATACGCTTAGAATCGACCAACGTTTACGAATTTATGTGAAGTTAGCCAGCGGCTTGGACCATCATTCGAACAGATGGCCGCTTCCCACCCTAGTTTGGTGAGGCAACGTCAACATCCCATTCGCTGGGGTTGAGCTGCCTCCACTCTCAGCTTCCAGTTCACCGTCATCTCCTTAACTCACGCTAAGAATCGACCATATTCCAAGTTATCAATGGTAAATATCCGTCAGAATGAATATTGGTAGGGATCGATCTCACGATTTCGTCCAACCATAGGAACAGGTGGAGTTAAAATCTCATGTTGACACTTGATTGATGATTTAAAAAACTCAAATTTCTCTCGTTCTGCTCCACATTTTCCCATTTTTGACCACATTTCTGAAATCCTTGTTAACCTTGCTATAATTACCACACATCCGTTTTTAATTTTATGACCTCCTCTCAAGCAAAAAAAATCACTGGGGTTTATGCATTCAATTGGCTGTGTCGTTCATATTTGCGCATTATATTCTGACAATCTGTTGTTATGGAATTTGCGTGTTTCACAGGTGATAGTTGAAAAAGATTATTGAATTTCAGGAGATATGCATAGAGCACGTAAATCTGTTCTCGTCCAAAATATTTACTTGGATTGAAGTTGATCATATTTGTGTGCCTCCTGAAATTCAATAATCGTTCTAACCTGTGAAACACGCACACTCCAAAGCATTTTAGTATAAATTTAAATCAAGAACGCAAGCCAATTGAATAATAAACCCCAGTGAAAGAATTTGCAGCATTTTTTTATGCTTATCAGGATACTTCAACCCGTTTATCGGCTATAAACCCTTTTAGGAGTTCACTCCAGTATCCACGTGCACTACATCACTAGGTTACTGATATTAAAAAAAAAAAAAACAATAATAAACCAAAACAACGCAAATGTTGGCACCATAAATTGGGCTGTATATCGGGAATGGTTTGAGCTACGAACCTGGGGAAGGGCTCATCCGATTCCTCATGGAAAGTTCTTTTAAAAAAGTCCAAATTTAGGCCACCTTGACTTTTATTTGAGGTTTTTAGGGATTTTACAAAACTTTGACTACCCTTAAAGAGCACTTTAAATTAAGTGAGCATTAATTTAAGTGTCTAAAGATTTGGAGCGTTGTCGGATCAGTATTGACTTTTCCTGGAAATTTCAGATTTTTTGCTCCAGCCGTTTGGGAGAAATCGTGCGTACGGCGTACGGCGCAAGGACGGAAAAATGTTTATTGCAGATTTGGATTCTACACCCTTTGAAACGAGAACCATGAAATTTTTAGGGGGGGGGGGGGTTGGTTAAAATGCTGTCTAGCAACTACAATTTCTTCCTAGAGGAATTTTTGTCTTGAGAGGGTGTCAAATGTCTTATTTGCAAAGCTCGTCATTGGCCCAAAAAGCTATCCTTCAACGTTAGGCTTAACGGATCAAAAAGACTCCCGTCTGTAGATGCGTTTAATTTAGCCCGAAATTTTACAATAAGGCAGCTTTTACTGGCACAACCCTATGCACGTTTCCAAGACTACAGGTGATGGGTAATTTTGTGAACCCGCATCCGAAAAGGAAGATATTCCTTAAAACTACTCATTGTGTTATACATGTTATTCACAAAAAGTTCTCAAATTGTATAAAAATTTTTTACAAATGTATATTCATGGCTAATCCAACAAGAAATTGATGAAGTAGAAACTTTGATAGGAAGTTTTTATGTTTAAATAAGCTGTTTCTTTTTCTTTTCTTTTTTTCCTTTTCTGTTATTCCAAGAAATATGATTTTGATTACTATCATGTTGGTATTTTTCTTCTTTTCTTTTTTTGGACGTTTTGATACCATGTTGTAAATACAAGTGCGATAACATTAAGTTTTAATGATTCTTTTGTGGAAATGGTGTGATTTAGTGTACAGGTGGTGACTATTGCTGGCACAAAACGGGAACTCAATACGGGAATCCTTTTTCTAACCAAAAAGAGGTACTTTTTTGCGTCCCACTATGATCTTGGGCGTTGGGGTTTGTAGTCTAAAAATGGAGAACATGTACCCCCAAAATGCTCAAAGAAAAAAATCATTTTAACGTATATTTTCAATAATTTAAATTAAAAGATACGGAGGGATAATAGCTGGTCCACTCATTCGCCAATGCTCCCCCTAATTAGATGAATCACGTCAACTAATTACACAGGTCTGTAACCAAAAAACTGCATACGATTTTTCACTGTTTCCCATTGATTTTCGCATGCTAAAACCGAAAAAATTAATCAAAAAATTTCATCACGTCTAGTTTTCTCGCAAAACTGGTTTTTTGAATACCACATACGGTGTTATTCAGCGTTAAACCTCAATTTGGTAGTTGCTTCCAAGTTGTCAATTTTATGAATTGCATTCATTTTTCTCTCACATATTTAGTCATGTCACTCCCAGGATTGATACGAAATGAAAGAGACGGGTAGGGAAGAAGGGAGTAGGATATTTTCGAAGTAGGAGAAGCGTAAGGATGCCCAAAATCATGTCATAACACGTCGTTTATTTGATTTTTCTGAATCAGGATGCCTTGCTGTATGTAGTGCACAGGTTATATAACAGGTGCTGGTGGATATTAAGAGCGGGTAATTGAAAAGTGACTGGCCGTTTCGGAACACTCTGAATTCTGGCGAGAAAAACGTCATTAATAGAAGCTTAGTGCCACCTGAAAAGGTTTTATTACCCCCACTTCACAATATGAAGTATTATATTATAATACTGGGACTTATAATACTTATAACACCTGGGGAGGAATTCATCAAATCATTGCCAAGAGATGGGGAATGTTTCAACTATGTGTGTTTTACAGGACCTGACATACGACAACTTTTGTCAGGTCCCCGGTTTCCTGAAACAATGAGCAATGAAGAAAAAGAAGCCTGGGATTCTTTCAATATTGTAGTGCAAAGGTTTCAAGGGAAATCGAAAGACCCTAACTACTAAACAATTGTGGATCAAATTTTGGCTGCCTACAAAGCTCAAGGATGCGACATGAGCCTAAAAGTTCATTTCCTACTCTCCCATGTCGAATACTTTCCAGAAAACTGGGTGCGTTTGTGAAGAGCAAGGAGAAAGATTTCAGACATTCGGGATATGAAAAACGCTACCAAGGACGATTGAACGTCAATATGCTTGCTGACTATTGTTGGATGCTTAAGAGGGATACGGACAATGCTGGAGCACGAAACGTGTGCGACGAAGTATCAACGAAAAAAAAGGTTCCACATGAGCATTTTGTACTGAATAGTAACCAAATACTTTCTTTTATCCGAGTTTATAGACAATAAAAATTATGGTGTTTTTTCTACGTTTTCGTTTTTTATGTCCCCCTCTCCCCTAATTTGCAAGAAACTGTACGTGATAGGGGAAAATAGCAGTCATTTTAGGATTCAGCACACCAAAAAGCATAAAATTTAGCTAAAATATTCCATGCAGCTGATCAAAAATGTTTTTTTGCAGACCTGTATTAATAATTGATAATTATAATTATTATAATTACTTGTTGTTTCTGTATTGGAACGCCCAATCATATCCCTGTCCCTGTACGTAATGCATACAAGAACACGCTTTCATCTCTTAACCATTCGGAGTGTTGAGATAGTTAAAAGAAGTACAAATCGCTAAATATTTAATCTATATCTATTCAACAGTTGCATTCACCTCGTGGGAAAATGAAACATCTTCATAAATCTATTCGTTACAAGAGGAGTGTCGGATCGAGGTGGGTGACCTAGAAAGGGGAACGACCAGCCTTGACATTCCCTTGATTCTGGGCCTCGCTTCACAGGAGCTCAGAAGAGCTAAGGAGCCCGTCAGGAGGTTTCTGGCCCACAGCCGAATTTCTCGCTGCTTCAAAGCTTTTCCACTCGTCAGACTTTCTAAACCAATGTCACAGGTAGCAGGTAACATGTTTTATTTCACGCCCAAAGAGATATTTCAATTCTAATTTTTTTGTACTAATTTAGGATCAAAATCACTGCAGTTGTGGTTGACGTATGAAGTACACACGGGTGCTTATTAATTGAATGACATTGTTCGATATTTCAAACACCAACATAGCGCACCTATCTAACATTTTACGAGTACCATCACGATGGAAGATACTAAAAATAAAATACCTGTCTAACGATCAAGCATACAAGGTTAAACTATTTTGCTGCGCACATATTTTCGGACACAAAATGTGGCTGATTGAATTTTCTGTCAGGTGATTGAATGGGGGGGGGGGCAATCCATTCAAGGGTTCCTCGACTGCCGAATTTCTTTCGTATTTTTTAATTCAATTAAGAACATTAGTCTAGTTTCAATAATACATTTCAGCTCTTTCAAATCTAAAAAATGGAATAAATCATTATTTAAATCTTCATTATTTTGACGTTTTTTTATGGTTTATCATTTATATATAAGGGGGATTAAATAGCCCTACAAGAGGTTAATTCGCTTTTATGAAATGTAGAACTAACAATGAGGTAATTTTTCGTTATCAAGAAATATGGAGCTATTGAGTCATTGTCGTGATAGTGCAGTTATGTTGAAACATCTCATCCAATGTTGACCTTGGCGGTTCATAGACTCGCAGACGTTACTGCGAGCCTTCTCAGAAAGCGGCAACCTTGATTTACTTTCCTCTGGCTTCATAGCAGAGATGGGCGTCCCTGATTAACAAATACTTTTACAATTGAGGGGTTTCTTCCAAGAACCAAATAAGTCCAAAAATTGCAAACTTATATTAAATATTTCTAAATGACAAATCCGAAAAAAACAGCTTTTCTGCTAAAATGTGAATTAGTTGGGTTCTTGCAGAATTTCAGATGTTGAAATTCATTTGTTCAACAAATTAATTTTGTATTTATGTGTGTTATATTGATTGCTGGTCACAATGATAGTTTGAAGGCAGAACGTAATCTATTGTTTAGATCTATTATATAAATCAACATAATGCACAGCAAAGCAACGTGACAATAAAACTGCGAACTGAGACGCACTAGCTTCTCGTATAGGTTCTCTAGCAGCTGATTAAATGTACTTGTTTGGTAATTGTCTGAAACGCTTGACACTTATGTTCTTCTCGTCAACAGACCAATGTTTGAAGCCTTGCAGCAAGTGGACATACATGGTCCTTACATAAACAATATTTCCCCTACATTGCTTGTATCTTGAGGAATAAAATGGCACCTCTATCTTGTTTTTTCAATTTTTGGACTTATTTGGTTATTGGAAGAAACCCCAAACTTAATTAACGTGATTTTTACATTTGCGATTACAAAAGTATTCGCAAAAGTGATCGACCAACGAGTGTACTCAATTAATTTTGTATTCGCGAGATGCCATCACTTTTTTGAATTCTTTTCTAATCGCCACAAGTAAAGACTAATTTTGTATTCGAATACTTTTACTATGGTCCATGCCGTTTAAGATATTTATTTTTGTTGTTCATCGCATACGGTCTCCTGCCTGAATATAATTAATAAAAATTGACTTTTATAAATAAACCCTGAAAAAATCTGCCTATTACACAAAGTCAGAAGCAGGCATAGATCATAAATTAACAATAAAATAGGCAATAATTTTATGAAAAATTACATTTTGGTTTATCATTCAATAATAAACCATTGTAAACGCTCTGGTTTAGATTAGTACAAATGAAACGATGTTTCCATATTTTAACTTCTTGGTTTTAAATTAGTAGGTACTTTTGGTTGGAATTTCATGTGATCACCATTATTATTGAATGATCAATTTGCTACGTTATCTCAACCGACTACCTTCGGAAAAGGATATTATTGAACGTAGTTCACAACTGATTTTAGCGAATTTGCAAGAAAAAAAAAGCTATTTATATCGCTTAAAAAATTAAAATGAGCAGCGGAGGGGGCAGGGACCCCCTCAAGATCAGTTTCAGCCCTCGAGGAACATAAATCGTCATTTCAATTTCCAAAGAGAATTCACGAAACCTTAGGTAGAATTCGCAACGTTTTCTTAACTTTTATCCAATGTGCGTCGCGTCGCACCTACACTCGTTTGGTGTTTAATCTAATCTAAACTCCTGACCTTTAAAATGCAAGGCAGAATTCGAGCATCTTGTTGACTGAACGGACGCACAATTGATAAAACCAACTGGGACATCTTGATATGGTGAACTGTGAACCTTGCTTCTCATAATCACAAAACCGTAGGCGGAGAAAGGTCAATAATTGCAACGAAACGTAATGGTTCGTCCCCATGTCCCTCCAGTATCGTCAGGTAATGAAGAGGCGCTCTCCATGTCCCTCCCGTGCGAATCTGGAGGTTGAAGTGAAAAGCACCACGTGCCTCCCGCAGGTTGTTGATTGTTTACGCGGTTATGGACGAGTAATCAGGTGAACATTGAGACGACTGCGGTACCTAATAGAATTTGAGTCCTGCGTTGCGTAATCAGTTACATTCGGGCGTTTAACCGGTAAGATGTCGAGCGAAACCATGTTCAGCATTAAAAACAAAAAGCTGATAGTTCGGGATGGATTGAAGTTTGGATTTCAAAAGATTTTAAACAGTGAGATGGCGCGATGGACGTGTACTGTAAAGGGTTGCAAGTGTTTCCTAAAGACATTATCTGTTGAAAATTTGAGCGTAGTGGAAAATGTTGAAGTCCACAACCATCCAGCCGAAAACCTAGAACATACGAAGTACCTTGAAACGTAAAGCGGTTAACGATTTATGCGAACGTCCTTCAGAGCTTGTGTACAACGTTCTGCGAAGGGTTCCACAACAAATTCAACTCTCAGTTTCACTCCCCGCACCCGGACATATTCACCTTTACAGCGGTAATCAAAAACATGCAAATTGACACCAACATCGCTATTACGACAGCTTCCAAAACGGAGAAACTGGAGAAAACCATGAGGGCTCAGCAAAAATTTCTGCATGACCAAACGCAACGGTTCTTGCGTGGAGAATTGACGCGATTCTATTATGTAAAACTGATGTCATACAAAGTTCAACCTTCCTTCCAACTTTCCATGTAACATCTCCTGATTTCGACGAGAGGACTGCTTCAGTTCTTCAGACAAGTAAGTGTTTATGAAATTCATTAAAATACCATAACCATGGGAGGGACATACAGACCACCCTGAATGGTTTAGGGAGGGACATGGAGACATACCCTTGTGTACCTGTTTTGCTGTGGGAGGGACGTGGGCACGTCTGTTGGCTACGGGAGGGACATGGGCTGTCACCAACGTAAGAGCAGTGGGAACCGGAAATATCACGAACTTAACAGTCGTAAGAGAGCTGAGTTACTCAAACCGTCTTATTTTTCATAGCGTTCAGGCCAGACCTGTGATTTTCTTGTATGTTCGGAATAGGGAGATAGAGAAATATGAGTGAATTTCGGAGTAGTGACCATTCCTCGTCCTCGTGTGGTGATTTCAGTGCTCGCATTTCAACGTTAAATTTAACGAGTCGCTCGACTAATACGCAGAATCTGTCTATCCTTAACAGCAAGTTTTTTTATGCTTTAGAAATCCACGAATCTTTAAAAACTATTACCGCTACATGCGTGCTCTATAAGCCTAAACAAAAATAAAAAATAACAGGTGGAATGAATAGTTCTTCGAACTACATTACACATCTGAAGAGGGCTCATGGAGAGGAAGCTTATCAAGAATACAACGATTTAATAAAAGAAAAACGTGCACGAAGGCCCTCAAGTGTTAGCGGGGTACGATCTGAACGTGAGAGGCTTAGCAAAAATATAAGCATTTTCTCAAGAAAATTTTGATGATGATCTCACCAAATTTATTTTACATTCTATGATTCCCTTGAAAGTAGTTGATGACCCCTACTTTCAAACACCTTTTTCTCAACAACTTCTCTTTTACAGGTGACTTCAAAATTATGTCTAGAAAAACGATAACTCGTCGGATTGACCAAATATCTCTCCGACAGCACTTGCACCACTTATTTGAGGACATTCCGTTCTTCTGCTCCACAAGCGATGTGTGGAGCGCCAAAAAACGTAGTTTCCTAGGAGTGACTATTCATTGGGTCACGAACGATTTTCAGCGTAAGTCTGCTGCATTAGCGTGCCGCCGATTTCGAGGTTCTCACAGTCATGACTTGATTGCATATCTGTTGCAACAAATTTTGATGAGTTTGGCATCTCAACATGCAAAATGGTTGCAATAGTGACGGACAATGGAAGCAATTTCATAAAAGCTTCCAAAGTGTTTGGAATTGCTTCGGAATATCGTCAAGACGAAGACGACGAAACACCTTTGGGCTTTGACTCTTCAGATGAAATGGACCAATTACTGGGTGGTGATGGTGAGGATCATAACAATGATACCATTGATTCTGATTACGACTATGAACATCAAAGTGTAACAGAGGAGAGAGGAAGTAGAGGTTCACAGGTGTCACTGTCACCTCATATGCGTTGTTTTTCCCATACGTTACACCTATGTGCCTCCGCCGACCTTTGTAAAGCTTTTCAAAATCGAAGGTGACCCAGAAGAAGCACACACAGGTACTTGCTCAGTGTAACTACCTGTGGAAAGCTGTATCTCGACCAAAATCTGTTGAGATTGTTGAGAAAGTGTTAGGTCATACATTCCAGAAACCAGGAGTGTCCAAGGCCGGGACACACTTTTCCTACACTCTTCCGATCCAGCTCCAGTCCGATGTTGCCCCGAAAATCGGAACGGTGCACACTTGTCCCGCCTCGCCGCGTCCAGCTTCCCTCCGACCGCCAGTCGCCTCTCGAATGTTCAACAGTGTCCTGTGACTGTGAAGGAAAATGTTTAAGAATTTTAGCAACAGGGATTTGGCCATGGTGGCAGTTGGTCGAGATGATGAAGATGAAGAGAATGGAAGGTGTTTGGTGACGAAGAACCGAAATAAACGCAGATTCTGGGTGCACGCTGCTTGGAAAATCAGACCTGAAGAAGGAGAGTTTTCAACGTTGCTACCTCATGTTTTGGACGATGAAACCGAGTTCTATCAATATTTTAGAATGTCGATGTAAAAGTGAATAAAGGGTTTGGTCGTACAGTACCGGATATTCCCTCACGCACTCAATTAGCTCCTCCGGTTTGATAGACATTGTTATTTAATTTTAGTTTGAAAAAACCACCACAAAACAGCACGAACAAATTCACTAGAGTTTGGAAAATGAGAGCACGGCCGTCCTACACCCTTCCCGCAAGCTGGACAAAGAATAGCTTTCGATTTCGGTGCGGTATCAGAAGCGAAAACGGATACGGACAAGAGTGGGATCGGTCCTGTGCCGGAAAAATGTGAACCACAATTTCGAGTTCGATTGCATTGCCCTCTCCGACGCTCTGAATGAAATACTATTGGAAAAGGTAAATTATTTCACATTGGCTGAAGAACTCAATATTCCAAGCAGCACCAAGCTGACCGCGAGTGACTTCCTGTACCTTCAGGAATATGTTGCATGTTCAAAACCCTTGGCCAATGCCCTAGACATTTAGCAGGGCGAAAACTTGATGAACCGAAAAAGAGGAATTTCATACATTGCATGCCATTGGTCGAAAGCTATCTAAGTTCAGTGAATCAACGGTTTGAAGAATATTTTACACTGTCCACAAATAATGCTACAGCAGCAGCATTCGCTTCATTGCCGCATCCTCACTTCAAAAACAAATTGGTGCGCTGCTTAGCCGAAGACTATCAAACGTCCATTCTAAGCTCATTCAAATCAGTAGTAGCGTCTGAGATGTGTTCAGAAGACCATCTGTCTTTAAGCTCTGCATGTTCGTGTCCTTCTACTGTTTCAGCCGAAATGTAAATTTAAAGGTTCTTTCAGGACCGCGATAACTCTGGACAGTCTCAAGCGTTACCCTACGATAGGAGGTGTCTTCAAAAAACATAACACCATACCACTCTCATCAGCTCCAGTAGAGAGGATGTTCTCTTGGGCAACAATCACCAGTAGGCCCAAGTGCAACAGGCTCTCAGACCACAACTTTGAATTGCGAGTTGTGCTTAAAGCAAATCATCGTTCTTTCCTGATTTCTAAAGAAAACTCTCGAACTTTCATAATATTATCTCATTTTTTTGTATTAAGTTTAAAAACTACAATTTTGAATTTTAAAAAAGTAGAGTTTACTGTTTTCATATCTAGTTCAGAAACTATGATTTTTAATTTCTGTAGGGAATGTATTTCAGTTTTTTCAGATCTCATCAGTAACGTTGATAATTTTTTTTAGATAGTAATAATTATTATTAATTTCATTTTTCTTCATTACCTACAAGAATCTTGTAAAA
Source organism: Creontiades dilutus (assembly GCA_031894815.1). Classification (NCBI taxonomy): domain Eukaryota; kingdom Metazoa; phylum Arthropoda; class Insecta; order Hemiptera; family Miridae; genus Creontiades; species Creontiades dilutus. Next base: position 1,445,086 of record JAVIWC010009699.1, read on the forward strand.
TCTCTTGTAAAATCTTGTAAGAATCTCAGAAAAAAGCCAGCGACGAACAATGTCTTTGGGAGGTATCAACTTTATCTGGAAATATCTTCATCGTTCTCTTTAGACGATCTGTTCACCGAAGAAATGGCGTTTGTCCAACGTTCAATATTCCGTACAACTACAACCAACACATGAGTTTAAATAAAAGGTGACTTCAACCCGACATTCAGTCGTACGTGCTGTTTGGACGATGTACCCTTGTAGATCACGAAAGAAACAAATCCACGCTTTTCCTCGTAACTTTTTTCTTTGTTTCAAGCGAAAAGAATAATTTATGGGTGTTGAGCTCGAATGGAAAGGATCGCTACACTAAGGAACGAACCGCGAAACCAAAAGGTTTAACCCTCTCTCGGCAACCAGTCCCGTTTCTTGCTTCCATCGACGGAGCGACTTCCCCACAAATCACGACAGCTGACTCCATCGCGGAAAAATATAAGGGCCCCAGGGCACGAACTGGGCCAGTGAGTCAGGTCAGGGTTTTTTTTCCTTTTTTTATTATTATTTCTTCTTTGTCGCCCCGAAATTTGAACCCGTAACTCTTTCCTCTTCATGACAAGCTTTTATAACCTCAAGGGGGATCGGACCGGTTTGGGGCCCCCGCGGCAATTTTCCGGGGGAACCTCGATTGCGTTTTAAAAGAGGACGTTTTACGTGGAATCCGAAGATTGGAGCGATAAATCTTCATTTTACCGCGGGCGCTCGGGAAGATTGTTCGGGAATAGCAAACTTTCAAAAGGGGCAACGGGGAGGAAGTGACATCAAATGCAGCCTACCCGAGGGGAAATCATATTTCACTAATATAATAAGAAAATATTCTTCTGACGCTACTAATTCTTACGGCTTATAGCGTTCAGAGCAGAGGGGTTCCCATATTATAACAGAAGGTAAAAATAAAATGTAAAGTTGTTTACCATCTTGTACAGTGACTTCAGAGAACAAACATATTGGTAAAGGTGCCAACCCATACAGGATTTCCTAGAGATGGCCTGTTCAGCCCAGTCCTCGAGGAAATCCTGCAGGTGTGTGTCGTGGCCTTAAGGTTACCAAATGGCCTGCACAGGCTAAAACGGATCAAAAAACCATTCCGACGGCCTCTGAGGTGACTGCGCAGGCTCCTCCACCACGTGTGTGGCGATTTCTTCAGTCCACTTGTAGGTTTTGCCACGTAAATACACGTGTTTTTCTAACTTCAACCTAAGTTATGTGTCCCTTTGATCACTGTTTGTACACAATGGGGGTTCCCCCGCTGAGGGATTTTTGTTTTCGCTTCGCATGTATAAACTGGTCAGTCTTTAGAAACTTCTGTTCGGTGCGCACGTCAATATTGTTTACCTTCATAATGGAAAAATACACTTCCGGCATGTTGTGCTTTGGGAACTCAAACAAGGCAACAGTGCTACATCTACGGCTTAAAAACTGTGCAGTGTGTATGGTGAAGGAGTGATAACTGATCGGGCAGTGAGAAATTAGTTTGTAAAATTCCGTTCTGAAATTTCTTAACCGATTTTCAGGTTTTTTTCGGCACTACGCTCTCTAATTTCCTCTCTTCAATCGTAAAATTCAAACTTGTCCAAGCTTGTTGTAGGAAAATTGGTTGAAAATTACAGACTGGGCAGCGTCGATAAAAATTTGTCACATACACACATCCCAAACTCCCCTCAAAGGCGGAGGGGACACACCTTTAAATAAAACAACGTAAAACAAGACTATTGGAAAAATTTTAATAAAACGAGTGACATTTCGGTAGAAAAATAATTATATTGAGATGAAACGAAAAAAGAACTTGCACTACGAAAAAACGAGGGTTGAACAGGTGGTTTTATCAAGGTATGAGACGATAGTAGGGGAGTGTTTACATATAGCAAAAAGAAGCTTACAGAATTGATTACTCAATAAAGACGTGTTTTACCTGAGTGGTCCAAACCGCAAATCTAGCTGGACTAAGTCCCAAATTCCATAAGTGTTAGCTTTGTCTCATTTCCTCATACTCAAAATGGAAGGAAAAGAAGATTTATGAAGAAATTTGGATATAATTTACCAGGCAAATACAATAATTGTAGTATGTTCTCTGATGCGGTAACCACGTTAAGGTACGGTAACTAGGTTCTTGCTCAATTGCTTCTTCTATATCAGGGGGGAAACTATCCAATTGCAATTTTCCTGAATGCTTGCCAAAACAAAGGCCCAGAAGAGTAGAAACATTGGCAGAATAAGGAAGCTCTCTTTCTCTAACCGTGACCATGAGTTCACGGATAGGCAGAATAACCGTTACAAATTTCAAGTTTGTTACAAAACGGGCAAGAACGGGCAGACAATCAAGGTTATTCTATCGTCGCAAGACCTTCTAGAATACACCCGTAAAACAATTTTGTTGCAGCCGCTTGCTGAACAGCAGGAGTCGGTTACGTATGGCTGTGTCATCGTTTTTAAAACCTTCACTGCAGCCGTTGATTGTGGTTGTCCGATCTTTGTTCAACAACGCTCTATGATTGTTTATACCCCAAGTTAGTTGAGTTGCTTTTCCAACACAGAAACTTCTGCCCTTCTACACGGCATTGATGGATCAACTGAACCTCACATTCTTGGCCGACATTTTGCCAGTATCTCGCATTTGTAGGAGTGGGAGGTATCAGAGGCTACCACCCTTAGGAATCGTTAACTCAAAATGAGCTGCTACGAAGAATTTTTTGACAATTTTGACAAAACCAACCGAAATACATCAAAAGCCCCTAACCAAAATACCAAATACACCAAAATCCACTACCAAAAGTCTTCCAAAATACCAACAGATCTCAACTGGAGTACAGCTACCTAACCGGAGGAGTCTTCTTACCAGAGTTATCTTGACCAGGAACCTTGGAATCGTTCTGGACTCGAAACTGACCTTTATCGATCATGTGGATTCGGTAGCTCTTGAAGCTTTGAGAGCCCTCGGTTTTCTGAAAAGGTGCACGCGGGACTTCTCGTCAATTAAAGCAATTGTGCTGTTGTACAAGTCTTTGGTTCTTCCGATTTTGGAGAATGCTAGTGTCGTTTGGTCCCCCTTTTACGTAGTATACAGATATCGATTGGAGAGTATTCAACGGAAGTTCATGCGTTACCTTGCATCAAACAGAAAATACCAACGGAGCAGGTTGATTTTAAGCACCTGGCGGCCGAGTGCGGGTTGCCCGCTCTTGAAAGCCGTAGAGAGGTGGCAGATATATTCGTTCACAAGTTTGTGAATGTAGTTCTCCATGTAGTTCTGCCCCGGGCGCCAAAGTTAGGGGCGCCAAATAGGCAAAAAAGTTACAGCTTACTAAGTTCTTTTAAATATTATGACCGTTCGGTGTAAATTTGAAAATATTTACTAAAAGGAAAAATAATATAAATAAGGAATGCAATAGTCCTACAAGAAAGGACTAAGGATATAGAAAACGTATACTTCGCGAGGCGAGAACTAGCCTTGAGTGGCCGTATGCAGGGTAGTTGACGAGGCGAGTCTACTCCATTCGAACTTTTGGTTTATATTTGCCAAAACGGCCTCCATGAAGCCTATCCCAATATAACCGCAGCTTTGAGAACTTTTCTTACAATACCCGTGTGAGTAGCATCGAACGAAAGAAGTTTTAGAAAACTGAGGATAATAAAATACTACATCAGGAACTTGACAGGACAACAACGACTAAGCAACTTGGCCATCAATAGAGCACAAAATAGCTTCAGCACTATCTTTTGATGGTATTATTAAAACATTTGCAGCAAAAAAAAGTCCGACAACTTTCATTTTAAAGTTTGTTTAGGGCTTCCATTTCCATTAGTTTGTTAAATTTAATAAAAATTATATGGCATTTTTCATTGAGCACTTACTCACCAAACCTTCCTCCTTTTAGTAAAAGAGTTTATACGTTGTGAATAAATCAAATTAATTATATTTATATTTTGGTTCATTGGTATATTAAGATGGTATGAGTCATGAAATTTCGGGTCTATGGGGGGGGGGGGGCGCCAAATTTATTTCTTGCCCCTGGTGAAATACGGGCTGGTTACGTCCCTGCCTACGGACTCGCCAAACACTCTTGTTCCACGTGCCTGTCGCAGGCCAGAACTACCTTCTGAACTGACCGTTTGCTTCGGGAGGTCAACACTTTCCCTGGAGGTAAGTGTCTGTGACATACTTACTACATCTTCTCACACCCTGAAGCGTCTGCTGGCTGAGATTCTGTATTAATGTTTGTTCCCTTTCACTGTATTCTTGCATCCTTCTAGTCTAACTGTTTTGTTTATTTGCTTCTGATCCAATTGTTAAATCACGTTGTGGATGTATGATGTATTTTCTTTGTACATTGGCTTTTGCCGTTCATTTAAATAAATAAAATTCACTTGAAACTTCATATTCTTCAATTGAATGGACAGTTTCTTTTCTCCTTTCTTTCGACTCTTGCTAATCTACCTTTTGGGTTTCATGAGAGAACGATGAGAACACCATGCGCACTTGGGATTGGGAAGTGAAACCATCCTCGTGTCCACTTTCTCGCTTAACGACCCCGGAAGAAAAGAGGGTGAACAACTTTCGCCAGAGTAAGAAGTTGGCGACAATTCTGGAGGCAGGTCTGGTTTAGGGGTGAAACGTAGTTTTTTTTTCTTCGGTAGGTCGGAGGGCAGGCGAAGGAGGAGGAGGTCAACGAGGTTCTGCGTCAAATTGAGACACGGAGAAGAGGTGTTCGGAAGGGACCCTTCTTCGTGTTCATTGAGACGTAACTTTCACAGGAAGGGAAGTTGAACTATGTTAGGGAGAAGGAAGATGGTAGTAACGTACCAAGTCGCGAGGAAACGAAAAAAATTTCAGGTCACAGCTTATATCACGGAACGTCAGTAATAGATAAGTAATGGGGTGTTTTTGTTCTTTCCGTAGTTCTTTTCTCCGTATACGTGAAAAGAATAAAATACCGGCTAGTGAACGGGAAGTTCAGTTCCCTTGAGGGACTGGGAATGATCTCGTTCATTCAATAATAGGAACTACTCCTGAACTGCAAGAGCAGGAACCTCCCCCACTATTCTCCTCATGTTATCAACCCGAGTCAGATAAGACAAATTGCTTGTATGATGGTAAGACAAGAAATATTAGGTTCGTTCGAACAAAAGGTTCCTTTACCAGAATAGTAGCCATTTTCTACTACTACGCATGCGTAGTAACTGCTGTATCAACAAGTGAAGACCTCCAACTTCCGTCCTCAACACCTGTTCCAGTAAGAAGGAGGAGCGATTGAACTGCTGCTTGGATGGAAATTGACAGCACTGGGAGGCTCCGCCCTTTGCTTTTAAGAAAGGAAATTTTGAACGATTAAAAACTCCAGTAGTCTGTAAGGATAAGTGGATGCCTCAAGTGTACCAACACACGTGTATTCGCAGTCAACAGTTGTGAACCGTAATCTAAAAGGCCTTGCAATTTTGTCGACAAGTTTTGTAATCCACTCACGTTGTTGGAACAGACCTATTATGAGGTAATGTAAAATATCTCCTCAATCTGTTCTACATAGAACTATAAGACTTTGGGTTGAAGAGAAGAGAAACCTCGCACCTCGCTGAAGGTAACCCCACTCTTCAATACACAACAGAAAGAATGACCAAAGTCAGTCAAATAACTTTCTTCTATTTCAAACGATCTCGAAAGCTGGATTTAAAAGAAAAATATTTCTACCTTTAGGATTGATTGGAAATGCTTTTTTCTCATCCTTGGTTGAAGGTCTATTTTTAAGCCGTATTTCTCAAACTTTCGCCCTGCACTTTGAGATCGGTTCACACAAGCTCAAGCTCGGATTTTTTCAATTTGGTTTTTCAATCTAGGCCTTTTTTTGGTCGGTAACAAAAATTATTATCGCAAATAGTAAGCCAACAGAACAAAAACGGCCACAAATCGTTAAATTTGTACATTTTAGTAACTTATTACTCAGGAACAATTTATGAACTCTGTAAAAGAACAATATAATTTTAATTTTAATTTTCTACGTGAGTTTCTCTCATTCAAAATTATCAAAATTATGCGTTGTACCGCACATATATTGTCCAGCCAACTGCCTTGTTCATCTTCAACCTGAGTTCGACTTTTTCACCAATTCCATAAGATTTTTGAAGTCTTTAATTCCTTAAGTACTTCCCAACATTCTGATTATTATTTGAAATTATATTTGTCATACCTATATGGTTTCACATACTATCTATATTTATATTATTGTTATGACCAGTGACCTTAAACTTCTTTCATGTTTCTATTTTCTTGTAATTTGGTTCGCCCGCTCATATAGATAAATAAAGCCAATGTTCCTGTTATTTCATTAAGATGAGTTAAAAATGCATAGTATCCAAAATCTTCCTTTGAATAAAAAACACATCATTTACATGGTTTCTTTTTCAAAAAAAAAGCTGCAAATTCTTTCTCTGGGGTTTATTATTCAATTGGCTTGCGTTCATGATTTGAATTTCTACTAAACTTTGGAGTGTGCGTGTTTCACAGGTGATAGAGTGATTGTTGAATTTCAGGAGGCACACAAATATGATCAACTGAACAATCCAAATAGGTATTTTGGTTGAGAACAGATTTACGTGCCCTATCTCCTGAAATTCAATAATCGCTCTATCACCTGAGAAACACCCACACTCCAAAGCTTATTAGAAATTCAAATCATGAATCATTGAATAATAAACCCCGGTGAAAGAATTTGCAGCGTTTTCCTGAAAATTTCAGATTTTCTGATTTTTCCTGTAAATTATCAGAATGCTTCAACCTGTGTATCGGCTACAAAGCCTTTTAGGAGTTCACTCCAGTATCCACATACTACATCACTACATCACTACGTCATTAGGTTACTGATATCAACACAAAAACAATAATAAACCAAAATAACGCTAATGTTGGCACCATAAATCGGGCCATACATCGGGAATGGTTTGTACTACGGACCGGGGGGAGGACCAAGAGTACAAATTTATGCCGCCTTGACTTGTTTTGAGGTTTTTAGGGATTTTACAAAACTTCGACAACCCTTAAAGGGCACTTTAAATTAAGTGAGAGAGCTGGCTCAAGAATTGGGGCGCCGCCGGACCAATATGGATTTTCCCTGAAAATTTCAGCTTTTTTGCTTCAGCCGTTTGGGAGAAATCGGCGTACGGCGGACGGACGGAAACATTTTTATTGCCGATTCGGATTCTACACCCTTTGAAACGTAAACCATGAAATTTTCAGGGGGGTTAGAATTGTTTTTTTCAAGAGCGATTACAATGGTTTATTATTGAATAATAAAACAAAATTGATAACTAATGATATTTTTCACACGAACCACAGCTTTTGTTAACAAAGTACTCACAGTTCAAAACAATTTAATATGAATTTAAAGATGGTGATGAAATTCGTCTATATGATCGTTGTGTATGATACAATTGCTTACCATAAAAGGAGATACAATGGTTGACATATTAGAAACTCGTTTTCCATTTATTGTTAGCCGAACACGTTTTTCAAACGATTTACTTTTAGCTCATTTCAGCTACACCGTCTTGTCAGTGGCATTCGTCGGAAAAATCAAAGGCACCTAAACGGTAATTACTTGAACCCGTTTGATGCTCGGCTTTCTATAGCCAGCTCTCGATTAAATCCTTAATCAGCTTTCCCCCCCTTGTGATCTATTGTGGAGAACAGAATACAAAGGTCGTGCGAAGCTCTTTGGACGAAGAAAAAGCTTCCCCCGTTACAAAAAGGGTTTACTTTTACACCGATCCCTCCGAGGCTGATGAATGAAGTTAAATATCAACATGTTCCCGGGCGATACCTGCAGGGAAAGGGAGATAGAGGCGGGATGCAAGGAGCAACAATGGATCAGGATGGAGGGATCGGGGGTTGAACTCCCGTTAAAAGGGAGGCAAATAGAAGCCCTTTGACCTTGGCGGGTTGTCACATCCTTTCCATCCCTTCCTGGGAGGTCTTACACCCTCAGTCGCTCTTTCCTTCCGCTATCCGGGGAGCCTTTTGAATCTCGAAAAAAAGGACTCTCCGAGCCCAGGGAAGAGGAAGGTGGTCTTCAAAAGGACCGTTTCGTAGTTTCTCATCCCCCGCGATCGTATGTACAACCGTGTCATATGAGGGTTGACGATTTCGAGAGGATTTAAGGCTAATCAGCGGCAAAAGATTCGAACAATACGGCACACTATGCACTGTGGGACAGAGCCGCTAAAAAGCGGTCATAATTTATTATCTTTGTAATTTATTGGGATTGGGATACCTAATTCGGGTTGTGACAGGTTCTGGCCGTGTTGGAGGTATTCACCAGTTTAATCGAATAATTATAACTCAGGCGTTCAGAATCAAAACTAGATCTACTTGTCCAAATTTTCAGGACAGACAAAACGCTCAAAATTCCATTGTATGTCTGAATATCAACAATTGCCAGAGTCCTTGTAAATTCATCGTGTATCTCCTTGTAGCCACTAAACACACTGATAATGCCATTGCTTCAGGTTGCTTACGTAAGCAGAATATTGATTTTTATGTCGGATCTGACTGGTTTTGGCTCTCAATGAGCTAATAATAATGATTTGGTTAAGTTTCAAAACCCTTTTTTCGGCTTTTGTTATTGTAGAGCTACATTTTCTTCAAAGATACATAAAAACTTGATTTAAAGTTCTTCGAATTTTATTCGGAAACCCTTGATTTTGACTTGGAAATGCTATAACAAATCTTGAACTAAATGCAAATAATTTTTTTTCAGTTTAGTGCAAAAAAAAAATACTTTATTTTTACAAAAAACTGCACATTGAATAGGTAGAAACTAGCACGGGAACTGAAAAATTGAATACTTAATGAAAAAACGCTGCATAACTTAATGCATAATAAAAAACGCATTGGGGTTTATTATTCAATTGGCTTGCGTTCATGATTTGAATTTTTACTAAGCTTTGGAGTGTGCGTGTTTCACAGGTGATAGAACGATTATTGAATTTCAGGAGATATGCATAGATCACGTAAATCTGTTCTCAACCGAAATACCTATTTGGATTGATCAGTTGATCATATTTGTGTGCCTCCTGAAATTCAATAATCGCTCTATCACTTCTGAAACACGCACACTCCAAAGCTTAGTCGAAATTCAAATCATGAACGCAAGCCTATTGAATAGTAAACCCTAGTGAACGAATTTGCAGCGTTTTTTTTATGGTTATCAGAACCCGTGTATCGGCTACAAAGCCTTTTAAGAGTTCACTCCAGTATCCACATTACGATATCACTACGTCACTAGGTTACTGATGTCAAAACAAAAACAATATAAACCAAAATAACGCGAATGTTGGCACCATACATCGGGAATGGTTTGACCTACGGAATTGGGGAGGTGATCATTCGATTCCTCGTGGAAAGTTCTTCAAAAAGAGTACAAATTTAGGCCGCCTTGACTTTTTTTGAGGTTTTTAGGGATTTTACAAAACTTTTACAACTCTTAAAGGGCACTTTAAATTAAGTGAGAGAGCTGGCTCAAGAATTGGGGCGTCGTCGGACCAACATGGATTTTCCCTGATAATTTAAGATTTTTTGCTCCAGCCGTTTAGGGGAAATCGTGCGTACGGCGAACAGCGGACGAATGGAAAAAATTTTATTGCAGATTTGGATTCTACACCCTTTGAAACGTAAACCATGAAATTTTCAGGAGGGGTTAGAATTTTTCTTCAAGAGCGATTACAATGGTTTATTATTGAATAACAAACCAAAAACTACCCTTTCAAGCGGCGTTCGAACTTCTAACAAACTGCCGCATCGTAACACGACACCGCTCTGGGCGGAGAAACTTCAGAGCCCCGTTTACACTGCTCGAGCATTTGCCGCAATCCTAAATCGTTCCTAATCGATCTAATGTGCTGAAATATATGCGGGGCTCTTTTAGTGGCATCTAGAGTGGATAATGTATCATTGACTACCTACTTTTTCAATTAATTTTTGGCACATTTAAGATTTGTACCCTTTCCCTCGTAGATTGGTATTTATTACGGTACCACCTCGCCACTGGGTTGGTTATAGATGGGTTAGATTTCTCGTCTTTTGAATGTATCCCACTTCAAACAGCTGACATCCTTGAGAAGTTTAAGGGGCAAAAAAGCAGTGGTTCTGGCAGAGGGCTATGGATTCGGAGAGGTTCACACTATATTGGGAGCCTCACAATTGCTTCGAAACCGCCTTGGTTGATGAGCCAGTGCTGGAAGACGTCTGGTATATCTCCCTAGGCGGCGGATTCAAGAATCTGGAAGCGCAAACTAACCACATTCATCACAAGCTGCAGTAAAGATCAAATGGTGTAGTCTTGATTTTGAAGTACTTACTGACGTTTACCTACCAGCGGACTTTTTCATTAAATGGCAGTAACCGTATTTTCCTTACAATATCATAAAATGAAGAACCCGTGAAAGTGTGAAATACCTACGCTTGAAAGTAGAAGTATAGTGTACAAGTACTATCGTTAACCAGGTTCCATAATGTTTCTTTATGAGAATCAAACTGGTAAGTAAAGAGAATGATAATTTATTCCTTCATAACAAATTCCATTACGGTTCCTGGATTGTCGACAATTCCCCGTTTTCAATTTCGTTCCTCGGAAGTGAAAACAAAGTTTAATAGAACAAAGAGCAAATCAAACGCGGAAATAGGAATCAGTTGATGAAAGAAACGACTGTTTCAAATTGTTTCAACAGGCAACTCCTGGCTGGTTTCAGACTACACAAATTGTTCACGAACGTAAAATGGTGTTTCCACTTTTCTTAGGGTCCTCCTCCCGTCTTTCCTTCTCCAGGATTACCAGGGTACAAGAAGAGGACGGCGTTTGAATTATTTATCAACAGAGCACATTTCTTATTCTTAGTTCGACGTTTCCTGCTTTCGAGGAGCCTTAGATTTCGTATCTTCGGAAAAAGATCTTGCAACGCGGACAGGAAGGTGTTTTTCGTATGGGAAGGCCGAAGATCATACGGTAAGCCGGATCCACCTATCGAAGATCGATTTTTAGTACACACTTATATTTCTGTGAAAGCTTTCGATTCCACATTTCCTGCTCAAATAACACAACTCCGCATGGTTTTTGATGTTTGAAAAATAATATGCATTTTATTATGAACTTTCCACGCTCAGATTAAGTCAGTTGGAATTTTGTGTCTATCTAGTTTTCCAGCAAAACTGCATTCAACGTCTCTGTTTGAAATTGGGAAAATCGGTAGGGGAAGGTGAGGTGATGGAACGGTATAGTTGCCCCTTCCATTTAGCTGAATGCGGTTTAATGCTCCGCCACATCCTTAGAGGATGTCCCAGTCGCTTGAAGGCGTCTGATTCATCTCCCAAGGCGACGGATTCGCCATCACAGCCTTACTGTTTGAGATGGTACCCCTGAAATTTATCGAGATTTCTCGTGAATCACACGTTTGAGGATGTGAATCACCAATCTGAATTCTGTAAATTACAATCATCACTGGTATTATGGGTTACAGTATCCACTCAAGGGTGAGTGACACAGTATTTCAAAATTAGTACCGCGCTTCGGAAAGAGAGATCTTCCCTATCCCTATTGTTATGTTTGTGGAAGTTTAGTGGCCTCAAAGCAGCAGCTAAGCATTTGTGACAAATGCGTACTTCGCATACTTTGGCTTCAGACTTGGGGATCAAGATAAAGCCTGGGCTATTCACAAAGTGTGTCGCATTTGTCTTGAAGGGGCTCGTTTGTGGACCACCTAGTGGTGGGATATTGGCATTGATACCTTTTTGCGATACAAGCCTTATAAATCATTTTCTTTTTTGCATAACAACAATAAGCAGCTTTTCTGCTAAGAATAGCAGCGCTACTCTCTATCCAGCTATCCACGCAAGGAAAACTTAATGACTTAGTAAGAGATGGGAAGGTACGCTGGAGCATTCCAAGATTGATAGAATTCTGTGAGATTGAATACAAACCACCATAATGCCGGTTCTTCGCTAAAGAATTCAATTTTGGATAAATAAGAATGGAATTTTGGGTAAATGGAACGTTTTATTTCCGAGTCATCTCTTTGTTTTGAAAGTTAGTGTCATTTAAAGTCATTTAGGGGAAATCTGCTTACATTTTTGGAATCAGCACGGAAAACCCTTCCAGAATCACCAACTTTTTTTATTCATCACAATAAAAGTCATGATGGTGTTAACAAATAATAAAATTCCATGCTGATCCAGCTATGCTGAGGGGCTGTTTGTGTGAGACAGATGTTACCATTTCACTATCAGTGATACCGCTGCTTCTGGTAATAGGTACTTCTATTAAGCATTGAATGACTTGACTAGATTTTTTTTTATTTTCATCAAACCAATTCTATCGGGTTTTAAATTTGACTAATTTTTCACAACGTTGTGAACCGGCTTTTGCAGAATTCCTCCACTTCCCGAGGATTAGGAGTTTTCTTTTATCTTTCAAAATTCTCTTAACGCCAGAGTTCTTTTCAACGCAACACTACTTGACCTACCAGGCAACGACGATCTGTCAGAAATGAGGTTGTGAGACTGTGAAAGGTCTCCGCACTTCCTTCATTAATATTTCTATGCGAGGTTGAGTAAAAGGAACTCTACTTATTCCTTTGAAGGCAGAGGAGAAAAACTTATTCTTCCTCGGGGCTCGATCTTACCTCAATGTCAAGAGGTCAATTTGATGCAAGGCGGATGTTCTGTACTCCTCTAAACCACCAACCTGCCTTTCAAGCAGCCTATTTCTTTTTTTTCCAAAAAACTTCTACAATGACAAAAAGACGTATTTGCTTTATTGCGAAAATATTTGATATATTCTCAACTGAAATAGTTCCAATTCATGTGAAGTATTCTGAAGATGAAGTATTGTCTCATTAGCAAACGTTTGTAAGTTTACTCTTTTTTGCAAATTTTGGTGCTATAATAAGCTTCTTTAATGGATTCAAAGTGATCGAAATTGACCACCTTAGAAAATTTAATATGGACGGGTTCCTAGATCTTAACAATAATAATACATTTTCCAAGAAAGAAAAATCTAAATTCATGGTTTCCTAGATGTTAACCATAATGTACAGACAGTCAGTGCATGTGTGAAAACTGGGACGTCGTGACAAATCGTTGTGTTTGGAAAGATTCAGTTAAAATAGCATATTATATGAACTCCTTTCAGAATTTCTCTAGTCAAACTCGAAATTTCACCGCAGAATTCGGGTGTATAAGTGTGGTAGAAAATTCAAGGGTCTCCAGTAGACACTTTAGTGAACCGGAGAAGCATGGAATACTAGTTTTTATCATGTTTAAATGAGTTTTAATCCTTTAACACAACACAGGAGGGAATTTGAGAATAATCATTTTGAATATTTGGTGCCTGAACATAAGCTCCAAACAGTAGATCGCCATCGTGTATGCTAGTATCGAACCCAGCGGTTTTTGAGAGTCGGTATGCCGATTTGTTTAATTTTCACAACCATTATTTTCTAATAATTTGTATCCTACTTGATAGTTTTCAAGTGTCTTGATTACACCATTCCTTCATCGAGAGAACAAACCAATAACTTCAAACATTCGTTAAGGTAATTTACGTACTATTTGTAGGGTAGCCTAGGGTTTTTAGAAATCCGTAGACAGGATAACCGAAGCTCAAGTCGTAAGCTGCAGGCGACAATAACAATTTTTTAAGCTTCTGACGGATAAAACGGACTTTTCCTGAGAGATGATGACCTCAATAGTCTAATTTTAACTCTTGCTTGCAATAAACTAAAAAAAATTGTAAATCGTTTATTATTCAATTGGCTTGCGTTCATTTCTTCTTTGGAGTGTGCGTGTTTCACAGGTGATAGAGCGATTATTGAATTTCAGGAGATGCATAGAGCACTTGATTGAGATCATATTTGTGTGCCTTTGAAATTCAATAATCGTTCAAAAGCTGTGCAAATTTAAATCATGAACGCAAGCCAATTGAAAAACCCAAAAAAAAGTGAAAGAATTTGCAGCGTTCATGCATATCAGAATGCTTCAACCCGTGTATCGGCTACAAAGCCCAGTTCTCCAGTATCCACACTACTACATCACTACATCACTAGGTTACTGATATCAAAACAAAAACAATAATAAACCAAAATAACGCAAATGTTGGCACCATAAATTGGGCCATACATCGGGAATGGTTTGACCTACGGACCTGGGGATGGACTCATTCGATTCCTCGTGGAACGTTCTTCAGAAAGTGTCCAAATTCAGGCTGCCCTGACTTTTTTTGAGGTTTAGGGATTTTACAAAATTTATCTAAATTAAGTGAGAGAGCTGGCTCGTTTGAAGTCGGACCAATATTGGTTTTTCCTGAAAATTTCAGATTTTTTGCTTCAGCCGTTTGGAAAAAATCGTGCGTACGGCGGACGGGCGGAAAAATTTTTATTGCAGATTCGGATTCTACACCCTTTGAACCGTAAACCACGAAATTTTCAGGGGGAGTTAGAATTTTTTTTTCAATAGCGATTACAATGGTTTATTATTGAATAATAAAGAAAAAGCTATGTGTCAGAAACCGTAGTCACCATCTGCACTCACTCATTGAGTACTGTCAAAATCCTATCCTTAGGGGCAGTCATTTCACTATCATTGTACAACAGTTTGATAGTATGGCACTATCATTGTAGTTCGTTTGAAGCAATAAATTACTTACATTATGGGTGAAACGCCATCCTGCGATTAATGGGAACGTGAAGGCCGATTCACTAGCAAACCAGGGAGCACAAATAGATCCACCCATGAACATTTCCACGGCTGAGGGGGATCTCTATTATTCGGGGAATAAAATCCATGCCACCCGATGCAGCCAGATATCCGATGAGAATACCCAAGCTGCAAATAAGGACATGATTGATGGAAACCGTTGGAGTAATTTTGTAAAGTCGTATCTGGCTTAAGAACAGGAGTTTTCTTATGCCCGGCGTAAGTGCATCAAATCAACCCACAAACCCGTGGGCTGCGATCTTATTAAATTGATTTTTTATTTTTAACATTTTAAAACTACTAATTGTATAATTCAAACTCTTTCAAAACTCCAGAGCGTTCGCCATGTTTCTTCTCGCTGAACAAAATTAATCTTTCGTACTCACAAATAAACTCACCAGTTTTCCAACTGACTGAAACAAACAATGAATTTTAAAAAGTAACGCTAGGAAAGGAAAAAAAATGACGGGGTAAAAGCATTATAGTTTCAAAACGTGAAAAAAAGTGGAAAGAAGAAACTTGCCCCATGATAATTTGATCCTGTAATAAATTAGCCTATCCCGAACAACAAAAAAGGGTTTTTGCAGACTTGTTCCTCTTGAGCGAATTTTTTTAATTCAACGTTAACTTCCAGTAGGAAGTTCCATCAATCTCTATTCTCTTTCATTTAGACATTATAAACTTTTTTTTCGTCTTTGTTATTTACAACGCAGCTCTCGTGTAACTAACATCTTTTAGTAAAAATAATTACTTGGACAAGTCTGTGTTATTCAAAACTTGAATATTTCCAGGTAGAATGTGACCCCCCATGAATGATTTGTTAAGAGACATTCTGGATTTTAAAAACGTGTTTTCGCTTGATTAAGTTCTTAAGATCTGCGTAGCTGTGAAAATTTAATAAAGAGTACGGGCACTGGTATCGAAAGTTCCCATAATTTCATTTTAACAGCAGAGTTAGCCTTTTCCTTTTTTCATTAGTTATCATTATCGGCACCTTCCGGTCTTGAAAGGAGGATATTCATGTTTTCTCTAGCCATGAGTCTGTATGTAAACTACCATTCGGAAGCCAATGTTTCAAGATTAATTCAAACGTGAAAGCGAGTTGAATCGAGACAACGTCATGGAAGTGTTCATTTACGTTGAAATCATAGCAGGCATCACAAATGAGGGATGCATGGACATTTTCTAAGGGCGAGGATCATAGAGGCAGCCGCAACATTGCGAGATGGTCTAACTCACGACATAACAGAGCCATGCGGAAAAGAACGAGAGCCTGAAAGAAACAATGGTGTTCAATTTTGAGAACACATTGTGAGCGCGACTTCTTTTAATTTTCACACTTTTTTTTTTTTTTTTTTTTTTTTGTGTGTGTGTGAATAGCAGTAACCTAGTGATGTAGTGATAGCCGATACACGGGCTGAAGCATTCTGATATGCATGAAACGCTGCAAATTCTTTCACTAGGGTTTATTACAATCTTATTAATTTGGCTTGCATTCATAATTTGAATTTCTACTAAGCTTTGGAGTGTGCGAGTTTCACAGGTGATAGAGCGACATTGAATTTCAGGAGATATGCATAAAGCACGTAAATCGGTTCTCAACCAAGATACCTATTTGGATTGATCAGTTGATCTGTTGTGTGCCTCCTGAAATTCAATAATCGCTCTATCACCTGAAACACGCACACTCCAAATTCTTTCACTTAGTAGAAATTCAAATTATGGATGGAAGCCAAATGAATGAAATTGAATAATAAACCCCAGTGAAAGAATTTGCAGCGTTTTATTTGAATGTTATGGAATATTTAGTAATTTATCAATGCATGCGATACGTCGTAAGAAATGAAGTGTGTCTATTGGACGCAAGACTCGATTGAACTATATTCTAGAGTATAATCACCTGATATTCTAGTATTTCGATGGATTAAACCCGTCTTGTTGAAGTTTTCACTTCTATAGTGTGGTCTGAAGCACACTAATTTTTTTTAAATTTAAATCTTAACAATCTTGTTTAAACTCTAACTCTTTGTATGAACTCGATTTAAACCCCAATCTTACCATTGTCCAACAGCTAGATAACATGTTCGAGTCAATAAACATTTTACTAAAACTGAATTTGGTCAGAAACAACAAATTATGAACATTGCAACACCCAATGCTACGGCCAAATCAGATTGGGGTTGATAATACACGGCGCACAAAGCAACCCCTCCTTCAAGACCCGGGGGTCGTGCGGGTCATTGCATATCCTTGCCCCTGACCAGGACAATGCCTCCTCCGTAGCTTTCCCAATTTTCAAACATTACGTCTTTTTCAGTGATACAGGGTGCCCCAGGACTTATGCACAATCCGACTCCTACGTGTTCTACAACTCATTTCCGACTGCGATGAGTTGCATTCATTTTCGAGACTTCCGGAAAAACCCCAATTTTAACAGAAAACACACGTTTTTCTGCAGTTCAACACCATTTCCTTAACTAAAAATTTTTTTTAAAAACCAAAACGACTACACCGTTGGAAAGCTGACATTTTGGCGCACGTTTTACCAGGTCTGCACAGTTCTGCGTCAAGCATTCATGGGGTTTCTAGGCGAGATGAAAAACAGGGGATTTTAAGATTTTGACAAAACTGCCATTTCGCGTAGCAATCGCACATCTTCAATGCAATTTTAATACAGTTTTCCGACATCAAATAGATAGAAAATTCAACGCTCTTTCGAACGGTGTCATCAAATTTGAGCTATCTCCACAATTGAGGGAAATATGACAGTTTTAATGACTTAAGATCGAAAACACGAAAAAAAATCTTAAATCGCGAATAGCTCGGAAACGAGGCCTCTGGCAAAATATTGCTGAGACATTTTTGGTCGGAAATGAATTGTAGAACGCGTAGGAGTCGGATCGTGCATAACTCCTGGGACACGTTGTATATATTGTATCGCCTCACAAGATACAAGGCGTTTTTACTAAGTCCGAGCACGTTCACGTTCACATTCATGATGAAATTATATTTTCTGACAAAATTCTAGCCCTTAGGAAGAGTGAACGGGTGAAAATAGAGCGGTCCGGATTGAAGAGATGCCTATCGATAAGGAACATGAGCACACCAGTGTTATTTCGAGAGTTTTCGATATTCAGATTTGATAATATTTCTGTCCTAAGATTTTGCCTTCTAGGATTTACTGAGAGCGATGCCGAGAAATCAGTTCGAACAAGACCCCAAATGTGATTTATGACCCAAGTTCCATTAATTTTGTTCAGTATTTTCAGAAAAAAGCTCCGGAACTGCTGATGGACGGATATTTTTTCGATTTTCGGATTCCCCACATCTTGAAACGTTAAACAGCTAATTTGAGGGGAAGGGGAGGTTAATATTTTGTTATTATTGGTCGATTGGAAAGGTTCATTATCAAAAATAATAAACTAAACCCTTTAGAATCCAGGAATCGTTTCAGAATGCTACATACGTATTCAAAAAATGTTTATTACGAAGTTTTATAAGGAAATTGGCTAAAAATTACAAAATGCGAGGCGAGTTAAAACAAATTATTGCTTTATAAGGGCCTATCATTAGAAAATAATATTGCAAAGGGACGTTCCTATTTTAAAACAAACCATTAGCGCATCGTTGAAATGAACAATTATTTTAGTCTTAACTCAAATATATTTTACCCTATATTAAACAAAATTGTTAGATAGCCTTATTGGTATTTCAAAGTTTCTTCATATTAATCGGGGGCTATAATGCGGCGTTTTAGGGGTGGAAGGTGGACGGGCTATTAGCAACTCCATAAGCGCATGATAGCTGCAAGATCCCGGGAGACCCCGCCGGGCCCATGAATTATTTATAGTTTCGATGAAGTTATGTCAAAATGGATGGGGAGGAGGAGCGGCGAGGGCTTCGGAGTTTGAGTCAGGTGTAGGTGCCCGTCATCTTAATAATGGCTCCAGGAAACAGGAGCACTATCCAGTTCTCTATGAAAAGCCGTGACAGAGGAAACGGGGAAATAACGGTTTTCCTTCAGTAGGAGCAGCTGAGTGGTATCTAAAGTGCTCGGAAAATGGATACCCCCTCCTCCAACCTCCATCGCCTCCAGACTCCGTTCCAGGGAAGGATTCCCGTTTTCGCTTTTGGGCGCGCCACCGTCTGAGTGGGTTTTAACCCGATCCCGTTTAAAGTTAATCGGCTTCCGGTGTTTTCAGACGGGTCGATGATGGTAATGGTTTGAGGTGCCTTCTCCTTGAATTTTCCTATTCCGCAGATTTTTCTGTGGGGGAAACCAAAGACATTCGAAAAAGATAAGAACGTTACTGTCATAATATTATAGACCACTGGTCATGTATTACAGTTGACAGACTGTATATTACGCATAAGTTATTCGTTTTACGTCAAACGTGCGGAGCTTTGTTTAAAATAAGGTCGAATCACCATGACCTTACCCAACAACACAGTCAAAGCAATCAAGGACCCGTGAGGCGGGAAAAACCCTCAAATAGAATATTTTTACATCGCTTCAAAACTGGCCATTCTTCAATGTATGGTACCTATATGAATGAGACCTGATTGATTCTTAATTGTTTTAAATGGTACGTTCAATTAGTTCCTGTAAAATGCAATTATATTAGAAAATTAGTGAATTTGAAGGAAAAATGTAAATTTCCATTGGTTGTGGAAAACAAATTTGTTGCATTGACAATGACTTGAAAATTTCTGTGATGCTGTTAACACTCCAAGCACTAGTGAAGGTCATTGGATGTACTTTTGATTTTCTAAAAATATTGACTATTCATTTAGGATTGCTAGGTTTAGGAGAGAATACAGCCATGAAATTAGTTTTTCCTACATACTTTGGATCAGCAAAAAAAAGCTTTACAAAGCTTTAGTCCGCGGGTAGTTTTAGATTGTTGTATACGTAAATATGAACCTGCAGTGAAATTTCCAGCTGCCTATACGTGGGTGATTCTCCCATTATGTACGAAATTTGCGTTTCAGAACCCACCAGCTGAAATAGAAGTTTTTCATCAACTTTTTTTCGTGAATCCCTTCTAAGTATGCTACTGATTACTCCTACAAAAAAACCATTCATACAAGTTCGTGGAATAAGAGGTATCTTTGAAATCATTATAATGAGGGACTAACTGAAAAAGTGAGGGACTAACTGAATTGTGCGCAATTCAGCTCAACAATTTAGTCAAATTTGACATGACAAATTTTATACTCTGTTAAGCTCAAAGGGAGAAAAAATGTAAAACATAAATACATTGGTTCACAGACTTAATTCATTGAATTTAAATCATAATGTTAGACTGAGGAATTACCATATGAGGGACTAACATTTTGCGTCTTTCAAAGAGGTGCACCACTCCACATGCTTCTCTCGGGAAAAAGAATATTGAGAAACTGTACCCCCATTGAAAACACACTAATAATCGCAAATGAATAATATAATTTCTCTTATCTTCGTCAACATTCACGCTGGTGAGGGACTAACTCGTTTGAAAGAACAGAAACGACTATCGCACAAACAATTTCACAAATAACCTAAACATTGAAGAGGTTGCCCTGGAAAAGGTTACATAGAGTTTGGCGGCAACCTGAGCAACGTAGGCAACCGTGAAAACTTGTTACTTCTGCTATTCGAAAAGTGGAGGCGCCCTTATCAAAAGGAGTGAGGGATTAACTTGAAAACACAGGTGTTCAACGCTTCTGATTGTTCGGTAGACAACTAGAGAGGCTGCTTACCGTCAAAAGCGTTACTTGAAGATGAAAATCAATGGTTAAAAAAAAGCTACAAATCACTATTATACGACTATTACTCACCACTCAAAATAAGGAATTCTTGTCGTGGAACAAGTGAGGGACTAACTTTTGGGCAGTTCGAATTTAATTTTCATGATGAAAATGGGGAAATACTATCATGGAAAATGACGAGAAACCAACGAAAGAACACATATTTTCAAATGAGAAAAAAATTCATTCTCAAAATAACAAACTAATACCAAAATCAACAGGGGACTTAATTTCGTCGATAATGGGAGAATGACTCACGTGCCAATGTAGAAGTTTCAATCACTTGAGCAAAACAAATGCACAGTTCATCAAGCTCGTACTCGTACTTTGTTTTGCACTATTGATTATTTTCATTGACTCCCTGTGATATGAATTGCGTCAGGTTAAACATGAATCGCTTCTTATCTGATTTAATAATGCCTCACACTAGAAGTCCAACCTTAAAACCGGAGATCAGCGTTATTCCTACCCCCCTGTAAGGCGGAGGTCCGTTTCAGTGACGTACGTTGATTTACGTGATTAATTTCGAAACTGTTCTTCTGAACTATCATTTTATTCTTTCATCAAAGATTTTTCTCACCGTTTCCGTGTTATCTCACAATACATAACAACATTTTACATGAAAATTGTGATTTTAAATTTTTATAAATTAGAGAAAAGAATTCTAGGAAACGGGTCATTCTGATGAGTTTTTTCATTCTGAATCGAATGAAACCATTCCCAAGTCAAGATAATGAGTTTTTTCTGTCGGTGTTAACCCCTGTGTGCGTCGCACAGTGAAGCCACCTCCTAATTTGAAGTCGTTCGAATCTTCATTTTTGGAAATTTTTGAACACTCACGTACCAGTGTGAGTGATGTTTTCCCAACTTATTGAAATATTGCTAAAAACGTCAAACAGATATATATTTATCTATATATCTAATCTGGGTCAGAAATGCACGGGGGCTATGTACTACTTGTACAGTACTTCATCACCAAGAAGAGCGCCTAGATAGTAACGAAAACCTCCAATACTCAAAAATATTTTGGTATTCCGTCATGTGTGTCGAAAGTGGGCTTACGCGCAACACTCAATGACGTGATTTTCAACTTTTAATATCGATCAATTTGTAGAAACGAACGTGAGTATCTCACTAATCTATATTTTAAGACGTCTTTAAAGAAAGTACGATTAGCGGATTTTGCCAGGATCTGTACGAAAAAGAGCCCAAATTTGACGTTTTTAGCATTATTGCGACACGTTGGAAAAATATCACTCACACCGGTCCATGAGTGTTCGAAAATGTCCAAAAACTGTAGATCCGAACGACTTTCAATTTGGAGGTGGTTTCACTGTGCGGTGGGGCCGAGATTATTCTGCCTGTGTTGGTCCAAATTGGTCTGTCACCCTTTTGGTGAACAAATCTTGTACAATGCGGATTCATTGACTGTTTACTTTCAGGGATGGAATGCCCTTACATATCATTACACCCTAGTTAGAATGCCATTATTCTGTAAAATAGAAACGATTCAAAAGGTTCAATAATGGTATCCAATAGGAAGCATACATTTAAATTATTTAAAAATAAATTACAGCGAAAAACGTGGATCTGAAGTAAAAGAGTAAAAGTAATGGATTATTTCACAGTGAAAATCACCTCTTAATGCGACATTTCAGCGTTTTGCCCCTGACACTCGTATAAAAAAAGACATTTCACGCACATTATGCCCCTTGAAAAGATGTGTTTGAAAAAAATGTAATAAAAAAATATATAAAAGAGGGGAAAGAGCGCAGTTTCTACACGGATTTTCCATCGAGTTCGAAGCTGTTAAAAAGCTTCCCTCATTTCCACCTCAAAAGAACCTCCGGGTTCGGGGGTTAAAACCCCGATGAAATAAGAAGTGAGGATTACACTCCTTCCTCCTTGGGGCCAACCACGCCACGTGGCCCGCTTTCTTCATTAATGTCTCGCCGCATAGAAAAAATATGTTTTTTTTTTTGCAGTAATATTCTACAACAAGATTCTAAAAAGCTATGAAAGCCTTGCTTTACTTTCATCAAAGAAACGCATTATCTCTTAGAACTTGAAGATATCCGGTATTCGAAGTCATAACATCTTAGATCTTCCGTGCTTCACGTGGCAAATTAGTAATTGTACCCTTCTAGTATCATTCATAAATCTTCCATCATCATCACCATACCGATTGCAATAGGATACCATAGAAATGTTGATACGTCCATTGGTTTGGCTCGAAAACCTGAGATATGGGTGATTCTCAAACTACGGAGAAATTTTCAGGTCCTGACATTTTAAAAATTTAAGTGTTTCTTTTGCTAGGTTTTTCGTGTTTATCACTTGATTGGCCTCCCTGGATGTCTTTCTAACGCCCAGTCATTCAAGACATCCCATTATTCTCCGCGAAATTCAAATTTGATAGAAGTCATAACAATGACGTGGTGGTTTCGGTCATGACAATGACAATTTTTGTACGTTTTCACCTACTTGACAATGACAATTCGGATTTTCAACAGATTCTTCTTGTACTACTGGACTTTTTGTGGGTTTTAAAAATGCAACGTGATACGGCCTTCAAAGAGAATAAGTGGATAGAAAGTAAATTTTTGGATCAAGCATAATAGGTGAGCAACTAGGGCCATTAAAATGACGTTGAATAAACATACTAACCTGTTTTCAGAGGGACAGGTTGTCCGAGCGAGCTGGGGGCGTCAGTCTAGCTGTTTACTTGCAGTGGGAGTACTGATTGCTCCGGTTCGAATCCGGCTGGCAACAATGATTAGGGCCAAAATCCTATCAAGTGTTGTATACCTGTCCTGTTAGACAGTTCACCTCTGATCTCGGTATCACGTGAATCCAAAACGCTCCCAACCCAGGGGCGTGAGGCAATGGGAAGCCACGAGCGAAATCGTCAGACCTAGTTCCGATCCTCTCTGGAGGACGGCTGGCGACGTCCGCGACACCTCCGGGTAGTCGGACGAAGATCCAAGGTGAAATTCCTTGTTTACTTTACTTTTACTTACTTTTTACTAAAGTGACCTGAATAAACTGCAGTGTTAGGACATTGAAAACTTGAAGGACGGGTTGAAAACCATCGATAGCTGCTCTTCGGAAGTAGCTAAAGACGAGAGAATTTCCAAGTAAAATATTCGAAAAACCAACTCGAAATTGGGAACCTCGATACAGTGGCACACTCACATTCAACAGTTGAAAATTTTTTAAACTTACCTCCATGATTCCTTTCTACTAAGGTGAGATATACTGTGATAATATTATGTATAAAATACAAGGAATTTTAGTTTTGTCAAGGATTTTTCAAGGAGGTTTCTAGGATAGGTACAACTGCATCTATCTGCAATTTTCAGGGTACCTACCTATCTAGGTACCTCATTTCACTCTTTTTTTCATTTCATTTGATATGGGAAAGGTTTTATTGGCTTGTAAATGTTACTCGATTGACTCCCATTAGTGCACTACAAGAAGAAGCTGGATTTCCTCCGTTAAAACTGAGAAGACTATGGTCAGCGAGCAAAAGGGAGATCAACATTATATCAGATAGAAGGCATCCTCAACATGATTCGTATGAATCTATTATGGATAGAATGCACAGAGAACGTGATACATTAGCATCATGCGTCATTTCAGAAAGTGTACCTACCATCCATTCAATAACAGTCTATTTTTCAACAATCAGGTCACCCAAGTTTTGCATTGCCCTGTCCTCCGAACTTCATAAGACCTTCGGTTAGAACCAAGATACCGGGAACACCTGGCTGAAAGGAGGGCATTCATCCATCTGAATTGAAAGCGAATGTACTGAGCTTGATCAAGGACGAATATTTGAGTTATTACACCCTATGTACCAATGAGTCCGAACAACCACATATGGCTTGTGGAATTGGGCTCTACGACCCACAGACCGACAATTTGAAAGTTATCAGGCTGCCTGATGATTATTCCATTGCAAATGGGGAACTAACAGCTATTCGAATGGGTATCACCTACATTAATGAATTGGGAATAACGAATGCTGTTTTACTTACAGATTCCTTTAGTGCAAGCCAACTATTGAAAAGTTCATGCAAACCTTCCAAAAATTTCATCCTCTATCAAATTCTAGGGAAAATACCACCAGAAGTGATAATTCAATGGATTCTGGGGCGCATAGATCTTCCTAACCACGACAAAGTAGAGGAATGTGCCAAAAACGCTTGTCACATAACATTGGACTCTCCAACGACCATTCGTATTGGAGACGTAAAACCACTGTAAAAAGATTATGATTAAAGAATGGCAGTTAACGTACGAGTTAAACCCTCTCGAAAAAGGTTACTTTCATCCCACCATTACGCCAACGGTACACCTCAAACCATGGCACAGAAAATGGGAGCTTGGAAGATGGAAACTCTCAACTCTTATTAGATTGAGAACGGGGCATGGTTTGTTCAATACTACTTTATTCCTTTACCAATATGCAAATTCACAACTCTGTGAGGATGTAGGACAATGTTGGAAGATGTAGAGCATATCTTGAGGAAGATCATATCTTTATCAGAACGTTTTTCCCACTGCTGCAAGACCCGGAAACATCTGCAACATCTTTGTTGAAAAACACGAGAAAAAACCTACATGACGCTGATTAACTTTCTGGAATGTGCAGAAAAAGGCATTTGATTTCCATTTGAACATCATAAGAGGGCTATTTGTGTATTTATTTCAAATAACACATACATCGATATTTGATAAAATGTGCGCTGGGCGACATGGGAGAACACCCACGCCAAAAATAAAAGAAAAATACCTTAGGTTTCACTCAAAGATCAAAAATACGAATTATATTCTTGATCAACGAAAATACATTCCTTATCAAGATACAAACTATATTCACCAGCTCTATAATTTTCCGGAGCTATAGCGTAGGAGTGAAAAAGTTATCCTTATCACACTGCAGCGTGATTTACGGTTAAGTTCTAAGATTATACGTCACTCCTCAGATTTTATTTTTATAGTTCTTCCTGTTTCTTTCTTAGATGGCTTCGGAAGTTCCTTCATTAAGGACCCTCGGAGGAAGTGGATGCCCCAGCGATATCGGATAATCTCCATTCTATTGGCCCAGAAAGTAGAAGCTCCAACGGTGAAATTCCTTTTTTCCAATCTCACTCAAAAGAGGAAATGAGCTTTCATTTTACAACTCTTATCGGGTCAAGTAGGTTCCCTTTGTTACAATACTTTAAAGAACAATAACAAAAGCAATAACCTCTGTTGTCAGGATCGTGATAGTACGTCAGTTATGGTAGTTTTGCACAGGAAAATAAGAACGTGACCTGAAGTAAAAAGTCCCTCATCTTTAGAGATGTGCGCAAATTCGAGTTACTGACAGATGATTCTCTTATTTTATTACTACAATTAAACTTTCCTCGGCTTAAAGAGAGTATGAAGTGAAATCGATCAAAATTCAAGAAATTTCATACCTGTACATGGGTTTTCTAAATAACTAAGCACTCTCACCTCATTTTATCTAATTACGTGTCAAAAAACTCCACATAAACGCAATTTTTCATCATTTTATCGTTAAATTTCAAAAATGCGTTGCCCCATTGCGGAATCGACAGTAATGTTGTTTTTTCGAATGACAACTCTAACGTTTTATTGCAGATTGGGATTCTATGCAAAAATTTCATGAAAATTTGAATTACCTTACCTTATTTGGTTTGGCCTTACGCAACACGTTCTATATTTGAGGAGCTGTACTGCACTAAGAGAGTATGTGCAAATCAGGTGAAGCCTATATTTGATATTTTGTGAGCTGATAAATTCTATTGCTTTCATGATAGCATGTACTTCGGCATTAAGGATGATGTCGTTTGGGGCAACTTGTACTTCTCATTATATTCTGCCAATACTTCATAAAATGCACAACCCAGTAAATTTCCCGATTTTGACTTATCAGTGAAAATGAGAACGGAATTCGGTCATCCATCGTTGACAAAATCGTAAAATTTCCGATTGATTGGAAACCGGCAAGTTTTAACAGGCACCATCAATTCATCATAATATGATGTGTGCGGAAACGAGATTGGTTTATTGTTGCAACACAGTCTAGTCAAATCAAGGTCTTCTTGTGTAAAGGTCTTCATAAGTAGAGGCATCTTCATACTTCTTCTTGACTTCAGCATATAAACACTTAGCCTACATATCTCCTGGATCATGGGGCGTTCTTGTGCTCTTATCCTCAACGTGTATCGATCAGATAACATTTGAAATCGGAATTTTAACGGCTGGTTTCCGGATTCAGCCAAGATTGAATCGATTGGCATTGACTGGAGGAATCCCATGCACTGCCGATTACATTTATTGAAAATAATAAACCAAAAACCGCTGCAATTTCTTTCACTGGGGTTTATTATTCAATTGGCTTGCGTTCATGATTTGAATTTCTACTAAGCTTTGGAGTGTCCCTGTTTCACAGGTGATTGAGCGATTATTGAATTTCAGGAGATATGCATAGAGCACGTAAATCTGTTCTCAACCAAGATACCTATTTGGATTGATCAGTTGACCATATTTGTGTGCCTCTTGAAATTCAATAATCGCTCTATCACCTGTGAAACAAGCACACTCCAAAGCTTAGTAGAAATTCAAATCTTGAACGCAAGCCAATTGAATGATAAACCCCAGTGAAAGAATTTGCAGCGTTTTTTTATGGTTATCAGAATACTTTTGGGAGTTCACTCCAGTATCCACGTTCACTACATCACTAGGTTACTGCAATCAAAACAAAAACAATAATAAACCAAACTAACGCAAATGTTGCCACCATAAATCGGGCCATACATCGGAAATGGTTCGACCTACGGACCTGGAGAGAGGCTCATTAGATTCCTCGTGGAAAGTTCTTAAAAACAAAGTCCAAATTTAGGCCGCCTTGACTTTTTTTTGAGGTTTTTAGGGATTTTACAAAACTTTGACAACCCTTAAAGGGCACTTTAAATTAAGTGAGAGTGCTGGCTAAAGAATTGGGGCGTTTCGGACCAATATTGATTTTTCCTGAAAATTTCAGATTTTGCTCCAGCCGTTTGGGAGAAATCGTGGTTACGGCGTACGGCGGATGGACGGAAAAATTTTTATTGCAGATTCGGATTCTACACCCTTTGAAACGTAAACCATGATATTTTCAGGAGGGGCTACAATTGTGTTTTTTTTTTTTTTTTTTTTTTTTTTTTTTTTTCAAGAGCGATTACAATGGTTTATTATTGAATAATAAACCAAAAAGAAACGAAATGCAATTTGACATTTAGATTTGAAAGACAACGGTAGACTTCTTGCACGAATCTCTTCCCCACCATTTGTTTTAAGAGAGCAAAAAAACCAAGTAGAATAATCAACTCTATTCAATTCTCATCGGTTTAAAGAAAGTCTATTGGCAAGACTCCGTTTCATTAATTTGAGGACCCCCGTTCCTCCCATTGCCATGATCTTCTCTCGGAAAGTCGTACCACGCCTAGCCGTTATTTAGCGATCCGATATTACGTTTACCGAACCTCCACTACCTCTTAACCGACCCCGCCGTCCCTTGAAAACCGTTTCAATTAGCGCCCCAAATCCCATTTCACGGCCCGCCAAAAAGCTCTAACTTGATTACAGCCTCGAGCCTTTCTGCAATCAAGGGTTGAACAATTCATTTCAGATCAAGGAAGAAAAGGTACCTTCGCTTTCCGGAACTTCACGAAGAACTATAACTTTATATGGGGTAGCTATTCGGGGGTGTAAGGGGGCTAAAAGGAATTTATTAGAAGCCCTTTCTTGTTGAAAACGGTTCTTATTCCAGTTGTTTTTAAAGCGGTCGTGGAGGAACAAAGCAGTTTTTGGGAGGTCCGGGGTTCCCCATTGTTTTGCTCATTTGCCGTCTCCGGGCGGGTTTCCAAAAACACCCCTACGGCTCCGCTGCTTAAATAATAAAGTCTTTGCAATAAAGTCGCCCGAGTTTCTATCTACAAAGACGGAAATGCTAGCCGAAAATTGAATTTGTTAATTAAACTCGAAACCTTGGGCGTGAACCCCCTATTCCGATAACTAATTCAGAAAGTGAGAAGAGAACTGGCAAGTCTAAAGGTGGGATGGGTAACAATGGAACCAGGTCAAGTGAACCACAGTGTGTTTACTCCCACGCGAAATACACCCCCGGTTGAACAGGCAGCCGCCTCGCTAACCTACTCCAAGCTCGACGTTGTTGTCGTGAATAAGTAGTGCCGATGGAGTTAGCGGCGTTAAAAAGTCAAGAGGTTTCATTTCATTCAAAGCCCAACGATCTGACTCTCACCGCCGGAGGGAGAAGAGTCTCGTATGAATTTTTACGGTCAGGACATTAATATTTAGTGCCGTAAACTAAGCGGTTGTTAGCGAGACCTTCAGCGTCTCATTAAAGAAATAAGCTGGTTGTAATTGTAGAAAATTACTTACAAAATCTATAATACCGTGAACCAGGTAAATACGCGATGAATGCAGTAAGCGCTATAAAAGATGAGTTAGCTAAACTGTCAGTGGAGCAAAGAGTGATTATTTGCGATGCAGGGAGCCCAATGCCACTATTGACAGGACTGCAACAAACCTCAAAGGCAAGCAGAAATCGTTCCACGATTCGCAAGTTCAACTCTTAGTACTACGAAAAGGTAGATTGGCTCTTCAGCATCCCTTATCTTCTTTTCTGTAATAATAGGAATGAACATTGGGTTATGATGGAGTTGGGCTTTCACCTCCAGGATGGTTCTTGCTGGGCTGGTATTAATTTGCTGGTATGAACTGTTGCAAAACACGGTTTTTTGAAGTTCAATAATCTTTTCAAAAACTTCTTTTTTTTCAGGAATTTGCGTACTCACTGGTGAACTTTTTTTAAAGATAGAATTGATTTTTTTTCTTTCTGCTTGTTCCATCTGCAATTGGGGTGTCAGCAATTCAGCCCTCCATTTCATTCTTCAGTGCCCTATGCTAGGCGAGGAGAAAATGAAAAAATAACAGAACGCCGGAAAATAAAAATACTTTCAACAGATACACTTACAAACTCAAACACTTGTTACAAATTGTGGAAAACGAATCAGTTGAACATTACTTGACTAACCTAACAGCAGAGAAAGATACAGAATATTCTCTCTATGAGGCAACTAAAAACATGAAAAGACCTAAAGTCCACTGAAGTTTTAGAAAACTGAGGATAATTAAAAACTACATCAGGAACTTGACAGGACAACAACGACTAAGTAACTTGGCCATCATATCAATAGAGCACAAAATAGCTTCAGCACTACCTTTTGATGGTATCATTAAAACATTTGCAGAAAAAAAAGCCCGACAAATTTCATTTTAACGTTTGTTTAGGGCTACCATTTCGTACAAAAATATATTTATCATCTATTAGTTTGTTAAATTTAATAAAAATTATATGGTATTTTACATTGAGCACTTACTTAAAAAACCTTCCTACTTTTAGTAAAAGAGTTTATACATTTTGAATAAATTAAATTAATTATATCTATATCAAGACGGTATGAGTCATGAGATATCGGGTCTATGGGGGGGTGCCAAATTTTATTTCTTGCCCGGGGTGAAATATGGGCTAGTTGCGTCCCTGTCTGGACGTATGGAATTCAACTATGGGTCTGTGCCAGAAAAACAAACATAAAAAAATACAAACATTTCAAAATAAATACTGGGAAGCATTGTAGGTGCCCCCTGGTACATGAGAAATGATGATATTCATAAGGAACAGTTACTACGAAACAGTTACTAAGTGCGCACGAACAACGGCTCCACAAACACGAGAACCCGGAGAAGCTTGATGTTTTGGACAATACGGATCAACTTCGGCCGCCTCAAGAGGAAAAAACCGTTTGACTTAGTTGTGCAAAGTGCTATAAACTGATTTATTACAATATTATTACTATGTATGCTATCTAAAGGGAAGGTTTTATTGGAAACCTAACCTACTGTTGTGTCTACTATACTACGAAAAATATTGCTAGAAGAAAATGAATATACATTTTTCAGTTGCAATATAAATTATACGGAAAAAAATGTCCTATGCTGGCTAACCCCCGGTTGAAGTTCCTTCCGCCAGTGATCTCATTGCCCCTTTCGTTCAAGGAACACAAGGTGTAACGCATCTACATTGGGGAGTTGACCCTGTCGTGGCTATGCGATTTTACAGAACCACTGTACGAGCTGTTTTCGACAAAGGTTGCCCTCTATATGGTCAAGCTTCGAATGTTGCTCTCAGTGTTCTCGATAAAATACAACATAAATACGTTAAGATTTCAATTGGGTACTTGCAGTCGACTTCTATCGTGGTTATGGCCCAGGAATGTAATGAACCACCACTTTCATTCAAACGTCAAATGTTGAACGAGAGGTTTATGCTGAGAGTGCGAGCTTTTCCGGGCAAGTTACTTGATAAGATGCCTAGGCTAAATGAGCATGATTTGCTTTGTAATTTTTGGCTAAAGAAGCCATACCCTCTTCTGGCCTCCGGCTACAGATCAACGGCTGAGTACGAGGACCTGATCTAGACAAGTCACAAGTCAACAGTTTTTCAGCATGACTTCTCCCTAATTCAAAATCGCGTACAATACACCCTCATTGATGCGGGTAGAATCTGTGGCTCATCGAGTTTTTCGGTACTTTTCGACAAGAAGCTGCGCTCACGATTTCCTGGGGGATATATTTTATATACTGACAGTTCCAAGGCTGGAGATGAATGTGGTTGTGCATTTTATGACGCGCGGACCGAGAGAGGGAGGGCTTTCAAGCTCAGGGACACGCGTCTACTTTCACCTGTGAGACTGTTGCAATCCTCGAGGCCCTTCGCAATGCAGTAGTATTAAAAGAACGGTTAATAGTGATAGCGACAGATAGCCGTAGTGTTTTACAAAAGCTAACGAACCTTAAAATGAGTGGTAACTTTAATAATTTATATGGAGATTTTGATGTTGCTGAGACACATGAGCACTATTTCAGGGCAGGAAATACAATTTGTTTGGACAAAAGCACATGTTGGAGTGAAAGGTAATGAAATTGCGGATAATATGGCAAACTCAGCTCGTCAGCAAGGCTTACTCCTGGCCGTAACACTTCCTTACGCTGACATATACATGACTATACACAGAAAGTTGAAGGATCGATGGTAGCTAGCCGATAATGATTCCACCGTTGCCATTCGCAATTGAGAAAGTAATTCCATCATCTCGGTGAAACCATGGTTCGCAATGTTTGAACTCAGCAGAGCGGATACCAGGGAAATAGCTCAAATCATGGTATATGTGGAGCTTACTTCCATAAATTAGGAGTCTTCAGCAGTTAATGGTGTAATTTCTGTCCACACGAGGAGGAGACCCTGAAGCATATCATCATGATGTGCCCCACGTACTTACATTTGAGAGCTGGGATGAAGGACAGCATAGGCAACATCTCCAACAACCAATGTATTATGAGAAAATCATAAATTATAAAATGTATTCAGTCTATAAGTCAATATGTTTATTTATGCAAGAACCGAATATAAAAATTCAAGTTTTTTATTTTTTAGGTTTTGTACATAATTAAAATATATTTATCTGTCGTTATATAATGTATATCTAATACAAGTCTTCATGGCTATGGCTAACTGCTAATGCCAATTGAAGAAAAAACAATACAAACGACTCCTAATCGAGTGATCACAGTATGGTCAATAGATCGTTTTATTATTTAAGAAAAAGCGGGACAGTAGACCTCTGTAGGATTCCAGTTCAGAGGAGGGGAGCTAGTAAACAGAGATGAAAGCTACGGCTGGGGGGGGGGGGGGGCTAACAAGGGTTTACGTGAGTTCATAAACGGTACTTACTAAGCCTAACCAACTTCCTGGAAAAATCTGTAGATTCAACCAGAGCATCAGAGAGGCAAGTGCTTACCAAGGTGACATGTTCACGAATGAGCCCCTCAAGCGGACGGAAAATGGTGCCGCGATAACAAAGTGGGGAAGGAGCACACCCGAAGGTTAGTTGAAGGGGTGTTGAGGGGGGGGGGGGTACTGTCGGGTCGGTCACTAAGAACTGGATTGTACTCCTGTTAATCACTTAAATGATAAAAGCGAGTGAAGTTAGAATGCATGTTGTAACTTCGTAACTTTTTTTTTAAATCTTACTAATTTCTCATGTCTAGTCAAGACGCATCATAAATTGTAATATTACTTGTGTAATTTGCATAATTTTCTAAGGACGTACATCTGAATGGCAAATAAAAAATGTATCTAACCTTATCTTATCTAGTAGGCATTATTTTTTCTATAGGCTGTAGGTAGGTGTACATTTACATACTTACTAGATGACTAGTAACTCATGGTCGTAGATTAACGTTTGTACTTACAATAGTGTTCAGAGGTTTTCATGTTGATAAATAGAGATCATTTGAGGAGCGTCCAGTCAAAAGCGAACATGTCGCTCAGATTTAACTTTTCAGCAGAGCATAAAAACACTTTTAACATTATCTAAAAACGAGAACTGCACGGTTGAGGGTTTTTTTTAATCCATTCTGGCTACTTAAATCACCAAATCAGGTCATCCAAATCAGAAACCATTTTAAAACAAGGAAAATCTTTGAAAGGTGGCGATTTTTGATCTTGACCAGATCGCTAGTGACATGTTTGTTTTTGATCAGACCCTATGCGGATTTTGTTTGCTTTTGATTCAACCAATAATCTTTTTTTGAGTTTTTACATTTTAAGCTAAGCTTGTCCTGTGCATTTATCGTAATTTAATTCAGTTGCTCTTCCAGTTTTAATCATGGACGCTGATTGAAAAATTTATAACGAATTAACTGAGTTCATGATACGAAAAAACTACTCTCAAGGCCCAATAACAAAGTATTATATTAAAATGAAATCATTATGGATAGGTATATTTGATGAAATTATGATTCGTTCAAGATATAAACGATAAATAATCTATTTATTTTTGTTTTATTTATTTAAAAATTATTTATGGACATTAAGTGAAACACTGAAACCCCTCTCTTCCCCTCCTGATAAAACCCTGTCACGTGACAAAACCCCGAATGGTGATTGGCTGGTGCTCAACTGTTTGCTTTTGTTCAGACCTCGAATTTTCATCCGACGTTTAATACAGGAAATATTGGTCTTTAACCACTTTTTTCGGTTTTTCCAGACGCCTTGGCCACCTACCACTGTCATCCATATCAAACGGGAAACCTCCGGAAAATGACTTCGTTTGCTGTTTTCTGTACGCTCCTCATTTCAGAATGCTCTAAAACGGATTTCAATTAAGAAATTTCTCCAAAATTTGTATTTTAAATTTGTCAGAGCCATTGCACTAGCTCCATTTTCCGTGAAAATTCGCGAAAAGACAACCAAACCCCACCAAACAAACCCTCCAAGGCCCAGAAAGACTTTTTGCTTTGTGTTGAAATATAAGGGCAGGAACGAAAACGAGAGAAAACAAATAGCAATTACCAGAGGGTCTCTTAAAACTTTCTTATTTCTGATTTGCGGATTCCCTTAGGACACGTTTTAAGGCTGGGGAAGGAGGTGAAAGGATAATGGAAAAGGTGGTTGCGTAGGAAAGGAAGACCTACAGATTATTATTGCAGTCAACCGCTTGGGACCTAATTTCGGCCTGTACGTCTTGGTTGTCTCCTTTCTTCGTAGTGATCACAGGATTCCTACAAAAGCTTTGCTACATTGTTAAGATCCAGAATCCGTAGTATTCATATTCTGAATATGGAATTAATAGGGAGCCAATCAGCTGCGTATTTTGTGAAATATTCAACAGAGTTCCAAATGTGTGTAAGCGTATTGAATATTATTGGAACATGATCACAAAATGGTGCCTTCAAAATACTCATAATCAGATTTATTCAAAAAACGCTGCAAATTCTTTCACTGGGGTTTATTATTCAATCGGCTTGCGTTCATGATTTGAATTTCTACTAAGCTTTGGAGTGTGCGTGTTTCACACGATAGGGCGATTATTGAATTTCAGGAGATATACATGGAGCACGTGAATCTGTTCTCGACCAAAATACCTATTTGGATTGATCAGTTGATCATATTTGTGTGCCTCCTGAAATTCAATAATCGCCCTATCCTGTGAAACACGCAGACTCCAAAGCTTAGTAGAAATTCAAATCATGAACGCAAGCCAATTGAATAATAAACCCCAGTGAAAGAATTTGCAGCGTTTTTTTATTGAACCTCAATACCCCCCCCCCCCCCCCCCCACAATAAAAACATCTATAATTTATCAAGTCCTTTGGCACTCGTATTGCGTTAAAACTTCCCCGAATCCAAATTTAAACGATGTAGCCAAAGGTAGACAGATGTAGAGGGGGCACACAAATATCATCAACTGATCAATTCAAATAGGTGTTTTGGATGAGAACCGATTTACGTGGTCTATGCATATCTCCTGAAATTCGATAATCGCTCTATCACCTGTAAAACACGCACACTCCGAAGCTTTGTACAGATTCAAATCACGAACGCAAGCCAATTGAATAATAAACCCCAGTGAAAGAATACTTATTTACCTCAGTAATAATATTGAATAATAAACCCCAGTAATAGTATTGAATAATATTTACCTATATATTGTCAGAATGCTTCAACCCGTGTATCGGCTACTAACTACACTACAAGTATTCACATCGGCTATCACTCCAGTATCCACATTCACTACAACTCGACGCTATCGGCCGGACACCACTAGGTTACAAACAAACAATAATAAACGAAAAAACGCAAATGTTAGCACCATAAATCGGGCCATACATCGGGAATGGGTGGACGTACGGGAAGGGCTCATTCGATTCCTAATGGTATGTTCTTCAAATAGGAAAATATTTAGGCCGATTCGACTAGTTTTGAGGTTTTCAGGGATTTTA
The DNA here is from genome assembly GCA_031894815.1 of Creontiades dilutus. Classification (NCBI taxonomy): domain Eukaryota; kingdom Metazoa; phylum Arthropoda; class Insecta; order Hemiptera; family Miridae; genus Creontiades; species Creontiades dilutus. The sequence continues at coordinate 1,480,565 of JAVIWC010009699.1, forward strand.
CAAAACTTTTACAGCCCTTAAAGGGCACTTTAAATTGAGTGAGGGAGCTGGCTCAAGAATTGGGGCGTCGTCGGACCAAGATGGATTTTTCCTGAAAATTTCAGATTTTTTGCTCCAGCCGTTTCGGAGATATCGTGCGTACGGCGTACGGCGTTCGGTCGGAAAATTTTTTATTGCAGATTCGGATTCTACACCCTTTGAAACGTAAACCATGAAATTTTCAGGGGGGTTATAATTTTTTTCGAGCGATTACAATGGTTTATTATTGAATAATAAACCAAAACGAGATTAATTCAAAATGCCTGGACTCTACTTTGGCAGTCAGGATAAAGATATGCTAAATTTAACCAATGACGTTGAACCAGAGGGATGATGTCGTGATTGTTTGATACCCTTCAAGGAGAGACATTGAGTAACTACAGTAAAATTCTGACCATGTACCTAAATGATTGTAGAAATGTTTCATTGTGATTAGTGTTTGAACGTGGAAAAGGTACTACTTTGAAATAAAAAAAGTGACCAACTTTCACAGTCAAACACCTTATAAAGTGATCTATTCAATTTATTATCGAAAACAACGAAAGTCGCTAAGAAGCGTAAATGACGAAAAAAGAACTAAATCACTTCCTATCGAAGTAAAACTAATGGGAAAAAAAGGTAATTACAGGGGGTCCTAGTGGAGCTCCCCCTAACTATTTAAGAAATATAATAACTTCTTCTTATTATAGTTATAATCTTGTTCCCCTAAGAAGATATAGGACGTTGCCGTCAACTGTTTGGTAGAATAGAAATTATACTGTAGCTCGGAAGCTTTTAAAACTGAAAATAATATTCTGACCGTGAGGGAGTCTCACACAGCGATCGGGAAATGGCCAAGCTTCGGTCCTCGTCGGGTATGGGGCGATCGAGAGACAGCGAACAAAGCAGCAAAAAGGGCGAGTGAGAGCGCACGATGCAGTGGAAGCAGAAAGCAATATATTCTTCCATAAGGAATCCGACACAATCCGAGAGCACGTGGCGCATGGAGGCTTCGAAACAACATTGAGATGTGAGGAGTACTTGCTGGTACTAACAGAAACCCAGCCAAAAGGGTAGAACGCTGAACAAGCTGGTAAGGACGAGTGTTCTTCAGGGATGCTGGGACCCAGAGATGAAGACGTCTCATAAAAAACGGAAGGATACATGGACCTTCAATATAGAAAAAGAGGCTCAGTTTTATAAGAGGTTGAAATCGAAGTGAACGTGGAGAGGCGATGATGGATGAGCCACAGCTTTCCTTGGAGAAGGGAGGGCAAAATGGAAGAACTGCGCAGGCGCCAGTGATGATTGTTATTGTTGATCGTTAATTGAAGGAGCGAAATTGACCCTATATAATAGTTCAAGAAAGTGGAAGTGAGGACTGAACACTGTTCTTTTCACGGGTTCTCGCCTCAGATAAGAGTTGGTGTCCTAAGGCTCTCCTGGCCAAATCGTCAACAAGATCGCCTGAACATCAGTAATGAAAGAGTTTCAACCTCGTACAAATGGTACTTCTATTCATCTGCAGTTGTCCTCCGACTAAAATAGGCCACGTTTCGAAGTGTCTAATTTACTTTGTGTATCAATAAGGGAACATAACCGACCTAACAGGTATCACAGAAAAGCTCAATAGGATAATGAGGATCAAATATCATAAGCGTGTAACACTACTCAAGTGATTCATTTTTGTTTTTCAAGATTTCTCATGTTCATCCGTCCAAGTATTGGATCCGTCCAGTAAGTAGTAAGTATTGTATCCGTCCTACTGGCGTCATGATTTTGGAAACATTACTTACGAATCAGCGGAAATATGATCAAAGCGATCAAACAGAAGAGGAGTTGCCAATTTCGTAAAACTTCAATTTTCTTGCATTCGGGCAGATTTAATCATTTTTGACTTCATGATCGAGATGTCACTTAATGCACAATGAGCAAATATTTTCTCAAGTTCAACGTAAATCCTGCATTTATCAAAATGATGAATATCTGATCTGCAATACTACAGGTTTCTGCTCACAAAAGAACGTATCTATAAACGCTACAACATAACTGTGTGCTAAAGGGACTAACGCTTTTGATAAATCATTTTCGAGAAGCCTGTCAATCGAATTGTCAACTCCCCGGTCGTTATATAGTTTTAGGGATTCCAAAATCAGGTACTCACCATATTTGTATTTCAAGAATTTGAATTGTGGCAAGCATAAGATTGTCAGATGTATTATCCTAATATGACCAAATTTGTAATTCATGATGATGGATTCCACTGAATAATTTGAACAATGTTTCTTCAGAATCACACTAACGTACGCTTGAAAAGCGCCATAGCGTTTCATAGATGTATCTAAAAGAATTTCAGACGTTGAACGTTAATCAGTAGTAATTTTTAATTGTGACCTAACAGATAGTGCCTCCATTTCCTCATCCCCTCTACTATAGCTATACCATACGTTTCTTCTGCTGCATGATCTGGTTCAAATTCTGTAAGTTTCTTGAAAAGAGTGCAACTGGTTCGGTGAACTGCAAAAGGGAACCCGAAATAGAAAAAGTTCCCAACAGAAAAGGAACGACGTGATCAACGGTACGCACCGTAGCTTTGAAAATCCACTTCTTAATCATTTCAAAATCAGACCCATCTTCCTTTTCAAGGAGGGATGAATTGGCCTCAAAAAGTTTCCTCGCTTATCTGTATAATGAGATACCCACTTAGCATAGTGTGCAAAAATACCAAGAATCCTCTAGAGTTTTTTTTTACCATTTCTTGGAAGGGGGAGTATAACTAGCGGCCCTAAACGATCAGGATCGGAAAATATACGTTTATTTTCAATTTCGTGCCCTAGTAGAGTTATAAAGGTCATGGAAAAATTACTCTTCTTTTCGTAAATAGACCAAACTTTTTAACAGCTTGCATGAAGATAAGTTCTGATCGTGGTCCTCTTTGTTCTTTCCATAGATAAGGGTAAGTATTGATCAAATGCTCTTTAGAAACTATATCATCAACGGCAACTTGGAAGACTGGGATTGATCAAATTGAAATCGAGTCGAACTGTCCTGGGCTTTTATCGGTACTTGGTGGTGTGCACTTTTTAAATCCATTATGCTAAATACTGAGTTTTGAGACCTTCTGTACAATAGACTTCATGCTATGGAGAGGATATCCATCTAGCAAAATGTATCTATTGACTGATAGTTTGCGAGTAATTGAGCACTATTTGTTTCTTGCAATTCTCATTCTTTACAACAAAAGTCCAGGCCAACCATTGCGATCGACCCTCTTCAATGATGTTATCTTCCAGAACCTTATCGATTTCTTTTATTATGAAATATCCGTCTTCACCAGAATGTTTTCGTGACTTAGTAATCATCGGTTTGATATTTCCAGATAGGTAGGTATTCAAATAGAGGTGGAAGTTCAATTTTATTTATTAGAGTAAAGTAGCATATGGTCAGTGGTGACTTTGGTCCTTCAAAAGTTAAGATTAGTTCTAAGCGTAAATCCCGAATGACGTAACCTACAATATAATATAACAGCTCGGCAACACTTTCAATTTGATATCCATGTAAACATGGCCTGGCATTTTTATTGTTGCTGATGTGTAGTGAGTTATTTTAGTGTTAAATGATATTGCTGCCATTGGTACACAAAACTCTCGGGTTTCTGAATTTCCTGTGTCAATCATTGCTTGAATTTGGGTTAACAAACTATTTACCTTAATGTGAATAGTAGCATGATCCAGAGATGTTGTTGCTACTGTCAGAGTTGAAAGAGTAGTGGCTGCAGAGGAACCTGTATTTCGTTTGATAGACTTACAAATGGACGCTTAGTGAGCTTGCTCCTTACACAAGTAGTTCTCAGTAGCAGTTCATTTCTGAATCCCTCGCCCTTGTTTCTTTGATTTTAATCGTTTGTAGAGTTTTAGGAGTGCGTTCATCCGATTCAGCCAGAAAAATTACGTAGTTGTTCCACATTCACATCCCAATTTTTCTGTCCGAAATCGCTCTAAAATAAAAATTTAATAAATCGATAGAAAGCTTATCGTATATATAAAGACGAAACTGTCAGAGAATATCCGTTTTTCAGGGGGTGGTGACGCTGGGCGGGTAAAAAGAGGGCCCCACCGGGCCGGAGCGTCTCCCTGGGCAACCGACCTGCTCCTCTCCTCAGGGGACTTGGATTAAACGATTTTTTGACTCCACGTATTATTTTTATACTCAACCATTGTGTTATTCACCTATTTCTTTTTAACCTGCGTAGCCGGGCCTTTAAACTAGTGAAATATAGATGTTGTTACCGTAGAGCTCATCCATTTTCCAGTAGTTGGTATGGTGGTAAATCAACATTAAAAATTGAAAAAATAGTCACAAAAAGTCCAATTTCCCAACAAGTACTTAGAAGCTATTTTGGATATTTTCCAACTTCATCAAATAATAAACCTATTTAGATGGCTTCAAAATGGAGTGGATGGGTTTTGACATTTTCATGTATTTGCTATGGCACATGAACAAAAGTTTAGAGTTTAGATAATTAACACTGACTGCCTTTAAATACTGTTCATTCTAAGCTGGAAGATTTTTTCGTCTCTTGATGTCAAATCATGGACAAATGAATGGAGCCTTTTCTTACATGATGTTGACAAATGCTTGCATACGAGTCTGCAACACATTGGGACATGTTTCATGTGTGTTTTCTTATTTTATTTATTACTAGGCAGATCTCAACCGTGCGTTGCACGGCGTGGCGTACAGATCAATTAAATGGGCCACCTGTGGGGACTTAATTGAATTCGCGATCGTGTTGACTCATTGTTCCGACACCCGTGGGTACTTTATTGAATTCAATCCAGGCTAAATCATCTACCCCAGTAGCGTACTCGTGCGCAGTTTCTTGCGTAAACGACATTGACGCGCCCTCTCCTTGTCCAAAAGAGGCGGTTGTTCACGTTTTCTTTCGCTCACCGTATACATGGTTTCGTCGGGAGTCCAATTTCGGAGGGGATTTGTTCATCGTCAATTTTTTTTCGCTCACGATACTCTCACGTTTGTTCATTGATCGTTTTGAAGTGGAAGAAGTACGTGTTGGGAAGTTGATCCCGACTCCAGTGTCGTCACAACGCCATGTTTAATTGTCAAGGATTTGGCATCATCATATGTTCTGGAATTCCAAAAACCTTGAAGTTTTGTTAACCCTTATGTGTATTAACCCTTAAAATGTGTATTTTTATACAATATATTGTGATTCCCTCGTAGTGTACGTAAATTTTTTGGGTGAAACTTGACCGAAAATGGAGCAAAACGCCGGCAACGTCACTGTTCTATCCCAACCTGTTCCGGAGATATTTTTCAAAGATTTTTTCGAGAAAATCACTTTTTTTCATAAAAGCTGTGTTATGGTCACTTTGCTACGATGTTTTTCAATTTTTTAGTACATTTTGGGATTTAGCATTAAATTTTCAATAAGATGGTAGTACAGGTTACCATAAAAGTCACTAACTTTGCATCGAATGAACAGCTCAAACTTTAACTTATGTAGGAAAGTTAAATTTCCTTATTGTTCATTATCGCTCATCAATTTACTAAAAGACGCTCATTTAACCAGCTTTCGAATGATATAGTCACTTTTATGATTTTGGTCCGATTTCGTAGAGAATTTCACATTTTAATTTCTAAAAACATGGTGTATTATTTTGGTATGATAATCGGGCTGCTTAGTAGATGAATTGTGGGTACACTGTGATATTCCCATTATTCAAATCTCTATTTTATACAAAACAAACTCTTCAGCGGAAGAGAAAATGAAAGTATTGTTGATAGAAAATGAAGAAAATCTGTCAATCAAGTGCTTAAGGAATCCGTTATTTTATTAGATTTTCAAAATGTCCTCCATTATTTCGAATGCAGCTTCTTGCTCTTTTTCTCACTACGGCCACTTCTAACGTCAGATGCTGATGTAATGTGGCACTGGCCTTTACGATCCTTGACCGTAGTATTTCAACGCTGATCACTTCTATAGCGTCTACATTTCATGTAGCCCAATACAAAAAGTTAATGTCTGCATCTGCATACGCACCGTTTGTAAATGTGGCCATATTCAAGAAGGTGTATCGAAAAACTGAATATTAAACTCGTCCCGTTTCAAAAGGAAAAAGAACTGCTCATCTACAAGCGGCAATGTTGAAAGTACTCCGAAGGTCGAAGTCACTGTTATTATCCCTCTTCAAGATTGGTTTGGGACTGCATGCAAACCCTTAATAACCTGGCAAAACACAACCGCGTTCGCCTGGAATGGGTGCCAGGGCATAAAGGAATATCTGGTAACGAGAAGGCTGACGAGCTTGCAAAAAGGGGCTCCCGAACCCCATTTGTAGGCCCTGAGCCGGCAGTCGGTATACCAAAAACCGCCTTCAGGGGGACCATCAACATGTGGGTCAATAAACAAACCACTAGTAGATGGCTCAATATCGAAGGACATGTCCACAGTAAACTTATGGTGGAGAAACCCAACACCAATATTACTGACTGGCTACTAGGCAAAAACCGTAGGGAACTAAGAACAATGGTCGGCCTCATAACCGGCTTTGTACCCCTAAGGTCCCACCTACAACGCATTGGGGTAACACAAACTACAACCCTGTGCAGGATGTGTGAGGAGGCTGACGAAACGGCATCCCACATAATATTTGAGTGTCCTGCACTCGCATCTCGCAGATTTGAACTCTTTGGGGCTCAAACCCCAATGAGGTCTATTCAGAGCGAACAATTAATCAAGGGCCTCAAACCCCTCACCAAGGGGCTGAATCTCCATGATTAAAATTAAAACTCCCAGGAAAGTACAATAAGCCAACAGGCTTCCGTGCTGGGGGCTCCCAAACCCCCACCCTGAGAGTTTTAATCCTACATCTACATCTACACTGTTATTATGCTACCTAAACAGACCAAACGTTTATTTTCTATTAACAATAGGTACTTTTATTTTATCTTCCGCTGAAGAGTTTGTTTTGTATAAAATACAGATTTTAATAATGGGAATATCATAATGTACTCATAATCTATCTACTAAGCAGGTACCTGATTTTCATACCAAAATAATACACCATGTTTTTCGGATTTGAAATGTGAATTTCTCTACGAAATCGGACCAAAATCATAAATGTGACTATATCATTCGAAAGCTGGTTAAGTGCGCTACTTTTTATGGAATTTGCAGTTTTGTGGGTTTTCTTTTAGTAAATTGATGAGCGATAATGAACAATAAGGAAATTTAACTTTCCTACATAAGTTAAAGTTTGAGCTGTTCATTCGATGCAAAGTTAGTGACTTTTATGGTAACCCGTACTACCATCTTATTGGAAATTGAATGCTGAATCCGAAAATGTACTAAAATATTGAAAAACATTGGAGCAAAGTGTACATAACACTGCTTTTATTGAAAAAAAGTGGTTTCCTCGAAAAAATCTTTGGAAAATCAAATCTCCGGAACGGGTTGAGATAGAACAAGGCGGTTGGAGGCGTTTTACTCCATTTTCGGTTTAGTTTTATCCAAAAAATGTTCGTACACTACGAGGGAATCACTCCGTATAATTTATAACGAATATCATTCAAACATCTTGTCCATTCACCTCTCATATTACCTATAGGAATACGGACATGGTTGAAACTAATAAACAAAAACATAATGTCTTATTATTGGTATCGCAAGAGCAAGTTCTCGAGATGATTTTTCAGTTTATTGGTATTACTATTTCAAGGACTGTAGTAACTAACTTTTGTTTATTGGTATCGCGAGAGCAAGTTTTTATGACGATTTTGGTTTATTGTTCAATAATAAACCATTGTAATCGCTCTTGAAAAAAAAATTCTAATCCCCCCCCGAAAATTACATGGTTCACGTTGCAAAGGGTGTAGAATCCGAATCTGCAATAAAATATTTTCCGCCCGTCCGCCGTACGCTGCACGCACGATTTCTCCCAAACGGCTGAAGCAAAAAAGCTGAAATTTTCAGGAAAAACCGATTTTGGCCCGGCGACGCCCCAATTCTCGAGCCAGCTCTCTCACTTAATTTAAAGTGCCCTTTAAAGGTTGTCAAAGTTTTGTAAAATCCATAAAAACCTCAAAAAAAATCAAGGCAGCCTAAATTTGTACTCTTTTTGAAGAACACTCCACGAGGAATCGAATGAGCCCCTCCCCAGGTCCGTAGGTCAAACCATTCCCGATCTATGGCCCGATTTACGGTACTAACATTCGCGTTATTTTGGTTTATTATTGTCTTTCTGTTGAAATCAGTAACCTAGTGACGTAGTGATGTAGTAATGTGGATACTGGACTGAACTCCTAAAAGGCTTTGTGGCCGACACACGGGTTGAAGCATTGTGATGACCATTATAAAAAATAAAATAAAAACGCTGCAAATTCTTTCACTGGGGTTTATTATTCGATTGGCTTGCGTTCAAAATTTGAATTTCTACTAAGCTTTGGAGTGTGCGTGTTTCACAGGTGATAGAGCGATTATTGAATTTCAGGATATATGCATAGGGCACGTAAATCTGTTCTCAACCAAAATACCTATTTGGATTGATCAGTTGATCATATTTGTGTTCCTCCTGAAATTCAATAATCACTCTACCACCTGTGAAACTCGCACACTCCAATGTTTAGTATAAATTCAAATCATGAACGCAAGCCAATCGAATGATAAACCCCAGTGAAAGAATTTGCAGCGTTTTTTTCTATGGTTATCAGAATAGTTCAACAATAAATTCACCCGTGTATCGGCTATAAACCCTTTTAGGAGTTCACTACAGTATCCACGTTCATTACATCACTAGGTTACTATAATCAGAACAAAAACAGTAATTCAAGAACTAGAATTCCGTATTATTAGAAATTCAAATCATGAACGCAAGCCAATTGAGTAATAAACCCCACTGAAAGAATTTGCAGCGTTTTTCAGTTTCTGTGCCAAAGCAAAAATGCCAAAAAAAAAAAAAGCGAAAATGTCAAAAACAAGTGGGGAAAAATTCAAGTTCATGATAAAAAAAAAATGTACGACGTGACTTAGGAAAACATTTTATGAAATGAAACATAAAGACAATTTAACGCTCTTTTCAACGGTCTAATTTAAAATTCGATTCATTCAGTAAATTAAGGGAGTAATGGCCATTTCAGAGAAATAAGGTCGAAAATAGAAAAAGAACTTTGCTGTAGAAAAGGCAAAAAAAGAGCGTACGAAAAAAATTGCTTTCAGGTAAAAGTTGTTAAAATTAGTTGCTGAATTGATCTCTGAAGTTTCGTCTTTCTTACACCGAACACGCCGTATATTATGTACAGGTAACCGTGCATTCCCCAGACGTATTTTCCTGAGCTCAGAAAGACGTTAGATTAAAAAAAAAACTCACCCACAAAATTTATCTTCTTGAATTACCGGGAAGTCCCCGTATTATTTTCTTCACCTGAAGGTTGAAGAAAAGTTTGTCCCGGCGGGACTCCGGAAACAAAGATCCCTTTTTTCCATTAGAAAAAGTGGTTCCGCTGACGAGTCCCCTTCATTCCCCTTCGGTTGGGACGGGAGTTTTTGCCTTGAGAGCCTCTTTTCAATTAGTCGAATTTCCACCTTATTCGGCGGGGCGGAGAGAGAATGTGTCGAGAATTTTGATTCCGAGTCAACCGAGTTGGAATCAGAGTTGGGACTAGTTAACTAAAAATCAGTTTAACTAAAGCGGAAACTATGAACTAAATAGAACTAATTTTGGAACTAATTTAGTTTTAGTTCGTATACATAAACTAATTTTGGAACTAAATTAGTTCTCAGTTGAGAAGGAGAAACTAAAACTAAGTTAGTTCCAAAATTAGTTTCAGTCCTCAACTAAAACTATTAGTTTAGTTGTTAGTTTCAAACTAAAAACTAAAAACTAATTTGTAATTTCTGGACGTGTGGTGTTCGCTTACACTTTTTTTGGGCGCTGGGTCAATTGCGACCACTCCCAGCGCGTTTACCTCGTACATAGTGAGCCAAATTTACATAAATATGGTAGAAAATCCATAAGTGGTATCTAACTGCCACGTAGGCGTGTGGGGCTGTGCGGCATCGTTGTTTCACGTTTGTTGGGATGCTGAATCGGTTGCGAATGGCTTCAGCACGGCGGGACTGCGGCTGGAGTTTTTGAGATTCGGTTTTTTTGGTAATATTTTTCATGAAAGTTCGACCCCTCGACCGATTTGTTCGACCGCCCACAAGTTGTGGGCCACAACCCGCTGCCCTGGGAGGCCAGTTGTACGGCTCTATATCCATAGGGATAGAATTTTGGGGTAGGGATGGGTATCAATATCCCGATATATCGATATTGTGTCACCGACATATCGATATTGTGTCACCGACATATCGATGTTTTTTTATCGATAACGCTCGACCGATAATATAGATATTTTTTGATCGATAACGCTCGACCGATAATATCGGGTTATCGATATTTCCCACCGATTATCGGAGTTTAGTTCGTATTTTATTCGCTTATCCCTTAACTTCCATCATATTCATGAATGAGGCTATCAATCGGAACATTATCTATAACGGTATTGGTTGAATTTTCGGAATGTTCAACTATGTTCACGAGGATCTTTCTACGGACAAATCATCGGATAGATGGTTTCGAAGTTAATGTTTCAGGCACCTCTTCTCCCCCACGGCGCGTTGAGGCACGAGTGCGTGGCATATTTGTAAAATTTAGATCCCGGACGGGCCCATAAATTGTAATAAACTCAGAAATAATAGAGCAAAATTTTAACAATGCAATTCTCTCGAGTTCCAAAACACAACAACAACTATTTCAGGATCAACAACTGGTTACCAACAAGTCCAACACATGTTTCAGGTACTACAACATTATAATATATAATATTTACTACTGAAAATTACCTGAACAAGATCGAAATATATTAGTTTTTCAAAGAAACAATGTAGAACTGAAGTCGATCCCTACAATTATAACATTGAGTATAACAAAGAATGACTCCACCCTCACTAAAGTAAAGTTTCATTTACTTTTTAAATTTGATTTTATTTTAATCCCATTCATTTTATTGGGTTGTTGAAAGGAAAAATAACCAAATCACGCCGAAGTTGTTGAGATTTGGTCAAAAAGATTTGGGGACCACCTAACCCCAAATGGGGGTTAGGTACTCTCAATTATACTGAAAGTTCATGGGCTAGACGGCGGAATAAGCAGTGTGTTCAGTTTTGAAACATTTATTTAATCGAAAAGGATTACTTTTACATTTCACCCTGATAAATACTGATTCTGCATCAGTCCATATGTCCGACGAGGCTGTTGAGGTAAGTGTAGCAATTATCGAGCTGACCTAAATTCAATTCCTCAAAAGAAGCATTTAATTAGTTGAGAGAAGTTTAGTTTCTTATAAATCATACAGGACTGACACGAACCTCGAAGGAAAGCATAAACGATTCGCAAGTTCAACCCGCAGTACTACGAAAAGGTAGGTTGACTCTGCGGATGAAAGGTAAGTTGTGAGGAGTTGGTATGGTATAGTTGCCCCTTCCATTGAGGTAGATGCGGTAATAATGCTCCGCCACGCTCAGAGGATGACCCAGACGCTTGAAAACGTCTGAATCATCTCCCAAGGCGACGGGAGAAAAATAAAAATTTCTGGCAAGTGGGTGTGGCACATAGCTTCCTCGTATCCATAACATGACTGTATAGATCATTGAAAATTATTATTGACTAAAGAACTTCGTTCAATTAGGTGAAGTAAATATTGAATTAAGGTAAATTTATTGTTATGCAGGAGCATAACTTGAGAAAATAAAGGTAGGCATGTTCAACTATTGAACAAACTATAAAATATACCTAATAAGTCCGAACAATCCCTGAAAATTTCATCGGAATCGGTCAAGAACTCCCGAAGTTATGCTTGTGGCAAGGATTTCACGTTTGAGCATGCGCAGAGGCTACTATTGATCCGGGGGTCATGAAACATATAGGGGACCATCTACACATCAAACCGAACAATCCCTGAAAATTTCATCGAAATTGGTCAGGAACTCCCAGAGTTATGCGCGTAACAAGGATTTCACGTTTGCGCATGCGAAGAGACTACTATTGATCCGGGGGTCACGAAACTTATAGGGGATCATAATCGGTAGTAATCGGTTGACGGTATCCCTGAAAATTTCATCGAAATTGGTCAAGAACTCCCGGAGTTATGCGCGTAACAAGAATTCCACGTTTGCGCATGCGCAGAGGCTACTATTGATCCGGGGGGTCAAGAAACTCATAGGGGACCATCTACATATCAAACCGAACGATCCCTGAAAACTTCATCAAAATTGATCAAGAACTCCCGCAGTTATGCGCGTAACAAGAATTCCACGTTTGCGCATGCGCAGAAGCTACTATTGATCCGAGGGTCATGAAACCTATAGGGGAACATCTACACCCCAACCCGCACAATCCCTGAAAATGTCATCAAAATTGGACTATAACTTCGTGTAGTTTTGCCCGTAACAAGGATTTGCTGACAGACAGACAGACACGGAACCAAAATTGTTCTGAAAGGTCTAAAACGTAAAATGCGAGTGGAATTTTTGATTTTGGAGACGAAAAATTTTCACATCCCGAAAGTGAAAACAACAACTTTAAAACCGCTACTTTAGTAGACTCGGAAGCAAAAACGGGTTCCAATCACCTTCAAGCACTGAATACTACAGAAAAGGTCCGGTTCGATGTTTCGATAGCTCGCACCGTATGGCTGTAATTCCTTAATGGGCCCATACAGATGGGACACCCTGTAGAAAAAGAATTAATTCACTCGTGCTACTCCCCCCCTCCCCCTTGCCATAGATCGCCTATCTATGAGGGAGGTAATTTCCACATGACATATATTAATTTTTCATAAATTAAATTTCTAAAAAAAAAAAGAATTTTCTCTCAAGTAACACATATGCTAACTATTCCTCCCTGTAATTCTGTCAATATCACTTATTTTGTATGGTTCTTCTAGCCCTGATGACGTTCAATAGATAGAACGAAACGTTGGAGATGAAACTGTAGTTTTTTTACCTGCCTCTCGCTGACTGACTCTCCACGTAATTTTCAAAAGACACAATAACAGCAGTCATGAACCTGAACACAGTATTTCGGTATGTATCATTATTCATTCATGCAATTGCAATGGAATTTCGTCCATAGAAGTTTCTTTTGAAATCGAGTTTTTCATAACTTTCCTTACATATTGGCGCACGAGGAAGAGTAGGCAGGTGTTGAATCCGCCCCCACCACAGTGCGGCTATCAAACAGCTTCCAAGGCTCGAGTTTTTGCAACATGAAAACTGATCTAGTATTTCGCTCGTTTCCAAATCGACAATAAAACAATATTGGTTTTCAGTTTCTCTTAGTCATTGCTATATTTGGCGTTGACGCCTCGCTGTACTTATTTGAAATAACGAGTCGTTTCACTGACCATGAAAAAAAAATGTCCGAAACCTCCAATGAAGGAGAATTAGATATCGCCTTTCTTTAGAAAGTAAAACATCTCTCACGAAATATAACACCAATTACATTGACGAAAACCAATGAAAGTTTAACAACAACGTGGAATTTGATATTACAACATACGGCGGTTCTTGAAATTTTATTTCCCAACGATAAACAGCCTAATAAAAATGTCAAGATATCGTGACATAGGATCGTTTATAAGAACAAAAGTTTTGATATCAGTATTCAGTTACGCAACAAGTAGAACTTCGGAGAGTGGCATCATGAAAGTATTTTTGAGTTTATCCTTATGTCTGGTAGCCGTTTGTTTTTTGCAGGAGACGAAAGCTAGCAAGGGTGAGGTTTTGTAATGTAAGATTGAATTTATACAGATTGGTAAGTAATGTATGCACTATAGGGGCTACCATATGGTGGATTTTCCCTTCATTCTTGTTCCATATGTTGGATGTACTTGGTAGGTTTACGTTGTAGTAAACATGCAATCTATCCCCGTCTTTCCTTGCCTATCAGTTCGTCATCCCTCCATTCAATCTGTAACATGGCGAGGTGATGGAATCGTATAGTTCCAGCCCCTTCACTGAGCAACACTCAGTGGATATCCCAGACGCTGGAAGGCGTCTGACATATCTCCCGAGGCGGCGGATTCAGGAATCTGGAAGAACAAACTAACCATACCCATCACAAATCTTAGCTACACCTGTTGGTCTTCTTACATCAACGTTGACCCATCGATGTGGTAATTACACTGGATTGTTCGCTACCAAAACCGGCAAGGCAAGGTAAGCGTGACCCCTGGCCATCCCAACTCCGGCAGTGCACCCCTCACTTCAATTCAAGATGTGGCAAACCCCATTCAAAGAAATTGTGAAGGCCTGCGAAGCGTTCAATAGTTCAAATCGTGAGATGGCTAAAAGTGGTCTGCAGTTTCACCTTTGAATCATCAATTCTGATAAGTTTGAAACAAGGAAACACATTCGTATTTCAGGCTAGCAGAAACGGACTTAGTTGGAATATTACATAAATCCGATAATGATGATTTTTGTCATGGATGTCTTTTGACTGGGGTCAAGGAATTTTTCGAGTCACATTTCTTTGCCACAAGTGAAAAATGCAATGCCACACCAGTAAACAACTAGTATCTAGGTTAAACAAAATCGTAGCTAGTTGACTGGTGCAATGAAGTAAGGCTCTCTAGAATACTGATGAAATGAATCTAGCTTTCAAAAGTACTAATAAGGTTTTTTCATCATTTTGATTTTCAAATCACACCAACTACAATGGACATATCCATAGTCTACTATGGTTCCCTCTTGAGAAGAAATTTTATTTTAAGAAGCACGAGAAGTTTAATATGATGTTAGCATCCCACCAGTTTTAAAAATGTGGATTTTCGAATTCCAAAATCTGGTGGAATTAACGCAGCTCTAGATTCTCTCATTAAAATTTACTTTCTATCTTTGAGCACTCAGTTTCTGATTTGAGCAATGAAGTTGCTTCCATTCTGACCGTCTGAATGCGCAGAGATGTGAACTAGTGTTAATAAATTAAATGCACAAGTTATACGATCTCACTTTGTTCAAAACTGACAACTTTCC